>CM020027.1:44198510-45516884 GCA_009769605.1 Bucorvus abyssinicus | reverse complement strand
AATGTCTCCCTTGCCATTTCTGGGAGGACTCAGCTTCTGCTAGAAATAGTGCAGCTACATCAATCTGTTCATCGATCACACTCCCACCAACTTTGTGCCTGAGGACACTTCCTTCCTGTCAGGATATTTGCCACTCACTTGGGCACGTAATTGTCAGTAACTGCAGGGCAGTCTCCTTCATCCTCACCACCAAAGGCCTCCCCTCTCCCCACATCCAATGTCTTAGGTTTCCAAGAAGAGCCCCTCTCTCTCTCCCTCACCCTCACTGTGAGTCATAGATCAGGATTAGAAAAGAGGATCCGTCAGAAAGGTCAGCCCAACAGTGTCAAAATTAGCTCAGTATTTTAACATTCTGTTCAGAAAACGCTTTCAGCTGGATAATGAATGATCTTTTTATCTACAGAAGGCATTAAAAATAAATATCCAGCACTGTAATAAATATGCAAAAGGAAAATGGTGATTTGAAGTATCCTATGCTAGTTCAATATGCAGTGGAATGGGTGTGTTGATGTGGAAAATTCTTAATTAGCATTTGAGTATTTGCTGTCTGCCCCCTCCTCAACTCGCTGTGCAAGACTTTAATATCCTCATGTACTCTCTGGGCTATAAATCCTTGATTCTATGTCAGGGAGTGGCATATAGGATCCACAGTTTCTCACTATAAATTGGGATGGGCACTATTGATCTGCCTTCCAGCAGGATACTTACCTCTGACTTGAAGTGAATATTAATTAATCTATTAGTCCTCCATAAAAAAAGCAAGTGCCTTCTCAGGAAGTCTCAGTAACTGGGCACAGTCGTTTCCATCAGTACCCCTAAATGTCAAATGCATTACTTCACATCCAGAGCAGCTGCCCTAAAAGGCAATAGCATGTAGTTCCCAAACACCGCAATTATTTCAGTTTATATTGGAAGAACTCAGGAGCACCTCCTCTAAGTGATGCAGCAGTTCTGTTTCAGCAGTGACGTAGACGTGCACCAAACACCACTGAAAGTCGGTGGTTCCCCCATGGGCTTTCTACGCTAAGTGAGGATCCGACTTGTTCCTGGTCTGAGCTGACAACAGCAGACAAAGGACACAAGCAAGGGAGGTTCCTGCAGGACTTAAGGGCACACACCGGAGCATTCTGTTGCTGTAGGTTTATTTATTTTTTTCCTGTGTAAAATAAACAAACCCTTGGCTGGTGGTCAGGATTCCTGCCTGCTGCTGCTTTCTGTTAAAAAGCCTTTTACTGCCTCTCTGCCGGCTTTACAGCCCACGCTGAGGTGTCCATCAGGTCCCAGAAATGCAATCAAGGGCACAGGGAACATCCTGGGGCTGTCAGAGCAGGCTGGCAAAGATGGGACAGAGATACATGGGAGGCTGGACTGCAGCCATCAAAGAGGCAGGAGACAACAATACCACAGTACCACCTTCTGGGCCAGTTGGATAGGCTTTGCAGGAACCAGAGACAATTGCTGCTAGAAATACCTTCATCTGGGAGGGTGGCTGCAGGGCTCTGAGAAAAACCAAAGAGCCTCGGAAAGGAAGGTGGGAAAGGTACTCCTGCACTCACAGGAGGTCTTTCTCTTCTTGCTAGACCATTGAACTTTTTAATCAAATTCTCACATAAACTGAAGAGAAAAGCTAAATTAAGTGATGATGATGATGAAATGGAAGCCCAACAGTCCCACGCTGTTTCTTTGCAATACTAACAATGAAATCAGGGCACGTTGTTCAAACCTACTGGCATGTTGTCTGTGCTTAGCCCATATCTGGGGCTGAACTACAGCAGCTGCTCTGTCACCTGATGGCTCCTCCCCAGCAGGGAAGGGAGATGAGCAAAAGGAGAGGAGCCCCACAGGTTGGAATGAAAAAGTATTTAACAGAACAGCCAAACTGAAATTAATATATAAAGTACACACAGCGATACTCACCCCCAGGAAATGTACAGTGGTCACAATAAACAGGAAAGCTGTCCTCAGGAGCAGAACAACGAGCAGGGCCCTCCAAAGATGACAGCCAAAGAGAAGAGGAGGAGCCTCGCGGCAAACTTGCCTCTTTATATTGAGTGTGATGTTTGTGGGATGGGATCCACCTGTACCAACAAGCTCAGGACTGCTGCTCTGGCTTCTGCCCCTCCCAGGTTAAGTCCCTGGCTGACTGGAAGGTGCTAACAGCCTGCAGACCATGGCTGGTCTGGGATTCTATCCCAGCAAAACCAGGACACGTTATCCTTCTAAAATCACATTATTTCATCTTGGAGAAGTCCACATTTGTATTTTGCTTCCCTTGTTTAAGAGGAGTAAGCAGTGGAATTCGCATTCAGCTGGGACCTCAAGGAGTGGGTTTATTAGTGCTGTGGCAGCGAGTTGGAAAAATCTGTTTAACCACAGACTAAGAGCATCATTGATTTGCTTTCTTGGGCAAGCTGCTGAGAGCGTGGGGGAATCCACAGCTGACTGCACACAGTCTTTCCCCACAGCATATCCCATCCCTTCTCCTGCCTCCGTTGGGGGTTCCTCAAGTGCAGGTATGACCATGTGAGTGGCACCGTGTTTTATTGCCATCCTACCCTACCGCTCCATCCACTTTCTCTGCTGAGCCAAATGAAAGAGCTTCAGGTGAAAGATCCCTGGGGAAGGAGAGCTGCAGGGCCCCTGGAAACCCAGGCTCAAGCCTTTGGTAGCTTCTAGAAGTGTACTCAGAGGGGTCCCCATTCCCACACCTGCCCTGCTTCTGCAGGCGGCCGGGAATAAGGGTTTTCATTTGGAGGCCAGACACAGGCTGCAGGTCAGAGACTGGTCAACCTCTGCTCTGTTCAGCATGATCCAGAAGAGTCAGGATAGGCTGAACTGACGCCTACAGCAGCCAACAGGAAAAGCCAAATCACCCAAAACGCTTCCTCCCTCCTAAGCCCGCACGCTCTCCTGACCCATGTGCACCACTGCAGGATGAGGGGCGGAAAACTCCTACCCACAACCTTCATGAGAGAGCCAAGTTCTCTGCTCCAAACCCTACGTAGAGGATTTCCATCCAGTTTGAACTGGAACCTTCCTGACCAGCCAGCAAAGCTGGGGCGGATCGGGGCGGGGCACGTGCTCTGCACCAGCAGCCTCTCACCCTCCATTTAACTGGTGCACTAATTATCCCGGTTTATGCAGCTCTAAAATAAACCAGACTGCAGTCACATTGAAAAAAAAATAATAATATGCCTGTGTCTGAAATGTGACTACAATCCGATTTCTTTAAAGGTTGCCTGAGATGGGTAACACAAGAAACAGCTCTGCAGCAGCAGAGATGGATTCCACTTCCCCTCTTTCGCCAGAGAATAACCTTAGAAAAGGTTCCACATTGATGGTAAGTCACTAGTTTCAAAGGGCAGACGATATAAATCTTTAAGGAGGAGGTTTGCCCCAAGAAGGAACTGCCAGTTTAAAGAGCTTAGAGCTCCAAATCGGCAGCCTGTGCTCTCTGTAATGTAATTCTGGAGGATCTTGGCTAACTTCATTAAGAGAATGACAGTGAAATTGAGATAAATCATCCCGGGGTGGGGGAGGGACCGATACAGAAAAAACGATGACAAATTAGGACAAATACTTTATATTACCACACAGACAACTCACTGCCATGCCCCTGTTAAAACTGAGTTTCATTAACACAAACTATTTCACATCAGAGCCCACATTATTGTGGAATTAAACACGTCGTATGGTTCACGTAAGGCATCTGTAGTGGCTGCATCAGGGTTGGGTCTTGATTTTTTTTCAGCCCACTCAGGAGTGAATTTTGTTCTTTCTGGTAGTAATTTCTTAGTTAAACAAAGGACCACATTTTGATTTTTACATCTTCACCAACTAATCTCTCAGAAATGTCATTACTCACTGTGTAACTCCAGTAGTCGCGGAGCTTTGACTTCTGGTGCTTGTGGTAAGTTTGAAAACGTGTTTTTTACCTTCTGAAAAGATTCTACCACCTTCTAATAGTCATGCTGCGCAAACAGTTCCCAAGGCTTCACACACGGCTCATGGTGGCCAGAAAAAAACAGTATTAAGGAAAGTAACCCCGCTGCACAGAGCTTTAGTTCTGCCTTGTAACGGCTGGTTTGGGGTTTTTTCTCCCTGCAGGGAATATCAACAATTTGTATAAAGATTTTTCCTCCAGGAATCTGAGTCACTGGTTTTATTAAACACATTCAGCATAAATTGTGCATTTCAATAATTTTTTTCTGCATTTTGACAAAAATTGCACTGAATAACATTCAGTTCTTCCTACTTACCCAGAAGGTAAGTTCAGAAACTTTATTTCAGGCCTTGTCGTAGCAGCTTTTCAACAGCAGCCCTCTGCGGCATCCTTCTCGGTGGTGTCCGCTCCTCTTCCAAGGAAAACAGAGTGCTGGGCTCTGAGGGGAAGGCTGCCCTGGCCCAGCCGTTCTCTCCTCTTGGCCGTGGGTCACTGGTGGTGCGCAGCTACGGGGCTGTTCTCATTCCATGTGTTGGAGGTAGCGACCTGGCAGGCATAGGTGTGAGTTGAGACTCTGGTTTTGGCTGAGCCCTGCCCTCCTGCTCACATCTTCTCACCTCTCTCTGCACTCACCAGGAGCCACTCGGCCCCTCAGGATGGAAGTCTTGCTGGGAATATTTCTTTTCACTGCAGATACACACTGAGCATCACATGACAGTGCCCCAAGCACATAGAATCATAGATCCTAGAATGGTCTGGGTGGGAAGGGACCATTAAAGCTCACCCAGTCCAACCCCCTGCAGGGAGCAGGGACAGCTGCAACCAGAGCAGGGTGCTCAGAGCCCCAAGGGCCAACCTGACCTGGGATGGTTCCAGGGATGGGGCTTCTCCCACCCCTCGGGGCAACCTGGGCCAGGGTGTCACCACCCTCAGCATCAACAGTTTCTCCCTTCTCTCTGTCCTGAATCTCCCTCTGTCAGTTGAACCCATCAGCCCTTGTCCTGTCCCAGCAGCCCCTGATGAACAGCCCCTCCCCAGCTTTCGAACAGCCCCCTTGAAGCACTGACAGGCTGCACTAAGGTCTCCCTGGAGCCTTCTCCTCCCCAGGCTGAGCCTCCCCAACTCTCTCCCCTCTCCTCCCAGCAGAGGGGTTCCACCCTCGGGTCATTGCTGTGTCCCTCCTCTGGCCCCACTCCAGCAGGTCCCTGTCTCTGCTGTGCTGAGGAGCCCCGAGCTGGACCCAGCCCTGCAGGGGGGTCTCCTGCACTTACAGGCTACAGACACAACTTGAGCAAATGAAGGGCTTTAGTCAGTACAGCGAAGGAGGACACACACCCAAAAGAGTTCCATGCTCATCCTCGCTCAGTTCTACCTCTGCACTTTTCAATATATTAATTTCCTCAAACAAAGTCCATACTTCAGCATAAACTACTGTGGTGCAAGACTAAATGCAACCCAAGAGCCTTGGCTGGAAGAGGAAATCTCTTTTTAATAGTTTTATCCCATTTGCATTGAGTCAAAATACATTTCCGTAGCACAGGGACAGGAAAATATTCTTCTCGTAACTGATTAAGAGGGTTCTGCTCTACCTCAGCGAAGGGGAACAGTACAGACCTGTGGCGGCAGACACCCTGGTTTTGAAATCAGAGCACTGACCATTAACAACGGCAGTCTCTGACCTGCCATGTCATCTGCTTTGGAAGGACTCACACAGTGACTTCGAATCAAAATTGTGGAGTGGAGACTCTCTCTCTATGTCTGATTAACTCCTTGCTGATGAGTTCTGTGGCTGTAAATGTTGTATTCAGAGTTTGATTCAGCTACTTTTTCTGATTTTGTGTGTGTGTGTGTCTTAAAAAGTTTTAAAGCGTTATTGAAGCTATGAAGTTTGACAAAAAGTGGAATATACCATGGTTATATGAAGAACATTGTGTGAAGTGAATGAATTCCCATGTTTTAGGACCTCTTTGTTCTCTCCTCTTTGTAAAATGTGTGAATTTTGCTATTTCCAGTCCTTTGTCGAATCACAGAATTGTTTAGGTTGGACAAGACCTTTAAGCTCATCGAGTCCAACTGTTCCCCCAGCACTGCCAGGGCACCACTAAGCCATGCACCTTTGGAGAGAGTATGTTCCTTTCATAAATTGGTTTAGATAGCTCAAACCTGTCCAATATTTCTGTGTAGGTCACAAATGAAGAGTGCTCCTGCAATTCATGTAAAGAATTTAAAACCCACCCGAAACTCCAACAGCCCAGCTGCACTGAAATGTCCTGAAATGAAGTAAGATCTATTATAGCTAATACCATAAACCCCAGAGTAATTGCTCCATCTCCATGCAGGAAGGGGTGCCGCATCCCCAGAGCCTTCTGTCAGGTCTTGTTGCGTGGGCCAACAGACACAAAAGCTGTCAGGAGGCTCAAACGCAGCGTGTAAATCTGGCTTTCTTGGGAAGTCAGGCAAAGAAAACCCACCACTGACCTCAGACGGTGACAGAAATGGAGAGTTCAGGTTCAGCTGAGCTCATGGTGCATGTGGTTTGCTGCCAAGATATGGACAGAGATTGGTATAAAGTGTAAGCAGTGGCGGCAGCAGCTTTGAAGCCAGCGTTAGAAGTGCATTTGGGTGCAATCCAGGCTCCCTTCGAGAGGGTGAGAATCCTGACAGGGATTTTTACGAGGTCAGACTCATTAACTGCTACTGGGTTCAGAAATAGAGGCAAACATGTCTAAGGTGTTCTCAGCTCCTAGGAAAAAATTCTCCACCCTATTCAAAGTATCGATTTATTTATGAAATCCTTCCAAAATAATAAAAAACCAGATACGCTGAAGATTTTAAATGGGATGAGCCAGAGGCAGAGCTCCTCCAGGTGCTGTTCTCACAGAAACATCACGTGCCTTTAACACAATTAAAACATGAGCACGTCCGACTTCTGAACCTCAGCTGGGGCCTGCGGCTCCTGCTCCTGCCTCGCCGTGATGGGTCTGGAGTGATGCGTGATGGCCAGCCTGGCAGGCTGCCTCTCTGCAGAGGGACACGTGGAGCTAGTCTGTGCAAAGAGAGGACTTACCAGCACCCTTACCCCACTTGCTGGGAAATAATGACTCCCTCTCACGGATTTATCTCTAGGAGGTGCATTTGAGGACATCTGTAAAGCCAGAGTCTGCACACATGAGATTTTAGGACCACTGTGGATGATAGCGAGTAAAATCCTAAGAAGTTCTTTCACAGGTACACAGGAGAGGTGCCTGTTGAAGGTAAAGCCTACTGAGTGTTTATTAGCTACTCCTGCTCTAACACGCTCCAGAAAGCACCCATGGAAATCTTTGTTACTCGTGGTTTCTGACCTATCACTGTCCCAAAAGTGGACACAAAAGTGCAGCCTCTCCCTCATCCCTTGACTTCTTTCCGCCACAGCCAGACCAAGTTTTCTTTGTTTCCAGGTAAGTTAACCGTTTTCAACAAACAGCAAAAGATTTTTTAAAAAGACAAAGCACAGTGACCTGTCTCTCCCTCCCACGTATACACACAAAACAGGTGGAACTTCCCGTGTTCCAGTTTGTGCCCGTTGCCCCTTGCCCTGTCGCTGGGCACCACTGGGCAGAGCCTGGCCCATCCTCCTGACCCCCCTTTAGCTCTTGATCCCATTGAGGAGGTCCCCTCTCAGGCTGCTCTTCTCCAGCTGAACAGCCCCAGGGCTGCCAGCCTTTCCTCGGCACAGAGATGCTCCAGCCCCCTCAGCATCTTTGTAGCCCAAAAAGATCTGTAGGAAAAGCCTGTAGGAAAACTGCTTCCCCAGCCCAGCCCTGTGGCTGTAGCATCATTGCAGAGTTTGGACTGATGTTTTCAAGGGTCTTCAGTGCCCACTTGTGGCCTTTTTTCCTGTTCCTTTCCATGTTGGTGGTCCAGTGGGGTCCTCATACTTTGATCAGGAAGGTGATGTAACAGAACAGACTGGGGTCCCTGGACCCCATCACTTCAGCTGTTGCTCCATTCCTGAATGCCAGAAAGTCTGGGCAGGGAGCAGGGCTTTTAGCTCTGCTCTTGTACTGCTAGGGCAAAACCATGGCTTGTTCAGTCCCTGTATACCACCTGCTGTTCTCCTTGTGTCTGATGGAGTTACAGTCCAAGGTGGAGCCAAAATGACAGCAGAGGGGAGACATAGTACAGTCTAATACCCAAAGCGACAGCTGCAAAACAAAGAGGAGTTGTCTGTCTGCCATCGGTGTCTGCAAAAATACACCGAATCCCCAGGCTAAGGCATCGTTCCTCGAGAGAGATACACTGAAATAGGGTTTCTCTGCCCTTCTGCAGAGCATTTGGCACCCCTGTGAGTGATGACACATTTGTTGTCACCAACAACGTGAACATTTGTGCACTGGTATATTTTTCACTTCTGTAGATATGGGCACTTGGGTGAAAATAATAAGGAAGGGGGCAGTTACCAGCAGAACTCGTTTGTTCTCTGCTGCCCAGCCTCGGCGGCGGACGGAACAGTCATCTGTGCGCCCTAATGATTTGTGACAGACGCTGAGAGACCGGTGGCTGACATTTCCTGAGAGCATCACCATCTGCCCACTGAAAGCCACTGGTATCCGGACATCATAATCTGTAAGGGCTGTTTATTACCCTCCCTCCAAATCGCAGGTCATGCAGCTCCTGGAGCTGTACGTCACCGGCTTGAGGGCAGTCCCCGTGCCGCAGCCAGGATCCTAATTCTCAGTCTCTCCCTAGCTGGATGTTTGACTTCCCAAACAAGCCAACAGCCTAAGATGTCGATATTTGAAAGGGAAAAAAATAGATTAGAGAAAGCCTTCTAGCCTGCCAGCAGCAAAATAGAAGTTAACCTAATTCTTCGCAGGGCAGATGGAGTTATATAACCTGATTTCTAAGAGTACGGGATTTTTTAAGGAAATAAGGATTTAGTATGTATGAAATGCAGCAGTTTTTGCAGCTTCAGAATCACAACGTGGCAGTAGTTTCTGCCATCCTACTTGTACACGCAATGCAGATAACAGGGAAAACTGTTTAAAGAAGGAAAGATGCAATAATGATGGGGGGCGGTGTTTATCCTAATCGAGGAAAAACATGTTGCCTCAGGTATGCTGGAACAGAGATTGGAACAGGAACTGCAGGACTGAGCTGGTATTTTTTTTCCTCCAGCCTTTTTTTTCAGAGCGAAGAAAAAGGTGACCTTGAGAGACAACAGTACAGGCTGATTGGAGTAAAAAAACAGCTGTAAAACAACCCCAACCGAGCAAAGAGTAGAGCTTGACTTTATTTTGCAGACTTTGGTGTGTCTTTGCATTATTGTTATTGTTTTGCTTTGCTTGTGCTCACAGCTTTTGCTTTACCTGTTAAACTCTCTTGCTCAGCACAGAGATGCTCCAGCCCCCTCAGCATCCTCGTAGCCTCTGCTGGACTCTCTCCAGGAGTTCCTCGCCTCTCTTGAACTGGGGAGCCCAGCACTGGACCCAGGACTCCAGGATTAACCGGCTGGGATGCACATAAGCAGAGAATAGCAGCTATTCCCTCCCTAGGGCAGGGGTAAATGGGTCACCCTGCCAAAGGTCACAACTCAAAGTCTTCCGTGGACACCGGGAGGAACCAGTTAAGCCTTCAGAACATACACCAGTGCTCATTGTCCACCTCAGATCCCACAGCAAGCAGTTACAGTCTTCACTAGCTGGTGGTTCTAAATGGGTTCCAACTCTGGAAGCACACCTGGAATATCTTCCTTAAAGCTACCAGGAGCGTCTTACTCTAATGTTTTAGAATGAGCTTAGGTGGGTTCAGTCTCCACCTTGCCTAAGAGTTAATCTTCTCTCTTTCTGTACAAGTCCTACACCCTATTGTCACAACACACACGAATGATTCGTGATGTCCTGCCCCGTGTGGCCTCCTGCTACAGGCAACTGAGAGGAAAAAACCCACCCCAACACAAACCACCACAATGATACATTTAACCCCACAGCCCTGTTCTTTTGAACATTATTTATTGTTGCTACTCACCTCTAGGGAAAGAAAAGACAAAACACCACCACAGTGGGATGTGTAATTCCACTGGGGTTCTACTCCAACCCAAATGGAACAGGAACCATTGTTGGTTCAGTTTTAAAACTAGGCAGCTCATTAACAAATCCAAGTAGCAAGTCACTGGGGGAGAAGTTATTAAAAAAGAAAAGCTGCTTATGTTAATTAAACAAAGAAAATCTGCCTGGCAGACAGGAACAGCTTAGAAGAAAATGCATTTGAAAATCGGTATCCATTTCGTGGTGTTCTCCAGAGCACTCAAACACAGCTGGTGTGTGTGCAGCCATTCAGGCTTAAGGATTAAAGAAATTGTTGGGCATGTTGACTAAATCCAGTGGTCTTCAAAAGCAAAAGCTTGTGCGTGTGCACCCGGATTTGTGAATGAAGCTCTGGAAGTAGAGAAAAGAGACCATACCTCTGTTCACTTTGAACGGCAGGATAGAGCGCAAATTAAAAACCTCTCAGTGCTCCGAGAACACCTTTGAGCTGGAAAACCCAGAAGAGGGAAAAAGGTTCTGCCAGAACTCATCATGAGACATCAAAGCTAATGGCAAGACACCCCATCCATTAGAAAGCGGGCTCCGTTGGTACTGCTGCTCACTCCTTATGGAGTGGCAGGTGACGAAGATGTTACCAGCAGCTCAGGTTTCCCCCCTCACTCCCACAAACTCTTCTAACAGGTTGATCCATGTTGCAGGAACCCGTAAGAGACATTAGGCTCTTTTGACAAGAGAAACCAGAGACACGGAAGGTATTAAAAGTTTCTTTAAGTGTTTTTTATTTGTAATCAGACCAGCATCACATCTGTAACAACTTCTATAGTCTGTATTATCTCCAGAAAATATAATCTGTCAGTGAAGATACCAGAAATACCCGCTTCCACTATGTAGTAAGCGTGTAACCAGCCCAGGGTAACGTTTTCATCCGTTCGGTTCTCTCATGTGCGGTTCGGATCTCAGCTACGCTCCCTTCATCAGCAGGAGACACTAAACACATGCCTTAGTTTAGGGATATATAGTATAGACGGGGGACAAGTTATGTGGCTCTCGGGGACAACTGCAGTATTGAAGCTACTCTATTTGTTTGTCCTCAATAGAGAACGCAGAAAACTTCCTCAAGGCTCCATTAGGCTTCCCGCCGGTTTTATCTTTCCAAGATATTAGACTTCTGACAGCACTGCAAGCGACGGGCGTGATTTAACGGTTAATGCTGTGTCTGAAAGGGCTGGGGCAGTGAAGGGATGTTGCAGGGGAACAGGCTTATATGAAGCAGTGGCAAAAGCCAGGATTCGCTGGCTTTCGAAATCCCTCTAACCCAATGATTTTTAGAAAAACATGGTCATGCAAACAAATTTTCAAACCATACGAAGATTATTAAAGTACTTACCAGAAATATATAAAAAAAAGACATACTGCAAATTTCTGGGGACAAAGGGCATTAAAAAAAAAAAAAGTAGACTAATCCCAAAGAAATGGGGATTTTGCTGTTCTGTAGCTCTCCTTCCTACAGCACCGTGGGTGAGCCCATGGCAAACACCGTTCTGCGCCAGGGAGTCTCTCTATCTGGAGCTGCGTGCCCAGCAGCCTCGGAAGCGAGCCTTTACTCGTGAGCAGTTTTCTCAGACTCTCAGAAAGCAAAGAGGGCTTCGAAAAGAGCTCCCTCCCACCCAAAGGTTGTTAAATTAAAAAGAAAAATGGAACCAAGCGGGTTTCACAGGTTTACTATTAGAGTACGTGGCTACTCATGACTAAGCCTCCAGCCATGAGAAAGAATCCTGAAATCGTTTAACACAAGCACTAGGCCACAATAAGTAGCAGCCAATTACTTAAAGCAAAGTCTCTTTGAGAATCAGCTGCGTGGAAAAGCAATTACAGAAGTTTGTCTCCTCTACAGGTCCTGCGCATCTGCTCCTCCGTATTTCTAGGGGAGTTGCTACAAGAATTGAGCTGAGGCAGAGCTAAGAGCCATTTCTAGAGTTAAATATCCTGTTATTCATGTTGGATGTATAATAGTGCGATCGTCATTACAGTCAGGGAGCATCAGTGAAAGCTACGTCTATTTAATTTGTGTTTTCAGAAACACCATGGACTTCTTCAGCTAGAGAGAGTGGTTAAAGGGCAAGTTCTCTATTACCAGCTTAAAGCAGTGCGATTTGAGGTGAATCTATGTAACAATTGCCAATACCTAAAGTCGCTTCACGCCCGGCAGGTGAGAAATATCTACCACGGCAGAATTCAGACACGGCATGTTTCCATCCTTCAAGACATTAACAACTTTAAACCCGTTTCCTTTAAGCCACTCCAGTCTTTGCTTTCTGTGAATCAAGCCTCAGCAAAGTTGCAAAACTGAAGGAAAAGCTGTCAAGCTCCTTCTCAGCACATTGGTTTCTCTTCTCTCAAGAAAATTAAAAGCAATAGTTGAGGCACAAGTGATTTTTATGCAGAAGTATTTGAAATAAGTAGACTAAAACTTCAGTAATCCTTTTAACTGCTTTAAAAAAAGACACAGATTGGAGGTCTAGGATCACAGTCACTGCAGTCTTACTGCATTGCTATTTTTCCCCCCCCAAGATGAAGAAAGAAATTGATTCACAGAACTCACCAAATCCCCTTTATGCTGCCATTTCACCTAGGCTACGTTCAACCACAGCAAGGTACAAACTCGTGCTCCAAGGCAGCCCGAAAGCGTCCTGCTGTGCTCAACAGCGAACCGCTGTCTTCAGTGAAGACAGCTCCAGCGAACCCAGTAACTTGAAAGAAGCATCTGTCCAGCTGAACTGGCATAACTGGCACACACAGAACTTGCATGAACAACAAGCTTGGGGGAATGAGTCCATATCGTAAGAGGTTGTGCTTGAAACTACCTTTATAGCTGTGGTTCTTGGTTTGTGTAGCCGTGGTTCTGGTTTGTGGTAAGAGGCACTGCGTCAATATGGGCTTAGTCATCTAATGCACTTAGTACTTCTCAGCTGAGGACTATTGCAGCTTGGCCCTACGTCTAGGCGTGGCTATGCTTTGGTTTGCTCTACAGCAGAAACGGTGCCCTAGCAATACAGCTGATACTAAAGGAAGGCTGAAACCATTCAGGACTGACAAAACCAGTCTGCTCCTTTACTTCTTCTCGTGCTTCTTGGTTAAGTTTCCCCTCTCCAGCTGGAGGCTCGCCCCGCTGTTGGGTCGCTTCTCCTTTTGCTGGCTCTCCTGGGACACCTGCTGCACTGCGCGGAGGATCGCAGTCTGCACAATCTGCTTGCTGGCGTTCTGCAGCTTCACCTCGTCGTGCTCCGTCCCTGGCTTCTCACCTGCCAGAACCAAACGACAAAGGAAGGGAACTAAGCGTTGGTGGCCGCTCTGAACACTGAAGGGTAGAAGAAAGGGAGTTAAAAAAACCCCAACCCACAGAGTGCTTGGGAAGGGTTTGTCACGTAGGAAACCTGCCAAGACAGGGTGGAAGGTGCCTCTGTGTGCTCGGCACTATGGCACGGAATGAAGGGGAGACTTTGAGTCCTGCAGCTCTGTCACCCAGTGCCCAGCCCTGGCACCACTCTGGCTTCACAGCTCCAATGAGCACAGCGGCGTTTTGCAGCAAGACAGCGAAGGAGAGTTTTCTCATCCAGCTGTGATTCACACCCCTTTTGACTCGAGCTGTGCTGCTGGATGGGGAAGTGGACATTGTTTGCAAGACTGATATGTCCTCAGCACCACAGAGAGAAAAAGCTGTTTCACTCATGTTTCTATTTATTTTTACTTCAGATTAAAAACCCTCATGCATCAAATTCCAATCTGACTTCAAGACACAAAGTTTTGTTCAGTGCCAGTTTATTAATCCTTCCCTACATTCACAAAGATACTTGCAAAAGCATTAAAAAATGCTCAGATTCCTACAGGTAAATTTGAAAAAAACCTCCCCAAACACATCGTCTATAGCAACCTAACAAATAGATGTTTCTCCTGTGAAGACTGAAAGCAGTTCAGCGGAGCAGTCACTGAGAATTCCCATACCCAAACCCCTAAGTGTGCTACTCAGATTTTGGTCCCCGAAGGAAAACTTCTGGATCCAACACTCTAAAGGTTTAACTTACAAGGTTTATCTCCTTGGCTACAGTTCAGTGTATGGAAAATAAGATAATTCCTAAGGAGCACCTAGGACCAGCTCCAAAGTTAATGAAAAGTGTAAATTCTCTTCATCTGTACAGTGTTGCTATTTGTTTGAGGGAACACACTTCAAATACTGACGTACGACATCTCCCTGGGTAGAACGCTGGGCTTCTCCCACGGACAGAGCGCTCCAGTGCACAGACACACAGGATTTTATTTTGAAATAAAGAAAATAGGTTCTGCAAAGCCAGAAAAATCAGCGAACACATCCTGCTGCAGTTTAGATGCGTTTCAATTTACACCGGATTATTCCGAGAGTTTAATTTCAGAAACTGTCTAGTTAAACCTCAGGTGAAGCAGAGCCCTTTTCTACCTCTAAAAAACCCTCCAACTGAAATTTGCCCATGAAGAAAACTGTAGACAAAGTTTCCTGCTCAGTTTAGAATGCCAGCGGAGCTTGAAAGCTGTTCATGAGCCTATTAGTAACTGAGGCTGAGATTTTATATATATAAATATATAAAAATGTAGATACATGTATAAGTGTGTATACCCAAACTTACAAGAGAAAGCGAACCAAAGATTGTACAAATTTAAAGTGCACCTTGAAAGAGTAAAAAGGGTTTTTTTCACAGCTGTGACCTTGCCGCAATCCTGGCTTGCAACCGGCTGCCATGACATGCTGTTTTCCCCTCTTGAAGCTAATTTCAGAGAAATATTTTCCGCTCTATTAAGAAAACTTACTTCAAGACAAACTAACATCAGTCTGCGAGTATTTAGCAGCAGCAGTGATGGATGTGCACCCCCCTCCAATACCGACTAATGGCGAGTGGCTTCACTGATCAAGGTAAGAGAAATCAGGGTGGTTGGCTCCACAGGCACACTACAAAGTGAAGCAAATGCAAGGAATCCACAGGGGGTGATACCTGCCTTACCATTAGAGCAAGGTCTGAGTAGAATATGGCTCAATTTACTTCTTCAGGCAGAAAACTGCAGACTCTCTTGATGAAGAAAGACATCATCTTTTGGTAACAGGCATTTGCAGGGTCAGCTGAGAGGTGCACGGAGCTCATCTGCCTTGACTTCCCTTCTAAAGGAACCTGAAGCATTTTACAGCTATTCTGCTAACATCAGTAAAATGATGTTAAATAAATCTTGTTCTGTAGGAGCTTGCAAGCAATTATGGAAGGAAGACATTACAAATGGGAAACCGGTACTCAGGTGATTTCAGAAAGCCTACAAAGAGATCAGTAATACAATGTTTGTGAAGAATTTTCGCTTAACTTAGTATTTGTAAAAGTAACACAACGGATTGGGTCCTTAAAACTCTTCACAGACAAGATTGAAGGTACAGGACTAATCTTCCTTTCACTGCATTTACAGTAAGTGCATTTCATTTCCATTCTCACGGTAAAGCTGACAAGGTTGGAATCATGTTATTTATGTCTGTAACCGGTACAACAGAGCGAGTCATCCAGAAGAATCATGACGTGGAGGGACAAGCTTTAGAGGTCAGTGATCCTCCTTCCATCTGTACATTCACCGTGAGCTGCTAATGTGTTCAGATACTTCTGGGGGGCAACTGGCCTCCATACTCATACCGGCTGTCACCAGTTCTGGACAGGAAAACCATTATATCAGACTGCATGAGGTCTGCAAAGAAGTCTTGTCTGTAGCCTCCAAATTTTGCCCATGACACGGTCTTTGTCAAGACCAAGCTCAAGAGAAAGAACCCTATATAAGAACCCTACATGGATATACCTTTGCATCTGACATTGGGGGGTGGTTTTTTTGGCACTGCAGACCTCAGAGTGTTAGCAGAGTGTAGCACAGCAGGTAAGCGGACAAGGTCTGTTCCCTGACTTACTGCAGTTGTTCTCATGGGTGAAAGGCACTTGATAACTGAGAGGGCAGCAGTACCACACTCAGCACAGACACTGGAGACAGCCCACAGCAGGTGATCTTCAGAAAAGGAAAGTTACTGGTAGCAATTTTTCCATTCATTAATGGTTCCTCCACAGTGTTGTGATCTCTGCATTACAGACAGGGCTCTCCACAGCACCTGTAACTCTATAATCAAAGAATAATCATTGAATCACAGAATGATTTGGGGAAGGAACATTTCAAGCTCACCCAGTCCAACCCCCTGCAGGGAGCAGGGACATCTGCAACTACAGCAAGATGCTCAGAGCCCCAAGGTCCAACCTGACCTGCAATGGTGCCAGGGATGGGGCTTCTCCCACCTCTCGGGGCAGCCTGGGCCAGGCTCTCACCACTCTCAGCATCAACAATCTCTCCCTTCTCTCTGGTCGGTATCTCCCTCTGTCAGTTGAACCCATCAGCCCTTGTCCTGTCCCAACAGCCCCTGATGAACAGCCCCTCCCCAGCTTTCGGACAGCCCCCTCAAAGCACCGGAAGGCCGCACTAGGGTCTCCCCAGAGCCTTCTCTGCTCCAGGCATGTCCCTACAGTGAAGATATTAAACAGCACTGCTGCCAGCACAGACCCACTGATCTCCATCTGGACACTGAGTCATTGACCACTCCCCTCTAAATGTGACCATCCAGCCAATTACCCACTGACCAGTCCACCCATCAAATCCAAAAATGCTATCAAGCAATGCCACGTCTTCACATCACACAGCACAAACTGTTTATCGCTTTCTCAGCTTCTCTACTGGAGAGGATCAGGACTATTCAGACAAGTACATCTGCTTCTGTGTGCAGCTGCGGGGTCTTCAATCACAGTTTAATGAGATTCCTAAAACGTTTGGTACCGGATGTGCTTCTGATCTTCAGTGTCATTACACAAGTCTGTTCCCCTGCTCCTAGCTTCAAAACGCTCCCAACAGCTGCGCTGCTGAACAGCTCCTGTCAGAAGAAGGTGCTGAGCAGTGAATAGTCTGACTTCACCGATGTCTCTCTTGAAGTGTGTTCACACACTGAGTTTTTTAACACAACAATATCGATAACAAAACCGAGCTCTACCTCCTCCCCTTCTCTGGGGATTGCAGGGTCATGAGCACAGCCTGTGTGCTCCTGGTTATGGAGAAAATGTCAGGTGAGAAGGAATCCTTCAAATCTAACTGAAAAATAACAAGATTCACTGAAAGATGCGATGACACATTCAAAGTAGGTACAAGCTTAAAGGATGGGAGTGCTCAGAGTCTGAAACAAGCTGCCAGTGTAACTGTGCCGATCTTCCTTGACGTACTGAGAGCAGAAGTGATTCCTTTCTAAAGATATATTTAGCCAAAAATACGAATTCCTACTGTGCAAATACAGCTCTGTACAGCACTGACTGGCTGAGACCGTGTTGGCCTCCAGTGATGAGACTCGGACACTTGGTAAGTTTTTACGGTATTCCATCATAGACTAAAATTCTGAAAATATACTAAATAACGACTGAAATGATCCTCTGGTGACAGTTGCTTAGAAAAACCCATTAGGTGGCTCAAATATCCTTAACAGGCTTCTAACTTTATTCCCAAGTGAGTTTTACAACTTCAGGCCATCTCTGTGCCATATCAGTTCACTCATAGAGGCAAAGGTCGAAGACATCAGAGTCGCTCTAAACACTGATGTCTAGACGACCTGTGCAAAACAGCATCAAGAAAAAAAACCTTGGAGCATGAAAACCACATTATATCCCACTTGTTCAGGCAAATCAGGAGTAAACAGGATTAGTGAGAGTTCATTTACTTTCCCAAGAAAAAGTTTTTAACAAGCCTGGAATATGCCGAAGGTTATCTTGGGGAAAAGGAACTCAAAGCAATTTGCAAAAAGGTTGTATGATACTGATCAGCAACAATTAAAACTCCCGTTAAATCTTATCGGTTCATTTGAAAGCAAAAATAAGTTATTGATCAGACAGCCCGATACGGGAGTGATGACTCCTCGGTAAGGTAATGATGGTGTAACAGAAGAAAGTTTGCTGCACTCTACAGTTTTTGCTGATGCTTTAGAGAAATTAATATTTTAACAATTCTCCATGCCTTACCTTACAGGGACAGGTATTTATCTGTGAATTATTTATAGTTATCGATCTTCTATAGCTAATTTGGTAATGCTGGTTTTAAATTCTGGAATACACAATATTCCAACGCCTCCTAAGAAAAACTGCCAGTTCAACCACAATGACTTCTAACTGCTTTTGACCTAATTCAATCCTTGACATTTCATGGTGCTTCACTGAACTCCCACGTGTCTCTCTATCCTCAGATCTGACACTTTGTTGTCTACCTCTCAAACTGTCTAAATCACAGAATCACAGAAACATTTGGTTGGAAGAGACCTTCAGATCACCAAGTCCAACCGTTCCGCCAGGACTGCCCAGGTCACCACTAACCCCTGTCCCTCAGCACCACCTCCACACAAGGTCTGGGAAACCCCTCCAGGGATGGAGACTCTACCACCACCCTGGGCAGCCTGGGCCAGGCCTGGACAACCCCAACGGGGAAGAAATTGTTCCTCAGGGCCAACCTCACCTCCCCTGGAGCAACTTGAGGCCAATTTCTCTTGTCCCCATTGCTTGTCCCTGGGGAGAAGAGACTGACCCCCACCTTGCTCCCAAGCTCCTGTCAGGGAGGTTGTTGAGATTGAGGTTCCCTGAGCCTCCCTTTCTCCAAGCTCAACCCCCCAGAACCCTCAACTGCTTCTCAGCGCACATGTGCTCCAGACCCTGCACCAGCTTCGTTGCCCTTCTCTGGACACACAATGTCCTTCTTGCAGTGAGGGACCAAAACTGAACCCAGCAGTACAGTTCAGGCAAAGTGAAGAAGCTGACCTTTGCCATGTGTGCTTTCTCTGCACTTCCATAACATGGATCATCCTCTACTGTAATGGTAGCACGTCACGTTGGAATCCTTCATGTACAGTGAACTCCCTGACACCTCAGAGTTTGCACTGCAATTTCTTAAACACCAATCTATCATCAGATTAGGCCAAGTAAGGAAAAATGTACTTTTCTCAGTTCTTTTTTCCAGAGCAGGCTCCAAGTTCATTAAAATTGGGTATGAAGTAAGATCACAATATGAATTGTAGCTTTTGACATAGCTGTAAATAGCAACATACTGTCTGGAATGAGCTAGAAATTCCATTTTGAACACGAACCAGTGGCCTTTTTTAGCAGTTTTGACCTATCTAGCTCAGTACATCCAGGCCTGGTTTGGGGGCTGGGATGGTGGTGGTTGGTTGCTTTGTGGTTTTGATAGGAGGTGTTGGGTTGGTATTTACATAGTATCTGGTTCTAAGATTGAAGGAAAAGAGCTGAAGCTTAACAGAGGAGTGTCTATTCCGTCCCCAGTCAGTTGGCTTCACCTTTTAACAAGTATGTTTAAACTTGGTAACTGCTTTACTCGATGGCTTATAAACCGTTATTACATTTTATTCATATTCTATGATAATTCAGTGCTCTGCAACCGTTGTACCCTCTACCTCAAGGACGAGAGCCTCATCTTATTCATAGGCAAAATCTTGTCTTCAGATAAAGAAGTTCCAATAGTTTTGTTCTAGAAGAAAGTTTCCTTTTGGCTGTTGCTTTCTCTTCTTTTTTCCACCCTTCTCCTGGAAGGAGGTTTATCATCCTGAGCCAAACCATTTATAGCTAGACAGATCTTTTCTTCCTCCCCCCGCCACCCTCCAAATCAAGGAAAGCAAGGTCATTTATCACAGTGTGATAAAATCAGAAAGTTGACTCAAGAATGAAACTCAGTTTCTTAGTACACTTACAGAATCGCTATCTCATACAGTTCTAAGTACTACGAGGATAATAAAGATTTTAAACCCTGATTATTATTTTTCTAAGCATCTAGAGAAGCGCTAATACCAGGGCAGGGCTGATTTACAGTGAAGAAAAGAGATAAACTCCCCCGAAACCTACTCAGGCTTGCTCTGTCTGAACATGAGACACGTCCAGCCCCCTCTGAGTGCTTTATCATCTCTTCTACACATTTCCGTGGAGTGACCCACGTATATTATTTATATTACATATATTACGTATATACAACATTTGCAAGGAAAACAGGGGCTTTCCCTCCAAGTAAAAGCAGAGTGAAGAAAAAGGACTATACAAGACCCATTTATATTTTTCTTTATGGAATTAGAGTTGTGAAGAAGGACAATTCATGTAGTTATTCATGGATTTGGGGGGGTGTTTGTTGTCAGCCTGTGAGGAAATAAGGACTTTTTCATTATTTTAGAGGTGATCTCTTCCTGCAGGATTCCAGTCCCATGGTGCATTTCAGAAATGAGTTCAGTAAACGGTGACAGGCTGTTGGATAAAAAGGAGTTCAGAAAAGAGCCACTAATAGGGGAAGGTGAACTACAAAAACCAGTGGCTGGTGCTATGAAGATAAATAACTTGGTCCTAATTTCAGAACACAATGTATGGGAAAGTATCAAATTAGACAGCAATTGGAGACAAAATGAACTTTGGATTGTTGAAAAAGGGAATTAACTTTGCAAAAAATTTGACTTTGTCGAGTTGTTGAGTGAGCAAAGTCAACCCCAGGATCACTTTTTAATGAAGGTATAAAGCTTTGGATTCTTATCCCTTTTCACAGGCTGGATATAAAATTTCAAAGGAAGGCAGAACTACCGTTAGCTTTGCAAAACGAAGGTGTTAACAGCCATTCACTGTCAAGCTGCAGCCTTTATTTTCCCTTCTCTATTGATGCACTGTTTTTTACTGACAATTTGACATCTTTAAAGAAGTTCATTAAGTCATTTCACTACAGAAGGTATTATGCACGACTTACATGTGTATCCTGGAGCTACTGGCCTCTCATCCCTCTCTGAAGCACAAACTGCCTATTTCCATGCAGAATGTACCAAGTCCAATGCAGATTCTCTGTACTGCTCTTTTCCCAATGGTGCAGCACATATACACCACACAGCAGAGATTCCGCACCCTTATAGAGCAAGGTCTCCGCGTTAGACATGGGTTCCTGCTCAAGTCTTCAATTTTGTTCCAGTGAAAACAGGACTGAACAAACTTTCTGTTCTCTTCCATTCAAATACTTGGGGCAGGAATGGAAATTTATAAAATAATCTCTATGAGTTTCACAGATTGTCTTATTGGCGGTCACTGGTGGTGGTGGGGACTCACTCTCCAGTCACTGCAAGGGCCAGGTCCCCTTTCCTGACCCTTTTGTGCAGTCTGACAAGTGCACACTTGTATAGGAGGCTTCTGCCCCTGATGGGAACCGTAGGGGTGACCCTCATATCCTCCAGCTCCACAGCTAAACACATCCTCAGCTAAACCACCTTCCTTGAAACTGCATCTCTGCTGGGTGACAGCCCTGGGTCAGCCGTTCCCCTCCCCCCCAACTTCCCCCCAGAGCAGCTCCCCACCACAGCAGGGGCCTTCCCACCGGTTTTCCCAGGCTGGGTTCGGGGGAAGTGGCTGCTCTTACCTGGAGCGAACACCATGGTGAGGTACGGCTCAGCTCCTCGGTCAGCTGCGGGCTCGGGTCCCCGCGAACCTCCGGACTCAGCTCCCCGGTCAGCACCGCGGACAGCTCCGGGCTCAGCACCGCGGACAGCGCCCGGCTCGGCCCCGCACGGCAGCGGCGGCTGCGGGCCGCGGTCCCTCCCTCCACACTGCGGCGGGGCGGGGAGGGGGGGCCGGGAATCACACACACAGACACAGACACACACGCACACAGACGCTCCCCCACTCCTCCTCCCCGCTCCCTCCCGCCTTCCCGCTCCCAGGGAACCATCGCTGCCACAGCAGCGGCAGAAGGGCAAAGAGAACGGCAATAAGCACTGTGCCCAGCAGGGAGACTGGCTAATTGCTCCTAATTACCTCCGGCAACTGGCCCTGACATTTCGGGGTGGTGCTGCTTTCCCCACGAGCTAAGAGCCCTGCTAATGGGCTCCAGCCACAGCGGACTTTGTCACAGTGTTTTAGTTTCCAAAGGTTTGAATGCTGAGGAATTTCTGCTCTGCTTTCGCAGGCCTGTTAACCCAGCTCTACTGAACCGCACTTGGGTTTAAGAGGGAACTTGAATGTTTCAGCAGATAAAGCATGACACTGGGCCAAAAGGTAAATAAATACTGAGTCGCTAATAAAATAGAGCAGGGCAAGCACAGAGAGAAGACAAAACTTAAAATTTCCCACCAACTTTTGCATTTCGCATCTATTTTGTGTTTACTTCTAAAGCCCACATGCAGAGTTGCGGTGGGCTCTGAACTTCTGCAACAGAAGTGAGAAGCTGGATGACACAAACACCAAAAGTTTGCGTGAACGCTGACAGAATAGATATTGAAGAAAGAAAACATTAAAAAACCCACCCAGCAGATGAACCATGACCATCTGTCAGGTGGAGTCATGATGAAGACACTGAAATTAGTGGAAGTACAGCAGGAGCGACATGCCCCGTCTTCAGGGAAGTCATCCTGGACTCACCAAGCATCTGCCCCGTGTGTCATCTGCACTGCTAGTGAAACAGCACGAATGACACCACAACTTATCCACAGAAATACTTAACAAGGTTAGTGCCATCGGGAATGGCCAGTATCAGTAGTGCCTGGTTCCCAGTATTTTATTTTTTAGTATCTCTGAATTTGGGCTCCACGTACTGTCAAAAGGCACCAGTTTCCCGTAAGACATGTTAACTGGCCTGTTAGAGCCTACACCTGCATGAGGCATTTTGAAAAATACTGATTAGTACAAATTAGAGAAAGTAGATTAAAAACCCCAACATTTTTAGCATGAATTTTTGCATGTAAGTTTTTACAATATGCAACACATTTTCCAATCACACATTCATAACCCACGGCTACTCCTACAAGTCTGTTTCAAGCTTTTCATAGTCAAGCATTTTATACACTTGGATTTTTCCAGTTAAATCTGGAATATTTTAAGTCTCCCAATGAGACCTTAAAGTACAGATACAGGAGAGCACTGACCTGCATGGATCATCCTGCCCGTATACTCCCGTGGGAGCTCAGGACTGGCAGCACGGTCAAAGCCAAAACCCTTCACCTGGTGACAGTGGGTTTTTCTTTCTTTGGAACACCACTTAATATCATTTCTCCTTGGCAAAGCCTTCCAGATTCACCCTCACATGCCCCTTCTCCGGCTGATTTGTGGCTATTCCTTTTATCACGAGATCTTCCCCGTCACAATTTCAGCTTCATTATTGCCATTTGTCCGTCTGCTAACTTACATCTCAGAGATTCAATTCCGCTTCTCTCAGATGGCAACTGAATTAACTAACCTAACCGTGACCCCTCTGACTGCTCAGAAATGGTGTTCCCCCGAAGAACGTGACTTCAAAGATCCTTAATCTGTCCTCTTCTCATTTATCGTCACTCTTGCCCACCGTATGTTTCTAAGGGAGGGGGTTTTGAGCAGGTGGAGCAGCTTGTTCAAGAATTAAAACAGTAAGTAAGACGCGGTGGTTTGAAGGGCTGTGAGTAACCTGCCCAGTTCTAGATGGGTATCTTTGACTTGGTAACGGAACCTTCACCACTGGTGAAGCAGTAGAGGTCATTAACTACAACATTCTACACACCTTTCTTTAACTGCTACCAGTATTTAATCTAATAAATTACCCCAATGAGGGACACTTCCTTCTAGAGTCTTCAGTTTTCTTGCTCAAATGAAAAGTTACCAGCATTAATGTCTTTTGAAATTTCATCAAAAAGTATCTTGAGCTTCTTTTCTTTTTTCATTTAATCAATTCTTTGAATTTGGGTTGGGTCACAAGTTCAAATGCACAAAAATCACTGAAATAATCACAGAGGGGCAGACTGAATTGTCACTCAATAGTGGCTCAATTGCTCCGTAGTGAATTGTGGCTTCAGAAAAACGTGCAGTTAAGGCAGCACAAGACCCCAAACAAACAGTGCACTAATAATTATTCTCATTCAACTCCAGATCAGTGGAGAACAACATCAGCATTGCCCAGTTATTCAAAAAAATGCCTTGAGAAGAAGTGCAGTGGTGAAAATGAGGTCGGGTCATGAAAATACAGCAGCTGGCCTCGCTCACTGAAAGCTGGACCATCAACTTGATGCAAGAGAAAATAGGGAAATAGTTAAAAAGCATCTGTGTATGTTTTTAGCAGTAATTACACAGTCCCCGCCTCATGTAGCCTTTCAGTTCTTACTGAGTGAGCAGCTACTAGTTGCTGTGTAACATCCGGAGACACAAAAATCCTTGAGTGTGTATCTTCGGAGATTTGTGTTGGAAGCAGTCTTGACTTAGAGGTTACTTTAGAAAGCACTTTGACATTTTTAAGAGTTAACCTTAACATTTTCAGACAGTTACAAAAATCAGGTTGACTGATGTCACTTCCCATCATGGGTGGCTCTTCGGAATTCTGCGGGTTCGCATCTGAAGGAAACTCTTTATTCTAACAGGGCTGAAAACAACCATTTGGTCACGTGGATTCAGCAGCTGAGTAAACACCTTGGAAGGAAGAAGCCACTTTTACCTGGTGACGTTCAACACTTTAGTGGTTTGTTAGCAAGAACATAGAGCTAACATGGTACAGGCAGGCGTGCGAGTGCTCCGGGGAGAGTCATTTGGAATTTATCACCTAAATATAAATGAAAACTTTTTATACCAAAATAACCTAAAAAGAGACAACCAGGAAGATTTCCTTATGTCTCTATCAATGCTAATTTTATATTTTAGAAAAAGCTTTCGCCCCAGCTTGGAGAAGAAACTGGTCAGAGGAAACAATTGTGACTGAGAGTCAGCAAAAAGCATCTGAAGATGGTTTAGATGAATGTTTGAAGTGTCAAAAGATGCATGTGTGGAACAAAGAGAAAAATCCAGGCTGGCAGAAGTACCGTTCTCCTGGAAATGGAAGTAAAGCTGAGGACAGTGACCTTTCCACAAGTGCTCCAGAAGAATAGCAATGCACAGCAACAGCACTCAAAGAGAGAACTTGAAAGCCAGCAGGAAGAACAGGCAACGTACCCAGAGACAGGAGAAAGGGAATTCCATTAGATTAACGATAAACGTGGCCATTAGCATTTCTCCTAATTAATCTGATAAACTGCCCAGTAGTCCAGGGCTGAGATTTACAACATGGATACATTTGAGGGAGAGTCTAGGAGAAACACCTGCACAGTTTGGGGGGGTTTTGGTTTGTTTTTTAAATATGACAAAGATGGGTCCACCCCAGGACTTCTCACAGCATGTAAAGCCCCACTTCCACCTAGGGAACTTCTCCAGCTGATCACATCGCCACCCTCACAATATCTGAGTGCCTCGCACCCCAATAACGATTCCCTTCCAGTCCCATAAGAAGTAAACTGGGATCTTTATGTTATAGACAGGAGTAAAATTACAGAGGAGCTGAACCTAAAGCAAAAACCAACCAGAATAACCTAGATAAGTTTAGGAGCTCTAAACATAAGACTGGATGATTCACCTAAAACATGACTACACTACAACTATGCAAAAGCCGGTAGAGCTGGAGTCCTTGCTGCTCCCACCTGCCACACCTCTGCTGCCAGCCAGTCCCCGCCCTGAGACCAACGGACAAGTCACCGGCCAAAATTCAGAGCCTTCAGCTCACCCGGGGGAACTCTTTTACGCAGCCAGGGATTCACTCCAGTCACATCCTTGGCTAATGACCCTGGATCTAGCAGAGATGCTGTGAAACATCAGAATAAGCTTTAAAGGACTCATACAGAGCCACTGAGACATAACATGGCCAAGGCCAAGGCCATACCATTCTGCACCACGCTAGAGACTCAGGGGACAGTTGGGAGTCTGCCACAGGTAAAATTCTCATCTTCAAAGTGTTTTAAGACGCTGATCATACCACAGCTTATTGATGTGAACCGGCTGCCCGGAGACCCCACAACCTCTCTGGGCAGCCTGTTCCAGCGCTCCGTCACCCTCACAGTAAAGAAGTTTTTCCTCATGTTTAGGCGGCAAACAGGGTCAGATTAATTTAAATAAAAAAGAAAGAAAACACCCACCCCACCCTCAACCCCCAAATTCTGTTTTCCTGAAGAAGTAGAAATGACACGGGCCCATCTCCCTCTCCAAAACCCCGCAAGCCTACAACCAGCAGTTGTTGACAAGGAGTTTTGTCAACCAGGTCCTTTCAGTTGCCTGGTTGCTTCTCACAAACACTTTGTGACGAGTGCTGGGTTTCACCACCATGTATTTAATGTGCTGCCCCATTCGCTCTCCATTCAGCTATTTGCTCCCACCATGGCTCAAACCTAATGAGTTGGTTTGACAAGGTAGGTCAACCGAAACCTGACTCACTGGAGCACTGAATTGCTTTGTTACAGAAACCCACTCGACTGGCTTCTCCTAAATCACAAAAGCCATTAAATCCGAGGAAACATGACAGAGGAACCAGGTGCAAAAGGGAACAGCAAGAGAGGAGGGGAGAGGACAGGATTGTCCCTTTGAGCAACAACCTGCAGTTTTACTATGGCAGGTGAAACAGAAAGTGGCTGCCTTAGGAGGCAGTGCCAAAACAGCCAAAGTCGACGTAAATCAGGGCTGCTCTTTCACTGACCCCAGCTCTGAGGAATCACGTGGGGCTGCTAAAGTTGAGAAAAAAAATGCCTCAAACCAGTTATTAGTCTCCAGGTGCTTCAGCTCTCCATGAGGTGGTTCCCTGAGACCTTGCGTGTGTGCCTCTGCAGGCAGAAGAAGGACGATAAATGGCAGCAACCACAATGCTGGGAGTCTTTGATCACCATGGAGCTGATCCCTTGACCTCATTTCGCTTCTCCTATAACTTGCAAACAGGGAAATGTCTCATGATTTAGCTGTGCCTCGGTGCATGACTTCTCTCCTTTTGTTACCACTAGGACAGGCAAACAGGTTGGAGTTAAAGAGAGAGCTGGGGCTGTTGCTGGGCTCTCAGAGCACGGAGGACAGATTGTCTTTGTATCAAAGCCAACAGCTGGCTGTTTGTTAACCAACAGCACACACTATCCAGCACATTGACAAGTAATTGGAGTATTGGTTCTACCACAGTTCTACCCTGAGAAAGAGGTGAAATTCTTCTCAGCTTCCCTTGAGCCTCTCCACCCTGAAAAGCCTTCAGAAAGAATTCAGCAAGAATCAAAGAATGTAACATAGGAATGAGTCCAGACAAAACAAACTTTAAGTGCGAGCTGTCACCCATGTGACTACTGTTGAAATGAGACGGTTCCTGCTCCTTCCTCTTTATCCTCACCCCTGCTCCTGCCTGAATGCTTTCATCACACCTTCATCACTCACCTTGATGCAAAAGTTCACCAGACTCCTTTGTGAGCAGGAAAGGAAGAGCGAAGGAACAAGGCTCACCCTTTCAGCAGCGTTAAGCTTTACCACACAAAGGTCTACTTTGCTGGGCCTTAGAAGACACGTGTTCTCAAAACCCAAACCTTGCAGCAGACCAGAAACTCACGTTACATCTTTGCCACGTCATCGGATCAAATCCTAATGTCATCTGAGAAAATCTTCCATAGTGGCCTAGGCAGATCTCACAAAACTTCAGTTCAGGACGTGAGGGAATGATAACAGGCTTATTTGGGATACAAAGAAGATGGATCCCTGGGGGTAGAGAAAAAGTGTTAGATGCTGCTTAGATACAGCCAGTATAATTAGATACTTCTAGAGCTACATGAAGAGATACTGCATGGCTTTCACACCCAGGATAAATAAATCTGCACCCTGATTCTAAGTGCTGGAGATTAAGGTAATGAAAACAATCATCATATCATCATCTGAGGCTACTGACTTCTTAAGCAATGAAACCACGTTCTTAAATATAACATACCTTTAATACAAATTCGCATTTACTTTGCATTAAAGTTCAATAAATGCAATGTTGAGAACATTTTTTGCAGTGTATTCTTGCTTTTACTTCAACTCTTTTCCCTGACTTTGGCCATGCAAACTTAAACACAAGAGAAACATGTCAGCGAGCTTTGCCAGTACGCAGAGCAGAACCAGCTAAGCTCCTTAAAGATACAGTCCTGAAAACTCTGCTCTGTAAATCCCCATTATGCTGATGACGAGTACAAAACAGACATAAACCACCGCAGATAACTGATAACATCCCCAGCAGAGGAGCTCCTGCCTGAAGTTGCACGGGATCTCGTGTCAGTACCATTTCCAGTTTCTAAAGGAGAAAGAGCTGAGGGTTTGGTCTCAATGGGGTTCTACCATACCACATCCTCTTGCCTGCACCATCTGCAACACCACTATGGTGGTTGGTTCCTGCGACCACTGCTTGTGGTGCCCATGACCCTGAAAAAAATGGGTCTTATTAGTGAAAAATGAATACTTGGGAGTATTTTTGTCTTTTAAATATTCAAAAGATTGAGCCTCTCTGCATCTAAGGTACCTCATATGCAGATTACTCAAACGCATCGACAGGCCGTTGGGTCAGAGAACTGCCAGCGTAAGCACTGCAGGGTTTGGGCTTTTTTGGTTATTAACACAATGCATTTGCATCAGAAAAGACAGTTTTCTAAACCAGAAAAGTGCTTTTATGCTTTGGTGGAAGAAGATGAAATATCAATTTTCTAACTCTCATGATTCCATAAAGAGAGTCTATATGCACTGCATCATGTCCATTAATTTCTTTACTTCTACTTTAAAATGCAGCTTTAAATCTATCTCTATCCATCACACGTAAGACGTAGTTTCTGTCTGATATACTCATTCAAAATGGCTCAGCGTTATTAAAAAGAAAATCCGTTTGGAATGGCCATTGAGTAAGAAATTCAATTTCTTGTTGGCACCGCTCGGTTTATAAACTTCATTCATGTGGTCCACAGGTTTTGTCAAGTTTACCTGTACAAAGAGATGCTCAGCCACGGATTAGGAAAAATGCACTAAGACTCCAACAGTCTGCTTCTATTTGAAGAGCTCTAGTGCTGTTCATATCGAAACCATCAAAGTTCATCAAGTTTCAGAGTTCTATAAATACCTGAAGGAGTGGGGTGGGGAGAAACACCTTGAAAAACACATCAATATTGTATCAATCCCTATTTTTAGCGATTCTATTATTTCAGATTCCTTGCATTACATTTAAAAATCATTCCTGAGACGTCTCGACTCTTACCACACATATTTAACAAGATCTATTCATGGAACTCCTCCATCTGTGCTGAAATGATGTTACGAGAATTGTTTCAGATCTGTATGGAGACAAATGACAGACCAAGGGCTGTAATGGGATTTTTAATGAATCCAGCCGATTGGGCAGAGTCCTGTGATCCGTGGACTGACTGCCTGAAAAAGAGGAACAATGCCATAGATGTGCCTTTACCATCTAGGTGGAAGTATCCTGTTCTGTACTGAGCTGTAAATGCTGATGTTCGGAAGAGTTGTACGTCGTCGGCAGTAGATGTCCTCTGTTTTGGAAATGCTTGTCTCTTCTGTAAGACAGAGAGGGGTCTGAATGGATAAAAGACTTAGGAATAGATAATCTGTCCCTAAAAACGTACTTTATTAGGGTAAATTAGGGTAGATTTCTGATATCACCTGATAGTTCATTCTGTATCTCACCCACCTCTATTAATTTAAATTTCCTGACTCACTGGAATGACAAAGGCAATCTTTACATTAGAAAACTGGGGACCTGATCTTCAAAAGAACTCCAGCTTGGGAACCTCACTGGCAAGATTTTGAGGAGTATTTTGTGTTCTGGAGCTTACATGACCAAACAGAAGCCGAGGTCCTCACACGCTGGCTGCTGAAGTCAGCATGAGGCGTTTGCTTTCACACAACCACCTTGAAAACTCTATCTCCAGGGCTAAACCTTTAAAAATTATGAAAGCAGAAAAATGAGAAGTACTCAGCTGTGAATGCCTTCACGTCTACCATTGGTTCAGCTATGGACAAGCAGGGTGTGCAGAGGAGAGGCAGGGAGCGGAGACGGGCTGCAAGGGGCTGTCCTGAACTCATAGTTTCCAAACTGAGTTGTGCCAAATAACCAGCAGCACACCCACAGCTAACAGTCTGGATGAGGAATTCACCAGGTACCAGAGTTCACGTGTTTGCTTCAGCCCTTGTTCTCTTTAATGAACTCCCCCACTCCTTTGAAGAACACACGGTTAAGATCACAGAACAGCAAAGTTAGGATTTCAAATATTTCTTTTCACTCTAAGTTATTTAGTCTTTTACAGCATAAAACCTTTTAACTAAATGGTTATAGGTCCTTAGTATTTAGATCTTTTTGCAACTGAGATGACTTTGGTTTAGCCTCTCACCCGGTGTTGACTTATAGACCCACTGGGGTTGCCAGAAGAACCTCATTTCGCATCAGGTGACACATTGCTGTGTTACATACGTGTAAGCCGTGGTCACGCAAACACCTACTCGTGTCCTTAGTTCCAACACATTGACGCCATGTGGTCACCTAAGACCATACCATGGACAGATGTTCAGTATGAACCAAAAAGGGACTGAGCTTTAGCTATCCTATGTACATTAAAGACAGAACTGACTCTGATTTCACAAAGCTTAGACAGAGAGGTGCATGTTTAGGACTAATGCCATGCACCGTATTTTTGCTACTTAATTCTGAGAAAAAACAATCAATCCACATCTAATGTCATTTTACCACCTATGTCTCCGTAGCACTCGGCCATTCCCACACACACTCCAATTAGCTAATTTACCCAGTCAGAAACCTTGTTAGGAATATCAGAGTTGCAGAATCATGGAGTGGTTTGGGTTGGAAGGGACATTTCAAAGTCATCTAGTCCAACCTCCATTCATTAGGTTCATCTGGCCTTTATTAAGCCAGCAGCAAAATTCCCATCGATTGAACGGAATCTCCAAAGCTCTGAAAGAAGTTGCCATCCTTGTAAAAGCAAAAATAAAAACTTGCCTGTTCCTCGATGGATGCAGCTCATAGCTCATGGTTTATCACGTGGCCTGGAGGGACATACATCTGCTTCGGTACGTGGTGTCTTTTGGCAGAGACAGGAGAGAGCTGGGAGCAGCAATGTCTCAGGATGCAATTTGACGTGACCTTCCCAGACAGACCCTCGTAACACACAAGCCGAGATCCCTTCAGAACACACACAGTGAACAGGATTCACTTGGGACACACCAACAATAATGTATAGCTACAGTTACCTCCACAGCTCCTTTCCGAGACCTTCTCCAAAACTGGAAGTGTTCTCGGCCGCCTCCTTGTCTTCAATAAGAACAGTTGGGAAGGGAAGCACGAATTACCTATTGGCTTTCGAAACAGGGAAAAGAGGGTGAGTTCACATCCCTAAAACAGACAGCGGAGAAGAAACTACCAACAAACCCCTCAACTTCACAGCAGTGCTTGAGCCTTTGCCCTCGATCCATATTGTCACCGCCGCTCTCGGGAACGTTTAGCAGTGTTCTGACTCGAGCAGCTCAAAGCTCTTTTAAGGCCAAAGCCCCTTCCTCAACCTCTGACCTGGGGGTGATCCCCTTGGTTTTGCTGGGTTCATTCCCCTGACAGACTGCCAAGAGCAAGGCTGCTGTGAGGTGTTCATGCCTGTCCAGGGAACCTGCAGCAACATCCGTTCCTGCCTCTGCCCACTTCTGTATCGGAGTGTGCGTAACATCAACCTGTCCCAGCTCTGGGGCAGAATTAACTGTATTTGGACCACTCCGAACAGATGCTTGACCCCCACCAGCAGTGCCTCCCCGGGCGTCCTGTTCTCACCGCTCATTACTCAACCCTTTAAAAGCTTTTTTCTCATGTAAACATTCGCTGCTGTAATTTAAGCTCATTACTTCTCAGCCCCTACACAGGAGACCCAGAGAAAATCTCCTTCATCTTTTACACTTCCAGACCCTTATCACAGCAGATCTGTCCTGTACAGCCTCATCGACCCCAGTTTCATCACCTAAGAAGAGGCAACCACAAGCATAGCGAAGAAAACAGAGCACGACTAATGTATTTAGAAAAAAAAAAAAAGTAGGTCCCGTTTTGGACCTACTCTCTTTATAGCTATGATCATATACAGTAAAACATTTTAACAATGGCCATTTCTCGTGTTCCTCAAGAGAACCAATAAAATGCGATGAATACACATCCTCTGATGTCGCACAGATACAAAATGTATAGTTTGTTTACAAACTAATATTACCGAATGTAAAATGAAGCAACGTCTTAAAAAAATATATTGGTAAAGGTCCAAAGTTTACATTTTCTAAAATATTCAGTTCATGTTTTATTTACAGACCAGCCTTCAAACACGTGTTGGCATTTCGAGATAACTGCTGAACCTGACAAGGACATGAATAAAATGAAGCTGTAAAAAAATCCAACCAAACCAAACCCAGTAACCAAGGTTCCATGTAACAGTTCTGAACTCCCCCATTTTCAGTTGCTGTTTAGAAAAGCGAGTGGTGATCTACAGTAACCCAGCAGAAACTGGTCTGACGCTTCCAGATGCAACAGGTATCAAGAGTGACCAATGGGACCCAACCACCTGCCCAAGAGTGCGGGTTTTTTGCCCATTCCGACTTCAAATGAAGTTTCGACACCAGCTGTATTTACAAATTAAGAAAAAAGGCTTGGTATGCCTTTGGATTCCATGACCACTGTCACCAAGTCTTCTCTTGGTGACTACAGGCTGCAACCCAAAGACCACTTACCTTGTTGACTCTGTGAGTTAATAAACGAGCAGCATCTACCCCAGCTTGGCTGAAAAACCCCACTCAGGTAACTCCACGGAACAGACTATCAGCGAACATGGATTTTGGATCAGTTGTGACCAAAGTCACACACCGAAGTCTCCCTCTTGCTCTGCTACTCCAGAAGTCTGGCAGCGACACCGTGGAAAGGGAAAACTTTCTGCGGCCAACTCTCCAGTGGACGTCATGGCCAACTCTACACAGGTCTCTCACGGGAGACCACCCGCAAGCTTGTTCCTGCTGTGCCTTGGGTTTTTTTCCTCTTTTTTTTTTTTCTGGGAGTGGGGCGATGTTCTTTGAATTGAGGGACTTATGGGTATGGCATCCCACCACCCCAGCATCCTCCTCAGCCTCCGGCAACCCAGCCTCCCCAGCAAAACCCTCCTGAAGCTCTCCTCCCCTACCCTGCATCCCAACTGCACCTTAACTGGCTGCGGTTACACCAGCCATAATTTTAATTTTTGTATCTCATGTTTGATTTAGTTGCCTTTATCTCATCATTAATTTAAATATTACTTTAATAATGAGTTACTGAAAAGAGCTGCAGAGCAAGGTAGACACCTCTGAGGCTGAGCTCACGGGTGGTCCCCTTCCACCTCCCATAAGAGATCACTCTCTGCCAGGCGCTCAGTGCTCCCCGCGAGGCCACGCAGAGCCCTCACCCATGGTCTAGGAGCTTGCCAAGCAGAATCTGCTAACCCATGTAGAGTTGGCCATGTAGAGTTGTCCCACAGAGAGTTGGCTGCAGAGAGTTGTCCTCCCCACAAGACTGGTGAATGTCACGACCCTTCTGCTTTGCCTGCCAGAACTGCTGAGAATAATCAAGTTTTTCTGAGGAAAGTAAGTGTTTGAGTTAACTTGACATCTCCATTAAAACAAGAGGATGTCTGAGGGAGTGGGACAAGAATCAATTTCATTTTGGTCACCGTCCCCCCTTTACACTCTGTTGTACCAACCTCTAGCACCTACATGAGGTGAGAAAAGCAAGAACTGAAAAGCTCAAGGACTCAACATCTGTTTCTCAAAAACAGCAGGTGTGCCACCTCCACAGTTAGGGAAACCAAGGCTTTCCTTCCCACGCCTGTTACTTTCTGAGATCTCCGTGTTTCCGAACACAACTGATGTCGACATCCGCAGGATTCCACACCAGACAGAACAGAACCTCTGCCGGTGCCGGTCCCTGCTTCACAGAGACCTCAGTCACGCTGGCGCATGACATCAGGCATTAATTAGTGCACGGTACTGCTAACGACAGCAAACCATTTCACATTCTAAGAACACCCATCTCTGAAATGATCGAGGAGCACCCAACCATGCCACGTTCTGCTCCTGGGTAGCAGTCAAACCCGCTAAAAACATGTATTCTTGAAAAGATTGTTCTCAGCCTAAACATACAGCAAGGCCAGAGCATGTCCCAGTCTGTTTCTTAGGTGGCTTCTGACCAAGCGTCTGCTACTCAGCTACACGCTATGGTCTCCAGCTGCTGCTCTGCCTCCGCAGCCATCGCTGCCGCCTGCAACTGTTCTGTTTCGCTCTGGATGGAGTTGGCTGTGGTCACCTGTTTCCTTTCACTGTGCATATTGTTCTCGTGCCTTTTGAGGTCCGATGCTTTAGCAAACGCCTTCGTGCAGGAGCTGCAGACGAAAGGTTTCTCCCCTCGGTGTCTTCTCTCGTGGTCTTTGAGGTGGGACTTGTGCTTGAAAGCTTTGTCGCACATATGGCACGCAAACGGCCTCTCGTTGCTGTGGACTCGCTCGTGCTTTTTGAGATCCGGGGCGCGAATAAAAGACTTCCCGCACACCTCGCAGCTGTACGGCTTGTAACCCGTGTGTATTTTCAGGTGCTCTTTCAAATGAGCCTGTGTGGTGAAGCCCTTGGTGCACATCTCGCAGACAAACGGTCTGTCGGCGGTGTGCAGCTTCTCGTGTTTCCTCAGGCGCGCTTCGTCGGAAAAGGTCTTACCACAAGCCTGACACACGATGTGCTCCCTGTGCCCGTACAGCAAATACTCAAACTTCATGTCCCCAGCGGCCGTGGTCCAGCCTGGGGTCTGTTCGTCTTTCACTTCGCTGATGCCGTCGTTAAAGGTCAAAGCCTGAGGGGTCTGAGATCCCAAGTCCTTCGACTCGGTGGTTTCCATAGGCTCCACTTCCTGGCCGTAGCAGTTCACCTTCCGAACCTCTTCACTCCCCAGCTCTTTCAGAATGGCCTCTTGCACCCTCAGGGTAGTGGTGGGCGACTTTCCGTCCTCCTGACTGGGGGGAGTCCCTTCCACCGTCACATCCGAAGGACTGTCGTCGTGATCTCCAATTTCTTCCACCTCATCATCCTGGGTATCGTTGGGTTCCCCCATGGGGCGGTTGATTTTCAGGCAGTACTTGCTCTTGGACTGCGTGTTGTCTTCAGGACTCGACACGTCCCGTTTCTGAGAGCAGAGTTTATCCAGAAACCTAATCCCAAGGATCTGCCCTGAAGACATCATCAAATTGACATCCTCCTTCTTAACAGAGATTTTGGCCGTGTACATGTAATTGAGAACCTCCTCAAAAATATCCGAACGCAGAAAATCTATTTCTATTACTGACGAGCTATCGACTTCCAGTTTCTTGAAGAGCTTTTTGAAGTAGGTACTGCAGGCAGCCAGCACGCACCTGTGCGCCCGGAACTTGACATCTTCCACCACGATTGCGATGTCGCAGAATTCTCCCTCCAAACGCTGTTCGTTTAACGTTTTCAGGAACACGGTTTTGTGATCGTCGTCATTGTACTTAATGGTTTCAGACATACTGATGAAAAACTCCTGTAAAACGACAGCACAGGAGGGTTTTGTCATTTTCAGAACGTAGTCCAAGATGTAAAGTGCCACCAGCCGACGGCATCTGCACACTAAAATTGCCAAATAATTTTTTTTTTGCTTAATATGACCAGAAAAAGCTTTTCAGATTATAAATACATTAAAATTCCTTTAAAACTGTGGCTTCCGAAAGGCCTTTCCCCAGGTTCCACAGCTCACAGGACACACCGTGATTTAGAAAGGATCACTTTTCTAATCAGCATATTAATTTATTCAAATATTTATTGATTCCAGTTATTTCAAAACTCAATTTGAAACTAGATTTCCAGTTACCCCAACTGAAAACTTTCTCTGTGAAGCTGCAGTTCCCTGTAAATGTGTGCTCCACCGGCAGCACAAGCTCTTCTCATGGCTACAGGAAACTCAAAACACCTAAGAAACACCCTCAGTATGTCAGCGCACCAAACCAGCGGTGAAATATCGCACTTACCATGAACAATGCGGGACGTTTTCGGAACAAATGATTATTAACTCGTTGATGGATGATTAACCCTCACGATGGGCCACCTTCAGCCTGAAAGACAGGAAGATAAAAACCTTGTAAGAAGTGATAAAATCCATTAAAAAATGGCTTTAAATTCATGTGTTGCATTTTTGATTATTTAAAATGATACAAAACACGCTGTTAACCCCTCCCCTGATTTCGGCCAGTCCTACAGCATGGATTGATCTGACAGCTCCGCTGGCACCAACCACGTGTCCGCTTTCCTCTGGCTACTTCCCTGCCCTGACTGCACTCCCTGCTGCTCACGAGGATAACGCAAAACACGTCATTTAAACGACTAAATCCCACAACTGAATCGTGACAGGAGGAGGAAATGCAGCAGAGAGGAGGGAAATTCAATACTTGGTCCAGATGTCGCCCTGGCAGGGAGCTCCTGGGAACTCCTTTCCTCTATTCCAGTCGGAAATTGAATTGGAAAATTGAGTAGGAAATCGAAAATGAGGAATGGGAGGTGGCTGACAGCCTGGCAACGTCCTTGCTGGCTGTTCAGCACGCTCTGGGGACATTGTGGCTCCCCACAAACACTTCTGCAGGTCCGACAGCTCAGCGTATGGTGCTGCTGGCTACAAAAAAACCCTGCGGAAAGCCAAAATTCCTTTTTTAGTCCTAAATAATCAGATGGGAAGGGCAGAATTCTTTGAAATACACAAAACAAAAGCGTGTGTCTTTTTGCAGGCTCCCAGGAAAACGCATGGCTTCAGCGCTGGCGAGGGCAGGACACACACCTACTTCCAGGAGATCCCTTCGGGGCTCTTCCAAGCTGGGAAAACCGCTGTTGTTTTTTTTAAGCAAGAGACCACACGTCCCCGCTGGTAAGGGAGCGGCGGTGCCACCCTGCTCGCTTCAACAATGCGCCATTCTGCTGCAGCTCTGGGGAGGCTTGCGAAGGGAGCGCTACTGCCAGGGGCAGCACCCGGCTGCGGCGTGGGGCTGGGGGGAGAAGCGGTGCCCCTGCGCCTGCAGCACCGGGCCAGCACCGCCAGCACCGGCTGAGGCTCCCTCTGGGTTAATGATTCCGCGCGGTGACACACGCTCGGGACACTGATGGGGGACGGGGGGGGGGGGGTACGTCTGCGGTTGTCACTGCCGGGGCAGCTCCCGAGCCGCGCTCGCCGCCTCGCCGCGCCGCCTGCGAGGGCTCTTACGGCCGTGCCCGCCACCGCAGCGCCAGCCGGGCGCACGCCCGGCTCCACGCACCCGCCGGCGAGGACGCGGCGCAGGCGGGTTCCCGGCGTGGGCCCAGCCCTCTCGCCGGGCCGCCGTCGCGGGAACCCGCGGCGGGGAGACGCCGCCGCCGCCCGCGCTCCCGGCCCTTCCTCGCCGGGGGCGCCCGCGAGTAGCAGCGGCCTCTCTGCGCGTCACGGTGCTGCGCGGGAACGGCGCGGCCTCAGCCCACCCCCAGCCCCCACTTCCCCCCTCCTCGCTCCAACGGTTCTGGCGGCGGCCGAGGACACGCCACGTTCTCGCCGCGGCCGCGCGCCCCTTTGTTGCGGCCCCTCGGCCGTGTCCTTCCTCCTCCTCCTCCAGCCCGGCGCGCGCGCGCCGGCGCGCGCCGGCTCCGAGCTCCTGCTGCTGCTGATGGCGGCGGCGGCGGCGACGAGCGCGCCCGCGGCGCCTCCCATCCCCAGCGCGGGCGGCAGGGGCTTAACGGCGGCGGCGGCGGCGAGCGGGGGAGGAAGAAGAGGAGGAAGGAGGGGGGCGCGCCCGCGCGCGGCACAACGGCGGTTACCGGGAAAGGTGGAGGGGGGGGGAGGAGAAGGGGGGGGAAGGGCTCGCGCTTACCTGCCGCGCGCGCGCGCGGTACCGCACTTCCCGGGGAGCGCGGAGGGGCCTCGCCGGTGCCGCCGTACGGGAGGGGGCAGGGGAGAGGGGCTGGGGGCGGGGGGGGGGGGGAGGGAAAGGGAGGGAGGGAGGAATTTGGGGAGGGGGGTTTTGGGGGAGGGGGGGGGTCTGCGCGCGTCTCTCCCCGCCGTCACCGCCGCCTCCTGCACGAGCACTCAGTGCGCGCGCGCGCGCCGGGGGCGGGGGTGCGTGCATGCGCGGTGCGAGCAGGGCGCGCCCCTGCCGGGGAGCGTGGAAGAGGCGGAGGAGGTGGGGAGGGGAGCGGGGGGGCGGGCGGGTAGCGCGCCCGCTCCATCGTCTCCCTTTTCGGGGGGCCTGCGCGAAAGGGCAGCGGAGCGGTGACGCGCCCGGGGGTGGGTGGCGGTGGCGGAGGTGCGGGGTTGTGGGGGAAGCCGGCCCTCTCTGTCCGGAGAGCCGCTCCCGCCGCGCCGCGGGCACCCGCACCGCGCCTGCGCTCGCGTGTGCGAGCCCGGCGCCGTGGCCGTGGAGCGGCGCAGGGAGGGGCGGGAAGGGGCGCTCGCTCCCGCCGCCGGCGGCAGCGCGGGAAGCGTGAGGCGGCGGCCGGCTCCTCTGGGCCCCTCAGGTCGGGGCCGGGGCTGGGGCTGAGAGTGAATTGAGGCGGGATTTTTAAAAAGCGGTTTTCAGGCGAGGGGCTGTTTGGCTCCCGGAGTCCCGGGTGTCCCGTCCCCCCACCCCGTTACCGCTGCGGCACCGCGCGGGCCCGGGGTTCAAGGCCGGGGGTCCCTCCGTGCCCCCGGTGCCCCCTGCGTGAGGGAAGCTGCAGGCGATCGAACCACCCAACCGTTTAGGGTGGAAAAGGCCTCTGTAAGGTCGTCGGGACCGACCGGTGGCGGTTTCAACCCCTGAATTTCAGAGCACTAAGACAGTCGCTGCAAGGAAATAAAAGCCGTTGTGGGGCTGCCCGGCCTCCAGCCCCGGTTCGATTTCTCCAGAGCGGTTCCTTACGGGCAGGTCCCACGGCACAGCGTTCGCTGACGTCATCTGTGGGCAAATAAAACTTAAAATGTTGCTGCCAGTGTGAAATGCAGCAGTTTCTGTAAAAAAAAAAGCCTCAGTACAACAAGTACTTGTGTTAAAAACTACAGCACTGTGAACAAGCTGCTGGAGTAGCGCAGCAGCGCTGCAAGGGGTTTTGTGGGGTTGATTTTATGTTTTTGACCCTCTTTTAGATCTGCTGGAATTAAGCCCCTGTGTTGCCAGGGCAGTCAAAACTGCCAGGCTTGGTTTTGTAGAATTGACATTCCGAAGGCAAAACTGTCTTAAATCCTTGTTTCAGAACCCTGTACAATAATCCCCTCCAGCATGGAAGGAGCTTCCCCTTCCCAGTTTCACACTGGTTCTTTCTTCAGCGGTTCCTTGAGAAACAACCAGTGGGTTTACCATGCTGACCTGCCAAATGTGCCTCCTGCGCTGGGAAAATAGAACGAAAGGCTCGTGGGTCGAGGTGAGGACGGGGAGATCTCTCAGCAATTACCATCAGGGACAAAACAGACAGACATGGGGAAATTAGTTTATTACCAATCAAGCCAGAGTTAGGGTAATGAGAAATAAAACCAAATCTTAAACACCTTCCCCCCACCCCTGCCCTCTTCCCAGGCTCAACTTCACAGCAGTGCAGGGGGACGGGGAGTGGGGGTTGTGGTCAATGGGGGTTGTGGTCAGTACATCACACAGTGTCTCTGCTGCTCCTTCTCCTCAGGGGAGGACTCCTCACACTCTTCCCCTGCTCCAACGTGGGTCCCTCCCACAGGAGACAGTCCTCAGTGAACTTCTCCAACATGAGTCCTTCCCACAGGCTTCAGTTCTTCACAAACTGCTCCAGCGTGGGTCCCTTCCACCAGGTGCAGCCCTTCAGGAACAGACTGCTCCAGCGTGGGTCCCCCACGGGGTCCCAAAAGTCCTGCCAGAAGCCTGCTCCAGTGTGGGGTCTGCTCTACCTGGGTCCGCAGGTCCTGCCAGGAGCCTGCTCCAGTGTGGGCTCCCCACAGGGTCACAGCCTCCTTCGAGCATCCACCTGCTCTGGTGTGGGGTTCTCCATGGGCTGCAGGTGGATCTGCTCTGCCATGGACCTCCACAGGCTGCAGCGCACAGCCTGTCTCACCATGGTCTTCCCCACGGGCTGCAGGGAAACCTCTGCTCCAGCACTGGGCGCACCTCCTCCTTCTCCTTGAAGTGAACAAGAAGTAGAAACCAGCGTCACATGAGAATCCAAGTTTCTGGTGAAACCTGCTTGTCCAAAGTGCACCTGTGAACGTGAACCCTGTAACCTCATGTCTGTTGCCAAAAGTATTTTCTTCTATCTACTGGAGAATACTGGAAAAAGTGTAACCAGGAGGAGAAAACATCCTGCTGGTGCGTCTGAAACACTCTGACGTTCCCCGTCGCCCAGATGAACCTCTTGACTCTGACACAGTGTTGCTGTTTTCCTGTATCTGCTGAACCAGACTGTTGACCCAATGGGCTGTCTCCAGCCTGTTTGGATTACTGGGATATCTGGAGGGGAAAATGAGCCCTTGTTTGGTTAGGAAATTGTGTAACGGGGGAAGAATGACAAGTGCAGCCACGGGTGAGGCATTGGAGATGGCGTGGGGGAGAGGCTGGACGCTTGTGCTTTAAGCAGCGACTGGGTTTAAGCTCTGTGGGGTCAGTGTCCGTGGGTTCTTGCAATGGTTGGTTCATAAACTCTTGAGCTACCAGTGATGAAAACAAAGGTTAACAGAAGCCTAGATAAGGGCTGTTGTGTCTGCAGGGCTTTGGTGACTCAGGAAAGTAGAACAGGAACATATGGTAACCAAAAATAAGTGAAAAAGTGAAAAATAAATTTACTTTCACTCCAGTGCTGTCAGTTATCGGGAGCTGCTGAGTCAGCAGGATACTCCTTCAAGTGGAAGTCCTTGTGAGGAGGCGGCTCCAGATATGAGACTTGCCTGTCGATGTTAAAAAGGGGAGTAGTACGACCTTGCTCTTGCAAAGCTGCAAGTCTGTCCCAGATCCACCAATGCTGGTGATGAGCTGTGGGGAACAAGACACTGTCCAGGGGGTGCAGAATCAGTAGTTCAGAATCACAGAACCGTTTGGGTTGGAAAAGACCTTTACTGACGGTTCCCCCAGCACTGCCAGGTCACCACCAAGCCCTGTCCCTCAGCACCACATTGACACATCTGTTAAATCCCTCCAGGGATTGGAACTCTTCCCGAGCCTCTGCCCTGGTCCTGCTGGCCACACCAGTGCTGACACAAGCCAGGATGCTGTTGGCCTTCTTGGCCATCTGGGCACACTGCTGGCTCCTCCTCAGCTGCTGGTGACCAACACCCCCAGGTCCTTTTCCCCGGGCAGTTTCCAGCTGCTCTTCCCCCAGCCTGGAGGGTTGCAGAGGGTTGGTGTGACCCAAGGGCAGGACCCAGCACTTGGCCTGGTTGAACCTCAGCCCATTGATCCAGCCTGTCCAGACCCCTCTGTGGAGCCTCCTGACCCTCCAGCAGATCAACACTCCTGCCCAACTTGGTGTCATCTGCTGATGACTGAGGGTGCCCTCGATCCTCTCGTCCACATCATTGACAGAGACATACTGAGCCCTGGAGAACACTGGATCTCACTATTGAATCTGAATCTTTGTAGAAAGCATGGAACTAATTTTAGGATAATGAAAGGAGAACCTGGAACTGATCTTATCGAACAGTAAAGTCATTAGAGATCGCATTACCTTAAAGAGCTGATGTTAAGAGTATGAAAGAAAAACATAACACCACATTCTGGTTGTTTCTAGGGTGTCCCCTCTATTTTTTAGGCCCTTCCCAAACGTCACAGTGGTCAGAGATCTCCAACAACCAACATGGACTCGATGATCTTAAAAGGTCTTTTCCAACCTCAATGTTTCTGTGATTCGATGATGATTCTATGACCCGCTGAAGTCCCTAGAGTGGCTCCCGTTGATTTCTGTGTATTGAGGACACATGAAATAAAAAGAGTAAATTATTAGTAGGCATTAAGGAGTAGCACAAAAGTACTGGCTTTGGTGATGAATTGGGAACCTGGCTGGGAAGCAGAAAGCTGCGTCCTATCCTTGAGTCTTCTCTAGGAGGTCATGGCCTTGGTCACCTCCCCTCTGTTCCCTTCTCTTTCTTCCCTAAAACCATGCTCACTTCGATGCTTCGGTTATAGAGGTTACCAAGAGAGGAAAAAAAAAATAAATGCCTGTGATCGTTTTTGGACCTCGTTGTGATACTTCAATGTGAAGTGAGAGGAACTGTCGGTTATGGGGTTTGGTGGGTACAGAGAAACCCTCACTGATGCACAGAGTGTAGGGAAGAATGATTTTCACCTCAGGAACCCGTGAAAAAGCTTTCCTTAGTGTCAGAGATAAGAGAAAATGGTTGGCAATCACTTCCTTGGTGTACACCAGCCAATCCGCCACCACCGCTTTGAATAATCTCCTGTTTTAATGAACAGTTCCAACTTCTAATTGCAAACCACAGCCCGACGTCAAGGGGCTGCCTGACGGGGTAAGACCCATGATCAGCACTGCTTCTGTTGTGTGGTCCCCAACCAGTCTTCTACATTGATACAGAGACTCAGAGATACTCAAAGTCATGTGGTGCAGAAAACACTACCCCAAGGTAACACAACATGGGCAGCTCTCCCCTTTCCTCCCCCTTTTCTTGGCTGCTCAGCATCTTCCCGAGGCTCGTTGAAGAGTCCTCAGTATTTGCTGGACTGCAAACTAATGCAGGTATGAGCAAATAATACACAGCGGTCAACAAAACACTCTCCTCCGCTGTCAGCAAGGGCCAGAGCGACAGGTACGATGGGTGGCCACAAGTGATTTCAAGGGACCCCGTTATTCAATAGCTTCAATTCTCCTCCCTTTGTGGAGACCTGCTCATTTTTATAAGGCTGCATCATTTGTGTCACCGGACTCAAGGACTTACCAGAGTATTCCGAGCAAAGTGACCAGAGTCTGGGGATTTTGTTCGTGTTTTTTGGTTCTTTTTGTTGACCTGGTCTTACCTGAATACTATGGTTTTGTGAAGGTCAGGCCTGCCTGGGGTTTGCTGTTGACTTGAACGACAGTGCTCTTCAGGTACCCTCTCAGCTGTGGGTGGGCTTTGCGACCACTGGAGAAGCTTGCAGATACTCAAATACGTTGTAGCTGCTGCTGTTTAACCCATGGCAAAATAAGCAGACTTCGACCTCCAAGAGTACTGTTTAGACGCATTCGACTCTGGGGAGACCTTAGTGCGGCCTTTGAGTGCTTCAAGGGGCCTGTCCGAAAGGTGGGGAGGGGCTGTTCAGCAGGGGCTGCTGGGACAGGACAAGGGCTGATGGGTTCAACTGACAGAGGGAGATTCAGAGCAGAGAGAAGGGAGAGATTGTTGATGCTGAGGGTGGTGAGAGCCTGGCCCAGGTTGCCCCGAGAGGTGGGAGAAGCCCCATCCCTGGCACCATTGCAGGTCAGGTTGGCCCTTGGGGCTCTGAGCACCCTGCTCTGGTTGCAGCTGTCCCTGCTCCCTGCAGGGGGTTGGACTGGGGGAGCTTGGAAGGTCCCTTCCCACCCAAACCAGTCTGTGATCCTGTGAAGTGGGGGTGACTCCTGTACTGGTATCAGTTGGTACCGGTGCTTTCCAGTTATGCAGTATTTGATGGTTTATTTTCTAAGTTGTTTTACGCCAAGAAGCGGATAAAGACCAACAATAAATGAGAAGAGATGGAGACAAAAAGTGGTTGGTAGAAACAGGCAGGTCTTTATTTCATGTGGCACAGCATTAGGCAGACAACCCAAGAAACAGTTGCTAACAAAGACCAAAGCTATTGCTTGCAGGAACCATCCCCCAAACGAGGGTCTAACTGCCAACAGTGGCACTGAGACGTCCTGGCCTGTCCACTCTCATCTCCTCAGACCTTGCACACACTTAGGCTGTGAGCGTCCTTTCCAAGGAGACTAAACTTCTTACGACACAGCATCTTTGGGCAGTGTACAGAACGTGTGGTATCTCCAACCTCCTCAAGCCATGCTAAACTAGAACACGAGCTCTGGGGAGAGGCTGTGCAAGCGCCTTGCGTCTCTCTGAGGTAATACAATGCTGTTCCTTAGCTGACAACGTGAGGGGCACCTGAGGGAAGAGCAATATGGCTTCAGAGCCTATTTTTGAACTCCTGATGCAGTCGTGAGGAGTCCACTGTGGTACGGTGAGGACCACCTCCAGCCCTGCGACTGTCACTGCGAGGGCTGAGGACATGGGTGCTCTTGGGAATAGGAGGAGAGGTCAACCAGAGATCTGGACAGACCATGATCTCTGTGTTGGGTCATCAGGGGAGAGGGGAGCGATGGTGGCGGTGAGGGGAGCTACGAGCACTTGGCATGAAGAGTGGCTGGTGGAAGGAGGATGTCTGAGAGACGAAGGGCAAAGCTTTAACAGCCTTGGGATATGACTTAATTCTTATCTACACATTATTCTGTCTATATATACTATTTTTCTTTCTAAATTAAGAAAATAAACGTTTATTAACAAGTCACTGGGTCCAGTCCTGCTCTCCACCGAAGCCAAATCCATTGACTTCAGTTGTGAGGGAGCCCTGTGTAAACAGCAAAGGGCAAATTCGGCCCTTTATGTCCTGAAAATTCTGCTCATACCCACTTCGTTCAGTCCTGCCACGAAACACAGACCAGAGGGTGAATTAATTATTACGGGTTTCTCTTTAGCTACCAGGGGACCGTCAACGAGATGTGGCAAAGGAGCAAGAAAAAGGGAGGGATACGTAAGTCCTGCTTGAAAGAGAATTTGATCCACATTTCAGAGCAGAAGTACAAAACGAGAGCGGACCTTGGATGAAGCGCTACCAGCCTGGACTTCCTAAGCACGGACAAACTCCTTCCCTTAGCTTTGGTGGGACAGGAGACAGCCAGTGAAAGTGGAAGGAACTAACTCCTCCTCCTCTGCCAACACTGCGTGCCCGAGGGGAGCACCATGGGGTCCTACAGACGGAGCTCAGCGTTTGGGGTTCTTTTAGACACAGAACAATACGATTTTGGGTGCATTTACCACTTTTATTTCACTATGCAGAAACATACATTCACCATGTGCTGTGATGCAGCTGACAGTGTGATGGACGCTACCCCTTCCGTGGGCGTTAGAGCTGGACACTAACGAGGTTTCGGTGGATGTTCTGTACAGGTTAAGGCTTGACTCTGAACTAGATAGTAAATGCTGACCAGATTCTCAAACAGATTTGTTTTTCCTCTGAGAACAAAAGGGAAATCAATAGAAAACCGTCATGGTTATTTCAGATTAATCATTTTCTAGTGCTGCAAACTAAGTAAAATACAGATTTTTTTTTTCTTTTCTCCAAAATAACTACATATAATTTACAAGGTTAGGATCTGTGAAGGGTGCTGGAAGCTGACTCTGAACAACGCCGACAAAAACCGTTAATATACTAAAATCATTGCTACCTCCTCAGGTATTCGGTCAGGTATACAAAGCACACTTTGTAAGCGTTTCAATATTCTGGTAAAAGTAAAGATTTGTCACTGTTCACCGGGCGGTCATAAAACCAGATGAAACAAAGAGAAGATTCAAGTTGTTTACTGGATAATCTGTGTTATTGGCACATCTAAGGTGTGGTAGGACGTGATACACGGGACCTACAGAGCTTCTAGCGTTCTGGGGCGGGGGGGCGGATCTTCACGGACAATCTCCGTGAACACAAGGCTTGGCCACCTACTGAACTGCGGCTGTTTGGACCTCCAGAACCTGTGAAAGGCATGTGGATGTGTTACATGAGATCACTGCTTATACTGCCGATGAGCGTGCAGGTAGAGCTGAAAACGTAAGACATCTTAAGAAAATTAAAACCGCTGCTTTCCTGTAATTTTACCGTTGCTTCATGCAATATTGTGTAGCTGCTGCTGATTCGGATTGCTTTCTAGGGGAAGGTATCTCTGCCGGGTTCTTTATTAACGGTCAAGATCAATTCTTCCATACGGAAATTTTCCACAGACAGATACAAGTCAGTCAGGTCGGATCTGAGGCTCCGTAAGGGCTCTCGCGTTCCTACCGCTGCGCACGCCGGGATTCGGACGCGATCTGGGTTAGTCCTGTGGGAAGAGAACTGAGCTCGTGATTGGAAGCGACGACTCGCTTGCCAAAGTGATTGTCAATTTGTGCGTGTCACAAAAGCCATTTATAAGTGGCATCATCCCAGTAGAAGCAACGTGGCCCAAAGGCGATGCCAACAGGGAGAAGGAGTGACATCAGCAGAGTTTTAGGCAAGCCACCCTGAAACTGTACCACCAGAATCACAGCAACTCGCTCCTCAGTGGCTGCTCTACCTTCCAAATAACGGACAGACAATGAAATTCAGTTTTCTTTAGGGTCTGTATATCCCGAAGGAGAAGGGCAAAACCATGCCGTGCATTACACGCTGTTACTCCCACGAGGGCTGGGGAATATATATCGTTTTAAGAGTAAAATACTGCTATCAATTGAAACAACTCCAACAAGCAGCTTCCCCCACCCCCCTTCTGCATCGAGCATTCAAAGCGATTCGCGTCACGGCGCTGGCACTAAGGGCTTTCGCATAGCAGGTTAGTTTGCACGACATGACTAATGGCACGCAGAAGAAATACAGGGATATTAAAATGTCTGCTTGGCCAGCCGCAACCGGGGAGCGTGGGGAGCGTAGAGAACATAGGGAGCATGGGGAGTGTGGGGAGTGTAGAGAACATGGGGAGCATGGAGAGAGTGGGGAACATGGGGAGCGTGGAGAGTGTGGGGAGTGTGGGGAGCATGGAAAGCACAGGGAGCGTGAGGAGCGTGGAGAACGTGGAAGTGTGGAGAGTGTGGGGAGTGTGGAGAACATAGAGAGCATGGAGAGCGTGGGGAGTGTGGAGAACATGGGGAGCATGGAGAGTGTGGGGAGCGTGGAGAGCGTGGGGAGCATGAGGAGCATGGAGAATGTGGAACTGTGGAGAACGTGGAAGTGTGGAGAGTGTGGGGAGCGTGGGGAGTGTGGAGAGCATGCCACTGCGGAAGAAAGCGTGACACAAGAAAAGCCGCATTGTTGTCTCGTCCTGAGAAACAACGCTGCTTTCCAAGGTAACACGGCCTTCCAGAGGCAAGGAAGCCAAGACATCCCGATACCCACACACGAATTAACAGAATTAATTTAACAGAAAACCAAAAGCAAGCCACTGCGAGTTGGGGATTAAAGCTTTGCCCATCACACGCTGCACAGCACAGTTCCGGAGCAGCTGCAGGTTTTCCCCTGGGCAGCTTTCAACAAACCGCAGACCTTTAAGAACAAATTCTTTTTGTTCTTAAATGACATAAAAGCAGACAACGGATTTTTTTTTTTTTTTTTTTTACTTGGGAATTAAGAAAATCAGACTCTATTAAAGCACGGACAACGAGGCCTTTCCAGAGAGCCAACAGAAGCCAATGAGGAGTTCCTCTTTCTCCAGCTGGCACCAAACACAGACAGACGTTCAGAGCTGAAGGTGTTCACGCTCAAGCACCAGAACTGCTGCCCAGCACAAACGCCAGCGAGAGAAAGCCGAGAGGCAGGGGTGGATTACGGTAGGGAAACATTTGCAACATGCCAGCCCAGCAAACGCCTAGGAAAATCATCTGGTCCTCTTACCTGTGGTCAATCCTCCCCATCTTCTGGTGTGATTTCTGTCTCTTTATGTACCACTACTTTGGTCACTGACATGTCAGGGTGCTGCTCTTTGGCTTCTTTAATTGCCTGAGCCAGCGCCTATCCCAAGGAAACCACAGGAGGGCAAAAACAAAAAGGAGGTGGAACATGCATGATCAGTAGCAAGGTGGAGAGATTCATGAGATATTTCACGATTTACAAATGAGGAAAATGGTTCAGATATGAAATAAACCATCACTGATTTAACGACTAATCCCCTTTAATTTAAGGCACACCAGTAGAGACGGTATCTCTTAAAGCACCGCTCAGAAATGTTCTCTGGCAGCTGTCAGGGTGGCCTGGTGATAGGTGTTACCTGGTCATGATCGATGTCTGCATCTCCCGTGATGACTATTCGTTTCTCAATTCTTGTCTCTGAGATGCCGCCTTTCACAGTCTGGAGGAGAGGGACAAAGGCGTGTCAGTAACTTGCTTCAAAGGTGCTGCTACTCATCCAGAGCAGGAACCTCAAGGTGATCCCCAACAGCCCGCACAGAGGGGACAACCCTGAACTGCAACCAGAGCAGCTCTGAAGGCAGCCTGCTCCAAACAGAGGAGATGACCTCCAGAGGTCCTTCCAACACAGACAATGTTATCATTGTAGTCAAACTGCACACAGAGAATCGTAGACTGGTTTGGGTGGGAAGGGACCTTTCAAGGTCACCCAGTCCAACCCCCTGCAGGGAGCAGGGACATCTGCAACCAGAGCAGGGTGCTCAGAGCCCCAAGGTTCAACCTGACCTTGATGTCTGTATGTAAAAAACAGCAGATACTTATGATAAATTCATCCCATGAAGAAGAAAATGGACATACAGACAGCTTGTATTAAGACCTAGTCAAGTCCAACTGCAGGCTTCAGGAGGACATAGAGGGTGGTATGGCCCTTGTACAGGTCATCTACTGAAGGGTGAATTTCACTGCAGAAAGATGCTTATCAATATCTAAAGGTAGGTCAGGAGGAGGGGCCAGACTCTGCCCAGTGGTGCCCAGTGACAGGACAAGGGGCAACGGGCACAAGCTGGAACACGAGAAGTTCCACCTCAACATGAGGAGAAACTTCTTTGCTGTGTGGGTGAGAGAGCCCCGGCCCAGGCTGCCCAGAGAGGTTGTGGAGTCTCCTGCTCTGGAGAGATCCCAAACCCGCCTGGACGCCATCCTGGGCACCCTGCTCTGGTGACCCTGCTCTACCAGGGAGTTGGACTAGATGACCCCCAGAGGTCCCTGCCAGCCCCACCAGTCTGGGATTGTGTGATTGGTAGGAGAGCTGTGATGGCACTAGGAAGGTTTCTGCTTAGGGAAGAACTGTTATTTAGATGCTATCTTGGAACTTGGATGACCCAACATCATTTGTGTGTGGAGCCAAAAGGCCTTTTGGCCTGGCTGTGGGCAAGTTCCTTAGGGTGCCACCACCCATCAATGAGACTGTGGTATCTGAGCTGCCTGAATGTCCTGTTGTGACAGGATACAGGTTTACTATCTGCTTCCCACACCGTGCAGGGACAAGAGCTCAGGACCCACAGGCAGCACAGTCGTGTCGAGGGAGCCTCGCGCTCAGGCCATTTATTCTTTCCTGGCTGCCATGATGCCAGTGTGGCTACATGGCTTCCAGTTCTGGTGCTTCCAGCTGCTCAAGTGTCTCTGCACAGCGAGGTTTTGTGATGTCCCCTGAGGGCTGAAGACTCTCTGACTCTTGTCAAGTCCTTGGATGATGTGTTAATGAGGCCAGTACAGCCAAAGACGAGTACCCAAATCGGACAGGATTTTGTCCCCAAGCCTGTGCCCACGTTTTATAATACATGATAGAATTTAAGTTAAGAAACCGTGTGTCCGTGTGAAAAAACAGCCCCCCGTTTTCTGAGGACTCACTTTGGTGATATGTGTAGTGGTTGTAGTGCTGGTGGTTTCAGACGTGATCGTTTGTGCACTCATCAACACACCCGGTTCCAAGTCAGCACCAGAGTCCACCTGGGGAAAACCAGCAGAGAAAACCAGGCGTCAGGAGCAGGCTCCTGAGCGCGGGGAGGCAAGAATGGGGCTGGCTGCGCTTCGGTTCTTCATCGAGTGGCTATCTTACGGTGGGGAAATGACTGTTATTAGGGTGATCGCTTCTCTCTGTGTCTGGAGACTCCCCTTCGCTTCTGGAAGGACAGATGAGATGCTGGGGCTTTGAAATCTGAGGTTTCATCCCTGTTCTCGAAAGGCCCTGTGCATCAGGACAGGGGAGCACCCTCAGGAAAGCTATTCTTAGATACGTCCTCCTCACGTGATGGAGGTTAATACTTCAACCACTCAGAACAGTTTACACTGTTCTGTAAGGCCTACGCTTAAAGATGGGTGAGGAAACACGGGTTCCTTAAGGACACTTCAATGAGAGCCCGGCATTTGCAGTGTTCCTTACCTGAGAAGACTCATATGTGATGGTTTTTGTTTCCGTATGGACAACTGGCACTTCCTTTGTGGAGATTTCAAGGCTTTCCCCACCAGCAGGAACACTGCTGAAGCTGATGGTCTCAGTCTTCACAACTGGTGACTGCGTGAAGAAGAGAAAAAAGGAGTTGGAACGTTTAGCAAAGAGTACGGATTTCTCACAGCGTTGGTGTGGGTGACCTGGTCTTGGCTGGGATAGAGTTCATTTCCTCCCCGTAGCTGGTTCAATGCCGTGGTTTGGATTTAGGGTGAGGATAACGTTGATAACACACTGATGGTTTGGCTGCTGCTGAGGAGCGTTTCTACCAAGTCAAGGACCTTTCAGCTTCTCGTACCGCCCTGCCAGTGAGGAGGCTGGGGAGCGGGGGACACAGCTGGGACGGCTGACCCCAACTGACCAAAGAGAGAGACAATATGACATCGTGCCCAGTATATGAACTGGGGGGGAGTTGGCTGTGGGGCACCGCGGCTCAGGGATTGGCTGGGTTAAACCATGATGTTGGGAAAAGGAGGGGGAACCACTAAAAAGTGCTCAGCATTTAACCAAAAAAAAAAAAAGAGGAACCTCTCCTGGTTGCAGTGGTACATACACATATCTAACGCTGGCAACACTCAGTACCGTCTGGATTTCATGAAAACAAACTTCAGAAAAGATCTAAACACTGCAAGAGGCCGTGGGCAGAACCTGAGACATGGCAGGGTCCTGCTGGTGCTCTTTCCCAAAAAGAACTGCCAGCTGAACTCTTGTTCCCCATTGCAACCTGACCTGGTTGCAGATGTCCCTGCTCCCTGCAGAGGGCTGGACTGGATGAGCTTGGAAGGTCCCTTCCAGCCCAAACCAGTCTGTGATTCTCTGATGATGACAGTGCTTTCAGGTAAAGCACACGTGGCACTCTGCCAGCGATGGAAACCAGCAACAAGTGTTTTCGGTGCCACACAAGGAGGCACTTGGAGGAGAACCCAACTGCCTGCTGTGCAGATGAATTAACTGAGTCCGCTATTGCCGACACTCACAATTTAGCACAGACATGACCCATTTCATACCGACTTACCTCAAAATGAGGTTTTCGTTCCAAGGTCTCTGACACGTGGACTGTCGTCCTGTGCTCCTCTGCTTGCTCGCACGAGGCAACACCAGCTGCAGCAACTCCTTCCCGTTTGGTCGGGGCCTTCCCAGCCTCGTCCCTTTTCTCCTCCTTGGCCTCCTCAGTCCCAGCAGAGTCCTCCTTCCCCTTCCTGTCGGCAGCCACCACCGATGCTGCCGCAGCCTGAGCATCCAGCACCAGCCCGGCCACTTTTGCAGGGTCCCCACTTGTGTGTCCGTCCATCCCATGGCTCTCCTTGACCACCACTGTCTCCTGTACAACCTTCTTCACCACAGTCTGGGGCGGCTGGACTGCCTGCTTCATCTCACCGGACGTTATCTCCTGAGATGTCGTTTCTATTCTCTGTGGGGAAGGAGGAAAAACAAACCCTCAGCGTCAGAAGCAGACGACACTACTTGGGGACAGCTCCTTAGCTTCGCATGCTGTGAACGTAAATGAAACCAACGGGCATTACATTTTGCCAATTTATTTCTCTCACGTTGGGTGGGTTTTTGTGCTCAGGACATTATCAGAATAGGAGAAATGAAAAACAAAGCAAGAAGTGCGCTTTGTAAAAGTGAAGAGAAGCGTCACAGTGCTTTTCTCCTTCTGTTGTTGCGTGAGTTTTATAAAGGCAAAATACAGCACCCTGCAAAACGACCAAAATAAAGCGAAATGAACGAAAACCTGTTGCTTTGGGTTTGTTTTTCTTTTCGGTGAACTTTCACTGTGGTCTGCGGCAACAAAGGAAAAGGCACACGAACACATGCGTGAGTTCTACAGTGCATAAAACCAGGAACCAAAAGCAAAGCGGAAGCGACTGCTGTGTGGTTAAAATGTGGATGGAGGGAACCAAGTGGCCACCTGAGCCCAGCTCTGTGAAGTCGAGGTCACCCCTCCTATGAACTCCGTCGGTTTCCTGGCCGACTCTATTAAACTGAAGATGTCAGAACCGTCCAAGGTTTTCTCAGTGGTGGGGTGTTTAGTCTAAATGGACAAAGAAAGGCAGAGTCACACAGGGCAGGAAGGCAGACCCACGGGCACAGACCGGAGGCAGAGACGGAGGAACGGGAGAGAAGGCTGCGGGGGCACGGAGAGGTTGGGAACAGGGAAAGGATGGGAAAATAAATCAGAGCGGATTCGTAATGGCTGTAGTAAGCAGTAGTTACAAAGCAGAGTTGTTAGCGTTGGCATGTTGCTGGTTCAAGCAAACCTCGTGTTGTCTTATCTTTTATTAACAAGCCGCAGCAGCGATACGACATTTCGGTAACATGGATCTTTAAATAAACCAGAAAGGCCGAGAGCCTAATATAATATAATATAATATAATATAATGTAATATAATATAATAGAACGTCTGCTTCAGGACGGACTCAACGTATGAGGGGAAAAAAAATAAGCTGGGTTGGCTGCTGTCAACACAAAGCCAAGCAGCGAGAGGACGGCAAGGCAGGGCGGCGTGAGGGCATCGCCTGGGAGAAGTCATGCTTTGGTCTGGACACCGTGGCACGAAGTCAAAGCCACTTGTTACCACCACTTTTGAGGCAGACGACTTGGTAACATAGTGAGCAGTAGCAACGGTAAAGGGCTGCTCTCTGGAGTATCTCCACTCAGACACGCTCTTATCTCGCCGGGCAACTGCCCCTGCTTTCACAGCTTCGCCGCTAAGGTGTTTTTCTGCTCTGCCGAGCTGCGAGCTGCCCAGCGCGCCGTGGAACTGCCAAGCCTCCTCCGTCCGTAGGGTCTTTTTCAAGCTCTCTTCGGGGCTTTGCAGCTGAGAGGCTGCCTCCTTGATGGGTGTCAGAGAGTCGGAGAGCCTTCTCTTGGCGCTCTGCGCGTCGGATGCCCGCCTGGCCTTCTCGTCGCTGACGGGCTCGAGGATCTCGTACTCGGCCGCTACAGGAATGATCTTCACAGAGTCGTGCGCTTCCTGTCCCATCTTCTGCAGAGCTTCTGCTGGAGGCTGTGCCGCTTTCTCACCCTCTTTAGCTTTGCTGGTCATGGTTACGATTTTCCCGGATACCGTGTCGTAGGACTTTCCTAGGGTGAACATTTTCTGCTTACTCTCCTCTTTGGACTGTGTTTCACTCTCCAAGTCCTCAAAGCTCTGCGTTAGCACGGTACCGGACTTGAGCAGCTCGGCTGGAAAGGCAGATTGACTGCTCACAGTCACTACTTTGTAGACCAGATCTGATTTCGATTCACCATCGACTACCTCAGAGGGTACTTTGTCTATAATAACCCACTCCTCAGTGCCCTATATTTGGGATATAAAAGCTAAATTAGAATACCTGAAGGTTTATCTGTACTTCAGGAGCACTAAAGTATGAAATCAATGCTGCGTTTTCTAACTTCTACTATTGTACCTCTAAGAGCAGTTATCAGACAGACAAACAGCATCAGCTTAGGCCAAGTACCATTTCTTTCCATATTCCCTCCCTCGGGCCCATAGAACGCGGACAGAAAACACTACCGTTGCCATGCTATTTTGCTATCAATTGGATGCAGAACAGCATTTTAGAGCATCGTTTACAATGATGACTGGAATCATCCTGCAGTTAAAAACGAGGTATCGCAATGGTCCCGTCAAGAACAAATTACAGAAACGGGGCCAATGCGCCTGTTGGACTGGTCCCAGTTGTCACGAACACGCTGCTGAGGGGGTTATAGAGTAACACTCATTACAAATTTATGTGTGGGTAGCTCTGAAGTGCCTTGTTTTCATTACAGGAACTTCAGCCCCCTCCAGGAGCGGTCAGCAGCTCACAGCCAACCCCGAACTGCTACAGATGCTGAACGGCACTGCATGTGGTGTCTTTTCTTCCTTACACAGACACTCTGCGTGATTCGCTTTGCCCGTGCAGTCAGCACCCAGTTATTTCACCTCGAAACCATAAACTTCTGCATTTAACTAAGCGAATGTGGTAGTTTAGAATCGAATGAATTAAAAACAACCTCTAGGGATGCTGGGATACTTTTCTGGATAATGATTTGTCGAGAAGTAACCAAAGTGCCAGCAGATTCTCCTTCCTGCAGTTTCTTCTCTATCTCACTCGGCTGATAGAAAAACCAATAAGAACACAGAGAACACTCAGCAGAATCGGAATTCATTGGACAGCACAAAGGAAATTCATTCCAATGACAGCAGTGCCCCGTTCACCGTCACACTCAGTGCTGGAAACTCATGCACGACCATCAACGGCATCCACAAACACAAATCCACCGTGCAGGGACGTTTCTGGCAGGGAAATGGGTCTACACTGGGAAGGCACAAGCTGTGGAGGGGACTCATTCCTCAGGATGTGGCCCCCGCATTACAGCTCTCTCTGGAACTTATGAAATAATAAAGTAATAATAATAAAAAAAGGTGCTCGGGAAGGAAAAAGGATAATAAAGTGATAAATCATCGCCAGCCTATCTGACTGCGTTTCAAGGAAGCGTTATTAGTTTTTACCTGCAATTCAAGGAATGTAGTACCTCCCTTCTGCAAAAATATGAGTTTTTCTGATTTTTCTCTTTCTTCTTCGGTCTAATGTCAGGGGAATAAACGGTTTTAGTGAATGGAGGGTATAAAGTGCATTCTACTTTACAAAAGCTTATCATATTTCTCTACAGAATATTAAGTGCGTGCTATATCAGGAAACAGGATTCAACAAAGTCATTTTACAGCAAAGAGCTTTCCAAGACTAAGTGAAAATTGCGTAGCATGAAAATCACTAAACTGACTAAACCCCAGGTGTGGACGCGCTGTGTTCATTTCATCTTCTATCTCACCATTTTATTTAACCGTGGTGCCAACTTCCATGACTTCCACCAACAGCCTAGAGCAGGGCCCTCTACCTCAACCTTGGACTGGGCTCTTTCTCGAGCACCTGCTGAAGCAATGTGTCTTGTTGGGACAGGACAAGGGCTGATGGGTTCAACTGAAAGACGGAGATTCAGATGAGAGGGAAGGAAGAAATGTTTGATGCTGAGGGTGGTGAGAGCCTGGCTCAGGCTTCCCCGAGAGGTGGGAGAAGCCCCATCCCTGGCACCATTGCAGGTCAGGTTGGCCCTTGGGGCTCTGAGCACCCTGCTCTGGTTGCAGATGTCCCTGCTCCCTGCAGGGGGTTGGACTGGGTGAGCTTGGAAGGTCCCTTCCCACCCAAACCAGTCTGTGATTTGATGACAATTAAAGGAAGATACAAATATGGAAACTAGAGAGAGAAAGGGAGAAACATCTCCTCTCCCTGACCATGATGAGATGCACAACCTCTTCATTTCTTAAGTGCTGGTTTAATCCAGCCCAGGTCAGACTAAACACTGCCAAGGAGCGGGTTAATATGTTGGCTTTCATGTCCTGCAGCCGCCCGCGCACCATCATGGTGGGTATTTTAAACTACATCTTTCATAACTAAAGACAACCAAAGTATTTCCCCTGTTGTAAGAACCAGCTGGGGACTGACAGACTTGAAGTCGAACTGACCGAACCCGGGAGGGTGCCGACTGCTCAAAGCCCACATTTTGGAAAGGTCTGCTTCCCTCCTGCTCTGTTCTGCTCCTTCAAAGAGGTCACAGCACTGAGCAACACGGTTTAAAATGGACATGCTACGCTCAACGTGTCGCTTCTTTGACCAGAAGCAGCTTCTACGTAACCAGGTGAGAATAACTCCTGCCCTTTTCCTTTCCAAACGAGTGGTTCGCCGTGGACGGTTCCCTTGGGGAAGCTGTGCAATGCTTTGCTACTGCTTGTGTGTTTTAATTAGAAATTGTTATGAAATTTCTAAAGTAATTAAGAGATGAAACGGCCTGCGGGGGGTGATACCTGCCCTCCTCTGAGTCGGACTCGGCCAGGCAGCTGCTCCCCTTCCAACAGGGCCTTGCATCTTTCACGTGTTAATTACATCCTGCTCATGACACTTACAGTTTTACTGCTAAGGAATAAAACCTGTATTTCCAACCACAACCAAACTAACAGGGTAGGATCTGTTATGATCCCCGAACAAGGCAGCAGGAGCAACGCGGAGACTCCTCAGGGCTCTCTCTCCGCAAGGAAAGCTTTGGGCACCACGTCTGCTTTTTTGCTCTTTTAATCCAACTTGTCGACCAGTCTGATGCCTGTATCAGCCGCTGGTTAGGTGGGTATCGTGTGGGAGGAGCCGGGGCCCTTTTCTTGGCCATATCCCTTTCCCTACAAGGAGAAGCTGCCATGAGCCGTTCCCTTCCCCACAGAGCTCCAGGTCTGCACTGCCAGTCTCTAAGGTGGGGAAGCAGAAGACTTTAGTAAATTCTACTTTTCAGGCAATTTTTGGGGTGGACAGATTTTATGCCTGTTTACTGGCCTGTACTGCTAAACCCAAGCAGTAACCATAAAGATAATTCCTGCGAGACAGAAACCAGATTTCCATCCACAACAGGATAAAAAGGTGATCTTTGTGCAGACCACACGAGCCTATTTCTTTTTGCTCCACCAAGACTCTGCCTTTCTCGAAGATCCACGCGTTTTACAGCAACGTGAATGTTACGTCATTACCTCCACGTCTCATTATCTGCCCACAAATTAAATAGAAGGCAGCATTTTACTGGGCAGGTTTCTTGCACACACTTCAGGACTGCGCAGGGAGCGAGATTTTTTCACTGCAGGAAAACGCACACGCTCAGCAATCTGCACCGGCTCTCAATGACCCGGCACCCAGCAGACTGCAGCCATGACCAGTTCCCCTGTGGAGCTGGCCAGGCAGGACTAATCGCCATCATTATTTCCTCCCCGTCCTGTCCTCAGAGACTGAGAGAGTTCTGCCTTTGCTCTGGACTTTCTTGCAAAGGCTGGTACCGTACCCCCACCCGTCCTGCTACGCTGCTGCTCCCAACCCGTCACCATCGTTTAATTCTCCTCTCCATCACCTTCATGAGTTCTTTCATGCATGGCTGGACTCCCTCAAGCTCACCGAACCTGTAACGAAGCTGGCGTTTGGCACCCTCAGAGAGACCCAATTCTGCCACGCGGCTCACAGTGAGTTTCATACTCTCTTTTTTATATATATATATATAGTTAAGAAAGAAAGGTGTCTGCTCTTCCCTGCACCTCTGCTGCTAGAGCCCGAGGCCTGAGCAGAGGGACCACCTGCAAGCGGGGGACAGCCTCTAATCTACTGAGGGCTGTTATTAGGTACAAACAGACAGACAAACAGACAACAAAGCCTTTCAGCTCCCGCTGACCTCTTCAGGCACTAGTGGTTCAATCATAGGAGCTTCCTCCTGCCTTGCCGCAAGCCGAACGGGAGACGTGGAAAGCCTCTTCTCCCACTCGTTAGACACGGCCGTTTCTGTGGAGGTTTCCAAGAAGGTGCGTTTCAGCTCGCTTATATTGGTCTGATGTTTCATCAGATCTTCCTGGGTTTTGTCTAGGTCCTGGACAGTTTTAAAAGAACAGAGCAGTTTGTAACACATCCTCAGCCGAGCGCGTTCTAGAGCCAAAACACAGAGCTTGGTTAGTAAAGAGGGGAGTGACACCTCGGGGAGCACAGCACGGACACGACACTCTGTGAAAATGTGGCATTTTGGAAGGTAACAGCATACCATATCTCGTACGAGTGAGGACAAAACACACTAATCTGAGAGAGCCCACCTGCAGCACTGGACCGTACGCCTGATAAAGAGGCGTCCAACAAACATCGATATGCGCGTGGGTGCACACACACACACATATAGATCTGTGTATTTATAGTACGCGTTAGAGGAGTCACTGTCGTCCGAGAGGAAAAAAATACCGACTGGATTTATTAGCAGGTGGGACCACGCGGTTCATGCATCATAGTGCGGAGTCACAGTGTACCACTAGAGCTGACACACAGGGACGGGCATGCACTGGTATGTACCAATACCAACCTCTAACATAAGATTACTATGTTTGACATACACATTTTCACCCTCTATTCGCTTAATCAGACTACTCTGAAAGAAGTGAAAAAGAAAGGGAAAGGTAAGGGACACAGTATTGAAAGGATACAAAATGCTGTTTCTACACATTTCTTCACAGAGAACCGACAGTAACATGCGGAGAGAGGTGACCACCTCCGACAGTGGTACGCGAGCAACGTTCGGGGCTGCCGTTTCTGTACCTGTGCCTTTAGATCTCCGTCCTCCTCTTGATCCGACTGCCAGCATGAGAAAGACGGGAAAACAACACCTTACCCACTGGTACCACCGCAGGGTCACACACGTCGGCGAGGGCAACACGCTGGGTTAAAATCACGTTTTCTCTACGTTAAGGGCTTAAGGAGGAGAGCAGAGACGCTGGCTGACTTTGTGGGTTCCCCTGCCTCGGGGCAAGCCTCCCCCTTCCAAACTGGTGATTTGTGGATGAAGGAGCACGAACCATTTTCCTTTTACAGGTATTGGCGCACTCCACCTTCCTACGTCTCGATTGAGGGACCTCTTCAACGAGATCACGGCCGGTTTAGGACCGAATGGCAACAGCAAATTCTATGGAAGTCCATAATGGTGGAGGTTAACACAACATCTCCTGGGCCACGGGCAAAGCCTGGCATACCCTCACCATGGGTAACCGGCCCTACGGAATGAAGCCCATTTTATTGGCTTAAAAGGCTGTTTCCCTCAGCTCAGCCCCTTTCTGTATTTCTATCATTTTACCTCTCAAATCTTGAGCAGCCCTGTTCCTCAGAGCTTCATTTCCAGAGGGCAAACATGCCACAGGTTCTGAAAATCAGCCACCCACAAGGAAAACGGAGGTTCACCACATCTCCCCTAAACCAAAGGTGGCAGCTGGGGAGATTATCATGCGTTTTTGAGTAATAAAGTGAACGTTTTACAAGTCACGGGTTTGGGATGATGGTTTGTTTTCTCTGAAGCTGCAAAGCGCCAGCGGCACTTCAAAGCTCTCTGGACTCCTGACTTGTCTCAACAGACTTTATGTTGTTGCTCCGTTTGGATTCTTTTAATGCTCACGCCACTATTTTATTGTTAAATTTTCATACAGTCGCTAATTAGCCAAATGACCCATGGGAAAACCTGCTGATCACTTCCCAGCTCAGTTCAAATCTATTCTGTTTACGGCCGAGGCCGAATCGTCCTGACGGGTCATACAGAGAACTGCTCCTTGATGATGACCTTCACAGCCTGAAATATTAATGAGATCCTACTGAAAACCTCCAGCCGTGGTTGCGGGGAGACTCTGTCTTCTACCAGACGTCAGACCAAATCCAGCTCATGTTTGCAGCTGCGACCGTATTAATTATGAAAGCGTTACGCGCAAGTGGCTGGAGTCGTGTGGGGTTGGATTTGCCTGCACGGACTGTATTTACTGTGTTGTGAATATGAGGCAAAGAAAATACCAATTTTTTTAATGTTCCTCCTGAAGACAATACCTGGACTATTGGTGGCCATAGGTGAAGATGACAGCGAAGGAAAACCTTAGATATTGATAATGTGGAAACACCTTCATCCAGGAAATCTGGAAACTGCTTTTTCCTGTCTTTCCCCCCTCTCTCTCACAGGCTGCGGATTGTAAAAGCCATGAAGCAAATGGAAAAACCCAGGGCATGGCCCGGCCAGCAGGAACAGCGGAACGGCCGCAGTGCCCAGGGGCGGGAGGGGATGAGGCCGATGGCTGTCCCTGCCCTAAGCGGGTGCCGGCGGCTGTACCAACCTCGGTGGCAGTGGTCTCACCGTCGGCCGCCGTGTCCGTCTGCTCACTGTCAGTCTATGGGGTTACAAACCGGGTCCCAAGAGGAAGGCAGGAATAAAGAACAAACCCAGCTGGTCAGTACAGGCGGCTCAGGCGGGGAGCGGCTCACGTCCACATCCCTGCGAGCTGCACCGGCATTGCTTTTCAAACCACGCACAAGTCAGAGAAGCAAAATAAAAATGCTGTATTAGTAAACAGAACAGACTCAGAGGAAGACTCGAGGCGTACTGTACACGGTGTGTGGCTTTACTGGAACAAATTTAGAAGCCAAACAAAACATTTCTGGAAAAGTGTTATTTGAATAGCAGATTTTTTCTTTTTTTTTTTTTAAGAAAGCCAGGTGGCTTGAAAAAAAAGGGGGAACAAATAAAAGCTACTATTTTCTAAACAAATCTTTCCTATGATAACTTTTTTTTAAAGAAAACTATTCATTAAATTTTTGTTCTAGCCAATAGAGACGAGTGTGGCGGTTGGCTTTTTATCCGGAGGGGGAAAAGATAATGGAAAAAAACCCAAACCCTTAAAAGGCTACTTTAACAGTCACCTGACTTTCAGCCCCTCATTTGTACAGAAGGTGTTCTTGTCTCCACAGTTACACACCACGAGGCTGTCTGCATTACCAAGGAGTTCAAAGAACCGCTCCCCCAGCCCCGCTGCTGCCTGGCTGTGGAGGGACCCAAGGCTCAGACCCACCCCGGTTCCAATAAAGAGCAGCTGATATTGTTAACGAGAGTAAAAAGAAAGAAAACCGCCATTAACAGAATCAAAAATACTCATTCCAGCTCAGGATGTGGATGGAAGCAGAAGAAAAAGGAAAGGAACGTCCCCACCAGAAAAAAAAAACCAAACCAACCACGTACTAGGTACAAGTGGTAAAGACGAAACAAAGCACAGCATTGCCCAGCCTCGTCTGCCCCTGCCTCGCCCCGCACCGGAGGGACGGTCAGCGGAGAGCGCGAGTGTCGAGGGTTAGTCGATGAGTTGAGTGGAGGGTGCAGAGTCCCAGGAACTGGCTTTGATGATACCCGAGCTCATGGAAAACAAGGAAGCGAAGAACGTGCTCCCTGATACCAGCACATCCTAACACCTGCTTTTGAGTTGGGACTTTCTGCGCTCCTGAGGTAATCTCAGGTGGGAAAACACACCTCATCCTCCGATCGCATCGGTGTGACATGACAGGAAAAAGCACCCACTGGGGGAGGGAGGATGAGCCTTAAACCTTAAGCAAGTCTTATGAGGAGCAGCTGAGGGACCTGGGGGGGTTCAGCCTGGAGAAAAGGAGGCTCAGGGGAGACCTTCTGGCTCTGACAGGAGGCTGGAGTGAGGGGAGAGTCTTCAAGGAACAAGAGACAGGACGAGAGGAAATGGCCTCAAGTTGCACCAGGGGAGGTTGAGGTTGGCCCTGAGGAACTACTTCTTCCCCCTTGGGGTTGTCCAGGCCTGTCCCAGGCTGCCCAGGACAGCGGTGGAGTCCCCAGCCCGGGAGGGGTTTCCCAGCCCTTGTGTCGAGGTGGTGCTGAGGGACAGGGGTCAGTGGGGACCTGGCAGTGCTGGGGGAACGGGAGGACTCGAGGAGCTTACAGGTCTCTTCCAACCCAATGATTCTGTAACTCTCTAAATTGGCATTTCCTGCCTTCTGCCACCCTCTGACAACTCCCGTATCTCCTAAAACTGTGTTTTGGCTATTTTTTCATGGCTTTGCTTGCTACCATTCCTTCCTCTGGATGGTCTGTGCTGCTTGCATGGCACACAGAAGAACGAGCAGGTGATTTGCCCTGTTTGGTAAGTGCCTGAAGGGAGTTACACGCCATTTCTCAAGCAATAACCATACCCTGGACAGAGCACTTTTCAATGGAGCTGTAGTGCCCAAAGAGTCTCCCTAGCTGGGCAAGCTGCTTTCACCAGCGAGTTAGAGGATTATTTCATGACTAGTGAAGGGTCTCGCATCTTTATAACGTTACCAGCAACTATAAAGGTATGGCAGGATATAAAAAAATCTGTGCAGTGACACTCCTGCTTACAAAAAAAAGGAGGAGTTAATGAATCCAGGTGTTTAAAAGGAATTAAAAAGTTTGTGTGAAGGCACCGTAATGCCTGAGCCTGGCACACAGGGGTCAGTTCAGAACCTGAAGATGGGAACATCAGAGAATGTTCAACAGAAATATTATCTGTTACGGTACGAACACAGAAGCTACTGAGCTCTAAGGGGTGAGTCTGTGCCTCTGACTACAGGGACTGCCCCTGGGGCACTGCTCAGTGAGGAACAGAGCTCAGCAAGGTGGGAGATGGGCTCAGGATACTGGTTGTGGCTTCTGCATCACTGTGTGCAACCTCTGGTGAACTGGGAAAAAAAAGGGGGTTCTATTTCTTCTACTGTAACAGCAATGAAATCCTAAATAAGGCATAAGTAATAATGGGCATCTTGGTAAAAGGTGTCTTGGTCGCCAGCGGCTGAAGAGGAGCCAGCAGTGTGCCCAGGTGGCCAAGAAGGCCAACAGCATCCTGGCTTGTACCAGCACTGGTGTGGCCAGCAGGACCAGGGCAGGGATCGTCCCCCTGTACTGGGCACTGGTGAGGCTGCACCTCAAATCCTGGGTTCAGTTTTGGCCCCTCACTGCCAGAAGGACATTGAAGGGCTGGAGCGTGTCCAGAGAAGGGCAACGGAGCTGGAGCAGGGTCTGGAGCACAAGTGCACTGAGGAGCAGCTGAGGGACCTGGGGGGGCGGTTTAGTCTGGAGAAAAGGAGGCTCAGGAGAGACCTTCTGACAACTCCCTGATAGGAGGCTGGAGCAAGGTGGGGGTGTCAGTCTCTTCTCTCCAGGAACAAGTGACAGGACGAGAGGAAACAGCCTCCAGTTCACCAGGGAAGGTTGAGGTTGGACCTGAGGAACAATTTCTTCCCCATTGGGGTTGTCCAGACCTGTCCCAGGCTGCCCAGGGCAGTGGTGGAGTCCCCATCCCTGGAGGGGTTTCCCAGCCCTTGTGTCGAGGTGGTGCTGAGGGACAGGGGTCAGTGGGGACCTGGCAGTGCTGGGGGAACGGGGGGACTCCAGGAGCTTAAAGGTCTCTTCCAACCCAAATCTTTGATTCTGTGATAAAATTCGCTTTCTTGCATCATACACGCCTGCCACTGCCATGGAGTCAAAGTCAGCACTACTGAGTTACTCGAAATATCGATCTGGGGTTATCGTGGGGCAGGCAGCGGAGAACTGAGGCTGAGCACGGCAGGACTTCACCAGAGAAGACTGGCTCAGCCGCTGCTGCGGGACTCGGGGCGGGCTGGGGGTCGAGCGGGGCGGGCCGGCAGCTATCTCCTCCTCCACCGTGTGAGCGCAACTGCTGTGATTTGTTTTGGCAATGTAATGCAGACATGCCCGAGCCGTAAACATACTGACTGACATGCAATATTCTGAACAAGAAACACCCCCCGGATTAGGCACAAGTCTGTGGTGTCTGCCAGGAAGCACTGCCGGCGTCGTCGCCCTCAAAACAGAGCGACACGAAAAAGCCTGGTTTAGCCGTTTTTATGCTCAATAACCTCCTAACGTCGCTAACGACCAGCAGCGCTCGTTTCCGAGCGAGGATCAGCCCATGGATGACGTGAGCGCGGCCCCGTCGCCGCCTCTGGAGCTGGCACGGCGTTAACGCTGTGACTGCCAGGAGTTAATCCCAGCGTGGAGCTAATGCAAACCGGGACCTAAACGCTGCCGCAAAATGAGGACACGCAACGAGACAGCGACCATTCGGATGCCTCTTATCAGAAACTGCGCATCATTACGGCGTTGTTAGCCCTCGCGGAGCCAAAAGCATCTCAAGACAATGTTTTCACCAGATAAATCCACGTGGCTTTTGGCTTTGCATGAAAAAGGGAACGAAATCCTGCCCCCGGCCTCACGGAACCGACCGCGGCGGATCACGCCAGGGTGAGCGGAGGACAACTGCTGCGGTGGCAGCGACGGGTGGCCGAGACGCCGACTAGTCTTCCACACACAACGCAGAACTGTCGTTTTGCATTCGAGGATGAAGGAGGAAAAGGGACAATGAGGAAAAAAATAACTCGTCGTTTTATTCTGGCAACAAGGAATAACCAGGCACCAGTGCAAAGGGAGGAGCCAGTGGCCCTGGTACTCCAACCAGCAGATCCCTTTGCTGCTTCTGGACACGTGGTCCCACCCACGGTTCCCAGAACCGCTGCGGACTCCCCTTCCACTGCAGCGGGCTCCTCTGCCCGTGGTACGGCTGGTGGTTTGAGGCAGGGCTGGGCAGCGCCTAACCGGGGAGGGCGCGCAGGCACACGTGGCACACTCCTAGCAGCCGTCCCCGTCTGACCTCTGCCTGGATTTGAGCACGGGAAAATGATTTAATCTGCAGCAGAGATGGGATCAAGGCTGAAAATCCACATCTGGGTTTCGCTGGACTGGGAACACTTTTCTGGGCTGGGGCTGCAGCTGAGAGCCTCTTGCAAAAGGCTGAGTCCATCTGGATTTGGAACGGGCTGAAGATGGTGGGGGTGCCCCTTATTACTGGGCAACCAGATATAATGTATAGACCTACACATACATATAATTGCGCAGGAAATTGTACTTAAAATCCACTATTTGGGTAACTATTCTAAGTGATGGGGCGAAGAAAAAGGTCTTGGTGAGTTCAGATATAATACTTCAGAGCTGAGCAGTCCAATGAGGAGCAGCTGAGGGACCTGGGGGGGGTTCAGCCTGGAAAAAAGGAGGCTCAGGGGAGACTTTCTGGCTCTCCACAACTCCCTGACAGGAGGCTGGAGCGAGGGGGGAAGTTGGTCTCTTCTCCCCAGGAACAAGCAACAGGATGAGAGGAAACAGCCTCAAGTTGCACCAGGGGAGGCTGAGGTTGGCCCTGAGGAACAATTTCTTCCCCGTTGGGGTTGTCCAGCCCTGTCCCAGGCTGCCCAGGGCAGTGGTGGAGTCCCCATCCCTGGAGGGGTTTCCCAGACCTTGTGTCGAGGTGGTGCTGAGGGACAGGGGTCAGTGGGGACCTGGCAGTGCTGGGGGAACGGGGGGATTCGGTGATCTTAGAGGTCTTTTCCAACCAAAATGGTCCTGTGAATTTGTTCAGTGCCTCAGCTGACACAGTTCAAACCAAGCCACTTCCACACAGTGTTGTGCCTAACCCTGGGCCCCGAGCTGCGCTCCCAACACAAGAGAAAAAATCAAGAAGGGAAAAAAACAACCCTCAAACAAACAAACAAACAAAAAAATACAAAACCAGAAAAAAGAAATCCCCACCCAAACCAACCCCACCCCTTCTAACAGATCGGCACAGACAGAAATGAGGCTCTGAAAGTAGGAGCACTATCGCAGCGATCTAACACTGGTTAGGACTGAAGCACCGAACACGAAAACGAGCGTGTTCGATGCCGAGGTACACACCTCTTCCTCTGAACTGTCACTCAGGTCATTGGCAAGTGAGGCGCTCAAGGAGGCCGCCTTGGGCTCCAGGTAGCAGAGGCACAAAGCCAGAGGAAAGGAGAGCGTGAGGGCGTATGGCACTGAGAAAGAGGCAGAGAGCAGGAAGAAGAAGATGAAGAGGAAGCAGGGCACGAGGGAGGGGGAGCGGATGGGGAGGTAGTGCTGCACGCTGGCGGGCAGGAGGTTGGTTTCGGAGAGGTTGGGGAGCGACAGGTAGCCGTCGTCATCCAGGAGGGACGGGAACGACGCGGGGAGTTGCAAGGAGAAGGAAAACAGCGTTCCGCCTTTGCCGGCGTTTTGTTTATAGGCGAAAGGCGCATCTGGCTCGGGGGAGCACGCTCGCCCCTTTCTGTCAGGGTCGGGCTCCGGCTCGCCGTGCGTCGGAGCGCTCTCTTTGGGAGCCTCCCCGCCCGCCGCCTTGGGTCGGGAGCTCTCCTTGCATCTCCTGCGAAGCTGAGCGGAAGGTACGTGGGAGCCGGGCTGCGAGGAGGGCGAGGGGTGGTGGGAGGCAGCGCCAAGCAAAGGTGGCTGGTGACGGAGGAAGAGCAGCAAACAAGGCGCGAAAGCAAAAGGACAAAAAGAAAACTGTCATTAGTTCATTTTCTTCTGTGACGGTAAATAATATATATATAGATATAAAATTATAAACAGCATTTAAACACCGCAGCTTCCCGCTGAGTTACGCGGTGCGTGTTCCCGTGCCGCACACCACAGGTGTCGGTGAACCAGGGCTACACCTTACAGAAGGCACCGTCTCGACTCAGCATTTGTCTCGTCATCTGCACCTCGGACTGGCACAAAAACCTTCCCGGGGTTTCAGGAGCTGCCGCTATCCCCTTAGTGTAACACTGGCTTCAGAGCACCAGGAGCTCTCAAACATGGAGCACACGGAGAGCGACAGAGCAACGAGGGAAGGCGTTTCTAACACCAGCAGGAGCCCTGGGGCAGGGGCAGGCGCTTCCCATCGATGCTTTGGACAACCTTGGCAGTAATAATTACAACCACAAGGATTTCAAAACTCCGTGTGCCCAAATTCCTCCATTATATATTAAAAAAAAAAAATCTAGGTTTTAAACCTAAATAAAACACGTTCTGGTTTGAGGTGGCCACACATCCATATGTCCGCTGTTTACGGAGCTGTCCTAGCTTGATACCTACGGCAGCAGCCAGCTCCTCCTATCACCATCCAGCCTGGCTTCCACCCACACAGCCACATCTCCTCGTAGCCGAAAAGTGACTCTTTACCCATAGCAAAGAGGTAAAAACGGACCCAGTGCTTTTCTGACAAGTTTTACCACAACGCAATGAACATTGGCTGCCTGCCAGCCGTGTCTGCTTTGCTGCACCGCTGGTTTTCAACCAGCCTTTAAGGTCATTCGAGGACCAGGACTTGGTGGGAGGAGGGAGGTGGCTCAGCAGGAGGGGTGACCGCCACCGAACACGTTCCCTGAGGGCAGCCATGGCTGCTCTTCAGAAGGAGAACCACCAACATCACCACCAAAACACGCCAGTACAACAGACCTGCCTCAATGCTGATGGATCGGAGGCGTTTTGGTGAGAGCTGACCAAGTGCCCTGGGCTGAAGCGACCCACTGGCTCTGTGACCAACCTGAAGTGCCTGAGCTGCTCGGTCCTGCCCGCACCTCCCCAAGGAGCTGTAAAAGGCCATTTCATCCCCACTGCGGCTTCCAGCTCCCACAAGCAGAATTACCTCAAAATGGGATTTGCCTGGACGAGCTGGTGCCAAATCCGAGCCAACAAGCAGGATCCAAGCTTTAGACTCAGGTTACAACAACGCTGGCTACCAAGTCTGACCTTTACCAGGATCATTACTGGTAGGAATGGGATTTAAGCCCAATATTTACACAGAAGAGCTGCTCCTCCTCCTGTAAACATTGCACTTCTCTCTCTTCCCTAACCAGAACAGTTAAAAGACCAACCAATCGTTTCAGACAACCTGCGTTTCCAAATTAAGCCACCAAACCCAATCCTGACCTCATGCCACTTACTAACATCTTTTTGATGGGCTTAATGCAGTGAGCTCCCCTCAAAATTCAAGGCTGATGGACTCAGAGGACTTTGCGTGAGTTAAATACACAGAACTTCTCTCTATATTGTACAGGCAAAAAAGCCAAAGTAAATTTATTCTTGACTAATACAGACCACTCACTTCCCGACATCTCTGCTGTGTTAATATTGAGAATAACTTCTGGTGCTTAAATCCATATGGATAAAACAAAGGGAAAATGTCTTAGTGGGAAAGCTGAAACCCCACCTATAAAATTCATATACCGTTGAACAGGAATTCGATCTCAAAGCTGTCCTGTGTCTCCCAAGCCCCTGCTCGCTTTGTGCTGAGTGACGAAGCTGTCAGCAGCTCCAGGGGAAGCGGGACTGAGATCTCCACAGAGCTGAAGCTTTACTAAGGGATGGTTTATACAGAGCCCAGCTTTTGGGGGGGTGGGGCATAAAAATCATTCACTTGTGTATGTTTAAGCACCATAAAAATATTTTCCTGAAAATACCTGTGACTATTCCCATGACAAGGAATGATCTTGGAAGCGCAGCTGCTCTCTCCACTGACCTATATTAACAAACTCTTGGGACAGAGTTCGTTTCAGTTGGGTATTTTCTGCATATCTGATTTTCATCAACGTTTCTCCATGTGGAAACTAATGGAGTTCCAAGAGGACCTCAGCTAAGTTTTGCGGAGATAACTTTTTTACGGCTACCATTACAGCGCACGCTTGCACAAGAACGGCTCATCTGCAATCTTGAGTCATTCAATGAGTTCCTGGTTTGTGGTACCTTCACTGTGACTCCTTCTGAGGACTGGATCCTTTAGCTCATTGTGGCCTGACGTGACAAGGGTAGAAGTTCAGGCTCGAACATTCACACGCGTGACGGTTTTGTGGGTGTAAATGGAGATGGTGAGGGATGCATCGGATTTAACAACTGAGCAGAGAATCACCGACAAAAAGAGTTTTCTTCAATGCAAAACTTCAAACGAGGGATGTACACGCTTTTGTAAGCCAGAAAAAAAGGCTTATTATAGTATATTATTACTCAAGAGTTAATGGAGAAAAATGCTTATCAAAATACACACAAGGAAACAGAGTATTATGGGAAGTGGATGAGGAAAACACAACAGAGCTCTGTGCAAGACCTCAGAACTGTGCTGCTGCCTTGTCAAACAGTGAAGCCCACGATGCCCTCACTAGGGTCAGAACACGGCTGAAGCCCGGAGGAGCAGAACGTGCCCTGCCAGGCCACGGTGGGTATTTCCTACAGACCACCCCGGAGAAAGCCGGGTGCTGACTGGTAAAGAGACTCCAAAGAGCAGCCCGAGGCAGGAACTAACTTCTCCAACATCGTATGGAATGCGAAAGGACTATAAAAATATTGACTCAAGACACGCACGTCCAACCGCGTGTATTCCAGCTTCCCTTTTGGGAACCGCTTCTCTCCTCCCTCCCTCTTCACCCCAACAGCTCTGCCTTTCTCCCAGCGCTCTCCAGACAGGCCGGTTTATCACAACCCCCCAACTCTACCTTGGTGTCGTGGCGTATTGCCGAGACCGGGGTGACTTCCTCTGCTCTTTTCTTTTTGCCCTCTTCATCGTCTTTCTCCTCTTCTGCCTTTTTCTCCGGCGTCACAGTGGTTATCAAGTTGGTCTGAGAGATGCCCTTTGTTGTGGCGTACTGGCCAGTACCAACCTCTGCAGCAGACACAGAATCCTTCATGTACATTTCATGGTTTTCATTCACTGACGCTAAAAGCAAATATTTAAAGAGGGAAAGTCTGAAAGAGCTTTTGCGGAGAAGCTGCATAAAATTAAAAAGCTGCGTTAGTAAAACATTCGAGGTATTGCTGAAAACACAACTCTGTCACGATCCAGACCAGAAGCATGTGCAAACATTTAAATAAACTGTTCACTCAAAACGAAGCTTGTAGCTTTTACAGGCATAAACATCTCCCACGGCCGCGGCTACACGTGTTACTGGAGCTAATGGGCGCATCGCACAGTTGTTAAACGCCAGCGAGCCACTGGAAGTGCTACTGGAGCAGGAAAACAGGAAAAAAATCAACACGTGGCCACAGCTGCCAGGCAGAAGGCAGGAGGAGAAGCAGCCCCGACATCAGCCGTGGGGGTGGGAGAGGTTTTTTTGGCAATCTGTCAGAATAGAACGACGTGGGTCCAACGCCCCGTCAGCACCGTGCTCCGGGAAATGACGCCACGGATGTAACCCAGGGTGCAATGTCGGGGAATCGAGCCGGGGGATCTTGGTGCTACCGAGAGTTAAAGTCTGCCAGTTAACGAGCTCGTTATCCTCAAGCACCCTGGGAAGGGACGGCAGTCAATGCGGCACCCCAGACCAGAACACTGGAGGATGCAAACGCTTGATAATTCAGCGAAATTAAATATACAGAAACGGTTTTGAAATGAGCAGTAAATTCACAGAGAATGCGACCAAACCATTAACACACCCCCAGGCCCTGCTCTTGGCCAGTGCGTCCCTGATTTCGAAGCCAAGAGGACTACTCCAATTTACGAAGTGACTTGTGTCTGCAACAAATGGCAGGGCCGGGACCGCAGCGGAGTCACGATGCGGAACGGTGCACCCACGTTTGCGTTACAGTAGCCACGGTAGCGCTGCAATCACCAAGCGCTGATCAAAAACCCTCTTTTCCCCATTTGCACGTCAGCAAATGATCATCATGAACACCCCGCGGGGTCTGACGGGTGCCGGGGGGAAGCGTTTGGGGCAGCTCGTCTCTTGGAATGAGCTTGGGAGGGGGAGGCAGCGCGGGGAGCCGAGGGAGACATCTTGTTTAGATGTCACAACCAAAACAACGCAGCGGGATGACTCTGCGGTGAGCCGCGTGCACAGCAACCAGGGCACCAGTTGCTTGGTAACGAGCAAGAAGCACATCGGAATTAGAGGATTCCAAAATAATTAATGACAAGCAGCATCTTCATGGGGAGAAAAGAAAGCTCGTCACTAGGACTTTCAAACCAGAGCTTCTCCCCCTCCCCACCACCAGCAGTACTCATGGCGATTCGTCTGGGATGTTCTGCAGGAGGATTCACCTCTTCTGCAGCAATTCTGAGTTTAGCCTCAGCTTTTTTTCTAGAAAAACAAACTACACCCTCTTTACTCAACAGCAGTAACAGCTGAAGAAGTGGCTGAGACTCTGAGTCACACGCTGGCGTAACCTAAGGGAGCAGCACAACCGTCATCTCCATGAACCACAGAGGTTAACCCATGGATGTTACTCTCCACCTTACCCCTTCAAAAGTCATGTACGGAAAAAGGCTGTTAGCACTCGTCCGACTAGAATCAGAGAATCACAGACTGGTTTGGGCCGGAAGGGACCTTCCAAGCTCTCCCAGTCCAGCCCCCTGCAGGGAGCAGGGACATCTGCAACCAGAGCAGGGTGCTCAGAGCCCCAAGGGCCAACCTGACCTGCCATGGTGCCAGGGATGGGGCTTCTCCCACCTCTCGGGGCAACCTGAGCCAGGCTCTCACCATCCTCAGCATCAAAAATTTGTTTCCTAGTCTGGATCTACGAGGTGAGGTAATCAGAAGCAATTCTTACTAATTACTCAGTTAAGAGAAATAACTCAACAACGAATTGTAAAATACACTTAAATGAAGAACCTACATAGGAAAAAACCTCAAATTAAACCAAAACCCAAACAGCGACTCACGCAACCCCTGAAAAAGCGTTGAGGCCCAACCTGCTTGGGCAGGCAGGTGCAGGTGCCCCATCCTTCCCCAAAGCAGGGAAGCGCTTTGCAGGCATGAGGCCAAGGAGAAAGGCTCCATGAAGAGCACAAGGAGACCTTCTCCAGGCACACCCTTTGTAAGGACCAGCATTGCTCTGCATCCTCCCCTACCCCTGCAGTGAATGTGCCAGTACTCACAGCCTCCACTCAGCCGAAGCTCAAGGAGATGAGATGACAGAGGGTTTAGACCTAATCTAGAGCAGTGACCATCACGATGATAACAGTTGACCAAGTCAACCGAGAGGACCTTACCCCCGTCTAAGCTGCGAGACATAGTGTAACGTTTACTGGAAGACCGCTCAAAGTAAGGTGCAGGACGGTCTATGAGGGCACTGGCTCTTCTCGTCTGGGCCTGCGTCCGGCCGCTGTAGCGAAACTTGGAGCCCAGCGTGAGGAACTTCTTTGGAGGTGCTTCTGGCAGCAGGAGCCTAAAACACATCAAGCAGAGCATCCGTTACTCGCCCTTCTCCAAAAATCAGCCCGCAGAGGAGAGAAGACGATTGCTGGGTATCACTCTCCAGCGTTACCTGTGTCTGCAGCTAAAAGGCAGTCAAAGGATGCTGAATCTGAATCACTCAGTCCCTCCCAGCTTGAAAATCAGATTTATGATTTTTCTAATCAGCAAAGCTAAAAACCCAAGGTGTTCCTTGTATCAGGGACCCTGATCTGGGCTGAAATACAGATGTATCTCATACGTGCTGAGGACGGGGCCAGAACAGATTCCCAGCGAACCTTCATTCATGTTTTTCAGGTTGGAGCCTTCCCACCCTCTGTATTTTGGCTGTTGCTGAAGAAGCCATTCTCCTGCTATGGAGTTTATGCTTCAGATGTTGATTGTCCATTAAAAATCAGAAAACACCCACAAACTCCAGACCCTCGTTTCTTTTTAGGTCTTTTGAACAGTCAGCCAGCCTGAAACAATGGTTTTAAGACAGAAGAGAAACTTTTCAGTCCTCTCAGACATCTCGAGAGGGGTTTTTAAGTGCTGGATGCCCTTTCACACCATTCTGGTTTCCATTGTGAAGGATCTCTTTGCTGACTACCAAACTAATTACAGCATTTGTTCCACCATCCCAAACCTTTCTCAGGTATTCTTAGATATCAAAAACGCAGCCGCGAAATTCCTCAAGAATTACAGCCATGGATGGGCATTCTGGGTGACCAAACCCCACGTCTTCATATGCAACTAAATAAAAACCTCCTTTTTTTTTTTTTTTTTTTTTTTTAACACTCTTACCACATACCCCAATAACTGCTCGGAGATATCTCGTGATCAAAAAGACCATTTGATTTGAAGGGGTTTGTCTCTGCTGACACAATCAGTCTTTTCTGCTGCTTTCTTCCACATCTGGAAAAGAGACCCACGTACCTGAAAAACGTGTGGTGCTCCACACACACTTTCCACAAGCGCTTTGCAGCACGATGATTTGGCAGCTTAAACCCAATAGTGCTCTCGAACTGCTCAAACTAGGTAGGAAAAAAGAAAAAGTAGGTATTGGATGCTGTGCATTTACTCATAGGCAGTGTGCAGAGGTTCGTCTTCATTTCCTCGCTCTAGATCACCTCTTTGCAAGGGTGAACGTATATGCTCACGTATATGACCACATATATACACCTACACACTGTCTGGGAAGGAGACAATCAATGGCAACCTCTGAAGACTGGTTTTGGTGGGAAACCCAGAAAATGAGCAAGAGGTTTTTTGATGGTAACAGTGATGCTTTGTGCCCTACGGCAACAAAGAGATCAGGAGAAACTGGGGAGACTTTGGAGAAAACCATCCTTGAAGTGTTTTCACCCTGTGGTTTTAATTCCACCAGTCTGCACAGCACTGGGAAGCCTGATCATAGCCTGGAGGGGAGCAACAGTGCCCGGGGACTGATCTAGCCTTAGATGAAGGAGATTTACAGTGAGAGAACTACAGTTAGTAAATCATGGTGGTTTTAGCTAATTTATCTCCTGGGGAGGATGAGAAAACTACAGGTCGATGGCTACAGGCAGATGGCGAATCCCATTGTGACCAAGTGTGATCTGGACAGAGGCTGCAGTGATTATTTTGCGTAAGGAGCCATGGGCTGGTGGCAGGACGCTACGTACCCAGACTGGCAGAGCTCAGGGCTCCAGTGGTTCAACCACTGGGAACAGCCATGGCCATTCGTGTGGGACCTTTTAGTATCAAACTCAAGCGTGGGAAGCTGGTTACTAAAGCTGTGTCTGCTGGGAGGCAGGGGACGGGGGGTTGTAGATTTTGCTTTAGGACTCCAAAAAGGCGCAGGCCCTGGGCTGGGTGGGGGGATCCCAGCAGGTTGCCCAGCTCACTTATGAAGTCAGTACTGGGGACGCTGGCTCAGGATGCCCAAATGCTGCACTGCATTACGGGAAAAAGTCAGAAATTCCTCCTCCAGGTGATTTCTGTCCCACCCTACAGCTCCCCCCTCTAAAACAGATCTGGGTTTGACATCTATCCCAGACCCATTATTGCACCAACACTTAACATGGAGACGCTCCTCTGCCTGGGATGATCCCAAACTCCTCCCGGGTTTTTCCTAAGACTTCCCATCTTATTTCTGGGTTAGGCTCAACCCCTGAGGCAGGGATTCGCTATGCCTGTGGCTGAGCCACGAGAGGGCACTCCCTGCCCGAGCCGTCACATCCCCTTCTCCAGAGCCAGCACTGGAGCTCCCTGGGGGCCTCCTGGGAGGGCAATGCCTGCGCTGACCAAAAATGCTGAATGATGGATGCTTGGCTCCGGTTTTATGGTGCTCTGGATTTCTGCTCCGACTCCCAGTGTACTCGTCTGACAAAATCTGGCATGGCCTGTCTACACCTCTTAGTGGGTAGGATGAACAGAGACTAATTTAATATACAGCATGACGTGGGTGACGAGCACGCCGTGAATAAACAATGTGTTACTTAAATTCCCAAAGTATTCACAATATGGACGAGCTTTTCCCATGCAGATGGCTGTATTTATTCTTTATGCCAGTTCATGGATGTGAACAGAAAAACACCAAAGAAGATTCTACCTGTATCTTCAAGTGTTTACCTAATCTTTCCTAAGAAAATCAGCACAAATTAAAAAATATCAATGGAGAGGAATGTTAAAGGCTTGTAAGACACGACAATCAATGAGAACACGGTTTTTTTTAAAAGGTTCATTCACTGCGGAGTGCCAGGTTGTTCCTACCTCCCCTGGTCGGATTTTGATGTAGAAGTTGTTCCTCTTGTAGGAAATTTTCAGCACCTTTGGCCAGGCGAATCTGTTTATTCTGAGCCTGTCTCGATATATCAAGAGACCGCTCGCACAGACTCCGAGCATGATTTCCACTCCTTCCGAGTCCTGGAAAAAACAAGGAATGTGTTTAATGCAGTAATTCTCTCCTTACCTCCTACAAGCTCCTCTACACAGCGCTTCTACCTGAGCTACGTCTTCTCAGTGCATCAGCCATAGTGACCGGATTCCTTAGAGTCACCCCACTCCCTCACTGCTTCCGTGAGTGAGAGTAAGGCTGGGCAGGATGAGAGTTATTTGTGTTCACTGTTTTCACTTTGAAATGGCCAGCGGGCAGAAAGTTGGGCATCTGGACCAGAAAGATGCTTTCGAAGTGTGTGACTGTGCCCGTCCTACAACCGGTGTTTGTCAGGGAAGCTGCAGCTCAGACACGTTAGTGCTGCAAGAGGCTTGGCCACAATCTTAGATACCCATGAATACGTATTTTTTTAAGTCAGAACTATACATTTCTCCTTCCTCTAGAAGACTTCAAAGAGTCTAAACCCAATTGTAGTGTTGGTATCACCACTAGCCTGTATAATTCTGGGTTTTTTTATTTAGCTAAGTACTGACACCACCAGAGAAAAGAAGGATCCACCTTAAAGCCCAGAGCTCCTCAGTAATTATTTTAAAACAACGTGAAGTCACAGGAGTCTGACATCAGACTCTATGAAGATATCACCCTGTGACAATCATCAAATGAATCCAGCGCTTTCCTCTGGTTTTCCCGACAGGCACACAGGGGAAATCTGATTCCATTTGAGATGATCACAAAGGCATGCATGGTCGGTCATGATCAAAAGGCTACGGCACAGCTTGAGAGACAAAAAAAAATGGTTTGAAAATCAAGCCCGATTCAGTCCACAAAGTCACTCCAGTGGCAGGAAATACACCAAAGGAGGACGCGTGTTCCAACAGCGACCACGTCACCCTTAAAGGTAGATGTTTTCTAAATAAAGCTCTCGTGTGGTATCACTGCCAGGTACCACAGAAGAGACAAAGCTGAGATTTCTCAGCAGACTTGCGTTTCGCAGCTTCCTAAGCAAAGAGCAACGTCTAAACACAGTGAAAGCGGGCTGGAACGGAAAGTCTCGCTGCAGCAATCCCAGTGCCTGGCCCATGCCTGAAGCGCACGTGTGCTCACACACCGCACATAGGTGCAAGGAGCTCCTCTTTTGATATACTTTCTCAAAAACTTGTTGAGAAATCCCGTCCTCCCTCCTCTCCACTCTATCTGAGTCCATCCAAGGCGGCTGTTACTCGGTGGTGCCAGGGACTGCTTTTCACTGCGATATTACTGGTGTGAAGTGAAACCTGCAAAGAATCTGGCTTTTTCCAGGAGCAATGTGGTTGCATGGAACAGAAAACGGTTTGCTCTGATGTCCGAGGGATGAGACATCCCTGCAGCTCCTTCACCCGAGCAGTGACAGCCCGCAGGACACATCTGTCTCTTTGAACACGTTTTACCGTAGCCTTGTGTTGGATAACTGAGAACGAGTTTTAACAGCAGCTGGTGACCCAGCAGCTGCAGAGTACCTGGCACAGCCGTAATGAACTGGCATTTACACAGAGACATCTGCCACAGCGTGACTTCAGCAAGGCACCCACAGAGATACTTGTCCCCATGCCTGATACCATCACACCTCACTGGCAGACCTAATTAAAACTAAATATTCCTTAGAATCACAGAATCGTTTAGGCTGGAAGAGACCTTTAAGCTCATCCAGTCCAACCGTTCCCCCAGCACTGCCAGGTCCCCACTGACCCCTGGCCCTCAGCACCACCTCGACACAAGGGCTGGGAAACCCCTCCAGGGATGGGGACTCCACCACTGCCCTGGGCAGCCTGGGACAGGGCTGGACAACCCCAACGGGGAAGAAATTGTTCCTCAGGGACAACCTCAACCTCCCCTGATGCAACTTGAGGCTTCTTTCTCACGATAAGTGTACTTTTCCCACCTTCAGCTTGGTTTCCAAGATTACCGTTGGGTTTCTCAACAGGCAGACAGACCCAGTTCACCTGGGTCACCACTGCAGCTTATTTAATTAAGAACATCACTTTAGACAGAGATCAGCGTGTCCACCAACTTCTCTCGCTCCGAGTCTTTCCATATGAAAAACAACAGAGTGAAATTGGTGACTAATATTTCTGGATGAAAATTCGAAGGGTTATCTCAGGAGATCCTACCTGAAATTTCACCACCTTTTGCCAATATTATGAAAAAAATATTTAGTCCAGTGCTGCCCCTCGAGCCACGGGCAGATTTTCCATGTTCAGTGAAGGCAATTAACAGAAGACAAAAGATTGCCATGAATTCCCTAACACACACGCAGGGCTCCTACGGAACACCCTGGGGACGCGGCTGCAGGCCCTGTCGTGATCCAAAACCCAGCCAACCAACGCAAGGCTGGTGGGTGGCTCTCCCAAGCGACAGTAAGAATGACCATGTTTTATTCATAACTTAACCTGATTAGAGAAACTACTTCATCATGGGAGAATGTTTCCAGCAGAAATACTGCCCTTCCAGTCAGCCGCAACGCCCCCGCTTCAGAAGAGGGACCGGCCGCTGCCTCCCCACTGCTTTCCATCTCATTAGGTTTCCAGCACAGTGAAATAACTGCTCGGAAGTTCTCTGCAGTGCAGGGAACAATCTGCTTATCTAGCTAAGAGTTGGCTTTATTAAATGGGGAAATGTAGCTGAATGAAATGACAATTGATCACTCTCAGGACAGCTGCTAATATCCTTCCTCATTACTCCATCCACTCAGTATTTTCTCAAAGGATCTGGTTGTTTAATCGACATGAAAGGCTGACGTGCAACATCATTGAATCTATAGGCTATGTTACAGTCACAGAATATATTTATGCTTATCCCACGAGTCACCTCTCCTCATGCTGACACATGATTTCTCCCACAAAATGTTCATCTCAAATCCACAAGAAAGAAGAAATCAGGGAGTCCATGCAGACACAAGTACTCCCACAGGAGGAAGATGACTGGTGAAAGAGCTGGAGTACGTACCTTGGCGTGATGGAGGTCAACTCCATACATTGAGAGTTTTTTGGCATTCTCCAGGAAATGCATCTCAGCCTCTGCAGGTGTCATTCCCCTGAGGATGAGCAAGTAATTCTAGCATCAGTGTTAAGGAAACAAGACTATAAAATAAAATCCAGAATCTGAAATAAAATCCAGCAGCTGGAAAACATTTTCAGCCTGTCAGAACTACAGCCGTACCCCTTAGGTAGCTGGGAAGCAACCAGAACCAAAGCTCGGGTGCAGATCATGTTGTACCAGGTTGAGGGAGGTTCTCCTCCTCCTCTGCTCTGCCCCAGGGAGGCCACATCTGCAGTCCTGGGCTCCCCAGTTCAAGAGACAAGGAGCTACTGGAGAGAGCCCAGCAGAGGCTGCAGGAATGAGGGGCTGGAGCATCTCTGTGCTGAGGAAAGGCTGGGAGCCCTGGGGCTGTTCAGCTGGAGAAGAGCAGCCTGAGAGGGGACCTCCTCAATGGGATCAAGAGCTAAAGGGGGGTCAGGAGGAGGGGTCAGATGCTGCCCAGTGGTGCCCAGTGACAGGACAAGGGGCAACGGGCACAAGCTGGAACCCAGGAAGTTCTTCCTGAACAGGAAGAGAAATTTCTTTGCTATGAGTGTGGCAGAGCCCTGGCCCCGGCTGCCCAGAGAGGTGGTGGAGTCTCCTGCTCTGCAGAGATCCCAAACCCGCCTGGGCACCATCCTGGGCACCTGCTCTGGGGACCCTGCTCTGGCAGGGGGTTGGGCTGGGTGATCCCCAGAGGTCCCTGCCAGCCCCACCAGTCTGGGAGTCTGTGATCTTTCACGCTGCAAAGTTCTTCACTAACCAAAGACATGGAGAGGAATCTTGTCCGAAAAACACTCTTATTAAGGAGACTGCAGCAGGTTTGAACATCTCCTGATGCCCCAGGATGGCACCTGGAGGCAGGCTGCAGCCCACACTGATGCCCTCTGCCTACCTGTGGCTCTTGTGCAGCTCGATCACTTTATCCTCCAGCTCCTTGGTGTGGTTTGGCGCAAAGCGGAATTCACTGACGTAGTCGCTGCCGTACTCGTCGGGGTCGTAGTCGCCGAGCTCTGACTGCACAGTGTAGGAGCCCAGCAGGGCCAGCGTGACGAACGAGCAAGGCAGCCGGCCGGACACGATGTCATCTCTCAGCTGCAAGCAGAGGTAGTACCTGCAACGGAGCACCAAGGTGGCTCAGAAAGCACCATCGAGAGGCCTCTGTTCCTCTACTCATTCGCAGACAACTCCCAAGTTTTTCAGGCGTTAACCAGAGTAATAATAATTATTTTGAAAACACCAAACCCAACAATGTTGACCAACTCCCAGGTAGCCACACCTTATTTATCTTCAAAAAACAGCATGGAGATCTCTTAATAAAATAGGTTATGACTTTGTTTTAGTGACCTAGATGGAGAATTACCCACTAAACATCCCAGGCTTCCATCACAAATCATGAAGATACATAGCTACCCAGTAATTCTTTTCTTTGAGGAGAAAAAAATCATTTAAATCCCCAAATACTGTTCATTGAAGAGTCGCTGAACATCAAGCTGTTCAAAAAACATACACGGTTCTCTTCAGTGAACACATTTAAACAGTAAACGCTGTTAAAAACGCAGCGATGAGCAGTGCAAGGGACCAACAGACAGAAGAGAACAGAAAAAAAGCCAAGAACGTTGGCTTGGTGGTGAAGGCACCGAGCTCCCAGGGGAGTTTTGAGGGTGACAGGAAGAACAATCGTTTCCTTTAGAAGCTCTGTTGAAGCAGGACCTCCTGGCACGGGCAGGGCACTGCTGATCTAAGCCAAGAGCTTCACCCTACCTTAAAAGCAAGGGAGTCCACCAAGCAACGGAGGTTAAAGATATCCACAGGTTGCACAACGTTATTCTAGCAGGGTAGGGAACGTACTGGAAAAGCTGGGCTTTAGGGTTAAATTACACAAAAGTCTCCTCAGCTCAGAGGACAGACACTGTTCACAGCGCCTTCTGCCAAAGCGCTGCGGATTTTCCATACGCTCGTCAGGGAAAGGAAGCCAAGGGGAATACAAAACATCCCTTTTCTGGGATAACGAGTGTGTGAGCACTGCTACGAACAGCTTCTAAGCCCCTTCTGGAACGGTATTTAATGTTCTAAACACCTGGTGATATCTTCAGAGAGCTGGGCAGGGTCCGGAGGGTAGAATTTCACATTGAATGCAAACTGCCAAGCTCCACCTGGAAAAGAACACGGGTTGACTGCAAGGACACGGTCAGTGCAAACGGGGACGCGCACGCTCTCCCATTACCAACAGACCGAAAAATCCCCCAGCCAAGCAATTCCTAAGGACAGGATTCAGCATCCTTTTCCCAGACATCGTTCTGAAGACACTCCTTCTCCTTCTCACAATTACTAGATCAGGTTTTACAGCTCTGCTCTTTGTAAGATTTCCACTGACGTGAGGACACTAAAGGGGTTTGAGTAGGGGGTTTGACCAGGAAATGTCACCCTCTGCAAAGTCCCATCCACTCTGGTCACCCACACGCCCGAACGGGCTCCACGTGCGCGACAACGTTTGACATTTACCATCAGGACTTTGGCTCTTGGTGAGACTTTTGCACTCCTTGGTTTTAGGAACTTTCCCACTCTCTTGGGCCATAAAAGTTGGTGGAAGGAAGATTTGGCCAGCGGTGAGGATGGGGCACAGTCCTACCAAGGAGTGGACTGGCCCTGAGGTGGGAACAGAGCCTGTGGATGGTCCCCACGACAGAGGGTAGGGGCCACGGCCCCACAGGCTATTCCTCTGGCACACAGAGGGTAAATCAAACCTATGACGTAGCCTACATAGAGCATGGGCGGTGAAGAGCCAGAGTAGGAGGCCTTCACCCCTCACTTACAGGAGGTTAAATAAAACCCAGTGGGGTGTGAAGCAGGGGCCGCACGCACGGCAACAGCCTCTTTCCTCAACCCCTGGGATGAAACCCCTGTGGTCTGCAGTGGAATCGCAGGTATCTCAGCATGGCACAACCCAACCAGCACTTAGCAGGATTAGATCCACACAAGTGTTTTGGAAAGTGTCATGGGTAACTGTTCCGAACTTCTGGGGAGAATTGCACGGGGAGCAAATTATCGCTGTCACCTTCTGCTAATACAGCTGTCCCCCACGACAAGTCCAGGACGAGACTCTCCTGCCCTGGTTATCTCTTGCTGTGACAATTTTTCATCGTCTGCCTCACGGCTCAGGAGGGTATTAAATGCATTTCAGACCAGTGGTGTGGAGCGGAGCTGCTTGGCTTGCGCTGACCACCGGCGTGACCTGACTCACCGAGTCTACAGCACCGTCCTCGCCAGATCCACCTTCTCCAGAAGGTTTTCATCCCTTTTTACTGCAGATCACTCGCTTTCTATGAAAAGCACACTGGTGGAAAGGCTGTGGTTGCTCACAGTAAGTGGGGAAGTTTTCCAGCCAGTGTAAATTAACCCTTTCAATCTTGGAGAAGGAAGTGATCCATTTGCTGGCCCTGACCCCATGAGTGTGAACTGCCAGATGTATTTGCTTGGGAAAAGGATTGAGAAGAGACCCTTTACAGAGGAAACATGCAAAGAAAAAACACTGCTGAGGCTCTCCTGCCCGAAGAAGTCACACACGCAAACATTTCATCCATTTTAGAAAGTGGTGGGGGGAGGAACAAGGCAGGTGAAACTCTGAGCCTGGCAGTCTCGACAAGGTCTTCCTTCGAGAGGTTTCTGAATTTCTAATGTAGCTAAATTTCAGACGGCTAAATTTAACAATCGAGCTTTTTAAAATATTCATGGGAAGCAGAAAATCGACTGGTTCTCTGTGAACTGAACGGTCATTTTAGGAGCAAAGTTCCAGCTTCTGAAACGCAGGAAGGGAAGATGTTTTATACAGAGCAGCGGTCCTGGACATGACTCAAATATCATGTAACACAAAGAAATAATTTACACACGTGGTCCAGTCCCCGCAGTTACATTGCTTAATGTCAAACTTCGGGGTTTTGCATCTCTTGCAAATGTCAAGTTGTTTTCAGCAACGCAAGTTCATGTGCTATAAGTATCAGTAGCCGCCTGCGCTCGTTGTGGGGTAAAATACCTCAGAGCTGCCCGGTGCTGCAGGGCTCTGACGCCGTCACCAGCACTGATGGGGAAGAGACTTTTCTGTGCAGATTTTTGGGGTCTGGATACACCCCAGTGGAAGTTTTCCAGACCCCCAGAAATAAACACGAATGATAACAAACTTACTTCGGATCTGCTTCTTGATTTCCTTGGCAGGGTCCAACCAATTCTGCAAAGAAAATTGGGTCATTTTTTAAATTGGAATTAGAAAACACAATAAACATTATTTTTAGAACAGTGCCAGGAGTCCAAGGAAGGGGCTGCCACCCCTTTCTCCTTGGAGCAGCAGGTAGGGACAACACTGACTTTCAAGGTGTGGCCCTGGGTAGAAGCAGGATTTTTATTAACTCCCCCAGACAATGAAGGGATGAATGGTTTAGGGGCAAAAAAAAAAAGAAATCAGTAAAATAAATCCACAGAAACCTTGTGGCGTGGGCAAGAGGGGTTCACCGGTGGGGGGGAACCGGAGGCAGAACCACAGCCCTGGAGCTGCCTCATCCACGCTGCACAGAGCCCGGTGACTCTGCAGGACAAAACCCCTGCCAAGGAGTCTGGGAATCACCACGGCGATGTGTTCCTACTCCACGAAGCCAAGGAGCGGGTGGAATTCCTCTGGAGGAGGCGTGCAAGCAGTGAGGGGTCTCTCAGTGCCGCTGCTGCCTTGTCCTCCAACAGAATCAAACTGGTAGTTAAAATGCGTCACACTGCCCAGAACACAAAGTTCGCTTCCCCAGGAAAGCTCCACTTTCTCCAAAGAAAGATAAACAAACGTATCAGGGGAAAAAAAACATACTAAAGAAATATCAAACAAGCAGAACACAACAATCGCCCCCAACAAAAACAAGCAGCTCGCAGCTGTCCAAACCCAGTCCCTGGTGCAGAACATGAGCCTGAAGAGCTCCAGCTATGGCTGGGCACGAAAGGACGCGATGCCCCGCGGAATTAGAGCTGCCTCGGGAGTTCTGTTTCCTGAGACGACCTGTGATGTGGGCACAGAGGCTGCCTGGCTGGAAGTTCTGTGGCAGAGGATGGAGGTGGACTGCCCCCTCTGACATTACAAACGTGCGCGTTACTGATCAGTGAAGGCAGCAGGTAGTTACTCTTAGAGCTGTTCAGCTCTATAAAGTAACGGGGGATCTAGAAATGTTTAGTGCTTCTAAACCTGGTAATAACGGATAAATTCTCTTTCCAGCACAGGAAAGCATCTGGAAATGCACTTAAACATCTGCCTCACTTTTACCACAGCATATGCTGAAGTGTTATCCTGCACCAAGCCCCTGCTTAAGTGACTTTCTGAATCAGAAATGAAATCCTCATAGTTAGACGTCTGTAATGGAAGGGGAAAAGAGAGACAAAAAGACTGATTTCTTCTGTATCGCCTGGAACTGAAACAAGAGGAAGGGGCAGCGGAAACCACCATGGCTGTTCTCACAAGATATAAACAGATGAAGAAGCAGCAATAGCTCCAGCTCCACCCAGCAAGACCTTCCAGGCCACGCAAAGCACAAAACGCCTTCACTAGGTGAGCTCTGCGGCTCCTGCTCATACTGCTCAGTTCGGACACTGGTTTCTTTCACAATATTTACCTTAAATCACCAAAATTACACAGTGTATTTTAAATTACCCTTTGTACACTCTCTCTTCCATCGTAACGTGTCCAAAATGTGTTTGTATGTATCTCTCTCACTGGCACACTGGACCACCTTGGACACTGGTAATACTCAGCTTATTCCATACTGGTTGAGGTGTGGACAGGCAGAATGCAGTTCCCTATTGCTACCAACTGCTTCAGAACACTAACGTCTTTGGCCAAACCAACAATGCTGGAAGTCAAGACTTGCAGCCTTATCTTAGCAGTTAGCAGGAGCGGTCCATCACCTCCTGCTTGCCTGTAACCCAGCCACAGCGTTATTACGGCATATTTGAGTATCATCCGTTTAGTAGCGCGTCTATGAACAGAAACCTGATTTTTCTCTACGCCCATCATGAAATAACACCACACGGGAAAGAGAACCAGCTGTATGATTAACTTCTTCCATGGTGTAAAGAGCCAGCACAGAGGGCAGCTCAGGGGATGCCCTCCAGAGCAGAGTTACAAAAACCCCTGCGCAGCTCAAGCCGTGTCTACAGAACTTGGTGAGGAAGATGAAAACAACTCCTGGCCTGTCTGACTGGCGGGGGTGGACCGAAGAGCACTGGTGTCCACGTGCCAAAGGGCAGCCATGGTTTTGTGGATTACCTTTTGGTTTTCTGTGTCTCTGTAGGTGAGTCCAAAGTAGTCTTTTTCCAGAAGGTTCAGGTGTTCACACACTTTGTCGAAGAGCACTTGACCTCGGGAACGTTTCTGTGGGAAACGAACGGGGGGGGGAAAAAAAAAATCACATTTGCAAAATAAACTAATATAAGCATCAAAACAACACCTTCTTCTGTTTACTCCTCAAATTGATAACCCCAAAAGTGATTTAATTCAACTCCTCCTTTCAAACCTGTCGACCTGGAGCTTCACAGGAACCTGCCGAGTGGGGAAAATCTGCTTTCGTAAGAGTTCAGGTCTTCTTGTGGAGTTAAAAGTAAGTCAATACACATCACAAAAAGATCTCTTCTGTCCTTCACAAACCACAACTGCAAACGCGTGTCGAGGTGATACCTCAGCAAACTGGAGAGTTCTCTGTGTGCAAGAGCAGCAACAAGCAACGGTACTAAATATTCCTGGTCATGGACTATCAGAGCTGTGACTGGGGTCTCTCGCTGGAGGAAGACCCCAACGTGGAGACGTTCCTTGCTTCAGTAGCAATGGGGACAGACTCCAGGATCCTGGTTTGTCTAATAATATATGGGGAAAAGCGCTCACACCATCCATTGAAATCACTGAAAGGGCCTCACCGGGAATGCAGCTGGGTAGGAAAGCAGCTTCCCAGTGTCCTACTAACCTTCTTTACTGCTAACCCGTTAGATGAGATCTCTCCCTGTCAGCAGCCAGAGCCCTCAGCAGAAGCTTCATCCTATCACTTGTGTTGGATGGTAAAAATTGAGGTCATCCAAGTTTTCAGTGTTATATATGACAGAGAGGAACAGGTGGATAAAAACCATCTCGCTACTGGTGTTCAGGGAGGAACCAGCTCAGAGCTTGCAAGCCAAACCAGCCACATTTCTGCTATACACACACAACACTGCCTTTGGCCAAATTTCTTGCTTTTCTACTGGATTCCAAAGCAACTGGTCACAGCAAACGGCGAGAAATAAGCAGGTAGAGGACTCCTGGCCTTGAGGAACACGGTGTCTGCACCACCACACCACTTACACACATTCGCATGGTGACACTTCAATGTCCCCTTCGTTTCAAGAGTTGCACAAGGCCAACCCAGGAGCTGGTTCATGTTTCACAAATCCAGGGGAAATTCAGCAGTTTAGTTAGGAACCTGTAATTAAAGCAACTGAACGTTGCTCCCGTGCTCTTGTTAGTTGCTTTTACATTACTCTGTGCCCCAAAATGCAGGGAAGGGTCTCATGGCTTCGGCAGGGAGAGGATGGGAGGGGGAGGAGAGGAAGGTCAAGTTACAAATTCGTACAGCTCCTCAACCCACCCTAAACCTTTGCTTTCCACCGTTCCGGGGTGACAAGACTGACGCGATGAAAGACCGACAGTCTGCTGGGTACTGTGGATGACAAGTTAATGCCCAAAATGGAACCAATCCTCAGCAGTCCAAAAAACATGGATAAAAAATTAAAGTATCAGACTTCATGCTAGAAAATACTGGCTCTGTGAATGACGAGGTTTTCTGGAAGGTAAATAAGGCAAGAGCCTCCTCCAGAAATATTCTGAGCTATTTTTCAGGCGTGAATGGGATGAAACGAGATGTGCAGATGTGGAGAAAGAGACACTTTGCTGAAGCTTTGGGAATTCAAGAGAACAGTAAGAATGCAAACCAGATGGAATGGTATAAATGAGTAAGTACGAAAGCCCGGGAGCAAAAACTTTACGCTTTTCACAGCCTCCTCCCCGCAGTGCTCTGTAGTCCAGGCTCAAAGCTGGAATGGGAACAAACAGCCTCCTGGTCATGCTGCCAGTGAAAGGAGCCAGCGGCAGTGGACTTGGCAAGCCTGGGCCCTCCGGCAATTCCCACACACAGGGGAGAGAAGTGGCCTCGCTGGCTTCTCCTCCGTTTTGGAGCCGAGCTTCTCCCTCCTCAGGAGGCTGAAGGCCACAAAAGGCTCCCCCCAGCCCCTAACCGGCTTCTCCAGAAACAGTCCACACTCAAAGCTCTCCACGTCAGCTCCCTCAGCCCGTATCCCTGAATCACCCCCTTGTCCACGCATGAGATCATCAGACCAAGAGAACACATTGAACATCACTGACCATGAGGAGCTCAAAAATGAAGCACTTCCATCTTAGCTCTACCTGGACAACAGGGTTATTATAAAGTTAATTATTCCCCCTGGTGAACATGCTGGTGCAATGTCTGGACACCACCCCGGGTATCCTGCTCTGGGTGACTCTGCTCTAGCAGAGGGGTTGGACTGGATGATCTCCAGGGGTCCCTTCCAACCCCCACCAGTCTGGGATTCTGTGCGACTCAGTGATTCTTCCAGACCAAATCCAACCCTCTGGCTGACAGATTTCTCCCTGGATGGACAATGGATACGCTGGGAGCAATATCTCAGCAAGGCTGGGGAGTCTCTGTTCTCAGAGGGTTTCCATGCATTGGCCAGGCAATGCCAAAGCTTTGCCCAGCCATCGCCCTACTCAAACAAGGGGCCTCCCCAGTCCCTTCCAACCAGCATCACCATAATCCTGGGTTCCCTGTGCACCTCTGCAGGCTCTAAGGGGTTAATCGCCGTGTACCTGACTGAAGTGTAGAGCATCAGTCTGCTCCCACACTCTATTTTTACTCATGAGCAGATTACCTTCCTCTTGCTGACAAGGAACCAGGATGAGGAGCTGAAGTGCCCAGAACAGCCCTCTCAGCTTCCCAGAAACGGGAGCTCTCGCAGCCTCCAAGTGCCGCATCTTGGAGCGCTTCTATTTTTGCATCCGATGCTGCAGTCTCATGTGGATGCAAAACGCTGAGCCAGGGCTGCCTGCAGCAGGCAGGTATGGCCCCCCCGCCTGACAGCCACTGCCAGAGGTCACATTGAGACCGAATTTCGCAGGCAAGGGAAAACCCAAAGAGAGAGAGAGTCCTGCAGCCAAACGGCTGTAACGGCATTCATTACAACCATCATCTCACTGCACTGTAACTGCAAGGGCAGGACAGCCCCGCGAACTGAACCGTGGAATCACAGAACCACAGAATCCTTTAGGTTGGAAGAGACCTTTAAGCTCCTCGAGTCCCCCCGTTCCCCCAGCACTGCCAGGTCCCCACTGACCCCTGTCCCTCAGCACCACCTCGACACAAGGGCTGGGAAACCCCTCCAGGGATGGGGACTCCACCACTGCCCTGGGCAGCCTGGGCCAGGGCTGGACAACCCCAGTGGGGAAGAGATTGTTCCTCAGGGCCAACCTCAACCTCCCCTGGTGCAACTTGAGGCTGTTTCCTCTCGTCTTGTTCCTGGGGAAAAGAGACTGACACCCTCCTCGCTCCAACCTCCTGTCAGGGAGTTGTCAGAGCCAGAAGGTCTCCCCTGAGCCTCCTTTTCTCCAGGCTCAACTCCCCCAGGTCCCTCAGCTGCTCCTCAGCACACTCATGCTCCAGACCCTGCACCAGCTTTGTTGTCCTTCTCTGGACACGCTCCAGCCCTTCAATGTCCTTCTGGCAGTGAGGGGCCAAAACTGAACCCAGGATTCAAGGTGCAGCCTCACCAGTGCCCCCAGTACAGGGGGGACAATCCCTGCCCTGGTCCTGCTGGCCACACCAGTGCTGACACAAGCCAGGATACTGTTGGCCTTCTTGGCCATCCAGGCACACTGCTAGCCCCTCTTCAGCTGCTGGCGACCAACACCCCCAGGTCCTTCCCCTCCCCTTCTGCTCAGCCAAGGAGCACAACAAGATGAACCAGCGCCACAGTTGCGCACCTGGATATGAAATGGAAAGAGTTCTCACGTCACTTTCTATTCAAACACAACATCGCTGCTTCTCTTGGCAAAGCCATCACGCTGCCAGCAAGCCACACCAGCACCAGCCCGGCGTGACACTCGCTACCAGGACTGTAACAACTCCAGCTGGGCCCAATTGCTGGAAGAAAGACAGAAAAAGATCAGGGGGAAATTTCTCCCTCCCCACGTTGCAGCTTCTGCAATTACTCTTGCCACACAAACGAGCGTACCTGATTAACTGGTTGTCAGGAATACTTTGTACTCGCCACTCCAAGCACTGTCTTCCCACAAATTCCCCCAGCTGAGCATCCCAGTCACTGAATTCCAGCCTCCTGACAACGCACTTCCTCGTTCTTTCCTCATGAATTACCCAACTTACACAAAAATATGCCCAATCCCAGAGCAAAACCAACACTATTTGTGCAAACAGTCATTACTGGCGAGCTAAAGTCATCAAGCATAGGGAAGCTTCCGAGATCACTTCTGTACTGAGAACCCTCTCTCTGGGGGGTATCTGAACGTCACATCTATGTCACAATTTCATATGCACAGGCGAATATATGCATAATTTAATGTACATATGTGTGTGGTGAGAGCCTGGCCCAGGTTGCCCCGAGAGGTGGCAGAAGCCCCATCCCTGGCACCATTGCAGGTCAGGTTGGCCCTTGGGGCTCTGAGCCCCCTGCTCTGGTTGCAGATGTCCCTGCTCCCTGCAGGGGGTTGGATGGGATGACCTTGAAAGGACCTTTCCAACCCAAAACATAAAAAATTAATAATAAAAAAATTTATCAGTGAATGTTCACTGTGGTTTCAAACGCAGAAAAGCTGGTGACCACATCGCAGCACTTCTCCAGCTCTGGCGAGTCGACTGGAGGTCCTGAAGTCAGACAGCCCCTTTGGTAAGGAGCACGTTTTTATCTGCGGATGAAATAAAACCCGACACACTAGCGCATTTCCCATGGTTTTTCTGAAAGAGTCTGAGCTGGTCAGAATACAAGGGGCTGAACTGAGGAATTCTAGAAGCTAACCCTTGTGCTTCAGGCCAGAAGATTCCAAATACAGAGAATGTGATTTTTGAACAAATCTTCATGAGAAGATTGAAAAGAAAAAAAAAAAAGCAGGTGGTTTATTTTCCCCAAGGAAGTTAAACAGAATATGTCATTCCCAAGAAGTTTAACTCCATTTCACTTGTAACCAGCATTTTCAAAGGATTTGCTCTTGTGCTGTTTACCCTTCCCCACAGTTTCTCCCCATAGGGAGAAGAAAATGGAAGGAGAAAGGCAGCAGAAGAGCAAAGAAACCCTGCGTTTCTTCAACTCCATCGTTTCTCTGCTGAAGTCCCCAGCAAGGATGCTCAGCAGAGAGCATGCAGGAAGAACAGCATGGAGAATCTTTCCTGGGGTGTTAACTGGCAGAAAATCAGCACGTTTTCCTCTGGTTTACTGGAGCACATCTTACAGATGACGTCTGTAACTCCCAGGAGGAGAGCTCTGAGAAGCGTTAACGTGAGCTGACCGCTGGAAATTAGGCCCCTTGCTGACAATGGCCCCGGCAGCCCCAGGAGCGTCAACACTCGGTTCGCCTGAATGTCTGCTGTGTTGACAGCGATGTTGTGGGCATCACACAAAACCTTTCAAAGAAAGTCACTTCGGCTACGAGACAAAAACGCTGCTGAAGTTACTGGTACAGCAGAGACAGAGAGCGACAAAGCAAATGAGAAACCCTCTACTGCCCGCTCCCACCCCACCATCAGAGTTTAAGGGTAAAAAAAATGAACTCGACTGGTCTTTTTACTTCAACTAATTTATGTTTCTTAGGGAAAAATCCTGGATTTGGCATACACAGAGTATTATAACTGAACATTTCTGAGGACACACATCCTGGAAGGACAGAACACTCTCATCTTCACCAGCACGTGTAGGAAACCCAGAACAGGACCTTTCTACCAGCCTTTCAGGTGGCCAAAAACCATAGGGGTGATGAGAAGCAAAGGTTCAAAGCTAAACACGCTCATTGTTTTGGTTCCCAAAAGGACACGCCGGTTCATCTGTTCCGTAGTTCCACGGCAAAGTGCATTCGGACACGTCCCAGGCCACAACTCCAAACACAACCTACTGAATAAACAATTTAGCCAACTGCAGGGAGAACTGGGAACTAGGCAGTTCCACTGGGATTTAGCTGAATAAAAGCTGTGTTAAAAAGACTTTTTTATTATTATTATTTTAATCTATTTCAACTAAGGAAAGGCTGCTCCTGGAAGCTGCCTGCCAACACAAGCTCTCCAAATGTGCTACTTCTCGATTAACTTTTTTTATGAGGGAAGCTGCATCTGCAGCCCAGCAGGCGACTAATACATTCTAAGGGTTTGAAATAAAACCTGCAATAGTGTTTTGCCCGTGTCTGCCTTTTAATTGAGAACTCTACCCCACTCCGCTCTGCACGTATAAATGAACGCCCCAGAAGAAAACCTGCAGCAGGCTTGACATATGGTGACAACTGGTTGTTTTCTTCTTCCCACTATCGTGGTAGTACTATAATTTATCACTTTATTGATATTTATGGTAAATCAGCACATGGAAATGGATTACCGTTCCTGAAAATAACCTATTCTGACACGTACCTCCTGAATGTTCAATTCGAGCATTTCGATAAACACCTGACACCGCCGGTGCTGCAGTTCCGTACCCGCGGCCAGTGTCAGTGACGTTGTATAACACGACACAGTTTTGATCAGGGGCCATAACCTTCCTTAATGCCCTTTGAGCCTGCAAGCCTAAAAAGCCAGCACTAATCTAAAAAACCCCTGGGACTGCTAAATCCCAGTAAGAAGATTGGTGACCTAGTCCCAGTTCTGGCATCAAACCAGACTGGGGTTTTTGCCTTCTCCATCAGCAGCAGAGATCGCACTGGTGCTGGCATCACGTGAGCGCTGAGCGCCCGCATGCTTAGGGGAAAAAGCGGGCAGTTCATGCACGGCAATGAGAAGAGGCACTGGGGAGCAGCAGAGCTCCACGGAGAAGGGCCTGGGAGTGCTGGGGGACAACTTCCCCATCAGCCAGCAATGGGCCCTCATGGTTAAGGAGGCCAATGGTCTCCTGGGTGCATGAAGAAGTGTGGCCAGCACATCAAGTGAGGTTCTCCTCCCCCTCTACTCTGCCCCAGGGAGGCCACATCTGCAGTCCTGGGTCCAGTCCTGGGCTCCCCAGTTCAGGAGAGACAAGGAGCTACTGAGGAGAGTCCAGCAGAGGCTGCAAGAATGAGGAGAGGCTGGAGCATCTCTGTGCCGAGGGAAGGCTGGCAGCCCTGGGGCTGTTCAGCTGGAGAAGAGCAGCCTGAGAGGGGACCTCCTCAATGGGATCAAGAGCTAAAGGGTGGTCAGGAGGAGGGGCCAGACTCTGCCCAGTGGTGCCCAGCGACAGCACAAGGGATAACAGGCACAAACTGGAACATGAGAACTTCCACCTCAACATGCTGTGCGGGTGAGGGAGCCCTGGCCCAGGCTGCCCAGAGAGGCTGTGGAGTCTCCTGCTCTGGAGAGATCCCAAACCCGCCTGGGCACCATCCTGGGCACCTGCTCTGGGGACCCTGCTCTAGCAGGGGGTTGGACTGGGTGATCCCCAGAGGTCCCTGCCAGCCCCACCAGTCTGGGATTGTGTGAAAAGGGGGAACCTGAGAAATAACACGTACTCTGGAGCACGTCCTTATACGCGGAAGTGCTTACAGCCACGGCTGCGTGCGCACACCAGGTACAGAAATACCTGTCAAATGTGATGATTCTCAAACGCTTGGGCATCCCACATGCACCAACAGACTTCAGACTGTAAGAACTGAGATCTGGTAACAGCTCACGCGCGCTACTCCCTGATCAAGGAAAGAAAACAGTGGACCCTTTCTCAAACAGCAGTTCAGTTCTCAGCACACTGATTAGTCTCACACATTCACTGAATCCTGACATAAAACAACAAACCATGTTCCACAACTGTGGAGGCTTTTCAGCAGAGAAAGGACCCCCCTTGCTCAGCTTTCTGGAGAACACAGATTGTCTGGGCTTGGATTTCCACTAGACGCTCAGCTGATCCACCAGCTTAGTGCCTCGCGCTTGCCCCACCGCCTCCTGCAAGAACCCGAGCGGGTCTCTCAGGATTCCACGCAGCAGCTGAAACTTTCTAGTGGGGGTTATAAATATACACATTTCCCTTATTCTACCTTCACTTGGATGAGCTTAGCAAATGCTCGTCTCTCCCGCGTAACTGCTAACTAGGCACAAGCCCAGCACTGACACTGCTACCTGTAACGTAAATAGTTACTGGCATCTATCAGCAAAAATCAACCGTAAACATTTTGTTTATCTTCAGCTGAAAAAAGCTCTGCTGGCAACGTAGTCCGATTTACAGAGTAATCTTGCCGTATGAATTTAAAAGCCACAGAGCTCTCCCTGACCTACATTGCCAGGCTGGAGTGAAGAAAAAAAAAAAAATCAATAAATCGCACAGAAAGATGCTCTTGAGGCAGGCGAGGCAGCACGATGATCAGGCTTTTAGATTTGGGGTTCCTTAGAGAGCGTTACACCATCAAACTGGGGTTGTCAGGAAAAATAACAGCTTGTGCTCAAGCTCCGTGCAAGCTTTAGCCCCTTCAGATCAAAATCATTTCTGCCAGAGCAAGATAAACCACGGACCGCGCTGCCCATCACAGCTTTGCAAGCCCGTACGTCCTCACCACCCAGCGCCGTCTCCGGTGTGTCCTTCCCTCTGTCCACAGACAGGGATAAGAGAAGGTAAAAGCAGCTCAACAAACACTGCACGGTGCTCAGCTGGAGAAAAACCACCCCTGTGAGAGGCAGGATTTTACCTGGCAGCTCTTATTTGGAGGAGGCGATAATGAAGCAAACATTTACTTCGTTTTGGCATGCAGCAGTCCCCGGGGTGAGGAGCACCCCGGAGATGAGCCTGGAGAAGACACACGGGGAGGGACTGATGCAACCTCAACTCTGCTGAGGCCATCGGCAAGGATGGTGACAAGGACAGGACCCCTGGAGCCGACAGACCTCTGTCTGTCTGGGGTGAAAGGCTGGTAGAAGACCATCGTCTCCCAGGCTCTCGTTAATCGGCAAGTACCGTGGTCTGAGCGTGCCTGACCAAGAAGTTGTTGAAGACCTCGCCAGATGGAGAGTACGCTCCCGTGGCCTGGCTCCTGTCCAACTGGTGCACCGAGGGGAGGGAACTGGAGGCAACATTCCACTAGGAAGAGTTCAGCTCATCATTTATTGCCTAGAAAATGCAGTTTCGGGGCAGCCAAAACTATTTGTCAATGTAGGTCGACCCCTCTCAAGAGTTTTCACCATTATGTAGAACGGCTGGTGCCGCCGAAGTGTCAAAATGAAGATTTTTGTCTGCTGAACCCACCATTTCACTGCCCAAATCATTTTCAGATCTATTAACGAAAGGCAAGAGACAGGACTACATGCAGAAAAGGCATGTGGAGAGGAGACATAAATACTAATTTTTTGGTTGTTATTTTAAACTTTTGCCATTTATCCTCATTGTGACCATGTCCTCTGCTGTGCCAAAAGGCGGAATTTGAAGCCCAACCTGCTGCTTCCTTGGTACAACGTCCAAAGGAGTGACTTGGTTTGAATTCCTGGTTCTCCTTCAGCCTCTGTAAAATCTTGGGGGGAAGACGAGATCCCGGCTGCCCCTTTGCTTTGGTGGGTTCTACCAAGGTTCTAAGGGCCCGTTTCCCTGAATACCACATGGCCCAGATGTTTCCAGCTGGGGGGCAGCTGGGGAACCTGAGCTTCTCCTAGCTCCAGCCCCACCGCAGCATCCTCCCTCTGCCATTTCCAAAAGGTTTGGCTCAACCTAAAGTGACTTTTTTCAGTTTAGATTTATCTTCAGTGAAATAATATTAACGCTAATAATACCCTAAGTTGCACCCAAAAGAGAGCCCAAACATTTTTATTTCTGTTTCAATTACCAACTGAAGCAAAACACCTTCTTCTGCTCAGCCTCACAGCTGATTTAGGAGCCGGACAACATCAGTTTCAATTTCCAGACCACGATGCATCTTGAATTTTTACTCATGAAAAGCATTTTAACTCATGAAATGTATTTTAACTCATGAAAAGCTGCCTCAAATATATGGAAAAAGGCATCCAGAAGAGTTGGGTTTTCTCTCTGTTCAGTTGGAACATATTCAGGCAACAGTCAGACTCCTCCTGACATGTGTCAGGTAACATAGACCTTAACTGAATCCCCTGGCTAATCTAAGTCAGCCCTAATTAGCGGGTCTGGGGCCAGAAGACGTTCTGTGTAACGACGACGGTGCCTCTCAACCCAGTCACATTTACCGAAACACGTCCTGGGGAAGGAGCAAAACCCTGACCCAGGGCTCGTCGTATGAAATGATCTGCAGTGTAAGCAACGAGTAGGTCAAAAGGAAAAGACTTATTAAAAAAACTCCCTCTTGCATTCAATAACCGGTTTCACATGTAACAGCACTTGCAGGAGACGGTGTGGAATTCATTAAGCAATTAAAATGTGCAGGGGGTAACTGAAACTGTATCCTCCAGAAAGCAGAGCGTGTCTCATTGCAGAGCGTTCCCCTCCAGACCTCAAAGCCCACCTCAAAACGGATGAGAAAATCGGTGTTATTAAACCCCCCGCGCAGGTCCGCGCCGAGGCGGCTCCTGGGAGGGGTGAGCTGGGACGCTGCGCGGGGAGGGGGACAGCCGGGCAGGGCGTTCCCCCAGGGCCACACAGAAACACAGAGGGGTTTCTCCTCCAGAGGTGGTCATGCAAGCCAGGAGAAGAAATGCACGGAGCCAGCCACTGCTCTCCATCAGTTCTGGCAGGGTGGCAGAGCAGAACCAAGTCTGCTTGTGCCCCGTTCTTCGAGCCTGTCACAGGACCATCTTGAACAACTCATTTTTCAAGGAAACATCCATGTACTCTCACTTTTTCACCGGAAAAAGAAAAATTCATGTGAAACACAATACTCCATGCCTGTTTTGTCATCAAAAAGGAGTTTCAGCACATACTTGTGCAGGGCAGAAAGGAACTGTCCATAGAATCTCAGACTGGTTTGGGTGGGAAGGGACATGCAGACCTCACCCAGTCCAACCCCCTGCAGGGAGCAGGGACATCTGCAACCAGAGCAGGGTGCTCAGAGCCCCAAGGGCCAACCTGACCTGCCATGGTGCCAGGGATGGGGCTTCTCCCACCTCTCGGGGAAACCTGGGCCAGGCTCTCACCACCCTCAGCATCAACAATCTCTCCCTTCTCTCTGCTCTGAATCTGCCTCTGTCAGTTGAACCCATCAGCCCTTGTCCTGTCCCAACAGCCCCTGATGAACAGCCCCTCCCCAGCTTTCGGACAGCCCCCTTTCAGTCCAGAGAACGCACTAGTTCAGGTTTTTGTTAAGATACAAGAAAACAAGCAAAACTAACTGAGATTTCAGAGTTCCTTCCACTTTTAGAAGGGGTTTTCAAGTGCTATAGTACAATGATGCTATTTTTAGGATTTATTTCCCTCCTCTTCCATCTCTGCCCCATCTCACCCTGTTTTCTAAACCATGCATTTGAGTTAGAAGATGCCAGTGGAACCAGCTGCCATCCTCCCCCTTTCATGCAGCCTAGTTTGAAGTGTCTTCCTAGAACAGGTTGGAATTTGCCTTCATCGTTTCTGCTCTAAACATGTACATGTTATTAATCACACAGTGAGATCAGAAAGCTGTAGCATAGTCTCTAAATAAATGCTAAAATAATTAGACTTCACTTTCAAGGCTCAGCTCTCTGAGCCCATCGGTGATTTATACTCCTCCTTCATTCCTGTACCCCTCAGACTTTCTTATCATGCAGGACACCAGTAAAGGAAAGCAAATGTTTCCATGGCAGCCTGGCTGCGGCGTCTCTGCAGCCCAACATCAAACGGAGCCGGCTGCCGGAGGACTCAGACGGGCTGCAGAGCGCGGGGAAAGCGGCATTACTGGTGACCCCCCTTCTTGGTGGGTGGGAGTCAGCTGAGGTAGGAGGGAACTGGTAAAAATACACTGTGTTTGAGTCTTTTTTTCCCTCCGGTTTTCTCAGTCCTGCTGCCGCTGGGACCGGGGCAGTAGTTGGGTGTCCCGTGCTGTAGTCTGCGCTACGCCTTTGAGTTGAACCTCTGTGGGCTCCCCGATGGAGACCCTGTTCTCTTAACAGAATGGGTTTCCCCAGGTCCTCAGCTGACTTCAGAGCAGTGCGAGTTGCAATGGTGAGATGGCTTATTTCCAAAGACTCCAAACCACAGTTTATAATACTGACCAAGTCAGACTGGAGCAAACAATCAGCACAGGCTGGGGATGGAGGGGTGGAGAGCAGCCCTGTGGAGAAGGACTTGGGCTACTGGTGGGTGAAAAGATGGTCATGAACCGGTAACATGCGCTCACAGCCCAGAAGCCACCCGTGTCCTGGGCTCATCCCAATCAGCATGGCCAGCAGGTCGAGGGAGGGGATCCTGCCCGGAACAGCAGGAAAAACCTCTTTCCTGTGAGGATGAGGGAGCCCTGGCCCAGGCTGCCCAAAGAGGTGGTGGAGTCTCCTGCTCTGGAGAGATCCCAAACCCGCCTGGACGCCATCCTGGTCACCCGCTCTGGGGACCCTGCTCTGGCAGGGGGTTGGACGGGGTGACCCCCAGAGGTCCCTGCCAGCCCCACCAGTCTGGGATTGCATAAGTACTAAGGACAATGACAGCATACAGCAAACACTTCTGCTCCAAAAGCCAGCAGCTGTCCCTGGACAGGTGAAGCACCATTTGGTGACCATCCCACCTCTGAAAGGAAAGACCCCTCTGAAATAAGCTTGCCGTTACCATCTGTAGCCTCCCAGATGGGAGCGGCGGTGGGGTACGGACAGTAACGCTTCTGGTTGATGGTTTTGGAGGAAGATGACTGAACAGGTTGGGTTACCTACTTAACCTGGTTTTGGCTCGTCATGTTGTACTGCATGAAAGACTTTCTGGGTCAGGGTAGATACAGCACACAGGCAGTAACGCTGTGGGCTCTCAGGAGAGAGCTTTTACCTGGCATTTGCTTAAGATCCTTTCACTGGAAAGACACCATGCTAGATGAACCACTACCACCCTCAGCTTCGAAGCTAGCTCCACCACTTTTCCTCTATAGATACATCTCATCCAATACGAAAAGCTCTTGGCATCACAAATGCAAATACTGGATGTGACAGAGACTTGAAAGATACAGTAGAAGGCAGTGGAGATGCTCAGCATTCAATATGGAACAAGAAAGAGGGTCTCCCGAAACAAAGGACACAAGTGGGTAATGGATTAACCAAACCTGCCTCAGAAGCATCTCCATCTGTGAGGACATGCAATTTCAGCTGTCAGGTCATTAACGGGATGGATACATAATTGATAGGCTCTAGGTCGCACTCTACTTGGGAGCAATAAGCTCCTTTAAATGCTATTAATATTTAACATACATAAAAGCATGTGTCATTTGCAAAGCACTCTGTAGAGGAACTGATGGATTCCAGCTCCCAGGCCAGGGAAGGCAGTTCTGGAGGGATAAATAGCTGGCCCATGTCCAAATCAAGAGTCACTGACAGAGCTTATTATTCCAGCTCAGAATTAGGTTTCCAAGTTTCTGGTCCTTCTAGATCTCGCTGCTTTGTTGCCTTCGGTGGGTAGAAAGCAGCACGACACACAGACAGAGCTGGAAGACAGGAGCTGACAACATGGGATGAAGTTTCTGGCTCACGTCCACCGACAGCCACATCCTTATCCTGGGCCACCGTCCACTCCAAAAGACACACTTAAGTGGGTTAAACACAAAGAACAGAAATATCAAATGCTCGATGGCCATGTGGTGTCTTCCCCTCTCACCTTTCTTTTAAGGAATTAATCTTGGGGAATTTACTGACCTCCACTACGTTATTACCCGAAATTCCTCTAGGAGAATGTCATCTTCAGCCTCCTACATGGTTTCCTGAGATGTCTCCTGAGACAGACCCTACCTGAGCTACTAACTCCCCAGGAGAAAACAGTCACCTCATTTCTCCTGCCTGGACACCTTTTGCTGTAGCTGTACTTTACACACATGGAACATGGACTCCCTCGGGGATCTACCAAGCACCCCACAGGCTGGAGAGGGCTGTGCCAGAGAGGTACCTGCAGCTGCACCCTCCACACACACAATATACTGACAATAGGAAGGACGCAAAGTCTGGATGGCCCATTTAATTTATGTAAATACATGCTGTCACTCCAGCTGCCCTTTTCCCTGAAATATTTGTGCCTTCTAAACTGCTCCCTAAAATATTTGTGCCTCCTCACTGACTCCTGTCTCAATGCACCCAATGGTCTGCTCTTCATCACAGCTTTGTCACTGGAGGATCCATCCTTTCAGGAGCTCTGCTCTCATCAGTATCACGTCCTGCCCAGGCAGTCAGACCATCTCAGCAGATAAAGCCATTATTGATGACAGTCAATATAACTTCAAAATATTTCAGTAGAAAGAACACAGATGACGTTTGTACTGGACATTATTCCAGAGCTATTCAGAACCTGCAAAGCAGAGACAAGCCATAAAAAAACATGACGGCTTCTCTGTGTCAGAACTTTGACACTTCAACTCCAGCAGAGCCCAAGTTCAGTGAAAAAGTGAAACTTCCTGAAAGAAAGTATTATTCACAGCTTTTTCTTGTGTAAGTGCAAGTCTAAGATAACAAATTTCCCCTCCTGCTCCATCTTATATCCTCATAAGGAGGATGCAAAGCTCATAAAGCTCAGCCTGCTAAACAAGATCTCCACCGAAACCCCATTTGGTAAAATTTGCTTGACTGAACTTCAAAAAGTGACTCAGATCTTATAACCAAGTGGCAAAAGCTGAAACGAGTTTGACTCTTCCTATCAAAGCCTGTGTTAGTCACTCTTCTGGCTGAACGGCTCGCACGCTGTTCTCGACAGACAAAACGGGCACCGCAGGTCAAGAAGTGACAGTTTAATAGTCCCAAAGTACGTGGCCAGATAGCTACTGCCAGTCTGAAGGCAACAGCCCAGGACTTGGCCGGTGAAACTAAAAGAACCCCGACAGCGTGACTGTGACGTTGCTGTAAGAGTAATAACGTCACAGCTCCTGGGTTAGCGCAGAAGAATTCGACCCAAACTGTAAAGCTGCAGATAAACAGAACTCCTGAAGCTCTTCCTCCCCTGCTGCTCTCAAAGCCTGCAGACTACCCCTTCTCCACCTCTACGCTCCTCTGCCCTCCCCAGGTGGCTTTGCTTCGCCGCCACTCTCTGTGGGTGCCTGAAGGAGGGCTGGCTTTGCTGAGCCCTCCACCACACATCCTTCCCCTCCTGGCCACTGCTCGTGGCCTCCTGACCTAAAGCAGGCTCAGGACAGGCTGGTCCGCTGCCCAAAGACCACCTCGAGATTGGGAAGGTTGAATGGAGAAATGGCTTCCCTGTGAGATGCTGAATTTGCTCACACTGTTTCTCCATGGCTTTCCGAGTTGAAGGCGAGGCACCCTCTCAGCACGGGTCTGCCCACAGGCACAGACCAGTTCCTAGTGACCACCCCTCCCCAAACCAGGCTCCTGGAAAAGTCATAGAATCACACAACCGTTTAGGTTGGAACAGACCTGTCAGATCACTGAGTCCACCCGTTGCCCCAGCACTGCCAGGTCCCCACTGACCCCTGTCCCTCAGCACCACCTCGACACAAGGGCTGGGAAACCCCTCCAGATAAATCCCAGCAGGGAAGACAAGTTTCCTCACAGAAAACCACCGGCAACTTTCTGCCAGTGACATTCAGATGAGGTGACGATACCCGGACATCGTGGAGAAGCCCATAAACCCCACCACTCTCACCGTGGTGCTCCTGACATCTCTCCCCGCTCCCCTGGGAGCCCCCTGCTAACCCCAGGATGGTCAGAATGTCTGGACAGGGACTCAGCGTGAGTCTCCACTCAGCAGAGTGCCAAGGAAAAGAGAAGCCCGATGGGATCAAACCTCCCTTGTTTACGGGCTTTGCTGCCCACAATTCACCTCTGCCTTCCGTCGCACCATGTGCTGACACAGAATTAACCCGGGGACCACTCACGATCCCTCACCCAGCTCAAACCTGGGCAACCTCTTCAACCTCCAGAGAAAACAATGGCTCCATCTCTGCGCTGGCCGTTGGAGAAATACCAGACCACTAATTTTTTTGCTTTAATTAGGAACCTAATTTCCACTCACTTCCTCCAGACAGGCTGAAAACAAGACGACAGAAAGCCGTTTACCTCGACTTCGCAGGCGTACTCCGACCCGTCCAGCAGCGTCACTTTGCACTGCATATTCTTCGGTTTCTTGACGATCTTCAGAGGAGACTTGGAAAGTTTGCTCGAGGAGGATTTCTGAGAGAGCTTGTCGTCCTCCAGCTGCTGGTATTCCAGCGGTTTGGCACTCGCAGCAGCAGACTCCTGCTCTTTGTCTGTGGCCTATGAAAAGAAAGACAGACCCTTTTTGAAGGGAAACCAGCCGTGCCACACAGCTCGTGACGCCCCCAGCACCCACGCGCTGAAGTGAGCCTCGTATGTGCCTTGGACAAGAAAGTCCCTGATGCAGGACAGAGGCTTCTTTACAGGTACAAAATCCCTCTCGGACTTCTTGGCCCTCTTGGCTGGTCTCAAGAGAGTGGTGGGGAACAGGGTTAACACCAGTTGGTGGCTGGTCACCAGGGGTGCTCCCTAGGGCTCCATACTGCGCCTGTTCTCTTCAACATCTTTATCAATGACCTGGACAAGGGGATCGAGGGCACCCTCAGTCAGTTGTAGATGACACCAAGTTGGGTGGGAGCGTTGATCTGCTGGAGGCTCCGCAGAGGGGTCTGGACAGGCCTGACCAGGGAGAAAACAGTCCCTGACTGAGGACATGGATCCCCCCATGGCAGCATGAACTCGCAGGGGAATGCTGACGTGTCTGGGAGAGTGGAAGGCTCCCCAAGCAAAGGGTTAAAAAAAAAACATGGAACTGAGGGGCCAAACAACGTTCCTGCACAGCTGGCTGGCTCATGGGTGGTCAGCACAGGAGGAGGTGCTGGATTCTGCTCGCTACAGACGCCCAATACGTCCCTTGAGCCTGCGAGAAGTAGGTGCTATTTGAAAGCCCAATATACTGCAGGGACTCTTTCATGGGCACCCCCTTGCCGTGGGGAAAGAGCTTGCGTGCCCTTGCGAAGTTGAGAGCTATGCTGGTGGTGGCATATGCCTCCGGTAGGGTCTCCCAAGCCTGACAGGTCTCAACTGAAGGGTCAGACAAAGTGTGTCCACGGGCAGGATGGGCTCACTAGCCTTCGGGCAACCATCCTAGGAGAAGGACAGCTCTAACTCCAAACCCGGGCAGATGGAGCTCGTTTAGCCCTGTAAGGCCATCCATCTAAGAGAAGGATACTCTAACCAAACCTACGACCTGAGGACTTCGCTGTCACCGTCCAAGCTTGCTAGGCCCTGGCAGATGAACCTCAGGTGTAAAGGGTGGGGCCAGTCTCGCGCACGCTGCGCCTCACCTAAAAAATCCACCGCGCAGGCTTGAAGGGTGTACTCACGTTTGCAAAGCCCTGTAGCGACAGGCAAGGGACGAAACGGCAGGTGGAAAGATGTCACTGGAAGCCGCAGACCCAACCCTGCATGCAGGCGGTTCAGGACATTGGTCGCTTGAGACTGACCCGGGAGATGACAGTCTCGTTCGGCAGCATCCTGAATGACCAAGCAGCCTTTTTCAAGGAGAGCACTGCTTGCTCCACACGGAGAGGGGCCTAGAAAAGGTGGCCTAACCAAAGCTCATCTCCCTTCCAATCCGGTTGGCTAGCCGCGGCCAACGGACATCTTCTTCTGCGGTCAACCAAAGACAAAGAGACAAAGGCATACACCTGCCTCCAAAGGTGTGTCCAGATTGACACTCGCATGTTGGAACATCAGAACCATGCTCGATACAGCAGACAGTGGGCGTCCTGAACGCCGTTCTGCTATAATTGCTCACGAACTGTCACGACTCAACATCGACATTGCTGCTCTCAGTGAAGTTCGCCTTCATGAGGAAGGCAGCCTTAAAGAACATGGTGCCGGCTACACACTGTATTGGTCAGGCAAACCCAAAACCGAAAGTCATCATTCCGGAGTTGGCTTCATGATTAAAAACTCCATCGCCTCTAAACTTGAAAATTTGCCAACAGGTCATTCCGATCGCATTATCTCCTTACGCCTCCCGCTACACAACAAGCAACATGTTGTTCTCTTCAGCGTATATGCCCCAACTCTCCAAGCTGACCCTACAGAAAAAGACAAATTCTACACCGATCTGCGCCGCCTTACTCAAAAGGTTCCTGCAGATGATAAGATCATAATCCTTGGTGACTTCAACGCCCGAGTAGGTAAGAACTCTGAAGCCTGGAAAGGAGTACTAGGCAAGCATGGAGTTGGAAACTGCAATGACAACGGTCGCCTCTTGCTAGAGTTTTGTGCTGAGCAGCAGCTTACCATCACCAACACTATCTTCCAGCAGAAAGACAGCCTGAAGACAACCTGGATGCATCCTCGATCTAAACACTGGCACCTCATTGACTATATCTTAGTGCGCCAGAGAAACGTTCGCGATGTCTGTCACACCCGAGTGATGCCTAGTGCAGAATGTCAAACAGACCACCGCCTTGTGCGCTGCAAACTTAACCTCCACTTTAAGCCCAAACCTAAGAGGGGCGGCATTCTGAGGAGGAGGCTCAAAGTTAACAATCTTCAAACAGCTGCAGTGAGAGACAGCTTCCAGGCAAACCTTCAAACTAGGCTTGAAGACCGTCCCATAGACTCTTCTCCTGAAGCGCTTTGGCAACATATTAAAAATAGCATCCTGCAGTCCTCCGAAGAATTCTTAGGGTTCTCCACAAAGAAGAACAAAGACTGGTTTGATGAAAACAATCCAGAGATCCAGGAATTGCTGGCAAAGAAGAGATCTGCTCACCAAGCACACCTCGCTCAACCATCTTGCCATGTAAGAAAAGCAGCCTTTCGTCTTGCATGCAGTAAACTCCAACAGAAACTTCGAGACATCCAGAACAAGGGGTGGCTCAACCTAGCAAAAAAGACTCAACTATGCGCAGATTTGGGTGACCACAGAGGATTCTATGAGGCTCTGAAAGCAGTGTACGGACCCACACACCAAGTTCAAAGCCCCCTACTCAGCGCAGATGGCCAAACGCTTCTCACAGATAAAACCTCCATCCTGAATCGATGGTCTGAACACTTTCAAACTCTCTTCAGTGCCAACCGTGTAGTCCAAGACTCAGGAATCCAGCTCATCCCAAAACAAACGGTGAAAAATGAATTGGATATAGCCCCTACTATGGGAGAGACCCTTAAGGCCATACAGCAGATGAAAACCGGCAAGGCAGCTGGGGTCGACGGAATCCCGCCTGAAATCTGGAAACATGGAGGCCAAACGCTCCATGCTAAATTTCACGAGCTAGTTGTGCGCTGTTGGGAACAAGGCGAACTACCACCAGATCTCCGTGATGCAATCATCATCACCCTGTACAAGAAAAAAGGAGTAAAGTCAGACTGCTCAAACTACCGAGGCATAACTCTGCTCTCCATTGCTGGAAAAATTCTCGCAAGAATACTATTGAACAGATTGGTACCCGCTATCGCAGAAGAACTTCTACCTGAAAGTCAGTGTGGTTTCAGAGCCAACAGAAGTACCACAGACATGGTATTCGTTCTCAGACAACTGCAAGAGAAGTGTAGGGAACAGAACAAGGGTCTCTATGTAACTTTCGTTGATCTCACCAAAGCCTTTGACACTGTGAGTAGAAAAGGTCTGTGGCAGATCTTGGAACGATTAGGATGTCCCCCCAAGTTCCTCAAAATGATAATCCTGTTAAATGAGGGGCAGCGCGGCCAAGTCAGATATGGCGATGCACTCTCTGAGCCCTTCCCAATAGCCAATGGTGTGAAACAAGGTTGCGTTCTCGCACCAACTTTATTCACAATTTTCTTCAGCATGATGCTCCAAAGGGCCACGGCAGACCTCGACGAACAAGACGGCATTTATATCCGATATCGTACCGATGGGAGCCTTTTCAACCTAAGGCGACTGAAGGCCCACACCAAGACCCTGAATCACCTTGTCCGCGAACTGCTTTTTGCTGACGATGCCGCCCTTGTTGCCCACACAGAAGCAGCTCTGCAGCGCTTAACATCCTGCTTTGCAGAGGCGGCTGAGCTTTTTGGGCTGGAAGTCAGCTTAAAGAAGACAGTAGTTCTCTACCAACCAGCACCACAAGATGATTACCATCATCCCCACATCACCATTGGCGAGTCAGAGCTTCAGTCAGTCCAGCAGTTCAGCTATCTGGGTAGCATCATCTCCTCAGATGCCACGATCGACAAAGAGATAGACAACAGAATAGCAAAGGCAAACAGAGCTTTCGGAAAACTCCGTAAAAGAGTCTGGTGCAATAAACACCTGAAGAAAAGTACAAAGATCAGTGTCTACAGAGCCGTGGTACTGTCTACTCTTCTGTACGGGTCTGAATCATGGGTCATCTACCGCCACCATCTGCGACTCCTCGAACGCTTCCATCAGCGCTGCCTCCGCACAATCCTAAACATCCACTGGACTGACTACGTGACTAACGTTGCTGTCCTTGAACAGGCAGACGTCACCAGTATTGAGGCCATGTTGCTGAAAACGCAGCTGCGTTGGGCAGGGCACGTCTCCAGGATGGCGGATCACCGCCTCCCTAAGATCGTGTTCTATGGTGAACTTGCCACCGGCTGCCGCAAGAGAAGAGCTCCAAAGAGGAGATATAAGGACTCCCTGAAACAACACCTCAGCCTAGGCCATATTGACCACCATCAGTGGTCCACCCTGGCCTCCAATCGGGAGATTTGGAGACACACCATACATAACGCTGCTGTCTCCTTTGAGAGCACGCGTAGAATCAAGCTCGAGGAGAAAAGACAGCGCAGAAAGAACCGTGCCTCGACTATACCACCCAAGGAGACCCTCCGGTGTGCTCTTTGCAACCGGTCTTGCCTATCCCGCATTGGCCTTTTCAGCCATCAACGCGCTTGCAATAAGCGTGGGCAAAGCCCTTCCCAAATCTTCGTCCGCGAAGCCAAACCATGATGATGATGATACTGCAGGGAAAAGGGGTGAGAAGAAACAACCACGGCTTCTTCTGCTGGATTTATCTCGGGTCAGACCATTTGAAGAGCTGCCGTGATGCCACACAGCCCATGGCCCTCTCCACAGCTCAAGATGAAAGCCAGAATAGCCTTACGGCATTTCACCCTTCCCAGCAACAGCGCCATGCCGCAGCCGTCACCCTTCTCATCGGTTATGGCCCTGATAGTCTCCAGACAAAACCTCAACAGGAGTTAACACCTAAGCTAATCCTTAAATAAAATAAAATACAATAAAATAAAAATAAAAAAAATAATTAAAAAACCCAAATAAAATTAAAAAAACATAATAAAATAAAATTAACATCTTCCAGTTAACGCACTACAAGGGAAAAAAATAACCCTTTTGGCTCTGAATGATTTCAGTGTATTAAGCAACAAGCGTTGTTGGAAATACATTGTAAATTAATCCTCCAAGTCTGTTTCTACTCACTCTATACAATAAACCATCACAAGAATGGAGCAAATCCATCCCAAGGCTTTAATCGGCTTTGAGCCCAGAACAACCTTGCATCATATAACCAGCCACACCAGGGGGTCCCACCAGGGACCCTTCCCCGAGAGGTTTCATACCAACAAGTTGTATCCTTCCCCTTGGCCCTGGGGTGACAGGGGGAAAGAGGAATTTGGGGTCAGCTCTGCTACCAACAGCGCCGGCTCCCACCAAAGCCCCAGTGAACTGCAGAGGTGAGGCAAGACCCATGCTGCTCCCTTCCCTGAGAAGAGGACATAGCGAAGGTCTCCAGGGCTTCCCTGGGTGGGGAGACTAGAAGAAAGTGGGACTAGAAAGACAAAAAGGCAATGCAAGAGATGATTTCAAAATCCACCGCGGATGTTCTTCCCCAGGGGCAGCCCAGCGCCCGCCGGCTCTTCCCCATCTACCTCCAGCACTGGAGGACTTTCTCCTTCCAGCACTTGGACACCAGCTCTGGGTCTGGATGACAAGATCCTCATGTACCTTGAAGACTGGCTGGAGATGAAGGCACAGCGTACGTCAGAGGATTAGCTCTTCACTGAGCATTTAACTTCACAGCGCCTGTGACAAGCGGGAGAGTCCCCCAGGCTCACAGCAAGGCTTGAGGCCAGCTACGCCTCTGCCACCACCGTGGCCAGCTGGCAAGTGGTCCAACCTACTTCACCAAGAGAAAAACAGTCATAGAATCATCAAAGCCCAGGTTGGAAGGACCTCAAGGAACATCTGCTCTAGCCTTTCTTGGGAAAAGCACTGTCTAGATAAGATGGTTCAGCTGAATCTTCAGTGTGTCCCGTGCTGGGGACTCCACCACTTCCCTGGGCAGATTATTCCAATGGCTGATTGTCCTTGTGAAATATGTTCCTCTTGTGTCCAATCGGAATCTCCCCAGGAGTGACTTGCACCCATCACCCCTCGTCTTTTCCTTGGGACTCCTTGTAAAAAGGGGGTCTCCATCTTCTTTGCAGCCACCCTTTAACCCCTGGCACGTGGTGATAAGGTCTCCCCTGAGCCTTCTCTTCTCAAGGCTGAACAAACCTGGTTCTCTCAGCCTTTCCTCACGCGGCAGCTTCCCAGTCCTTATAGTCTTTCTCTGGACCCTCTCCAGCCTGTCCACAGCTTTTTTGTACAGCAGGGACCAAAACTGAACACAGTATTCCAAGAATTCTCAAGGCTGAAGATGTCCCCTCCAAGGGCCTCGGTGAAGAGCTGGGCAGAGGGATTTCGGGATGATTTTCACATGTTTTGTTGAAGAAATCTGCCAGGGAAGGTGCACTCGTAGGTGGCAAAAGGGGTGGAAACACCCTGTCAGTCTAATTGCTCATCAGATTTCACACGTGAGAGTTAACACACCACCCCAACCAAAAAACAACCAACAAAAAACCCCAGATGCACAGAAATAATCTTTCTAAAGAAAACAGGAGAGCTGCCGGAGAGCAAAGCCCACACCCCCGTGGGCACCCAACAGCCGTTTACATTGTAGAAGCATCTTCAGCCTACAAACAAATTCTGCGAATCCTTATGGATTGGTGATTATTTTCCTTCATGCTCAAGACAACGGTGGAAATTTCCCTATTTGTAATTTTTTATTAAGGTTATTTTGTTTTTTCAGGTTCCTGTCTTCATTAAGATCAGGGGAACGTGTCTAGGTTAAAATCATACAAAGGATTTTCTCCCATTCATCTGGAGAACAAAACATGCCAGGAACTATCAGAGAAGATCCCCCAAACTACGCTGACAGGTTCAGGCACTGAGGTACCTTCAGACCGTATTAAGCTGCTTCTTCCTAAAGAAACCTGACATCCTGGTATCTAGGGGAAAAAAAGTGCAGCCAGTGAAAAATCCTCTTGCTCAGGGAATTATCTGGAACTCTGCAAGCGCAGCTGCATTTTCTCCCTAAATTCCTCTCCAAGACGCTCTCTGTGCTGTATTTCTACAGTATTTTAAGATTGCATTGTCGTACCTGATCACGAGCGCGCCTCAGCCCTCCACGCCCACACCTCCATGACGGGCAGGTTTGGTCCCCAAGGGTGGGCATCTTTTTTTGTGTGTGTGTCTGGTTATTTTGGGGTTTGTTTTGGGGGTTTTTTAAGATGAAAAGAAATTTGGGAGTGGAAAAATTACTGAAGAAGTCTGAAGAACAAAATTCATACTATTTATGCCTAAGCCTGATGAAATTACACTTGAAATTAAGGACTGGTTCGTGCAGCACCCTTCTCTTTTGGCCAAGCAGCCCTGCCTCTTCTCCCCACACTAATTCGATGTAAAACGTCCTAAAATTCTATGAATTTCTGAGCTGTTTCAGAGACCAAAATTGTCCCAACACATAATCAGTGGGTGTGGGAGCAAGAGCAGAGAGGTCTTTGGACAGAGAGGGTGTGGAGTGAGGCTGGTCAAGGGTTTTCTATGGTAAAAACGGTTGTCAGTCAAAATAAGAAAATAAGGAGTTTCTCCCTTAAACCCCAAGACAATATTCAGCCTCAAACAGCTTCTTTGGGAGCACTTGAGCTGGTTTTAAGCAAAGCCTTATGTCTGCTTGCTTCATCAGCACCATCTCCCACGCAGGTGAAACAACAGGACCCCACTTCAAACCATCCGAATGTTTTAGAGGATGGAGGAGAGGAGGAGCGAGGCTGATTGATTCCACCCTGCAGAGGTGCATGCCATCAGCTGGGGGTCACAACCTCACCGAGGTAGTTTGCAGGTACCTCGTTCACGGTGCATCACCTACCCATGAAGAACAGTGCCCGTTAATCCTATTGACTGGAAATTATTAACGGGAAAAAGAAAGCGGCTCCCGCAAATTCAATCAGTGCAAACAATGAGCCAAACGGAAAAGCATGTGATAGCTCCTCTAGAACCTATTACGTGAAAAGTTCCAGTAATTATGATGCAGTCATTTCAGAGCGACGAGGAGCTTCAGGCACCACGGACTCTTCATGGCTCACATGTCGGACAAGCAAGCATGAAATCAGTTTTCGGTAGGTGTCAAAGGAGAAATGCACTCTGAAAACACCTTCAGCTTAAAAACCAGCACCGTTTGCTCCTGCCGCAGACGCGAGATTGACAATGGCTACTGCCTCGTCACTGAGACTGCCCTTAGGATTTAAGCACAGCTGTGGGTCAGCAGCTCGCGGCGTGCCCGGGCTCCCTTACCTGCTCCTTCTTCACTGGCGTGCTGTGGGCTGCCACCGCCGAGAACTGCTCGACCGCGTTGGGCTGCTCTTCGCTTGGAGGCTGCTGCTGCTGCTGCTGCTCCTGCGGCTGGGTCTCGGCTGCCCCTTGCTGTGCTGGGCTCTCCTGCTGATCCTGCTCTTTATCCTTGGACTCCGAGTCCGATCCCGACTCTGTAGTCATGGTTGGTTATTCTGCAAAACAAGGTGAGCAGACCTTGTAGCCAGGGACTTGCAAGCTGGGCTTAAAAAGTGGAGGAACACCAGGCGCAAAGTTTTAGTCTTAACATGCTCAGCCTTTAAAACTGTTACACTGGCTCAACGAGGATCTAGGGAAGATTCTCTGGTGCAAAGACCAGGTCTAAATGTATCCATACTCTAAGGAAGAGCGTGTTGCCATTAAATCTTATTCTATGCTATAATAAACAGACATTATAGAACTTATCTTCAAGTTCACAGAGTCACAGACTGGTTTGGGTGGGAAGGGACATGCAGACCTCATCCAGTCCAACCCCCTGCAGGGAGCAGGGACAGCTGCAACCAGAGCCCCAAGGGCCAACCTGACCTGCCATGGTGCCAGGGATGGGGCTTCTCCCACCTCTCGGGGCAACCTGGGCCAGGCTCTCACCACCCTCAGCATCAACAATCTCTCCCTTCTCTCTGGTCTGAATCTCCCTCTGTCAGTTGAACCCATCAGCCCTTGTCCTGTCCCAACAGCCCCTGATGAACAGCCCCTCCCCACCTTTCGGACAGCCCCCTTGAAGCACTGACAGGCTGCACTAAGGTCTCCCCGCAGCCTTCTCCTCCCCAGGCTGAACACCCCCAGCTCTCTGCCCTCTCCTCCCAGCAGAGGGGTTCCACCCTCGGGTCATTGCTGTGTCCCTCCTCTGGCCCCGCTCCAGCAGCTCCATGTCTCTGCTGGGCTCGGGTTAAATTAGGACATACAGTTCTACACAGTTTGTAACTCATAAAAGGAGACTAACACACTGAGAACGACTCATGTGATTGAGGGCCCTAAATCCAACACAATTCACTGCAGTTTGCGTTTCTAAACCATGTGGAAACTATTGAATCTTTTGTTCTTCACACACAAGTCAACAGGGCTTGAACTTCCTCCTTTTGGAAAGGGACTCAAGTTCTTCTGATGTTTCCAGGCAACACACACACTGGAACCATCTGAGGTGGGCCCACCAACACCAGGGCAAACGCACAAGTGTCCTTCAGCACAGTTCTGTCCTTCCCACTTGAATTCACCACGCGTCTGTCGTGCCCTTCTAGGTGCGAGAGCACCCAAAAGAACAGATAAACGCTTCCGATAAATCTCACACTTAGATCTGACTTAAAGTGAAGATGACTCTCCTCGAATGCAAAAAGTCTACGTTTGAACTTAATTCTGCCCCTTACTAGATCAAAATGAAAACATTGGCAATATTCATTCAAAATCATAACTATTTCGATCAAACAGCTCATTACGAACGCGCGGTCGGCACCCAACTCCCACTGCGTACAAGCGAAGCCCGAGTTTAAACGAGTACTGTGATTTGGTATCAAAACAAGGATTTGGAAAAGCAGAGAGCGTGCTCTGACGTGCGTTACCCATACGTTCTGAGTCCTCGTGATCTCATCCTTGAGCATTTTGTTTTTAGGAAAACGAACCAGGCTGCCGCTCTCTCTGCTCCCCATCGGTGGTTTCTTTAACCTGGTATCCATAGCTACAGCGTGATTACGAGCAGAACATACATCTGCTCGCTCATCTGCTCCGAGTCACCACCAGCTCCTCGCAAACCCTACCGTGTTTACAAGCACAAGCAGGTTTCTTAGAGATCACAAAAAACCACATGCCTTTTCTTTTTTTGTCGTTACTTAAATGTTTAATAAGCCACTTTGCTTGATTGAAAATGTTTCAAATGAGGCCAATTACTATTTTCAATCTCATTTACGTATTCTGCACCTCCAAGGCTAAGTTAAGTTCTCCAGTGAATACACGTCTCCACATTTTCCAAGCACCAACATGTGACACACTCTCCTTGAGGAATTCATCATCAATTTCTACACGGTTCTATCAAAAATACCTTTTCAAAATAAATTGTTTGACAAATTCTCTTTGGCATCTGCAAAAAGCAATAATTAACTGATGTCTGCTAACATGTGGCCGTCAGGAAGGCATTATCTCATCAAACCTCACCTCTGAGATGGTCACTTTCAACACAGAGGAGAAAACTAGCCGTTTCGGAGAGCAACTCCTCTGACCTATTTTCGATGCCTGCTTTAAGCTGAGATAAATCACGTACCAGCGCGGCTTCGTCCGAGTCACTACAAAGGAAGCCTAAACAGGTTCCTCCGGCGCGGATCAAACCAAGCCACCCTCCGTTGTCAATTCTATTAAGACACTCTTTTCTGTACGTTTTAAAAATTAAATGTTAATTTAATTCCAGAGAACAACGTTAATCTCTGCGAATTTTGTTTTGCCCATCTGTCAGATCAACCTGGAATAAACTGTTCTCCACCCAACGCCGTTACCGTTGCGTCGCGTTAAAACCACCCAGGTCTCCACAAACTTCACTGCCATAGTTGCTGCTCGGAAACAGTCACCCCAAGCACCTCGAGCTGTTGATCTATACAGGACCAGACTGCCAGGCGATGCGATTCAACAGTCTGTCTGCAGTCACTGCCACCACTGTGGTGGCTCTGGAAGCTCGTTTTTGCACCGCGTGGCTTCTTTCCTAACGAACACTTGTATTGTGGAAACACAGCCAGTTAAATCAGCCCCATAAAACAGAGCTTCACGTTGCACGAGACGAAAACGAGTTTTCCTTTTCTTGCCAGTTATAATTCTGCATCTCAAGGAACAACAGATGTGGTGCTTAACTTCTCCTGGACACTCCCGCATGTGAGTTACTCATGGGACTGGTTTTCTCTCCAGTTGCACAAGTCCTCGCTCGCTCTAAGGGTGCTTTGTGAGAAAAGCTTTTGTGCATTATGACATCTTTTAGCACAAGCAACTCCCTGGATACACCACTCCTGCCCTTAGTCAGCCAGCAGATGGATTTCATTACCCCAAGGTTACCCATTCCCAAACGCCTCATTTCCCTCCGCATACCAGGGTGTTTAATAGCCAACACCGAGAACAAAACCCTATTGATTTCGCACTCTTATCTTACAGATGTCGACAGAAGCCAAGCAAAGGCGTTTGGAATCCACCTCCTTACACGCTCCTCAGATGACTGTACCGTTAAGATCCACCTCACTCCATCGAGCGCAGGTTGAAAACATCCAAATTACGAGACAGAAACCAACATTCCTCTCCCAGTGCAAACCAATAGGTTGTGTCGCCTTCCCCAGCAAACAGCTGCTTATCCAAACTAACTTGGAAAGCATTTTGGTTTTAATAAACGGCACAACCATCCCCCCGGGAAGAGGCAGCTTCACTTATTGGTAGAAATTGAAAATAAACATGACTCCACCTTTGTCTCTACGCAGCAAACCTGACAGAAGAGCTAGCAGTGACTACGCGTTTGTCAAACACAAATACATCTTATTTTATTCCTTTATTTACTGTACCTGGCTATGTACCAAAATCATGACTTCTAACGTGACTTTCAGCACAGGAAGAAAGAAGTCACTGAAGGTCCTCAAACTCTTCCCGTTGCCAGCACAACCCCCGTATCAAATTCCCCAGCAAACAGAAAACAAACTAATGACAAGAATCTAAGAGCACCACCTTACACAAATGAGGTAATGCTGGGCGAGCCAGATGTGCTCTTGGACAGCTGCGTTTTGGCTCACAATCCAGTATGCAGAGATTCCAAACGATTCGCTGAGTCCAAACTTAACCCCGATGCTGCTAAGAGGGGATAGTCCAAGGCTAAAGTCAGTTTGGCTACGGAGTTCAGAGGGAAAAATCAAGTCTTTGGATTGAAAGAAAAAGAGAAGCCAAGAACTAGAGTATTTTAATCTACCACTCAAAAATTAAGTTAAAAATGTATGTGTAAAGGTTTAGAATGTGTCAGAGTGCTGCAGAAGAATAATAAGGGAAGATAAACAAAATACCATCAAGGTATTAAAGCACAGCTTCAAAAAAACCACATGACATTTTCAGGTAATTTTTATTAATCAAATCACAGAAAAGGAATCTTTTCAGACCCTTACACCACACCAAGTACAGGCAGGACATATGGATCGCAAAACCTGCAAACCACTTGCACGAAAATCCTACACCCTAAAACCTCCCACCTACACCCTAAAACCTCCACCCAAACCCTAAAACCTTCCATCCACATCCTAAAACCTTCTACCCACATCTTAAAACCCTCCACCTAGACCCTAAAACCTCCCACCCACACCCTAAAACCTCCCACCCACACCCTAAAACCCTCCACCCACACAGTCACAACCCACCGTATATATTCCTACGTTCAACCATTCCTTGTCTCCCGTTCTCAGACTTTCTGGGTTGCATTTACTCAGCAGCAGAACTCACAGCTAACTGACAGCCAAGTCCACAGTTTAATTGACCCAGCAGTCGTTAATAAATCTTTATTTATACATAAATACGTGCTAGTGAAAACATCTCCTATATTAAGCAAACGGAAATCACATTATGGGAGAAATTGCAAATTAATTCCGAATAAATTTTGATGTAATGACAAAACAAAATTGAACCAATTATAATTAAATGAACTATACATAGCACCAACTATTTCCTGTAATGCACAGATTAATGATTTACATGTAGATGCTTCTTTGATCTATCTAATTCCCTTTGTGGAAAGTTCTCCTCTAATTACAATAATCTCCAAAGACTGTTATAAATCATTGCAACGGTCCAAATTTGGAAGTTATGTAACAAAATAATGAGTCCACACTTTGAAAATAACGTTCTGCATAATGAGAGACATATTTACCCAATACCGACGCGATGCTGATGGGGAGAGCATATGGAGAACAATATTGCTGCTCTGAGCAGGAACAGGAATGTCAATAAATGCTTCAAGAAAAGCCTGTACGCGCCAGAACGCCGACTTCTGGGCTTGGAATATAAACTGCTTCCAACCAACTGCTTGGAGCCTCAGCTCACTTCACTCCACTTGGGTTCCTTATAAGGAACACAACCATTTTTTGCTGATCCTCTTGAACTCGGGTGAGTTTTGCCCTCAGGTGCAGGAGGCACCTAAGACACCAAAGCCTGGCACGGGGTTCCTGGGACAGGGGAGAGGCAGGATGCGAAGTGACTTACAATCACCAAGAGATGTGGCTAACAAGAAGAAGAGAGTCTATAAATACATTAGAAGGAAAAGCAGGCCTGTTACTGAAGACAGGAAAGGCTGAATTATTCAGCGCCTCGTTGCACAGCAGCGAGCTGGGACCAGCTACGCAGGGCATCTTCCACCTGACACACAGGACGTGCAAACACAGGCTGGATGGAGCAAGGGAAGAGCAGGGCAAACCCAAGAGCAAACCAGGCAGTGTCAGGTCAGCAGGAACCACTGGAAATCATGGAACCACAGACTGGTTTAGGTGGGAAGGGACCTGCAAAGCTCCCCCAGTCCAACCCCCTGCAGGGAGCAGGGACATCTGCAACCAGAGCAGGGTGCTCAGAGCCCCAAGGGCCAACCTGACCTGCAACGGTGCCAGGGATGGGGCTTCTCCCACCTCTCGGGGCAACCTGGGCCAGGCTCTCACCACCCTCAGCAGCAACAATCTCTCCCTTCTCTCTGGTCTCCATCTCCCTCTGTCAGTTGAACCCATCAGCCCTTGTCCTGTCCCAACAGCCCCTGCTGAACAGCCCCTCCCCAGCTTTCGGACAGCCCCCTTGAGGCACTGACAGGCTGCACTAAGGTCTCCCCGCAGCCTTCTCTGCTCCAGGCACATCACTGCAGTGCTTGGGGAACTACCAGCAATCACCTCTAAACCATGACCCACCACCCTGCAGATGCCAGAGAGCCCAGGCAAGATCCAAAAGAAGACCCAATACAGCACCTGATCTCACAAAGGAAAGTGGGGACGGACCAGCCAGAAATTACAGAAGTACCAGGGAAGTGACTGGAGCTACACTCCAGACACTGCTACAGGATTGCTAATCCTGTAAAAATGATGAGATTAGGAAGAAAAAAAACCAAACGGTCAACAGGAATGTTTCAAACAGTCATGTCAAACTAGTGTAACGTCTCCCTGGCGCTCGCTGACAGGGCATCTGTCCCACCTGATAAGAAGAAAGCAGTACAGACGACTGAGCCTATCTTTAGAAAGGCTTTTAAAACAGCCCCGCATGACTTTTTAATGAGTGAACCACAGAAATAGTTTAAATGATTAAAAGAAAAAGAAAAAAAAGTATACAAGTGATTAAACCCAGCCTACGAGCGGTTACCAGGAGCACGATGACAACCCGTGAGATATTTATTTAAAAATACGCACTGAAGAGTGTCGAGAAGAGAGTAGGAAGAATGAGAATAGGTTTAGGAAACGTGATCAGCTGAAAAAGGTTTCAAGAGTTGGATTTTTGGGAGCGGGAATAGAGAGGGGAGCTGGTAAGAGCCTTGCAGCACACACGAGCTTCTTGCAGACATGAAGTGATGAAGCATTTGCTAACAGCAGAGCAAGAACTTGATTGGCATCAAGTGGGATTTGGAGCAGACGGTGTATCGGTCCAACGACAGCCAGGGAGAGGTTATCTACAGCTGTGTGGAGTCATCGCTGGAGACACGCACAGAGGAACAGCAGCAGCAGCATTCTCTGTTTGCGGCTTTACAAAGCGTGAGCAATTAAAATGTCGTCAGTTTTTCTACCCCTTCCGCTTGGGTTGGCAACTGACTTCATAAAATCCATGCATTTGCTTCTGCTTCGGAGCGTCTGGAGGCACAGGATAGCGTTTCTGCTTCCTGTTTACCTTCCACTTCTGTGATTCAGTGAATTACCCGGCTCTGGTTTGCTCTCTGGATGGACAGCAATAAACCCCGGCATCGCTGGCGGCTCTGCTGCCCCTCCCGCACACAAGCTTTATGAAGAACGTGACTGCCCAGGTTCACCAGATCATCTCTTGGGGGTCACATCACCTAGAGCACCCCGAGGCTACCCTAATTTCAGAGCAGGACAAGAAAAATCAGTCCACCACAACCCATTCTGGCTGGTTTCTTCCCACCTTGCTGATCCCAGCAGTCTACCCCGTGGGCAGACACGGATTTACCAGAGGAAGAAGAGAACTGCCTTCTCCCACCCAACTCTCCAGACAGGTCTCCGGGCACAGGGAGCAGGGGCTGGTTCTGCCCTCCTCATTCCCAGGATTCATCCAGCAGCTCCGAAAGCCGGGTCGCGGCCACTGCCCACCGTGGTTCCTGCCGGCTATGTCAATCATTACAGCAAAAAAACCGAAGCCCACCACCACCACAAAACCCCTCAAAAGGTCCAAGGAGGACTCCTGAGAAACACAAGAACCTGCTGCTTGTAACAGACTCCAGCAAAGCGTCTGCTCACCGAAAAGCTTCAAACCGCACCAGCGCCGCGACTGCAGGGAGCAGAAATAATACGCGAATAAATAAATAAATACGCTGAGAAACAACAGGGGATTAGAGGGGGGAGGCAGATGCGGGGAGGAGGAGAGGAAGGAACCGGTAACAGAGGCTCCAGCAGCACCCCACAGATGCTGGTCCTGAGGGACCTGCGAGGAAACACCTCCAACTTCTCCCCTTCTTCATTTCAGTTAAAATAAACAAATAAATTCCGGCAAAAGGAACGTAGCAAACCTGCTTTTGGTGCTGCGATCACAACTGATCGATAAATATTTCATCCAGCAGCGAAAGAGGCAGGACAGAGCCCCGGTGGCACCCCCTGGTCTTCTGCAGACAAGTGACTCTGGTGACTTGGGTTCCGTTTACGGGGGGTTTTGTCCTGCACTGAACCGCCAAACGCTCAGGTAGGGCCCCCCTGCGCAACACCCGCGATTTAGAAGTTGGATTTAACGCCACAGAGACCCAGCGTGCTCCAGGCATCGGATCAAGTTCGTATTCTCTGAGATTGAGCAGAAAATAGAATCAATTCAGAATTTGAACAAAAAGGAGCTGCACGAGCTGCCGACACGCGGTGCGTGTGTGTGCGGCACCGTCACACTGCCCTCGGGACAAAGTACTGCAACACCTGGGAACAATATTTTTGGTTTCAGACGCTAAACGGACCGTGCTCCGGTGCTCCCAAGCTGGTGACCTGCCCAGCCTCACCCAACCAGAGAACCGGGCAAGGGACAGCTCAGAGCATCAAGCCCATCTCCTCCAAGGGCTCCTCCCTCCCTCCAGCCATTTATCTTTCCAGCCCAGGTGATGTAAAAGCCTACAAAGCAAAAGAAAAACCTCTAATAAAATATCCCCGTGGCTTTCACGATTTCCTGGACATCTGACTGACGAGCATTCAGCACAGAAACCACTTGGGATTTACTTGATTTCAAGCCGAGTGGTGCTTGGAAAAGTCTCAAATGATGAATTAAACTGATGAACTAACCCCCCCCACCCCCCGTCTGTGACTCGCAAAAGTGATGTCGTATTACCACTATTTTTTGCTTTTCCAGTGAACTTTCCCCCCATTTGCATGGTTTTGGGAGGATCCTTTTTTACATTTTTCTAGTCTTTTGTCCAATCCAGCATGGTTCAGAGCTGGGAAAAAAGCAGCATTCGGGGCAGAGAAGACAGCTGGGGAACGCCTCTTCCAGCCAGCCACGGGCATTTCCATCACCCACCACTGCTCCGTCCCAGCAAGGCACCAGTTAGCAAAGCTGCCAAGAGCTCTGCTCCCAGCTCCCAGCTCCCAGCCCTGGCACAGGGGCACACCCAGCTTCAGCAGGCCACTGCTGGCAGAAGACTCCAAACTCAGGCAGATGCGAAACGAAGGAAGAAGTCACAGGCAGCAAAAAACCCAGCGGAACCAGCCCTGAATCCATCCTGGGTCCTGGTTAAACAAAGGCGGCTCTGTGTGAGGAGAATGAGTGTGCTGAGGCCTGGGGCTGAGCGTCCTACAGCTTCTTCCTCTTTTTTTTTTTTCCTCCCCAAATTTCACTCTGATTTTACATCCCGTTTTTCAGCTTTTGGAGACATTAAACGACTCTGAAGCAGTAACGCCACACCATGAGGCACCACAGCGTGTTTAGCTGTTGTTTTCCTGAAGTGGATTATTTACCTTGCATTTAGGTTGTCATCTCCTGGGCATTCACGTCAGATTTGAACGTAAACCACACCCTGCGGTATCAAGTCGTAGACCTCCCAGTCTGGAGCATCGCGTCAGGAAACCACTGGCTCTCCCAAAGAATTAAAATCTTTTGAGTCTAAACAACCAAACCCGCGGCACCATCCAGCCAGGGGTTTATACGTGAACTCTGCTGGGATCCCCACGCTCCCCAGAGCTTTAATTACCTGCTGCAGATTACAAAAATACCGTGCAGTTGGCACCAGCAGCCAGCCTGTGACAGCCCTGCTTCTGGTTGTAATCCAAAACCACCCTCCCAGCCCTACACAGTGCCAGACCATCGACCAGGAGAAACTGCCAGCTTCAAACATCACAGAATCTCAGACTGGTTTGGGTGGGAAGGGACCTGCAAAGCTCACCCAGTCCAACATCTGCAACCAGAGCAGGGTGCTCAGAGCCCCAAGGGCCAACCTGACCTGCAACGGTGCCAGGGATGGGGCTTCTCCCACCTCTCGGGGCAACCTGGGCCAGGCTCTCACCACCCTCAGCATCAACAGTTTCTTCCTTTTCTCTGGTCTTGAATCTCCCTCTTTCAGTTGAACCCATCAGCCCTTGTCCTGTCACAAAACACAGTTCAAGGTGTTCCCCCAAACCCAAGTGCACGTACCAGCAGCTGGCCCCGACGCCTCAAAGCCACCAGCTGTTCAATAACATGCTGGATGCCACCCAAGAGCTGCAGATGTGTGGGAGCAGCGACTTCTAGGAAAGAATTGGTCACAGTGAAAACACACGGACGACAAAAACACTTGAGGCGGATTCAGGCATCTGCAGAGTAGAGCAATTTCACTTACCACCACCCAGGAAGCCAGACCCTCTCCCAGCTCCCATCACACTTTGGTTACGTGTTCGGGGACCATTTTAGCTGTGTGTTTTCAAAGTACAGGAAGCTTGTGCACATGTCCCAGCGCATAGTAATTCAGCCCGGAGGGTCCTTCGCACGATGAACTGTTCAAGGAATTAAGAGCGAGCCTTCGCCTAACATCCCAATGTCCTTCAGGCTAAGCTAGATGCTGCTATTTCCTAACTCAGCAATAAATGACTTTACAGTCTAAATTATTTCCTTCCCCATGTGCTTTTTCCTCTTACAGAACTCTGGTAAATGTGTTTTTAAGGTTACAAACCACTAACTTGGAAGCTGCTAACTAATCCCAATGATCTACTTTAACTCAGGGGAGTATCCTACAATTAAGAAATAGAGTGAAATACCTCACACCAGACCCTGCTCAGAGCACCGAGTTTCAATCGAGTCTCATGTGCTACCCAGGAAATGCCCAAATCAGTGGAACGGGCTTCTCCCATTCTTCCTCCTGACACCGTACATGTGACAAAGGACCACTGGGCATCTCCTCTATGGATTATTTCACGCCAACCCATTTATTTCAGCGCCCTTCAGATCACAGCACATGAAATTCAGCTTATTTAAATTCTACACTACGCTGTAGCGTGAGGGGGGAAATCAGAAGGGAACTGCCTCGCTCCTTACCAGAAAAATTTGCCCAAAAAGTCATTTATCATTTCCAAGTTAAACACATCAAACAATTTTGGTATCTTGGCACACGATTCAGCCTTCTCAGGAGCTAATAAAGGTGCAGAAAATACAGAGAATTACCCCCTACTTCACCATAAACTGCGGTTCAACACCAATCTTCCCTCTGGGAGCTATGGCTGATGCCAGAGGAACAGCAGAGTTGCACTTCACCTCTCCCTCCCCTCTTCTGCTCGCTCTGCGGTCTGTCTTCTGCGGGGACACAGACCTCCGTGCCAATATTCACGTGGCCATTACATCTGAACTGAGAAATGAATGAAGTCATCCACCCCTCCCTGGATGTCAGCAATGCCCTGGGAAGCGGTGCCCTGCAGCTGGGCTCCAAGCCGCTCTGCTCGCCCTGTGCTTCACCACAGCTGGGGCCACACAAGCCTCACCCTTAAGAAATCAGGTTTTAAAGGTTTGCAAAGGAGTAAGAAACCAACTAATCCTTCCCCCAGCTCCAGAACAGCATTAATTATCCCTACAGCAGGAGCCACCAAACTGGTTGGGAGAGATCATGGAATCACAGACCGGTTTGGGTGGGAAGGGACCTTCACAGCCCACCCAGTCCAACCCCCTGCAGGGAGCAGGGACATCTGCAACCAGAGCAGGGTGCTCAGAGCCCCAAGGGCCAACCTGACCTGCCATGGTGCCAGGGATGGGGCTTCTCCCACCTCTCGGGGAAATCTGGGCCAGGCTCTCACCACCCTCAGCATCAACAATCTCTCCCTTCTCTCTGGTCTGAATCTCCCCCTGTCAGTTGAACCCATCACCCCCTGTCCTGTCCCAACAGCCCCTGATGAACAGCCCCTCCCCAGCTTTCGGACAGCCCCCTTGAAGCACTCAAAGGCTGCACTCAGGTCTCCCCGCAGCCTTCTCCTCTCCAGGCTGAACCCCTCCAGCTCTCTGCCCTGGCCTCACATCTCCCCCCATGTTGGTGGCCCTCAAAGGATACAGCCACACGAGCATGCCAGAAGCCCCAGCAGCAAAACCAGCACGTCACATGGGTGCTTAATCAGGTCTGACTCAGACTCATCATTTCGAGGTGTCTCGCACACTGACATCACTGCTTCCCGGTCCTCTCCCCAGCCCCCCTTGTCTGAACTCCCCTGGTATACACTTATGCCTCCTAAAATCCCGCAATGCCGAGGTTTCCGTGCTCCCCACGGGCCACCGATTCCACCAATTCCCCAGCCTTACTGTTGAGGAAAATCTTCCCAAACGTCTGACCTAATTCTTCCTCTGTGAAATGCCAGCACCCTCCTCCTCGCCCCGATGGCAGCGGCTGCGTGATGCGGCTCTGCCGTTCACCCCCCAGACCACTCTCTCCTCTGCCTCATCTGGCAAGTCCTATTTTTAGTCCTCTCTCGGGCTCTTTTCTCTCTCCTCTGTTCTTTTCCAGCTCCCTCCCGAGCATCCCCACCCTGCTTTCAGTTGAAGCTAACTGGCCTTGCTGGTGCTGAGCAGACTGCAAGGACGGCCGTATGTCTGAACACAACACTCCCCTTTACTCCTCCTGGTAGTAAAGAGTTCAGTATTTTCACCCAACACTTCACAACTTGGTTTTAACCTTTGACCCCTTCACAATCCCAAGCTCTTTCTTCTGAACTCCCACCTAAAGCTCTCGCAAGTAGAAGAAAACCATCTTAATACATTATAGTCAATACAAAGTAAAAAAAAAAAACCATCTACTAGGGAGATATTAATTGATTTTTTCATTGTATATTTTAAAAGTTCCTTCTCTTTCGCTGAGTGTCGTTCAAACGAGTGAAGCATTTATTAAAGTACCAGATCTAGTTTCAGTGGCAGTGCACATGATTTATACCAGGACAACTGCGGCTCCCTGCAACCAACCCGCGATACTCTCTTATTTATTAAAATATTAGGAGATACCAACTGGAAACCCTTCCCATTTCGCTGACAGCCTCCATCCACCGCCAAAATACCCACCCAGAAACAGTCTCCTCAGTCCCCGGCAGGTCTGGGCTGACACCTCAGCATGTTGCCTGTAGTGTTTTCACAGGAGCTGAGAACATCTTCCAAAACCTGCAGGACCTCGACGTTCTCGCTGCTTTCAAGAGCTTCAGGGCCATTAAGGTGACCCAACTGGCAATGCTGGCAGCATCATAACTTTATTAATTAAATTGGGAACAAGCTCCCATCTGCTGGGAAAGGGAAGTCTGGTCCACCCTGGTTGGACCGAGTTGAGCACATCACCATACGTACTCCTGCTGTCTAGCTGTCACTTCTTCTGTCATGCTCAGGTGAACCCATGGCTGCAAGCCAGAACCCAAACTGCTTCCACCAAGCAATGCTTCTGGGGAGAAGTTATCTGCACAGAAGCGTCAGGTCCCTTTCAGTATGCTGGCAAAGGCTTGCCTGAGCCCTTACTGAACCACCAGCTAAATGACGAGAAAAGACGGCGATTCCAGGTCAATCAGGGCATCTTAACGCCCTCGTGAAGAACTATGCCTCGCCAACGAAAAATCAAAGGACTGACTGAGGCTGATTCCTTTAGCCAGTATTTTAAGAACCATTTTCATACTGGTTTCTTGAGAAGAAAACAAACCCCCAACCTATGTCACACCACAAAGGAGAACATCAACTCCTCCCATCTGTGGTACCGACAGCAAACGTGCCGTAGGGACGCGATGCCGAGGATGGGCCCGTATGGGATACCACGGCATTCCAACCAGCTGCTAGACAATGGCTGGCATTCAGAGCACTCACATCTCGCAGAGAAGCTGGTTCAAGCTGCCTTCAGCAGATGCAAGTGTGGACTTGGATACTTGGGAGTTTTTAAGAAGAAAAGCAGCTTTGCAATATTTCAGGGTGGGGTCCTGAGACTTTTTTTTTGACTAATCCATCAGTACTAAGTAAGACCAGAAATGCAGCAGGGTCCTTTGTGCCAGAACTGCATCTAAGCCTCAGAATTACAGCTGTAATTAAGGGGTGTTCCAAGCTGGGGGTGCAGGGAAGAATCAACTGGGGAAAAAAAATTAGCCACAACAACCCAAGAGACCCCGGCAGCCTTCGGACTGAGCCAGTTGAGCATCGCTGCTCTGGCTCATGCGCCAGGGCATGACTCCCAAAACACCCGTACTCCAGGCTCTTCCCTGTTTCACCCCATTCGTCATCTTTTACGGTCGCGTCAAACTGTGCTGCCTTCAGGAAGATGAGGGATCTTTTTATTTCTTTAATATTTTTTTATTTCTTTATTATTTCATCTGCAGCTCAGCGCGACGCTTGACCTACGCTGACATAACCTTGAGTAAAACGGGTTCAACTATTCGGTTTCACCATCCTTTAAGGGAGCCATTATTTTATAAGTTTTTTGTTTTCTTTTTTCTCCCCCTCCGCTCACACTTGAGAGGAGAGGAAACGCCTGCTGTGAATTCTTCTCCAGCATTCTAAACACCGCATGAAGCGCTTTCTTTCCATCGTCAAAGAGCTTCCCAAGGACCAAAAGCCCTCCAAGAAAAGCGAGGTGTAAATACCCGAGCCCCCTTCACACCCACCCGGTGCTGCTCAAACCCCCTCTGCCCATGCTCACGAGGACAGAAGACACCATCGAGGACAGAAAACACCACCCCCACCAGCTCCATTTGTAGCCAAAATCCGCAAATACCCCGAATCTACCGATTTGGGGTATGAGGATGACACAGGTATTTTCCAAGCACCCTCTATGCTGCAGCCACACGCTCGTCACGGCCGGTCAGACCGAAGCAGGAGAGGAGAAGCTGAATTATTACCTTTTTTGCAACAAGCTCGGTGTTGGAACACCCCGAAGTCTCACACGGGACAGTTTTAGCTCATGAAACAAGTCACGTTTTTGTGCACTACAAAGGCTGGATTTTTAGATTGGGGGTTTTTTCAGTTGTTTTGGGGTTTTTGGCTTGGTGTTTTTTTTTTTTTTTCAGACAATAGCTCACGTTACCATCCTCTGTCCTCTCCGGGGATGCCCTCAGTGTGTTGGAAAGCAGATTCGTTAAGTCATGTATGCACTTAGCATGCCTACGTCTGGCACATGGCCCTTCCAACTCCTCCTCATTCAAACAAAATCTGTATCGGCAAAAACCTGTGCCACAGACTTAAAAAAAAACCAGCTATTTTCAGACCAGACCAAACGTATTTGAACGAGAAAACCTAAACTCAGCCCTCAGAAAAGTGACAGAAGGGGAAGATTGATCCAGCCTTACCGCTGCCACTGTCCAGGAATTTGCACCATCGCTGATCTGCGCAGCGGTGCCTGCGCTGAACCCTGCCAGTGCAGAACGATTTCCCCACCTACTCACTGAAACAGGCGAAAGGGTCTGGAATTTCCCCTCAATCCTACGGTGTGTTTCCAAACCCCACGCTCGGTGCCGTGGGCTTTCCAACAGGCTTTAACCGGCAGGTCTCGCTGGTCGTAAAGGTCTCGGCGGGTTGTGAAGCCAGAGCAAAGCGCGTGGACGTTGGTCCTCAGCCCCAGCGTCTCCTGGCATGGGACACACGCTGCTCTCCCGGTTTATATTTATCCCTGGCTCAGGTGCCGTTTGCCGAGGGCTCTGAAACAAAGGCAGAATTTCACACACGCACACACACACACACACGCACCCCCCTCAAGGCGTTAAAATGATTTCAGACAAACTCGGTTCATGCGTCGAGCAATAAGAGAGCGGAGTTTTCAATGTTCGCAGACAGCGCACGTTCTGGCCCTGCACTTTATTTATGTCCTATACGGGCTCTGCCTCCCCGAAGCCTACAGCAAACAGCTGTCATTAACATCCACCCCTTCTGCTCACACTTCCCTTAATCCCTCACTGACTTTCCAGCCTATAATTAAACTTTCCAGCTGCCACACTCAGAGATGGCACCAAAACCTATCGTTTGTTTCTCAGCAGTCCCTAAAAAGCTCTTTTTTTCCACTTTCCAGGACCGCGGGCTTGGTCTAAAGCCTCTCAGACTCACAGGTTTTAGGGTAACAACCTTCTGTTCACTTACAAATTGTCCCGTCTTTTACCAGGGAAATTAAATGGCCGAGTAGTATTACCTTAACGACTAAAGTAATGCATTTTAACCGTGCCAATAGGTGGACGAACCCTGCAAGCAGGGGCAACGCACTGGAACGAGCTGGATAACCACCATCGCTTACAAAGCTGCTCAATCCAAGCCCGAAGTTTGAGCAGCAGCTCCAAGATGCACAAATTAAGATTTGGAAAGACCTTCTGAAGAAACATGATGAGAGACCAAACATCTGACTTTATGTTGCAACAGGAAATTGGGGTTCACACTTCAGCGTTCAAGAGCTGTTCCTCACACTTATGTGAACGATTACTGGAGCAGGAGAGATGGTTGGCCACAGTTTGGTCTGATGCCACTGTCACAGCGTCCAAGAGGACCTGGGATTTCATGAGAACATTACTGCCTTCACAGCTGAATAGGAAAGGGAGAAGATGTCTGAAGTAAACACTGTCTGTTTTGGTAACGTCACACAACGGGACCCAGGGGCAGCTCAACAGAGCGGGTGAGGCCAGCGTAACACTGATCCACAAGCTCTTCAGATCCAGGACAAGAAAACCCCACCAGCCAGTCACAAAAATGTGTCTCTTTTCTGAGCCCTCTGCTGAGCCTTGCAGTCCACAAGGCTCCCCCAGCCCAAACCTGAATGCTGGATAACCACGCACGGCACCCTCAGTTCCAGAGCTTTGCAGCTCCAGGACCCAACATCACCAGATATTCTCTGTTACAGATATTTGTTCAACTGCCAAAGCACTGTCATGGCAAACAACTAGCGGGCTTCATTCGTAACGTGACTGGCAAGCAGCCACCAGCAACCCCTGTGGAACCCCAGACTGGTGGGGCTGGCAGGGACCTCTGGGGATCACCCAGCCCAACACCCTGCCAGAGCAGGGTCCCCAAAGCAGGTGCCCAGGATGGCGTCCAGGCGGGTTTGGGATCTCTGCAGAGCAGGAGACTCCACCATCTCTCTGGGCAGCCTGGGCTACCCTCATAGCAAAGAAGTTTCTCCTCATGTTCAAGTGGAACTCCCTGGGTTCCAGTTTGTGCCCGTTGCCCCTTGTCCTGTCACTGGGCACCACTGGGCAGAGTCTGGCCCCTCCTCCTGACCCCCCTTTAGCTCTTGATCCCATTGAGGAGGTCCCCTCTCAGGCTGCTCTTCTCTGGCTGAACAGCCCCAGGGCTCCCAGCCTTTCCTCGGCACAGAGATGCTCCAGCCCCCTCAGCATCTTTGTAGTGTCGCCTGGACTCTCTCCAGTAGTTCCCTGTCTCTCCTGAACTGGGGAGCCCAGAACTGGACCCAGGACTGCAGATGTGGCCTCTCTGGGGCAGAGTAGAGGAGGAGAAGAACCTCCCTCACGCTGGTAGCCACACTCTTCTTCACACACCCAGGAGACCGTGGGCCTTCTTACCCATCCCACCAGCCCACAGCAATCACGTCACCCACTGATGAAGATGTGGGCACGTTCGGAGTCCTCCCATGCTCTCCTCTGAACGTGTTCAGGAGACGCAGCATGCTTTCGCTCTGCCCTTTGGCTCATGTGGCAGAGAGAAACTGAGCGCTCAGATCCAGCTTTCACGCCTCTGAAACCGCAGAGGGGACGAAGGCTGCAGCCTTGCTGACAGTTACCTGCTATTTAAACAAAGTGGAGAGGAACTTTTGGAACTCCAGGAAAGGAACATATTCGTTTTCAATTTTATCCCACTGGGTGAGGATGCAAATTTAAGACTAAGCTTTTAATGTTGCAAACCAGTTCAGTAACTGCGGAGGATTTACCAGCCGCCGTACGGCTGTTTGGGTAGGCGACACGATTCATCATTTGGGTTTTGTCAAGTCTAAGAGCATCACTGCTCAGTGAAGAGATCGCACCAGACAGGTGCCTGGACAGCCACGGCTTGTTTCCGGTGGCAAGGCAAGAAAGGTCAACATTTTAAGTAGATATTAACACGCTTTCAGTTCCCTCTAAACTATAGGTGGAACACTCCTCCCTCCTTACATTAAACATAAGACTTTAAAGGTGAAGTTTGAATAGTGCCTGTGACACGCTGAAGCTTCAAACCCATATGCTTTGAGAGGTTGGGAGATTGCAGAAACAGTGTCTCATTGAGAACCGTTTGTCATTGTTAATCACAGGATAACTCTGCAAGAGGCGTGACTGATGCCATTTACATGTTCACCTGAGAGACTGAATTATTAATCCTCCCGCCGCCTACAACAAAGGCTCAAGCGCAGCAGGCAGGCGGTTACCAGCCCCAGGAGCTCTACGGAACATCCTTGAGATGGGGGAGCAGCGTCGTGCAGCACCCCGGGGTGAAGCACTTCTCCTCGCAGGTACCAGGACATCCGTCCTTGTGCCCACTGCCACCTGCCAGCTTCGGTATTCTGAAGCAGGGGAGGACCTTGGGCGGACCTATGGAAGGCGGTAAGGACTCCAAGGTCCTGCTAAGTTTTCAAGGAGTTGCCTTTTTCTAACAGAGCACACTTGTCCTGATGCCTTGACACCTCAGAGCTGGAGGATACCAAGCATTCTGCAGAGGTGTCACCTTCAGCCATGATGTGAAGGGCAACGAAGTTGGTGCAGGGTCTGGAGCACAAGTGCGCTGAGGAGCGGCTGAGGGACCTCAGGGGGTTCAGCCTGGAGAAAAGGAGGCTCAGGGGAGACCTTCTGGCTCTCGACAACTCCCTGACAGGAGGTTGGAGTGAGGGGGGGTTTGGTCTCTTCTCCGCAGGAAGAAGTGACAGGACAAGAGGAAACGGCCTCCAGTTGTGCCAGGGGAGGTTGAGGTTGGCCCTGAGGAACAATTTCTTCCCCGTTGGGGTTGTCCAGGCCTGTCCCAGGCTGCCCAGGGCAGTGGTGGAGTCCCCATCCCTGGAGGGGTTTCACAGACCTTGTGTCGAGGTGGTGCTGAGGGACAGGGGTCAGTGGGGACCTGGCAGTGCTGGGGGAACGGGGGGACTCCAGGAGCTTAAAGGTCTCTTCCAACCGGAATGATTCTGTGATTTAAATACTACTCCTGGGTACTGATTTTGTAGCTCTCTAACATTACTGATCACTAATTTCCTTACTATGTGTCTAAGTAGAGTTCAGAAAGAAATGAAGTTCTAAAGATTTCTAACGCGTATCTTAAAACGGGGTTTCCACGCAGCACGATTCCCGAATACTGGGTTAAATTAGAGGAGGTTGTACAAGGTCTTGCAACCTTCACCAGAAAGCAGGACTCCTCGCCTGAGAATCTCAGGACATTGGGCTTAAACGTAACACTAGTCAGAGTGGCTTCTGCTCAGCTCACTTCTCCAACCAGAACGTTCTTATGTCAGAGATAACCCGTGCATCGTGTCAACACTTATTCAGACTCTCGTGAACGTTTGTGCTCTCCCTTCTGAATTTCTGGACACTTTCTTTCAGGCTCAGCAGCCAACATTTAATTAAGAAATATTTAACCACCAGTATTTTTTAAACAACAGCACGTACGCAGGAATCATCGCCTGTCGCATCGCACCACCAAAACACAGCCAGTGGAAACCAGACACAAACCACGCGCCGTGGGCTGAACTAGCTGCGTTCAGAAAACGAAGAGACAATGCGTTTCCTTGGCCAAGACCTTGATTTGTTTGCCAAGTCCCATCCTGCAGCGACTTTTTCTCCTGACAGCATCATCCCCGGTGCAGAGGACACTATTAGACTCGCAGGGGCAGGAACACCACAGCCCTGGCGAGCCTTAGAAAAGAAGGCAGCGAAGGTTTTTTAGTAAACTACATAACGTAGCACGTAGCAAATGTATCTGCTCCGTGCCTTTATAACTGGGTGGGAGTTGGAGGATGACAGAGACCTTCTTACGGCGCTTTGCGTCTGTACAACACGATGGCTTGTTGCTGAGTCACCTATTGCACACCAGCGGATTTTTTACTGAAGAAATTAAAAAGCACAGCAGGATTTCTGTGGCGATATTAAACACTTCTATGGATTCCCACAAGCTGGTTAGAAGAAGACAGTGCAACTACGCTGACAGCACTGTTCAAAGCAACATCACAGGACTAGAAGGTCAAGCGGGCACCTTCTTTCAGACCAGCTCCTTTGCTTTTAGAGAGAAGACACCAAGCGCGGCTCTTCAGACGATGGAAAAAGCAGGACACGGGCGAGCAGTGAAAGAAGGCGCCATAACCGAACTGCTGCTGAGGTGAGATGAGGTGATTTGGAACAATGAGGGATGGGGAAATCACAACGATCACACCTGCACAGCAGATGTGGAGTCGAAGATGAAGGGGCTCCAAAACCAGCTAGAGAGTTTAACACAGACGCTCCTGTTTCAGAGCTGCTGGGGTCCTTCTAGTCACGGGAATGCAGAAGCTACAACCACCCTGACTCCATGGGTACACCCAAAATCATGCTGTCCACCCTGCAAGGGACGTTTTATGTCCATTCCTAGAGCACAGCAGTGGGAAGTTGGTAAAAATTTCCAAAGAAGGCATTTTTGGTTGGGCAGCTCTGCATCCTTAATTCAATCACCGTCCCCTCGGGCTGGGAAAAGGACTGGCTTTACCGCTCTGCATCACCACGTTAGCAGAGAAGCTGCAAGGTACAACAGTCATGGTTTACCTATGACCTGAGCGTAAGAAAAACAGTTTGGGGTCTGTGCAATGAAGAGCAAGCCAAGAAATCGGTGTTGCACCACTAGCAAATGAGGATAAACCACTTTCAAACTAGAAACGTGAAATTCTGGATGGTTTGGTTTGCCTTTGCAAGAGCCATGGTCAAGGGGGACACATCAGAAGCAACAACCCCAACGCTGACAGGTTGAAGAAAGGTGGGTCTTTTGAGTGACTTTAGTTACCCCAGCATTTCACCATCATGAGAATTAATTGTGCGGCATATTTCGCTATGTGCCAACGCAAGTAGTTTATGCCAACAGAAAGCCTGGCTGAAGAGATTTAAATACATCAGTGAAGGAGGTGGGTGCTGTCCTTCCTCCCTGCCTTGGACAACCAGTGGGGTGGAAGCATCATCTGCTGGCTCTTCTGCTCCAACCCTATACAGGCTCAAAGGGATTCCCAGGATCAGAAAGAGCGAACAGAAACCAACGATGCTCTAGTTCTGGAGGGCATTGTTCAAAGGGCACATTCGGTGGGTGGTGGTTAGGGTTTTTGCTTTTTCCAAGGTATCTACTACAGCCCATTAACATATTACAACAATCTACATGTAGGACTAGTGGTGTTGAGGGCAAGACTGAACAGAGTCCGCAAACCAGTGTCAATACCAGAACTAAACTGGTGTAGAGCCTGTCCGCAACCTCCGTTTGCTGCTCTTAGTGTGCTACCCCCGCAAGCAAGCGATTGAACCCCGACAGCGTCCTGGCACGGTATTAAAGGACCTTCCTAATTGCCATGCCTTGAATTCCAGCCCTAAGCCCGCTAAGAGAAAGCCTGCAGAAACTCTTTAATAAATCATAGAAATCAGAGACGGAAATTAGGTCGCCTTGCCCGCGCCTCCCATCCGCACCGTGCGTTCGCTGCCCAGACGGCGCTGCCGAGCGCTCTGTCTCGACAGCTCCTCAATGATTCAAGGGCTGAGGTTTCTCCCAATTCCCCGGGCAGCCCAGGGAACCTCGCTGGCCATCCCACCTACCAGCCTCATTCTCTCCACCCTAGTTTTGTCCCATTTTGCTCTGTTCCTATTTATATCTCCCTTCAACTCCCCCAAAATCAGCTCTCGATGCTGCCACAACCACCATCCGGCAAAAATTGTTGCTCAGGAAACGTTCTTCTGCCTCTCCGGTAATCCCAGTGTAGTGTGCTGCTATTTTTAGGAGAAAAAGGAGGTGGTAAGGGAATGAAAGGCTGCCAGCTCCAGCTGCACAAGAATAATCCTCCAGTACAGGGAAACGACATGACAGTGTTTCCCTTTGCGCACATATAATTAACCAAAACTTCCAGTCTTCTAGAAGGATCCAAAAGAGAGAGACAGAAGAAATGGAGAAGACAAATTCTGCAGTAAAGAAGTCACCATCTCACTCCACCCCTCAACCCCGCAGCTGGTCCTCGCCTTTCACGCTCGTTCTCAGGGTTTTCCATCGGCGCTGGCCGAGCAAGACACGCGGTTAAACCAGCCACGAACTGCCATTATTACACGCTCTACCAAGAAGATGTGTTTTACTCCTGCTTCAAGACAAGGCCATGTCCTGACCCCTGAAAAGGCGGCTGCCCATGGCCCTCCCCAGCCACGCTGGCCAACGCCGGTGCCAGATGCCCCACGCAAAGGGCTCTGTGCAACCAGCCTGGACTACCGAGATGGTGTGGACTACCAAGACCATCTGGCTACACCAGAAAGACCCTGCTTTCCCGAGAGCACAATTTTACACCTCACCCACTACCCTGACCTTTACCAAACCTCATATTTACCGATACTCAAGGTTAAGAATCTCTACTGAGAACAAACCAGAGGTTTCTTGCTGCAAATAACTCTCGTAGGCAAGTGGCGATGTTTCTCTCTGTATAGATGTACGTGTCCACGTACTGACCCCAGTGTGGCCATCGTGTTGTGCTGGGGAGCAGAGGGGCTGAGCACCGGCCACCTCAACCCTTGCTCTGCAGCAGCAGTAATTTAATTGAAATGCAACAGTGACGAACGCAGCAGCCCTGGTGAAGTCATCGTCTCCAGGGTCCTCAGGGAGATGACAGCTTCCTGACCCAAGCTGTGATTTGGTAGGGTCAGATTTTGATACCTCTTGAATCAAGTCTGGCTTCCCAGACGGGCTTACCCGCTTCCGTGGGAAGACTGGCAGATAAAGATACTCCCTGACGCGAGTCAGGGTGCAAGAACGGGTCTCTCAGTTGGCATACGCATATGTTTCCTAGGTCTGGAAGAGCTTTTTTTTTTCCCCTCTTCTCTTCACAGCCTATTTGCATTTGCTGGTTTATTAAACAAGACTTTATTTGCAGCCAGTATGTCCCAGGAAACCAGGAGATGTTACACATAATCGCCCCCAGATTCGTCCAGAGTAAACAAGGTAACTTCCACCACCAGCAGCTTCTCCTGCTCCATCGCCACCAGCAATGTCACCTCCTGCCACCATGGAAAGGCTGCCGGGGCACCCTGGGGTGTGTGGCGGCCTCCTGGGAATTGCTCACTTCCTTCAGCTGAGACACTGCAAGGGATGAAGGTCTGAGGATGAGGAACGCAGGGGGATAATCCCAAATCAGGAGAAGGGGAAGCAGGGCAGGTGCCTGGCCACCTTCCTGGGTGATGGGAAGGATGGATGGTGGCAGGGGCTCCTGTCCCAGCAGGGAACCCACTGAGGAGTCCAAAGGAATCACAGACTGGTTTGGGTTGGGGGGAACCTTAAAGCTTATCTAGTCCAACACCCCGCCCAGGGCAGGAACACCTTCCACCAGACCAGGCTGATCAAAGCCTCGTCCAACCTGACCTTGTTCCAGACACACAACTCATTACTTTAAAAAGGATCTCGCTCCTGACGGAGATAAAAACATTTTAGCAGCAATTGGGGAAGACCAGTGTTAAATGGGTACTGTATCTAACCACTAATCACACTGTGCTTAGAGAACACAAGCAAAAAACGCATCGTCATGTAGGGTAAGTAGATGTTTTTCCAAGACAAAATTCCGAGTAAAGCTAATCCCTAAACTACCAAAATGGTGACTCGGTAACGTAAGCGTTCCAGGAGATCATCCAACGGAAGATCTTTTAGAGGCGTTAAATCATGTACAACGTAAGAGTCAGAGCAGATGAACAGCCCAGTGCTTAGCCGTGAATTAACAGCAAACTCCAGCTCCACCATGAAACGCTGCTGTAGGTGTCACACGTAACACTGGGGAGGAAAAGGGGCTTATTCCTGAGGGGAAGGATTAAGATTTCTGCCACAAGCTTTCACACCCATGTAATTTTTCATATTTGAAAGGGACTGTGAAGGAGAGGTCTGAGACGCACCTGGACAGTCAGTTCTGAGACGAGCAAGATGCTGCCTACGTATGTAAGACGTAAACCCATACGGGAAGATACGACAGCTTGTAAAGACTCATTAATTACAAAACACAGCTCGGCTCAGCTCTGCCAAGGTAACCGACTGGTTAAATACAGCCCAACCCCTGAAAACATGGAAAAATGGGTAAATTTAACAGCCCGTGGTTAAACACCCCTTAGTTTAGCTTTCTCTTTACGCTCTCTGCCACCTTCCATAATATTTCTCGATATTTCCACGTGCCTTCCATCCCTTCTGGCCCTTTAACCCCCGCGCGTGCTCTGAGTCCCCGGTTTCCACATTCTTCTTTCACCCTCTGAACCATAAAGGCTTTTCTGGGTGGGATCACCCAGCGGGTGGGTGACCCTCCTGCACACCTCCCCGCTGCTTTTGTTCCTCAGCGTGCCAACGGATGGGCTTGGGTAGGCGGCGGAGCCACTGAAGGGGTTCTCTGCCTGTGGCACACAAAGGATTTCTACGATCTATCAAGGAAAGGGTAAAAATTGAAGGGTCTAAGTAAAAATGGGGGGGTTCCCCCTTTTTTTTACTTCTACGCACTTTGTAAACTTCTATTTATGTATTACCCTTTCACATACCACACCCTATAGGATGCAGATAGATACTTTTAGATACTTTAGATGATTTAGATTACTATAACTTCCTGTCTATCCCCTTTACTCAAGAACAACCAGCTCTGCTGATACAAAGACCAAGGAAAAAAGTAAAGACTTCATTTTCCCCCAGAAACCCGACAATTACTCCAACTGCATCACATCCATCCCACGGGGAGGGTGCAGGAGGCACCGCGTTTGCCATCTCTACAGCACGCGGTCTCCGCTTAACTCGGCTGTCCCAAATACTGACCCATTTCTGCTTTTCCACAGATATTCAGTCCTCGGCATCCTCCCCAGCTCCCTCTGCACTGATGCTTACAGTGACAACGATTGAGAATGGCGGGGCGGGAGCAGAGGGCCCACAGGATTCCTCTCACGCTCCTCTCCTCCACTCCCTGGGCTGTTCGGGTTAAGAAATGGAGAAAACGAGCAGTTCTGTTTGGGTGTTTCCAGCCAGGCAGCGCTCTGTGTCCATACAGACACTTGGACCATTCCCCTGCCGTTAGAAAGGGCTAATAACAGAGATTAAAAATTAATAGGTGATAAACCCAGCTAATCCATCATCTTTTCAGAAGTTCACCTCTTGTAAAGGCTTCAATTCAAGCTGCTCAGCAAGGCTGATTAAAGTCTAGTTCTGGGTAACACCCTTTTCCAACTCCAGATAAACACAACCCACCACCATCCTCCGGAATAAGCATGTCTTCAGCTTCATTTTGAGCTCAGCTGACAGCACTCGTACTTCTCGGTTAGACACACGCGTTCACTTTCACTCCAACAGCGACAAACCACATCTGAACGCACCGCTTTGAAAATTCAAACTGCAGTCGCAACGTATTTCCAGTTAAAAATGGAATGAAGGAGCCGCCGAACCAGCACACCCCGGGGAAAGAGTACAATCCTGCCGACTCACGGAAGAGCCCTCCCCGCGCAGACCCACCCTTTGTCTCCCGAGCCCGACGTACGCTGAACGTACCCGGTTTCTCACCCCGGGATGACCAAGTCGCACAATTATTAATACTTTCACGCTGAAAACGCTGTAGCTCAAGACATAAAGCCAGCGCTTCACCTCATGAGAAACAAGTATCCTTTTATAACCGCTTATAAATAAATGGTTTGATGTTTTCCCCGCGACAAGCCAGCATTTACTGGTCCATGAGACTGCCACGAAACCAGGGTGAATGTCACCCACCGTGAACGACACATTTAACGCATTTCGAGAACTTTCTGCAAACTCGACATCACGCCTGAAAAGCAAAGTAGTGACATTTTACCTATTTAAAAATAAAATAACCGTGCACGGCCCCCCAAGGAATTCCCAACCACGAAATTTAACCATCAGAGGTGCGAGCACGGTGGGTCGAAGCTACCACCAGTGCCCACGTTATCTAAACCCCCTCCCCAGCCTTCAAAGAACAACCTGTGAACCGCCACTCTTTTGCATCAAAGAGAAAATATTCAGCAGGGTTCTGCTACAGACAGGAAAAAAAAAAAACCTCACCCTGTTTAATTCAAAAATTACAGAAGTTGTACCTTCACCTTCACTCGCTCCTTCTCAGAAGAGAGAATAAAACCCCACCAAGGCGAGAGCTCCCAGGTTTGCTGCAGCTCCCCAGCAGACAGACACAGTCCAGCCCTGCCACCAAGGCGGAGGCACTGGGGATGCTGCCACACCCTGCTGCCTCCCCACTCCTCCTCCTCCTCCTCCTCCTCCTGCCAAAGGCAACCTGCCCACCCCAGAAGCTGGCTCCCATCCCATGAGCTCCCGGCACGCGTCCCACCAGCTCCTCGGTCACACCGGGCAGCCTTTGGGGAGGAAAGCCCATCAGCTGCACCCTGAGCGGGGAGGGATGCAACCGCGTGCCGTCCGTTCAGGGAGAGGCCCGGGCTGTTCCCGGCTGATTAAATAAAACTGATGTATTTGTAACGCTTCCCGACACCTTGCGCAGCTCTGCAGCTCCGGAGCCCTCCTGCTCAAGCGGTGCCGTTACGGGATGAACTTCCAGCAGCTCTCACTCGGATGCAGGGCTCTGGGGCTCTCCTCTCCCCGCATCGCCACGGTCTCACCCTCACCTCCGAGCTGAAACTTTCCAGCCCGAGGAGCCCAGCGCGGCAGCGTTGCCCGACGGACGCCCCGGCGCGGAGGCGCAGCAGGGGCCCTGAGTTTAACCACGCCGCTGGTGCAGCACCATGATCTCGACCTTTTAATACCCTACGAAAGGCCCGTTCGTTCTCCCCCGGTTTGGAGGAAAAGCACACGCTCCATCGCATCCGACCGAGAGGATGAGTCAAAAACTTCGGTGTTTTGCTTATATTCGCGTTTTCTGTGAGGTTTGGTTATTCTTGCTTGCTTTATACAAACGCTTCAGCTCTCTGCGTACAAACACGGGCGGTATTAGAAGTACACTGAAGCAGCCGCGGTAACAAGGCGGATGCCCCACCTAACCCAGGGGTGGTTTTTCTCTCTGCCTTACGATCCTTCTGACAGCAAACACTCCAAACCTCCCTCGGCTTTACAACCCACACGCCCCGAGCTGAGCAAACACCCCCCGCCGCCAACACAAACCGGAGGGTTCCCAGCGATACCCCACGCTCCGTTCCTCCCCCGCTACACACACCCCTCCCCGGGGCAGCGCAGCGCGGGGCGGAGCAGCCCCAGCCCCAGCCCCAGGCCGGCGAACGCCGGGGCTCAGCGGAGGGGGGGGCCCGGCGGTGCTGCCACTGCAGCGGCCCGGGGCTGCGATGTGCTCCCTATATAACCACACCCACCGCATTGCAGAACCGGGGGAGGGAAACAGCCCCCCCCCGGCACCGCAAAGCGCGGCGAGGGACAGAGGGGCCGGGCTAGGGGGGGACCCAGGCGCGTTGAACCCCCCGGGTGAGTGGAAGGGGGGTGTACCGAGCCAGGCACCCCCCGCCCCGTGCCTCAAGTTTCCCACAAAAATACGTATCGCCCTAAAAAATTAAAATTACAACCTCCCCCCGGCCCCGTTGCACAACTGCGGCGGGAGCAGCCGTGTCCCGGTACACACACACACCCCCCCCCGCCCCAAGCCGGGCCGCAGCGATCGGTGCCCCCCGGCCCGCCCCTCCACTCCCGCCCGGGGCAGCCCGGCCTCCCGGACACGCCGCCCTCCGCGGCTGCAACTTAAAAATGGCTCCTAGGGGGTTATATATACATATATATATTTAAAAAAAAAAAGGGGGGGGGGGGTTGTTTGCGATGTGCCCCCCCCCTCCCCGGGTATATCCTCCGCTTCCCCTTGCAGGGAGGACGCGGCACCGGGGGCGGCAAGAAGGTACCTTGGAAGCGGCGGCGAGCGGCGGCACCGGGGCGGCTGCTGCTGCCGGCGGCGGGGAGCGGCGGCACCGGGGCTGCTGCTGCCGGCGGCGGGGAGCGGCGGCACCGGGGCGGCTGCTGCTGCCGGCGGCGGCCACGCGTCAGCAGCGGCGGCGGCGCAGCCCCGGCTCTGCCCAGAGCGAAGCCTCCGCCGCTTCCCAGCAAATCAGGGCTGCGGAGGCTCCTCCGGAGAGAGGGAGGGAAAAAGGAAAGGGAGGAAAAAAAAAAAAAAAAAGCGGCGGCGAAGGGGCAGGGCTGGATGCCGGGAGGTTGGGGGAAACAGCCGCCCCCCCGCAGCCCCGACTGCTGCCGGGGGTCACCCCCCGCGCCCGGCCCGGGATCCCCAGCTGCCGCCGGAGGGACCCGGCCGGTGTTTGGCTCCGCTAAACGAATCCTTCTCTTTGGCCAGAGGAGTTCAGCGGGCGCGCTCAAAGCCTGGCGATGGCGAGACGCCCCGGGGGGGTCAAGGCAGCGAGCTGGGCGCTGGCGTTGATTTACAAGCGGGCTTTTAGCTGGGGGGTACCAGCCTGCTCGATTTTAATTTCCAGTGACAAACCGCACGCTCGTAAAAACTGGACCCTATGTCACACCAGAGCACCGCCAAAACCATAAAAAAATACAGGTCCTGCCGCACGCACCCTCCGGATGAAACCGAGGATGACTTTGGCGTTTTCTCCACCATACAGAGCCCAACCCGCCCCGTGTCAGACAGCACCAAACCCGCCCCGGTCGGAGGGGACCGCGCTGCCCGCACCACTGCCCTGGGCTGAAGGCGCAGCTCTGGCCACGCACCCACCGCGGGTACCGACCTGAGGCTCTGCCGCAGCAGCGGGCTCCGAGGCACCGCTCCGGGGGAGCAGGAGCGGCTGAACTTGCTCCTTCCCAGGGGAGGAACGGGCTGTGGGAGAGCCACAGACCGACCGCTCGTGTGCTGCACCTTCAGTTGCAAGGCAATGAGTAAATGAGGGTCATTCTCTCTTTATATGGTGCATTTGAGAGCTCCAAAAAAACTGCAGAATCACAGACTGGTTTGGGTTGAAGGGACCTTCCAAGCTCCCCCAGTCCAACCCCCTGCAGGGAGCAGGGACATCTGCAACCAGAGCAGGGGGCTCAGAGCCCCAAGGGCCAACCTGACCTGCAATGGTGCCAGGGATGGGGCTTCTCCCACCTCTCGGGGCAACCTGGGCCAGGCTCTCACCACCCTCAGTGTCAAACATTTCTGCCTTCTCTCTGGTCTGAATCTCCCTCTGTCAGTTGAACCCATTAGCCCTTGTCCTGTCCCAACAGCCCCTGATGAACAGCCCCTCCCCAGCTTTCGGACAGGCCCCTTGAAGCACTCAAAGGCCGCACTAAGGTCTCCCCGGAGCCTTCTCCTCTCCAGGCTGAACCCCCCCAGCTCTCTCCCCTCTCCTCCCAGCAGAGGGGTTCCACCCTCGGGTCATTGCTGTGTCCCTCCTCTGGCCCCACTCCAGCAGGTCCCTGTCTCTGCCGTGCTGAGGAGCCCCGAGCTGGACCCAGCTCTGCAGGTGGTAAGACCCAAATTATATTCAGGCCTCCGACACAAATCAGGGGTAAAAACCAATCTCCTCTAATTAGCAGCATCTCTGTGGCATTTCAGAAGAGAAAGAGGTTTGGACAGAAGTGGATGTTCCACTTGTCAGCTCTGCAAAACCACGCTGCTCGGTCTTTAATGTAGAACCGTAGCAAGACACACATAGCCATGGACACTCCTCCCCTGCTGCGCAGGAGGGCCACGGGGCAGCTCTGGCACACCCTAACACGCATGAGAAGGAGAGAGGCTTTCAAAGGAAAACGTCTGCCATCAACTGGGAAAGGGCAGAGCTCTGGTCACGCAGCCGAAGTGAAGAGACTCGTATACTATTCTCCATCAGGAACTCTGGAAGCCATCATGAACCAAAGGGAACGGACTTGACAGCAAAGACACATGGGTTGATTTGGAACAATTTAAAAAAAAAAGCAAAGTAGAGAAAAGGACTGAGTTGGTTTGGATCAAATAGAGTCTCAAAAGCAAGCTAGAAGAGTTAAGAGATATTATTTGAAAGACAACGCAAGGTTTAACGGTTGGACTTGATGATCTTAAAGGCCCTTCCCAACCCACGGGACTGATTTACCAGCTCAGCCTTTCACAGCTCTCGTGCAGGCCATTACAGAGGAAGGTCTCAAGGGGAGATACACCACTGGAGAACTGGTCCTTCCCAGCAACACACGCTGTCCTTCACCACCACCGCCAGCAGATTTGCCCCACAGCTACAACGCAGACTCGAGATCCCTTTTGTGGACAGACCGCATCTCTAACAGACCTCTCACCCGAGGTTCTAGCATCATCTAGGATTTAACCTCAAAACATCAAGTGGAATTACCAGGCTGTTCCTACAAGCAATCTTGACAACAGTTATGAGGTAGCTGGTACCTCTGCGCTACCAATACGGGCCCAAAATTCAGAGTTCTCAACTCTCGCAGTATTTTTAATTTATTTTCTTGTCATTTTCAAATGCTATTCTAATTCCAAAGTGGGTTAACTGGCCCTCTCTTCTCCAGGAATTCATAGCCAGCCCGAATCCATACTCTCCTCACACAGGTGGGAAAGGCGAATCATCCCCCCTCACTGCACCAGAGTTATCCCAACGTCCACTGACACGAAAGGGGGCTTGGGTGACAAGTCCAGGCGGCACTAGAAGAGACTGATCCTGCCTTGCTATGGGGCAACAGTTATATTTTGGCTATTTTCTCTCCTTTCTGGAGGTGCTGCTGCAGACCTGGATGTCAGGAGCAAACAAGTTTAGTGGTCGCATCTAAATAGGTAAAATAGGCGGAAAGCTCTGCCCTCCATTGCCTTTTCCATCCATCCATCCATCCATCCATCCATCCATCCATCCATCCATCCATCCATCCATCCATCCATCCCTCCCTTTTGGTGAACACATGCAACATGCTTGGAAAAGCCCTGCAAAGGGAGGGAGGGAGGAAAGGAGCTGGTCCTGGTATGAAAAGCCTGGAGCAGAGAAGGCTGCAGGGAGACCTTAGTGCAGCCTGTCAGTGCTTCAAGGGGGCTGTCCGAAAGCTGGGGAGGGGCTGTTCAGCAGGGACTGTTGGGACAGGACAGGGGGTGATGGGTTCAACTGACAGAGGGAGATTCAGACCAGAGAGAAGGGAGAGATTGTTGCTGCTGAGGGTGGTGAGAGCCTGGCCCAGGTTGCCCCGAGAGGTGGGAGAAGCCCCATCCCTGGCACCATTGCAGGTCAGGTTGGCCCTTGGGGCTCTGAGCACCCTGCTCTGGTTGCAGATGTCCCTGCTCCCTGCAGGGGGTTGGACTGGGTGAGCTTTGCAGGTCCCTTCCCACCCAAACCAGTCTGTGATTCTATGAAAAGCCAGGGCAGAAGAAAGGCAAAGCCGAGGTGGAGAAGGAAAAGGTGCCAACCCACGCACCCCCTGCCCCGTGGGTACCCATCAGAGGACGGTAGCCGTAAGGAGAACGGGCCCGCACAGATCATTTGGCCATGACAAGGGCTTGTTTTTATAGGAGAGGGGAATGGGGAGCCACACGGTCTCTGCCAGGAAAGGATGAATAGGCAACCCTGGAAGAGCAGGGACAAGGCTTATTGCCCAGCCCTGGGAACTGCTGCCTAAACCACCCTTGTGATCCCCTAATTGATTGGCCATGGCATTCAACAGAGCGCAGTACAGAGCAGCGAGACACAAAACTGCCATCAGAGCCAGCGAAGGGCCGTCTCCAGCGCGGCCAGCGATGAATTAGCCGGGCGCAGCGCTCTGAGGAACGGCGGGTTCGGTAAAAGCGGTGCCATTATTGCGGCGTTATTAAGAAGATATTTTTGAGCAGACAGGAGCTTGGCACTATCTGTCTAGACGGGGAGATGGGTTTGGAGTCAAACTGATTTTTTTTTTGTTCTTACTATTACCGTATCCACTTCCATTTATTAAATCAAACTGCTCTGCCCATGAGTCACGCTGCTTCGCTTTCTGCATGGCAATGAAACCAGATTCTTGTAATTAAGAGCCATCACTGCGAGACACCAGATGAAGGTAGGATTTAGAAACCAGCCCAAACCTGCTATTTCTGTCTTCCCTCACTGCAAGCGCGATGCTCACGGGCCTCTAATGGGCCAGTATTACCACTGCCTTCCAGTATCTCCCCAGTAACCCTTCAGGTAAGACCTCCCTCAGCCCAGCTCCGTGACACAGCAGGTCGGATTTATTCCTGACACTGGTTTATCGACCTCCGCGCGGGCATTTGTTTGGTCTGGCATTTGAAGTAAGTCTCGCTCTGCCAGTCCGTGCCAAATCCACCCCATTTTAAGACAACTGAAGGAACGATCTGTGAATTTGGCCTCGGTGCCTCTGCCACTGGACTCCTGCCTCCAGAAAATGTACTGTGATGGATCCAGCGCTGCCCTCTGCCACTGCTGTAGCTGCAGCTACTTTCATTAACCGGATTATCAAGCGATTACCTCTGGCTGTGGTTCTCCAGCTGCCATCAAGAACCAAAGGTAACCAAATTTTATGGATCTAAGATGCTTTGGGCTGCACCTGAGGCTGTGCCCCAAACAGACAAGAATTAGTTTTGAAACCAAGGAATAAACTGAAGCTTTTTATCTCAGTTAAGGTTTGAATTTTTAATTTATTTTGTCTATGCGTAATCATTAATGGGGTTTAACTGAGCTCTGATTTAATATACACCGACTGGAGGAAGCAGAAGCTCCAGGAGAGATGCAATACTCAGTCCCCACAGGTTTATTTTAATTTAAGCAGGGTTCCTAAACAGCCTTAATGACAAGAGAGGCAAGGACAACTCTCATTTCCTATCAGCAACCCTAGGACTGAGAGCTTCCAAGGTGGAGGGCAACCACCTCTACCGAGGTCACCGCAGACCAGGCTCCTTTACTGGCTGCTGCCTGCTGAGCCCATCTATTTCGGTCCATGGCATTCTGGCCCTCTAGCCTCCTCCCCACAGCGCAGGCTGGTTTGCCCCGCTCGTGGGCTGTTAAACAAGAAAGCAGGTACCTTCCTTCCGCCTCCTCCATGCCATGGGTTAGTGGTGACCTGGCAGTGCTGGGTTAACCGTTGGATTCGATGATCTTGCAGGTCTTTTCCAACCAAAATGATTCCATGACGCTATGATTTCAGTTACAAAACTGTCTTTATCTCTGTCTTCTTTTCACGAAGCATCTAATTCAGTGAAGGATTTAAGCAGGAGTTTACCTTAAGCATAAGCTAAAGTCTCACTGACTCAAAGGAGAATCAACACTCACTTTTATGAAGTACTATCAGAAATAGAAATGCCACCCTGAATCATAACTGCCTTCCACTAATCTCTTCATAAGACACCTTTTCCGCAAGACACCTATAATAAAACAATGCTCAGTTAACGCCCAGGTTAACCGGCACAGCCCCCAACTGCTTTTGCATCATTTGTCTTCATGGGCTGCAAGATTTACCGGGGAGGGAAGGCTCTTAATGCGTGTTTGCACAGCACCCACCACAGTTCACCTCTCGTCTTAATGAAGGTTAATAGCAATTAAGGGAAGCCCCAGCAGGTTCTTATTTAAAGGACAACGAATGCTTGTGCTTATCATAATACCAAAGTGTTCAGAAAAGGTGAGAAGCCCTGCTCGAGAATGAGCACCTTATCCTCTGTCTGCAGTGTCGTACAGTTACCAGCTAAGATCAGAGTCACAGAATCACAGACTGGTTTGGGCTGAAGGGACCTTCCAAGCTCCCCCAGTCCAACCCCCTGCAGGGAGCAGGGACATCTGCAACCAGAGCAGGGTGCTCACAGCCCCAAGGGCCAACCTGACCTGCCATGGTGCCAGGGATGGGGCTTCTCTGGGCAACCTGGGCCAGGCTGTCACCACCCTCAGCATCAACAATCTCTCCCTTCTTTCTGGTCTGAATCTCCCCTCTTTTAGTCACAGGTTGACTTCTCTAATGGTTGAAGGGTTACTGTAGTTCCCAGGGTTCCTCAGACTTAAAACAGTTCTGATCTGGTGTGTCTAATGATGAATTCTGGGTTCCTTGGCTACCTTTCCTGTCAAACTCTCCCTCCCCAACTCTCCCTCCCCATTTTTATTCTGTACGAGTGCTAGAGGATCAGAAAACCCAGATGCGATGTTTTCCAGTGCGTGAACTTCACTCACAGGAGGGGAAAGGGCCGGTGGTTTTAATCTACCCAGTAAGCTTACTGAAGAAAACAACAAGAAAGCAAAACCCCGAAATACGGGGCGCAATTTCTCCGTCTCCAGTTAGAAAAGTGCCCGTTTGCCCCCAGCGCACTGCCGCCTCCTGCTCGTACTTCTTTCCTTGCACAGTATTTCAGCAGCAGAAGTGGCTGCTCTCCGCAAACCAAGGACGCGGGGCTGTGTCTGGCTGTCCCAAGCCCACCCAGACATGGCCCTTGCTCCTCACAGCCCCTCCCCATCCCGCAGTCTGACACGCTTTCCCAGCCAGTTTAAAGGTCTCAGGGGAATAATCTCCATCTTCACCCCCATCCGGCTGCTGCTCCCCACCTCCACCCTGCCCCCTTCACCAGGACACTACAAGCATTTATTAGGGCCATGGGAAGAAGTTAAAATGAAAAAGGAAAGAGAGGCAATAAATCTGATCAATCTCTGGCCACGATTCCTCATGAGGTGTCATCATTACGAGACTGAGGAGCTGGGGGTGTAGTGTGACAGAAGACGTGGCGATGACAGCAGTCACACCCCCACCTCTTTTGGCGGCCACCCCAGCCTGGGCTGGCACCAGACGGTGCTGTTGGCCACCAGCCTCTATTTACGTGAGCAACTGCTCAAATGATATCCCTAACCCCTCAGCCCATGCCTGACCAGGCTCCCAAGGACCAGTCCACCTCCAACTAACACACAGGAGCGCTGCCAGGAGCTCCTCCACCTTATGTTTAGAGCTGCACAGACGCCCTCACAAAGCATGACCTTTAAAAACATGCTCTAAATCAAGTTACTGTTTAAGTCTCACATTCACTTCATGGGACAGTGCCAGTAAAACTCTCGTTGAAGGTAGTGGGAAGAGAAACCCATCCCTTCCCTCCACTTCCACAGCTTACTCGCCCTGCAACTCACTCTCACTGTCAGCACTCATGGAGGAAAAATCAGGAGGTACCGATCCAGGCTCTCCATGTCCTTCCTTTGGAAAACGTACTGGCGCACCTAAAGGTGGGGTGTCCTGTGTGCACCCAGTGTCCCGTATCTTGGGGCAGAGAAGTACCAGAGAGCCACGCTCCACGGGTTTCATTCTAACAAGCTGGAGAAGTGGCACTGTGTGATCCTCATGGCGTTCAGCAAGGGCACGGGCAAGGTCCTGCACCTGGGTCAGGGCACCCCTGGCACCGGCACCGGCTGGGGATGAGGGGATGGAGAGCAGCCCTGCGGAGAAGGACTGGGCGGAGGGTGGGGAAGCTGGACATGAGCCGGCAACGTGCTCTTGCAGCCCAGAAGCCAACCGTGTGCTGGGCTCATCCCCAGCAGCGCGGGCAGCAGGTTGAGGTCTGCTCCACTCTGGGGAGACCCCCCTGCAGGGCTGGGTCCAGCTCGGGGCTCCTCAGCACAGCAGAGACAGGGACCTGCTGGAGCGGGGCCAGAGGAGCCACAGCAATGACCCGAGGGTGGAACCCCTCTGCTGGGAGGAGAGGGGAGAGAGCTGGAGGGGTTCAGCCTGGAGCAGAGAAGGCTCCAGGGAGACCTTAGTGCAGCCTGTCAGTGCTTCAAGGGGGCTGTCCGAAAGGTGGGGAGGGGCTGTTCAGCAGGGGCTGCTGGGACAGGACAAGGGCTGATGGGTTCAACTGACAGAGGGAGATTCAGACCAGAGAGAAGGGAGAGATTGTTGATGCTGGGGGTGGTGAGAGCCTGGCCCAGGCTGCCCCGAGAGGTGGGAGAAGCCCCATCCCTGGCACCATTGCAGGTCAGGTTGGCCCTTAGGGCTCTGAGCACCCTGCTCTGGTTGCAGATGTCCCTGCTCCCTGCAGGGGGTTGGACTGGGTGAGCTTGGAAGGTCCCTTCCCACCCAAACCAGTCTGTGATAACTGCAGGGCAGCTCGTCACTAACTGGACAGAGACCGGCTGAATGACCTGGGGGGTCTGGGTTTGTACCTCTGAGGGATGATCCTCTTAACAGCACTAAAACATCACTGTTACGTTAAAAGAGAGAGAAAAAACCTCCCTCATCATCTTCAACTCACACCTTTAACAAGCTTAAACACATCGCGCTCTCCCACACCACAAACGATACAGATTTGTCCCCCGGGCACTGAGAAACACCCGGGAAAGGCAGCTCGGCCCCTCGCCCTCCTGAAACGCCTTTTACACTTCACAAATAACGAGTGCCACCAGCCGCCTCTCACAGCGCTAATGTTTAATTTACCCCCCAGTCCCCGAACCGCTGGTTTTAGGAGGGGGCTCGCTCGGTCGCCCCCAGGTCGCTCCCATCCAGCCCGTGCGCAAACATCTGCCCGGCTGCTCCCGGGGCAACACACGCACAGCCCAAAGTTGCCAAGCAACATCCTCGATGCCTGAAGCATCGGACCAACTCGCCTGCTTCAAAAAAAGTTACTCGGAGAAAAAAAAAAAAGGCCGATAGGAAAGCACGAGTTTACGTAAGGCCCCCGTGCTTAGAGAGGGGCTCTGCCTCTTCCCCAGAAAATTTCTGGGTGCACAATTTGTTCTTGGTAGGCAAATAAATGCAGCAATTCCTGTCATCAGCCCCCAAAACAACAACAACAAGAAAAAGAATTTCCATGCTGGAGTTGAAACTGAAATCTAAACAGGTTCAGGCTAAAAAATCCATTTCCTGGGTGAGGACGGACAAAGCACACAGTGCCATCCCACCCCTTACCCCAAGAAACACCGATTCCGTGGATCTGGGGGCCAACACGGGTCACGGGTAAAGGTGAGGGCAGCTCTGGTTACAGAAGAGACATAAAAATAATGCCTTGACAAAAAGCCCGTGAACCCAAGGGATCCAAGCTGCGTTCTCCCCACATCATCACGACTCCTCCTGCTCAACCATCAGCCAAATTATTTCCGAAGTCACCTTTAACACAGCGACCGAACGCCCACGCTTTTCCAAGGTTCCATCCCAAAACAGAGTAATGAACAGAAAAGCGGCTCTGGGATCTCCGCTGCAGGATCAAATCGCGTTCCCAGCGCGGGGCTTACAAACTGCACTGCGCCTGGTTTCCCAGCTCTGGCGACACCACCGTGACTGGTGGCATCAGTTTGTGCTTTGGTACCTGACCCACGAAGCTCATCAGGAAAAATTTGCAATTGCCATTGCACCTACTAACACGTTTGCAGTTGCAAGAACATTTAATTATTCGATTAATTTGGAATAAACTGTCCCCAAACCCTCCAATTCTGACTTTGGTATTGAAATAATTTCTAGAGGTTTGGGCCATTTTACTGCTTTCTGTACAGCTGATCTATAGTCCAAGGAAGAAAAATTAAAAAGAAACTTAGAAAAGCCAGATAAATCCTAGATCACAGACTGGTTTGAGTTACAATGGAGCTTTCACAGCCCACCCAGTCCAACCCCCTGCAGGGAGCAGGGACAGCTGCAACCAGAGCAGGGTGCTCAGAGCCCCAAGGGCCAACCTGACCTGCAATGGTGCCAGGGATGGGGCTTCTCCCACCTCTCGGGGCAACCTGGGCCAGGCTCTCACCACCCTCAGCAGCAACAATCTCTCCCTTCTCTCTGCTCTGACTCTCCCTCTGTCAGTTGAACCCATCAGCCCTTGTCCTGTCCCAACAGCCCCTGATGAACAGCCCCTCCCCACCTTTCGGACAGCCCCCTTGAAGCACTGACAGGCTGCACTAAGGTCTCCCTGCAGCCTTCTCTGCTCCAGGCTGAACCCCCCCAGCTCTCTCCCCTCTCCTCCCAGCAGAGGGGTTCCACCCTCGGGTCATTGCTGTGTCCCTCCTCTGGCCCCGCTCCAGCAGGTCCCTGTCTCTGCTGTGCTGAGGAGCCCCGAGCTGGACCCAGCCCTGCAGGGGGGTCTCCCCAGAGCAGAGCAGAGGGGCAGGATCCCCTCCCTCCACCTGCTGGCCACACAAAACAGCTTTCAGAAGGTTTGGATGACTTCAAAGAGTTGCTTTCCTATGTGTCTTTCACATTTTAGGAACAAAAGTTGGAAAGAGGAAAGTTAAGCATGGAAAGGTTGTGTTCCTCAGGTTTCACTACTGCTCCTTGTCCTCTCTAGCCCATCTGTACCACCACCATCTTGTAGAGCACCATGGCTGCACCACCAGCTCACTCTTTATTTCTCCTGCCACCATGTGGCATGGCATCAAAGATGCTGCAGCAGCATGTGGTCATGCAGAGCCTCCACACCACCCACCCTCTGCTTTGCATTAAGCACACAAAGTCCTGCTTTATTTCCCTTTTGGGGGGGAATTCTGCCACTCTTTGAAGGAACCTGAAAGTCATTATAGAGATGAATGCTGAAACCTGAGCTCTTGCTCTCACGTTCCCCCCAAGCAAAAAGGCAGGAGATAGAGCAGCTTATCCTTGGACAACTCAGCCTCAAGTTTCCACCACAACCACAGTGACGTATTTCTTGGGGGGCAAGAGTCCCAAAACCCTTCAGATCATTTTTGTGAGGACTCTGAAATGAGCTTCAGAGCAAAAGCTTTTTCATGGCATCAGTCCATTCCTCCCTGGCAGGTTTGGGGTTTTCTTTTTCCCCCCGTTTTTAATGAGCAGCAGTTAATAATTAAAAAAAGGAAACCACCTTATAATGAGTATTTCTTAGAATAACATGACAAGAAGTCGACCCTTTGGTAGAAATCCATTTTCTACACTCCATGACTCCTGTGAAATCCAATACTCTGACACATGCCCACTATTACGATCAAAGTGAGGACTGCTGGAGTTAAACTCCCCAGTGATTAACTTACAAAGTAAAGCAAAGCAAAATTGTGTTTTTCTGTGGCTGACAGATGGGATCTTGATCTGCCTGTGAATTGTCACATCCCCAGCACAGGCTGCATCATTGCTGCGGGTATTTTATTCAGTCACCTTCTTCGAAGGCTCTCCAACGCTGAAGTTACGTTCCCCGGTGTTTATTTAGATTAATCAAATAAAATTTCCACTTTGCAACATCCCAGACGCCGCTTTCTGTGACGTGTTTGGATAGAATTCATCCATGAACGAACATAGCGGAGCCGCGCTCACCAGGCAATTACGACGTCTGGAAAACTTGCCATAAAACAGCAGTTATCGCGCATTAGACACACACAAACCGAGCTATTACGGCAAGATTATGTAGCGTGTCACATCTTACTTTCTTATCTTCTAGGTCCTTAATACCCTCAGCTTCTGTATGGGGAATACAGCAACTGCTCTTACCCACTCCTTGTTACATTTTTTTAGTGTCTGAAACCTATAAAACACGTCCGTTGTGTAAGAGTGGTGTAAAAAGTCAGCTGATGGCTGACTCGCAATCAATGACGGCTACTTGGAGAAGCTGGATGCAAAGTGGTAGGGCAAGAACTCACTGTTCAAACGTCATTAATTTGCAGTGCAAACATTTTCGATACAGATGAAGTAACTCTCTCTAAAAGAAATAGGTGTTTGTATCACTGTGCTGGTTCAACAAGAACTTCAAAAGCCATTGGCCTGCATGGCAGAACTCAAAGAAAACCACTCCCAAAGACACTCCGTTCAAAATTTGTCTGGGGTGCCTACGCTCCAAATCATGAGAAGTTCACTTGTATAAACTCTCTGAAAACAAAATTAAGAAAGAAAAGGAGTTGTTTGTTTTCCTTCTTGACAGAAGAAAAAGTAATGAAAAAGAAGGAAGTTTTTGAAACATCTACAGAGGTTGTTTACGAAGTATAAAAAGTGCCAAATGAACAATAAGGAACGTTTTGGGTACCATCTCCTCAGCCTACAGCACCTAATTATAGCTACACTCAGGCAATCCCAAATATTTGAGTTTTTCACACTGGCAACACCTGTGTATACACAGAGGACACATCTGGAGTAGAATGCGAGAGAGAAGCAACAGCTGCTTGCAACTGCGTGGTCAATGTCACGCTTGGATAAGCCAGTGGAGCACCTCTGCCTTCTGGGTCACTAAGTGGTGTGAACTCATCTCCACAACTGCAACGCTCAACAGCAGGAGGGTCTGGAGAGATGAGGAACACCAGGACCACATCGCAGGGAGCCTGTGTTTCAGGTACTGGGATGTGGTCACCCTGGCTCCCTATGAAGGACCAGGTTCTCTATAAATACATATACTTTGGGAACTAAAAAATACCAGGTCTTTCTGAGAGATTCAATTCCCCCTTCTTACTCCCACACACGGCTCTACATCTCTTGGTTTTGCTTAACCCTCACAGCTCCGAAGAATCATAGAATGGTTTGGGTTGGAAGAGACCTTTAAGCTCCTCGAGTCCCCCCGTTCCCCAGCACTGCCAGGTCCCCACTGACCCCTGTCCCTCAGCACCACCTCGACACAAGGGCTGGGAAACCCCTCCAGGGATGGGGTCTCCACCACTGCCCTGGGCAGCCTGGGACAGGGCTGGACAACCCCAACGGGGAAGAGATTGTTCCTCAGGGACAACCTCAGCCTCCCCTGGCCCAACTTGAGGCCATTTCCTCTTCTCTTGTCGCTTGTGTCTGGGGAGAACAGACCGAACCCCACCTTGCTACAACCTCCTGTTTGGGAGTTGTGGAGAGCGAGGTCGTCTCCTTTGAGCCTCCTCTTTTCCACCCTAAACCCTGCGCAGGTCCCTCAGCTGCCCGTCAGAAGTTCTCCAGACACTTCTCCATGTTCTCCACACCCTTCTCTGGACACGCTCCAGCCCCTCAATGTCCTTCCTGGAGTGAGGGGCCCAAACCGAATCCAGGATTCAAGGTGCAGCCTCACCAGTGCCCCCAGTACAGGGGATGATCCCTGCCCTGCTCCTGCTGGCCACACCAGTGCTGGGACAAGCCAGGATGCTGATGGCCTTCTTGGCCACCTGGGCACACTGCTGGCTCCTCTTCAGCTGCTGGTGACCAACACCCCCAGGTCCTTTTCCCCGGGCAGTTTCCAGCCGCTCTGTCCCCAGCCTGGAGCACTGCAGGGGGTTGGTGTGACCCAAGGGCAGGACCCAGCACTTGGCCTGGTTGAACCTCAGCCCATTGGCCTTGGCCCGTCAATCCAGCCTGTCCAGACCCCTCTGTGGAGCCTTCTGACCTTCAAGCAGATGTGTGTGCTATGGGCAACTAAGCTGTCCCCATCCCTTTATTTGTGTTCCACCCAGCAGCAGTAGTGCTGTGTTCAGTGACAAATTTTTAAAAATGCCTCTGTTGGTTCTTTAAATAAATGAAGTAGGTACATTCCTCAGAAATGACCACATTATGCCTAGTAATGAACTAATTACTACAAAATACATGCTCATCCCAAACGCGTTCTCGCATATGATTACAGCCCATTTGATAATTCAATTCCAAATGCAGTCAATATTGGAAAATTACACAAACACTCTCGCACAGCAAAGACAGCAACTGTGTTTAACACGGCTAGTTAGTGCAATTGCACCGCATCTCTCATCCAAGTTACGTGTACGAGTGGAATTTGCGGGCAGCTCCCAGCACTGGACCCCCCCTTCCCGCCCAGCTGGCAAGGTCAGCCGCTTTGAACGCTGGAAATTTAGTGGAAGAGCTTGGTTTGCGATTGCGTTGAAGCCCGTTTGAGGTGGAACAGACCAATTCAATTAAAATAGCTCCGAGGCAAAAAGGAGACGAGTGCATTAGGAAAATATAAATGGGCATTTAAATGGGTGCTCTTGCTTTAGACCCATATTTTTCTCCAATTATGAGGAATATTTTTCAAGAGGCTGCTCCACCTCATGACTCTCATCTCAGCAGACAGTGAACAGACACAGAACGGCCAGAGTTTTCACTGGCCCTGCTGCACTGATCCTTTCTTGCAGAGGAGAACTCACAAAATCATGGCCAGAGGAGTATTCCCCTGTCTCAAGTTCCATTTTTGTCCCCTCTCACAAAAAGAAGCCACATGGAGCATCCATATTCAAGCCAGCAAAACCACCGCCGGTATTCACAGGTTCACACCAAGGGCCACATAGTCCTTTTTTTGTTGTTTTAAATCACTGCAGGGCACTGCTCCACATGTTGTCAAGGACTGCACAGGACCTGAGCAGTCTGGGGCCTCTTCTCTAGAGCTTGTTCTATTCCAATGAGTCCTAGGGAAGACCATCACCCCTGAACCGTGCAGCTCCGTGGCTCCTCTAGAGCCAGCGTCCTCTGGACTAGGGCTCCTCTGTGCCTTCCTTTGCAATTAATTGACCAAAGCCTTCCCTTCAGCATTGCTTGTGGCACGTTCATCTCCCAGCTGCAGATCACTATCTAGATAAGGGTGAGTCAAACTCATTTTAGTCCTACCAGATACCAGACAGTCGCAGAATCACACATTTGTTTGGGTTGGAAAAGACCTTCAAGCTCATCCAGTCCAACCGTTCCCCAGCACTGCCAGGTCCCCACGGACCCCTGTCCCTCAGCACCACCTCGACACAAGGGCTGGGAAACCCCTCCCGGGATGGGGACTCCACCACTGCCCTGGGCAGCCTGGGACAGCCCTGGACAACCCCAACGGGGAAGAAATTGTTCCTCAGGGCCAACCTCAACCTCCCCTGGATCAACTTGAGGTCGTTTCCTCTCATCTTGTTCCTTCAGAAAAGAAACTGACCCTCCCATCGCTCAAAGCTCCTGTCAGGGAGTTGTCAGTGTCAGGTCTCCCCAGAACCTCCTTTTCTCCAGACTAAACCCCTCCAGGTCCCTCAGCTGCTCCTCAGTGCACTTGTGCTCCAGATCCTGCAGCAGCTTCATTGACCTTCTCTGGACATGCTCCAGCCCCTCAATGTCCTTCTTGCAGTGAGGGGCCAAAACTGAACCCAGGATTCAAGGTGCAGCCTCCCCAGTGCCCCCAGTACAGGGGAACAATCCCTGCCCTGGTTCTGCTGGCCACACCAGTGCTGGGACAAGCCAGGATGCTGTTGGCCTTCTTGGCCATCTGGGCACACTGCTGGCTCAACAGTCCCACAGGACCCAGAAGATAAGCAGGGATCAAATTAAGATTTTCATTATATTCAACTAACTTTGTGTGTCTCAAAGAAAAGGTTTTCTAAACTCAACCGTGTATGTGTTTACATAACACCTATGTGTCTTTTCCAAAAACAGTCTTAAAAATGGGCTATTGATGGGTGTCTGGTACCACCAGGGCTGTGACATGCAGCTACATCGCTCCGCGCCAGCACTGGGTCAGACACCGGGACCCACCCAAATCACCGGTTCCGTTTCTGTGACTCATGAAAGCGACGTTTGAGTAACAGGTATTGTTGAACTTCTGCCTCAAAGTATTTACTCCTCAGAGCTAACTGAAAACGGGTGTTTTCTAAACTAGCACCAGCCAAAGGTATTTGGGGTTTTTATTTCCCTTCTTTCTTCCCTTAGCATCAGAGGAACGTGTCCCCAAGCACAACTATTTTATTTACAGGACATGCCTAGATTTTCCTTGTGGTTTGCACAATAATCAGAGAACTAATGGACTTGAGATGAAGATACACCTCAGAGGACACTCAATAAAACCTCCTCTGTCCTTAGTACCATCTATTGTTTGGGCCACTTTAAGAAAGAAGTATTCTCCTCCTCTTTTTTTTAACCCACAATTTATTTAACAGTTATAGCAATCATTTTTAGGTGCCAGTATGAAAACGAGAACATTTTTTTCTATTGATACACACAAGTAACACGATGAATTCTTTTCCCGCAGCATCTCAGACCTCCAGGCAGTGACGCGAGCTGAAGCACCCGGTACACAACCGCGACAGATAACCCTTGCCAGGATTAAGATTAGCAACAGGGCTAAACGGAAATTATTTTGCCATTAAGCACTTTTCACAGTGAATCCCAGCAACTCTGCATTTCTTACACGCGATTTTGTTGTGTCTAGAGCGAGTGTAACTTGGCAGGAGTGCAATACTCTGCAGACAGATACGGCAGCAGCAGAAGATAGCAGCTCTAAAAATAAAGGCTCTAGTGGTATCATAAGCAGGAGCCGAAATGCAGAAGAAACCCATATTCGCTGTCCATGGGGTGAAAGGGGCGGTGGAAGCCCACGAGGCCTCCTAAAGACCATTTTGACTTGGTGTGAAACCAGCCCTCTCCTCCTACAGAGGTAGCGCTGGGGATGGGAACAGCCTGAGGAGCTTCGTGTCACCAGAGCCAAGTTTTACAACAGCAAATAGACAAAATTGGAGGAGGAAGGCAATTTTCTAGGTAAAACTACCCACCAGAATATATTCAATTAACATTACTATTACTTAAGAAATGCCAGAATTAAGTTGCCTTCTACTGATGCGCTATTTCCACCCCCTCGCCCCTTTTGGGGTGGGGAGAAGAGGAAGGAACTGCTGCTTTTCCCAGTGTACAGGGTGAAGAGGGTTTAAGGAATTGAGCTACGGAGACAAAATTATCTATTTCCTCACACGCTTCCTGAGGTGCTTAACACTGACAAACGAGCGCTGCAAGAACAGCCATCAATACCGACAGTCACCGTCTGCCCAACCACCATTTCACCCGGGAGACCGAGCCACCCACGTTCGAGTCAAAAGCATCCATCAACTTGGGATGCCCAACTGGTGCCACCAGGGAAGGGCGCTCACGCCGTTTGCTATCTTCTAGCACAATCCCAATACTTTTCAGCTCCGGCTCATCATTTTTGCACCACGATTCTCAAATCTCAGCTCAAAGCTCAGAAAAGGGAAAACGGACTTGTTTCTGTTCTGCACGCTCTTCTTCTGGATCAAAGGGTTAGCCTAAGTGTTTCAAATCGGGAATAATTATGGGTGGAAAAACACTTTCCAAGAGAAACGCCAGAGTAGCAGTCAGTCCTGCTGAAAACGACAAGTTGATAAAGCAGAGGATTCTATTTGAATCATTGAATAACTGAGGGTGGAAGTGGCCTCAAAGTCATCAAGTCCTATCTCCTCAGTGACAGCAGGGTTAACTTCAAGGTAGACCAGGCTGCTCGAGCATTTGTTCTGTCAAGACTTGAGTATCTTCAAGGATAAAAAGTCTGAGTACTCACTGGGCAACCCATGTCGATGTTTGATCATCCTTACTGGGAGATTTCTTTATCTGCACCTAGCAGGAATTCCCCTTCCTGCCATGCCCTTTCAAGATGAGTCTGATCCACCTCATCAATAAACCTCTGATAAAATCCTCCTTAAATTTTTTCCCCTCTAGGATAAATAAAGCCACACTTCCTGAACACTCCCAGCTCTCTCAGCCTGTCCTCACAGCAGAGGGGTTCCAGCCCTCACAGCATTTTTGCAGCCCTCACACTTATTGGGGAGAAAAAAGTCTTTGGAGCATCGAGTCACCCGGCAGGTCCAGCCATGCAGACCTGCATCCTGGCACATCTCTTAAAAGCTCATGTCCAAAGCGAGGACTGAGCCGTCTGCTGCTCAGACAAGGACCTGGTGAAGAGTGCACCGCTTTCAGAGCCAGCCCAAGTGACACAGTGCAAACCCTGCTCCCGAAAGCCTTCGGGAGGAAAGGTCCCCAAACCACGTTCCTGCAGAAGGAACAGGACCCGTTTCTTCCAGCGTTGCTGCTGGGAACTTTACGTTAAAGAAGGCAGAAACCAGCGCAAGCGACCAAGTACTAAACCAGACATGCGACAAGGAGGAGTGATGGATCTTCTGGGGAACAAGGTGAAGGATGTAGAATTGATAGGTTTCTTTTTTCCCCCCCTCTGAAAAGAGCACGAAGTTGATGGATGATTTTTTTAAAGGAACATATTGTTAAAAATGTTGGCAACGCACAGCCAACCTTTCAGGTCTACTTAATCAATTGAAATGGCTGTCTCCAAAAGAATCAAATTAATATTAGACATGAAAGATGAAGAAAAAGCAGGAAGCTGGAGGAAAAAAAAAAAAACCAGATTTAGCTGACTCATCCCTTTGAGATTCCTGTTTAATGTCATTTTGCCCGTGATAGAGAGAGAATTGTTTCTCAAGTAAAAAGTTCACAGAAGGTAAATCACTTCATCCATCCCCACTGAGGCAAAGCATTGATGCTGGGATGCTAATTACCATCTAATTTCCTACAATATTTAATTGAACTGGTAAGTGATGTGGCTGGCTTCTCTCTCTGAAAGGTTAATGTGGCCCCACACAGAAACCGGTGATCTCAGCTGGGATGGAATCACCTGCGCTCACCAAGGGCACTCCATGGAATCATTTTTGCTTGGAAAAGACCTGTAAGATCATTGAGTCCAACCATTAATTCAGCACTGCCAGGTCCCCACTGACCCCTGGCCCTCAGCACCACCTCGACACAAGGGCTGGGAAACCCCTCCAGGGATGGGGACTCCACCACTGCCCTGGGCAGCCTGGGACAGGGCTGGGCAACCCCAGTGGGGAAGAAATTGTTCCTCAGGGCCAACCTCAACCTCCCCTGCTGCAACCTGAGGCCATCCATGTCCTCTTGTCCTATCACTTGCTCCTTGGGAGAAGAGACCAATTCCCCCCTCGCTCCAACCTCCTGTCAGGGAGTTGTCTGGCCAGTTTTGCTGGTAGTCAGACAAAACCCTTTTACTGTGTCCCTGCTTCAGCCAGCCTTGCTTCCTCCTCACCGTCTGCCCCTTCTCAAGGCGTTAAAGCTCCACGAGCTATGTTGTAGGGGTGGGACTGCACTTGATACCCAGTCCTCTGCTGTGCGGCAGGACACCCAGCCTCCCTGAACACAGCAGTCAGCACAGGAACCTCATTATCTCCGTGCTCCACATGTTTCTGCTGTGCAAAACCAGTAACAACGGCAGTTTGCTCCCACTCAGCTACAGCTGTGGTTACTGGGTTGGATGGCAGGATCAAAAGGGAGTTGTGAAGAACACCCATCTCCTGCTCTCTGTTTGACGATTGTCACCTCCACACTGGCAGCCTGGCTCCTGGCTTTGCATCATCTGCGGGGCTTGGGTTGGGGGATCTTCAATCTGACAGCCACTGAAAGAAACTTAACCCTGGGGTTTAGAAGGAAGTTATTGAACTGACTTGTTAAACCATGTTGCAGCAGCAGCAGGAACATTACAACCCTCTGTTATCTCAGCCTTCAATTTGATTTTGTCAAGAGCGTTTCACCGTTCAATTTTCTAAAGCAAACGATTCTGAAAGGCTCTGCAAAAAAAGCAGCAATTAGAGTGACGACCTTTGGAGCAATCAGAAAGGGTGGGTAACTTATTTTTTAAAATAACAAGAATCAAAGTATTCTAAGGCTTCTCAGATCAACAGACCTCAATGACTTCATACTCAAACAGCACCTTCTCAGCCCAAAGGTGTAAGCCCCGAGGAACGTCACGACACCAGAGCTTTGCGCGCCTGTTTCTGAGGAGCCTCAGTGCATGGCGATTCGGTATGTGCCACACTGAAAGAACTGCCAGCAGAAGACAAAGAGCACTGGAAAACAAAGTTCGAATTACTTCTGTAATTCACCAGCTGGGTCGTAAGTAGAAAAAGTAAAGAAAAAGCAAAGAAAGGAGGAACGGCTGGTTCAAAGGCTGAAAGGCATCACTAGGTTTAAATTTACCTCTGTGGAGAATAAAATCACATCTAGAGCTTATACTACCTTTTTGGAGCATACTCACCTGTGAAATCCTAAACAGCATGGAATGAAAGACATGTAAAATAAAAAACCAGGTTCTTACAGAAGAGTTTGACAGCATCCTTAGGCAACACAAAGACCACAGACCTATGAAACCTGTTCAAAAAATGTTTAAGCCTCTGCTTATTGACTTCCCAAACATAGTCTGCCTAGTCCCACACACGATCATTTCGTGTTTCCAGCTGTGCTTGAGAAGGGCAGCCCCGTGGTAATTCTAAGCTGTAGATGCCCAGCCTGGCTGATGAACTTCAAGACCGCAGGATTACAGCATGATCTGAGCACAGTTTCCGAGAACGAGGAGAAACGCAGCCACCCAATTAACTTGTGAAATGTCAGATCACACCACTTATCACCACAGATAAAAAGGATTTCCATTAGCTGCAGGGTAGCTTCGGAGAATAATTCAAGGTAATAGGTTTAACCTCTAAAAGCACCACGCTTGGGTAGCATCTGACCCAAGAGCTCCTTCCCCCCCCAGATTTAACGACACCAGAGAATTCACTGAAGCCCCAGCCCTTTGAGTGCTGCTCGGACAACATGCCACACCAAATCCCCTCAGCATCCCAAATCCTTCCCCCCTCAGACCGCCACCATCACCATGCTCGGGCACCATCTGGGCATGCTGCCGAGGACACTGGGGCTGCACTGGGATGCAGATTCACACCAGTTAGGAACTTCCTGCAGAAGCTGGGACAAGCTTCTCTATTTGTGCACTTGCAATGCAAAGGAATGAGGTTTGCCTTGAGGTGAAGCATACTCTAAAAAAATAAAAGTAAAAACATAATAATACAAGGGTTGATTTGTCCTGGCTGAACTGCATTTACTCCCCCCATCGCTACCAGCAGTAGGAGGAAGCATTTAGGTAGAATAAAAAATAATAATAATAATAAAGATTGTGCATTGTCATCCACTTGCAACTCCCATGAAAACCAAACAAAGGTCACAAAACCTTTGCTGCCACTTCCCAGTGGAATATGGGCTCTCCCTTGGCAAGAAAAAAACACCCCAAAACCTTAATTTCCCAGTCTAGATTGAAATTAGAACCATGCAATGGTTTGGGTTGAAAGGGACCTTTAAAGGCCATCTAGGCCAGCCCCCCACAGTGAGCAGCAAAATAAGGTCCTGCTCAATGGCTGAAATTTATGGCATAAATGAAAAGGCTCTGCAAGTGGCAGACAGCCCATGAGGCTCCCATCTACTTCAGGAAGACCTGGGGCAACCCATGGCTGGAGGTGACCCCACATTGATAGTCACTAGAGAAGGGCCTCTGCCAGTACTAGAAATTAGCAGATATAAGGAAGAGATTGTTGATGCTGAGGGTGGTGAGAGCCTGGCCCAGGCTGCCCCGAGAGGTGGCAGAAGCCCCATCCCTGGCACCATTGCAGGTCAGGTTGGCCCTTGGGGCTCTGAGCACCCTGCTCTGGTTGCAGATGTCCCTGCTCCCTGCAGGGGGTTGGACTGGGTGAGCTTCGAAGGTCCCTTCCCACCCAAACCAGTCTGAGATGACTCTGTCATTCACTTTTGCCAACATCTTTCTCACAAGCATCATGGTCACACATCAGAGGAAGATTCTGGTGTCAGTGGACAAGAAGTATCTTCTCCCTACTTTGCCTGCAGCCAGCCGGCTGTCAGAGTATGGATCACGCAACCAAATTAGAGTAACAACCAGTTCTGAGTTGATTATTTATTTTAATGCCTGATTACAGTTCTAAACAGCCACCCTTAACAGCAGCCTGGCATCGCTGTAAGAGACATCACTAGGGTTTGTGTTTCCATTAGACAAAAAAAAAGCCCAGTTAGGACTGTGTAAAGAGCAGCTGAACTTTGCTAAACCCAAGCTTAAACCTGAGCCTCTTGCCACCTCGACTGACAAAACCAACTTCAGCACGGAGAAGAGAAAAGCCTTCGCCTGGGCAACCACGGAGCTGACCCACGGACGCATTCCACTCGTAGGTAACAACCCAGCCCTGCACACAAAGCCAGAGCTCGAGGGTGGAGGACATGACCGGGTTTATTAATGCTTTAGTTTACAACCTGTCCAAAGACAGCCTCCTGATCATCTCTCATCAAACATGTAACGAGTCACGTGATTCTCTACTACTGCAGATGGGTGAAGGTCCATTGACCTCATTCCCAGAGAGCGAAGAGCGTGGGTGACCACTCCTGAGCGAGGAAAGAGAGCAAAGCCCCTCACGCTGGGGAGCCTAACCCAGGACAAAATCCATGCAGGTCACTGCCTTTTTCTCCTCTGAACAGCTACACTTAGAGCAAATATCCACAGCAAAGAGTTAAAGAGTTTTTAGAACAACCCACTGAGTTTCAGAGGCTTTGAGGGCTCTCGGCAGTGTTTGCAGAGCTGAATAAAGGCAGTTTCCTTCCACGGCAAAGGCACCGGCGCCTGGGACCTGCCTGGCATTCCTAACACATTCCTGCCTCCATCCCTTAGCGATGACAGCCCAGGAACGCTCTAAAAACTGAACCTTACTCTACGAACGGATGGTTTGTTTGCATTTTCTTGGTATATGGTATGTCTGCTGCAATGTAGGCCAGGTAAGAAAACTCATTCCAACGGGGAGTTACAGAAACTGCTTTTAAGCCAACAAGGAAGCCAGAACATTACTGATTTTTGCACTGTGTATTAACTGCTTTCAAGCATATGAATCTGAAGGCAGCAACTGTTAATTAATACAATGAACTATTCCTACTGAACATGGTTGATTATTTAGTATATACAGCCGTAACCTTATCGTGGAAACGTTCAAACCAGCTCAGTAGAAGTTACTTAATTCCTCTACGCAGCATGAAGTTAAAGCAAAAAAAAAAAAAAAGTTACACCAAATGGCTTCAATAGGCAAAATGCAGCTTATTTGGCAGAAGTAAATTCTCACATAATAGTATTTTCAAAAATTTTTTGTCCAGCGGCTTTTCATTCCATATTCAGCTTGGAAAAAGGCTGAGGAGATGCTGAAGGGTGATAATCACCCAGCAGGAACCCCTCACCATGGTCCTCCCAGATGGGACACAGAGATGAGCTTGCACTGCCAGGTGAGAGACAACAGACATCACCCAGGAGGATCTCTGGGCACAGGATCCTGGGAAACCCAACAGCAAACTGGGACAGTTTTTAAAAAGCTGCTATAGTGTTGTCCCATCGACTGCTGCTGCTCTGATCACCAGGGCTCTGCTGAGCTCTGACCTCCTGGGAGACCCCCAGAGAGAGACAGGATGTTCCTCAGCTCAGTACCAAGGACAACCCAAACCAAAGGGAGAGGAATGTCCTCGCTAATCTCCAGATAATAATAAATAATAATTCTAACATTCAAGCCCAGGTTGGCCCTTGGGGCTCTGAGCACCCTGCTCTGGTTGAGGATGTCCCTGCTCCCTGCAGGGGGTTGGACTGGGGGAGCTTGGAAGGTCCCTTCCCACCCAAACCAGTCTGTGCTTCTATGACAATAAATAATAATAAATTAATAACAATAAATCACTGGACTCAACCCACACCATCCCAGATGGGGAAAGCATACGGGAGAGGCTGCAAAGACGGTGCAGAAACGATCTCTCCCTGCCGTGGATCCAGGAGCCCAACCTCCCGCTGCTGGAAATAAGGATGTTTGGGTTTGATTAATCACCGCAAAATGCCTTTCTCTCCCGAGCAAGAGTCCCCTAATGTTTATTGCTTTCATTAGCAGGAGGAGGTATGTCACTGCATGAAGGAGCAGCACTTGCATCCCTCCCAAACCAAAGGACCAGAGACAGAGGTAGCTCCCAGGACGCAGCTGGTAAACATGAATGTATCCTTTATCACAGACGGGTTTGGGCTGAAGGGACCTTCCCAGCTCCCCCAGCCCAAGCCCCTGCAGGGAGCAGGGACAGCTGCACCCAGAGCAGGGTGCTCAGAGCCCCAAGGGCCAACCTGACCTGCCATGGTGCCAGGGATGGGGCTTCTCCCACCTCTCGGGGCAACCTGGGCCAGGCTCTCACCACCCTCAGCAGCAACAATCTCTCCCTTCTCTCTGCTCTCAATCTCCCTCTGTCAGTTGAACCCATCAGCCCTTGTCCTGTCCCAACAGCCCCTGATGAACAGCCCCTCCCCAGCTTTCTGACAGCCCCTTGAAGCACTGACAGGCTGCACTAAGGTCTCCCCGCAGCCTTCTCCTCTCCAGGCTGAACCCCCCCAGCTCTCTCCCCTCTCCTCCCAGCAGAGGGGTTCCACCCCCGGGTCATTGCTGTGTCCCTCCTCTGGCCCCGCTCCAGCAGGTCCCTGTCTCTGCTGTGCTGAGGAGCCCCGAGCTGGACCCAGCCCTGCAAGAATGGGAAATGTGGGAAACCATCCAGCCACTCGCGTGTCCGTGCAAAGAGCCACCAGCCTTGCCAGCCCCGCACCCCAGGCAGCTGCCCGGAGCGAGCGGGTGACACGAAGGGGTGACACCAGCAGTGAGACGGAGACAAGGCGACAGGAGAGCTCCATCAGAGGCACCTGGGCTCCCTGCGGCACAATGGGCGGGCACGGAGGGACAGCAAGCAGGGGACGCAGCAGTGGGTTGCCAAGCACGCTGGCACACGGAGGTCAAGTGCAGTTAACCATGTACAGAAGGAAGCGGGGGTAGATGTAACGAGTAACATGGCAAGAAGAGTTCCCCGATCTGCCTCACTATTTCCTTTTGCTAGTGGTACAATAGATGGTTCAAAGATCTTCTTCCCTCTCTCCTGCATCAAGCAGTAGGAATTTAATAAAAGCAATATTTTTGCAAGACAGGCTTGGGACACAATCCAACAAACAAGTATAAATCCGCTCAACATCAAGCTCGTAAGGGGGTCCTTCGGCATTAGTGGGCGACACTGAATTTTAAATGTAAAGCCATCAAATTCCCACCGCAACAACGTGTGTAAAAAGTTATCTATCAGGCTGTGCTGAGATGCAGCAAGGAAATCCTTCATAAAAATAATAGATTATATTCCCTCCACAATAAGGTGGCAGATATTAGGATTTAATCCAGGTCAGGAAGAAATGGAGCAATTCCTCTACGCAAGAAGTCTTTTTTTTTTTTAATCATCATCAGCTATTTTAGTTTCCCTCTGCTTTTTTTCTCCCCCCTTCTTCATCCAGAAAGCGAAACACCACTGTATATCAGAACGGATGTCAAAGTCCTCATTTCCCCAAATCCCAGAACTGATGGTTTATTCTTCAGAAATAAACAACCCGTTGAAATAAGGCAGGTGAAATAAACCAGAGCGGGAGTCAAACCGACACCACTCCTGCACAGGGCTGCTGTGGAACAGCTCCCGGGAGCTCTATAAATACCCTGTGGCGACAACACCATCTCGAGCATCTCGTTCCAAGGCAGCATCATGTATCAATACCGCGTTTTCCCTGCTCTGATTGAGCTACTTTGGTGTAATGACAAAATTGATTGTTAAATATTCAAAACTCCATCATTATTGCACTTTTCTGAGAAGCACACTTGGGTTTTTTTAATTTTTCCTGATAACATTTACATTTTCCTTCGGAAGAAAGAGATTTGTCTTCATCGTTTCTATTGATACTTCACTTTATTTTATCTCTTTCAACACTGAGCACAGCAAGGAAGAAATATTTGCATGCTAATGCAAATCAGAGTGTGAAAGCAATCAAATCAAACAAAAAAGTAAAATCATCTCTGGAATTAATGAAATTCTTCTTCTCCTCTCACAACATTAACTCAGCACTTTCTTTCCCCCACCACTGACCAGCTGCCAATTCTTCCCTTCACCAGAATCATCAGGAATAACAAATCTTCAGGGATTCAACACTGTGCATTCTGAAATAAGTTATAAAACTCGCTTTGATGGGAGAACACGTATGCTTTAAGTCACAAATTAAGATCATATGCCCTTTTTTCCTAGGACCAAAACCTTTCAGGTCGGTGTTGTCCCTTGTTAACTTCAAGGCAAAGCAGAAATTTGAGAGATTAAGGAAAAAACCCATCACAAACAGCCTCCTGTACCACACTCCAGCCCGGTCCGGTTTTCTATTGCTATTTACACAGCAACCGGAACACAAATAACTCCAACTAACCTCGCACCTACTTCTGGAAGGAGAATAGCTCCAAACATGCTCGAGCTTTTTTTTTTTATTGGCCATTTCATTACAAAGCATGATGTCAGAAGGCATTTTTCTTGGGTTTTGTAACGAAAATGAAGCTCCAGTGAGTTTAATGGTGGATATTTGGCTTAATAACGCTATTTAACACCAGATATTACACTGTCTAACCTGTGTCTTCAGACTGGGCAATTTCATTACTTTCCCCTTTAAAAAGTGGCTTTAATAACTAAGCTTTTAAATTGTTTTCCCCATAATAAATAAGTCCAGCTAAAAGGCACTTGTCAGCACTGCAGAGCTGGATCCAGTCCCACCGCGGACATTAAGGACACAGATTAGATCAAGCCAACAAAACACTTAAAGCAAAGGTTCGCCCTATTAGCCGGTGCAATTTTTAAATTGCGAGTCAGTAATATGCTTTCAATGCCAGGTGAATGAGGTCAGACAAAGAAGGAATTACGTCAGCAAGAGCAGGCAGACTCATACCAGTTTAATGTCTGCAAATTAGAACAACCTTTTCCTTCACGAACCATTAACGTCGCTATAAGCACCGGAGAAACCAAATGCAAACCACAACATTGAATTTTCGAGAAGAGCTAAAATACCATGAGGTTTGTTATTGTTTCTTATGGGCACATTATGAAAGAAGAATCTTAGGAGACCCAACAGGTCACGTGGGCACGCTCAATGAAGCCCAACTCCTGAAGAACATTAACAGCCAGGAGCACACCGTGCCATGGTCTGCCCTCCTCAGGCAAGAAATAAGGTTCCAAATTGAGGATCTTGTCATCAGAACATCTTTAATCTGGTTAGTTGGTGCATTAGTGTGGTCTCTGCTCTCAAAATACACTGACGAGCCCTTCAATTAGTCGATGCCAACTGCCTACCCTTACTATTTACTTCCATGGCACATGGCGCAGCTGTCACCTCCACCATAAAAGAAGACACAGAGATGGCTAAAAAATTACCTTACGCCTCAATTTTACTTGGAGATACTGAGTCCAAAATAGTCTTCTTAACATTTCACCTCTTTTTTCTTACCACCCTTTATTTAGAGCTTTCTTCTTCTTTCAGCTCCTTCACAGAATCATTTTGGTTGGAGAAGACCTTTAAGCTCATCCAGTCCAACCGTTCCCCCAGCACTGCCAGGTCCCCACTGACCCCTGGCCCTCAGCACCACCTCGACACAAGGGCTGGGAAACCCCTCCAGGGATGGGGACTCCACCACTGCCCTGGGCAGCCTGGGACAGGGCTGGACAACCCCAACAGGGAAGAAATTGTTCCTCAGGGCCAACCTCAACCTCCTCTGGTGCAACTTGAGGCCCTTTCCTCTCATCCTATTGCATCTTCCTGGGGAGAAGAGACTGACCCCCCTCCTCCCTCCAACCACTCGTCAGGGAGTTGTGGAGAGCCAGAAGGTCTCCCCGGAGCCTCCTTTTCTCCAGGCTGAACCCCCCCAGGTCCCTCAGCTGCTCCTCAGCACACTTGTGCTCCAGACCCTGCACCAGCGTCATTGCCCTGTGCCCAGGGGGGTTTCACCACCCACTTCCACAGGTGTCCTATTCAGCCACCACTCCCACCCCTTTTCCCCCACTCCACAGACACACACAGGTACCCCAGACCCTGCTGCAACAGCTCCTGTCCGAGATAACACCTCCCTGCCTCCTCCCAGAGCCAGACGTTCCATCAAACTCGTGCTCAGCTCCCAGGTGGCAACCAGAAAGCCCAGGACCCGAATATTTTACAGATGAAGTAAGGGGCTCTCTGCCAATGACATGGGACTAGATCCCAGCCCTTGCTCTGCACCACTCCTGTGATGGGCTAAGGGCTTGTGGAAGTGGCCCCACATCTCCCTTTAACAGGAGACAATCCAACCAGACAGAACCCCCCTGTACCCACAACCCAACATACTCCTCAGAGAGCCCAGGTTTCCTCACGGCACATTTGCTGCCATGCCCAACGGACTGAACATCCTTGAGCCCCCACTTCATCAGCCCGAGGTGTAAAAGGTCAGTGGAGATGGTGAACTTCTGCTCAGACTTAAGTGTATCAACTTTCTCAGTCTGATCCAGCACCAACAAAATTGGAAGCTGCTCCTTTAACACAGGAAAATTGCTTTCTCCTCTTCATGCTTGTTTCACAGCATTATTCATCATCAGGGCACTGGAGACAGGAGACAGTAACAGTCAGGTACTCTCTTATTATAGTTTGAATTAGGTCAAAACATGATATCCCTCCTAAAAAAAAAAATTAAGTAGCCTTTACCGGAAGATTAAATGTTAGAAAACCTGAAATATCAAGAAAACAGCTCAACTAAAGGACAGAAGCCCACGTGCCTCTTCGGAGAAGTGCTACGTACTGGAAAACTATCCTATGAACCGGCTATTAAATCCAGGACGCACTCCCAACCTCATTGCTGCTTCAAAGAGCTCCACCATCACCTTCCTCGCTCGGGTTTTACAGCCCGACAACGCTGCCTTTTAAACACGCCGCATCAAACGGTGCGACAGTCTGTGTAGGAACCAAGCACAGCATAGTCCAGGGTCGCTCTACCGCCACGCTGCTTTCATTCCTTTTTCACCAGGCGTAGCCTCAAGCGCTCGTCCAAGACAGACGCCGTGTTTCAGGCTGCCGTTCGCGTCGAGAAACGCCTCGGTCCAGCTAACCATCGCCCAAAGCGGTGCCTATCGCATCCTCCGTGTCCTCTACCCGCGCTGCAAGGGCATCCAAGCAGAGGGGCTGGAGCCTGGCTGGATGCAGACGCTAGATGGAGCCCCCCTCCCAGGGCTGCGGAGAAAAAGCTCTCCTTGCAGCAAATTCTTCGCAATATCTGGTCATGCCATGCATAAACAGGGCAGAAGCCGGCCAGCCGCGGGGACTGTCCTCGCTGCGGAAACACAGACTGGCCAGCAATTACCTCTCTGCATAAAGAGACAGGCTGTAACTGCGGGCGACCGCAAAAGCGTTTACACGCCTCTGCGGATCCGTTAGCCCGGTTTAAAAGACCCGCGATGCTGGGCTAAACTAGACACCGATGGGTTTGTAAAGCACATAATGCTGGGACGAGAGAACCACGACTGCGGCCAGTACCTCTTCTGACAATAAGTTCTGACTATACGAGAACTTTGCACACACAAATTTATATGAAATCGGAAGAATCCTTTTTTGGTTGGTTTGAATCGGTCTCACAAAAAAACTCGTTTGCGATCTTCACCTCTCTCCAACGAAACGCACCGCGTGCTTCACCAGAGATGAGCGAGCGTTGGCGCTCAAAACAGGATGCAACACCACCAGAGCTCGGTACAACTATTCTGCTGAGAAAGGAAAAAGAAGGGCGGCCAGGTTGCCAAGATCCGCCCCGAGCAGCCGAGCAGTTCCCGGATAAACCCATTTATCTCGGGCTCCATCACAAACTGCCACTTCTGCAGGATTCCGGCCGCGCTCCGGAATGGCTTGGCAAAGCAAAGGGCAGGCGGACAACCCTTGGCCCTGCCTCCGCTCGCAGCAGCAGCTAGAAGCCGAGCAGACAATAAAGTTGTGCAAAGCCTCCGAGGCGATCGTCAGCGACACGGCTGTGCTGACAGCCGGGCTATCGCTGATCGCTTCGACCTTTGCTCAGCCTGGGCCACTGCCTTCTCCGGGCTCCTTCCCTAACAGACCTCCAGCCAGAGCCCCATCAGCGTTGAGATAAGCAGGAGGGCAGCTGGCTTCACCGCCAGACTGCCTTTTGCTCACAAACAGCCATCCCTCCTGCTCAAACAGAGCGGCCAGGGGAACCCAGCCGGCCTCAGGACATCTTCTGCCTCGCCGGGGAGGAGAGACGAGGGTCTGGGAGGAGAGCGGGGTCAGAGGAGGGCACAGGAGTGACCCGCGGGTGGAACCCCTCTGCTGGGAGGAGAGGGGAGAGAGCTGGGGGGGTTCAGCCTGGAGAGGAGAAGGCTGCGGGGAGACCTTAGTGCAGCCTGTCAGTGCTTCAAGGGGGCTGTCCGAAAGGTGGGGAGGGGCTGTTCAGCAGGGGCTGTTGGGACAGGACAAGGGCTGATGGGTTCCACTGACAGAGGGAGATTCAGACCAGAGAGAAGGGAGAGATTGTTGCTGCTGAGGGTGGTGAGACCCTGGCCCAGGTTGCCCCAAGAGGTGGCAGAAGCCCCATCCCTGGCACCATTGCAGGTCAGGTTGGCCCTTGGGGCTCTGAGCACCCTGCTCTGGTTGCAGATGTCCCTGCTCCCTGCAGGGGGTTGGACTGGGTGAGCTCAAAAGGTCCCTTCAACCCAAACCACTCTGATTCTATGACTCCCCTTCACTCTTTCTACTTCTGCTCCTACACAGCACATTTTCTTGTTCCCATATCCCTGTGGACACAAGCTGGTCTTCAGGGTCTCATGGACCACTGCTGAGATGCTCTGAAACCCGGCTGACGTCTTCAAACAGGGGCCTCACCATCATGCTGGGCTCCACCACAGAGCACCCCCAGGACCACGCTCTCGTTTGCCCAGGCTGTTTGTCAGAGCCGGAGCTTGCGAGCAAACACGCTGCTGCCATAAAAGCGACAGGCTCTCCAGGCGGAGCAAACGCCCAGGCAGCTCCAACGTCACTGCTTCTGCTTAGGAATAAAGATCTCAGTTCAGCCCTGCTCGGTTAAACATGTTTTCCAATACACCTGAACGGAAGTTCTCTCCACTCCCAGTGTCGGCGTTGTTTAATTTTTGTATTTTTTTTTTTTTAAACAGCAGGTATAGCGAGCATCTAATATTTGTTTTAAAAGCGAATCTGAAAAAAATTAGCACTTGTTTGACCTAAAACCATCTGGGAGAACACACCCATGTACTTCCCCAGGCTCTCGGTTCAATAAAACAGGGACTTTATTAGCAGGGAGAGTATCGCCCCGACCGCACAGATTGTCAGCACAAGGAGGAGGCAATCGAAGCACCAGCCACAGTCGCAGGTTTGACTCAACAGTGGTGTTTAACTACTTCCTTATCACAATCTTCCTGCAATTCAGGAACCTTTGCCACTGTAATTTTCGCTGCTTCGTTTTCTTTACAGCCATGCTTTTATGTGTCAGGCTAAATACTTGTTCATCAGCACTATTATCCACACAACGACCGAAAATGAACGGCTACGGGGTAAAAAGAAACCAGAGAAGAAGAAATACAAAGGCTTTGCATACGTATAAAAGAAATCAAAGTAACAAGCAGATTACGCAGCGCAGTATTCAAGGCTGGAGGAAAAGTGGGCATAAAGTCAATGATAGTTACGTGAACACGGTCACCGTGCGGGCACATGGAGCAGCGCCGTTACAGCCAAGCTTAAAAGCTAAAGCTTTTAGATTCTCGCAGGAGTAATCCTGCTGGCTTTCTGCCTCTGAAAATGGAAGGGACGAGCCACCGCGGCCACCGAGCTCACCCACTGGCCACCTCCCACAAAAATCCGCGAAATCCCGCTTGGAGTCACTAACTGTTGCTGACCATGGTCACCTGTACGGCCTCAAACACAAGAAGGAAAATCTGCGAATTAAACCAACTCCCTCCCTTCTGGGAGGAATGAAAAAATCAAATCAACAAAACCAGAAATACGACAGAAAAACTGAGATCGGGTTAAACAAATTGACTCACTTGCGCGTTCACAAGCCGTGCCCTGCTAATAGGGCGGTTCAGACATCCTCCGTTTGCTTTCACATGTCTGATGGACTAACTCCAACATTGCAGATCGTCCTTCCGAGAACACAAAGAATTACTCGGGAGGTTGTCTAAACCACCAAGAGTCCTTTGCTCCTCCAAAGCCGCTGTGGTCATAGAATCACAGAATCATTTAGGTCAGAAGAGACCTTTAAGCTCATCAAGTACCAACGGTTCCCCCAGCACTGCCAGGTCCCCACTGACCCCTGTCCCTCAGCACCACCTCGACACAAGGGCTGGGAAACCCCTCCAGGGATGGGGATTCCACCACTGCCCTGGGCAGCCTGGGACAGCCCTGGACAACCCCAACGGGGAAGAAATTGTTCCTCAGGGCCAGCCTCAACCTCCCCTGGTGCAACATCTCTGACCCATCCCCACTCCTCTTTACAGGCTCACCTCGCTCATCCTGCAAGGTTGTCTCAGCATCTCTCTTACCCCTCGTCTACAGGAGCTCTGCTTGGCTTCAGGTTCCCACCCGTGAACACCCACCTCACGCTGGTGAGCTGACTCCCCTTCAGTCCAATCAACCACAGGTTTTATTTTGCCTCCTATTCACAACCCCATGCAATTTTTGAAGGACTGGGAATAGCCATCACCTAATCTTTAAAAAAACCCAACTAAACAAAAAGGTCCCCCAAAGACTGGAAGCCTTCTACATGAAAAATCTAGTTCTCCTGAAGTCTGCTCCCATGAGCTGAGTGAGGTTTGTTAACTGATATAAACCAAAGTCAGCTGACTATTTCCAACATTTTGGAAAGCCAGTGACACAGCTGCTGGTGGTGTAAAGCAAAGAGCTTAGTGTTTCTTTAGAAGCAACAAGTGACAGGTTTTAACTGCCTTGTGCACCAGCCTTGTCGTTACCCCAACACCCTCCATCATCCCGCCGCTTTACGCTTCCAAGCATAAAGGCCCCTCTAAATTCAAGTGGGTTTTAATGGATCACAGGATAGTTCAGGCTAGGAGGGACCTCGGGAGGTCTCTGGTCAGGGTCAGGGTCAGCTGTGGGATCCAACCAGGTTGCTCCAGGCTTTGTCCAGCTGGGTCTTGAAAACCCCCAAGGATACAGACTGCAACCAGGCAACCAGGAGAAAAAGTTTCTCCATGGAACCACTGGGAACCTCTCTCATTTCAACTGGTGCCCCCTGTCTCTTGGCGTTCCACCATGCATTGCTGAGAAGAGCCTGGGGTGACCTCAGCTGCGAAAGGGATGGAAATCATTCCTTTTACTCTTAGCTCCCCTATTTCTGTGTTTATGCACAGCACGCTTCGCTCTTTTAAGGTACCGCTTCAAGATTTCAACTTTGCCAAAAACTCAAATACAACCAAATCAGAGCAAAAGTGAAGAATAAATCCAAGAATAAAGCTCGGGTGGAAATGCTCGTCCATGTGACCACATCAAACTTCCCCCTGATGTGCCGCGGTGACGGGACGGCAGCACTTCAGCACCCACACTACTGCACTTCCAGATATTGAAGCGGCATCTCTTTATAGAGGTGCAGTTATCCACAGATACTACAAAATAGGCTAAAAATCCAAGATACGTGCCAAAGCAAAGCCAGGAGGAAGGCACTCTGCTCGTTTCCAGGCTCAGAGTTTTGGGTTTGGGTAGTGTGTCCATCACATTAAATCCGCATTATTTCTGTTCCTGGGTACTCTCTAGGGCTGATCAAGGCTTCTTAGCACATCAAAGCCCAACAGTCCACTTAGAGACCTTCCTGCCACTCAGTTACCAAGTCACCACGTACCAGTCACGCAGGAGGCTTCTTACCCGCACTCCTAAGCCGAGCTGCTGAGGAATAAAAGATATATAACCGGAATGAAGAGAGGAGAAAAAAAATGCAGCAGCGCAACATCTGTTCGTCCTGCCGGAACGGTCGTACAAAATGTGATTAGGGCCGTTATCCTCCAGGCCCCTGAATATTGCCTGGAGACAGGGGCTTTCCGGCATACGCTATGGATCAATAAAAAGGATTAAGCAGCAATACTTTGGAAGCAAAATATCAGGTTTTATCTCGCATGTTTCTCGAGGAGAAACTCTTCAGATCCATCTTTTGGTCTCAGGCTCTTTGCATCAGTGTGAGACACCGGTGCCACAGACTGTGCCCGTTCAAGAGATTGGAAAGGCAGGAGGGGAGGGAGAGAGGCGAAGCCAACCCCCCGCAAAGGGTCGTGCACCAGCTAAACCTGGCTGCAATCTGTCAGCGAGCAGCCAGCGCCCAGCCCCACGCTCACTCCCACGCCTTACCCGGGACAGGGCCACCACTGCACTGGGGACACCTGCATCTCCCCAGGATGGGAGAGGCCACATCATGTTTGCCTTCTCCCTCAAAACTCCAGGCTGCGCTTAAGTGAGGTTGTCACCACACCGGAGAGAGGTGAAGCAAGTTGTTTTCCTTAATTGAGCCTATTAGTAGTAACAAGTCACTCCTGCCAGGTCTAAGTCACTCGGAGATAAATCTGAGGCGCTAAGCTGCCAAGCATCTCCGTCAGTGCTCAGAGGCAGCTTCTCTCCTACAGCCAACACCAGGCGACCGCTGCCGCCTCCAACCCTCCTTCTGGAGCAGACCTCTGGGTTGATAGGTTTGCAGCAGATGTTTTCCCTGTGGCTGCTCAGTCACCTTCAAGTCCAACAGGAGAGCCTCATCCTCAATGAGCAACCACAGGTACCCCCAGACTGGGATTCTGCAGGTCACCCTCTGCTCACGAGTAGAGTATGATCCCAAAAGAGCTTTGTGCCTTTTTTAAATCTAAATCAAAAGAGATCTCACCGGAAACTATTTGGAAATGTTTTCCCTGGAAAATTCTGGTACAATATTTCATGCAAACTCAACGCATCATCTCAGAAGTTCATACCACAGACAATGCTGGTATTTGGAAGAGTAAGGAGGAGCACACGGCACTTTTCCGACAAGCCATCCAGTGAATTAATCATTTTCTGTCTCAACTATTTGCAGAAACAACTGAATAAGCCAGAAAAGAAAAATTAAAATGTTCTGAGCCGTTGCTTCCCAGTGTGTCTTACAGAAAAGTCATTTAAAAATTATTACAAAAGCAGTAACACTCAATCTCAAACTGACATGGTTTCAAATTCATCTGCTGCGCGTTAATTCCTTCACCTTTGCCAACGATAAAGCAGAAGAAAAAAAACCCACTCCAATAAAAAAAGCTGAAATTCAGCAGGCTTTGCCTGTTGCTCCTACAAAACCAACATCCTCAAAGCAGACTCAGATTTCGTCAAGCCCAACTTCCAATAAACAACGATAAACAACGCTCCTCCTCTTCCTCCCGAGCAAGCGTTAAGTGAAACTCATTTTGCAGACTCACCAAAACGATCCGTGTTGCAGGAGGCAGCCGGTTGTCCCGTTGGAGAAGTCCATGGTTGCAGCGTGGTCACAGCAATCAGCAGGAAAACGAAGGGGAAAGGAAGAAAAAAGAAAAAAACTCTTGAGATTTGGTGAACGCCACAAAGCCACTCTCTTCTGTAAAGTCTGGGTTGCAGAATAGCTTCAGATAACCCAATAAATGGACGGAGCACCCCACGACACCCCTAATTTTACTCTAAAAAGAAAGAAAATAACCACAACAGCGATGACACACTGATAAAGGAATCCTAATTACAGTCAATAATGACCTGCCAAGGCTGACCTTGTAAGGATGATTTTTGAGAGGGGGAGACGTGTATTAACCAAGCAAATATAACACATTTCTTGGATTTGGACCTCAAACAGCGTCTGGGTGACCAACCCCGGTAAGTGTCACTTCTCTCCTACTCATAAAAAGCCAAAGAACAAATTTTACAGCTCTCCCAGGCTCAGCCAATTTCTTTTGGCAACTGCTCCAAATATTTGACCGATTTAGCTTTTTTTTTTCCTGCTTTCTTGTTTGGTTGGGGATTTTTTGTTATGATTCCTTTGGAGAGGGAACATTTCAGAGACATCTGGACAAAATGCCATTTGCTGTGGGCTAACCTAAACAAACTGCTCGTGTCCGGAGAGAAACCCATGGCATTCGCATGTAAAGGAAGAGCCCAAGGTCCCGTGAGCGGAGACACCAGGTGAGCAGAGCCCTGAAGTGGAGAGGAGGAGGAGAAGGGAGTGAAGGAGATGCTGCCATCTTCTCCCAGAGCTGTACGATCATCACATCACGTCGTGCAGCCCGCACCAAGGCTGACGAGACGCCAAGAAGCCAAAGGTCATTGCAAAGTCTCTCGTAACAGCTTGGGGGACCTTCCCAGTTCAGAGGTTTCGACCATCCCGACTCTTTGGCCGTTCCTAGGAACGGAGATATCTTGACAAGTCAAGGACCTTCTGCTGCATCCCAGCCAAGGGGCCTGGGCAGCGTTTTGGCCTCCAGAAATCCCAAGGCAGCGTAGGAGGACCCCCACCCGACCAGACCCTGGTGCGCTTGTAGAAACCGTGCCGTATGAAGGGAAATTTATCTGTTGGTGTCAAAAAAGGAGAACACAACTGGCACGGTCAACTCATTTGCAGGCCTCCCATGGATAGGGGCTGCTGAGTTACCTCCTCCTCTGCCTCCACGGCCCATTGATGGGCCAGCACGGAAGACGGCAGAACGAGGATGATGATTGCTCACGTATTTACCACTCTGCAAGCGAGCAGCTCTTCCCGTCGCTGTTTTTGTAGGAGTGCTGTTAGAGAAAGAGCCCTTCCAACGCCTCCACGTGAGGAATATTGGAGAGGAAAGGGAAGAGAGATTGCAAAGGGTTTGCCTTCATTTCTGATTTCTCTTGTCAGTCTCGCGAACCGCAGCCCTTCCCCAGAGATGTGACCACGCACCGTGACCGTCACTGCAACTGCAGCTACAGAGAGCCCTCAAGGTACCACCTGCCTTCTGCCTCCGCAAGGAAGCTGAGATGACTGGGAGGACGTTTGTACTGGAGCACACGGGACTCCAAGTTACTCCCGAGGACTGTAATGGCCACTGAGTGACCTGCTAAACGCAGGACTTTGAGTTAAGGAAAGCGAGATTTTGATGGTGGCGTGGAGCAAGATGAACATTAATGAACTAATCAGGAGACAAGAGGTCACGGGAAAGCAGATGCTGAGTAGGTGGGAACGCTCAGAAACATCATGTGCAGAGAGAGGAGGAAGGAAGAAAACAAGGGAGCCTGGATGACTCAAACGGGGCAGCATTGGAGCAGGAGAGCTGCTCAGATATTTAGGATGGGGACGGTGCAGCATCCCCACTGACAACACTGCATCTGCATCTCCAAGCGAGAACTACAGCTGCCTGTTGAGGTTTGACGTGTTGCTTTCCTTCAGGAGCACAGAAGGTTTGGGAAAGGGAGGAGGGAAGTCACGATATGCCGTGATGGGAAGGAAAAACTGCCTCGAGCGCTCCAGCAGCACCTGCTGCCTGCACCGCTGGGGTCGGGGTGAGGAGAGGGAAACAAAGGTGTTCTGCATTGCCCCTGCTCCTCTTCACCTGCTGTTTTTGCATGACACCGGTTATGGAACTGAAAATGATGGTTCAGCTTCAGGCAGCAAAACCAGATCTCGAGCGGTGGAACACACATTCCAAATCCACGTGAAGCAGTTTCTCAGTGTATCACAAAAGCACATCGATAACGGGTTTTCCAGCTGAAAGCTTCTGAAAGTTTCCTCCAAACTTTGACGGTTCAGCTTGGACCCATTCCCAGTCCGCAGGCAGGGTAAAAGACTCCTCTGGCACCAGTGCGCCACAAAATAAACTGTAAGATCATAAAGAGGTAAACTGTCCAAAAACCACCCAAAGCAGCACCACGCATCTTTCCCTGATCCTGCCAGTACAATCCAAACCAACTATGAGCCTTGGTGCTGCAACTGGATCCAACTGGCGTTTAAACAGCATCCCAGGCAACGCCCCAGCTGTGGGAACTAACGGAGATTGGGGAAGCCACGGCTGGGGATGACGTCAGGTTCGGGTTTATGGTGTCACCCACCAGTGGAAGTGTCAGGACAGAATATCTGACTCTTCTGTGCAAGTGTGAATAGGAAAAGATGTTCTCTGAAGTGGAAAAGGCCATCCAGCAACATCCTGAAAATTCGATGCACCTCCAGTTAACTGAAACGAGACGTGTGATTTTGTACCAAAATGGGATGCTCAGAAAACTTCAGAAATGAGACAGCTGCCATGAGAGGTGACGACATCAGCAGCGCTAGGGAGATCTAGTGGTTAAGCGACACTCAATGCAAAGCTGAGTTTGGTTTTGTCGGTCTCTCCTCTATCCTTGCGCTATAAAACCCAAGTGCTACCTGAGTTCCACAAAACATGAAGCTGGGGGGAGCTCGCAGAAGGGGAGAAGCTTCGAGGGCTCGCGGGTTCACCCAAGAACATCTCTATGAACAAGCCATCCGTAAATAAACGTATTCGATGTACGTACACACACAAATAGGTAGATAAACACAAAAATGATCTATAATGTATACAAACTGTGCCCATCACCCAGCAGGTGGCACTGGCACCACAAGCTCCTGAGGCTGGAGCACTGGGGAGGCTGTGAGCAGGCACCCTCCTCCTGAAAGGTAAAACCACCGTGGGCATGAAAGTGTCCAACCACCCTCCTGCAAGACCTGAAGCACTGAGTCCAGCAGCCGGGCCAAAATCCCATTAAGCTTACTGGCCAGGGACCACCTCCACTGATTCTCAAGCGCAGACCTTCCAGAGGAGCAGCATTTTGGGGAGCAAAAGGATTATTTTTTGACATAGAAGCATCACGTTATGATGTCGAGAACAATACAATTAAACGCAAAGCTTCCTTCAGACTTCATCACTCTTCCATTTACCACACCCAACCCGCTTTCAATTAGTCCCACTAATAATTTGGGCTTTTGAAGATCTCATGAATGAGCACATCAGAACTGGCAGAGGAAACGCTCTTTGCCTTTGATTAAAATTGAAGACTTGTTTTCACCCCTGACTTAAGTATCACTATCGTACGTACACCCTTAATACACCTCTTCTCCAGCTGAGTGGTGCTTCAACTTCGGCTGAGTGGGTTTGTTTTGCAAAAAATATTTTCCCTTCAAATTCAATATTCCGCCCATCTCCCTCCTCTCTTTAAAATAAATAAATAAATAAAAATCAGTTTAGAAGCATCCATTTGGAAACATCAGCTCGGAGCGGAGCAGGGCTGCTCCCCGCACCGGAACACCTCATGTCAGATGGAGAGATGCCTTCCCAAGGTCATTTCGTGTTCCAGCGGGTCTGTTATGAAGTTGTGGAACGGCAGATAAGGTTGCTCGAGATAGTAAAGTGCCTTCCTAAGCTGGTTGTGGGCAGTAATGTGCAACCAATATTTGAGCAAGGGACTTCTGTAACGTTCACCCCTGAAAGAAACTTCATCTGCTGAGATAAATGCTGCTGCAGGAAGGCCAGGAGCAGCACCGAGATCCTGTTTTCCTGCTATCCCCCAATTGAAAAAGTCCATTTTCTTGACAAATTCACATTAACCTGGCACTTGGCAAAGGTTGTGGGGGGGTTCTGGGAAAATTAGGGAGTATGTCTTCAGGAATTTTTGTCAGAACCCCCAACCCGTCGTAATAATGAGGATTTGATGTTAGAAACTGTTCAATTCACAATCAAGTGATGCTTCCAAGTTACAAGGATACCAGAGCAGCTCCCCATCAGGCACCAGAACTAACAATTTCCAAGGTTAAAGAGGAACTAACAAATACAAAGCACATCTCGGAATGTTTCTTTGAAAGTCTTGCGTGAGGAATGATGCTCCAGTATTTTTAGGCTGCCCGAAAATGGAGGAACCACAGAGCGGGGACCCTCTTAGCGAGGATGTTGCGCTGCCGGAGCCCATCCCAAACTCCGACAGGAGGAAAGCGCCTGGCAGCACACCCAACTGCAGGTCACCACAGCGAATTTCTGCCATCACACCGGGGACCAAACCCTTCCCGGGGAGGACCAGGGGAGCAAGCACAGAGGGAGGGAAACAAAACTCTCCTCGCAAAGAGTCAGTTACATCTTAATGCGGTTCAAAGCTTCGTTTGGGATCCAAAAACGCAAGCGCCTGGCATCGAACCAGCCCTAGCAAAGGGGCGGGGGGGTGTGGGGGTGGGAGGGGGGTATTTCAAGCCCCAAATGAGCATTTTGGGGGGGGGTCCAACAGCCCGTCAGGAAAAATTAGGGGGGAAAAAATGGCCACCCAGCCCTGAACTGTGCACAAAATGCGGAGTTTCGCCGCTTCCCAGCTCTGCATTGCACCCTGCGCTCCCAGCCCCCGCACCCGCCGTGCTGCCGGCGGCCCCCCGGCACCCCCGGGCGCGGGGCTGCGGCCCCCGGCGCGCCCCCCCGGGGCTCCGCTACCGCCGCGAGTCGTCCTCCCGCCGGCATCACTGCCCTCGCCGGCCGCTCTTACTACCGACACGTAAATGTCGCCGGCCGAGTAGTTTTGCGCTGGTTTTTTATTAACATGCGAAAAGGTAGATAAAAGAGGGGGCACGACACCATTCCCCCCCCCCCCCCAAATATCCCCTATTCAACGTTTTTACCGCTACCGACGCACCGACCCCGCCGCCCGCCCGCAAAACCTTGCGGCTTCCTCTCGACTGACCCCGAACCTACACTAAACCACCCCAAAAAGGGCACCCCAGGAGTTACCGGAGCAGCAGCTTGCGCTGCGCCACCCCCCCACCCTCCCGCAGCCGCGCACCGCGCAAAGCCCCCGCGTAACTTTGCTCGGCAGCACCCGGGCGGATCTTCCGCGCTCCGGCGGGAAGGGCGGCTGGGGAACAGGGGACAGGTACCTGCGCAAGCCCTCCGCGCCTGCGGCAACTCCCGCACCGCGCAACCGGCACCGCAGCGCGGAGAGAGCGAGCCCTGCCCGAGGGCACCCGAAACGGCGCCGCGGTGGGGGAGAAGGGGACGGGACACCCCCAAACAGCCAGAAGCAAAAACGCGGAGGAAAAAGGCGCAGAGGCGACCCCGCGCTGCGCACCCGCGGAGCGGCGCGGAGCCCCGCGGGGGCGGCCGGGGCAGCGCACGCCCCTCCCCGTTGACCTCAAGCCAAGGACGGCTCCATGGGTCCCGCTGCGCATCGCGACCCGGCGGCCCGGGAAGTGGCAAGGGCGGCCCGGGGGAAAGCGGGGAGCGGCGGCTCCTCACCTGAGCCTGCCCCGGGAGGGCTCCTCCTCCGCCGCCGCTGCGGGAGGTGCTGCCTCCGCCGCCCGTTCTCCGCGGACAGCCCCGGCCCGCCGAAGTTCCGCGCGGCCGCGGAGCCGCGCTCCCACCTGCAGCGCCCGGCGGTCACCGGCACCCTCCGCGCCTCGGCTCGGCTCGGCTCGGCACGGCGCGGCTCGGCCCGCCCCCGCCGGCTCCCCATTGGCGCCGCGGCCCGCCCCGCCTCCGCCGGTCCGGAGTGACCGAGAGGGGGGGCCGGGGAGCGGGGCAGCGTGGGGCGAGCACCGCCCGTCCGCGGAGCTGGGCTGGGCAGGGCGCTGCGGGGCATCGGCTCGCCCCGACGCCCCTCGTCCCCGCGGTCCGTGGGCTGCGAGAGCACGCTGCCGGCTCACGTCCAGCTTCCCCCCGCCCAGTCCTTCTCCGCAGGGCTGCTCTCCATCCCCTCATCCCCAGCCGGTGCCGGTACCGGGGGTGCCCTGACCCAGGTGCAGGACCTTGCCCGTGCCCTTGATGAACCCCATGAGGTTCACATGGGCCCACTTCTCCAGCTTGCCCAGGTCCCTCTGGGTGGGATCTCATCCCCCAGGTGCATCATTGCACCACTCAGCTTGGGGTCATCTGCAGTAATAAAAGTGGTTCCGTGATGTTACTCTGTGCTATCATTTTGTGCCATTAGACATACGAGTGGCTCCAATGTGGGTGCTGCCACCTGGACCAAACCAGTTGAACATGGTCATTGATGCTCTGAGGAGGCAGCAGTGGCCCAGGCAGGGTGAGTGCTCCAGGACAGACCCAGGAAAACCACAGAGTTCTTTGCAACAGCTGAAGGACAGAGTCAGATGGGTGGCCTCAGGACTTCCTGAGCAGTATGCCCACCAGAAAACCTGAGCACCTCATCCTTTGGGTCTCCTTCCCTCCACAGCCCCTGGAAACACAGCCCTGCAACCCCCGTTCCCAGCCCCCGCACACTGCTGGGGAGGAGGAGGTGGAGAAAACTGGGAGTGAAGTTGAGCCTGGGAAGAGGGCAGGGGTGGGGGGAAGGTGTTTAAGATTTGGTTTTATTTCTCATTACCCTAACTCTGGCTTGATTGGTAATAAATTAAACTGATTTCCCCATGTCTGTCTGTTTTGTCCCTGATGGTAATTGCTGAGGGATCTCCCCGTCCTCACCTCGACCCATGAGCCTTTCGTTCTGTTTCCCCCCCCCGCCCAGCTGAGGAGGGCAGTGACAGAGCAGCTTTGGCGGGCACCGAGTGTCCAGCCAGGCTCAACCCACCACACGTGTCATCACGACGTCATTAATGCTGGGATTATACCTGGCCTGAGGTCTGTAAGTCACGACCAGGCAGACTTATCCGCCGTGGGAGGCAGCCAGAATGGCCGCATTTAGAAAGGCTGGTGGCTACGCGGTGCTTAACGCCCGGCAAATCCCTCTGCCCCGCGGCAGAGAAGCCCCGTCTCCCTTCCCGCAGCCGAGAAGCTGGGAAAGACCGTGTCCATCCCAAACGCCGCAGCACCAGGCTGCGGAAGGGCTGCGGCGTCCCGTGGCCCTCGGCCAGCAGCACCTGCTGGCGCCTCTGCCTGAAGTTTGCCCGAGATGCAAATTATGGCTGAAATCCACCACGTGTAGTCTTAAGGGTTCAGCGGATCCCGTGGGGGAGACCTCCTGGCCAGGGGCATGGGGTGCCAACCACCGGCGGCAAAGGGCGAAGTTCCAACGAGGAATTTGTCGTTCAGCAGGAGAGATAACTTTCTGCGATAAGTTGTGCTGAGGTCGGCTGGGCGAGAACGTCCTGCTCTCGAGGGAAGGTGGGTGGCGAGCAGATTTCCTGGTCACCCGCATTTGGTTTTTTTGCGTTTGGGGGTTTTTTTGTAAGCGGGGAGCGACGTACAGTTATTGACTTTTACAGCTTTGCAGGTTGATAGGCGAGACGTGACGGGCTGGGGACGGTGAGGCTGGGATTCCCAGCTAGGGCAGGGCTGGGGGACACGGCGTGAAGCTGTGAGCAGGACAGTGGCTTCGGTCACACCTGCAGCTTTCCACTACCTGTCATGGGAAGGACTGATGGTGTGGGGCCGGAGGAGGGCACAGGAATGTTCAGCCTGGAGCAGAGAAGGCTCCGGGGAGACCTTAGTGCAGCCTGTCAGTGCTTCAAGGGGGCTGTCCGAAAGCTGGGGAGGGGCTGTTCATCAGGGGCTGCTGGGACAGGACAAGGGCTGATGGGTTCAACTGACAGAGGGAGATTCAGACCAGAGAGAAGGGAGAGATTGTTGATGCTGAGGGTGGTGAGAGCCTGGCCCAGGCTGCCCCGAGAGGTGGCAGAAGCCCCATCCCTGGCACCATCCCAGGTCAGGTTGGCCCTTGGGGCTCTGAGCACCCTGCTCTGGTTGCAGATGTCCCTGCTCCCCGCAGGGGGTTGGACTGGGTGAGCTTGGAAGGCCCCTTCCCACCAAAACCATTCCATGATTCGATGATTCTGTGGTGCCTCCCATGGTATTGGGGTTTTCTTACCTCTGCGGAGGTACGAGGGGGCTCTGGGAAGAAACCAAGCGCGTAGTAAAAGTGCCATGAAATGAGTGCTGGGGTGGGAGGGCTCCTGGGGGAAGCTGGTGCCCTGGATGGCCGCAGGTACCTGCGAGGAGAACTGACTTGAGGCGATTGGAAGCAATTGCCCAGCCCTGTTTTATTGGACAAAATGACTGAAGCGTATTTTGTTCCACTGATGTGGGAAAAGGCCGCGCCAGTCCCTATCGGGCGAGGCATTAATTAAAGGAGCTAATGGCGAGTTCCTAAAATATCCATCGGGGTGATCAGGATGTCTGTCGAGAGAAATCGGACTTGCTGGGCTTCAAGTTGTGCCAAGTCATTGTGTTCGTCAGGAAATGAGGGAGTTCTGGGGCAGGTAAACCAGAAATAAATCACGCTGACCCTCCTCCGGCACTTTCTGCGCCTGTTTCCAAAGCCGCGTTTCAGGGGGTGGCATTACACACGTTCGTTGTGTCTTTATTTAACAGCTGTAACAGCTCCGAGGCATTTTTGGGCTTATGTCGTGGTTGATGCTTGCAGCACATTGTATAGGAGTCTCTCCATGCTCAAATCACCGCTGAAGCGTCCTGCTCTGAAATCCCCCTGCCCGGGATCCCTGGCAGAGGCTGCTTCAGAAGAACGTTACTCTGATTTACGGGAACCTGGCGTGCCAACTCGTGGTCGTCGGTGATTAAAGTTGAAACCTTGCGACGGAGAGGACATCCGTCTCTGCCCGCGATGCGAAGGCGGAAGCCCCAGGGAGCCGGCTTGGGAGAGCGCGGAGCCGGGGAGCGGGGTGATGGATGAGGGGAAGGATTTACAGCATCACTCTAAAGAGCCGTTTACTCCAGAGAGCATCATTATTTCCACACGTATCAGTACGCCCCAGCGTGGGCTGGCCTCATCCATCCAAACTTTTATGGGGCCTCCGTATTATTTGTGTGGCAGTGGTGGGGTTTTTTACTTTAAATGAGCCTAATTAATAATGCTCCATCTGCCACTGCTTATTAACACACTGCTGGCAGACCAAGTGGTGGCAGAGGAGTGCCTGGCAGTCGCTGCTCTTCAGACTCCAAAGGAGTAGTTCAGCCCTTCTCAAGCTCCAGGCTCTGAGGATCACAGAACCATAGAACAGTTTGGGTTGAAGGGACCTTTCAAGGTCATCCAGTCCAACCCTCTACAGGGAGCAGGGACATCTGCAACCAGAGCAGGGTGCTCAGAGCCCCAAGGGCCAACCTGACCTGGGATGGTGCCAGGGATGGGGCTTCTCCCACCTCTCGGGGCAACCTGTTCTAGATGAGGGTGAGGCCAGATGCCCAAATTTACGATTAAAGGGTAAAAGGTTTGAGGAATACTATAACAATAGACTATGCAGATGGCATTTTCTCTCAGGAAAGGCCTTTCTGAAAGGTCTCTGTGGTCCTACCATCCTGGCACATCATCCTGGCGTCTTCTGCCCACCAAGGGCATCCCACAGACCTTCCACCACAGCACGGATCCTCGCTCCTGCGCTATACAAATTGGATCCTCAGAAGTTTTCTGGTCTGACAAGTTACAGCAAAATCCAAGAGCACTTGTTCAAACGCTCCGTTCCCCGTAAATGAATGTTTTAAAGACCAAAACCCCAGAAAGCAGCAGCGTCCCTGCCCCAGCAAATACAGGCTTTGGGGACTGAACCAGATTTGTTGAGTCCAATGTGCGCTTTCTCCCTGACTTCCTCGCGCAGTGAGGTGTCCTTGAAAGCCTGACAGCTTGTACGGCTGAAATGAGACTAACCTGAAGGATCAACACCGAGTAGTTTGGTGTGATACTTCTCCCTCTCTCTCTCTCTCTCCAGACTTCTGAGACACCACGAAATTACTTTTATTTAAAATTATGTTTATCATCTTTACTGAAAGTGCCCAAGCTGCCTCAAACAGTACGAAATAGATGCAGAATTCAATTTAGCATTGACAGGGGACTTGACCAGGTGATCTAACCAGTCGTTTATCTGGCTATGACTGTAATTGCATGTCCACATCATGCCGTTAAATATTTTAAATTCAACTTATGACATATTTTCGTTCCGTGAAAGGAATTTACTTCTGCATCATTCTTTCCCCGTGTCACAAGAGCAATTTTTCACTGATGATAAGAAAATGTCATTTTTTGTTAAAAAATTGCAAATGACAGAGCCATTGCTGTGTCACCTGCACTCTCCTTATTTATTGATGGTCTCCTTATTTAGTGGATAATTCCAACAGATGTCAGGACAATAACAATCTGTAGAGCATCTCCATCAAATTGTACAGAAAAAGCTTTTAACAAATTACCACGAATTAGGATCTCGTCGTATGAAATGCTGCTTTTGCAGCCTCTGTAGCTGGACCTCTAAAATAATAGCAAGAAACACATTATTTGGCATTTTAAGTGTACTGACAGCCTTCTCCAATGAGGTGAGTAAGGTGGTGGGTGGGGGGAGAACAGTGGGTGTTGATTACCGTGACTTTAGGAAGACATTTGCCATTGTCTCCTGTAAGACCCTCATAGATAAGCTGATGGGGGTTGGGTTGATTCAGTGGACAGTGAGGTGAACTGAGAAATGACCAGGTCCAGAGGGTTGTGATTCACGGCACAAGGTCCATTTGAGGGCTTGTTGTTGGGGCCCATACTGTGTAACATCTTCGTCAATGAGCTGGATGATGGGGCAGAGCGACACGCTCAGCAATTTGCAGATGAGACAAAACTGGGAGAAGTGGCTGATTCACCAGAAGGTTGTGCTGCCATCCAGATGGACCTCGACAGGCTGGAGAAATGGGCAGATGAGAATCTCATGGAGTTCCATACATGCAACTGGAGATGAACAACCCCAGGCATCAGTACAGACTGGGGGCTGACCAGCTGGAAATCAGCTCTGCGGAGAAGACCTGAAGGTCCTGATGTACAAGCAGCTGACTGTCAGCCACCAATGTGCCCTTGCTACAAAGATGGACAACGGTGTCTTGGACTGCATTAGGAGGGGTGATGCCAGCAGGTCAAGGGAGGCGATCCTTCGCCTCTGCCCAGCACTGGTGAGGCCACAGCTGGAGTGCTTCATCTAGTGCTGGGCTCCCCAGTACAGGAGATATGTGGACTTACTGGAGAGAGTCCAGCTAATGGCCTTGAAGGGCATTAACAGGACCTGAACTTCTGAGGTATGAGGAGAGGCTGGGAGAGCTGGAACTGCTCAGCCTGGAGAAGAGAAGGCTCTGGGAGATCTTAACAATCTGTATCAATATCTGATGGATATGAAGATGAAGGAACCAGACTCCTTCAAGTGGTGCCCAGTGCCAGGACAAGAGGCAATGGGCACAAATTAAAACACAGGAAATTCCATCAGAACACAAAAAAAATCCCCACTTTTTACAGTGATGGCAATCAAACACTGGCACATCTTTCCCGGAGAGGTTGTGGGGTCTCCTTCCTTGGTGAGGGAGGGTTGGAGCAAATGACCTCCAGAGGTGCCTTCCAACTCCAGTCATTCTGGGCTTCTGTGACTAATTCAGACACCCCACGGAGCAGAACTATTCCCACTTCTCAATGAGAAAACAGCAAAATACTCCACTGAAATCCCATTTTCTGACTTTGATGAAAGAAAATACGTTACATATAATTAACAACATACCAGGATATTAAAACCATATTACGCTTGTAAAATTAAGAACATTTTTTTCCCATTCATCGCCATCAAATTTGTATCCGCGTTAGTCTGAAAAATTAAATAAATCCACATGGATCTCCCAACTGGCAATGCAGACTATTCTTTAGTTTGAAATGAAAATATTTCTGTGCAAAGTTTGAGATGGAACATGTATGCTCCTATTGCAGAGTAAAACAGATTAGACAGCTGCCAATCAGAAGCTATGTCAGGGTGAAGGCGGTGGCAGATTGGCAGATCGGCCGTTTCGCCCTAGAATGGCTCATCGCTCCAGGCCAAAAGCGCAGTAAAACCGGAGGAACATCTGTCCTTGCTCTGGTTGACCTGAATGTTGAAGAGGCGTATCGTGTGGTGGGACAGGACTGGGGGCTGTCTGCAAGCACGCAGCCTGGCCCCTTGCAGACCACACCGAAGTGGAAGGGCTCGCTGGCCGTCTTCCTTTGAAATGAAATGAAAAAGAAATGGAAGCCTCCTCTGTCTGGCGGTAATTGAAACAAGACGAGCCACCGCCCAAGGTGCGGCGCAGCGCAGAAAGGCTGGATGAGAAGCTCGGCCGCGTGGCCGGAGAGGTTTCACTGGAAATTGGTTGCAAACCCAGGAAACCAGGCATTGATTTGGCTGGAAAGAAGCACAAAGCGAGCGGGCAGCCGGACGGACAGCGTGTGTGTGGCCCTAGAAAAATAGCCAAGAATAAACAACTCTTTCTCTTTCCCACCCCGAAAAGCCTGGAAAAAGATCTCACAAATGAGAAAACAGTGTCTCACTGTACGGTCTCCCTGTGCTTCGCAGGAAAAAATGTTCATATTTTACCAAACAGGTTTTCCCCGTAAGAACAATTTCGACTCGAAGCGACCCTGGAACTCCACGAACTTTGGCTGCGAGGAGCAGCCGTATCTAACTGCAGCACTATATAACCCACGGCACTTAAATCAGCCTCCGATAAAGCCAGCTCGAGCCCCGTCCCGCTCTCCATTAGAGCTCCTCTCACAAAACAGCCTGGAAAAGATGTGTGTGACCGCCCCGCAGCCACCCAGCCTCTCCCACGAAGTTACGAAACCTTCCTTCCTTTAGGGATAAACAGTAAAGCAACATCTCGTTGGTAGGAATAACTCCTTCAGCTGCCTAAATACTTCCAGCCTGATGAATTTTTTAAGCTGTTCTGGTTTCTCTGGGTGTATTCGCCTTCCACACCTGTTATTTTAGTGCAAACAGGGGCTCCTGCCATGCTACCGGCATGTCCCGTTTCCTTCCGTGCTCTTGGAAGGGTCGTGATTTTTCAGAATGGTACAATACGAGCTGACTGTCCTTCAGATGGTTCTCCAGGTAAGGTTTGATGTCTGGATGGTCTGCAGCATGAAAAAACCCCACTTGTTGACTAAACGCCCTTCTTTTACCTGACTGTAGCTGCTCAATCTACTCATGGTTCCTGTCGAACAGAGAATTAGTGACAGAGCACGGGCTGCTGCTTTTTTCCTGCCAACTTCCTCATCTCTAAATGTGATGCCATTTGTGTGCGGAGCTACCCAGATGTGTGTCACAGCTTGATTTCCTGGGGCTGTCTGTGGAAGCGCTTCAAGAGGAGCAGAGCTCTCTGCCCCAGCGCCAAGAGAGATCCCTTCAGGATGCTCACTGGCGCCGGAGCAGCAGAGCTTTATTACATTTGCCTTCAATGTGTCCCTTTTCAGCCTGTTGAAGAGCCATGAACATGTTCGTGGAGCCCACAGAAAACTCTTTCTGTCATGTCTGACTGAACCTTCTTTAATTCGACAGCGGCAATTGTGATTCTGTACTTGGAGCCATTTGTTTGTAATTTGGGCTTTTTCACTGACACCACAAAAATTGCTTCAATTTGAAGGTGGAAATTCAAGCTCTCATTTCAATGCCAACACTCACCAAACATTGCCTTAATTCTCAGATCAAACAGGACCCTCAGAGTTAAAGACAGATGACATTTATACGGAATATTTATTCCTTTGGTGTATCCCCCACCGGTTCCTGCCTCTATGACCCCGTTGCAATGCCGAGGACTCTGATCCCAAAGCCCACCATGGCAGCTCCCCCACTTTTGTCTTCTTGTGCACCTGAGGGACACTTGAGGTAAGAGCTGAGGTGGGCAAGAGCCGCACAGCCATCGGAGGTGGGAGGTCAACCTTGATGTGTAGGGAGAGGGGAGGAGAGAAGATCCAGATCCCCCTGAGTTTGGGAAGAGCTGCAATCTTACAGACACTTACAGGTTTTGGACTCCTCTCTCTCACGGTTTTCTTTCTTTCTTTTTTTTTTTTTTTTTGACAATGTGTAGTAGTGGAGGCTTAAAATTGCACTTTGCTATAGCAACTGCACCTGCGGTTTAGCCCTGGTGCAGCAGTGGGAGCTCAAACCATGGTGTGGGAGCTCAAACCACGGTGTGGGAGCTCAAACCACGGTGTGGGAGCTCAAACCATGGTGTGGGAGCTCAAACCATGGTGCGGCAGCTCAAACCACGGTGTGGGAGCTCAAACCACGGTGTGGGAGCTCAAACCACGGTGCGGGAGCTCAAACCATGGTGTGGGAGCTCAAACCACGGTGCGGCAGCTCAAACCATGGTGTGGGAGCTCAAACCACGGTGCGGCAGCTCAAACCACGGTGTGGGAGCTCAAACCACGGTGTGGGAGCTCAAACCACGGTGCGGCAGCTCAAACCACGGTGTGGGAGCTCAAACCACGGTGTGGGAGCTCCAACCATGGTGTGGGAGCTCAAACCATGGTGCGGCAGCTCAAACCACGGTGTGGGAGCTCAAACCACGGTGTGGGAGCTCAAACCACGGTGTGGGAGCTCAAACCACGGTGTGGGAGCTCAAACCATGGTGTGGGAGCTCCAACCATGGTGTGGGAGCTCCAACCATGGTGTGGCAGCTCCAACCATGGTGCAGGATCTCCAGCTCCTGGTCCTGGTGTGGATTTCCCAGGAAGAGCTGGGCTGTGGGGACAGCGCCTGCTTTTAGCCTCGAGACGTGCAGGGTGAACTCCCATTTGTGGGGGCTCGTGAAAGCTGCCAGCCCTGCTTTGGGCCTGGTTTGTCCTGGTTTGGGGAGATGGGCTGGGTTGGAGCTGGTGCCAAGGCAGGCGCTGGCACTGATGGGGCTTGCCCTGCTCTGCCCAGTCTGTGCAGGCTCTGGCTGCGTTTCCAGCCGGGTGGTCCTCAGAGGACAGCCCAGCCCACTGCATCTGCTGACCCAGGTGGGTTGGGATGGATGTGGAGAGTCAGGTCGAGCTGTGGGTGAGGCTAGCTTGATTTCCCTGAGAGCTGCCATGAGCCTAAGAAGAGGTTTAGCAGAGCACGCTCGTTTCGCTGCCTTTTGACTGTTTTCTTCCAAAGCTTAGGCTTTATAGTGGAGAAAATAAAGATGATGAGTGAGCTGAAAACATAATGAGGATCAGAAAATTTGTGAAGGTGCTTCCTGACAGCCTTTATGTGTTGACTATGTCATTCCTCGATGACATTTACAGTTACCGTGACAGTCACTATTACAACCCTTTAAGTTATTGCATGTGATTTTACAGCACGAATTGTGGATGGATCGCAAAAGGACCACTGCCCATGCTTAAAGTCAATATTCTGCAGGGCTGGTGCTGTAATAAAATAAAAAATAAAAATACAGAATAAAAAAATTTTAAAAGTCGTCTGTAGCAGAACTGTCCAACGGACTTACCCATGTTTTCGCACCGCGCTGTTGTCCCTGATAAACCCCCAGATTTCAGGTTCTGGAGAGGAAGGGTTAAACCTCCTGATAGCTGCAAAAGCTTTCACAAAAGCAAGCGGTACACGTAGCATTAAAAAAATCCAGAAAATTAGTCCAGCCCCTTCACAGTGGTGACAGAAACACAGAAGGTAATAATTCCTTAGTGAGATAATGTTTGTCTCGGGTGGGCATCAATCTTTTTTTTCTTTTATTTAATTTTCAATTTTAAATAAAGGGCTCAAAACTAATGATTAAAACAGGACCTTAAATAAGCTCCTTACTTATTATAGAAAGAAAGAGATTATTAACAGTCATGAGGGCCCTACTTAAAAAACAAAAGACTTCAAATGAGCTGAAGGATGAAGTAGATCCTGCAAACAATAGGTAACGCATTAAGAAATAGAGAATAGCATCAATTAGGCTCAATAACTGCAAACATGTTGACATATTTTACTGATTTTATACTATTTATTAACGCCGCACACTAAAGCCGAATGCTTGCAACTGCAGAAGCAGCAGCAGGATGGATGTATCTAAGTTCAGTTCTTCTTTGACACCGGGAGCATCTTTCTTAATCGTAAAAGTGCAGGAAAAAGGCTCTTCACAACTGAGGACATAATTTTTCAAGTGTCACTGGCAGCTCCTCTGTAGCATTTACTGTGTGACCTTTCAGCTTGATAAGAGACACTTTCACATTTTTATGTTATTTACAAAGCTGTTTTTCATATGTTTTACACTCTCGTGATAAAATCGTGTGTGGTTTTAGTCCTCGAGCACCTTGCTTGAGAAAGCATCTAAAAGAACAAAATTACTTCTGAACATAACCATTAAGTGCTCCCCTGAATTAGAACATTATTGACTAAATTTCATGTCCATAAGAAAGCTAATAAAGCAGGTTACTGGAGCAGGATTGGAGATTTTAATTCAGATTTATAATAAGACAGAAGGACAGTAGCTAATGGATATTGACTGCCAACGGTTACTGGGATGAAAGGTAAAGGCGGAGAGATGGTTCAATCAGTGCCAAGGAACTTTTCCTCGTGCTAAAGATGGATTGCTGCGACTATGGATGGCTCCCTCCTAAACAGGATAACTTATGTGGAAACTTTCAATTTATATTGCATTAAAACATTCTACATCAATACCCCACGTTGGTAGGAACCACCTCATTCTCTATTCCTCCTCCTTTGTGAAGTCGGTCACTGTACGGAGAGTGAATCCCAGGGACTAACTTTACCATGAGACAACAAGGATGTTGCAGTAGAAGGAGCAGGGCAAGTTCAGCTCTCAAACAAATGTTGTGGTTGCAGAAATGCTTTTTCTGAAAATTGAAAAGACTTTTGACTGAACTGCAAAATGGAAACAAAAATCAATAGTGCTCATTGGCAAACCCATTCCATCTATTAACAGGAGAGGAACGGCCCCGGGTTAAAAGATTTGACAGCAAAAACTCAATATTCTTACCTTCAGGATTCTATAATTAAAATCCGAGATTTATAACCTCAGCCCTGCAAACACATCTATAGCAAACGCTATCAAAAGACAATATGATAAACTAGGAGAGTTCACTACCCATTTTTATCTACTCCTTGGTTTAACTGTATCTTGGTCTAGAAGATACTGCCATTCCGGAATGAAAAAAGTGCCCGTAGACGTAATTTGTTTTAGCTCGCTTATAGGCAGGAAACCATCAGCAATTGCTCCTAAAGTACATCTCAAATTTTGTTGGAGTCTGTGAGTGGCCGATGCGGCCGATGTGGATGCTGATGGCCGAGCTCAGACTTGAGAGAGGTGGGTATCATGGTGTCAGACAAATGGTGTTTCCCTCACTGTACCCCAGGCCCAAGCGAGGTCCCGATAAATAAATAATCCTGTGGAAAACTCTAAAACCACAAGGCTGTGAGACATGGACATTGATCTGCTTTGGACAATGACCCTTTAGGATTTCGGAGTTGTGGGAACTGCTGGGCACAACCAGATGCATCCTGCAGACTTCAGACCATCTCCCAAGTGGGTGTGATAGAAGGGAGATTTTCTAGGTTCCCACATTGGCATTTTGGACACGGAGGGATCGGGAATGTTCCTGAGCACTGCGTGTGCTTCCAGCAGAGTGGAAAACTCCATCTTCTCTGGTTAATAAGTCAGCAGCACATCTGCGGTAACTCTTACCAGGATGGTGATGACTGCTGTGGTTGGTTCTTATCTTAATAATTTTTCTGGCTAGGAACAGATATAGGGCCATTCTCATAGTCAAGATTAATTCCACCTCGTAAAAATGAGAATAAAATGATGTTTGTTATGAAACAACAGTGAATTAATAAAGTGAAGAAAACAGAGCTGAATTCTCTTTACCAGCAGGTTAGACCAACACCATGAGGTACTTGAGAGGTTTCTGTTCCTGAGCTGTTACAAACGCTACTGTTTAGTTTTTCAAAATGGTTTTCTATGAGCATTTTGCAATATTTATCTAAGAATGATATTTCCGTACAGATTTCCACCGGTGTACTCTTGTCCTGCTGGTAAACACCAACACAAGGGTTTCGAGAATCAAACGTGCTTCCAAGTCTAACAAAGAGCCACGGAAATCCCTCACCTCTCCAGCCATTATTTGCTTTTCCTTTTCCTAAAGGCTACCCCAGTCAATCGGACTCGTGCAAACGGCCCCTTTGCATGGCCCGGCATGGCCCGGCACCGCAGAGCCCGCTTGGTGCGGGGATAACTCCAGAGCTGCCTACAATTACCTCCGAGCAGCTTCAGCTTCTGGGCTGGCATCTCAGGGCGGTGAATATGACTCAGCTCCTTTCTGGCCAGCAACGTTTTGCTCCTTGCAAAATAAACGATGCGCTAAGCATCCTAACTCCTCTAATTTCTCCAACTAAGCATTTTTTTTAAAGTGTGTATTTTGTATTATAAATTTTATATGTATGTTTATTCACTTGGAAAGAAAGAAAATTAGGCAAAAAAAAGAAATCCCTTTTTAAGCTGCTGAACAAAGTGAAATTACAACAACATACACAGGGGGAAGAAAAAGCACCTTCCCGCTGTGTTCTGATTAATAGACCGTTTGCAGGAAGAGATCCTGTTTTGGAGCAAAAGCTATACCAGGTAACGGATATGTGCTTAGAACTTTCTCGTATTCCCAACGAAAGCAGTTTTCAAAGTGGAAGCATCATGATATTGCTTATGCAAAGTATTTGAGCTGAGCAAAGGACTCTTCGGAGTCTCCGAATCCTTTTTCGCTTTAGCGAAGACTCCGCCATTGATTGGATACTCTTTATGGATGAAGACATTGCCCAAGAACAAGAAATGTTCCTGTTGAAATCACTTACCAAATCATAAGCCATTAGCTTGTTTTCTTTCTGGAAGGGATGATGCCAAATAAATTACGTTTATTATAGGGTAAATATCAGCAGTACCGAGGGCTTTGGAAGCAGTTTTTAAATGCTTTGGTGGATCTGTAGCTAAGCACTTTCTACCGCCGAGGACTTCTGAGATCCCAGCTCATCCACATGTAGTTATTCAGCTCAGCTTCCCCGTTCAGCCCCAGCTCAGGCCTCCTCTTCACAGGAGGAGAGCTTCACTAAAGAGTCAGAGGACACAGGAACAAAGAGAAGGGGGTTGCTTGTTTGTTTAGAATTCTCCTTTGTGAGATCCCCCGGGAGTGAAGAAGAGAATAGTTCAGAGCCTGGTAAGATCTGAACAGCAGCAGCATTTGCAGCACGGCACACAATCAAGCACCGCCACTGGGAGCAGCTCTGCTCCCAGCCAGCACCATCCTGGGAGACTCTCAACCAGCTCCAGACCGCGCCGCAGGCTTGCTTCGGGAGCTAAGATTGCCCTCACCTCCGGAGACTTTTCTCCCCTGGAGACCCCCGAGAGACTGACGCAAACCAGATCTGACCCTCCACAGAACATCTGGTTATTTCTCTAATTTTTTCTCAATGGATGGGTAGATTTTCAAATACAACTTTAAAACTTGAGGTTCGTTTTCATTCCCAGTGACAACGTTCATATCCCAGTAAGTTTGTATTTATTTTACAAGCCTGTTTTATTTTAATCATGTCATGGAGCACAGCACTAATTCTCTCCTGGGTGGCTGCAGTGAGACCACACACTCTCTCCGCACTGAGCAGACTGGAAGGAGATGAGAAGACAGGGCAAGAACAAAGTACCACCAGAAACCTGATGCTGTTCCCATCTGAAGGGTTCTTATATGGTTCCTCACCAAGCTGGCAAACTTCAGGGTCTTTGGTCTCCATGGTCTGGATATCAATCCTTTTTTTTTTTTCACTGGTTCATCATGCATCCAAAGGGCTATCAACAGGCCCTTGAAGGTAGTCCAAAAAAACCAGTAGCCCACGCTGCCCGTTTGGGTAAGAGACACTAAGATCAGACAAGAAGGGACGCATTGAGCTGCTAAGCCTGAGTGATTAAAGGGCCTCCGTGGAGTACCTAACGAGAGGCCTTTTGAAGTGGATGACACTGATGGGAAATAAAGTCTCTGTATTAAAGTGCTCATTGATTAGTTATTTCCAAAAGCACAACTAGGATCTATTTTGAGCACACAGCGGGTACTCATCCAAACGACGCTTTCCCCGTTGCAAGCAATTTGGCAAGCTGGAGAAGTTTGGCACTGCTGCACGGACTGTAGTGGCCTGTGTTTTAAAGGGAACTGCAGCTTGAGTTTCAACCTCATCAAGAGATGGTTCTGAGAAGAACCTTGTGTTTCCTGATTTGAAACTACGGAGCATTCAGATCGATTTTGACAGCAGTTATATTGTCTGAAGGAGACACGGTTTGTGGTAAGTACTCCTGCCTTGATGTAAAAAGCTCTCTTATCTTCCTGTCCAAGATGACATCATCAAGGAGACATCTTTTGTAACATGGGTCTTACCTGAACATCTGGAAAGAAAGCCCTGGTTTGGAGACCTGGTCGTTCAGTTTGCACCATCTGTGTAGTTCCTGGGGCAGATGTTTATACATCTGCTGATGCAAAAGCCACTGGAGAATCCATCTGAAAGTGTCATCCACTGCCCCATCTCTGCAGCATGGCCGCTGACATCCACATTAAATGTGTTTCTTCATCAGGAATTCAGATAGTGTCTTTCTCCTCCTCAAACCCATGATGTTTAAAGATAAATTCTATAAAATATGTTGTTGTTTTATGGACATTTCCAGCCCTCAGAGAAGCGGTGCTTTGCCATGCGTGCTTCCCGTGGTGACCGCTGGTTGCCCCATGTGGCGTTGGACACCCTGTTTGCAGATTTTTTGGGTTGCAGTTCTTAATTTGGGCACCTTCTTCTGCCAGCAGCCAAAGTCAGGTGCCTGTGCCCTTCCTCAAACAGCCTTGGCTGATCCTCCTAGGTCTGCCGCTCCTGATAACCAATATTATATTTAGCATCAGGTGTGCCTGGGGCTGAGGTCCGCTGGTGGCATGGCCAGAACCGTTCACCCACTGGCCACAGGCATATTCAGGAGCTGTTTGGGAACTCAGCCTGCCCCAGCCACAAGACTTGCTTTGGCATGGGAGCTGCTGTCCATGGGCCACCCTTCGGGCACTGCTGCAGGCAGAAAGCCCAGCATCATGCACCACTGACACGCAGTTTGCAGGGGAATCTGGTCAGGCTGGATCGATGGGCCAAGGACAATGGGCTGAGTGGCCAAGTGCCAGGTCCTGCCCTTGGGTCACACCAACCCCCTGCAATGCTCACGGCTGAGGGAAGAGTGGCTGGAAACTGCCCAGGAAAAAGGACCTGGGGGTGTTGGTCGCCAGCAGCTGAAGAGGAGCCAGCAGTGTGCCCAGGTGGCCCAGGTGGCATCCTGGCTTGTACAAGCACAGTGTGGCCAGCAGGACCAGAGCAGTGACTAGGGAAGAGTCCCCATCTCTGGGGCTTAAAAGACGTATCGAGGTGGTGCTGAGGGACATGGGTTAGTGGTCACCTGGCAGTGCGGGGGGAATGGTTGGACTCGATGATCTTAAAGGTCTTTTCCAACCTGAACAGTTCTATGATTACCAGTCCCACGAACTCTGTTCATGCCGTGTATCTTTACCATACACTCCTATCCCCCTACCCCCGGCATTTCAGGTGGCATTTCCAGTCATCTTTTATCTTCTGCTCATCTTTTGATGGACCTCAGGCCTGTTACATGCTAGTCTGTTCTCCAGCTGCCCATCTTGTGTGCTCTCAAGCTTGCCTTTACTTCAGTTGTATCATCATAGCAACGCAACTTCTTGTTGTTCTGCCTTTCTTCATGGCTTTGCTTTAGCCTATGAACAGCAACTGTCATCGAGGATAAAAAGATGTAGCGAGTCTTTGCTTACTACAGTCATGCACGTCAGGTTGCCTTCTGGGAGATCAGCCAATGCGATTGTCCATTCATGTATCGGTAACTGAAAGGATGCGGTTTATTATTGCCGCCCATCAGAAGCAAGTTGGGAAGTTCAATTTTTATTTGAAACACCCAATTGATTCAAGTGTTTCAAGCGCAGCTTCTCAGCTGCAACTGGAAAACAGCTTTGGGTGGATGGTGAAATAAATCAAGAGTTTATTTGCTAGTTTTTACCAGCCGTTTGCTCAAGGTGGAATACGGCCTCTGGCACAGCACGTGCGGCATTCAGTGAAAAGTGCTTGTGCTGAGGAACGCGCAGAGACCGTCTACTGTTTTTCTCTGACCAGTATTTGCCTTTATGTGTGGGATTATCTTTCTAGCCAAGAGCTTTGTTAGCAGCTCCTCAGCAAACTGGAAGGAAACCTTCAGAAATGCCCTGGCCAATCCAGATAAATTCAATCATGAACATCTTATTGTATCAAACTGAACATAAAAATTAATATTAAAATCAGTATTACAGTCAATTATATTATACTGAGCGTTACTGCCTGCAAAGTGTTCCCTGTGTTAGTTCAGCACCAAATTTTGTTTATCTTCTCCCAAACGGTTCCTTTTCAAGACGGGTCCGAGGCTGTCGGACTGACACTGCCTTGTAGCCTAGGAATTTTGGGGAGGAACCTGGGGGTTTTGGTGGCCAGGCAGGGGACAGGTGGTGCGTCTGGTGCGCAGTGGGAAATGTGGGAGGTGGTTTGGGAGTGTGACAAGAGCACATGAGCTGGATGTTTCGATTAGAGGGTTCGGTAGCACAATATTTAATAATGCTGACATTTAAATTGTGATAATTAGATTTCCTCGTTAGCACCACAGTGAGAAGAATGGGAACAGTTTATATGTTGCTCAGAGCTATTATTTCAGACTGTCTGCAAACTCCGATTGGCAAGAGTGACCTGGTTCATCGTCTATTTATACATGAGTCTTATTTTGGCGTTAATGAAAGCTTAGCTGCTGGATCGCAGTGCTCTGCCATTATGAGGCTCTGTGAGGATGGGAATCACTAAAGGCTTGAGCCAAGCTCAGAGCTCCGCTGGTGAGACAGCCTCGCAGCTCATTACCTCTGCAAATACTGCTCGGCAAATACGGCCATGACACCTACCATGGGCTTTGAGGGGAGGGAGGTTTTCTCAGTGTCTCAGAAGGTGCACTGGACGTTTGAGTAGAAAACATTTTCCTTGCAAAATGAGTGCAGGATGAGCAAAGTAAACGCTTGCTGTTAATACCTCTCATAGAATCATAGAACTGGTTCGGTTGGAAGAGACCTTTAAGCTCATCAAGTCCCCCCGTTCCCCCAGCACTGCCAGGTCCCCACTGACCCCTGTCCCTCAGCACCACCTCGACACAAGGGCTGGGAAACCCCTCCAGGGATGGGGACTCCACCACTGCCCTGGGCAGCCTGGGCCAGGCGTGGACAACCCCAACGGGGAAGAAATGGTTCCTCAGGGCCAACCTCAACCTCCCCTGCTGCAACTTGAGGCCTCACCGTTAATTGTTCCTTTGGCCCACATGATAAATGCATTAGTTCAATTTGGATGTCCTTGTCAGAGTGCTGGGAAAGGCATCTTGTCTTCTGAAGTGCTGCCTGTGGCCAGCTTACTACTCAGCCAGGCATGGCTGCATGCAAGCCCGGGAAGGAGGGAACCCATCACCCTGGTGTGGGGGCTTCTGCCAGAGTCATAGAACCACAGACTGGTTTGGGTGGGAAGGGACCTTCCAAGCTCACTCAGTCCAACCCCCTGCAGGGAGCAGGGACATCTGCAACCAGAGCAGGGGGCTCAGAGCCCCAAGGGCCAACCTGACCTGCAATGGTGCCAGGCATGGGGCTTCTCCCACCTCTCGGGGCAACCTGAGCCAGGCTCTCACCACCCTCAGCATCAACAATCTCTCCCTTCTCTCTGGTCTGAATCTGCCTCTGTCAGTTGAACCCATCAGCCCTTGTCCTGTCCCAACAGGCAGGAGCCCCTGCCTGGGCCTGAAGATGGGAAGGAGCTTGAAAGGAAGTGCGTCTGAGGAGGTGGCCCTGCTGTGGGAGGACCTGTGCATGGGAAAAGAGGAGTAGAATGGGACTAGAGAGGCAGAATAAGTGAATATGGGATAACCTGTGGGATGCAGGGATGTGTGATGCAGATGGATGGAGATAAAAGACCAAATAATACGGGGAAGAGCAAAGGGAAGTGAAAAGAGACATATGGTCTGTAGCCACTGGAGTCTTCTGCCCTCCAAGAAGCCAGGCTGATCCCTGGAGCATTTCCACCTGTCAGTCAATACCTAAGAATCCAATAACAATGTGTGAATCTCACCTTCCCTCATTTCCGAACGGCTGCCTTGCAGTCTAGCACAACCCCCCACTGCTCCAGCAGCAGAAGCGATGAGGAAGCAAAGATTTATGCTGTACTTGTGGGGATAAACAATCCTGCTGCTACAGTTCCAATGATGCATGCCTGGGTTTTGAAGAAATCATTAAGCCCTCCAGAACAACTCCAAATGAGCCTTTTGATAAAAAGAAAAAATGCAAAGAAAGAAAAGATGAGGCTGGAGAAGAAAGCACTCGGAATTTAAAGAAAAGCATCCAGAATTAGCAGGGGCTCAGGACACTCCCCGTGTGCGTGCGGGCACTGTGAGGCAGTCTTTAATTGAGTGATCTTGTAACAGCTCATCCCCAGGACCTCTGACTGATGTCGCTCACAGGGCAACGAGTCTTTGCGATTTTTGCTGCTCTTGTACAGCCCATTTCTGGGGGGGGGCATTTTATTTTGCTCCCTGGTAGTTAAAGGTATTTATTGAGCTGGAGTACGTTAACAGGGAACTATGAGAGGAGAAGCAGAAGGGAGGAAAGACTTGATGAGTAACTCATCATTCATAAAACTCTTATCGTGACAGTTCCTTCAGGGATTTCTGCATTTGCAAACTGCCTCGTCTCTGCTTCAGTTTTTTACTGTGCAAACCAGGCATTATTAGTTTTATGCGGGGTGAACTCACACCGCAGCCTTCCCCTCGGAGGAAGCACTACCATAGTCTTTTGACCTATAGGTCTGTTTACTTTCATGAAACTTTCAAGGCCTTATCCTGAAGCCTTTTGCTGGGAATGCCTGGCCAACTGGGAAGCGCTGGTGCTGCCAAGCCAGGTCTGTAAGGGAGGAAGGCACCAGCCATCCCTCCTGGGTGAGCATCACCAGCTTTTAAAACCAAAGGCACTGTCTCCTCAGAAGGGAAACCTCGAGCCATACACAGCCCCTCCAGCTTGAAGGATCTGCAAACAGTCAATTTGCTCACAGTGTGGAAGCTTATCATCGGGCAACGGATTCAGCTTCCCTCCACGAGAAGAGTAAATTCTATTTACTTACCTGTTATCAGCAACAATAGTTGTTTCAAGAGAGTGAGACGGAACATGATTGATTAGTTCTTTCCCCAGCTCTTTGAGGATCCAGGGTTATTTTTGTCATTCATCATGCCGCATTCACACGAGCATGATTTCTTTCGAGGTACCGGTGCGGCTATCATGGTAACGGAGTGGATTATTCAGCGGCGTGTTAGGCATTAGGAGCTGTTTTTCTCCCATCTCCACTGTAACATGCATAGATTTCTAAGGCTTCCGTATGCCTTGCAGCTTTTTCTCCCATCCTTTATTTAGACAGGAAAACCTGTTGGTTTCTGCATAAAATTCAGCATCTAGAAATAAACTGCAGTCCTCTGAACTAAAACTGGAGTTCAGATGTATCTCTTTGCTAGCAGGAAAGAGTGAGAGTAGAGCCCTTATTTATTTATTTACTTACTTGTTCTTTACCCGTAGGGGTAAACAGTGAATTTTCTCTTCTGTTTTGCAGAAAAGTCTCTTGCCAGGGCTTAGGTCCTTCCTCGTCCCCTGGGCATTCTCTTCACGGAGCTGCAGTTGCTCGAAGCAGAGCCGGCAGAGCCTCAGCCATGCCCTTGCGTGTTTGCTTGCTGTTGAAGTCTGTCAGTGGTTCTACAATAGACAATAGAACTTCCCAGTTGCAACAGGTGGTGGAGAAATGGAACCCAGCCAGGCACTCGCCCCGCATGGCAGATGTGGCTTTGCCTCCCCTGGGACACCCCATGAAAAAGCCAATACACTTCCAAGGGATGGCTTCTCCTACAAACTGTCTGCGTGCTCGGATAGGGACAGCATACTCCTCCCTTGCCCTGACCCCAGCCCTCCAGCTGACACGTTCACGCTCTACCATGAGTCTTTAAGCCAAGGCTTCCGCCTCGGGATCTGGAAGTTTGCAGGTCAGTGACGAAGATGAACTCTCCTGCAGCAAGGTGGGAGACTGGTTTTTTTTTCCCCCTAACAAATCTTAAAGGAGGAAGTTGGGCTCTGTGGGCCAGCAGTCAGATGCCGAAGCTGTAACACCAATCCCACCATAGTCCACGACTTCTCTCTTTCTTCCCTTCCTTTAAGCCTCAAAAGCTCCCCGCTCATTCATCCGTCTTGTGGGCTGGGAAATGGGGGAGATAAGGGAAGGGAGGTAGGAAGGCATGCAGGTGATCAGAGGACAGGTGGCCCACATGGTGTACTCTTACTCTCTTGTTTTAGAAACACCGAATGGATATGCTGTCTCCTTCTGTCTGGCACCTACGAGAATCTCATCTTACCATTCCTGATCAGCAACAGGCACTGTGAAAGAGCACTGATGCGTAAACTCCTCTTTTCAAAGGGTGTCCATGCTGTGTGGGATCTCACATGGAGAAAGATGACCCGTGGGGATAGTTCTTGCTTTGAGTGAAGAACGAGTGCTGCTCTGTGTGGAGGAAAGTTGGGTCCCTTACAGCCCACATAAAAATACCTGATGAAGATGAGAAATCATAGATTCACACAATGCTTTGGGTTCAAAGGGACCTTCAAAGCTCACCCAGTCCAACCCCCTGCAGGGAGCAGGGACATCTGCACCCAGAGCAGGGTGCTCAGAGCCCCAAGGGCCAACCTGACCTGCAATGGTGCCAGGGATGGGGCTTCTGCCACCTCTCAGGGTAACCTGGGCCAGGCTCTCACCACCCTCAGCATCAACAGTCTCTTCCTTCTCTCTGGTCTGAATCTCATGACTGTGAATGATCTTCACTGAAGCACTCTGAGGCCCCAGCTCAGTTTTCAGCTGAACTAAGTTTAAGATCACTTCTTAACTGATTTAATTTTAACCAAGTGAGAGGAGTGACTGCTAGGTCTGAGGGGAAAATGAAAGAAATGCAACCGAGGAGAAAACCTGCTGCTGTGCTGGATTCATCACACCTTGCACTAATCCACCTCTCCCACCCTGCTCAGGAGGGGCAGGGAGAGAGCAGCTGTGTGAGCAAGGTAGACCCACCATGCCTTGTCACTGGAGGTTCATCACTTCTGCATGCCAAGCCCAGCGCTGCCCAAAACCATGCACTGGATGTTGTATAACAGTCACAGAAACCTCCCGGCTGTCCCAGCACTGGTGTGGCCAGCAGGACCAGGGCAGGGATTGTCCCCCTGTACTGGGAGCACTGGTGAGGTTGCACCTCGAATCCTGGGTTCAGTTTTGGGCAATGACTCCAGGAAGGATGGTATAAACATACGTTTTCCAAAAGGAGCTTTTATTATGGTCCTTTAAAAAACCCATCCTTTCCTTTAAACCTGTAAAAATACAGGGAGGTGCACTAGGTCATAGAAGTAAAATAAAAGAATCTGTCCTGCTCTTGCTTGACTCCATCCAAAATGCAGGAGGAAATCTTAACATTTAAATGCTGTCCCAACATCCCAGTTTCTGAGCAGTTTACGCTGCACATGTACCATGTTGGTGCTCCGAGGAACACCAGACCAGGGAGGCTGGTGCATTAGCGATCCTCTTCTAAGGAAGAATTAGCCCTTAGCTTTTAGTAACAATCCTCCATTTCTCCACGTTATTTATAGCAGCGTTTCCAGTTCTGAGTCACATACGCTGAGAAATGTGAATGAAATCACCACTGGGAGGGGTTTTTTGTTGTTTTCTGTAAACAGAAGTGACCTGGGACCTCTCGTACAAGCAGGTTTCTGAGTCCGTGAAACGAGTATCATGGTGATTAAAAATAGCTACAAAAATAAGGTTACGTCTCCAAAATCAAGGGCTGTCCCAAATTATTCTCATGGATTTTAAATGTTCATTTTGGACACGCAGCCCTGGCAGGGCCTTCACTGCAGTCGAGTGGCAGCGTAAACCGGAGTAAAGCTAGAGACAAACTGGACAGGAATCACGACACTGCTATGTCCGTGCGTAGCAGAGACCCTTCACCTATACCTACATCTGTCCCCAGCTGCCAAAGGATTCGGGTCTGTTGGGAGATTCAGCCCTTTGGGAGCTGCGACCGTTTTCTGCCAGTGTTTGCTCTACTGCTCTGTCTTTGACGAGGTCATTCACTGCAGGGTTTTGGACCGACGTCCAGAGCACTCCCAGGTTGGCGTGGATAGCCGAGAGCGACTGGAGACAGAAAGAGAGTGGATGACTCTTTCATACAGGGAAAACTGAAATCTGTAAACTCATTTTTAATTATAAGGTCCTTGATCTGGGAGATGTGTGATGTATTCCAAATCTAATTAATGCTTTGCTTTTTTCCCCCTGATTTATTCTTTCTTGAGCAGATTTCTAATATTCCTCTGTGCTATTAACTATAGCGGGACTGATTCTCACGAACGAGAGGTTCCTGTCCCCTTCTGACAGTTCAAGGAGCCCTGAAAGTGACCAAAACTGGCTTTTTCATGCTGCTTTACTTTCAGAACAAGGCCTGAATCCATTATAAGCGAGAATAAAGGCAGCTTTGCTTCTTAAAAGGCAGGAGATGTATTCCTTGTACAGGAGCACTTAGATGTCTTCAGCTTTTGCACTGGTTTAGCTACAGCAAGAAAAACAGGATCTACAAAGAGAACCACTTGAAGACCGTGTCTATCCTTCTAGCTTAGTTAGTACCCGCCAGCAGCCAAAGTATCCTAAAACATTCCTGAGTCCTCCAAGAGAGGAGCCGTATCCTTGTTCTACTACTTTATTTCTGCACTGGCGACAATGGTCTGAAATATAAATCTCACAAACTCTCAAAAAATTCACCCTTCAGTGTGAGGGTCACTCTTGAGACAAAATTAGACCCTCTTGACTGCTTCTTATACGATCTCCAGATTCTCGTTTGATTTTTGTCTCACTTAATAAAGTGAGCGTAAACGCGGATGTTGAGGTTAATGGTGTAAGTTCAGCCCAGGCACTATCAGGGTCGTCACTGCTGTAACAATGGATTTAGAGGCTTTGTCTTATCAAGCGTCTGTTCATATATCCTGAGATTTTCTTGAAGGGGAGCTTGAATTCAGCTAGATTTAAACTGGCATCTAATTTGACACCAAGGTAGCGTGTGTCACCCTACCATTGAGACGGGGCAATGGATGTTACTGAATGTAGAGACATGCCCAAGTTTGGATGTTCATTGGTTAATTCAAAGAAATAAATAAAAACCCCTCTCAAATTGATTGAGTTAGCCTGTTTCCAAACTTAAATAATTAATTTGGTTTATGCCTTGCTTATTAGGCAGCTCTGCTCCGTTGTGGCCTGCTGTAATCTTCAGTCAGGGAAACGAAACTGGAGGATGAAGAAAACGGGGAAAAAACCCAACGCTGAGAGCTGCGTGCTGTTCTCTGTGAGCACGGCGGGGTGATGAACCATCTGTAGCTGAGTAAATAGACCCTGTCAGCAGCGGGAGTGGCTCTGGTGCCTGGGCGTCGTGTGCTGGTACAATGTAAACCGTGGCTATGGCTTGCAAAGCAATGCCGGAGACAAACTGGGGGACTGGAAAGCCGCGTTGCCCACACGTAATCTGCAGGACGACGGTATTTTAAAAAATGGATAAATGCTACCTGTGCCAGGAGGGGTGGAAATTGCAATATCGGAGACGACGCAGCGTGTTTTCCCATCAGCAGCAGAGGATGTGTCTCACGGAACTCAACCCATTGGCTGCTGTAATCGTATTCAGCAGCGAGCGACTGCTTTATGTGTTTGATTTACTGCTATCTTTAATTAGCGGCTATTCTGTCTTTTTGAACATTAAATGAGTTCGGTTTAAGAATTCTAATTGTAAGAGTCTCTCAGATTAACAGAATAGAAAAAAATACATTCAGAATGAACTTTTTTTTTTTAATTCGATTAAAATAAGCTGTTACAGGGAACAGAACAAATGTGTGCAGGGAAATGATTAAACGGCGTGGCGTTCTCCACACTGCCCTCCCCATTTTGGATAGTCACACTTCTGGGTTCCTTCAAGCCCAGAGCTTTCCTCTCCTACAGCCACAGCCAGCTGGTGTCAATGGAGACGCTTCCTGATGTCACAAGCTCATCACCTCAGACTTCAGATCATCGTTTTCGAAGGATGGAGTGACTGGATGATTTTCCACCACTCAGTATGGCAATGGCTGCAGTCTTCAGGAGAAATGTCACTCTCCCACAGCCTCTTCTCGAATCTGCCCTCAAAGGAATGAATTCATACATTGCTAAAATATCTCGAGCAGCTTTTGACACTTCAAAGCACTGGCGTGCTCAGCACGGTGTGGCCGAGCTAACGCTTCCAAAGTGACTGTCCACTGAGATCACGCTGCTCTAGAGACAAACGCTTCCGAAGCAGATGTCAAAACTGACACGGGAGCCCATCTCTGAGGTGGTTCTGCTGTGTCCTCCGCCTGTCGCCTTCCTCAAACCTGCCACGGGGCAGCGATGGCCACACTTGCCATTCAACCCGTGTACTTGCAGCTCTCTCGTGACCTATTATGAAACTACCTCCGCGAAGCCAAAAGGACCCCAAAAGTAATTTCTTTTTCCACAAAGCATTTGCTGTGTTCTTCGAAAGGTTAACCCGCCTCGCTAAACTGTACAAACATTATTTCACTTTTATTGACACTCTTTTCAGACCATGAAATGACTTGAGTTTTAATCTATTTTTTTATACCGAAAGGAACAGGCTAATTTAATAAGCTCCACACATGGAGGTATTTCAAAGACACATTTTCCAAAGCTCTTTCTTGAAATGATGAGGAGGGAAAGGAAAATGCTGTGTCCCAAAGAAGAGGTTATTGTTGAGAGAAATCATGGGCTGATACTAGATTTTTTTTTTTTTAATTCCAAGGCATGACTGGAGACTGTGGCACAGCTTTCACGCAGGAAATGCTCCATGTTGCTTGGATTGTGAAGAGAAGATTTATACTGTCTGGTTATCTTTTCTTAGGGAAAAAAAAATACTAATAAAAAAAAAATTCTGAAGGGATGATTTAATCTCAGCACAAAATTCTTTTCCCAAATGTGCTGTGTTTTCATTGCCCACCCTTCACGGTGTGAGAAAACAGCAGGAGTATTGGAACACAGAAGGTTCTACCTGCACATGAGGAGAAACTTCTTTGCTGTGCAGGTGAGGGAGCTCTGGCCCAGGCTGCCCAGAGAGGCGGTGGAGTCTCCTGCTCTGGAGAGATCCCAAACCCGCCTGGGCACCATCCTGGGCACCTGCTCTGGGGACCCTGCTCTAGCAGGGGGTTGGATGGGGTGACCCCCAGAGGTCTCTTCCAACCCAAAACAGTCTGGGATTCTGTGATTACCTAACAGGGTTGGCTGCTCCCTGGGGTGAGAGCAAATGTTGCAGCCTCTAGTATGGGGCTACAGAAAAGGAAAGTTGCGCTTGTCACTTAACTTTGTCATATAATTTTGAAATGAATCTTCTATGCTATGCTTAGAGGTGAGTAAAGGGTCCCAACAGACCTGAGCATCTCTGTGGCCTCTGATAAACCACCATATCATTGTGAGCAGCATCCCCACCTGAGTGAGCCAGATGGTGGGGCAGGGCTGGGGGGGCCCAGGGCACCATAGCCTCCTGTGTTCAGCAGCTGTGGGTCCCAGGAGGTGGTTCCCCAAAGGCTGTGTCCTCTCAGGGGAACGGGACCTCCACCCAATGCAACCTCGCAATGACCATTCTTGTGCCAAACCAGAGCTGTGGGCTGGGTCCTCCTCCCATGGGAGATTGTGAATTGGTGGGGCACCACAGATGCTCCTAGTAAATACTCCAAACTCTGAAACGATAAAACTACAGCAGAAGTGTGGGGCATCATGATCCTGCCGATAGAAACTTGTCTCTGCTCATGATTCCACCCTGTATTTTCCTGTTAAGGGGATAACTCAGGGTCAACACATGACAAATGCTGCTTCCAGATTCAGTAACGTACTTGAACATGTGTTTAAGTAGCACCACTTTGCTCCGAGGAAGTGGATTTTGCTGTGTCTGCAGGCTCTGGGGTTTCGTAGTTCATGAAATTGCTTCACATAGCAAAATTCTGAGGAACTCATAGAGGTTCTATTGGCTACACAGATTAGGAAAATAATGGCACAGAGCATTAGCTCGCTGCTGCCTGGTACTTCAAAGGAAAAAGTCAGCAGTTCAGAGGGCTCTACTGGGATCCTCTAGAGAATCCAGCTTGTAAAACCGTGTTGGAAAGTCTCTTGAACACCAGGCTTGTCAGACTGACCAGAATAATAACTTCAATATGTTATAAAAAACCTTCTAAGCGCACCTAAGGAAACAAGGGGTTTGCTCTTGACAGAACAGCCCTGTTGATGCTGAACCTGCAACCCCTTTGTGTTTTCCTCCCACTCTTTGAGATGAGTGTTTGGGCACTACTAATCCTCAAACTGAGAGCAGCAAACAATGAGAGGAAAGACTGTCCCAGGGGAGCTGCCCATCAAAGGTTTCTGCTGCAGGGTCTGTGCCAAAGTGATCAGCACTGGTGAGGCCAGAGCTGCTGTGCTGGGTCCAGTTCTGGGCTCCCCAGTTCAAGGGAGACGAGGAGCTACTGGAGAGAGTCCAGCGCAGGCTGCAAAGGTGTTGAGGGGGCTGGAGCATCTCTGTGCCGAGGAAAGGCTGGGAGCCCTGGGGCTGTTCAGCTGGAGAAGAAAAGGCTCTGGAGGGTTCAATCAGTGTCTGTACCTAAGGGAGGGTGGAAAGAGGAGCCAGGTTCTTTCCAGTGGTGCCCCGTGACAGGACCGTAGGTGATGGACACACACTGAAACACAGGACGATCCCTCTGAACATCAGGAAACACTTTTCTACTGCAAGAGTGACCGAGCAGCACAGGTTGCCCAGGGAGGTTGTGGCATCTCCATCCTTGGAGATATTCAAAAGCTCTCTGGACATGGTACTGGGCAGGCAGCTCTGGGTGGCCCTGCTTGAGCAGGGGAGGTTCAACCAGATGACCTCCAGGTGTCATTCCCAAAGTTTGTACACTGGTCTTGTTTTTCAGTCCTGTGCAAATTTTTACATGCTGCTTAAGTTTCGTACTAAAATGCAGCCAGTGACTACTGAGGTACCAGCTGTAAGAACCAAACCCTCGATCAGCATTCAGCTCGGGTCTACAAACAGGGAAATTGGTGTCTTTCAGTCAGCATAACTTTAACTGACTCATAGGATTAAAAAAAAAAAAAAGAAGAAAATGGAAAAAGAAAAAAAAGGAAAAAGAAAAAGAAGCGAGAGCCCAGTTTTTAACATCTGGCTACTCTGTTGATACGTGGTGCTTCATTAACATCCACAGCTTCGAGGGCCGTGACAGAAGATCACGTAAGATATATATTTCATAATGCTATATGCCACCTGGAATAAGCTTCCTTGCTAATGTCTGGTGGAGCTAGCACACACCATCCACAAGATCTGTCTTGACGGGCAACACGAATCGCCACCCATCCTAGGAGAGAGGTGGAGCCCTGTGTGGAGTGCATCATCAAGCTGAGCTCCATGTTAATGATGAGGAAAATGGTATTTTCTAACAACTCCTTTAGTGAGTTGTTACATTTTCAAGGGCAGGCGCTTTTAAAAAGAACTACTGTAACTAAAACTATCCTATCAATTTGATATGAGTTTTTTCCAGAACAGTAAACAAAGCTAACACTTGCCCACTCTGTAATAAAAACCAGGTTTGTTTTTTTTTTTTTTAACATAACAACTGAAAGTTTCTCCTGCAGCCTTTGACAGGTATTTTGTACACCGTTTCTTTCTGCGACTCATCAAGAATCCTGTTTAAACCCTCCTGTGCCTACCTTCTGGCACCCTGCATGGTCCTCATCTGAAATCTCTCGTACTCCCAAGCGCACACATGGGACCACACAGCCATCTTCTCTTCTTTCATTCGTTTAAACCTGTAGTGGATGGCTCGGGGCTCCTGTTTTTCCCCCAACGGTATCTTCTGAAAGCCACACCTGTGTGTGAAATGCCAAAACCCCAACGCACATGGACATCCTGGGCTCTCTCACCAAACATTAACGCTCCATAGAAGAGGCTTCCTAAACATTAGACACAATTCTATTCCTTCTCACATGGGACAGCTCTGCAAATACATGGAAAAATATACAGAAATATGAGAGCGTAACGTACTGGAACGTAAAAGCATGATGACAGTTTTAACTCTTCAGCTGACGAGTGTCGATAACCTCTGGCTATGAGCACGTACGTCAGGAGATGTTATCAGATGGTTGCGGTAATTCCTGTTATCTTTCCAGTTGGATTAAGAATATTTGCAGCAAGCTACTGCAGCTGGCAGAACCATGAGACGGAGGAGAGGTGAAGAGCTGCGGAGAGATGTGGCTCCGAGGCCACATCGAGCAAAGGGGAACGGGGTGGGGAGGGGTGGGATGGGGGAGGTGGGGAGGTATCATAGACCCTGATTTACAGAAGTTCTTTTAAATTTTGGATAACTGAGTATTTAAAAAAGTATTTGTTTAATCTGGAGAAAAGGAGGCTCAGGGTAGACCTCATCACTCTCCACAACGCCCCGACAGGAGGTTGGAGCGAGGTGGAGGTCGGTCTCTTCTCCCTGGGAACAAGTGACAGGACAAGAGGAAATGGCCTCAAGTTGCACCAGGGGAGGCTGAGGTTGGCCCTGAGGAACCATTTCTTCCCCGTTGGGGTTGTCCAGGCCTGTCCCAGGCTGCCCAGGGCAGCGGTGGAGTCCCCATCCCTGGAGGGGTTTCCCAGCCCTTGTGTCGAGGTGGTGCTGAGGGACAGGGGTCAGTGGGGACCTGGCAGTGCTGGGGGAACGGGGGGACTCCAGGAGCTTAAAGGTCTCTTCCAACCAGAATGATTCTGTGGAAACATTATTTGTATTGGATTTTGGGAGACAAATCCAGGTAGACCTGTATGATACTAAAACTGAAAACCTCTTTATATCCTGTTGTTCAGTAGCAAAAAATAATGGAATTGTACTAAGATACCAAATATATTTAATGTAGAGATTGATATTTTAGAGTGATGACTAGGACTTCTGCTAAAACTGAATTTTGAAGCTATTATTTTTTTTTAAATAAGGGAGAAATAAACATTTATAATCTCTGTAAGGCATACCTTTTATGATGCACTGTCTCACTTTTCTAGAGTCAAAAATGATAACGTTGTACGTGTCAGATTGGTTCTGCTTCTAGAGAATCTGCACGTTTTCTTCTAGGGCCTCTTTTATTAGTCCCTGACACCCAAAGACTAAGCAAAGACTTTCTTAAGTAGCAAATAAAACAATTTAGACATTTAATGGACTGTCACTTGGAAGGAAAATTATCTAAATACGGGCAGCAATTGGGTTTGACCGTAAGCATTCCGCTTCCAGCTCTTCCCCTTGCTCTAACCTTTTGCACTGCAGTTAAAAGACCTTAATAAGAAAGTGAATGTGGCTAAAGTGATAATTTACCCTGGCGAGATTCGGGGCCACGTAAAGTAAATTTTATTAAAAAGTCCTGTTAAGACAGACAGAAGTAATTTCATCCCATCCTCCCCTGTTGAGTTCAACTGGGGCTGACCAGCAGCTATTCAATTTGCACGGGAGCTGACGCTACTGATAAAGAGAATAAAAACGGCCCAAACCGCAGCCAGGGGTTTGACTTCCTCGCCTGTAAAGGGAATGGCCATTTGTTCTCTACTTAAAATACGGTAGTAATATGGGAAATATTCCTCTTTGATTGTTGCAAGTGGTGCCTGAGAACTGTTGAAGGAAATTTCTGTGTTTACCTTTTCAGAAATCCAATGAGATGTGTGAAATTTAGCAAGAGAATGTTAAAGCTTCATTGTAAATTCAGTGTATTTTTAGAGACGTGCTATCTGCTTTAAATACTTTCTAATTTGGATCTGAGCAAACAAAATCTGCTAGCTGAGATAAATACCTATGTAGGATGGAGAAGATTTTGGCTCAGATATCTGCGATCATCCATATTAAAAACCTTTAATAAAGCACTGAAAATCTTCGTGGTGCTTTACCAACACGTAATAAAATATGACCCTCAGAACCTAAGTTTTCACTCCGGTTTCACAGATCAGAAAAGCTGTGGATTTGGACATGGATCCTCCCCACTGTGACCCTTTTCCCCTGAAGAACACGGTGTGGTGTGGAATTCCCCAGTGAGGGCTGAGGCAGGCTGCTCAGCGCAACGTTCATACTATCATAGAATCACAGACTGGGGTGGGTTGGGAGAGACCTTAAAGGTCATCTACTTCCAACCACCCTTCCATGGGCAGGGACATGATCTTGCTGGGCACAGAGGTGAGACTGATTGGCCTGTAGTTCCTGCGGTCTTCTTTTTTTCCTTTTTCCAATCAGCAGGAACTTCACTGGATGGCCACGAGTTCTCAGATATGATAGATAGTGCCTTAGCAACTTCATCTGCCAGTTCCCACCAGGACCTGTGGATGCATCTCATCAGGTTCCATGGATTTGTGCACCCTCAGGTTCCTTAGATGGTGTGACATGATCCTCTTCTACAGTGGGTGGCTCTTCATTCTTCCAGTCCCTGCCTTTGCCTTCTGTGACCTGGGTGGTACAGCTGGAGCACTTGACAGCAAAGTCTGAGGCAAAAAAGTCATTGAGTATTCCAGCCTTCTCCATATCCCAGGTAACCAAGTCCCCTGTTTCCTTCTGGACAGGGCCCACATTTTCCCTGATCTTCCTTTTACAACTGATAGAGCCAGTGAGGGCATCTCTGCCCCTGCAGCAAACCCTGTCCCCAAAAACCTAGGAAGTGGTTGAGGTGCCTCACCATGAATGCCTGGAGCCATCGTATTGCCCGTAGGGTGTCCCCCTCAGCTGCCTCTCCAGCAGAGCACAGGACTCCTGCAGGTACCACGTCATGTCTGCCTGCCCTGCGCAGGTGATTTAGGTTCCATTGGGTAACCAAAGGCTCCAGCCATCTGTGCTTTGGCAGCTGAATCTCATCCCAAGCCCCCACTGTGTTCATAGGAGTGAGCACCTGAATCACAGAACCCTCTGGTTGGAAGAGACCTTTAAGATCATCAAGACCAACCGTTCACCTGCACTGCCCGTCCCTAAACCACGTCCCTCAGCACCACATCTGCACGGCTTTTAAACACTTCCAGGGATAATGTCTTCAAGTATCTCACCCTCAGTGCCAGAAGTTTGGTGGTGGCACCAAATTCATTATGCAGCACCACACTGTGGCTGTTTTTAAATCCACTGTAAAAAAAGTCTCACCAATTTCTAAGTCCTGGCCCCGGTGGGGTGGGAATCTCTGGGTCTCTGACCTCGGGGTCATTCCCACTCTTCTATTCTGTGATTTGCCAGGGGAAAACAGCCCTCCAAAAGCAGAACTTGCCTGCTCTCAGCTGCGTGCCATAGCTGAGAAAAGTGGAGTCAGCTTCCTTGAGACCTCCCCTGGTTCAATGAATCCTGCCCTGCTGCGAGTCACCTCATGTGCCTCCCTCCAGCACCTGGCCTCAGAAAAGGTCAGAGTCCAGCCTTCGCTCCTGTACTAATCCTTTCCTCGGGCTGGCTGGAAGCAGCTCTTTGCTCAGTGAATGGCTTTAAATCATCTCCCTCAGTCCTTGGATTTTGTTGTGGTCAGCATGTGTCTAGAATGAAGAATTGCAGCATCCCGGTTATAAGCACCCAAGGCTTTTATTAGCTCTGGTCCTAAGAGCCTAATTCCACGGTTAATCATTAGATAGGTCTTCCTGCGAGAGATCAAACTTCAAAGTCAGCCTTTGGTCAAGTTAACATTGTTTGCTTAATGAACGTTCCCCCATTCCAAACCATGTCCTGTCAAAAGGTTAGTGATCACCCACCACACCGCTTGCCTTTTGCACCGCTGGAGTCAACTGGCTTCAGATAAAATCATAGTCGAGAAATGTTTTTTCATTAGCTAAGGAAAAAAAAACCACCTCGGTTACTGGAAGTTACAAACCATCAGGAGGATGTAACAAGGAACTGAATGGAACTTGTCTCAACTGTGAATGAAACTTGTCTCATTCATCTCAAAGCCCTGTGGCAGCAACATCAAGACTTGTAAAAAGCGTCTTTTCCTGAAACGATTGTGCATGATTATAAAAGCCTTGCCCTATATTTTTGGGAGGAGCACCAGAGCTTGACGGTGATAACATTTAATGCAGACCCTTTCTTGTACGCGTGAGTCTGGCACACACGGACGTTCTGTGTTTTGGGTGCAAGAGCCAGGTAGAAGCTGAGCGTTTCTCTCATTTTCTGAAATGTCCAAGTTAATCACAGAATCCCAAACTGGTGGGAGTTGGATGGGACCTCTGGAGACCATCCAGTCCAACCCCCTCCTAGAGCAGGGTCACCAGAGCAGGTTCACAGGATGAAGGAATGCTGCTGTGGGACAATACAAACAGGACAGCTTCAGCCACCTGACAGACAAAGACCAGAGGTATCTGAAGTGACCAAGGAGTGTTGGAAGAACTCCGTCCTTGCGGAGTTCCGCCTTGGACTCTTGGCAGCCATTATCCCTCACAATGGGAGGGACATTTGCCAAGGAATTTTGGATCAGGTCTCTACACTTATTCGAGGCTTTGAAATGTGTTTTGCAAGCCATGGAGGGGAAAAAAAAAGCAAAAAATTAAAACTGAGGCAGAACTGTCCCTAGAAGGTGTAAATTAAAGGGTTAGAAGACATCTCACTTTTAAATATTATTCACATTCAATAGAGAAAAGCAGCCCCTTGATGCTGCACTGACTTTCTGGTTTAGAGCTCAGTAATTAAAAGCAGCTATTTTTAAAATTGATGTTTGTTAATCCAAGCTGCTGTAACTTTGCATTTCATTCCAGGCAGTACCTTTTGCTCCTAAAAAGCACCCCAGAAGGACCAGTTTTAAACCAAAAATCCTGTGAATATTTATCTACTGGATTTAAGACATGAATGAATTGAAGCAGCTTAGGAAAATGCCAGCAGAAGTCCACCAACATTCTAGCACTGCAACCAACGCAATAGAAATTGGCCATGAACTTCTTTCAGAAGAGAGGGCGTGCAGTGGAAGTTGTACCTTCTCACCGGGGCTCCAGAGGGAGAGGGGAAACGGTTGTGATTCTGCTTTGCTGGATCCCTCCGTGGCTGATCACCCCAGGAGAGGGAACTGGATGCTCTGCCATTCGCTGGGCAGAAAAGAGCCTGGACTTAAAGTTGGGTGGATGAGATTTTGAGAGTCCGATTGTGGGATGGTAAAAGAAGACTTGATCCCTGTGTGCTGACAATGTTTTTAACTCATTTGTTTAGTCTTAATTCCATTTTTTTCTGCTTTACTCCACTTTAAGTTTCACTTTCTTCTATTCTTCTCCCTGTAGAACAGAGCTCTAATATTTTTAAACCCTCCACTACTAAAAAGAAGGTTGAAAATGACAGTATGTCTTTACTTCTAGAAATAAAGTCACCAGGTACTTAGAAAATGGGTCTTGCTCAAACATTCATGGTTACACCTACCTCTAGATCTGGAGTCTGGAGAAAATCTCCACCTCCTCGGAATGCATCAGCAAAGGGTTCTTGAAGGTCAGTTGTCACTGAGTGTGAAGAACAGTCTAGTTTCTAACCAAAGCTCTTCGGAGAATAATGATTTTCCTTCCATGGAATGGATCTAGGAGACAAACATGACACAGATGACATACAGGAGCAGGTCCCTCAGCCCCATTTAATTTGCCAGTGCAGAATCCATGCCAACAGATTAAAACTGACAAGTTTTAATGGCACATCTTGTAAATTCAGAGTTTCCCAGGGAGAAACCTGTGACCAGAGGATGCCAGGCTGGAACTGAAGTGCCATTACTCTGCAGGGACGCTTGCCAAATGAAACGGGAACGTAGGAGCATCATTGCATTTTGCCTGGGGACTTCAGTTCACAAGCAGGACTGCATCCAGATAAATTATTATAGTTTGAGTATTTCCATTCTTCTGAGTTCGTGTTTTGTCAATCTTTGACAAATATCTTCGCTCATTTGTCAGTAAAAATGAGAGACATGTAAGTTCAGAAGCGTGTCAACACCTTCTGTTTTGTCATCAACTGTGATAAGGTTAACCTTGAATACTTCTGAATTTATTTGGTGAAGAAGAAAAATGGCATCTGTTTGGTAGCCTCACATCTTCCTACACTTTCTGACAGCATGCAGCGTTTTCACCGAACTGTAAGATCTGCTCCTGAAAGCTGAGCTAATCAGAGGTGGCTATCCAAAGTTCAGGCAATAAATAGCTTGGCTTTCCAGCTTGCAGCAATAGAAAGGGAGATCGATAAAAACTATGGAGATTATTTCTCCGTTTCCTTCTGCTCCGTGTGAAGCTGGCCATGAAGGACAGCCCGCTTCCCTGCTGTCAGTTTTCTGTCCTTAGCTCTTGTGCTGCACCTGCTCACTGGAGGGAGAGGACTGACAGGAGGCTGGAGTGAGGTGGGGGTTGGTCTCTCCATCCAAGGAATAAGCAACAGGACAAGAGGAAATGGCCTCAGGTTGCACCAGGGGAGGTTGAGGTTGGCCGTGAGGAACCATTTTCTGCCCGTTGGGGTTGTCCAGCCCTGGCCCAGGCTGCCCAGGGCAGTGGTGGAGTCCCCATCCCTGGAGGGGTTTCCCAGCCCTTGTGTCGAGGTGGTGCTGAGGGACAGAGGTCAGTGGGGACCTGGCAGTGCTGGGGGAACGGGGGGACTCGAGGAACTTAAAGGTCTCTTCCAACCAAAATGATTCTGTGGTTCTGTGACTGTACATGCATACTAGCCCCTGAATATTTGCATTTCAGTAATACGTCCCTAAACAATACCTCTCTATAGCCTTTGCATATTTACTATCAAATCAGGATGTTTAATAATAAAAAATTATGTAACCTCAGTCCTTAGGACATCTGTGGATTTTTTCTTACTGTTCTTACAGAACTGGCTCAGTTATGAACATGTAGTCCCAGTGTCTCCTGAAAATTCCCCGTCAACAGGAAGAGCAAGGTTTGTTCTGAAAACAGGTGCATAGTTTCTACCTTAATGCCACAAAGCGCAGATTTAGTGATGTCAGCCCACATGGAGCTTGTGAGACACCCCTTATGCCAACTGGCCTTCTAGAGAAGAGTTTAGTAAGCAGCTGTGCCAAACTGGTGAGGGAGCGTCCAGTTTGAGCTGGATATAGATGTGAGGAGTAAGCATTGACCAGTGTGAGGGATATTTGAGACAAAATGAGAGAAGAAAAAGCCAGAAAAAAGAAATACAGTTACATCCTTGTATAGAGAAAAGGCAAAGGAGAAGGATCCAAGAGAACCAAGTCGGTTTAAAGTGTTTAGATAAACTCCAATTATCAGCAAACCCACATCAATATGTTGGGATTTTTTTCAAGCATCGATTTAAGTGAGCGTATACTCTAGATCTGTATCTCATTTGCCATTAGGGTTATTCGTGACCAGATATTTAGTGCAATTTCAAACAGACAACTAAGATACAGACCAGAATCTGGGAGAAAATACTTAATATTTGTAAAGGGTTAACAATATTTTGTCAGGATAGCTGAAATTCCAGGAGAGAGTCTGGGGAAATAATCCAAAATAATCTTGGAACCATTCTCTTTGAATATTCAGTGAGGACAGAGGAGGTGTGAGAACAGGAGAAGTTCAGAAGGTCTCTCTGAAACCGATATTTGGGGAACAAACCAGAAAGCTTAACTTCAATACCTGGGAAGAACGAGTCTAAAGTGTCTCGAAATGGTGGGGGGTTTGGTCTTGTTGTCGGCCCTCAGCGCTGAAGTCTGTCATTGCCGCTAAACCTGACGTTAGCTAAAAATCTGGGGTTGTGGGTAACGCAGTGCCACAACCCAGCAGTTCTGTTAGTAACTTCCACCTCAGCGTAGGAACAAGTGGCAGTTCAGAGCACTCTGAGAAGAGCATCTCAACCTCTGCTCCTTTGACATCTGGGGGCGCTGCCTGAAATCCATACGATGAATTTTGATGTGTGAAACTTTTGTGTCACAGTTTGGGTGCTGTGTCCTGGCTGGGTTGGAAACCACTGTTGACGCTTGGAAGCTTCTTTACAACAGATCCTTATGGTACACAGGCCTGTCTTTGGCCATGCTGAGAGAGGAAAAGCAAGTCAAGCTTTAGCAAGAAACATGGAAATAACACTCCACAAACTCCATAACATCTATCTGCTGTGAAGCCAGGAAAATATTTTCTACGATTGTCCCTGCTACTCTTCATCATAACGCAAAATCCCCAAACCAACCCTTCCCAAACATCCATCCCCACTAGTTTAACATTGACTTGCCATGAATGAGTTTGACTTGCTCCCGTCTGCAGCAGGAGGCCTTGCGATCCGTGCAGGATGGTACACAGCTTGATGAGCAATATTAGGCACATCCTTTTGTGTGGTACAGCCAACCTCTTAAAAATAGAAATGGAGCAAAGCCTTCCGAAGGAGGGATTTCTCTTTCTCCCACCATCCGATGAAGCTCTTCAGACCCATAATTTAACTGTTTGTCTCGTTGTAGAGGTGCTACAAAATTTGTCAAAAGACTTCAGCTAGTTAGTCTGCAATTTAGCTTGAAAAGTTTGTTTCTGCCCATTCTTTCTAGTTTTTGAATAAAGAGATAAGGGAGAACGCCTGCCTGCCACGGTAGGTACATGAGCTATAATTTGCAATGAAATATCATGAACTGTGCCACGCTACAGAAGCTTTAATTAGAGTAATTTAAACACATTGTAACTTACCAGTGATTTTGCATTCAGTATATTTTAAACAGCTGAGCCCTGAAAAAAACTGCAGTGATTTGCTCACCACCACATATCAATGGGCTTCCGCAGCTGTGGAGTCACACTCAAATCGAGCTTGCACCAGCAGCCAAATTATTCTTCAGGAACCGGGGAAAATCAGAGAATGATATCCCTGGAGACCGACCGCTGAAGAAAAATTAACTGTTAGGTCTCCTGTGCTGTTTTTGGCCAGTTGTACCTGCACGGCAGACTTTTAAAAAGAAAATTAAGATTACTGTAATGGTTCCTAGATATTTCACCTCCACAAGTTCGCTGTTCTCCACTGGGGCAGGAGGCAGCTGGCCAGTCTGCACGTAGGGCCATGAAGGTGTCCCTCTAGTTAGCAAAAAGCGGGGGAATAGGCTCCAAGCGAACGTGCTGTTGGGAGCGCTCTGAGCATGGACTCGCAGTAGAAAGGAAAAGACAGCAGGTACTGCTGGCTGGCAGTTCCAAACCAGCTGTTTGTTACAGGATAATCTCACAAGGCTGTAATTAAGGAATGAATATGCTTTTGAATGAAGGAATGAGGGCTAGAAAATTTTTTCCCTGACTTTCTTGGCAATTACATTAGCATTGTATATATCCCCAGTGTATTTTATTATGTAGGGCCCTTGCCACTTCCAGAAGCTAGAAAACATAAAAGGTTCTTTCATTCCTTGCACAGCTGCTTAAATCGACACCAGCTATGGGTAGGAGACATCGAACTGGATTGCACTTTTACACGTCCTGCACGAGCGCTTAATGGGAAAACCTGTCAGAGATTCAGCACCAACACCACGCCCCTGCCGCCGTATCTCCATGAGGCACCTTGCAAAGGCTGCTTCATGCTGTGCATCTGGTGCAGGTCTGTCAGGGAACAGGGCTGGGCTGACCACTGGATGAGTGGCAGATGCTCTCTCTGAGCCCCTCTCCCTTCCCAATGGGGAAGAGAAAGGGAATAAGGGAGAGAGACTGGTGGACTGGAAAACTGCTTTAATAATGAAATATATACTAGTACATACAAACCCAATGCTGAACCCAACCTCGTAATGGCACCACGTCACCACCACCACTGATGCTGTGGGCAGGCACTGGGGAAGGACCAGTCTGGGCTCAGCCACAGACAGGAGCTGGATTCTGGAACTGGATTCAGGAATGCATGGATTGAGATTGAAGGCAGAATGGACATTGTCCTCCTTGGACTGCAGCCAGTGAAGAAGAGAGCTTGACCCTTGTGACCCCTCAGCTTTATCCCGGATATGATGTCTATGGGATGGAACCCCTGGATGGACAGTGCAGGGTCACCTGTCCTGTCCACTGGTGCAGCCTCCAACTCACCACACCCCACCGTGGGACCCAGGGTTCAGCAGTGACCTTGGTCTGCACAGGAGCAAGTGTCAGCCAGAGCCTTTCTGCACCCCAACCCCTGGCCGTGACTGTGGCCATCCAGCGCTGTCACTGCCAGGAGCAGCCGCTGTCTGCACAACCCTGCCGGGACCTTCAGAGAGTGTCGTCACTGAGCAGAGACTGAGCTGGACGGTGAAACCACTGACCAGAAGGAGTTCTGTGCTGACCCCAACGAGGACAAGGTCTCGGTCCAGGATCATGCCCAAACACTCATGCTTTACACACAGACATCCCTAAGTGTAGACCACCTTGCTCATCCTGCCCTGTGTCTGCCAGTAGAGAAGCAATCAAACCTATCTCTGATAAGCAACAAAAAGAGACAGGTGGGTCACAGCTAACCACCCATCTGCCATTAATTGTCTCTGCACACCCAACTTGCGGACCAAGGTGAGTCGTTGGGGCTTACCTAAGCACAAGTGCTGACCTCTTCCCAGCCAAGGCCATCAGAGGCTGACTTGGACAGAGAAGCAGCAGTTCAGGCACCTGATGTGCAAAAACCTAAAATGTTCCTTTAAGGAGAGACCAGCCTGTAAATAGAAGATTTTTACACTTCAAAGTTTAGAAAGGTTAAACATCCTGGAGATTAAATGTTCACCACAGCATCTGTAAATGATAGAGGAAGGTATCAAATGTGGAAAGGGCATGAAATTTCCACACAAAAGCAAGGGATTCCTCTGAAAACACTCTCTCCAGGCAAGAAGTGCCCTGATAATATTTTCTAAAGACGGCACAACAAAGCAGCTAACCATCACAGGCTGCTGGAGGACACCCTGCATAGTTAATTCAAAGCTAAACCGCAGAGGAGTAGAAGCACTTTGTTCCAACACTGCTACCTTTTTTTTTTTCTAAAACAAAAAAGCCCTACCTTTCTGAAAATGTAATTGAGTCAGCTGCTCCAGTGACAGCACTCACAACAGGGAAAGGATGAGTCTTCAGTGAGTGATTAGATTCTGGAGCAACCCGTTTAGATAACCATGAAAGTATTTTATTGCAGAGCTAGTCCAAATTCAGGAACACGTGTGTGTCATAGAACAAGAGAAGAAGAAAAAATGAAAAGTAACAAAAAATAAGCTTTTAAAATACATTTTTCCTTTCTTGGGAGCATTTGAAAATTGTAGGCTATGCCTGAGACAGGAACAGGTCACCGGACAGCCTCTCACTGCCCACCAGCTTGTCCCTTCACGCCTCTTGAAGCCACAAGTGCCCTCTGCCCACACAGCAGGCACCACATTTCACTAGCGTGCTGCAACAGGAGACTGACCAGCAGGGTGTGACCGTGCTAGGGACACAGATGAACCCTTGCTTGCTTCAAATACTCATTTTATCTACAAAAATAATCAAACTTCACACAACTAACCCAAATATCTACTCAAATGATAGCCGCTGATAGCACTCATAGCCCACCACATGGATGCATCTCACCAGCCCAGCAAGCCGTGGTCCCAGGGAGGTCAGGGTCACACCCACCGCTCCAACAGGGAACCTCTACTTAGGAAAAGAAAATAGCCTTGTTTCTGGATTTATTGTCTGAGAAGACTTCAGGAGCTTCCTGTTTCACTGGCCAACCCATCTTTCATCTGACCCATAACAGAGCTTGAGCAAAATGTTGTTCATAAAACACTTGTCAGCACTGTGCAGAGATGACATTGCTTATTGTGACCTAATGCAATCTATTTTTTACAATTAAAAAAATCTGGAGGCTTTAATATACTTGGGAGAGAGTTACCAGCAGGGATGCTAGCCCAAGACCTGGTAGTAGCTGCAATGTGACCTGCACAACTAGAGGAAGCACTTGGTAGCACCAACAAGTTGTGTGGTGCCTTTACTTACTGCCTTTGCTTCTCAGAGTTCAGTCTACTCGAATGGGAATCGTTACCCAAACACTCACTGTTCTGCCTAATCCCTTTGGGGCACACGTTCAATAGAAGTCAATTTATTAATTTCAAAATGCTGGAAAAGCCTCATCTCACGTCACTGGGACAACTCCCTTTAGAAGCAACACGCTGACAAACCCACTTTCTCTGCAAAGCTTTATCACCCACCTTCTTAGCTTGACTTCACCTCTAAATACCACAAGTGACTTCGCAAGAAGCTTCAACGCACACACAGGGTGAAAGACCCAAAAGGAGAGCAGGGTGAAGGAGAAGCTTGTATACAAGCGGGTCACAACCAGTCGCGGGCGTTTCACTGACACTCACCTGAGAGCGTCCACCAGCCTCAGGTGTTCCGCCTAAGAAACCAGGCTGAAGCACGGACTCTTTGGAGGAAATCTTTGGGTTTTCAGCTGTATCAAGGTTGTCCTGCTGCATTCCCAACCTTTCAGATAAGCAGTAACTGGTAGCAGTTCAGCTGCAGGGTTTTTTTTTTCTCCTGAATGACTATTTTATTCACCAGAGGTGCAGGTGGGGCACATTCCTGAGCAACGCTCTGCCATGTGACTTGGATTTGGTATAAAAACCCCTCCCAGGAACTCAGTTCTGCTTGCAGGCAGTGTGAGTGAAGGGTGTGTGTAGCCTGGTGGATCTTGCTGGCCAAGTTTGGAGGCTTCCTGGGTCAGCGTTGCTATGAGCAGGTAGGTAAACAAGCAGTTAGTTCATTTTCCCTGCAGAACTGTTCTCCTGGCTGTGGCTTTGCTCTTTGAAGAGCTGTAGCTGGTTATGTGCTGTGCCTAGAGAAAGGGTGGGTTACGGCTCCTGCTGATGCACCTGGCAAAGGGCTGGGAGTAATAGAACTTAGTGGGTTGGGAGGGAGGAGGCTGTGAATGGTGTGGTCTGAGCTAACTTGGTGTTTGGGAGGGTAAAATGCAGCTATTCTACACAGCAAACCTAATTGCTCGGTGTGTTTGTGGTGCGGTTCTTTATTGTACTCTATGACCCTGACTTTACTTCGAAGGGAATCTCCCTTGGAAATGTGCTCCTTGAGGTATCAAATGTGGTATAGTGCTGTCCATTAGTGCTGGCTTCTAGAGCAGGAGGTAGTCTGCTGTGAGCTGGGATTATGAATTGTTTATATCTTTTTAAAATAGCTGTTCTCAGTGTTTTTGGCTGTGTCTACTTGTGATGCTAAAGTGATGAGAGAACTTGAGAGGAGCAGAGCCAAAGTCTGTTTGAACTGCATCTGTATCCCCTTTCTTAAAGCAAGGGGGAAGATGATCATAAAAATAACTTTTTTCCTTTCATTCAATTTTTTTTAACTGATGTCTGTCCTTGGAGCACATTGGCCTGGAGCACCAAGTTACTGGTCCATGTATGTCTGTAGAAACCTGACTGTCTGAGATGAAGCTCTTTAGTATGCTGGGCTATCCTGTTGTTGACTTTAATAGGCCTTCAAAGAGATGCAGCTTGAATAATAACCCACATCTAAGGTTGTTACCAGCTGACTATGAGCCTAATAAGCTACCACCACTGGGACTAGTTAATGACAAAAGTGTCCCACTTCTTTGTCACTTGTGTGTTATATTTGTTGATGCTTCAGCATTTGCTGTCACTGTGCTTTTCAAACAAAACAAGGGCAGCGAAGCTTCTCTCAGCCTTGAGGCTGTCCTTTAGGTTTGGCTTTGATAGTGACCTCATGATGCACTTGAGGTTTACTGGAACAGCACCAGCTTTGAAGTGTGCATCTCCTGGTTTGTCTGCCCAAGAGCAGCACTGGGAGGGCAGGTCTGCCTTGTCCTGGGAGCACTGGTACATGCCTGAGTGAGGGCAGCCCATAGCATTTCATTGCCTTGGGAAAGATGTCTTGTGGCTTTCCAGCGCTGCTGAGGGCCTGGGGAGTGCTGCCTGGGCAAGATGTGATGAGGAGGTGCCTTTTCTGTTGTCCCTCACTGTCCTGCTGCTGCCCCCAGACCTTGTCTGTGGCTGCTGTTCCTTTTCACCTATAGCATAACTGTCCGAAATCCAACTTGGCCCCTTCCCCTCGCCTGTGTGGTCGGTCTGTGTGACTTTCCTCAGGCTTTTGAATGGCTTTAATGAGAGCGTGGCCTTGGGAGATGTCCTAATCCAGGAAGCCAGAGGGTGGAAACCCTTCTGTAGGTTGCTCACTCTGATGTGTGGAGTGGTGGGTCCTTGGCTGACAGGGTGAGGGTTTGCTGCTCTCTGGGATAGTCTTGCCTTTCTTCGGGGCTCCTTTTATTGCTGAAAGGAGCATTATGGGAATGTAAAGGGTTTCCACAGTGAAGGAGGGAGCTGATTTATACTCTGATGTTGATACATATCAGCAGTCTGTATAAATAAATTGCGTGTTTAGGTTATATAAATATGTGCATCCATATACGTACGCACAGTGTGTGTGTACAAGCTGCAGCTTCAGACTCTTGTTGCCATATTTTGAATTCTAAAACCCAGCTGTCTCCCAACCGTTTTTCAGGGCTCCTTTATTAATCATGAGTTTGGCGGTGTTCTTTATTCCTCACACTGATGTTGCATGTAATGGTGTCAGGCTGCCTTGAGATGCCTAACAGACTATCAAAAGATAAATTTTCTGTAAGACTTAATTCAAAGAGATTTATATTCCTGCAGCTCTTTTCCATGTTTCCAAATAAGATCTCATGAATTTAAATAGATCAACTGCAGTTGATGTCTCTTCTTGATCTATTTGAATTGCTTCTGATGCTACTGATCATATGCTTTTGTCTCCTTCGTGCTGGTGGTGCAGCTGCTTGTTCATTCAAGGCCCAGCTTCTGAGGTTCTAGGGTTATTCTGTGCCTCTTCAAGTGGCTCTAAACCTGCTAGTTCTTACAAGTGATCAGTGCTGGTTCGTTCTTGGTGAGCATTTAATCCACACCAGGATTTCGATGGGAAGGTTCAATTGGTCTTTCTCTTAAACTTGGTTGTCAGAAGCAAAAGGAATAAAGGAGATGGGATGGTTTCCATAACTCTTAGTGATACTGTGCCTTACTCTGCAATTAAGAGTATTTATAGCTTTATGCAGTCTCTTCTTCATGCAGAAAGGTGAATTACTGCTTCCTAAAAATCCATAATAAAGACAAAATAACTCCTGTAAATAACTTTTTTTATAGTTCATTTGAGCAGTTAACTAAGAGTATAGTATTGTTTCTCTTTTTGGTGACCGAGGAAAACTTGCAGCAGTTACTAAAGCATGAGTCTACACACATGCTGAACATGTATTCCACAAATAGAGAGCCATTGCTTATCTTGTAGCTTTGGGTAATATTTTCTTGTCCTGAGGATGCTGCTGAGTAATAGCCTTGTTTGAGCTTCTACAGAAACAAGCTCGGGGTTTCAGAAGTTCCCATTTCTTCGTTCACCGGAGCATCTCCTCTAGCCAGTGCTGTAAATTTCCCATTCTGCTCCTGCCATGCTCTTGTGGGTTGGAATGCTTGTAGGTAGTGTTGCACTTGAGGTGGACATGGCAGACCCATGAAAAAGCTGCCTCCTGCCTTCAAATGTAGAAGATAATTTTGGCCATAGGAAATTAAAATGTCTCCAAGATGCTTGTGCCATGTTCGTTTTGTTTAAATATGAGGGTAGTAAGTACCTACAATAATCCTGGCATGCTGCACAAGCCGCAATTTCACTGCATAATATATACCTGGAGCTGCTCTTCCTCCTCAAGAGGGTCCCAGCACATGAAGACTTCATTCATGGAAAAAGTTCTCTTATCTTTCAGGACTGTCTGTTCTTTGAAGACTCAACAACAATCACAAAATATATCAAAGCAGTTAATTTATTCCTGTTTTACTCAAGTGTTGGCAAGTGGTGCCTTAATGGCTTCCTAATGGATGCTTAAGGAGTTGTTTCTGTGTCCATAACTGTAGCCAGCAGAAGGCTCTCAGCACATTATGGCTGATAATTACATGTGAATTTAGGTAATGAGGTTAATAGGCTGCAGTGAGAGGTCAGTTTTTTAGCTGTCACCTTTGGGAATTCATTGTCAAAGATATCAAGGATGTCCTAATGTGATGCTTATCAAAAAAAAAAAGTTGCTGGAGGGGAAACTGCTTTTAATGTGATCTGCTTCTGAAGGTCTCTAAGTTGGATAACTAAACATTGAGCTGAGCTTTGTCCAGAGTCATGCCTGTTGTTGTCATGGGTAATCCTGTAACTGGTAGCTCTGGGTATATCGAGTGGTTTAGTAAAACATTGCGTAGTACTAGCCTAAATCGGAGCAGCACACTAATTGTCTTGTGGCAGCTTGCCAGGAGGCAGCCAGAGGTAACCTCCTTCCCCCCATCCTGCTGCCAGCTCTGCTCCCAACCCATCCCAAGAAAGCTGGTGCAGGTGCTGTGGTTAGTGACTTCCCTCTGTGCACTGGGGATCATTCCCTCCCAACCCATCCTGCTAACGGAGAAAGCAGAAAAAAAAATCACTGCAGAGGTTTTGGGGACTTTAGATTTGCAGTTTAAATGAGGGCTTTCATGGTGATAATGAGGGTACATTGCTCCTGGCTCTTTTGTTGTCGTTGAGGGAAATGCCTTCTTTTGTCCCCTAAACAAAAGAGCACAAGCACCCCAAGGAGAAGCATGTGCGTGCTCCACGGGGTAGAGCAGCAGTTCCTGACTCTCCATTAGTCATGCTGCAGTATTTTGGGGTTCATTTAGAGGAGTGTGCCCTGGTGAGGCCACATCTGCAGTCCTGGGTCCAGTTCTGGGCTCCCCAGTTCAGGAGAGACAGGGAACTACTGGAGAGAGTCCAGAGGAGGCTGCAAGAATGAGGAGGGGCTGGAGCATCTCTGTGCTGAGGAAAGGCTGGGAGCCCTGGGGCTGTTCAGCCGGAGAAGAGCAGCCCGAGAGGGGACCTCCTCAATGGGATCAAGAGCTAAAGGGGGGTCAGGAGGAGGGGCCAGACTCTGCCCAGTGACAGGACAAGGGGCAACGGGCACAAACTGGAATACGAGAAGTTCCACCTGAACATGAGGAGAAACTTCTTTGCTGTGAGGGTGGCAGAGCCCTGGCCCAGGCTGCCCAGAGAGATGGTGGAGTCTCCTGCTCTGGAGAGATCCCAAACCTGCCTGGACGCCATCCTGAGGACCCTGCTCTGGCAGGGGGTTGGATGGGGTGATCCCCAGAGCTCCCTGCCAGCCTCACCAGTCTGTCACAAAGATATATGTCCTAAAGAAAAAAAATCAACCAAACAAAAAACCACTCCAACCCCAACCCTCCCCCCTGCCTCACCCCCAAAAAAAACCCCAAACCGCACCAGAAAAAAAAGCACAGGGGATACTCAATGGGCATCATCTTGCCAGAGTGAATAGTGAAAGGAGCTTCAGGGATAACTGTGTTTTCTTTATGCCCTTCTTCAACTGGTGAAGAAAATTACTTCCTTGATAACAGTGAAGAATGCAAACGCTTTTTGCTCGTTCGATTCCCCCTGCTCTGTGTTCGCAGGACACAAAGGCAGGGACTGGACAGTGGTTGACAGTTCATACTTGCACAATGGCATAACGGCCATGTACTGTGTGACCTCGCCACAGCCCAGTGCTGTGTCCCTATTTCTGGCTTTAATACAACCTGCAGATGAGCAGTGCAGGGTTCTCATGCTGCACAGGGATGTCAGAACATGCTGCTTTGGAGAATGGAGAAAAAAAACCCTCCTCTTCTGGTGCTGGAGTGTTAGATGGAGCCTGTGTCTAAATGTGGTGAGCATATGAATGTGAAGTGTAAGAGGAGATTTGCCAACTGCTGATATCTATCTTATTTCTCTGCCTCCATATGTCTTTCCACTGGCTGCATCTTACGTCACGGTTTCCATCCCCCTGCTCAGATGCTTTTATATCATATTTGGGAGCAGGATGTCTGCTCCTCAAACGGAAGGAATGCATAATTTGAGCTATTTATTGAAATAAGAGCATTTTCTTGGGCTGTACGTGTATATCGATTTTTGAGCTCTCCTTTGAGCATACAGGTAGGGAGGCTGGGTAAAAAAAAAAGCATTCCCTTTCATATTGGAATAGATCTGCAGTCCCTCAGTGCAGGGTGAGCTGCAACAGGAGCATGATGCTGCAGAAGGGTGGGTTTACATGGCAGAAAAACCGTCCCACTTGTGACTCAGAGGTTCATTCTGTTTGCACACACCAATACACAAGATTGTTGTTATTAAACGTGCCCAACCCCCCCCAGGAGGTGTGTGTTGCACAGGGTCTGAAACATCACTGAAAAACATCCTGGTTTTCTGTCAGGGACATGCTGTTACGCTGCTCCAGCTGAAGAAGGGAAAATGCCCTTTCAAATGCTTCAATAAAGTCGTGAAAGGTATTTAATAGCAGTTGCTTTGCAAAGGAATATTCAAGACACTGACTTAAAACTCCTGTTTAAACACCACAAGAGTAATTTTCTCATGTAACTTGAATTCTATAGAAGTAAAATACATTTCCAGCTAATATTTGCTATTCAACAGGTGCAAGCCGCAGCTTACACATAATATAGCGCCAAAACCAGAGGCTCTTACTGTGTCTTTTGGGCAATAAGAATCTAGCAACTGTGTTCAAGAGTAAAGTAGTTTCTTACTTAAAGAATAAATACATTTTTAAAGGATATTTTTAAGTTTGGAGCAGTTTTGTTTCCCTAAATTAATCGCCAGTCCTTACAGAAGTATGAAGAAATAAAATGAGGTGTTATTTTTTTAATGGGCTCGAGATATGCTTTCTGGTCCCTCAGGTATGCTCCTCTGGAGAGGAACATGCTGAATCTCCTTCTCTGGGGAGATTCCAAACCCACCTGGATGCCATCCCGGGCAACCAGCTCTCGGCAAACCTGCTCTAGGAGGAAGGTTGGAATAGATGATCCCCAGAAGTCCCTTCCCACCCCCCCAAGTCTGGGATTCTGTGTAATTCTGTACTCAGTCACTTAAGATGGAGACTTCAGATACTCTTGTGTGCTTGGAGAATAATTTTTTAACGGAGCAAATAATCTATATTTGCTTTTCCAAGTGGATATGAGGTACTTAAGAGCCATTAGTTTACTGAGCAAATCCTTCAGATTGCAGCCACTCACTGTGGCTGGGTATTGGTGGAGACCATCCTCTGCAGAGGCTGAGGTGAGCCAGGGCATTGTATTTCTGATTAAAGATTATCTCCTTAATTGATAGCTGGAAAGCAGACACTCACAGTATTCTGACTTGTGAAATATTGATGAGATAATGGAATTTGTAGAAGTGCAACAAGAAATGGTCTGTGGTGGAGTGAGGGGGCAGTGCCTGGACTTTGCTGCCTCAAATCCATTGGCTTTGGCGTAGAGCTGGCAGTGTTCAGCCCTGCCTTTGCACACAAAGTGCTGTGGAATAAAGATAGAAGCACTGGGAAGAGGCACCCATCCTGCGTAAAGCTAGCTTGGTTCATGGGTGCTTCGGGCATTCTGGTGACAAAGGGTGATGGGAGCGCCAGGTCTGGCGGAGCTGGCGGCAGCCAGGGGTGTTTGGGCATGGAGGGCCAGACTTGAACCTTCTTGTTGAGTAAGAAGGAAATTTTGGTTACAGGAAAGGGGGTTTCCCAAATCAGCCTTGGGTTTAGCCTTCACGTTGTCTGTTCAGTGAGGGCTTAAGGGCTGCCTTTGTGAAGGGCCCACAGTCAGGACATGCCTGTGAGGTGTGGTGTTGGTGAGTGACTGATTTTGTGGAACCTCATCCTTTTTAATTATTACTTCAGCCCTGGTATTTAGTTTCTCTTGTATCAGAAGTGATTGAATCTTACCTTGTCAAAGAAAGATGTTTGCTTGCATTAATGATATGTCTACCGAAAACCAAAGTCATCTCAAGTATGTGCTAACTGATTATCTTATGCAAAGGACCTGAAGTTTATCTTGGGCAACACTCTAGTTTCATTCTAGGAGTCTAAAGATGCACTTTGAAATGCAGACTGACATGGCTAAATGAATTACCCCTGAGCTGAGTCTTGCTTCACTCAGAGCAGGGTGGGGGGGGGGGCAGCAGGGATTACAGTTTAGACCATCTGAGAAGGTACAGACTATCTGCCTCTTGTACCCAAAAGACCAGAACAGCATCAAAGATAATCGCTGCTTGATGGCTGCTCAGATCTTCATGAAGAAAAGCGATTACTGGGACATGCTTTATGGGTGTATCAGGTTTTGCTGCAATGGGGATGTGGCACAATCCTTGTATGAGTTGAGTCAGTATGAAGAAACTCCTCAAACCCCTCTCTAACAGCGCGTGTAATCCCTGTAACTCACAGGGGAGCATGTCTTATTGGAGGGAGGATGGTTTATCTTCCATATCTAACACTTCTTCTAATTATAGTGATTTGAGCAACGGCTAATAAAGCAGGCTGCACACTGCTGTTTTGAAGCGAATAACTGCATTCCACTTCGGAGCAACTGTGGTGGCTTTCCTTCTTTACCAGGCAGTGGTGGTTCCTCTAAGAGCTGTGGTCACCGTTCTGTGTACTGCATGCTGAAACTCTACCCACATGCAGATGTGTTAATGGTGGATCATTAACTACCAGTCCAGCCTTTCTTATCTTTTATCTGCACTCTGGGAACGATTCATCCGGTGTGGTCTGACACTGTGTGGAATCCTAATGAGCCACTAAGGAAAAAGTATCTTTGTGAGGTGCAGGCTGCCTCTATGAAGGGTCGGTGTATCTGCCTCTACTGTTTTCCCACCAAATGTAAATATTGTTCAGTTCATAGCTTCCATTCCTCTTATCTTCACCTTTTCCTCGGCCTTACCTCTGTAGGTGAACAAACCCTGTAAACGTGCACTCCCAACCCAGAAGCCATCGTGTCTTGTCTCCAACAACATGGCCAGCAGGTCAAGGGAGGGGATCCTGCCCCTCTGCTGTTCTCTGGGGAGACCCCCCTGCAGCGCTGGGTCCAGCTCGGGGCTCCTCAGCACAGCAGAGACAGGGACCTGCTGGAGCAGGGCCAGAGGAGGGACACAGCAATGACCTGAGGGTGGAACCCCTCTGCTGGGAGGAGAGGGGAGAGAGCTGGGGGGGTTCAGCCTGGGGAGGAGAAGGCTGCAGGGAGACCTGAGTGCAGCCTGTCAGTGCTTCAAGGGGGCTGTCCGAAAGGTGGGGAGGGGCTGTTCATCAGGGGCTGTTGGGACAGGACAAGGGCTGATGGGTTCAACTGACAGAGGGAGATACCGACCAGAGAGAAGGGAGAGATTGTTGATGCTGAGGGTGGTGACACCCTGGCCCAGGTTGCCCAGAGAAGCCCCATCCCTGGCACCATTGCAGGTCAGGTTGGCCCTTGGGGCTCTGAGCGCCCTGCTCTGGTTGCGGATGTCCCTGTGGGGGGCAGGGTGTTGGACTAGATGGGCTTTGAAGGTCCCTTCCCACCCAAACCAGTCTGGTTCTGTGATTTTACAGTCTGGGTAAGTAATCAGGTCTTCTGTTAAACAGCAGCTCAAAATGCCCTACTCATTTGGTACCTGGGTACTAGTCAGACAAGAATTTGCAGCATCAAATACGGTGTCAGTTTTGAGAGGTGCGAGTTGCCTCTTTTTGCCACTTTTATACTGATAATAGAGCTAATGAAAATGTCAAGAAGCTCTTGACCCTCTGTGCCTCTTGATTAACAGATAATGCCACACTCAAAGGCGGCAACTGATGAACTTTTTCACTCTAAATGGACTGTGTTTAGACTGTGAGAAAAAGGGTACATACAGACCCGGGGACATGGATGCTTTTGATCACTCCATCTCTCTTCTGTGCTATTTAACTGTGGCTCTGTATTTCCCTTCCTCCTCCCCCTGTATGAGACCTCTAGCACAAGGTAAGGTGAGGCAGGATGAAATATGCCTCAGTAACACAAGTTCTCTAGCTAAAGTCATTGTACAGATGACTCTTATTGTATTTAAACTTGGTTCCTCCGTTCTTCCTGCTACCAGTTCTTGTTAACTGCAACAAAATTTCATGCTTATGAAGGTGTAATAAACTGGTAAGAAGGAGAAACTCAGGCCCAATAAATTCTGTGTTTTTTCCTGGTCTAACTTAATTTAGATTTTATTATAGAGAATAAAATGAACAGATTGTGGCATACTGTGATGACTTAGAGGATGATGCAACTTCATGCAGAAATATTGTTTCTATGAGTATTTGTGGCAGGTTCCTTGACCTGCTGCTTCCTCTTCTCCTACTTAATAGTGGGCAAGCTGAATGCTGAAAAGGCACCTTAACAGGAAAATATTATGGGTATTGTTAGATGAGATGTCCACTCTGCAAAGCATGCAGTTATTTCTGGGGAAAGGAGGCCCAATGACCACACAAAGATATCATAAGACTGAGCAAAGTAACTTCTACAACTAGTTTTGTAGCCTGGGTGGATGGATTGCAGGAGGAATGGGGGGAGCACTGAGGTCCCAGGCAGCCATGCAGATCTTGGGTAAGACATGAATTATTACCGCGGGCAGGTGCCTGTGCTTGACCAGGACCTGGGCAAACCCTCCCAGCAGTCTAAGCAGCCTCACTGGACTTGGGATGCAAACTCCACCCCTGAGCTGGCTCTGCATCCTGCTCTCTTGTGACCGAGTAACGAGGGAGAGGACTTGGGGCAGCAAGCAAGGCCCATATACAGACTTTTATTCTGGGTTTCCCAAACCAGAGCCACCAGAACTAAAGCTGAGAGCAGCAGAGTTTAATTATGTATTGTCATCTGCATCGAGAATTTGATTCCTCTAAGATGGTGAGAATCAGCTGAGGGTAGACTGAGGTCTTTGGCTATGTGCTGCCTACATCTGCATGGGGCAGGTCAACTTTCCTTCTGCAGGTTTCTGGACCCTTTTGATCATGGGTGATGAGCTGGGCACAGTTAGTAGCTATTTCCAGGCTTTGGCGTGGGACCGCGGTTGGGCGGAACTGGTCTTTGGAGCTCGTGTATTTGCTGTTTCAGAGCTGCTGGTTGGGATGCAGGCGTCTGTGGAAGCTCAGTCTGGCGAAAGGCTGGAGATGGAATAAACAACTTATTGAACAAAGATAAACAATAAATGTTTTGGAAGCGGGTGGGTGGTCTTCCAGCTTTTCCCAGGAGCTCCTAAAAGCATATTTCAGATCTCTAAGTGCTGCAGGGGCAGGAACACTTCTTATTTGTATAGACTGCTGTATTCAGCTCTTGGCTGCCTTGCCCTGGAGCTTGTTGAAGGTGAACAAGTATTCGGTAGTGTCACCTGGGCGCGGTGGCTTGGCAGAGCTCAGAGTAAGAGTGGGAGCAGGAGTTTGGGGGAAGCTCGGAGCCCTCTGGGATGCCGCTGACACTCAGCATCTCCAGCCACTTTTCATTTTACACAGGCGCTGAAGTGTTTGAAGGACCATGATGATACCACTTCATCAGGCTCTGAGGAGTTCAGGTTGTACCAAGTAAAGGCAGAAAAATCCTGAGCCCTTAGTTCTCACCTCAGTGACAGCCACACAACAGCTGTAAGGACTCTGTGGACTGGCAGATGGTGTAGGGATGGCTGGGTAATGGTTGCAGCTCTGATTCTTTTTAGGTGGTGTGTTTTCTCACAAAGCAGCTTAGGCTGAGGGCAGGAAAGGCTTTGTCCAAACCTCTGTGGGGTTATGCCTCAGCTTCACATTGCTAATAACTCAGACTTCAGTGGGGTTTATGAAGTTTTAGTGGCATGAATCCTGCTGTCACTCTATGGGCTTTAAATGTTATTTCTGATTGATCGACATGCATCTAAATACCTGTTTACGGAGCATTTAGATTCAGAGAACGCAGCATCCAACTGATCTATTGTAATAGGTACTTACCAAGGCCTTCCACAGCCCTGAGGCTTAATTTGTATGATGGCTTCTGAACAAGAAAAAGGGTTTGCTCTCTCAAGGAGCTTGACTGTGAGGAAGGCAGAGGAGCACAGTGGTGTCGCAGCAGCTGCTATCCCACTGCAAGTACTTTAGAAATGCATGTGAGTAGTCCTCAGCAGTTCCACAGCTGGAAGGGACTCTCTGGGAGACTTCAATATCATTCTTTTCTTCCTGTTCCTTGCTTGGGCAGCGAAGATATGACAGCAATGTCTGAGTTTCCTTTTGGCAAAGCTGATGTCAGAGAGGTATTTGAAAGTAAGTTCCACACGGTTTCAGGATGAAGTACCATGCTAGATTCTGCCTGTCATCAAGGATCATCCACTGGCTGAACAGGGACTTGGCCTATCCCTGATTAAACGCTCTTCCAGAAGGACGAAGTCTTCTGTTGGAGCCCAGGCACAAATACCATGGGGAATAGCTGATTTCATAATTAGTTTGTGACCACAGTGCTGCATCTCCAGAGGTAGGATCTGACTATTTCCATAAGCATTTGGTCTCTTGCATTTTAAATCTTCATTAGTCTCTTTTTAAGGCATTAGATTTACCCTACGGTCAACAAAATCCTCCAAGCGTAATTCTGCACAAAAATGGAGGTATCTGATTAGTGAAACTGCATGTGAAATGTGTGCAAGCATTCAAACCTCCTTTTTAAAACTAGCCCTTTCCATGGAACACCACCCCCACAACCGGAGTCTCGAAAGAAGGTGTAACAGTCTTCATAGGAGTTCAGGGTGAGCTTCTTGTCTTTAGCCCGCTGCAAAAACAGGTGTTCTCCTGTTTTTCCATATAGCAGCTGTGCTACCTGTGGCTTGGATTGACCAATATGAAAACATTTAGGTTGTACATGAATTTTAAGGTTTTGTCTATTTAATCTTGACTTTTTCATGGGGGTAGGTTTTGTGGGGGTGGGGAGGGATCTAGTTTTCCTGCAAATTTTGAACAAGTGTTTTGGTTGTCTTGGAGAGCAGATCTATGAAAAATAGATCTGCCTACATTTTCAGAGCTTCAGGGGAAAAACTCGGTGCTGCCATGACTGGGAAGGACTTGAAGTTAAGAAAGGTCATAACCTGGGGTCTGAAGCATTTTGCCCCCATACAGATTAATACCATTTGGTCTGTAGAATTTATTTGCTTCTCTGTCTTCCTTACAAAGAGGGACTTCTGCTCAGTGCAGCTGGATCTACTGCATCTGAGGAGCTGTACTGGCAGATGAAATGTTTGGGTTCTCTGTGGAGTTTGCCTCTAGAATAAGTAGAAAAAAGATCCCTTTGGGCTTTCAGGGCCCTCTCTGCTTGTATCCAAACAGTGTGGAGGAGAAAAAAGCATCTCCTGCAACTTTATGGCAAAGGAGAGGGAAATAAGATAGGCTGAGTGGCAGATGTCAAGATAAAGGAGAAGTCTGGGGAAGAAAAAAAACCCCAGTAATGTGTGCTTGGGAGGGAAAAGAGCACTGTATGCTGGTTGATTAGATGGTAACCTGTTGCTGTTACAGGAGACCAAAGCTTCATTGGCTCTTGAGTCTTTGGCTCAGGTTATGCTCTTAATCTGATGACCCTGCAGTTCCTTGATAAGGTCTTGACACTGCTGCATGCTATGCAATGGTGTACATGTACCTTAAAGCATGTGAGACCTGAACAGGGCGAGGGCAGAAGTTGAGACCACAATAGAGTGTGCCCAGCACTCTAGAGGCAGTGGCTTGATCTTGAGGTGGGGTCTCCAGGGGTTTTCAGATTGAGCTATTTGACCTGGTTGGAGCTCTCTGTAATAAGCCAAACTGCAGAGCTGACCCTGGAATGAACTAGTGTAAAAGTCTTTTTTTGATAGCTACTGGCTTTTTTTCTTTGTTTTCTAGTTCCTTTAAAAAATGAATTCAAGCCCTGAAGAAAGAGGAGGAGGATCTTGGAGAATCCCCAACTTGGGAGAAGAAAGCTTTTGTGTCGTAGGATGGAGGTGGTAAAACGGGAGTTGCGTAGGAGCAGGCATCAAGAGATGGTCCAGGAGCAGGAGCAGGTGGATGACAGTCCAGAGGGAGCTCAGCAACAAGGCTCCCCAGTAGAGCTGAGGCAAGGAGCCCATCTCCCAGCAGCACAGCTGCTGCCCCCTGCTCAGCAGCCCCGGGGAGGGGACAATGCCCGTGTGCAGCTGCAGAGGCAGACAGCGAGAGGAGGCATGGCCCCCAACACGGGACCACAACAAATGGACCAGGGGTGGGAGGCCCCGGAGGTGACTGTGCAGGTGCGGCCTCAGAAGCTGAGCCAGGGGTGGGAGTCCCCGGAGGTGACTGTGCAGGTGCAGCCCCAGAAGCCGAGCCCAAGGTGGGAGGCCCCGCTGGTGACCGTGCGGGTGCAGGTACAGCAGCGGGGCCGGGGGCCGGCTCTCCCGCAAGTAACCGTACAGGTACAGCCGCAGGAGCGGGGACAACGTATGGCTGGCATCAAGGTCACTGTGCAGCTGGGCTGTGACCCACAAGAGGTAAGCTGCCTCCAGGACCAGAGTGAGGAAGTGTTAGGGGATGGAGAGCAGCTGACCCCAAAACAGAACCGGGGAGAGCCAGTGGCAAGATCTGAAGGTGACAGAGAACTGGCTGTGGTGGAGCTGGTGTCACAGGGGGCTCTGAGCCAACAGCAGGATCAAGGAGTGGTGACAAAACCCCAGCAGGACCAGAGCCGAGACAAGGACAGAGCAGAAGTGGTGGAGCTGCAGGGTGTGCAGGGTGGAGGCAAAGCAGATCTGGAGGGGATGGTGACAGATGAACAGTTGCAGGACCAGAGCGAAGAGCAGGAACAGTTAAAAGCAGACCTGTCCCCACAAAAGGAAGGTCAAAGAGCTACAGAGACGAAGCAGGAGCAAGGCAATGTCCAAGATGGACCCAAGGAGATGGTGGAAGGCCAGAAGGAAGACCTGGGGCAAGAAGTGTCTAAGAAACGTCCCCGCGAGTCTCCAAATTATTTTGTTGCTGTTCCAATAAGAGATGATCAGGTATTTTGAAGTAGCTGTTCTAGCAAAACAATAAAAATGTTAAATAAGAAGCTACGCACAAGTTTAAAGTTCCTGTGGTTTCAAAGCTTGTTGAAGAAGCCGGGAATGAAACTCTGCTGCTCTGCCTGAAGTGGGTCTGGCTGGGATGGAGTTAACTTCCCTGCAGGAGCTGTGTTTGTAGCCAGAGCAGTGTTGGTAACACACTAGTGTTTTAGCTACTGCTAGAAAAACAAACAAAAAAATCACTTTGAGGATTGTTGCTGCCCTTTCTGTAAGTGGATGTATCTCCTCAATAATATCTTCTCCTCTGTAATCCTTTTCCAAACAGAAGCAGTGGCTTTCACCATCCTGCTTTGTCTTGCAGCCATATCTAGTGCAGTGATATCGATTTACTCGCTCATCTCCCTCCACACTGACATTCACAATGGAGGGTGAGAATTTCCTTCTCTTCTACAGAAGATTCTGTAGAATTGATCTATTCTCTCTTCATCTTTTACCCACCAAACTTACCCTGACATCTTCGGCAGACAGTTAATGCTGAGAGGTCATATGTGGAGTCTGCTCAGGCTTCATCCAGGTAAGTTATATTCTGTGATTCCCTGTTTGCAGCAGTGTGGAAAGAGCAACAGATTCACCCCCAAACTGTCAAACCAAAACACTGCCAACAGCAGAAATCCAAATGGAAATATCTTCTTCTAGAGGCTTCGTGAGGGACTTAATGGTTACCACAGTAAATGTTTCTTCTGAAATATGTCAAGACAGCCTTGCAGGGCTTGGATGCTACAGGGAACTGTCTTATGAGCCATAAAAGTAAATTCCAAAAATGATACAAAAGCTGGAGAGACAGAACACTTTGTTCTTAGTTATGTTTGAGTGGTTGAAGCCCCAAACTTCTGCAAAACTCTCTTCATATTCATAAAGTAAAATGGAAGATGTTGCCTCACCTGTAGCTACTTATTCCCATTCTGGATTTTGAAGCCCACACAAAACTTGTTGGAAGAAGGATACAGGGTCTTGTTCCTGAAGCAGTGCCCTCAGTACCCTCAGGAAGAGGATTTGTACCCTTTAGCCTCCCGTGGACAGCCATGCCCTGCTGATGGCAATGTGGGGTCTGCAGCAGCTCAGGGTGTGCAAAAGCAGACAGAGCCCTCGCGTTGCACCAGCACCCGCTGCACCCCTCTTGCCCGGGACTCTGCTCTTGCTGCTGAACAGCAAGGTGGGACATGCCCCATGCTGTGGACCTTGATGTAGGGGCAGTGGGTGACTGTGCTAAAGCGTCTTCATTGGGGAAGAGAAAAAAGCTTTGGGGTGCAAAGGCAAGAGACAGAGAATTCCATCTGACAGAGGCAGGCGGGGAAAGTCTCTGTGTGAGCCAGTAACTGCTGTGTCCCAGTTAGCACGGGCAGAGCAGAGAAACAGCACGGAAACTGAGGGAATTATTAATATCTATATGTACGTGTCTTGATCTTTTCTTACAATGCCAATGTAAAAGGCAAAATCTGAATGGTAACTTGTATGAACGTAGTGAAAATACAACCCTTGGCTACCAGCTTTGGCTATAGTTTATGGTGCTTCTTCCAATGCACCAAATGGATATTGTTCATTGCAATATATAACTTGATTCCCCTTTTTTCCAGCTTAAGTTTCCACACAGTATCTGGAATGACTGTGTGTACGCTGCTGAAGGGCAGTAATTAAGTAGGATGGCTGTATCTGTTGTACCTCTCTTCCCACCCTATTTTCCAGCATGACAAGCAGCTGCACTGCAGTAGTTTGCTTTGGCAGCCTTGTGAGTTTTTGTTTTTAACTTAGTTAAGTGCAGAAACTCATAGGTATGTGTTAGGGGGAGACGTCAAAGGTGCCTTCCTCTTGCCTAGGCTATTATTTGCTCTGGCTTTGTCTCTAGTGGAATAATCTCTGAAGGTTATCTGGAGGATGGCCTCACATAACTTGCAGTGATTCCTACCTATGGCTGGCTTTGGAGAGGTGAACAAAAGTGCAGCGCACATCAGGAAGATAAATGCCAGGAAGGGAAAATAACTAAGCTGAAAGACAATGTTGGCAGGGGAACAAATGGGTATGAAGTGGGCAAAGAATAAATGTAGGCTGGAAACTAGAAAGTTTCCTGCCGTCTGAGGAATGAGATCATGGAACGGCTTGAGGGGATGTGAATGCCCGGCTTACTCTGCTATTTTAATGAGATGTGAGTGTCCCAATATATGGCTGGTGGTCACATCCTGTACAGCCCTATGAATGTCCTTCCCCTCTCTCTCCTTTTCTCTCTCAATTCTGCACTCCTAGATTTCCCTGCTCTCACACCAGCTCTGGTGTCCCTGGCTGGATGCTCTGCCCAAGATATTCCCAGTTGATTCTCCTCTTAAGTGCTACCTTTAAAGGTAGCAGTGTATTGAGACAGCCCTGGGTGAGGCTCTGAAAGAAGCACTGTGCAGTACCATAGACCTGTTGTGTGTGTATGTGAAGGGTGAGTGAATAAAGATGTGCCTGTCCACATACACACACGTTTTGGCGTCATTTTCAGATGATTTACCTCTGAAGCAGAGGCTCCTGACCTCACTGAACATACAACGTGGTTGCCTGTTACACTGTGGGCCTTGTGGTTATTGCAAGAAGGGCTTTAAAGATGCTGTTATATTCTTGGGCAGAATTAATTTTCCTTAATTAGACTTCTGAGAGCTCTCCAGATGATGTGGCCTAGGGCTGTCTTCATTTCCTCCCTTTCAACAGGACAAAGGAAAAACCCTGTTGTGGTCCTGGTGGATGCAGCAGCCCTTTTCCCTTTGTGTCTAGTGGGGCTCCAGGAGGCTGGACACCAGCCTCCAGCAACAGGCTTGGGCTGGGCTGGATCTAGGAATGTTGTGGCCTCAGGCTTTCAGTACTCCAACAGCTTCCTTCCTGTCCCTCACCCCAAAGACCAGCCACCCCATCAAAACCATGGCATTTATAGGAAAGTGCTACAGATTGAGCTACCAAAAAAAAAATGCAGAGATAAGGTAGATTGTTCCCATGGGAGAAGCAGCAAAAAGTTCTGAAGATACATTTGTGAAACTGAAAAAAGGGTAAGAAAAGATGTCAAAACTGCTCCGTAGTAGTTGGACATCTACATAAAGGAATTTCACTCCAATTTGGCTTCTTTGCTGTCTGAGCCTCTAACTGAGGAGGCAAAAGGATCTTCTTTCTTATTGCAGGAGTAGTCTTTAAGACTGAGCAAGGGAGAAGAACGCAAGGCTGTTTGGTGGAACTGCTGTCAATGCTTAACCAAGTCTGTTGAAGCAAAGGTTTTATTCCTTTGGTCAGACAGCTTGGTTTGATTCCTGCTCCATGATTTCATGGACTAGGCAGACATGCTGTATGTAGCAGGCCATAATAAATCGTGCCTCAGTTGCAGTAGGAATTACCTTAATGTAAAAGTCATTTCAGTGATGTGATTTTTTTAATAGTGACAAATGTACCGCAAGAGTCCGTGAACTCAGGGAGTTGGCTGCTTATCTCTTCAAATGGATTCTCTTAATTGCATGTGGCTTTGTCCTGACATTTATCAGAAACTCGTTATGCTCATCTCTTCTGCCGCGCAGGTTGCGAGGCTTTGCTGGGCTGCGCAATGACTGCCATGGCTTTATGTAGAAAGATTGCAAAAGACCCACCCGTATTGACTGAGCTGTTCCGACCTATGTAGGAATCAAGTGGAGCTCTAATGCGTGTGAGCGCCTCGGCGTGTAAGCTGGAATTTGCTCAGTGAAATAATCTGAAAATCTATAAATGGCTGTAACAGCTTCCACCAGGTGCTTAGTCCCTGTGATTGAATTCTTCTCCCTCCTGCCTTGTTCCCATGCCTGGATTATAAACCTTAACAGATCATTTTGAAAAATCTTTCTTTGGCACCAATGGTGTAAAGGCACAGATAGACCCAGAGGAGCCAGAAACTGGCCCTGCCCTTCTGGAAAATACCAACTCAGAAAACAGTGTGTTTACTCAGTTGATCTGCTTTGTTTGCTGTGAGTTTCCTTTTGGGATGAGACAACAGATTAATCTGTGATCAAACTTGTAATCAGAAAATGGTGTAAGATTAATTATGGAAATGCTGTTTAATTTCCCCAGTCTATTAACAAGTGACAAATGCACAAAGATCCCATTAATACTTACACAGTGCTGTGAGCTTGATTCTACCAGGCTTAGGGTCAGGTTCAGCCCTACCTCAAGATCTAGGGGTGCTGGCTCACAGGACAGCTTTGGGTCTAGCCCTTAGGCTACAAAAATGAAAACACACCCATCACTGCCTGGAAAGTTAACTTTGACATTGAAACTGGAAGTGGTTGTTTTATCCAGGAGACTTTGTTTTGTGGATTCTCGAGTTGCGTAAGGCTTCAGCATTCTGAATTCTCCCAGTAGTCCTGGGTGCTCTATGATGAACATTTATTTTCCTGTCTTCTCTTTACTGCATTGCAGATTTTGGACAGAATCGAAGATGTCCAGGAGCTCATATTCACTAAAGAACCCGACCTGCTGAGAGCACTTCTTCCGGTTCAGACCATGCACCTGACTATGATAGTAGCTCACTTGGGAACAGAAGAAGAAATAAAAAAGTAAGAATCTTGCAAAATTTGAGTGCAGCTCGTTTTTCTGTATGTGGTAGCCTTGCTGCTGCTGTTGCAAATGATTGGTTTTTTTTTTTTTTTAGTTGAGCCTATGTGCAATTTCTCTTGGCTTTCATCAGTTTCTGGCTTGTCCTCAATACCTGCAAGGACAGATCTGTACAAAAGCCAGGTGTGATGCCTCAGGTTGAAATTTTGTGATGAGGAAAAGCAGCATGGCTGCAAATAGTATTACTACCACATTGTTCTATTGCTACCATAAATTAACGCAAGGGATGTACAGTTCCCCAAGCTGCTGCTGTTTGAGAAACCATAAAGCAGAATGCCTAGCCGGAAAAATCTCTGAAGAGCCCCTGTGAACAGAGAAAACCCTTCTGCCCAGACAGCAGGAGTTCAACAGGATGAAGATGCATATGACAGGTTTTTATGGGCCTTGTTTTAAAGTTCTGTGCTTTTTTGTACATTCCAGAGGCTTTTTTGGAGAGAAAAAGATAGGAGGATGGTCCTGGGTTTGGCTAGGATAGGGTTAAGGACAGGAGAGTTGCCAGCTGGGTTTAAACTGTGACAAGGACCATTATAATGGCTGAGGATCCTGTGTACAGGAATTCAGTAATAAAAACCTGTGCCAGTGCTGCTGACCGGGCAGGCTGTCATCCAAGACAGGGACAGGAAGCTGGTGGAGAGCAGCAATCAAGATGGGAACCGAGTGGTCAGGGAGGTGAGCGAAGCTAAGTAGCGCTAATGAACTGGAGAGTGGATGTGGGCCTGAAATATAAAAATAATGGGCACACCTAATGAAGTGCAGATCTTCCTTGCCAAAAGCTTTTCAGCCTTCACCTTCTGCCCACCTACAGAGCTCTCCTAAACGAGGCTGTAGTTCAGTGGGGCCAGATCAGTGCTGCTTGTTAAGGTGGAAGAAGCAAGAGCCTCTGTAAAGAATTCATTCCCTTTCCACCTTCAGCCGTGTCCTCACCAAACCCTCATCTGCAGAGTCCCCAGGAGCCTTGGAAAGAAGCAGCTCCTGTGTTAGAGCTGAAACAACTCCAATGTAGTGGTGAGGATTGCCCATAATGTTGACTGTCCTTGGATGTGGTGGCCTTTAAGTGTGAGACAGGCTTTCCTAAGGGGATGGGTTTGTGCTCTGTGGGTTGTGGTGGCCAGCTTCTATTTGGATAATGTTATACAGCTCAAAGATGTTTAAAAAATGAGATTAATATTGTCAAAATGTGTTCTGGGTAAAGCGATAACGTAAATGTGGCAACAGGAGCCACCGTAACCCATGGGCTGGTGTCCTGCAGCCATCAGTTGTGCAGTATTTTCTTAGAAGTACGAAGCATTAGTAGAAGGTTCTGCTCAAACTGAAGGATCCCCCTTCCTGAGACACCAGGGTCAAGAGGGGCACCTGTAACACTTCAGCGGGTGTTCAGTTGCTGAAAGATGTGGTTCAGAAACCTAGTAATTATACTCGATCTGCATTTTAAAGAAAAATGGTTGAATTTGATGTACTAATGTCTCTGGGTAATTTACTCTCTCAGAGCTATTTCTGTGCACATCTGAACTCTGAAATAGGACACAGCTCCCAACATGAGCATCAGTTTGATATTTTTGTTGGCTGTCCTGGGATAAGAGAGTATAACAGGGATAAATGCTAAAATGCTTCAGGTGGGAGAATGAATTTATTTGGGTTTAAGAATAAAACCAGTGAACCAGTTGAAAAACGGCAAGGATAAAGTTCTAAACTACCGAAGATCAGTTTTATCCCTTTTGGCTCTCTGGCAGCATGTATTCACGTAGCCCTTTCTGGTGTGTTAACGACCTGAGCGTTCACTTTGCCAGCAAAACTCATGGCTAATATACACAGTAAGGTTGAAGTTATTGAAAGACATAGTGTGTTTAAAGTGCCTGCGCATCTTCTAACGGTCATAAAAGCATTAGCACTGGAATGCAGTGTGCTTGGTACACCTCGTGGAGTGGTCAGAACTGGGTGTATTGCCGGGTATTAAAAATATAACAGTATTTCCATATGTAATATTCAAATAACCTTCCTTCAGAGACTATATATGTAAAATAATTAATTTTTTAAGGGCTGTTCTGGCACTGAAGCAAAGCAAGACTAAAGTGGAAGCCATCCTGCAGGGTAAAGACCTTAATATGACGTTTCATGGGATTGGACAGTTTAACAATCAAGTTGTCTATGTGAAAATGTCAGAGGAAGCCCAGAAAACGCTGAGCAGAATTGCAGGTAAATACCTAATGTGACTCTTAAGTGCTTGTAGAAAACCAGTTTGTAGTCTGTCAGCTCTGGTAGGTGCTGGCTTGAGCTGCTGTGCATGGCCATGGTGTGCTGCCCTTCCTCATCTCCTCTTCTTCATTGGTAAATATGAAGCTGATAACTGGGATCCTGCAGAGCACGGGAGCTAGAACATGTTTTCTGGGCTAATTTGGGAGGGGTGGGATGGGCAGACACTTGACATGTTCAGACCACACAGCAAGGCTCTCCCAGGCAGGATCTGGCAGGCCTGTGGTGTGTTCAAAGTGACCCCTCAAAACTGGGGCTCTGTTCATTCTAAAACTGGAAACCTCTTAAGCATTGGCCCCAGTTGAGTTTACAAGCACTTCCTTTAAACCTGGAGTGTGCATGAAACCAGGAGCACCTCTGGGATGGGAGGTGACACGCAGCCCTGTTTGGCTGCATATGTGTGTGGCACCAGCAAATTAGTCTTTTGCTTCTGCTGTAGAAGATAGAGCAGAAGTATGAGCAGCTTGTGACCTCTGCTCTGATTTCCCAAAGCAGTGATGGGTTCATGAAGATGTTCCACATCTGACCTGCTTACCTGCACCTGAGTATGATTTCAGAAGAGCTGGATGCTCTCCCCTTCCCCCGCTCTGTTCTGTTTTTAGGAGCTGCTGTAGCCTGCAATGCAGAACCCAAGCCCTGCCCTGGGCTTCCAACAGAGCAGAAACAATCAATATACATTTTTCTCCTTGCTATTTTCATACTAAGCAAAAGAGGAAGCGTAGTTCAACTAATGCTTCTCAAAAAAGGCATGCGGTACAAAGGCACTGTGTGATCTTCAAAGGATAGGGCTCTTCAGAATACTCTGTTTTGGTTTTGTTGAAGCTGCTTCCTACCTCCCCCAGTTCTTAGCTTTGATCTAATAGTCTTGCTCTCTTCTCATGATCATTTTCCCTCTTAAATAGCTGGTGTTGCAACTGGTCAGAAGATGCCTCTTAATATGAACAGCTTTGCTTCAGATAAATAAAATTAGCCACTTCACTGTCCATTACCTCTTGCTTGACTCTGGCCTTCGTTTCTCTTATTGCTCCATCCATAGCACAGGGAATTGGCTCAGCTGTGCTTTTATTGAAAGGTCTCTGATGATGTCCCTGCTTAGTAGGATTAGAGCATCAGCAAACTTCCCCATGCCAGACTTGTTTCTTCTAAAGTCTTTCGCATGAAATAATCTTGACTGGAAGATGTCTAAGTAGAAGGCACATGATGCAGTTTGCTTTAAGAATGTGTTCGGTACATGCCTGTCCACAATGGATGTCCTAGACTGGGGCTGGCAGGGAGCTCTGGGGATCAGAGCAGGTGCCCAGGGTGGCATCCAGGGGGGTTTGGGATCTCTGCAGAGCAGGAGACTCCACCACCTCTCTGGGCAGCCTGGGCCAGGGCTCTGCCACCCTCATAGCAAAGAAGGTTTCATCATGGTCAGATGGAAAATATGTATACATACGCTTCATGTGTGTATATATTCATTTCAGTGCTGTTGAAAGAAGGGGCAGCTTGACTGTTTTGATGCCTCTCTGCCTTAGCTATCTCCTCCACTCGCTCCTGAACCGAATCCCTCCTTTCTCTCCTCTGACTATGGCTGTTTTCCCTCTACTCATTGTTTTGTTTCACTGAGAATTTCATTCCCAGTGAATCATAGCATACAAGATCAACCTTTATCGTGCTATTTTAGCATCAGCAGAGATGTTTAATTTTGGTTCTGCAGAATGTGTGTGCACTCTCCTTTTTCTGTTTTTAATGTTGTTGGAGCTGCATTAGCTCTAAAAGCCATTACAGTGGTGGGTGGCAGGTCCTTCGAGTTCTTGGCCTGGACAACCTGCTTCTCCAGGACACTTCTGGAAACCTGGTGCCTGGCTTTTGATCTGAACCCCTTTCTTAATGAGACAGAAGAGGAAAAAATTGATTGCAAGCTCCAGGAATATTGTCAGTACTTGTGTGGCTTTTTTAATGCAATATGATTGTTCGCTGATTGCCTGAAATAATTCCTTGTCTCACAGACAAGCTGCCTGTTTCCAAGCTGCTCACTCTGTCACCAATGGTTTTGCTATTCAGAGAGATGAAACTTCCAGTGTTGCTCTCCTTTCTGCATAACTTCTGACCATTTCTAGAACAGATGAGTCTGGGGATCGTGCAGATATGTGTCAAAATCCATCCTTTCAATCACATCTCAAATGTTTTTCTGTTCCCCTCCCTCAACACAGCAATTTAAATAATTTGTCATGAATAAGGATTTTTCTCACCTTTTAGTGGTCACTCATGGGGTAGGTGGGTTTTCAAAGGCTGCCTTTTCAAGCAGCCTGATGGGCAAATTCTTTGACTGGCAAAGGTTAAGCTTCTCCTGTCAGCTGCCTCTGCCTCCTTAGACCCTTATTGATGGCTTGTCAACAACAGTTGGACAGTTCTGCCTGCTCTAATGAAGTTTTTGAACCTCTGAGGTGTTCCTGGAGTTAGAAAATATAAAAATAGGTGGCTGGCTCTTCATTAGCTTTTGTTGCTACATCATGAGCTTCAGTTCCAATGTGGAGAGTTAGCCTGTCTCTTGACCAATTAACTGCAGGCGATTGGTAAATCGAGAGCGTTACTGGGCCTGACTTGCTGCTAGTGACCTCACTGGCTCTGAAAAAAAGAGGTACTGCTTGAGAGGTCTTGGAATTCCCTTAGGATATTTATCAGGAGAGCTAGGGAAGATAGTGTTTGGAAAATTGAGTGCCATTCTGATATGGGCAGGACATCAGCTACAAAGCTCTTTCCTAACCCAACTTCTTGAAGATGACTCCTGCCTTGACCTTTCTTCCATCATGAGCCTTTCTGGTGAACTCTGCTTGTGGTGGTGAGACCTTCGCCTTGTGGTAATACCTCCTTCCTGCTGTTTGGTAGGACTGGTGCTGAGTGGTGAACATGACGAGATGCTACTTCCAGTTTTCTGCTATGTTAAGCCCTAGCTTGCTGCTTTTTGTGCATCTAGAGGATGTGTTATGCCCAAATGATGTGTGGGGAAGGGCTTTTTCCTAGAAGGAACTGAGACTCTTTGCTGCTGTGTGTGTTCTTTGGGGCTTGCTGTGCTTTGACCTACGAGAATGGGAACAAGAAGACTTCACATGCAAAAGCTCATGTTAATGTGTTTGACAGAGGACCAGAGACACTTCAGGGTTATTTGATACTATAATCACCTAGTGCTGTTTTTAGATGCCCTGAAGTATCTGTGATGTCCACACTAGACCTACAGCCAGACTGTACCCTTCTGCAGTGGCAGCTGGAGGCCAGGTGGGCATCCTGTGGAGCACCTAAAAGGGCATTAGATGCTTGTTCAGGCAACTGGATCCTGTTACTTACATATTTTCCAGCTGGTAAGCACAAAGCAGTTGCCTTGGCAAAGTGACTAGACAGCCCCAGCTGCTGTTCCCTCACGAATACTGAGCTGAAACATTTTAACGTATTAATTAGCTAAACTCCAAGCCAGAGACTTGGCCTCGATACAAATGCATGTGACAAATGAGTAAACACACATGTAGTTGAACTTCCTGATAGATGGAAGCATCAAACAAAAAGAAATGCACTTGTCAAATATGTGATCTGCTGGTTTTAACACAAGTCAAGACTAAACCCGCTTCTCCCTGTGCCTAAGCAATTCCGGAGTAACAGAGAGAAGTGGCAAGGTGGGAGTCTGGCAGGAAGAGCCACAGAAAGGTCGCAGGTTTCCAGGGCAGATGTTGATTTTTTTTTTCACTTCCTACCCTTTATATAACCAAGGTATAAAAATCTCTGGGAATAAGAAAAATTGCTTTAGAGAGATCCAAAGTATTCCAGCTTTAGCCAAGGCTTCTGGTGTTATTTTGGGATTATTCTTTGCTGTTTAAGCACAGCAGTTGAATGCTTCATCTCCTGCATTTGCCAGAGTCTGCCTCACACGAGCTTCGCCTTGCTGTTCTTGTGAGACTCTGCATCCCCCAATTCAAAGTTCATGAAAACCGAGGGTAGACCAACTTGGCTTGACTTGTCATTAGGATCCTTAGCTGAAAGACCCTGAAGACCATGAATTCTGGAAATGCTTGCTGTTTTCCTTGCAGAGTAAAACCTGATTTCTTTTGTGATTATATGGCCATAGTGTGGTAAGCCTCCACCACCATAAACACCTTGTATTGCATACCCTGGGGAATGATGGGAAGCATACTGTGTGACTTCGCAGCACTTCAAGCTGTTCGGAAGGAAGAATTGTACTAGCTGGGGCAATCTTGCCACCTTTCGCTGGAAGCACTTTGCTTCTTGCGTTGCTCTTTGCAAGAATAGGGAGAATCTGTCCCATCCCACTCCTCAGCTGGGGCTACTGGTGGCTGCCCCTTGTTCCTGGCAGGGCTGCCATGGCCATGTGCTCTCTTGAACCCTCCATTGTGATAGCTCTGGGAATTCAGGAGGAATTGCATTGCAGACAAATGTTTGGATCTAGTTTCAGCTTCACAACATATGGCTGTATGTCATACACAGCTTTGGTTTGGCTAATTTTTCATCTGTATTGCCCATGATGGTGTGACAGCCAGTTACCTGCTGCATTTCTTGCTCAAGAAAATCACAGTGGCTTTTTGTCACCTTTTCCCTATCTCCCAACTGTTGTGGTTTCTTTCTTTTTTTTAATTTTTTTCCCCCAGAAGCTGTGGAAGAATGCTTTATTGAAATGAATCTCGACATTTCAGGGAGCAAGGATTTCAAACCGCATCTTACTTTCCTGAAGCTCTCCAAAGCACCAAGCTTGAAAAGACGGGTAAGTAACTGGGTTTAATTTTTAACTGGGATCTGTTCTAGTGATTAGGTACCTTCTAGTGAAATTCTTGGGTTCTATGTACTTAAGCAATAATAGCAACTAGAGGAAAAATGTAATTTCTATTATTTAGCAAAGCTTGTATATAGCCTGGCCAACACAACTGCTCATATCTGATTGGAAGAGGTGAGGTCGCTTGCTCATACTGTGTATGGCTCTATCATAGAGCACAGAGCGCTTTCCTTCTGCTGTGGCCAGTCAAATCTGCCTGAAAACACAATGTCAAGGCAGGATGGCTTCTGAGAAACATTTGAGAACAAGATTAATGTCGTGTAGGAAGCCAGGCTGGTGCTGTGATTTATGCTTAAGATGTGTGATGTGCTTTCCTAACCTTTACTGCAGCATCATATGGGATTTTATCACACGCGATTAAAGTAAAGAACAACCCTGATTAGATTGCTTATTTCTCAGTGGAATATTGTCCTGCCTGTTTCCAGGAACAGTACTTATATTTGAGGTCAATATGTTGCAACCCTGAAACATTAAAGGAGCATGCACAAAGAAATTGGGGAAAAATGCTACAATAGCTGAAGAAAATGACCTCGTATTTGTGCACGTCGGGTGCTTCATATTGACTTGATATTTGCCTGCTGTATACATGGAACAATCAAAGTTGGATAGTGCTGATAGTTCTGTGCTGGAGGCTTTTTCTTTTTATGCTGCCTGTGGGGAATTTAATGAGTACAGGCATCAGCAATGTCTAATGCAGAAGAAAAGAGACAACAGGCATGTAGGAATTACTGTTCATTCTTGCCCAGAGTAGTTTCATGCTTCCTTTTACTATCAAATTAAAACAGTCATTTCTTGCATGTTCTCTTCCTTTCATCTCTAGTACTAAATATGGCCTATAAGAAAGATGGGGGAAAAACTTTCTGGCAGGGCCTATTGTGACAGGACAAGGGCTGATGGGTTCAACTGACAGAGGGAGATTCAGAGCAGAGAGAAGGGAGAGATTGTTGATGCTGAGGGTGGTGAGAGCCTGGCCCAGGTTGCCCCAAGAGGTGGGAGAAGCCCCATCCCTGGCACCGTTGCAGGTGAGGTTGGCCCTTGGGGCTCTGAGCACCCTGCTCTGGTTGCAGATGTCCCTGCTCCCTGCAGGGGGTTGGACTGGGTGAGCTTGGAAGGTCCCTTCCCACCCAAACCAGTCTGTGATTCTGTATATTCCTGCATAGTATGATTTCTCTCCAGTCTTTAGAAGTATGATTCTTGTATGCAATCTCCTTGCTTATTATAAATACATGTAAGTGTTACAGTGCTTTGAATGTTTCAGCATTAAGTGGGGAGCCCAGAACTGGACCCAGCACTCCAGCTGTGGCCTCACCAGTGCTGAGCAGAGGGCAAGGATTGCCATCCCTCAGCCTGCTGGCACCACTCCTCCTAATGCAGCCCAGGATACCATTGGCCACCTTTGACAAGAGCACACTGCTGGTCAACTTGGTGTTCAGCAGAACTCCCAGGTTTTCTGCAAAGCTGCTTTAGAGTCAGTCCCCAGCCTGTACTGGTGCCTGGGGTTGTTCATTCCCAATGGCAGGACTTTGCACTTCTTGTCAAACTTCGTGAAGTTCTTGTCAGCCCATTTCTCCAGCTTGTCAAGGTCCCTCGGGGTGGCAGCATGACCTTCTGGTGAACCAGCCCCTCCCAGTTTTGTCACCAGCAGAATTTCTGAGGATCTACTCTGCCCCACCATCCAGACCATTAATGAAGGTACTGAACAGTATGGGACCCAGTACTGGGGTACACTTGTAGTTACCAGCCTCCAGCTAGATTCTGTGCCACCGGTGGCTACCCTCTGGATGTGGTTGTTCAGCCAGTTTTCAGTCCACCTCACTGTTCATTCAGCCCATAGTTCATCAGCTTCTGAGGACCTAATGGGAAAACAGTGTCTTTATGGGAAAACTTCCTGGAGCCCAAGCAGACAGCATTCACTGCTCTTCCCTTGTCTACCAAGAATTGCTCATTCCTGTCCAAACTGGTTTGCACCTTAATCACTGCTCTTGAAATACTGTTCTACATGTTAGGGCTGTGAAACCAAAGCGGAGGTGGGCTGTATGTGTAGTTATTAGGGGGCAGGCGGATGTTCTATGTCCATGTAGAAACCTGAGGTCAGTAAGGCTCATCCCTAGACACAGGATTTAACCTCACACTGGAAAATTACCGTGCATGTGAGATCTGATGTGTCAACTGAAAATACCAGCAATGTGCTGCATCTCTTTTTCCCCATCATGTTTTGATTTTAGGAAAGGAGGAAAACTGATTAACTCTATCATGTCCCACTCCTAAAGACTGTGGGGGAGAAATAAACCTTCCTAAACACCAGAAGATGCCAAAGTATGAATAAGACAAAATATGATTTTAGTTATTATGATGCCATCTACTGGCTGTAATTACTTTCTTTATACCATCAATAACTGCTTCCTTGCAGGAAGGATGCGGTTTAGGTACTTCATGCAATTTAAGTGCTTATGTGAAGCTTCAGAAATTATTACTGGCACTCACTGTTCCTATTTTACATCTCAAGAGTACTTGGACTAGACAGGTATGGAAAGATACTGGTGGAGTAGCTGCAGACCTTGTTCTTATTTGTGGGGATGGAGGAGCTGGTTCTCTTTGAAACACCTACTACAACCACAGGCTTTAATCTCAGGAACTTGTGTGTCTTTGACTTTAGTTGCATGTCTAGAGATCCCACGAGGTTGAGGAAATCTTGGTTTGTGTGCGCTTCAGCTTGAAGAGCTACCAAAGTTGTGGTATGTGCTGTCTGGGTTCAAAGTATGTAGTGGACCCCGGCATACAAAATATGGGCTTTTCAGGTTTTCTGACCTTTCCCTTTCCAATGAGTGGAAAGGGGAGAGTTCACCTCTCCAGAGGATCCACTTCAGTATCTGTCTGTAGTAAGAGCCTTCTCCAGCACTTAGTCTAAGTGCTTTTGTCAGAGCAGGGTGCTGGGCGCTGCCTGTGCTTGCCTATGCCGAAGCAAATCTGGGGATCAAGTGCCTCCACACTCAAGTGGAAAATGTTTGTTCTTGCTTTTTATGCTGCTTGTAGTCACTTGGTGTGGGTCTTCAAATAGCTGTGGGCTGCCCTGGGTGGTGAGAGAGCAGCAATCCTGCAGAGTTGCATACTCCAATTAAAACATTTGGAGTGTTTTAATGAAGGGGCAGCCCCAATCCTGCTCTCTTCTGGCTGCTTGAGAAGTTCTCTCCAATGCTGTGACAAGTTTCCACCCTCTTCCTGAATTGCCCAGAAAACAGCCCATGTGCAGTGTACCTTGGCAGTTCAGCAGAACTTGAACCTTGTGAAGGTTCCTTGGAAGGAAACTCAGAGACTTCTTTTGCTCTTTTTAATTGCGCACCTCTGTGGGTTTTTGAGCAGGGCTGAACAAACTGGTTGAGACTTCTCTGAGGCAATGTGCTGCAAGGGGCTCCTTGGAGCCTCGTTAGCTCCTGTGCTCATTAGGTTAAGGGAAGGTAGAGACTATTCCCTGTTGCTTAATGATTCATCTGTCCTTCACTTTGTGTGTGCCCTGGCATGTGTGGTTTGTTAAGGCTAAATGCTTTGTGCAAGAACCTTATTTAAATTGGCAGCCTGTTGCTGGCCAAATTAAAGTCATGGGGACTGTGGAATTGTTGGATGCTCACCCATCCCTGGCGACACCTGTACAGGGGAGCCAGTGCTGTGCCGAGCTCATCAGGGACAGAACTGCAAAGAAATTACTCAAAGAGAGGGACTGTTGATTTTTTAGATCTTGAGGGTCCTAAATTCCAGTGGTTTCTGAACATGTGCCTTGATTACGGCAGTGGAAGGTCACTTTTTGTCTGAAAACATGTTGACACTTGAGAACACATCTGCAGGAGTAAACCCTTCCACTTGTATGCCATGACTGCTGTAGGTTTGGGATACAGGCAGTGCTAGGTAGCTACCGAAGAGCTGCTGGGGTTTTCTTTTCCAGCCTGTTTTCGCTATTGGTCACTGAGTTACATTTCTCTTGGATGCTTCTTTCCTTATGGGGAAGAAGGTGCATGAGCTCTGATTCTAACCCGTTTCTAGCATGCGATTTAATTACTGTTCTGTAACATGTACACCAAGGAGGAGGATTAATTGTTCAGTCTGAAGGTATCAACAGGATGAAACAGTGCAAACTTTAGGTCAAATGAAGAAATCCTTCCCAGAGGCAATTTAGGAGACTAGGGAATAGCTTCCCAATGGATGTGGTTACTGAACTCACTTGAAATATCAAAAATTAGGTGGATGTGTTTGAATAACAGTGGGTTGAATTGATCTGTTTCTGTATCTTTATGTTTTTCCTTGTGAAGGATTCAGCAAAAGCCAAAATTCCTGGAACTTTCATTAGTATTTAAGTTTATGCTAAGAAAAAACAGTTTCTATCAGATAAAGTTGATATTGCTATCTGAATTGGGGGGGAGTATTTTCCCTGCTAAATTTTAAGATATACTTGATACCTTTGTACCTTACAAAGGTGCATGTATTTTTTTGTGTGTATATAATATAAGGTCTTGTTGCTCTTTCAATATTTAGGGCTTCAGAAAAATTTGTTCGGATCTGTATAAAGAATACGAAGACAGATACTTTGGCACAGAGGTCTTCAGTCAAATCGATCTCTGTGCCATGCGTAAGAAGAAACAGGAATCTGGTTACTATTACTGCGAGTGTTCAATTAACGTGGGCTCCAAAGGTACGGAAGAGAGCAAAGAGCACGAAATGCAGACAGAAGATGTGGGAGAAACACCCGGTGAAGACCTTCCACACAGTGCTGCGAAGGCTGAAGTAGGAGCAACTGCTGCAAGCTCTGAATTTGCCTCGTGTTTAGTAGTAGCTGATGACAAACCATCTGAAAATATTGCTGAGGCTTCAATTGCAAGTAAAGAAAGAAATCAAGGAGGTGAAGGGACAGACTGAAGCTACAGATGGGGCTTCTCTTGCAGCTGGAGAGAGCTGCTCCAAGTCAGTACTTGGTCTGTTGCCAGCAAGTTCAGATGCGTTGGAAAGTATGGAGAAGGAACAAGAAAAAGCAGTGAAAACAGATGGCAGCTTGCAGGAAACTGAAGCAACAGAATATGTATGTGATCAGCCACCAAGCTCAGGATAAAGCTGTTGCAGTCCTTGGTGAGCTGCACCCACGCTTGGTGATGGTGAAGACAGGCAGCCGCAGCGGAACTGAGCTGCACCGGGCTGAGCTGGGGATGGTGAATTCACTTTTAGCAGAAAACAGCATTTTTAGGAGACTGACAAAGCAAAGTAGAACAAAATCCAGGGGAACCCTCACTCGGTGTTGTGATGGTGAAATGCCTCATTCTAGGCAGGAAACTGCACTACAGGTGTGTGTGAATGGATGTACCATCAAGTCAAAGCAGATGTGGATTGCAGGATCAGGCCCTTCAGAGGTCCTGCATTGATACCAGAATTGTGGCCAGACGCCTCTGGTGCCCAAACCCACACTTCACTGTGGTTCTCCCTGCCCTGCTCCAGCCCTGCAGCCCTGGCGTTGTTCCTCCTTGGCCTGCCTTCTCCGCCGGGTACTGCCCACAGCCACTCCTCATGCCTGATCCCTGCAGTTGCTCTGACTGAAAACTCCAGACCGGGACTGCGACACAATCATTCACCGCACATCCACGGGTGGTGGATGATTTCAGTTGTTAGCACGCTTCTGAGTAGCTACCAGTGTGTATCTCACAGGAGAAAAATTATTTTGCCTGACCTATGGAAATAATGTTTTTGGAATAAAATGAGGTAAAGCACTGATTTTTCTTTAGATAAAGGAGGCTAAGAATGAATTATTTTGAATGAAAAAGACCCAACAGCCTTTTCCCAAGCTGAAGTTACGTTGTAGTCTCACAGGTCTCTGAGCTGGTACAGACCCAGGTAAAACAGAACCGTACTCATTTCTGGCCAGAAGAGGTTTGGGTTTTGAGCCATTGCTGGGAAGTCACGGAGCTGAGCTGTGCCTCCCAGCCAAGCCTTCCCTACCCGCGGGATGGGGAAAGGGTTTTCCCTGCACAGCCTCTGAAACCAGAAGATGGCACTACTGGAAAAACAGCTGTGCCTGGGAAGGGAACCGGCTGCCTCCAGGTCTTCAACACCGGCAGCAGGCTCGGGCATCCCCAGCAGGGGCAACAAAGGTGCAGGGAGGCAACCGGGCGCTTGGACAATGTCCCGATTCCCTCTTCTGCCCTAATTGCTCCTTGAAAAGTGATACTTAGCCTTTTAAAAGCTCCACCTTGCTGTAAATGTCTGAATTTCAAAGTGTGTGACCAAATACCTTTTTCCTCCCCAGAAGCAGAGGCATTAAGCATACGGTGTTTCTCTTCCCTACGTGGCATGCGGGAATACACCTCCATGCAGAGGCGCCACGCTGAGCTGCGTTAAATCACCACCAGGCTGCTGGAAACCTGCTCAGTTATTTCCAAAAATAACCTGTATTTGTGCCCTTTTCATGGGGAGGGGAGACAACACCCCCACCAGCCAACCACGGCGAGGGAGGGAAAGGAAGGTCCCGCGTTGAATGAACCACTTTGTACTTGGCACCGGGGTCGCTGTTGGATGCCTGGTGCCGCAGAGCTTGGCAGAGCGTTCGTTTCTGTGCCGGTGGTGGCCTTTCAAAGGGCTGTCCCCAAATGCTCTTCCAAATGCAAATTCGGGAGCGGTTATTGCCTGTTTCTCCAGGGTCTTCAAAATGTGGCTGAGTTGCTCAGCGCTTCAGGAAAGACCTCAAGGTTAATTTGGGGCAGTAGTTCAGGGTGAGGCTTCCCCAGAGCATCTCCGTATCGGCACATTCTCGATGACTCTGTTTTCCAGGAAAGTTGCTTTCAATACGCGCTGAGGAAACTGTGTTCCATAACGGTTCCTCAGCTCAGCAAGGGCTCAGCAGCCTCATCCATCTCGGGAACTCAAGTGGATTCAGTGGCCTAGGACCAAGAGTGCTTTACCACAAGCTGTATTTCTACTTGTTGAAAATGTTAATTATCTTTTTATAGGCAGATGGCACTGGAGCGTAGCAAATGCGTGGCGAACCTGCGCTCATAAATGTTTGGGTTTTCAACGTGCGCAGGTTCCAATTTAAGTTTAATTCTCATTTTAGGATTATTGTGATGATTGTAGGTTAATTTTGCTTATCTTGGGTGTATAGTACATGTGTTTTGGTACATTAACTGAAAATAATTAATTAAGTTGTATCATGATTAATCTTGACAATTTAGAATAGTGCTTAAAACCAAATATCTGCCAAACACAGAGTTCAGCTCTTTGGTCTTTAATGACAACCAAGCCAAAATCAGCTTCTACAATGCTGTTCAAATCCCAACAGTGTATTTTCAACCTTATAATTGAGAATATAAAGTCAGTCTTGAATGGGGTTGGTGCTCTGCTTTAGCCAAGGGGAGCCATGTTTTTGTTCCCTGCTGTGGTGGGGTTTTTTTAATTCAAATTGTTTGAAATATTTGATTGTAAGACACTTCTGATGTGAGCTGGGCGGGTGGGAGACAGTTTCTGAAGTGAAAATAACTTCGTATTGCTGAAGCAGATTGTCCTTCTTTGACTACTGTAGGAAATTACTTTAAAGCTGAGGTCCAGGAGTGGCTTTGATTTATTCTTTGACCTCTGCATTTACTGTTCCTTTTATGTGATTCTTTTTTTTTTTTCCCCCCCCTTCATGGTCTCTAGATTGCCTTTATTTAAAAAAAAAAAAAAAAAACCCCACAAATCTTCCATTTATTTCTCACCATATTGTCATGAACCTCAAAGTGGCTGCAGGTCTGAAAGACACCGTGTTTGACAGGGACCCTTGTTCAAAAGCCATCTCTTCGGGAAGGCTTAAGCTCTGGTAAATAATCTGTTCTGGGGAGTGGATGCTCCGAGTTAGAGCCAGAAGGACAGATCAGGGAGCACATAACTGTATTGTGCAGTCTCCTTCTCAAAACCGCTCCCAGATGGGCTTATCCAGGTACTGGGTGGGCTTAACCCCTCTGAGATGGTTCCTACCATGGGTTTTGGTCACTGACCAGCGCAGCAGAAACATGGAGCAAGTCCCTTAAAGAGACTATAGCAAGCCTATACATGTGGATCAGAGCATGTTTTTCCACACTCACAGGACAGAAGTACTTTCTAAAACTTAAGATATTTTCTGTATTGAATGCCCACCCAGAGCTCTTTTCCATTATGGAGATTAAAATTAAATCTTATAATTATAAAACTGCTTTTTGGGTCAGCTAAAACCTTCTGACAACTGCTTTGGGAAGTGTTAATCAGAACTGTTGTTTTCCAAGTTTCAAGATGTGGGAACTTAAGGTTCCTCATCTTAAATTTCAATACTTGGATCAGAGGTGGGAAAAATTTGGGTTTTAAACTGGACATACCCCTTAAGTAATCCAGTCTTCAAAACAAAAATCCAGCATTTAGTCCTGTTCAACTTTTTTTTTTTTTTTGCTGTTGAGTAAACCTAAAACAGTGCCACATTTTTCATAACTATTTTTCAGAATTAAGTTGATTTGAGGTTAAATCCTGCTCAGGCTCCAGTGCTACTGGTGACACCCAGAACCAAACCCCCAACTTTCTGCACAAAGGTGGCTGTTACTGATAATTTGCTGGAATTTTGTTTGTAATAAACTTAACTGACAAATGCAAAGATTACCATGCACATGGAAAAATTTTTTTAATACTTTGTCTTCAAATGCAGTATCTTAATCTGAGCACGCTGCTTCACAGAATAATTACTACTTCATCTGTATAAACACGATGGGCTTGATTGAGTCTTCTCCCATGGGGTGCTGGCGGCATTGGGGGCCCTGGAGGAAGCGCAGCCTGCGATTGGCTGGTGGACAGGGAGGGTGAGGTGGCTCCAGGAGACTCCCCAGCACTGCTGGCAACCAGGGTTTGTGCCCAGATGGAAAAGACCTTTTTGTTCTTGACTGGCTTTACCGAAACCCCCTAAACAGGCTCTGAGGCTGCTGCTTGAACTGGCTCTATCTACTAATTCCCCAGGGCAAGTGACCAGCAATGGTGACTTGAACACAAACGGTACAGTGTTGGACTGCACAACTGAAAGCCTTTAGGTACTCTTACGAAACTCTTGAGGAAGAAGAGAGGATTTATAAATTTATTTTTTCTTCAGGATGGATGACAGTGATGGTGAAAACCCATGTGCCTGCACATCTTATCTCTTGGCTTGTCCTACACACCCTCCCTGTGCCGCCACCCCTCTCATTGGCCGTGGGACTTGCAGTGACACCGCCCTGGTTTTTAGGAGCAGGCACTGAGAGTCAATGCTGAACTGACCAATGTTTTTGTGCGTAGAAACCAGCTGGTAGTGCATGTGAAGGCGGTGCTTGAAACCAGCTCTCCCTTTCTCCTTTGTACCCCGGAGAAAGACTTACAGGGTTAAATCTGCTTCTCAAAAACTGGAAGTACATCTCCTTTACCCAGGGGCAGGAGCATGTCTGCAACGGGGCTTTGTTACCCCACTGCCAGACCTTCTCTTCATGCTGCCTTTTCCTGTTGCTGTTTATTTTCTGTGCTCCTCCAGTTTTATTTCCCTTCCGCTCCATTTATCTAGTTTGACAGGGGGTCCTACACTTCTATCTCTGCTGTGACACTTCTGCGTCTGACTGCATTTAGAATCACAGAACAGTTTGTGTTGAAGGGACCTTCCAAGCTCCCCCAGTCCAACCCCCTGCAGGGAGCAGGGACATCTGCACCCAGAGCAGGGTGCTCAGAGCCCCAAGGGCCAACCTGACCTGCCATGGTGCCAGGGATGGGGCTTCTCCCACCTCTCGGGGCAACCTGGGCCAGGCTCTCACCACCCTCAGCATCAACAATCTCTCCCTTCTCTCTGGTCTGAATCTGCCTCTGTCAGTTGAACCCCTCAGCCCTTGTCCTGTCCCAACAGCCCCTGCTGGAAAGATTGTCCATGCAGGATTTGGTGTCATGGGCTGTCCTGTCTCAGGCTGGCTCCAACCTTGGATGTGCAAGCATAACAGCCGCCACTAACATGGTGTGTGTAACGGGTGAGGAGGGGGAGGAAAGGGTCCTGCCGCATTCCCACTCCGGAGGCTGCTGGGCTCCTCTGCAGGGTGAGCAGAGCGATGCTAAGGCTGCTGCTACCAGCGTCCCCACTCCTCACGGGAGGACAATCCCTGTGCTGCAGCCTGCAGTTGTAGAAAATGCTCTGCCACTCTCTGGAGGGGCAACATCCACTCGGGACACAAGGAAGCACCAGCCACAGTGGCGTGGGCCTGAAAGCATCAACTCAGCACTGAAGATCTCCCCACCACGGGAATCGCTCCTGCCTCAGCTTGGGTCCTTTCCCGTGTCCCCAGCGCAGGACATGGTGGTGGCAGGGATTGCTCCTCTCTCCTTTGGAGCTGCTGCTGCTGCTTTCGTGGGCTGTGGGTGGGCTTCTTGGCATTGCCTTCAGCTACTGCGTAGGTTTTCTTTTCTTTGTTGTTTTTGGAAACTTGTGGCAGGTTCAGTCTAACCTCCCATTTCCATCAGCTGATTGCTGTGCTTATGCCTTTAAGATGGATATTGTGCTCACCGGTGCCACCCAGGCCATGCAAAGCTCCTGCTGACAACACCCTCCTCCATCCCCTACGTTGCTATGTCTGTTCCATTTTTGTGTTAAAGAGAAAACGTTTTAGGAACTTCTCAAGATATTCAGGAGCAATCTTGATTTTTCCTGCAATTTAAAAGCATTTCAGTGGCTCAGAGGAACCCACAACTCAGTTTAAAGTAGTTTGAATAATTTATGCCTTAATTTCCTAATGTTTTGATGTCTCAAATCTACCAAAGTATCTGGGAATTTCTGAACACCAGTGGGATGACAATTCAGGCTCCAGCAAGAGACTGAATTGCAAAAATGGCAATTCGGAGTAAAGAAACTATTGTTGATCCAGATCTAAGTCTTCTTCTGCTCAATCTTTTCTCTAGGCTGGGATTAAACAACATACTTTATGTTCACTTTCTTTATCAGTTTTGCTGAAAAACAGGGTTCCATTTTTATGGCATCAGAGTTACCTGAAAAATATTTGCCTGAACGGTCAGTGAGGTTTATCTACAACTGTAACCTAAACCAAGGTGTTGTGCAGAACGTTTGGGATCCATAGCCAACACAGCTCAATCATGGCTGTCAAGAAATCTGTTGCCTATATGAGAATTAACTCAACCTGCTGGTGAAGCACTAGGCAGCATAAAATGTTTATTTGAGCAGCGGACTGGAGCAATTTGCCAGTGCAATGGAAGATATAGTCAACATTACCTTAATATTGCTTTACCAATGTAATTACTCTGAATGTGTCAGCTTCACAGAATCGTCTGGGATGGGAAAGATCTTCAAGCTCACTGAGTCCAACCGTTGCCCCAGCACTGCCAGGTCCCCACTGACCCCTGGCCCTCAGCACCACCTCGACACAAGGTCTGGGAAACCCCTCCAGGGATGGGGACTCCACCACTGCCCTGGGCAGCCTGGGACAGGGCTGGACAACCCCAATGGGGAAGAAATTGTTCCTCAGGGACAACCTCAACCTCCCCTGGTGCAACTGGAGGCCGGTTCCTATTGTCCTGTCTCTTGTTCCTGGGGAGAAGAGACCAATGCCCCACCTTGCTCCGATCTCCTGTCAGGGAGTTGTGGAGAGTGAGAAGGTCTCCCCTGAGCCTCCTTTTCTCCAGGCTCAAACCTCCCCCAGGCCCCTCAGCCACTCCTCAGCGCACTTGTGCTCCAGAACCTGCACCAGCTTCATTTGACTTCAGGCCCCTCTACTCCCCTGGATTTATCAGGAGGAGGCAGGTACGCAGGACAGCTGTGTGTGGTGGACCTGGGGTGGCCCAGCTTCTCCAGGAGAGGACAGATGTGCGTGCGTGAGTGAGGTGACAGCTTATTGCAGCCATTTCTCTAGATGCTTCTGCTTGAAGGAAGGAAAGCCTGTGATTTCCCTGCCTCCACTCGGCTCGGGTGATGCTAGCAGTGCTGCACAGAGCTCTTACGGAAGCTGCGATGAGTTCCAGTGACGTCGGTGCCAGCTATAAATGGGACCAACAGAGAGCCACTGGTGCTAACTGCAGTGATTTGTGGTTCCTCTTTGTCCATATCTGACAACACAAACCATAAGGCGATATGTAAACTAGTGATGGTTAGAAGTTGCTGACCTTCCACGGCTCATCACGTGCCCCTTTCCCTCTCCTCCAAGAACGTCCGTGACAAGCATGGACCATCCAGAGGGTACCAAGGAGGTGCTAGCAGAGCCTCCTCCCCTTCCTGCATGCTGGGCCCAAACAGTGCCTTAAAATCCAAAACTGCTTCGTTAAGGTGATGATGCACCAAACTGCTAGTTTAAGGGTCTAGAAGAAACTTCTTGATTCTCTTCAACCGTAAACAAAACTTCCCGCCTCCAACTCCAGCACTGCATAAGCTGCATAACAAATAGCTTTAATTAATAAATTTGCAAAAATAAGGATTTTTCCGTAACTTGTGAACAGAGAGAGGCAGCTCTCTCTGCTTATTGCTCTGTTCCGACTCACTTCTAGCTGCTGGTATAAAAAAATCCAGCTTGACTGATGAAGGTTCATGTTTCACACCTTTTTTGGCAGCACAGGAACAAGCTAGATCTTTACTTATTAAACCCAAATCTGTTGTAGTATTCAGGTATATTAACCTTCCACAGACTTACTGGGCTGCTTTGTTTTCAATCAAGCTAAGGAGTATCCAGAGGCCTTGATAAAGGGTTTTTTTTTTTCCAGAGCACGCTGTAGATTCAGATGGCTCAATAAATATTTAGTAAGAATATTTTAAAAAAGCATTTCTTCCCCTCTCTGACTAAAACAAACCCCTGCCACATTGTCACGAGGACCCAGCAAGCAGCACCCATGACTCCCCTCGCACCTCCAGGAAGGTGGAAAACCATAACCCCTGTGGCTTGAGCTGCGTCAATAACCAGTGTCTATGTCAGCACCAGGTAACGCCACTCCGATCCATCTCATGAACCTCGCTGGACGTCACAGCAGAAGGAGCAGCAGCATCAGGCTATCGCCCGTGGGGAACTGGAAGAAGCACCTTCTGCTGTTCCAGCTTCGAGATTCTGTCATGGCAGAATGTTCTTCTTTTTTTTCTTTTAAATTAGCCTTATTTAATAAAGGATTTTGCTGGATTGCTAAATTTAGTGACAGTTACATTCCATTTTGCAACGTGCTGTAACGTAAGTAGCTAAACATGTAACTAAACCACACGAAGAATTTTAATTGCAGCAGAAAGACGCCTGCCTGCCTACACGTGGTATGTGTTTAATGCCGCTTTCTCTCCCCGTAGCAGCGAAATGCCACATCCATATTTAAAATCTGAAGTATTGACAAAATCTTCTGAGTGCAGAAAGCTGTTTTGGCAAAAAAAAAAAAAAAAAAAAAAAAAAGGAAAGAAAAAAAAAGGCGAGTGCCTGCCGTGCTGCAGCTACAGAAACAGAACAGCTCATCAATTCCCCACAAAAACCTGCCTGCAGACGAGGTTCAGGAAAGCTGACGCTTCTCTCCCGCAGGAAGAAATCCTCACCGGGCTGATTGGGAAACCTCCGCTGGCTTCAGCGGGGCAACAGCAGCGAGACTGATGTTCAGCTGTAAAAATTAAGGTGATGCACAACTAGGAACCGTTAACAGCCCAAAGGCTCAACGCACCCATTACGAGGGAAGTGAAAAATCCAGACTGTTCTGCAGGTCGAGATTGATGTGTTACTTATGAAAAAATCTCATTTTAATAGAAGGTCAAACCTTTAAACTACTTTTTTTTTTTTTCCCCAAAATCTCACTTTTCTTCAGCTGTCACAGAGCACTGTTAGACATGGAGACAGAACCTGCCCTTGAGTTAAAGTGGGAGACCGAACTAGTATTTATTTTGATATTACTCCTAAATTAGTAATTAAACACTGAAAAGCATAAGCAACCCTTTGGCCTCATTGCAGCTCTATAACTCCCTGCAGTATAAACCCAAATGATTTCTGATATCTGTAACTACTTACCAAAATAAAGGACTTTTTTTTTTTTTTTTTTTTTTTTTGGGGGGGGGGCGGTGCATGTGGCAGTTTTGTTTGTACATGTTTTATTAAAAAAAAAAATCTTTTAATGCTATTAGTCAATACATGTGTAATAATACTTAATAAAGTATCACGTAGCAGTAGGTATTTCGGATTCAGGAATGTCATGGTTTTACCTAAACCATCAGAGCTCAGTTTTGCTCCAGTCTCTTCTAAATTGTCCTTTTTTTCTTCCCCCCCCCCCCACCCCCGAATTAAAACAAACTCATTCTTTGTCGAGGTACGTCATCCTTAAGGCCTTGCAAACTTTTTTAGTGGTTGAACCCGAACAAAGAGCGAGCTCGGCTTTCTGGAGCTGACGACCACGTTGCTCTTGAGCGTAAAAAGGTGCCTGCGGTTCTCAGGCAGTTAGTGGCAAATCAGCGAGAAAGAGACCGGAGGAGAAGAAGGGGCACTTGGAACCCAAACCGGTGCAGTGCACAGTTACACCGCCCAAACCTGGACTAACCTGACGCAAAGACCTCGCGGGGCGGTGGGTATTTAACACAGTCTGGCTTGCCTGGACCATACGATCACGATGGGACAGAACGGCTTTTCCTTTGCTTCCTGGAATCACCTGCCGGGTGTACGGCACTCAATTCTCAAGGTAACGTACTGCAGCTCTTTGGGTATTGATCGGTTTCCTAAGTCCACTGGGAGATGGAGAAGGAGGGGAAGGTGTGGAGGGTCGCAAGGTGTCCTCGTGCCCTCTCTGGTCTTGTTCAGATGCCAGTACTCTCCAGTTCCCCGTCCTCCAGCCCCAACGCAGCGTGCGACCTAGAAATCATGAAGAGTTTCTCTTTCTTTGTGTACTGTCTTTGCCGGGATTGCTCCCTGCTTTGTTCTCTGCTGGTAGTCTTGAGGGGGTCCGTCTTCTCGACTGGCTCCTCCTCACAGTCCTGGGTTTTACTGGCTGGGGTGTTGGCAACTGACTCCAAGGAGGTGCCTGCCTCCTCCAGGTGGCTGTAGCCCTTATTGCTGCTGGAAAGCTCAGACTGGGAGCTCTGGGAGTCTGTCCTGGTGATGGCGGGAGGGGTTGAGGGGGGCGACCCCCCCAGATCTAGCGATTTGGAGCAGCTAGAAGATGCCTTCACCAAGAAGCCGGAGTCCAGGCCCCTGTTGAGAGCCGGGGACCGAGGTGGCTCAGGGAAAAGGGGACGCCGGGCATCGGGCAAGCAGCTGGTGCTCTGCCGCCGGAGCACCAGCTTGTGCCTCCTCGTCCCACAGCCTCCCTCGAGGCGGCTGCCGCTGAGGTCAGTCAGGCTCAGTTCAAACTCGCCGCGTGGGATCTCCCGGGCTCCCCGCTCCCCAGGAGGCCTCCGCCAGCCTCCCCCTCCACCGCTTGGCGCCAAGGGCAGGAGGGCGAAGGCGCTCAGCGAAGAGCCAATGATGGAGCTGGCCGTGCTGTGCCGGTCCCAGCTCTCTGGTGGGCTGCAGGGTGGGCTGCTGGCAGGGCGGCCAGCACGGGCAGCCTGCTCCTGGTAGATGCTGTACACAGCCTCGGCCAGGCTGGGCGGCTGCGGTGGGACGCAGAAGGAGGAACGCCGTGGCGAGGATACCAGGTCTGGCGGGGAAAGGGAGACACTCAGTCCTGGTGGCCAGGAGCTCTTGGCCAGCATGGCTGCAGCACCCAGGCCTTCACCACCAGGCTTCAGCTCCAGGCCCCGGGGCTGCACATAGTTGACAAAGCCATTGAGAGGGGCTGGGGCCGGGGCGCCTCTGTCCTTGGCCCGCAGGCTGTGGGCATCGATGACGGTGGAGTAGAGGTCACGCAGGTTGATGATCTTGGTCTTCTTGTCGCGGTTCTCGTGCAACACCGCATTGGCGCAGATGAAGAGGAAGATGCCGATACCCATGATGAGGGGGCCCAGCACCTTCAGCTTGTCTGAATGCAGGTAGCTCGAGAAAAGATGGAACAGGAAACCCACTGAGGCCTGGGGGGACCCCCGGGTGGTAGCAGTGGTGGAGGTGTTGGCTCTGGGGGGTGACTCCGGATGGATCCCCGCTTGCGCCCCTTCCTGGCTCCGGGAGCGGTTCTTGGGGGTTCCAGCCTGCGGTGCCAGGTGTCGGACCCCGCCGAAGCCGCCTTCTCTGTACACCTGGCTGGGCTTCGGCCAGTAGCCCACCACGGCCAAGGCGATGCCCACCAGCAGTACCAGGATGCCACAGAGGGCGATGAGCCCTGAGACGGAGCACAGCTTGAGCTTGCCTTTCACCACCACCACGTCGTTCTTGCGCTTCTTTTTGGCCTTGCGTTTGTGTTTGGGGACTTGGCTTGGGGGTCGCGAGGGGTCCTGTTTCCTGGCCGAGATCCTCAGGAGGCCTCCAGTGGCGATCATGGCTGGCTACCCAGAGCCCTGCTCCCGACGGCCACTCCGGCTCCTGCAGTGAAAAGAGAAGAGGATGAGGACCAGGGGCAGGCCTGCAGCGCGAGAGGCGTCTCTGATCGCCGTTCCTCGTTCAAACTCCTGCTGATTAAAACCCTCAGTGAGTGGGATGGGGGTTGACACCAACAGGCCACTCTCCCTTGCCCACGCAGTTCCCACAGCCTGACAGCACTGATGCAGCCACGAGCCCTGCTACGTTCTCACCGAACAGCTAAATAATTCCTTCACGCTCAGCATAGGTGACAGAAGGAGAGGTGTCGATTGGTGTCAACAAAACCAAAGTGATCTCGCTGGTCTCAGAAGCAGCTTGCAAGGCCCCGGAGCTCAGAGGATGCTGAGCCCCAGGTCCTGTTAGGCTTCACAGTGTGGTTAGTGATGGCACACAGGATTTGAGGGGATGGGGGAAAGAAGAGCAGGGAGGCAGCAGGTTTGATCTAAGGTACCACTGGTTTCATTACACAGGGAGAGGGTTAAACCTATCACCTGCCTTTCTCAAACGAGTGGGAAAGGAACGACTGTGAAAAGCACACGGCAAACATTTGAACACCTGCCCTGTGAAAGTTTCTTCCTACCCATTCCAAGATATTACAGAAAATGAACCCTCGCCCGCGTCTGGCGGTCTGGGAACTCATGCCGTGCTCCAGGTAACCGTTATGTAACGGTGGCAGAGTTCCCCCCCCCCGCCCCGGAAAGGGGAGATGGGGGCTGGCAGGTAGGAGATGGCGTGTCAAGTCAAATTGCATTAAAGGAGGAGCGAGCCCCTGCGAGAGTCACCTGGGGAAACGGCAGCAGCTGCTGGCAGGGAGATGGGCAGGGACGAAACGCTGGGCATTTATGGCTTGTGTTTCACGAGACCATCCGAGGTCACCCCAGCGATCCCCGCTACAGAACGCGGCGTGTAGGAGCGATTCTGTTGCAGGTCTTTTGGGAAGATTTTCCTTCCTGCTGCCGAGCGGCAGGATCCCCCCCAACCCCGTCTCTTTTTGAGCGTCCAGTTATTGTTTGCGTTGAGGGAGCTAAAGATGACGGCACCCAATGTAATACGAATCACAAAGTTCAATTAATTGCACTGAAAGGCGATTAAGCACCTAAAAAAAAAAATAAATCTTGCTCCCCTTCCCCCGTTCAGCTGTTAAATCTCATTTCATTTCTATCCCCAGATTTGCCACGTACATGGTAATTTCGTGTCCCATTTCCTCTGTGTTTTCCCCAGAAAAAAGAAGGGTGTTGTCAGCGAGGACATTGTGAAATTACTCTCCGAGGTGCCGCACGCTCCAAACAAAGAGCGGGGACTTGCCTTCTCTTCCCTGAGAGATTCATTAAAAAAAAAAATTAAATAGGGAAAAAGAAAACAAAGCGCGTTTTTGCCAATGCAAACTGTAATTATCAGGCTTTAATTGCCGGTCCGCTGCGCTCCTTCCCGCTGCCCCACCAGCCCGGCTCCTCGCCGAGGAACGATGACGATCGGCCCCGAGGCACCTTCCCAGCTCGGCAGCGCCGGGCACTGAGTTCGGGCGATGGCAGAGCGGAGCCGGGCAGGAGAAGGGGGGCTCGGCGGCTCCGCCGGTCCTTCCCGGGGATCGCGCTGCCGGGAGGAGACCCGGGACCGCAGCCACAGCCCGCACGACCTCCGCGCCCCCCGCCCCAGCCCACCGCCGCGGCTCCCCCGGCACCACCGCGACCTTCCTCCGTGAAGCCCGAACACAGTTCTAATAGTATTAACCGGAGCCGGTTTAACCCCTGCCCGCCCGCAGACGGGGCTCGCCGGCGCAGAGCCGGCCACGCACCGTTTTAAAGGAGCTCCGGCACCGGACCCCGGCGGTGCCGGGGTGCCCCGCAGCTCCCCACCGTCGGCGCACCCGGGCCACCCCCCTCGCCCGCCCCGGGGGTCTCCGTCGGACGGAGCCGCCGCTCAAGATGGCAGCGGCGCGGAGCGGAACTCGGTCACTTACCCAGGAGAACCGGGGAGAATTCCACGGGCGAAGCGGCCGAGCCGCCGCGGGGAAGAAACTTTCCGGCCCGAGCTGGCATCGCCGCCCCGCCGCCCCTCACGGCCCCGGGCGGGCGGGCGGCGGGGCTGAGCCGGGCGCTGGGTGCCCCCTCGGCCCCGCCGCCGCCGCCGTCCGCCGCCTCAGGGAGCTGGGCGGGAGCGCTGCCCCCTCGCCATGCCGCATCCTTCCCCCCACCACCGCCGCCCCCCCGCCGGCCGGCAGCGCGGAGCGGCCGAGCCGCTGCCGGCGGTGCGGGCGGTACCGGCGGAGCGCGGCCGGACCCGCCGCTGTTGCCAGGAGACGGGACCGTGACACAGGGAAATTGCGGCGCGATGGCCGCGGCCGCCTCCCCCCCCCCGCCCGCCCCCGACACCTGCGCACCTGCGGACAGCTCCGCCCACCCCCCCGGCCACGTCCTCCGAGGCCACGCCCACAGCAGCCACGCCCTCGAGCGCCCTGCCCGCTCTCCGCTCCCCCCGCCGTGTGGTGGGTGCCGAGTCGCGCCGTGCCCGTTGGGCGCTGCTTTCCCTCCCGTCCAACAAGCGCCTGGCCGCAGCCCCTCTGCTGACGTGACACACCTGAGGGGCCTGGGCGAGCTGGAGAAGTGGCACTGTGTGATCCTCATGGCGTTCAGCAAGGGCACGGGCAAGGTCCTGCACCTGGGTCAGGGCAGCCACCGGCACCGGCACCGGCTGGGGATGAGGGGATGGAGAGCAGCCCTGCGGAGAAGGACTGGGGCGGGGAAGCTGGACATGAGCCGGCAACGTGCTCTCGCAGCCCAGAAGCCACCCGTGTGCTGGGCTCATCCCCAGCAGCATGGGCAGCAGGTTGAGGTCTGCTCCACTCTGGGGAGACCCCCCTGCAGGGCTGGGTCCAGCTCGGGGCTCCTCAGCACGGCAGAGACATGGAGCTGCTGGAGCGGGGCCAGGGTGGAACCACCCGAGGGTGGGACCCCTCTGCTGGGAGGAGAGGGCAGAGAGCTGGGGTTGTTCAGCCTGGAGAGGAGTAGGCTGCGGGGAGACCTTAGTGCAGCCTGTCAGTGCTTCAAGGGGGGCTGTCCGAAAGGTGGGGAGAGGCTGTTCAGCAGGGGCTGCTGGGTTCAACTGACAGAGGGAGATTCAGAGCAGAGAGAAGGGAGAGACTGTTGATGCTGAGGGTGGTGAGAGCCTGGCCCAGGTTGCCCCAAGAGGTGGGAGAAGCCCCATCCCTGGCACCATTGCAGGTCAGGTTGGCCCTTGGGGCTCTGAGCACCCTGCTCTGGGTGCAGATGTCCCTGCTCCCTGCAGGGGGTTGGACTGGGTGAGCTTTGAAGGTCCCTTCCAAGCCAAAACATTCCATGATTGTATGATTCTCCCCTCTTCCTCCCTGATGTGAGCCCCCCCGGGGCTGTCCTCTCCCAAACCAGTTGAGGTTCAATCTCCTCTCACCACCTTAGTCCTTCCAGGGGTCAGCACTTCTCCCGTTTAGCAGCTCAGTAACAGGAAGGGGGAAGTCCCTCAATCTCCTTTCTACCAGTGATGCCTCTGCAGCCTCAGGCTCAGCCACTCCACCTTTGTTTCTTCGCCCCAAAGTTTGCAGGAATGCCTAGGGAGAAAGCCAAAAAGCAGGTGAAAAGATGAAGCAAGAGGATAAAAGAAGAAAGTGACAGCTGAGATACATCAGTGGTGTCAACCAGGATCTCTCATGTTCAGCAGAGACCGTGAAACAATGTTCTCTTCTGAGCTGCTGCATGAGAACTGATTAAATTGCAGCTATCACTAAGGCGAGACATACCCCAGCGTGTCCCATCACGCGGCTTCTCTCATTCCTGAGAGGAGATTACTGCTGATGGCTTCAGTCGAGTCTTGTTACAGGTCCACCGTGAGCTAGAATGGCCAGGCTCAGGCAGGTATCTCAGAAAGCTCATCCCTTGGCTCCTAGCGTACATCGCGTGGTTCTCTGGGGTGGATGGACCCACGCTGCCCTTCTGTGCAGTGGCCTTGGATTCCTCTCAAAGCTGGAGTGTGACCTAGCGTGGGTCAAACCAGCCTGTCCCATGGGACGGCTCTGCCACGTGTAAAACACCAACCAAGGGGTGATAAAGAGACGCTTATGGTGTCCAGCAGTGGTTTTAAAAGTAAAGGATCCAACAGGGGTTGGGAAAATGATCGGATTGTGCACATCCCATTGAATCACACCGATTCCAGCCCCAGCAGATCCCGGGCTCAGCCAGGCTGTGCTGTTAGGCGTCTTTCACCCCGACTGTGGGTGCCTGCTTGGAGAACAAACAAATCCTACAGCTGCACAGATGGGTTTTCATGTCGCCCGCGGTTCGCCTCAGCAAAGATCACGCGGGACGCGTTTCTTTGAGTACATCTGGTTATGCAACAGGCTCGAAACGTAAGATTTATTATTGAAGACCTTCTTCTGAAAGTGCGCTTTGAGCGGCGTCGGTGAACCCGGCTCTGCTGCCGTTCGGTGATGCGCTCTGTGCGCAGCCCCCACTGTTAGAGAAAACCAAACACTCCACATCTGTTTCCACCGGAGACCCGGATCACATCAATAATGCAGCATGGCCAGCCTCTCCCTCGTTAGAGGAGGGACGAGAGGGATTTTTTAAAGGGCAAAGAGCTCTTTTCCCTCTCTGAGTCATGTTTGCTATTTCGGTCAAACTCAACCGCTCCGTTTTGCCGGCTTTTTGTACAACGTCTCTCCGCGTTTTCCCCGTGAAGAGTTTGATCCGGCTGTCATCGCGTTCACAGGTTTCAGACGACTCTGAGCAAAATGTGTGGTAGGCGAGGCCAAACCCTGGAAGTGAGGAAACCTCCTGCCGGGGTGTTCTGCTGGAGGCGGTGTTCGGAGGAGCCAGCCCCGGAGCTGAACTTGCTCTCCGTGGTGGTACCGGCTGTACGATGGCAGCCTGCATCCCTGCGCACGAGCGGCACATCCCTGCCCGGACCCTACAGATCCGTCTGCGTGTTTATGCTCCGGGAGCTTTAGTGAAACTGTATTTTTAGACGAATGAGGGGTTTTGTGTTCCCAGAGTGGACTGGTTGCAGGCGGCAGCTTTCCTATCGGTGCGGTTTACTGGTTGCCCGAGTTAATCTGTAACTGCCCATGTTTGTGGTGACTTCTGAGCGCTGCGGGCAGGCTCAGCTCCTGCCTCCTCTGCGCCACCTTCTATGTGACACCCAGTATTTATCATTAAACTGTGGCGAGCCCAAAGAATTATTAGGAATTGAAAAGAGGGTCTTGGACCTGGGTTACCTTTCTTTCCCCTTTCCCCTTCCCCTTTCCCCTTTCCCATACCCTTTTCTTTTTTCCTCTCCCCTTTCCCCTTTTGCTTTTTTCCTTTTGCTTTTTTTCCTTTCCCTTTTTTCCTTTCCCTTTTTCCCTTTCCCCATCCATTTTCCCCCTCTCCCCTCTCTCCTCTCCCCTCTCTGTTTATCGATATAAAAATCCCCAATGTTGAAGCACACACATGCTTTTGTTGGGTTGGTTGAGCAGAAGATGGTAACCTTCACGTGCTCCTTCTCGGGACATGCTCCAGCACAACAATACCATCAATTTTAGTATATCCACTTGAACAGGTCCCACCCCAGGCTGGCTGGGTACGTCAGCTCTAATCCAGGAGACGTGTAGCCAAGTTGATATATGTCAGCCCTCAGCGGGCCCAACGTCCAAAACCAATTCAAAGGACAACCTAAAGATCTTGGTGCACTTAACCTGCAGCAGTGCGGCGTCCCTGGGTTCCAGCCAGGGACCCGCCCTGCCCCTACAAAACAAAACCTGATGTGCTTGATGTATTTGCAATCTGAGCACAAGATTAAACGGATAAATATGAAAAGGATTCGTAGAGGAGGATTAAAAGCGTAAGAGAGAGACATTTTGCACAGGCTTCAGGTTCTCCCCAGTGATTTATCTTCACAGTTTCTCAGACACAGAGTAAGAGAAGTACCGAAGGGTCGTGGCCATCGTGACCTCTACCCTGTGAGCGGAGTGGCTTCCAGGCACAACAGTGAAAGCCCATTTTAATTGTAGCTTCTTCAGCTACTTCAATTAGCTCATTTATTACATTCATAAAAATAAAAGCCGATACACCTTTTGTACACGTGCTTCACAGCACATCGTGCTTCATGCCAAGGCTTCCCGAGTCTTCGTGGCTGGAATTCATCTTACTCCATAGCTAGGGAAGTGGGGAGAGCATCACTCCCAGTCTGGGCACTGGTCTCAGAGTGTTTGTTTTATCTTATCCCCATATACTTTGCTTGGTCTTTCCTCCCCATGGCTGCGGAGGCTCTGCTATGATTAAGGGTGGAGTCTCCGATCTGATTAATGATGATTCGATAACCAATGCAGAGGAGAAGAGCAGCACTGAGAGGACGATGAGACATCACCCTCGCTGAGAAAATGTACCTTTGAAACCCTCACAGGCCTACAGCAAACACAGCAAAGCTGCGTGCTCATTCGATTCGTCCGGCTCGTTGGGTACGGGGTAGAAACAGAGGCAACTTTTCCTCTCATCGTGCAGCCAGCCTGAGTCTGGATAATCCTCTGAGAGCGAACGGCAATTTGCATGTCTGCTCTTCTTGCAGAATTAATTATAGCAGAGATACACATAGCTGGGAACATTTGCCAGGGTGAAGGGAACACACGGCCGTGAAATCTGGTGAGCAAAAGGTAAAGGGAATCAGTACTTTGAGAGGAACAAGATCTTCACAAAAAAAAAAAAAAAAAGAGAAAGAAGAAACTGTAGTTTATCTCACTTTGGTTCTTACTGACACTCTCTGTGAACAGATTTTTCTTTTTGAGGCATTAAAGGCACTAAGCACTTTATGAATATGCATATTGTTAATGGGCATCTCGCAAAAGGCTTGAAACCGGAGGAGGCTGCGTGTGGAAGGCTCCCGGGTCCATCACGACATACTGCAGGCAGCCTGTGACGGCGGCACCCTCCGGTTATGAGCTGTGCTCGGGGCAGATGTCACCCACTGGATTTGATGCTCCGTGCGTGACTTCTCCGCTGGCTCCGAGAGAAGCAGGAACCGTTCAGCCATGTTATTTGCCTTCACTTCTCATTTGTTGATACGAGACAACTGTAAATAACTGCAAGAAACCCGCGTCTGCTGTTTGCGGAGGCAAAACCAGACCAAGGCTAATCAAGAACCCTTCCCAAACCATTTGCCTGGCAGCTCAGACCAGTGTAGCCTTCCCCCAAACCATTGCAACTAGTTATTATTTTTCTGAAGGTCGCTCGCCCTCCTCTTCCCTCGTTGCTCTCTGACGTGCGCTCTTTGAGATGGAGGCCATCCCAAGGCAACCTGGTCCGAACTGCGGGGAGATCGCGGGGTACAACTGCTTCATGATTCGCACATTCTTCTTGTTTGAACGTTTTCGTTGTCTATTCGACGGTCTACAGCCAATGACGTCAGGGTGTGTTTTGTAAGGCAAGTTCACAAACCAGCTTATTTTATCTTCAAGTGGTAGAAATAGTAATTTGAGTCGGTGGGACGGCACTCGTCTGTGAGAAATAATGACAAAGTACATTGGACAGAGGGTTGGAAAATGTTTTTGTTGGAAGTGATATTAAAAGTACACTCCGTGCATGCCAAAGCGCTTGTTGTAGGAGGGGAGCATTAGAACGCACCAATAACATATGGCTCCCGCTGCCTTTTTTTTCCTTCTAGGGCAGTAGGTGCTAGAGAGATTTTTAGCCTCGGTAATTTAAAATTGTAGCTCTTCAAAAATAAACTCGCTACCAGCATTTTTGCAACTCTCAGGAAAGGTTGAGGGATGCTCACGCCTTTTATCTGCACTGCTCATTGCAAGTCCCGGTATCAGAGAGCTCTGGTGATACGAAAGCAGCGCAATCGAGCGGGGGTCAGGGAGGAACAGCGGGCAGCTCCCCTCCTCCAGCCCATAAGTCAACCAGAAGGAGCCGGTTAGCGGATATTCTACAGTTTTAATGGTGCCAATGTTTCTCCCTGTTTGTTGGGGATGCAAGAAACCCTCGGGCTGCTGGGGAGCTGGGCTGGGAAATGCAAATACTCACGTACAAAAAACACAACGCCATTGTTAGCCAGGGCTGACCCTGACTGGTCTGGGGAGGCACTGGAACAACGCAATCAAGCGTAATCACACTTCTAATTAATGCAGTTTGGGAGGTCTCTTACCCCACTTAGCATTTAATAAATGGAATCTGCCTCAGTATCTTTTTTATATGCTGTGGAGAGAGATTAACCCAAATATTTGACCTCTTTTGGGTTTTTTTGTTATTTCCCTTCCCCCATGACCTGCAATCAGAGTTTTTTACTCTGTGCTGGATCTGATCATCATTGTGGAATGACAATAAGCTAACGCAGAGTACTCACCCCATAAAAATAGTTTTTGCAGACTATTAATGCATTTTGTCACAAGCCCCATGGATTGTGAAGGTCCTTAAAGCTCCACCTTTCACTGCTATTGCTTCCAGACTGACAAAAGATCTGCTCAAAACTGAAGGTCAAATTTGCCCAAGTTTTAATGGTACATCTTAGGAACATAAAGGAACCCAGAAAACATATTAAGACTCTGATGGAGGAACCCTTGGGTTGCCAGAAGGGAGTCGTTGTGTTTCTGCCAGCTCTTCCACAGCTTCTCTGTAGAGAAGGGCCATTGGGGTAAAGTCAAGAGCACAACTTAGAAGTGCTACGTGCTGTTACTAACCAGCAGAGGTGTGAACAGCCGGGGGGTTCCACGCCTGTGATGGGAGCTGAACCCTTCCCAGGCTTAGGGTAGCACAAAAGGGAGTTGTAGAGTTCTTTGAGCTCTGCCGTGTTCTGGGCCCAAGTGCCAGGATCAGCGTGCTGATATATTTTCAGTCACGCGTAAGCTGTGTTTTAAATGATTCTAATTAACAAAGGTAGCAAAGGATATTTTCATAGCTTAGTGTTAATTAGTGAACTTTGCTCTGAAGTTGTAGAATGGTGTTTTAACAGCGCTCAGTAGGTGCTGAGTCCTACAGGAAAAGAAATAAACCCTATTCAGAACTTGAACTCTGTAGTTAAATGACACTTAGGGACTCAGACCGTAGGGCACGGTTTATTAAATATAACTCATAACACTTTACATGGAGGACTTGATCATTATTCTTTTGATATTCATGACACACGTTGTACCTCTGCTTTGATTCGGGACGCTGCTGTTGCAACATTCAGTTCTGTTAGTCAAATGCCTGCTGTTACATTAATGCTTCTCAATCAGTTTTGTCACTTTAAAGGTATCAAATGATACAATTCAAATAAAGTACAACATATGAAATTGCTTCTCTGCACTGATACAGGCGAGCTGAATTCACAGAATGAAGCGGGTCTGCAGGAAATGTCGTGGGGTGGCCAAAGCCAGGGCTGATGTTTATCTCTTTAGTAATTTTTAGAGAGTTGTTTTGCTGAGATTTGTTTATAGATATTAACGGTGCGGAGAAGGTAATTGTGCCCTAAAGCAGCACTCAGGAAGACAGAACCTGGGAGAGTTTTTGGTTTTCCTGAAATTTCATTGTGGCTATTGAACAGAAGGGTGGGAAGGGGCTTTTCACGCTCTTTTTTCTCTTTGCTTGTTTGAATATTTTGGGTGTGAAACAAAGCTTGTCACGTCTGCTGGTTAAAAAGCCTCAGCTCCTCCATTTATTATGCATTCTCTTCTCAGTGAGTGCCTATTACTCATGCACAGCCAGGAGTATGAGGATCACAGATGCATTAAGAACTGTTTATTTAACTTCAAAATAACCAATCAGAGCTTAAGAAAATATTAAACAGGTATTTCCAAGTAATATTTGCAGGAATGAGTCAGGCTGTGGCTAAAGGAGTAACTATCTCCATCACAGCTCCTGGTGAAGACTCCACCACGGGCCGAGCATTTCCAGTCTTGGTTCCTCTTGCTATTCCTGGCTGTGTCAGTCCCTGTCTGAAAGATAACACATTGCGTCACGAGTGGGTGCAATGTATCTCACCTAGCTTGGAAGGCTATAGCATGCCTACATCACTTCTGGAGAGTGACAGATCTGGTCTTCCGTGGGAGCGGTGGTTTGACGAGCGGTTTTCTGCAATTACCTGTTTCCTCCTGGTGATTACAGCAGAACTCTGAACTCCAGACTTCGACGCTGCAGGTTTTCACACTGCAGGCTTTGCTCACCTGTACTATTTATATGCCTCCCTCTGCAGCATCCCTCTCCCTCGCTATTTTTGCATAACATCATGGAAGTTCAACAAAGTTCTAGATCTCAGGGTTAGGTTCCCCAGTTTTCTCTTCAGCATTTCACAAGACCTTCTACATCACCGTGCCTAGCAGTGTACAGTCTGCAGTGTCTTCGTGCATCCCTTTTTGCTTATGGATCCTTGAGGGAATTCTGCAGCTGTCTTGTAGATTGACTATCTCTTCCCTCTGTTTTCAGAAATCTAAATTGTTCCTGATTAGAAATTCAACTGATGAGCGTGCTGAAGCATAAACAAAAATTTTTGAGGGAGATGATGAATGGACAGGACAAACACTTCAGAAGAATGGCAGGTTGTCGCATTTCTCTGAGCAACATTTTCAGAACAGCAAGTAACTCCTGAGTGGCAGGATCACCTCGTAGTGGTGACTTCAATAATAAAAAGTGGTTGCAGAGCATTTGGGTGTGGAAGATGTGTTCCTGTGAGCTTGCTCCAGACCTACAGCACATGCACCAGAATGAGGTGCTTTGCTAATGGGGAAAGTGCTTGGACTGTACTCTGAAGCTCTGCTATCCTCATCTGCTGTTGCCCAGCAGCAGTAATGCCTGAGGTTGGGAAAGCCATGAAGGAGGTCATAGATAACCACGTGTGTAAGACCACGGAGCTTATCCTTATTCTCAAGGCTGTGATCCTGGAGGTGATTCATGGAGAAATTTGAAGCAGTGACTATTATTCTGAACAGAGGTCGGGGCAATACCAATTATTAAGGACACAGGAATGACCCGAGAGTGGAACCCCTCTGCTGGGAGGAGAGGGGAGAGAGCTGGGGGGGGGGTCAGCCTGGAGAGGAGAAGGCTGCGGGGAGACCTTAGTGCAGCCTGTCAGTGCTTCAAGGGGCTGTCAGAAAGCTGGGGAGGGGCTGTTCATCAGGGGCTGTTGGGACAGGACAAGGGCTGATGGGTTCCACTGACAGAGGGAGATTCTGTTTATGCTGAAGGTGGTGAGATCCTGGCCCAGGTTGCCCCGAGAGGTGGGAGAAGCCCCATCCCTGGCACCATTGCAGGTCAGGTTGGCCCTTGGGGCTCTGAGCACCCTGCTCTGGTTGCAGATGTCCCTGCTCCCTGCAGGGGGTTGGACTGGATGAGCTTCAAAGATCCCTTCTCACCCAAACCAGTCTGTGATTCTGTTATTCTATTAGGCGTGGCCTATGGACACTGACTCCAGCTCTGGCATTCCTCACATTATCCTGGTGATCCATCCACTCAGAGCCCTCATTCCATCATTAGGCACATGCTGCTGAGTCGCCAGAGTTCATTTGCTAACTATAAAACTGCAAAACGAAGGTGCATAAGGTTCATTTTAGCAATAAAGGTGCAGGCAGTGCTGTTCTTTCTTGACTGGCAGAAGCCACATATTGGGGACTCAGATGCCTGCAGAGATTCTGAAATGTTTACAGTGTTGTGGCTAACTGAGGAGGTGTACTATTAGTTTTGCATCAACTTTGGTTAACTCCCTCTTGGAATAGAAAGGATCTGTTACTTTGCTTCAAGGTGAACTCATCATTTGGGACTTCATGGTGACAGGGTCTCCATCTGGGCACCATTGCCTGTCTCCCAAAGACAGGCTGGTTTCCAAGGCTCCCACCTTCCCCAGGGGTTCCCCATAGCACAGGCTGGATCGCAGCCAATACAAATAATTTGTCTCTGTATACCAAGAAACCACGCTCTTCCTCATCCTGGATGTGGAGATGACATTCCTCTGTGGCTGATGATCTCTTAAATATAACAGTGGAGGGGCTGGTTTTCTTCCATTTTCAGTTTTTAAAGAGTTCCTCAGTCTTAATGGTGGGGAAAGTCTAAATATATCGGACGTGCCATAAGGGATCAAGTAGAAAACCAGCCCACTGAGTTCAGCATTGTCTCTCTCATAATAGCCTGAAGAAACCTCAGAGTAAAACGGTGCTCTCTTGTTCTCCCTTCCCCTCCAAACATCAAAAAGGCAAAGAATCAACAATCTGAGAACAAGTGAACTAACGAAAGTCTCAAAGAAGGTGAATTACGTTTTTCTTAGAGTACTACTATTAACCGAAATTTTGCAGTAAAAGGTCATTCTGAAATCGTCAAAAGGACACGCTGGCCTAAACTTGGCGAATAATTTCTTTTTTTTTTTTTTTCCAACTAATTATTGCCTAATAGTTTTGATTTTGGAGAATTTACTGCATTCACTGAACAACCATCCCTCCCCTATCCTCAGAACGCTCCTGCAGCTGGTCTGGACCCAGACGTGCCACGTCTCGCACACAGGCCTGTGAGGGACCCAGGCAAAGACTCAGAGGAATCGTCCGAGGGAACGGAGGGGTCACGAAAGGGACCGATTCTAATGTCAAGTCCAGGTGGAGTCTCCATTTAATGGAAATAAGGAATAACGGAGCAAGGCTGATTTGGATGGACGTTCTGATGGATCCTGGAAATGGGAATATACTAGTTCATTAAACAAATTACGCTGATTTGGCTTCTTTATCAGTGGAAGCAAAGACAAATGTGTTTCCTGTGTGTTGTTTGAGACAAAAGGGATGCAAAAATATTATCCGAGCAAGGAAAACACACCAGAGAGTATTAGACTCTGTGGTGACAAGACCCTGTGATGGATTTCTATCCTCCAGAGCTTTGTGCAGATATTTTATAGTTAGCGATAAAATAAATGGGATGCTTGGCATTTACCGAAAGGTGATCTGGGAACCAGGGGAACAGCTAAGAGATTTCTTTTATCAGCTTTTCACTAACTGACGTGAAAAATCGGGGAATGGGTTTTGTTCCTAGTCATACCTGTGTAAAGCTTTACTGGTCTCAAATGAATGAGGAAATTGGTGTAACAGAAGGTGGCCTTTGCGTTTCAGACAAGTGAACCTCAAAATCTGTGTGCTATTAGTTTTGCTTCTCGCAACAGCTGCTTTTGTAATTTATTTCACCTAAAGGACAGCTTAAAATGCGTCAATCTACAAACCGCTCTAAACTCACACCGGGGATGAGCAAAACTGAAACACGGAACAAACTGAGCTGAGGTTATTCTAAGCGGATTATTGTCATATTAATGAATAATAGATGAAATGAACCTCTCTGTGGACTATGATCACCCAACAGGGGGGAAACTTTGCAGCCAAATTTCTAGAAGATCCAGCTGAAACTTATGGCTCCCACCTAAGCAGCCCTGTGGATTGCATAGATCCTCCCCCCGCACCCCGTGACACTGGGAGGCCACCTCCACCTGCAGAAAGCCCAGGGTAATCCACACGGGTATGAGACCCACAGTATTGCCTGGTCCTGGTACGCTACAGTCATCCTAAAACCTTCTGCCACTGCGATGTGGAGGTAAAGTTCACGTTAACGTGGGCAGCGCTGCACTGCTGAAGTGTTGTCAGTGAAGCTGCAGATGATTTGTGGCATGGGAAGTGACCAATGCCAGATCCTGGCTTGCTCATCTGCAGCCAATCTACTCATTTCGGAGCATCAGCCATGAAGAATTTCCTATATAGATCTAATGAGGATATCACGGAACTGGCGATTTCTAATTTCTCTCTCCCGCTTGTCTGGAGCTGTTGCTGTCAGCTCCCACTCAGAGACAAACGTCCAACACTTCATCTGTACCTGACATGAAAAGAACTGCAGACACGAAGCAGAAACCTGTCTGGGCTTGCAACCTGGTTTGCAGCAATTTCTCAGCCACACAAACTACAAAAACTTATTAATAAACTGAGATACCAAGCCAATAGAAAGCTGCCCTAAAGATGCTCCACAGCGCTTTGCGGAGCGTAGCTGGGATTTGTCTAGTAACCAACTAGGAAAAACTACAGGGAAGGGAATTTGTGTTCAATCTTTCATGAGAGGTATCAAAATGATTCCTTAAAACATTGTTTTGAAAACCACAGAGTATTTTTTCCAGTACTTTGTTTAACCAAGATTTAACAACACACCGCATTTTGTCGTCACGTGGTTTGGCTTCAAAGAATCATAGAATGGCTTGGGCTGGAGGGGGCCTTTAAAGACCACCTAGTCGGACCCTCAATGCTTCCGTAACTCACGGGTTAACAAAAATAGGAAATAAGGCCAAAGCGCTAGCTTCCTTCTTTCAAATACCTGTTCCACGCTTTCCAGTGGAACAGCCTGGGGTCAGAGAAGGGTCTGTTTGCTTAGTCCAAGAGGGGAGCTTTTGTGAGGAGGAAAGGAAAACCTAAGAAGTGCTTCAGAGCCTTTAAGCAAACGCACCCTCCTGGAGGTGTGAGGTTTTTTTACTGAATTTGGACCGTCTACAATGAGGAGCTTGATATTTACCTGATGTATTTTCTGTGGTTTGTTCGTATCCACCTCATTCATCTTCAGAAACTAATAAACATGTGGACAACAATGACCCTGCTATCGATGTATCAGCTATGACACCAGCTGGTGGAGGGGGGGATGCTGGTGGAAGGACAAGATGCCAGTTGACAAATCTCTTTGCCTTCCAACCCGTTTGCGTTATTGTGTTTGGCTGTTGTCTCGAGTGATGACAAACTCAGTGGTTGCACGGCTGAATCAGTATTCTATGAGACTATTCCTTTATAACAAATTATGACTCAAATTTTGTGCTTGGCTGAAAATGAGCAATTAATCACGGCGGTCATTTGTCACAGGCTCTGGGACTCTGGAGAGACAAATCTTCCTGTTCAGAGATGCGTGGAGCCGCTCACACCCATTAGCTGTTTCCACTTCCATTTGTTGACAATGATGTTGTTCTTTTTGCCTTCTTTCCTGCAGTTTAGAGCGCTGGGGATCCAGTGCCTGTGGGGTGAGGTGAGCCACGCACTCTGCACTTTCAGAACGTACGATAATAACTAAAAAAACCCCGATTTTTTCTCTCCATGGTGTTAAACCATGCTTGAAAATGTGGTGAGGAAGAGTCATGGGCACTTGCCGTTAAAAGAACAATCCTTTAGACACAGGAAGTTCGATTTACTATAACGAATTGTTCCAACATCAAGCTCTACCTGAAGATCTAAATATCTTCAAAGGGGGAAGGTTTTGTGTGTCTTCTGCACTTCTTGGCTGCTGTGTTTTGAAACTACTGAGTTTTCATGGGGTAGCAGTGGTATTACTATTGCCAGCCAATACGGAACCATACCCAAATTCTTATTGTTACTGCTCCAGGACTAAATCTGGCCTGACCACTGCAGTCATTTTTAGAGACAGATTTGCATTTGAGCTAATTCTGTGAATGCCAAGTTTCAGCCCACGGTGACTGAAAACAGCTGAATAGTGCAATAGCGAGTGACGCGGTTTCTAAAGGAGACAGCTCCTGACCCCCGATGACAGCTCTGTGAATGCCGTGACACAACCGTTTGGGGATGTTCCATTTTGGTCGGTTATTACTACATAGGTCCCTAATCTGTTGCCTTCTTCCATCATCAGAGCACGTTCTGCAACTCCTGTTTTAACATTGCTCAATTTTTTTCCTGTCTCTTCTAAGCAATATCTTGAGAAGGGCCACAGTATTTACAATATCATTTGCACTTCTTTTCTTTTCTTTTTCCTTTTTTTTCTTTTTCCTTTTTTCTTTTTTCTTCTTTTTTCTTTTTCCTTCTTTCTTTTCTTTTCTTGTTCCCCCCCCGATTTCTTAATCTCTCTCCTTTTCTACATTTTCTCATTCACTCTTGCAGAACTATAATTTTTCCTGAAGCACATTAATAAGACAAATTGTTGTATTTGGAGCATTTCAATCCCCCACTGAAAAAAAAAAAAAAAAAAAAAAAGGGCAAGAAAAAACCCCCAAAGAAGTATTTTGGGGATATCTTTACTGTTTCTCTAATCTAAATCCTGTATTTTAAACCTAGATGCTCCCCTACCTGTTCATATGTGCACAGCTGAACAGATTTGAAACATATACTATTGAAAGGCTTCACATCAAATATCCACCCATAACTCCGGGCGTGTAGCTTTTATTTGTGGTTGTCTGCAGAGGGGAGAAAGGAGCTACAGAGAAGGACGGGCCTCTGATCTCTCTGCAGTCTTGATCATATTAAACAAACAAACAAACAAAAAAAAAGACAAAAAGAAAAATTTTGGAGAAAATAACTAGCTTTACCCAGGAGTTTTCCCCATCATTTTATGTTCCCTTGGTTTTGGGACTCCCAACACAACATGGATTTATTTTTGAGGGGAAAAAAATATTTAAATATATATATTTACATATAAAACTTTGAAATATCTTTATCTGTATGATCTTTATTAATGGCTGCTTTTTTTGGTGTCTAAATTTGCAGCCTTTAATGTCATCCTCTGACTTACTGGGGTCATACCAATTTTCTAGCACAGAAACCTTGACCCGTCGGTTATTGCTGTCCGTAGTTGAACGGTACGGGACAGCCTTAGGAGTACTTGACCAATTGGATCTGCTGTAACTTTCGCAAAGCCTTTGGTTTAGCCTTGCAGACATTTTAGACACTGCTTGAAGAGTCTCTTTATACACTATTCATGCTCCCATCAGCACAATGCTGGATTCTGGCATCCTTCCAAGGGCTGGTAACATTCGGTTCCAAAATGAGACTGAAAAGGAAAGGGGGAGGAAAAGGATCATATTTCTCATTTTTTGCTCAGATTTATCTGTCATCCTACTTTGTTTTCTCAAAGAGCAGGAGAGACAATAGTGGATTGATGAAATAATTTCCACAGATATCTGAGTGTGAATGAAATTAAATGGAGCGAGTATAATCTTAAAGAGACTGGGATGAATTACCGCTGGGGTTACGCCAGCCAGGGGTGGTGTGGTCGTTATTGGAGGGTTTCATGGCAGAAACTGAACAGGTATATTTGTATCAGTAAAAAGCTGCTGTGAGACGGCAAACGCAGAGGTTTGGGAGGCGCTGCAAGGAGCAGTGGGAGTCTGAGAAGGTGATGTTTTGAGGGGAACACCCACATGGCTCAGACTTTGCCTCTTTTACCAGTAGAGGTAAAGGTTACCAGTAGAGGTACCTCCTCCTGCAACTTTGGCAGAGGCAATGCCACAGAAGATGGTGTGATGTGATGCCCGTCCACTGAGTCGATGACAAGGAGTCAGTGGAAGGTAACTGGTCTTGTTGAAGTGGGGACAAACCACCTTCACGCTATTGTCCCGGTCTGTTTGGAGAAGCTATGGAGAAGAAACCTCTGCCTTTTCATGACAATTAACCAAACAATGACATGAAATATTCATTTGGACTTCAGCAGAGTGAGGCGCCAACGAACTGTGCACTCAAACCAAGAATGATATGAGCAAAGGCAAAAATTATCAGCTGTGCTGTGTTTGCTCTTTAAATCTTCCCTTTGCTCAGTGGGACTGCTCAGAGCCACGGAGGGAAGCGGGACCAGCGTCCCCCTCCTCCCAAAGGCGGTCACACCACCTAGAAACTGCCCAAACTAATGATGCCGAGCAGCAGTGAGCTGGGTATTAGTTTTTCCCGTGATTTAGCAGGATTTCCAAAAGGTTGAGATATAGATAGAGGTAATGGATGAAACCAGCTATAATTACATTGGGATAGAAACATAATTGTCACACCTTGGGATCCAAGCCAAACTGGGAAATATATTGTGGAGTGAGTATATTTTTCTATAGATTTCACCTTATTAAAGTTATAGCTCATCCTCCGATTAGCTGACCTCAGCGATGGGCTGCTCAGTGAGGTAGCAGGCCAAGCTGGCACTGCCTTCCATTGCAAATTTCTCCTGTTTGTCTAGCGTGAGCATGTAAAGAAAAATCATCATCAGGTATTATCCAAACTGGTGACCGTTACATTTATAAACCAGAACAGCTCACTTTTTGGTTAGTCAGAATTCTCACTAAAATGGGTTGCAGAAAGAACCAGCAAATGATAAATTGTTTTTTCTCAGCAATTCTGACTTGGGATCAGAAGGTTCCAGAGTAGGAAATTCTTGGCACTTAAATTTCCAGGCACCTTCTCCTGTATCCAAGAGACTGCGTGATAAAATCTGTGTCTCACCCTCCTGAGGGACTACTTTCTTGCGCTGAGAGCTGACCAAAAGAAGAGGTGCCTTGAATTCAAGTTCCTCGCTGTGGCCAAGCATGCAGTCAGGAGCAACACCTTAGGCACCTAGATGAATGACTGAATACTCCTTGTGATTGTTCTTTCAGTCACGACTAAGCGTATCACCATGGTCCAGTACCTTATCACCACATTCAGTATCTTCTCACCATGTTCAGTGTCTTCTCACCATGTTCAGTATCTTCTCACCACATCCCAGTATTTAAAGCAGATGGAGACCCCCTTTTTACAAGGAATCCCAAGGAAAAGATGAGGGGTGATGGGTACAAGTTACTCCTCGGGAGATTCCGTTTGGACACAAGAGGAAAATTTTTTACAACAAGAACAATCAGCCATTGGAATAATCTGCCCAGGGAAGTGGTGGAGTCCCCAACACAGGACACACTGAAGATTCATCTGGACAGGAGGCTGGGCCAGCTTTTCTAGACTGGGCTTTTCACAAAAAATGTTGGACCAGATGGTCCCGAGGTCCCTTCCAACCTGGGCTTCGATGATTCTATGACATGCTTAAGTGCCATGCTGAGCCAGGCCTTCTGAAGGCTTCACTCTACATGGTATCCTTGACACCCGTGCCATTACCAGCATTTCCCAGAGATTCTTTTCAGTCTGCCTTTTTAACCTTCACAATTTGTCTTCTCCCCAGGCTCTTAGGGAAGGCTGGGTTGAGAGATGAACAGCCTTCAGCTTATTTTTCCTCATGATAACTGTTGAATATTTATGCGCTGAATTGTGATGAGCTGTCCTTTCTATACTGCATATTACTGGGTATTTTAATTCATGAGATGGGATTCAGAGCAGAGAGGTGCTTCTGGAAGTTTTTGTAGCTCTAAATAAAATAAATGAGACAGACAAGTTTTTGTCTTTTCATCTGTCTCTTCAACAAGTGTGTTTCTTCCTCCCGTCTTTATTTTGTTGTTGTTCTGCAGGGTCCAGCTACCTCAGTGATAGACACTGTGAATCAAAATAGATAAAATCACAGTCTTGGTATTCTTGCTTTTGAGAGAAGAATAAAACAGAATCGAGAAACTACTCTCCTTTTTCATTTGTTTTCTTTGTGAGTCTGGAACACAAATAGTTTCACCAGAACTATTCAGAGAGTATTTCTCTGTCCTCAAGATACCTGCTAAGAAGTTCTCCCTCTTTGGCATGTCCTGCGTTCTTCTCATCATGCGAGTATGAGAAAGCCTCTTAAAAACGTATCACGGCAACAAGAGTTTTACCTTTTGATATTTATCTCCCTCCATTCCCAGGCTGTTGTGATTTTCACTAACCTCAGTAAATATTTGCTTTTTGTAAAAACAAGGAAAATTGCAGAGATGTTCAGAAAATATGATCAGATTAGTATTTCTAGTACAAAGGCAAATAAAATCAAAGTTTTAAATATCAACTTAATAATTGTGAACCTCTCATCTTTGTTTGATGTCTAAGGGTTTGATTCTTCAAAGACATGGCACAGAATTAGAATCATGGACTACCGATAATGCCCTTGGGTTGAGCAAATGAGTTGGTCAAATAACGGCCAAAAATTCTTATTAAATATCTAAAAGTGTCAATGTATCATTCATTACATACTTTAAAAGCTGTGGTGAATGTATGACTTCTTCAGCTCTTTTCTTTTTTATGATTGTGTGTTGTAAAATCCCTCATTCTCTTCCTTCACTTTTTTTTCATTTTCTTGTTTTTCCTTCTGAAAAGGGTGGAGGGAAAACATGAAAAGTGATTATTTAATTCTGGATGCCTTAAAACGTGGGCACTTTTTTCTTTATTAGAAGATCTTTTTAATAAAAGCATAATGTTTGAACTATTACTGTTTACCCAGACTTGTCAAGCTTAATCCTGAAGATGCTTGAGAAGAGAATAAAAATTACCTTGTGACGGAGGCGTCGATCTGTCTAAGCTCCTCGTGTAGTCTTGAGGAAGTCAAATCATTTTCCTGGTGCCTACATGCTACCTAAACTTCCCAGAACCACAGGGACTGTGTGATATGCGGCATAGTCATGTCTGAAAAGGTCTGAGCTCCTGAGATGGAAGGACCTACAGCAGTGAGAAGTATTAGTGCTTGTTAAGGATAAGTACAAATGAACCCAGGAGACAAATCTTCTAACAGACTAGAAAACAACTAGAAATTAAGGTCCATTCCCTGCATTGTTTAACCGGGGCTTTGCTTCTCTTTTTTTTCAACAATTACGAAATGATGAGAAGCGAATTCTACCACAGCAAACTGCGAGCTTTCATAGCAAAGCATCTTTATTGATGTCTTTTTGTAAGTAGAGAGTCAGAGAATATTGTGTGTTGGGAGCGCAGACCCCATGTGCTCAGTGCTTTGCACTGGCGAGAGCCCTGCTGCAGAAGTTGCATCTGTTTACGCTCACATTACCAGGACGTTCTGTGGGGAATGGCAAACCCTGGGAATTGCCACATACCGTTCTTTAGAAATTGTACTTCCACCACGAGCGCTAAAATCCACCAACGTGTGTGCTTCGAGAGAGTTAAGACTGGTTATCCATCCAAGGAAGGCACTAACAGTGTTAAACTCTTAGGCAGGCTCTCTGGGCTTTACATCTGCAAGAAAATGCTCCACATCGCTCACTCCCTGCCTCCCATCTCCCCAGAGCAGCTGGTGCATAAAGCTCCTGGTACCAAGGGTGTGAGCACTGTATCCTTAGTCATCAGGGGGAACAAGGCTGACAGCAGAGAGAAAACAGTTACCAGCTGATGCTTCAAACAGCAGCTGCAGCATCCTCAGATTCACCGACTCCCACTCAAAGACCTTGCCTGAATCTGTTCCAGATGCAGCAGGCTGGGCACGTGCATCCGAGAAGAAGCCTGCTCTAGACATGGAAACAGCTGACATGGGTGTGAGAAGGTCTTTACCCTACTGAGACCAACAAGGAAGGAGGTGAGAGCTCTGCAGGGGGTGAAGAGGGAACATAGTCTTTCCAGTGTCAGTAATGCCTATAACCTCTTTGAGAGGGAAGGGGCAAAGCTGTGAGAAATGCTGCTGCTGAGAACGGGAGGGGTTGAAACAGAGACCAGTACTAATGACACGGAAATCGAGGGAAATGAAGGCCTGCCGTCCGGTTATTGGCGAGGTGAGGACCCCAGGCTCACGTTGGGAGGGGGATTTGCGCAGGAGCCAGGCAGGCTGAACTGGGACCCCGTTACCTGGTGGCTGCACCTGCGTGAATCTGGTAGGAGACTGTTGGCATTGACTTTGGTACCTATAGAACTTCAAAACCTCTTTCCAAAATGTACTGTAACAAAATGCATTGTGCTCTCTGCGAGGCTGCGTTTGTGCTTTTGAGCATGTTTGTGTCTGTTTTCCTGTATTTATATATCAGTATATACAGATAGAGGGAAAAAAGGGGAAAACCAGGACATACGGGTAAAATACGAGGCTGTGGTCAAGCGGTTGTGCTGAACAGCAAAGAGGCTCAGAATAGAAAAGGGCAATATTTTTTAGTGACTGAAATGCACCATCATCATTTTAAAAGGCTCTTTAATACTGTGGTGTTTGGCCATTACTTTCCAGAAGGACATACATGATATATGACTGAACAGCACCAGCAGCTTCTGTGGTGGAGGCATTTTCCAGCTGTCAGTGTAGCTGAGAGGAGGGTTCCATCACCCTTCCTCCAGACTGCCTGGCTGGCAGCCCCGGCTCAGCTCCCGACAGCTCTCTGCTCTGCTGCTCTGGCAGTGTCTAATGTTCAGCCCGAGAGACAAAGGAGGGCTGTCCTTTCACAACGTACATACATCAGCATCGCCCCAACGAGAAATACAGCGGGAAACTCCGACTCCAAACTGCCGTTTAACGTGCCGGCCTCCTTCTGAAACACAGACCAGCCAGAAATGAACCTGATGCTGAGAGCAGTGAGTTTTGTTCAGAGAAAGGACTCTCTTTGGCACCTTTTCTAAGGCATTGACTGTACCCAAAGAGCAGCTGAAATGGCGTGAGCAGAAAATGGTACTTGTGATGTAAACAGCTAGACACTGGTAACGCAATAACTACTCCTTTAGATACCGGTTTCCACTGAACTGGAATTTGAGAGGTAGAAACTGTCTCTCATTCTTGGTGGTAAATTGGCTGGGCTAAATCTGAAAATAAAAGGTCCAAAATCTCCAGGCAAAGCCTGCCAAAGTCTGCGGAATCCCACTAAGCCTATGTCAGCTGGAGGCTGACACACGAGCTGCTGCACATACAGGGCACAGAATTCTGCCAGCCCCTTCTGTGGGGTCCTCAACAGGACACTTAGGTTTTGTGGTGGAGAAGTGGGTCAGGATCTGCTCCACTGGTTGGTGTGGGGACAATGGTTGTTGCAGACTAGATGCCAGTACTGGGGTATTATGTGCTTGACCGCTGTGGGGTCTTCTCCCTCTAGCGTGTCAGTAATCACAGACCAGGTCCTGCATGGGACAGTTTCTGGACTAAGATCGTATCAGATAGAGCTGAATTTGCGCACTGAGGCCAAGCGAGCTGTGCTGCTTGAGGATCCCGTCCCTTTATAACCTGTAGTGAGACTCTGGAGATCTTTGGGGTACCTGAAATCAGAGTGACTCCTGTATTTGCCTGGTGTCCATGTTCAGAGTCCTTCAAAAAGTTCATATTCTGCATACATTTAGAGACCCAACATTGCTGTTGATCCAAAATGGTCAGCAAGGAAGTAACGTTATTCGACACACACACACACACATGCACAAAAAAAAAAGAGAGAAGTGAATTAGCATCATCTTTAGAAGCTTCTTAACCAAGATCTTCCCCTTGCTTGCTGGAGCAGGGAAAGGTGCTGGTTCATTACTCTTTATGTTAAAAATGAATCACCCACCTGCCATGAGGTTCTTTTATTACACTCCTGGAATGATAATAGATCTAGACAATACCCCAAACTCCCAAACTTTCTCTGGGCTTGGAGCCAAGATGCAATGCATTAAAAATGCAAAGAGATAGATCTTGTCTTTTCTGAGAAAAGCTTTGTGGGGGATACACCACCATGTCCAATTCGAGCAGAGACGTATCCAGGGCTGCCATCTGCTACCCTGAGCCGATGTCTTTCTGACTCAAGTCCAGTGCCTATTAAATCTAACATGCAGAAAGCAGAGGTGAAATGTCCAAAACAATCAAGAGAACATGAAGATCACAGAAGGAAGTTCATGCCTCAGTCATGTGTTAGTCTGGACCTATCTGCTAGCAAAGGGCTTAAAAGAAAGAGCAGAAGGAGAAGTCTGGAAAAAAACTACAGTGCATGAAGAACCATCTCCTCTTGCTGGTTTTGAAGTCAGCTCTTGCTTGCTTGTCCTTACTTCTTGTACTGGAAGGGGCAAATTGGTCCCTGCCTGCCTTCTTTATGTTGCTAAGGATTGTGAGGATCTTTACTCTAAGTCCCTAAGATGCCTCTTTTCTGAAATGAAGAGTCCCAGCCAACTCAGTTATTCCTCTTAATGAAACTCACTCTGCTTTTGATTATCCTTGCTGGTCTTCTATGAACTTCTGCATATCCTTTCGCAGATGAGGAGAGCAGAACTGAACACGATATTCAAGACTTGGGCAAAACGTGGACTTATACTGCAGCAGGATGTTTTCTGTTTTATTCTCTATTCTCTTCCTCACAATTCCTAACATTTGTTTCGCTCTTGACTGCTATAGAACACCAACCTGATGGTTTTTATGGACCAATATATCACAACAGGAAGGTCTTGCTCCCTGGTCAGTGATAACGCTCAGTACAGAGCTCATAATTTTTTGTGAGAAGCTAAGATTGGTTTTCCCCATGTGCATCACTTTATATTCATCCACAATGAATTCCATTTACCAATTTATTATCCAGACACTTGGCCCTTAAGGTGAAAAAAAAAAATGAATCATGGTAGTTCTTGTTCTTAGTGCCCTGGATAGCTGTGTAACATCTGCCAATTTTCTTATCCCCCTGCTCATCCTCTTCTCGGGGTGATAAAATTTGAGTATCTTCAACAGCACAAGTTCCAGCACAAATCTGTGCAGAGTTTGGCTAGTGACTGCACTGAGAAATGACCATTGCTCCTATCTGTTGTCCCGAGTTTTGTATGCAGTTTAGTTTTTGATGCCTACTTAATTTTTTTGTCTTTGGGGGATGAGTTTTTAAGAAACCGCTTGTAAATCCAAGTGTATCAACTAGATTGCCTTCAGCTGCACACCCGTCCACCCCCTTCCTGCACCCTAAAGAAGCTGCGTTGGCTGCTCTCAGAACAGCTCTCCCTGTGGAGAGCAGGGCCACGCTGAGTCCTGTTCCCTCCTAACACGTGGCTGATGCTGTGCTTCTGCAAGTGACTCATTTTTGACAGGCAATTATTTCAGCCAAGCTCCCGTTCCCAGGCCTCTACAATAGCTCAAGAACAAGCATTCAGCAGTTCCTGGAAGCTGGCCATGGCAGCCTCACGGGGATAATTGCCCTGTCAAATCTACCGATAAATACACTGGTTGTGAAGGTCTGTGAGGTGTAGTCCAGCTGAGCATCCCCAACATCCAGAGCACTGTGTGTGTGAGCGTTCAGAACCTGCGAACTGCACCCGAGGCAGGATGTCCATTCCCAGAGCTGGGATACACGGCTCACTGCCCACGCACTGCAGAGGACCCAGGATTGCTGTAATTCCAAGGCAGGTCTCATCAGATCCTCAGGGCAGCTAGCGCACAGCCCTGTCAGCCACACTAGCAGACTATACATCACCCGGCGCTCTGTGTGCAAATCCTCCTGGCTGGACGAGAGGGAACAGCCTCAGGTTGTGCCAGGGGAGATTTAGGTTCAACATTAGGAAAAAATTCTTTACAGAAAGGGTGGTGAAGCACTAGAACAGGCTGCCCAGGGAAGTGGTGGATCCCCCATCCCTAGAGGGGTTTCCCAGCCCTTGTGTCGAGGTGGTGCTGAGGGCCAGGGGTTAGGGGGGACCTGGCAGTGCTGGGGGAATGGTTGGAGTCGATGATCTTAAAGGTCTTTCCCAACCAAAATTTTTCTGTGATTCTGTTCCAATCTTCAGTGAAAATCTATGTAGTTTTGTGTTTGAAGGTGTCAGACATTCCTTCTCATTTCCAGGCTGGGCAGTTCTTGTGTGTAGCAGAAATGACAGCTGGAAGAAAGAAAATGGGAATTAAGAAACCACGAGAATATGTGATTTATTTATGACATATGAAATAAAATAAAAGCTTTCACACTTCTCTAAGCACTTACTCCCTCCAATTATTTTTAAAGAGCGGAGTTGTCCTGTCTTTTACAGTGTGTAAGTGAAAACTCCTCGCAGTCCAGATGGAAAAACATCTGAGCATTGCTCTGTTTTGCTGACAAAAAACATTTAGAACATATTTATGAATACTACTTTTACTACTCAACCAGCTGAGGATTTTCTCACAAACATATGACATCATTTTCTGGGAGATCTTCTGCTGTAACTTCTCACAATGATGCATCAAAGCTTGAAAGCGTCCATCAAAGAACACAAGCATTCACATTTGTGGGCCTATTGGCTCATGGTCATCAGAATCTCTTAAAAGTTGAACATTTTTCTTATTTACTACAGGTGACCCAACGTGAAGGATAAAACCTGGCGTAACTCTGAGGCTGAGACGATTAGCAAAGTATATACACAACCACATGCAAATATTCGGGACATTTATGCCTGATGCTCTTGTATCTAAAATGAACAAAAGGGTTTTTTTAGTGCTGGGTCATTTTGAACATGCCTTGTTTCACCACCCCGCTGGACCCATGTGCTGGGCCACAGCTCATGTCTACCTTAGAGTATATTACACAGCCCTGGAAGATTTCATTTCCTAAATGTAGGTCATTTGAGTAATAAATACACCTGTGTGTCTGTTCTCCCAGTATAAATCTTGTCATGTAGACAATCTCATTTCAGGACTCTCCCAATACAAACCCAGTGATACACACAATCTAATTACAGAGCCCTGGGTCGCTGCCGAGTTGTGGATGTCGGGTTGAAGCTGAACAGTTTTCACTGACTGTGGGAGCTTGGACACCTCGCTGAGCTTTGTTAACACCTCTGTTTGATGACTGTAGTGTCCAGCGGAAAGCGCCTCTTCATATTCCCTGATACTCTATTCTCCACACCTAACTGTCAACTCAGACCCTTTTTAGTCCATTTTTTCCTTGATTTTTTAACTCCTCTGTCAGGTCTTTTATAAGCACTAATAATAAATAATTCTGAGCTGTTTTCCTTCTCCTTTTTTGCGTCTGGGTTCTTCATTACCCAATAGGGTCCTTCTGGATGCCGCTCTCCTCATCTTTATTTTCTGATGATGGCCAAATCCCTCGATAAAGTGGTTTAGTAAGTTCTGTCCTTGATTCCGTTATCACAGAGTTTACGCTTGTCCTTGTGAAGCTTTCTGCGCAGGCAAACCATGAAGTTCTCTAAATCACTTCCATCCATCATATTTTTCATTGTCCAGCTGGTGACAATTCAAAAGCCCCAAGGTGAAAGAAGACGCTCCTGCTGTGATTCTTGAATCAGCTTGAATATTTTTTTACACAACACTTTCAGTTTGCAAAGTGTGGTAATGCATTAATATACGTCCTGGGGAGATTTCACTTCTACTCTCCTTTTTCCTGGTGCATTGTGAATCAAATACCTCTAAGAAATATTAATAAATATTACCTTTACCATATATTTAAGTCAACAGGGGGGATACTTTGCCAATAACCTGCCATAAGGTTCTATTACAGTAAGTGGATCGTAACAATTTACAAGGAAGACAATTTTCCATACCCTTCTGTGTTCAGTTACAGATGTAGCAACACACTTGGCAGAAAAAGAACCTTTTAGCAGACACAGCATGTTCCAAAACCTCTACTATGAAGAACCACCATGCATCAATCACTCTTATACTGGTCAGGTAATCAGAAGCAATGTACAAGAACTGCCTTTTGTGGCTAAAAGAGCTTCAAATAAAAAAAAAATTTACATAATGTAGGGCTAGTTCATAGAGAATTCCTAAACTGGACTCGATTAGAAACAGAAACACGTGGCTTCTTGAGTAATATATGGTTTAGTTAAGTTTGGTCTTGCTGTAGGGGGTTGTGGATAATAAATACTTTCCAGCTCTCTTCTGGGTAGTTCCAGTCCACGTCTGTGTCCGTACAAATTATTGCTGGCAGCTTTGTGTATTTAGGCATTTTAAGTGTGTTTATTCTATACAAAGTGGAACACAAATGAAAGGCAGTCGAAAGGAATGTCAACAAATGTTTTCCCAAGCACCGCCCCAGGACATGATGCTGAAGGAAACCCCATGTACTTACTGTTCCCAACTCTCATGTCCTGTGTCTCACTCCCTCCTCCCTAATTACATCTTAACTTTTGAAAGTCTTGCTTGACATCGGCACAGGATTTGGCTTCTCTAAATACACTCAGGAGATGTTGCATCTGCATGTTCTTTAATTCTTGCCGTGACTTTAAAGAAAGTGATCCTGGCTTTTTAAAGTGGAGTTTTCCTCACTTTGTCTGCATTTTATTTTCCTATGATATTCCATTCAGCTTCCTCCTTGCTCCGTGCCTTATGGCACGACAACAAGGTGTAAACGGCACACAGCCCAGTGACACACGAGTTTGTACAGAACAGACGCCGTAGTATCGTGCCGTGAGAAGGTGCCGTTCTCAAGAACAGTGTGACCGTGGTTAGGGTGAGGTCCTGCCACAACTAGCACAGCCCTGTCTCACACAGGAGCTCAAACTTGGTGTGTGATTGACTAGACTCAGTAGAGGTTTCACAGTGTTTTCAGCCTCTCTGCAGGTCACCGTGTGTATATACATGCCCACAGCCAGGCTCTCTTCCGCTGCTCTTGACTTTATCTGCCTTTGTCATTGACCTGCACCTCCCGCTGGATCCATCAGTAAGTCTCATCACTAATTCTTCACATAGAATCTTATCGTCAATTAGGTTGGAAAAGACCTTTAAGATCATTGAATCCAAGACCGTGAGAAGGTCTCCCCTGAGCCTCCTTTTCTTCAGGCTAAACCCCTTCCAGGTCCCTCAGCCGCTCCTCAGTGCACTTGTGCTCCAGACCCTGCACCAGCTTCGTTGCCCTTCTCTGGACACACTCCAGCCCCTCAATGTCCTTCTGGCAGTGAGGGGCCAAAACTGAACCCAGGATTTGAGGTGTGGCCTCACCAGTGCTCCCAGTACAGATGGACTATCCCTGCCCTGGTCCTGCTGGCCACACCAGTGCTGACACAAGCCAGGACGCTGTGGTGTGGTTGTGGCTGAGATACCAAACTCCCTAGCTGGGTGTTCTCCATGTGTTCTCCAATGCCTAAACTGAAAACTGAACGTCATTGATTCCGAGAGCACAGTGATTAGGGATCAACAGCTGCTGGATGCTCTAGCTGCCATGCTGGACCTTATCAGGGGCTTTGAACACTGCAAGAGAAGGAAGGATCTCCAAGATTTCCCCTCCCTGTGGGCAGTTCCCATGGTGTGGGCAGTTCCCATGGTACGTGCAGAATTCAAGCCCTGCCCCAGCCTCTCATGTCAAACAGTTGCATCTGCAAGTATTTATTCAGAGGAGAAAAGCTTAGAGACTAAACTACAATCTGTGTTTGTAACAGATGAACTGGAGCTAATCCTTGGGAAACAGGTTGTTCTGACCGCTCTGCTTCAGCGCTAGAAGCTGTGGGGGTTCATTTAGACACAGAAGGCAAAATGTCTGGGATTTAATCTTTTAAAACGCACACCCATGAAGGTCCGGGCAGTAATGAATTTATGATTCCATTTGAAGATTTTGGTATTGGTACAGAAATATCTTGTTTCTCGTAGACAGGGAGGATCTGTTACCAATGAAAAAGAACAGATGTTTAGACCAGAGCAGGACAGCTAAAACAAGTCACCCCTGGAAACGTGTTTCCTTGGAAATATCACAAATATTTCTCCAAGTAACTACTTTAGAAATCAGTTCCTTTGGAAAATAACAATGTGAGATAATGTAACCAGACAGCGGGGGGAGAAAGGAATTCCCTGCCTTCGATTATCCCTCTATTAATGTCTATTTCCAGGACAACATCAAATTAAATTTGCTACTTGGATGAAATATTTTGTGTTCCAACTACAGTGTTTGTAAACAATGTATGAAGAGGAGGCACAGTAGGTACTTGGAGTATTGTCATACTGCAGTTATGTCACATTTCTAGGGTGAGCTAGAAGAATAATAGGGTTTGCCTTTTTATGTGTTTAGTTGTACCTGCCAAGGTCACAGGGTGCAGGTCAATCCACTAAAGGTAATGGAAAAGCTCCTGGTTGTCTTTGCCCTTCGATAAATTGTATTTTGCTAAATCTGCACCTGATTTATCTTTGCAATTGACACCAGAAAGAAAATACTGTAAATTTAAGACGTGCATGTCTAGAAAGGAGAAAATGAATTGTCGTTACGTAACGAAAACGCTGAATTAGAAGCACTCTCAATCACGGTAGATGTAAACACACAGGCAGAATTGATGCTTCTGCTGTCTTCCTCCCCGTCTGAAACGGCTTTAATCGCTTCCAAAATTACATTCATTTTAATATCTTTTTAATAAGTTCGGTAAACTTGTAAGTGCGGTGAAGAGGCAATCAAGCTTCTTAATTTTGAGTATTAATATCCACAGTGACACAAAGACTTCAGGAGTGTTGTCAGTTAAAATGTCACTTTGGGGAGAATTTATTGATTGGTCATAACACTGAAAAATTGATGCATTTTGCTCAACCAAAGTGAAAAATAGTATTTGAATCTCAGAAGCAAATTATCCTTTTCAACAGCACACTGGAATTACACCCCAAATCTGTGGCTTTAGTTGGTGAAGAAAAGAGCTGTCAGGGGAAGCAATACCTCGTAAAGAAAGGCTCCCATTCTGCAGTGATAACTCAATAAAGCTGAACGAAGAGGGACAGATGGAAGGCGAGAGTTGACCTATGATGTAAATACATCCCACAAAACTACAGGATTGGATACTCTCAATGCAGGACTAGAAGTTAGGGGCTTTTAATGACTTAGCAGCTCGTAATGCTTTTATGACAGAAAGATTTTGCTGCCCTTGAAGGGATGTGAGGGGAGAATAGACAATCACCAGTTCCATTCCTTAAAGGCATTATACAGTGAAGGACGCTGCGGCGTCACTGTTGATGAGGGCTGCAGGGTGATTGCTCTAGAGGGATAAGGACAGACCTCTCTGGTTACGTGGACCTCCACGAGACATCACTCATCTCCTTTCCGGAATACACCTCTAGGTAAGAATACGGGTTTCCTTTCATAGCCTCCAGTGCTCACGTTTATGGGCTGAAACATTTGTCATTCTCGAATGGTTTCCCTTATAAACATTGTCATGAGACTGTAGACGATCAATTGCCTAAAAAAAGACACCCACCAAAGCAAGGCAAACCTGATGTTCGCTTTCCTGGTGGATGTACTGTCTGTAGAGTGCCAAAGCTCTGTAACTACATTTTTATTCTGGCTCAGTGTATCTGCTAGGGTAGGTTCCTCCCTGATTTCGTCAGAGAAACACAGTGCTGTAGAAGTGCTTTTGTTCGAGCCTAAAAGCTCAGGTAATAAAAACAGCTGGTGGACATTCACAGATGAAGGATGGGGGCGTTGGAATACTCTGTATTGCCCCTCCCGGCAGTGGCACGCGGGACGCCAGGGTTTATGCAGCTTTACTTATTTATGTGCTTTATTTGTGGCAAATCAGGGAGGTGTTCTGAAGCACTGAGGGTGCGGGATCTACCTCCCAAATGCCAGGCAACGGCAGATATCGTTTCGCAGGTGAACAACAAGAACTATCCGGTTGGGTTTTGGGTGTATACACCCACAGCAGTCCCAGTTAGCCCAGTGGCAGTGTACAGGTGGTAACAGCACAGAGAACACCGGGCCATGGGAGACTGCAGGGGAAGGCTGAATTCACAACAGGAGAGTGTTTATACCAGCAGTGGAGAAACTGGACCTCTCTTCTTTTTATGCAAGGCAACGGTCTGTGAGCTTTTCTTCAGTGGTGCAAAGGAAAATCACTGCGAAAATACGGTGTGATTGGGCATAAAGGTCCTGAGGGCCACAGCAATGACCCGCGGGTGGAACCCCTCTGCTGGGAGGAGAGGGCAGAGAGCTGGGGGGGCTCAGCCTGGAGAGGAGAAGGCTGCGGGGAGACCTTAGTGCAGCCCGTCAGTGCTTCAGGAGTGTCCCGGGCTAACAGAAAACAGCCTGGGTTGCTCTGATGGACACAGAAGCAAGGCAGATGCAGTATTGCTCCCCCTGCACGTCACTCATCCGACTGGCTGCGGAACGTTTTGGCGGGACGGTGCTCGTTAAGGGCCGGGGGGCAGGAAGGGCGCGCGCGGGCAGTGTGCCGTGTGCCTCCCGTCGGGGGCGAGCCGCTACCCGCTCCTCCTTCTGGCCCGCCAGGAGTTCGCCCATCAGCGCTGCCACTGTCCGAGCTATCGCTGCCTGCTGCCGGACAACTGCTCCTGCCCGGGGGCACACCGCGCCGCTCCCCGCCGCCGCCTGTTCCCGCCGCCGCCGCTCCCCGGCCCCGGCCCCGGCCCCGGCCCCGTCCGCGCCGCCTGCCGTCAGCCACCACAGACCGGTAGTGTTTTCTCTTCTGTCGCGTTTGTTCCTTTTACCCGCTGCACCAGACCCCTGATCCTATGTGCACCTGTTAATATCTTGTTTGGTTTTGTATGTAATACTGTTCTCTCTCCTTGACCCTTCTCTCCGGGAACAGGGAAGAGGTGACTGGAGGGAGGAATTGGCCCAAGGCTGGTCCCGCCTCGGTGCCAACCGCTGACAGAGGGGCCTGTGCCAAAGCTGGGGAGGGGCTGTTCAGCGGGGGCTGTTGGGACAGGACAAGGGCTGATGGGTTCAACTGACAGAGGGAGAGTCAGACCAGAGAGAAGGGAGAGATTGTTGCTGCTGAGGGTGGTGAGAGCCTGGCCCAGGTTGCCCCGAGAGGTGGGAGAAGCCCCATCCCTGGCACCATGGCAGGTCAGGTTGGCCCTTGGGGCTCTGAGCACCCTGCTCTGGTTGCAGCTGTCCCTGCTCCCTGCAGGGGGTTGGACTGGGTGAGCTTGGAAGGTCCCTTCCCACCCAAACCAGTCTGTGGCTCTGTGATTCTACTGAGCCATTACAGACTTGACTGCCTGAGGAGCAAGTTTTCGCAAACTGAGAGTGCTGCCATACGGTCCGAGCTCTCTGCTGTTGAGACCCAGGGGCAGCAGGGGTTTCTACACAGCTCTCCTGGGAGCTCCCAGAGGCAGGGTGAGTGTGGGCAGGAGCCCTCAGGGACTCCCTACTCTCCTGCAGGGTAAACACACCCTAAATCAATAGGACATTCCCACTGTATCAGAATACTTAGGCGCTGTCTAGCTGGCTGAAGATAAGAAGTGCTGTAGCCGTAATGATCTGATTATATCACTCCACATTGACTTCTAGGGCAGACAGAAACAAGGCCACCCATTGGAGCTGGAAAAAGTAGTTGATCTCAGAGGCCAGCAAGCAATATATGTTCAGAAATACAGCTGTGGTTTGGTGACTGCTGGAATTTAAACAATCTTGGCTAGTAGAACTGATCTTTTAAGAAATTCTTCAGTTACTCAAAAATTTCATTATTAGCTATTTGTTGGTATAGTTGTACGAGTTAATAAGACTTTCCAGACAGTTCACTTCAGCTCACCTCAGTTCACCACTGAATAAACTATTCTACACTGGTATTTGCAGTAAGTTATCATTGTCCCCACCAGTTCAACTCACACAGTTCTGTTGTGTAGGTCCTTGAGTGTCTTCAAGAGTGAATTTCACATTAACATCTCCGTAATTGCAAAAGCTGAGGGGCACCAAGGGCGCTAATCCATCAAAGGGTATAGTGAAGATTTCTTCTAATAACTGTTATGTTTTCTAAGTGGGCTATTATGGATTTTACACCTTCACTGATAAAATTTATTTTCTCGTAAGTGGTTTTGAATTAAGATGGGAACAGGACTTTAAATGGTAAATGTATTACTTTCACACTAAATACATGGGATTGTTTTGGCCTGGAGCCCAAGAAGAGCTGCTATAGGCTTTAGCTTTAGCGGTGTTGAAGCTCTTTAAACATTTGCCAAAAAGCTAAAGATGCCTGTTCTCTCTCTTTCAACATGTTTTGAGTTCTGTAGCTTTTCGATGCACGTTCCTTTGGGTTTTGGTGACTCTAAATAGTTTAATTCTGGAAGCGGGATTAGGTGAAATATGCACAGGTGACTCAAGCAGAGGCGTGGTCAGGCTCTTTGTCATTAAAACTAACTGCATGTTGTCTTGGCTGTTGCAGTCACTGGCCAGGGAAAATTAAGGATCCTGAAAGGCCTGATTGTTGCAGGCATGTGAGTGTAGTTGATTTGTGAATACAAAGACAATCCTGGACACCTAAATTCTGTTCCAGTTATCGACCTTCGGCCCCCACTAACTTGTGACACTTGTCATACCTAGGAGACCTACACTAGTGCTTAAATGCGACCGTGCAAACCCCCTGCCTGCTTGCCCGGAGCTCGCCCAACAGGCAGCTCCCTGCAGCAGCACCGGCAGACACCAGGGGCCACCGCCAGGGCTCTCCGGCTCCTCGCAGTCCGGGCTCCCGGAGCTGCCTCCTGGCTGTGCGCACTGACAGTGACCCCAGCTCACACCCACCGGGGGATACAGGGAGCCCTGCCGGAGAACCCTTTGCAGCGGGTTCTCCTGGGAGCAGCAGGCAGTGCCGTCGGGGACCGTCCCCTCGCATCGGGATGCCGGTCGAGGAGACTTCCCGGGACTCCCCTGGGATCAGGACGCTGTCCGGGTGTATCTCCTGGGATGGAGTGACCCTCACCCGGTGTTGGTGAGTGACCCTCTGGGTATCTCTGAGTGGGACATTCTCCCTTTCTCTCCGTGAGGTGAGCAGGCTGTGATTCATCTTCCTTGGAGAGTGTTCTGTAGTGCTCAGGGATCTGCTGTGCAGGGACACATCCCCAACTGACATCCGAACCGGTCAGTGACTGGGTCAGCCGGAGTGCTGGGAAAATTGGATTGCACTAAATCCACGGACTTTGGAGAGCTGCTGCTGTCTGTTCTGTGGGTGCCTCTGTAACACTATAGAAACCTTACATAGGAGCAGGGAGATATGATTGGAGTAAAAGGTGTATTTCTCAAGGTAAGTGTTAGGAGAGGGAAGTTTCTGAGAGAGTCAGTTGTTGGCACTTTAAGTTGGATTAGGTTTGAACTTTTTAAGATAATTTGTTTAGGACCAAGTGCTGGTTTAATGGTTAAGATTTAGAAATGGCTAGTTCATGAGAGGGTTGATAATGGATTTAAGCAGAGATGGGATGAGCCAGTGGTAGCTGAGAGAGAAATTGAACATAGAAAAGGAGCATGTGTGATAGGATGTTGGGGCCAGGAGCAGGAGCAGTACACAACGCTGTTCCTGGTGCCTTGGCAGAAGCAAGGTCAGGAGGAGAAGATGCTAATGAGGAACAGTTTCCATGCCAGTCCTGCGCCTACCAAATATGTCCTGTGCCAATGGTGCCGCTTAGGCTTATCTGAATCAAGGAGAAACCCTGTTGTACGTCATCCGTTGCAGAACCTATCTTCTGAACATGGCAGTGATTTGCAATGGGCTTCCTTGAGCCACCACAATTTATGCTAAATACCCTGGTTCCCATGACAATGCGAATATCTGAGCTGGACCAGGCTTCCACCACAGATTTTGATTGTCAACATATGGTTCCTTGATGAGTTTCTTGCAGAAGGACCTTGCTGAATGCCTATTTTCATACTTACTTGAGTTCTGATTAGATTACATGCTCAGGCCAAAATTGGTACTTGCTTCCCCCACTACCATGGTTTTATTTGTTTTGTATTTCTCCTACTCAGTTTGGTTTTGAACCACACCAGTTTGATTTACCCCAAATACTGATCCTAATGTACACTGGAAGGACACCGTCACAAGTGACACAAGTTGCACTGGGAACTGGTTTATGTTGCTTGGTCCAAATTGTAGCAGAGCAGGAAAATAACACTATGATGGAAGGGTCAAGAGGGAGAAGTTCAAGAGAAGGCAGGGAAAGAGTTCGATTTCCTTTTCCCCAGCTCTCAGAGTGTGATGATTTTCCATATCTAAAGGTCTGTGACAGGTTTTTAGGCACAAAATGTTCATGCAGGCACAGACTCTTCTATCAGCTGATGACATAGGAACACGCGGCACAGGCCTAATAACATTCAGGAACCAAACCACTTCAGAGCAGTGCAAGTGAGTCATTTGAAATCACCATGATCCATGGCAAAACTAATGGTGGGAGTGTCCATGAGCCCCGTCAGCCCTGACTGTGCTCCAGATAGTAATTGGTGTTATGAGTTTGAAGCCTGTTCTGATTCATGGTCACTAAAGGTCACGGCAGTGGTGGCTTTTTCATTGTAAGAAAAAGACCAAGAAGTGCTTTAAAATACTTATGACTGTGATTAATGGGATGGAGAGGTGACTGAAAACTGGATATTTCTGGAGATTGGCAGAGGTGGGGCATTAAAAAGGCAGGGGCCATGGCATACTGAACCTCTGATTTCCTTGGTTGCTCAGACACCCCATCCTGACTACAACGGGGACACTGTGCTGAGCTCCCCTTTGGACACCTCCAGCCAGCTGCTGGGCAGATTTTTCCCTGGCTGAGTGGTTTATTTTGGGTTCTGAGAATGTCCCTCGCAGTTTTAACCAGGTTGCATAGAGTCCTGCGGATTCCTGCTGGAGAGAGAAAGATGTGCATCATGGGCAGGTTTTATTTAGTAGAAATGTCTCTTCTGACAGAGATGAAAACACTGGCACTTTATTTTAGCTGCTGAGGTACAGCGGGTGTTAGTGATCTCTTAGCAGCCTCAAGAAGCCCTCTGAAGCCCTGCAGCCTCTGAATTGCTTCTGCATGCTGCGAGAAGAAGATGAGTAGGGGGCAGCTCTTACTCAGGGTTGTGTGATTAACCCAGGAGCGTGAGTCCTCGTACCCCATTTTTCACCCTCTTGTCGGTGGCAGGAGGGGCAATCTCACTGCTGAGCACCAAACGCTTCCCCTTTACTCTCCCCTTGTGGTGTTTGAGGAGCTCTGCACACAGGGCTCTTCTTGGGACAGCCAAATCAAGGCTGCTAATGCTCTTGAGAAACTTCAAGGTGAGCTGGCTGCCCAAACGAGCTGCTTTAAAGGCACCTTGGTTAGATCTGCACGATTCCAAGTGGCTGCAGCGCAGACGTGTCTTCTGAGGTACTCCCATTCTTCTCAGCTAAAGCCCCGTTGGAACGTATCCCTTGCTATATCATAATACAACTGCCGTGTGCAGGCCTGGCCCTGAAAGAGCATTAAATGAGTTTAGAATACTTCTAGTTTTATGTCTGAGTAACAGCACCAGCCTGACATCCTGCTGTGGAGTTTACATCACAGGCAGAGGTACATCAGGGCCTGAGAATATTCTTCTACTTTGTGGCCTATAACTTTTCTTCTGGCAGATCTCACTGAATGGCTCTTAAATCGTGCAGCGATCTTTGGGTTTGTGTAGGTAGCAGCATTCTGCACTCATTTTCTGGAGAAAGCTGCATACAAAACCAGCGTTTCCTAACCCCCCTCTGTTTCCTTCACCTCTGGCCTCTCTGCTCTGCCTTCAGTTCCTCTCCCGGCTAGAAAATAATTCTTTGGTTGCTTTCTAATGACTACTAACTTTGCGGTTAAGAACTACTGGCTTCCTGCAATGCCCAGAGGATCCTACTGTAAAGAAGGGTAGGAGTTCAAATAGCCTAAGGGTGATCAAATTCATTTCCAGCATTTGGTATTGCCTCCTACTCACTCAATTTTGGTCTTCATTGCAATGAGAAGAAAGAATAAAGTAGAGCCCTCTGGACTGCTGAAATTTCCCTTGGCAAAGCAACTTCTAAGGAAGAGATAGATCAAAAAAATAGCTTTGGTACCGAGGTGCAGATTGGGAGAAAAGTCTTAAGACTGTGTGACTGATGATGTTGCAAAGCCTAAAGGTGGGTGCCCAGCTCCAGGAGAAGAGTTCACAGGGTCTCTCAGCCTCCCCTCCCATACCAAGAGCTGTAATCCACAGCAGGCACCAAACCAAGCTGAGACACCCCACGGCTGAGGAACTGCTTTCTGAGGCTTTCACCCCCATGGCTTAGGTTCCTTTGAGAGACTTGAATTCCGGTATTAGCCCTCTGCTTCAGGATTCGGTGCTCTTGGAAAACTGCCTTCTGTTGAAATGAGCGTGTCCAAGCACCATAGGGTCCATTACACAGGGCCTGGCAGCCAGTGCCTGTCCCACCACCCCAGCCAGGAGCAGGGCAACTGGAAGGCACGGAGGCAGCCCCAGCCCCAGGCACTGGGAACCTCAGTGGGGACAGGGGTGGGCTGAGGCTGGGTCAGGCCAGGGGCCTGCAGGTGGACCCAGCTTGGTGGAGCCCATGGGCAGGCGTGGAGACTGGCCCCAATGTGGTGTTGCTGGGGCAGGGGCTGATGGTCCTAGGGGGGTCCTGGGCCATGGGCAGGGTGGAGGTACCCCAGGAAGCGGTAGGCAGGGACAGGCAGGGCTGACAGTACAGGGGCCATGGTGGTGTGCTATTCTTCACCCACCTTCTGCATTGTAACCAGGTAACAAGGACATTTACTGAAGAAGAAGGGTCAGTCCCCAGCCCTTCCCACCCAGAGGGCTGTCCATTCACCTCTCCCATATTACTGGGGAGGACCCATGTGTTTCAGTGCTTCATTCTGCATGGTGAAAAACCCAATCTAAAGTGGCCAACTCTTCACCCCTTCACCCCTTTACCCAAGCTGGGCTTGTGAAGCCCATCCTATTGTGGAATCTGGGAGGCCATTTGCCAGTACAGGTCTCTGCAACCTACCTGCTACCATTTCAGCACCAGTTACTGTAAATGTGTGCATGTACCGCTGTCCTTTCATGGAAAAGGTGAAATTCACACTGTTATACCTCATTGCTTTAGAGTAAATTGTGTTTGAAAATTTACATTTTGTTGAACTTTTGTTTTCATCTCGTTAAACGTCTCTGCTTTAGTGTGAGTACCAGTGTATTAAAGCCACAAATGACATTGCAAATCATAATCTCTCCAGTATGATAAAGGAAGAGGATGTAAATTAGGAAGCTTTCTCAAAGTCATTGTTCACAATTTCCTTCTAGAGAGGTATATGAGCCAGTAAAATCATAAAACCTCCCTTACTTGCTGGTTCTGAAGGAATTGTGAAGGAAATACAGGTTTAATTACTCCAGTGAGCTTTGGAACAAGCCTAGCACTGGAAATTATAGAAGTTTTCAAACCACTGAAACTTTTAAATAAGTCCACTCTGAACCTTCATTGTGAATGTAAAGGAGAACTTCAAATGGCAGAACTCATAACTCATTTAATTTAAAACACTTTAATTGCATGTGAAAATGAAAAACGCATTGTGTACGTAAAATGTTTATATACCTGTCCCAAGTGATTTATCATCTTTTTGGAGGTGCAGAGCAAAACCATGAGGAGCAAAGGACACAACATGCAAGAGGGGAATTTCTGATGAGGTCTTGGGGTAATTTTTTTCCCTATAACATTGATCAGACATTGTACCAAATTGCCCAGAGACTTATTCTATCTCTGTCCTTGGAGTTGTTCTTGATTTTAACGAACAAATAAACTGGCTCAGGTTTGAGAACTGTCTGGACCAGTTGATACCCAGAGGTCCATTAGAACCTGTATCGTTCCATGGGTGGGTAAGATTCAGAGGATTGCAAGTGGAAAGAGGTGAAAATCAGGGCTAGTGGACAAAGTTCTCTAGCAAGCTTTGGACCTTGGTCTTTCTTTGGAACTGGCTGCCCAGGGAGTTGGTGGAATCCCCATCCCTGAGGGGTTTAACAGGCGTGTTGATGTGCTAAGGGACAGGGGTCAGTGGTGACCTGGCAGTGCTGGGGGAACGGTTGGACTTGATGATCTTAAACATCTTTTCCAACCAAAATAATTCTGTGATTATGAATGAAAAATGAAGTAAAACTATGATGTAACTACAACGATTCTGACTCAAACTACCCCAGCGGCATGTAATGGATTACTACCAAAACCTCATGGTTTAGATCCTGGAGACATTCTTTTATAAAGGCTATAAAGTAATATAAACCCACAGAATGAGAGTAGAAAAAAATATTAGCAAGGAGAAAGACCATGAGAGAATCAGAGATGGAAAATGGAGAGGAAATACCAAAACCCCAGCAATTATCTTTTAAACAATTCTAAGTGATGTCCTTATGTTTTGTGAGATGTGACTGGTACAGAAGCTGTGGGACTGAGGTTTCAAAAAGGACTGGGTAATTTCCATGAAAGTAGAAGCACTAGGATCCTGGATTTCATTCTGAGTCCCAGTCTTTGTGTCTTCTAGCACAGCTGACTGATCTGACCGTGACAAAGCAGCAGAAGGATCTTGGAGGCACATCAGCCTTGCAGAGTTTGTAACTTCAGCTGAGGGAAGCAACGTGGCTGCATTTATCCTTTAGTTAGCAGGAGGAAATCACAGCAGGTCCAGGGAATTGCACTAGCAGAGGAGTTAGTCCTTCATAGTTCGGGATAATCACACTTGGATGCAAATTTATAAATATTTTTAGCATCAGGTGCATTATTGCATACAGTAAATTAAATAAACCAGTAATGTAATTCAAAGCCTATCAGGAGGGCTTGTATCCTGTTAACTGGGTCTGAAAACAAGAGGCAGCTATCATGCAAATGTCACACCCTTGAATTAATGACAGATTTTAGATGATGAGCCTGACCCATACTTTACATAAGTCTCTCCTTTTTTTGTGCCTGTAAGTGATCAGAAAGGTTTATAATATGAAGATGCTTCCCAGTCACCTGACTTACCCTAAACCACTGCATTACCTGTCCATGTAGATGTGTCAGGCATGTGGACAGGAAGTTAAAAAGGCAAAAAAGAATTTCTAGCTTATACAGTTTTATGCTTCACTTGAATGCAGCGATAAAACACCCTTAATACTGATTATTTTATCACTGACCTTTTTAGTATGTAAATAGATGTAAAAGGATCATCTCCCTGCACAGTGCAATCAACAGGATGTAGGGGGATTGATTCAGAAGACCTTGCCTTGAAAACTGCAGGTAAATGCTTTTCTGAAGAAGCCTGCAGGTATGGCGTGGTCCCATATGACGTGTGTGATGCCTTTGTGAAGCATGAGCTCTCAGCCCTGCAGCCTGACTGTGGAGAATGTCTAGCGTCAAGTGGCAATTCCCTCTTCTGTGGCTTTTTCTTTGGAAAGAAAAGCAGTAAAGGCAGATGACTAACAGCACAAACCAGGTGATAAATAAATGCCTCCATAATGTACACATTTATATGTTGGCTCTGTCGGAACTGATGAGGTGTGATCCTTTCTGAAACAACAGATTTCTGTAATGAGAGGCAGAAATAACACAAACACAGGAATTCTTTGACATAATTTATTGCAAAAAAAGGTCTCTTGGCATGCAAATCCCCGGATTCCTGCAGTCATGAAGCCTTCATTTCTCCTCGTGAAGGCAGTCTACAAACTTTTATGAATGTGGTTTGTGTATCAAGGCGCTGGGATCAACTTCTGCGGGGTTGTTATTGTAGGGTAGGACAGAAAAATCACTGAAATTTTGATAGGGTCTAAATTTTCTTTCCCCTATGAATTTCTGCCTCTGGGACCAGTGGACTCAACTGCTGGAGATACCTCTGATACTCTCTAATGCTTGTGAAGATAATAGTGTGTGGTGAGAGCAAGTCCTGCCTGTATGTTAGGGGAATAAGCAGAAATTGTAACACAGACTGACAAGTTCCTGGTTTTGGCCAATCACAAATATCAGCCCTGAAAAGAAGGAAGGTGCTGAGTAGCAAAAAGATATCTCATTTTTCAATAGCTACAGCTCCAAACTTTGGCGATATCTGCTCCAAGCTGCCAGGAGTTAACACTGCTGGTGTCAATCATTTCTCTTGTTGGAGCCCGTGTTTCCGTCAGAAACATCACCTGAAGCTGACACAAAGGTCAGTCCTCTGGGCTGGCAAAGTGAGGCAATTTGCTAGACATACCAGATTAAAAAAAAAAAAGATAATTTTTCTTCCTGGGAAGGCGAAGGAAAATCCCTGTGACACTGTGGAAACGCTCAGTCCCCTGTAAGCTGAGACACTGCGGTGTCAATCTCTGACCTTGCACATAAAGGCGCTACATTTCTGGCAGCCGCCGTACATTGGAGGTAGCATCCTCATCACCTTGGGCTGCCCACACCTTATGCCGCTGTTCATTCCCTCACACCTCCCACCTGTTTTGTCAGGAGTAAAATGGAAAGGTTGAATTTAATCATGAAGTACTAAAGAAAATGAAGAACTATCCATAAAAATGCAGCTACAAATGGGTTTAACTGTAGAAGCTTTTACAGTATTTTATTTTAGTTTGTTAATAAGTGTAAGGTGAGCTCTGAAATTAGAAAGGCGATACACAATGTGCTGCCTTGCATTTAATTAGAACGTTTTATACCACTTGTATGAATGGCTTTGGACAAAAGGCAGTGGAGTGGTTCTTAATTTGGACACTGGAGAACTGCCATTTTTTTCTTTTTTTCACTTGCAACAATAGAAAGAGTGAAATAAAGTATTTCAAAAGCTGCTGGCGTAGAATCTCAGCTATCGCTAAGCAGCTCACAGAACAGCTTGGGAATGACAGTGTGTAGGCAGATAAAGACAGACTTTTCACTCCCATGGATGTGTCTGCCAGGACAGTCTCCAGATTTTCCAACCTCTGTTTTTCCTGTAGCCATTTCTAGGTGTTCAGGTCCACCAAAATACTGGAAAAAATGAAGAAGGCAAGAAAACCGAGTTCAATGATCACCTTTGTTTTGTTTTAAAGCATTGGCAAATGTCTCTGCCTGTCTCCGAGCACAGTGGGCACCTGAGATGAGCTGGGGTGCATGTTTTGTATGAGTTACCAAGGAACACTGTGCTAGGTTGGAAGCAGCAAAGAAAAACATCCAGATCACCAGCACTCTATGGTTTATGAGACAAATCCTTCTTCAGCAGTCAGAAGGAAATTATCCCGCATGCATTGTACTCCTCAAAGGGATAGTACAGCAATATAATACACATCTCTAAAATATAATTCCCTAAATTAGCTGTGTTGAAACGCATTAAATCAGGATTTATCAGCGGGATGCTTCTCTGCAGAAGGAGCAACCCCCTCCCTGGAGGGAGCAGCTCTGCTTTTCAGGGTGGAGGTGGTGCTGAGGGACATGGTTTAGGGACCCTGGCAGTGCTGGGGGAACGGTTGGACTCAACGACCTTAAAGGTCTCTTCCAACCCAAACGATTCTGTGATTCAGCAGACCCCAGGCACGTCTAAGGACAGGCTTCACCAGCGGTCACAGTTACAAAGGACATCATAGCTTTGGGCTGTGACGTATATATAATATATAACTAATAAAGTGCTCGTTTTCTACATTTTCTATGTTTTCTGTATTTTCTACATTACTGTGCTCTGTGAGAGCCACAGTTGTGTTCTTTTTGGGTTTTTTCAGGAGCTCAGTTAATCCCATGCAGTTAATGCTGCAGCCTCCGCCAGAGATAAGCCCCCTAATCCCGCTCTCTGTTACACTGCCTTGATGCCGGTGTTCCTTCCCTCCCCAGTATAATTCCCTCCGCTCCCTCATGTATAACTAGTTTGACAGAGAACAGAAGCGAGTCCAAAGGGGGATGGTGGCAGGAGCGTTGTGCACTTGCTATATCGCTCTTACAGACCACGTGTCCGCTTCAGGTATGTGCCCCACGAGACCGAGATAAGCTGGAAATGTCTCAGCCAAGCAGCAAAGGCACGGTTACCATTGCACCCAGGTAATCTCTCACCTCAAGTAATTGCAAGAAAATTAGTATAACTGCCCAGAACAGTGTCTTTTACCGGGAATTCTGCCTCACTTACCAGAAAGCTTTTCTTACTGTACAAAATACACTGAGACATTACCTGGAATAATGTGTTGAGTTTACTCGGCAGTGCAATAAGAAACCCAGGAGAGCGAATGAGACAGCTCGATGCTCTGGTTAGCCATTTTCCCTGCAGAATTCCCCTTTGCTGCCTCTTCTCCATGTTAGAGCTGGGCCCTGCAATGAAAACCAAAACCAGCCTGTAGCCCTTTTCCCTCCTGTTTTGGAAAAATACTTGGTGAATCGTTAAATAAACTGTTTCATCCTGTTACCCTTGAGCAGCTGGCTGTCTTTTCGAAGCCCAGGCTAGGATATATTCCGTAACTGAGCATCCTTCTGCTACCTTCTCGGTTTTATGGGGACTAGCATCATTCCAAGACTGCCAGAAGGAAAATAACCACTGTGGGAGAGTGATCTTCTTAAAAGAAGAGGAATAATAAAAAACTTCCTCAGACATACATTAAATGTTCTAGTGCTGTCCAACTTCATCGAGGGAATAATTCTTCTTGGAGCAAGCGACAATAAGTTCTGCCCTTACTTTACCTTCCTTCTGGCACACTGGTAGGCTGCCAGCAAGCTGATCATCATCCTTTTGTCTCATCCTCACCGGGCAACGCATATTTTATCTTATTAAGCTGACACGATTGCAAGGTGCTGACCAAGTTACCTTGGGCTGTTTTTCATTACAACCAGCTCCTAAGTTTCACTCACCTTTTGAAATTCAAAACCAAGGAGGAAATAAATAGTTTTTTTAAAAAATTACTGCAAACCAGAAAAACACAAAATCTTTTCCTAAATTTTACAAGCATAGAGCAAAAATTGAGTGTGTCCTCACTGTGGGTGGATACCTTAATATGAAGAAGATACACTATGAAAAATATTGTAGTCTCTGCCTAGCTAACTTCTGGCCATTGAATACGCAGAATGTCGCCCACAGCAAGGGAAGTCAATTCGAATGTGAATGGTCCCCATTGAACAGAACAAAGCAGCAGAAGACTGCTACTGGCTTTTGAGAAAGCGTGTGAACAGCCAGTGTTTGAAGATAAAGGAAGAACAAGCCCAGGTCCTGGAAAAAACAACCCGTTAATCAGTGACAGTAAGTGGGAGGTTTAAACGAAGGACTTGGCAGGCTCAGGTGCTGGTATGTGCAGCCCTTGTCTAATAGAGCAGCACAAATAGAAAGGTATTAAAATTGCTGTGTTCAGGCATGTCAGTCAGCGCTGCGGTATCTTTTTAACCGCTGACCATAGGAATTGCTATACGAGATCACAAGAAATGTTCATTCAGTTCAGTGTTTGGCTTCTGGAGGTGACCAGCCCCTGGCTGGTTGGCCAAAGTCCTCCTCCTGCCCCTTCTGGGTTTGGCCTAAAATGTGTGTTGATAACTGTCTGATAAAAAAATCTAATGTAGAATCATGGTGCAAGAAAAAATAGTCATTTTAATGTATAACACAAATGCTTCTGTTTGGGTGGAACCAGAATTTTCCAGAGGATGAGCAGTACCAGGAGAACAGAGCAGGCCAGCGTAGAAAAAAGGAATCCCTTTGAGGAACAACTCTGACGTAGTAATTTTGTAAATTCTTGAAAATATGATTAAATACACAGTCTTAGATCAACACACTTGGCAACACTGGGCTGTTACATGACACCAGCAAAACTGACAGGGCTACAGGGTCTCAAGTCCCTAAAGCATTAAACGAGAAGTGCTGTTTGTTTTAACATCTCCTAGTGAGTAAACCGTGTTCTCACATTGAGATTTGCAGTCAGACGTACTGACTCGTGGTCTGGACTGGAAGTCAAGAGCTCTGGTTTTCATTACATCTTATCCTGTGTCTTCGGGATTCTCCTGGGAAAATCACTTTCTCTGTGGATTTTACCATCTGTACAATGACCTATGTGAAATGTTGTGAAGTCAGTGGTTTACCAGTGCCGTGTGTTATCACCACAACTGCTGGATTCACAGAATCCCAGAATCCCACACTGGCTGGGGATCATCCAGCCCAACCCCCTGCTCGAGCAGGGTCCCCAGAGCAGGTGCCCAGGATGGTGCCCAGGTGGGTTTGAGATCTCTGCAGAGCAGGAGACTCCACAGCCTCTCTGGGCAGCCTGGGCCAGGGCTCTGCCACCCTCACAGCAAAGAATTTTCTCCTCATGTTCAGGTGGAACTTCTTGTGTTCTGTTTTGTGCCCGTTGCCCCTTGTCCTGTCACTGGTCACCACTGAAAATGGGATGCGAGGGATGAATGCATCAAGAGCTGGTGAAAACCACACACAACTCTTCCCGTAGAACTGAGACATTCTATTGAAGCTACAAGTCTATACCAAGACTTTATGTCTGGTGTTTGATCCTGTCAACAGTTCCAAATAAAGCCTTGCAGCACCAACAGTTTCATGGCGGGGGGCGGGGGGAGGAAGTATTTGCTCGCAGTTTCTCTTTAAGTAAATATCAGACCAGTCAACATGTCAGGCATGTCTCTGAGGTATTCCCGCTTGCACAGGGACAGATGAGTTCATTTAAATCTGAGAACTGAAACTTTGACTGTGGAGGGATTTTTAATATTTGCTGCAGCCGGTGCTCAACAGGAAGTGATGAAGCTTGTCTTGAGAGAAACTTTGTTGTGTTGGTGTATTTTTAAACCATAGTATTTGTGTTGGTCATGTTAGGAGGGAGGGTGCTCAGAGCAAGGGCATCGGGTTGGGCTGCTGGAGAGCTGGGTGCAGTTTTGAGTTTTTAACTACTTTGCCCATGATTTTGGTTACATCATCTCACCTCTTATGCCTCGACTTATGAAATGAGACTTGTGATTTGCTTGTAGTGTGAGATCTAGATGTTAAAAAGGAGACGCGATCTGCATATTATTGTTATTTTAGAAACACTAAGAGAGTGGTAATAATGATAGGTATTTCAAGTAATTTTTTTCCCCTGTATTTCCAAAAATAGGACTTGGCTTTGAAATCAGGAGAAAATCCCCTGCTCATTTTGAAGACAGAGACTTCTGTTTTCATTGGTTTATAAAGGTTGAAACCTGGGCTACCCCTGAGACTGCAGCCCTAAAACACGGCTGTCCCATGCTTAAGAATTTAAAACCTCACAAATATTGGCAATAAATTGGTAGAATAATCTGGTAGACAGCTCTCCAATGAAAGTCAAATACCTTTTCCTTCTGCAGCAGTGGGTGGACGTGCCTCCAGATACCGGCTGAGGGTAAATCGTTGACCTCAATCCACCATAGGATACGTTTCCGCCTGGGGTCAGAACAACCTTTGGGTTCCTTGAAGAAATGAAGTGAAATGAATTGAAATGAAGAAATGAAATGAGGGGATTATAAACATGGCAAGGCAGGAGGTCACTTGGAATGAGAGATCTTGTTCCCAAATGAAGAAACACTAAGGAAGTGAGAGCCATTTTTGGAGGATATATTGAGGATGTATTGTCTCGAGTTACCTGACGGGCATGTCTGGGATCATTAGCGATGCTCCCCAGGGCATCAGCTCTTCCTAGACTGACCACAGACCGCTGGTAGCTCAAATCCCATTGCTTCGTTTTCGCGTTCAAAGCTGATTATTCTGGATAGAAACAAAAGCTGTGACAGAGCCTGAACTAGAAGCAAAATTGGCGTTCAGCCTGACAGCAAGTGAAGGCATCTGCAGTCCACCACAGTGACCGTGCCAATGCTGGCATCTGTCTTGTTTCTGGTCTCACGGCTCTGCTGTTGAGAGCAGCGCGTATTACAGCCCTGGTCTCTGGCACGAAAACTGCTCCCTTCCCTGGAAGGAAGGTCTGTGCTCGGCGGTGCCAGTTTCCGCAATGATGCAGGCTGCTGGTGTTGGAAGGGATGTAAAATGAACAGCTCGTGTGGGGCTGGGCACGCTAGCCAGCGCTGGTATGATTCTAAAAGCTCTGGGTTGCTATTGAGACATTTTAACTCAATGGTTATAAAGCACCTGGTGTCACCATCTCATTGCTTAGCGTGGTGGCCTGAAAAAAGCCCTTGTGTTTCTTCCTGAAAGGAAGCTCCTGTGCTCAACGCAGCAGACAAAGCGTGTTGTGCTCAGGGGTGTATGTGTCCCATTAACAGGAGTAGGAGCAATTGGGGGAATCCAAGGAGTCTGGTAGAAAAGAAATATGTAAGAGAGATTTTGAAGAAAAATGATTATTTCTGTAGCTATAGCTAGAGGTTAATACCTCAATCCATCAGCATGTCACCGTCATTAAAAGAGCATTCCAGACCCTCTCCTGGCTGGGATCCCAGCAATTATAATGATAGTGGAACACAATAGGCAGCCAACGTGCCCAGGTTCTCACTGGGTTTAAAGAGCGAGGAATTACATCCGTGTTGGTAAAGGACAGCCATCATGATCTTGTGAAGAGACAGAAATCAGCTTTGAGATGTAGCTGAGACCATCTGAGAAAATATGTAAAAGCACATTAAAGGGCCACATCTAGCCTTTTGGGTGGAGGCAAAGCCCTGCTGTCCTGAGAACTGGGCTAACGGAGGAGGAGTTTGGGAACACCAAACAAGCATAATCAATCTGCTGTTCTCATCACAACATGTTTTTCTCGGGAGAGTATCATTCCAGATAAGTACCTGGCAGGTGACATGGCTTAGGATATCGCCATGAGTCTTCCGTGGTTTTTTATCTGCCGTAACCATCAATTATGACGTGATGAATGCTTGCATAAGACACAGCGCAGGCACTTCATTTTCCAAACCTCTTGGCTTGTAATATTTCACAAAGTTTGACACTTTCCTTTCAATGAGCAGGTTAATAATGATACAGTAAAGCAATTTTTTATTATAAAGCTGCGATAATATATCGCTTTTCCATGGAAATTACAAGTGGCTATAGCACCTCTTTATTGACAGTTATAAAATGATTCTGGGCACATGCTGATTGATTCATTTAAGATTAAATCAGTTTTATCTCATTTAGGTTAGATGAAAAAGGAACAGATATGGGTTCATTTCGTTCCAGGAAATGAAATTCTCAACATATAAAATACGTATCTACTTTCAAAAGTGTTTTTATTGTTATTTATAGAGAGAGATAATATCACAGTGATTAAATTAATGGTTTCAAGGAAGTGATGAGAAAATTGCTGGTTTCATTATACTGCTTAAGTACTAATAATTTTTTGAGACTGCTGCAGCTCTTCTCTCAAATCTTGCCCAAATGCACGAATCTGACGTATTCTCACCAGAAAATCCATAAATACACCAAAGAACCCCCCCACGAGTGTTCTGGCCCACTGCAGAGATCAGAGTTTGCTCAGGGAGCTGTCGCTGGGAGGACAAAAATCATTTCAGGACAATTACTTGGTGCCGTCTTCACTCGAAGCAGAATGTCCCCTAAAACACACAACCTTGTCCCTAGTGATGGTTTGCCATGGACAACGTGGCAAGTATATTGTTGTCTTTACTTTAATCTTGTCATCCCAGGATAATAGTTGTTTTTCTACTAAATAATTTTCCACCTAGGTAATCTTATCTGGCTGCATTCTCCAAACTATTGAAATGATCTGATATAAGAAAGAGGCCACAAAAATTTACAAATTGCTGTTCGCATGGAAATTGCTTGTGAGGTTGTAAGAGTTTTCACTATTTTCACTGACTGGGAGTGTCTTGCACTTCTTGAGGTGACCATTTGCTGTCTATGTGTATGCACACATAGCCCTGTTCTGCTTAACTGTCACTTGCTCTGCCCTCAGATTATGGAAATGAAATGTCACCTCTCCATCTGTTGTCGTCTGCTGGTTGTGGATCTTTGGGGGCGCACCAGTATAACAAGAGTATGTATCTGTCTCACTTGGAGCAGATTGAGAATTGAAACATTACATCAGTGCCTCTGAAAAGTATACCGTATGGAATCATTTATATTTTAGCCTGAAGTATTTCGCCTGTGTACAACAGAAGGTGCCTCACGCTACATTTGTACAGCTATAGGCATGGGGGCTGTCCTCATGGAATCAGTAAGAATATTGTGAATGCTCCGAATAGCAGAATGTTATCTAAACAGCTTCTCAGTGGCTGCAGATTTCACTACCTGAGGTTCCTCAATCAATCCCTTTTCCAGACATTGCACAGCAGGCCCATCACTTGGGTGAGCCCTGCCTTGTGATCACCTCATCTGCTCCTGCCGAGAGAACAGATTGAGAGATCCATGCCCTGTGATGGGACCTCACCCAGGGAGCAGCCATAGGAAGTGAGATTTTACTCAGCATTAAGAGGTTTTTAAAACCCCATAGGAAGGGAAAGGGATATGGCACGCAGTCACTGCATAGAACCCACCACTGGGAAAAGAGAACTCCCTGAAAATCTGTCATGTGGACATTAAGGTATTATTAGGCACAGTAAACACATGCTGTGTGTAACAGTTATGCAAATGTCCCTGAGAGCACCAGGATGCTCATGCAATGCTTCCAAAGGTTTGGAGAGGAATTCCAAGCATGAAAAAGAAAAATCAGATGTCTGCTATCTGCAGATCTGAAATTCATATAAGCCAGAATACCAGGCTTCAAAAAAATTACCCATTCCTCAGGTGGGAGGTGAAAAGACTGATAAAACTTCCATCTTAAACAGAGAGTTGCTTTATCTGTAGCTTAGAAGTGCTGTCCTCAAAATAAGTGTTTGAGGAATGTCCTCCACATTTTTTTCCATAAGGACAGACCCTCACCTGTGTATAAAAATGCCCAAGAGTTTGTTTGTCTGCATTTTGATGTGCAGTTACTACAATTATTAGGTCTGCTGTGTCAATGGAACATGAAGAGCAGGATCAGCATTCGTGGATGGTGTTAATCCTGCATCCAAATCGAGTGCTTTTAGTCTTAGGTCTGGAAAGCCGATGTTTATGAACAATTTTAATAGCCCTTATGCTATTACAAGTTTTTCTGATGAGTTTGCTAACATTCCTTCATACACCATTTTGTATTTGAGTCCAGATGGACAGCAGAGAATGCTAGGAAGATCCTTAGCTGATACAAATCCCTGAAACTCCACTGATTTCTTGCATATGCTTGTTTTTGTGAGCTGAAGTATGAGACCGGTGTGTCTCCCAGTCCTGTTGTGCAGAGCTGTAGAGCCACGTTATTACCTTCCTCTGGCTTGTCTGGGCTGAGGTTTGCTGGTTTACCTTAAGGGAAGTCAAGGATCTTCTAGCAGTGGAGGACTGAGTCACTCTCTTTGTCATTTCCATAGGAACTGAAGCCACCGGGTTTTAATTCAGCCAGAGCCATAAGCTGAAGGAGAACATGTAACTGCAAACCTGTGCAAGGCTTAATTTGCATTTTGAGAGGAATGTCGTGTTGCTGTGGATAGTGGAATCCTCAAAGCATGTGCTTAACTGAGAAATTAATCAGACCTGGAAGGTGGCAGAGTTTATAAACATACTTAAGGGCTTTGCTAAATCAGAAACCTCATCCTCGCATCAGTTTGTCAAGCGATGTCATAAATCCAGCTCTCTTTTGTTCACAAATCACATAAAACACGTCTGGATTTATGTAACTGCGTTTATTATTCATAAGTATTTATTGAAAAGTTTATCTAGCAGCATGCAGCCACTGTCTGCTTCGGATGTAGATTTGTCGCAACAGTTGTTACAGCTCTTTCGATTACTGGAAAAAATTTCCAGCGGAATAATGAACAGCAGAAGCCTGTTTTCACAGAATCACAGACTACCTTTAAGCTCCTGGAGTCCCCCCGCTCCCCCAGCACTGCCAGGTCCCCACTGACCCCTGTCCCTCAGCACCACCTCAACACAAGGTCTGTGAAACCCCTCCAGGGATGGGGACTCCACCACTGCCCTGGGCAGCCTGGGACAGGGCTGGACAACCCCAGCAGGGAAGAAATGGTTCCTCAGGGACAACCTCAGCCTCCCCTGATGCAACTTGAGGCTGTTCCCTCTCATCCTGTTGCTTGTTCCTGGGGAGAAGAGACCGACCCCCACCTCGCTCCAAGCTCCTGTCAGGGAGTTGTGGAGAGCCAGAAGTCTCCCCTGAGCCTCCTTTTCTCCAGGCTCAACCCTTCTCTGGACACACTCCAGCCCCTCAACGTCCTTCCTGGAGTGAGGTGGCCACTTGAATGATATGGATCTGATATATATATATATATAAAAATACCTCTGCCTCCCTTTATCTTTCCTCTGCTCTTGTGCTCACGCAGATCATCAATACACCAAGGTAAGGATGGAGTTTAGTGCTAAGCCAGATGATACCAACACAATCTGTAATCAAATTCATGCTCCCCACTGCTATTTTATTCTAAAGTGTTATTTCTACCTCCATTTTCATGCATAATGCAGCTAGAAGACTAAGATGGTTTATTTACACAAGATGAGAGTTCAGTGAAAGTTTAAAATTCTCTGCAGAAAAGAGTACTTGGAATTACTGAACTTCAGCAGAAATTAAGGGCCTTGATAAGCTTCCAGCAAATAAGTACTGTGTTCCTTTTGGTGGAAATAATGAAGTGTGAAACTACCAGGGCCCGTTTAGCTATGCCAGCAAGTCTGCTTCTGCCTTAGCAGGGAATCTGTCCTGCCATCCTTTTCAACTCACGAGTCATTTTCCTCAAGACAAACACTACAAACTAGGTCTTGTGAGGTCCAATGGCTAATGCGTGTGATACGGGACCTGAAGCAAACTGGGGACCCTTCAGACGGTGGTGATTCCACAGGCTTTTTTTAATTCCACAGGTTGTTTTTAAAGGTATCTGTGTACTGGCCAATGTGCTTTACCTACCCCTGAGGCTTTCTAACTGTGATGAGAAAAGATGCCTCAGTGACTGAGGATGAATCTGGTACTCAGGAAATGTGTGGTCAGCCATGTCTCCTGCCACGGGCTTTGGGGCAGTGATTCAGGTGCCTAAAGCCAGGCTTCTGTTGACAGTTCTGACGTCCTGGCCTCCAGCTCTTCCTAGTTCTGATGTCCTGGCCTCCAGCTCTTCCTAGTTCTGATGTCCTGGCCTCCAGCTCTTCCTAGTTCTGATGTCCTGGCCTCCAGCTCTTCCTAGTTCTGATGTCCTGGCCTCCAGCTCTTCCTAGTTCTGATGTCCTGGCCTCCAGCTCTTGATGCAGAAGAGCACAGGTTGCCTGTGGCTGCTGTGTCAGAAAAATCCCTCTAAAAATGGATCTCATTCTGCGTGTGGGTATTTGTAAGACACGAGGAAGCAGGGTCAGCAGCATGCACCTGAGCTAATACCTCTGCAAGCAGTCTTGCACACCAGCTTAAACTGGTGGACACTGGTGGTCCCCAGAGCACATCACAATGCAGCGGGAACACGTTTTTGTCGCAGATCACTGGTCGTCAGATAGAGCTGTTGTGAGAGTTGGACACCTTAGGAGATTTAGACACGTTACGAGACAGAGAGCAACAGGAACAAATATCTTCAAAACAGCCTTTTAAAATGCTTCTTTTCCACTGCCTCTCAATTAGGCCAGTTCCAGTTAGGGCCTTGGTTACTTCTGAAATTGTGATTGTAAAGAATATTTTTTCTTCAACGTGCGGAGGAGCGAGCGGCTCCTGCTCTAAGCTCATTAATCTCAGTCTTTGCAAGAAGCGGCTGAGGGATTATTTCCAAATGTTTTGCAATATTTAAAGTAACTTGTATTGAAAAATGTGGTGTTTTTCTTCCTTCGTATAAAGAGCAGCGTGGTTTGCCTTTATGACTTCTATCGTGGTTGCCCTAGATTCCTGAGACAGAAGCGAAAAGAATGATTCATCTTTCTCCCTTTAATTTAGGTAACATGGTATTTGGCCTTAATTACTCTCTCAAATATGTTAAAAAAATAAAATTATGATTAGAGTTTGATAAAATTTCCTATCATGATAGGCTGAAGCAGTAAAACAAAGCCAGAATTACGTCGAGCCTGACCTTTCCTTGTATGATGTCTCCTTGTATAAAAATAAGTCTCATCAGGCTGTGATTTAGATGCCAAAGGGTGGTAACTGTAATTGGAGGCTTAAAATGGCAAGATGAAATATCCTTACGTTAAGTTTAAATCGAAGCCTTAAAAAAAAATCAGGCAAATGTTTGATAATTTCCCACTGTATTTATACAGTACCCAGCTAACTTATTTCTTGTTACTTGTCAGTTCTGCAGCATCTTATATTATGGAAATATCCTCATTAGTAGCATTCTCAGTGGAATAATTGGGCCATTATGATTTTATATTATCTTCTCTACAATCAGCAAGTGACTGCTGTGCATTTCTAACAGTTTCTAACTGCAGGGACAATACAAAAAAAACCCTATAAGACTTATTTATACCATAGCTTTGAAAATCTGGGAGAAATACATCATCTTATTTGCTGCAAGAGGAGTTTGAGGGAAAGCACAGCAGAGAATAAAATTCCATTAATCCTGTGTTGGTACAGATTGTTTTAATTTCATACCATTTTTATGTCATGTGATGGTATCATGGGTATTTTTTGGGGAGCTGCTCAGTTATGGTGTGGTTTGCAATGAAAATGCTGACGCAGCTTTAACAATTCAACCTCAATTGAACTCAAATGTAGGAACAGCATTAGTGTAGCAGCATGGATAGTCATTTCCAAAATAAGTTTAGACATTTTCCTTGGAGTAAAGTGTGACTTATACCCGTAAGCCAGAAGTAGAAAAAATAGAGGCAAAAATATTTCTGACTGTGACAGGAGAGAGCAAAAATCCTGTGATCTCACTAACAGCCCTCTGAAAGGACACTGCAAACACAGTTTGAAGGAGAAAATACCCTGTAACTAGTGCAGTGATTTGGGGAAAAATTGTGAAATACAAAGCAGAAAGGGAGAAGTCTCCCAAAGAACCAAAAAACTTCTCAAAGAAAGGATAAAAAAATCACTTTCCACCTCCCAAAGAGAAGGTGGCTGCACTTTCAAAGCAGTGCGCTGAGACTAAACCGAGCAATTCTCACGGACTTTAAAGGGAGGTGACACAGCTACATTTCTTAGCACAACTTTGAAAATCTGCCCCCTAACGTGCTCGTGTAATTACATGAAAACCTGTAGCAAAAAATCTGAATTTTTAATCTTGCTCTCTCATGCATCAGTGAGAGCACTGAGATACCTAATCACCAGAATTTTCCTATGAAATTTTTTAAAGTGATTCTATCCCGTAACCAGGGCTACCCAGGAGATACACACGCCATTCTTCTAGTTCCCAGTCTTTCTCTGCCCTTTTATTTCAGTCACCCTGGAATTTCCATCTCCCCCTTCCCAATTTCCAGGCTGCCTCCTGATCAATACAGCACCTCCCCAGAGAAGATCTGGGAGACCTTAGTGCAGCCTGTCAGTGCTTCAAGGGGGCTGTCCGAAAGCTGGGGAGGGGCTGTTCATCAGGGGCTGTTGGGACAGGACAAGGGCTGATGGGTTCAACTGACAGAGGGAGATTCAGACCAGGGAGAAGGGAGAGATTGTTGCTGCTGAGGGTGGTGAGAGCCTGGCCCAGGTTGCCCTGAGAGGCAGGAGAAGCCCCATCCCTGGCACCATTTCAGGTGAGGTTGGACGGGGTTCTGAGTGCCCTTTGAGCTCCTGATTCTATGATAATATGGGAGGAAGGACATTCTTCCCATCACAGTGTACAGATCCTTCACCTGACTTCTCCTCCTGTCTCCTACCCAGCCACATAACCGGCATACAGAGGCCAGGGCTCAATGATTTCTCTCCTTCTTGCCTCTTCCTTCTCTTTCCCACCTCCTGTCTTCCAACTTTGTTTAAAAATCACGTATTTTCCCCATTGCTCGCTATCTGGAGTGGGCATCAAGGAATTAAAATGGAATTTTACATTGTGTACAAAATTAGAATCACAGAATCCTAGAATGGTTTGGGTTGAAAGGGACCTTCAAAGCTCATCCCGTCCAACCCCCTGCAGGGAGCAGGGACATCTGCCACTAGAGCTGGTTGCTCGGATCCCCAAGGTCCAATCTGGTAGGTTTCCAGGGATGGGGCTTCTCCCACCTCTTGGGGCAACCTGGGCCAGGGTCTCACCACTCTCAGCCTAAACATTTTCTTCCTTCTCTCTGGTCTGAATCTCCCCATTTTTAGTTTGTCTCACCGGTGCACTGACTTTCAATGAAAGGAGAAAAGCCTTTCAAAGAGAAATCATCATCAGGAGCCTGAGACCAAAAGGGACTTGTTAACACGTCTGCTTCCTTTTGAAATACACAATACATTTAGTAGCAATCAAGTGCTGCCAATGGAAGATCTCCTATTATTTTAGCTCTCCTGTTGAAAATAATTTTCTTATGCAAAATTATTCTGCTTCTTTTTTCAAGACCGTCACTCTCATGATTATAATTCCCCAAGTCAGTGTCTGTTATTTATATCCACACTTTGCTCCTGCTGAAAAGGCTGAAGCTTAGACATCTATTCAGTGTTTTCTGAAGGTAGAAAGTGAACGGAAAGAACAAAGTCAGGGGGTTCAGCAGAAGGGGTTTTTAAGTAAAATTGACTTTCTGTAGTCACTGCATATCATTTTCCAGGTATGTAGGCAGGGGGTTCTGATCAAGACTAAAGGCAGCTGAATTTTTGTGACTGTCATTTTCATTTCAGTTTTAATGAGTGCATATATATAAATTGTAATCTGGAGGGTTTTTTTCCTGAGCCGTTCTTGGGCTGGACTTTTCATTTCTCTGTTGCACAGCCAGGCTGTGATGGACAGGCATGGGTAACTCAGTCCAGCCAGCCTTGCCAAGTCGCTGGAGCTCGGGTCAAACTCCACATCCTGCTGTAAGGAAAGCAAAAATCGTGTCCAAGTGGGTTCAAGTCCGGCATGTTGACATCTGTTCTCCTCATTCTTCCAGCTTCCTTCTTGCTTTCCTCTTTGTCTTGGCACCAGAGGTGGAGCGATGGATAATTATAGGATGAAGTTGCACATCAGCCTGTATTTCATGCTGTGAAACTTTCCCCATTGGCCATCTGTCCCCAGAATAAGTTTTGTCCACATCCCTAAGGGGTTCTACAAAATGTTAGCTGGCGGATCCAGATATATTCAGTACCTGATATTCCATTCTGCCCTCCTGACTTCACTAAATTATAGTTTTAGAAAAACAATAATAACAGAGCAGTTTGAAGATAAAGGAAAAAGGAGAAATAACAAATCAGTCATTAAAGGTTTTCTTTCTTAGAAGAGTATCTTCCTCTTAAATTTTCACGTAATTTCAGTAACACAAAGCTAAAGACCAAATTCATTTTAGGCAAATATAACAGTAATTTAGAGTAATCTTTATTCCTGTGCAGCACAGAAGAAAAATGCTCTGCTGTCTGCTGTTGGCCCTAACTCTAGTTTGGATCAGACATGTGCACAGTGCTACATTTCCTAATGCAGCTCAAATCTAAATACTTCGGTCTATTTTCCCTTTTTTTTTTTTTTTTTTAACGGTTTTTGTTATATTTTCTCTCCCCTGCCCAGCTGAGGGGGCAGTGATAGAGCAGCTTTGGTGGGCACCAGGTGTCCAGCCGGGGTCAACCCACCGCAACTTGAAATAGCGTTGTATGAATGAAAAAACCCTACAGCCCTGGTTTTTTAGTTATCTTTCTTAGTTGCTGTTAAACTGGATACATCGACAAAGAATATTTAAAGGAAATAGCCAATCATGACCAATGAGTACAGTAGACATCAGTGTGCTGTATAAATTTAAGGACATTAAATTAAAATTATAACAATAAGGCAAATTATAGCCATGGCTGTGGAAAGGCTCTAACACTGAGCTGTCACAGCTAAGGCTGAATTACGGTCTCTGATGCAACTCTCTGCCACTGCTCTGAATATTTCATCTTCTTGGTGGCAATGTCCTGTATCTGATTCCTACCCGAGGGCAATTAAAAAAAGTTAGAGCTAAAATAGTCTCCACTCCGCCCCCCGCCCCGCCCCCCCAATATAAAGAGATAGCTAAGCCCAAACTTTTCCCATTATAAGAGGAAAAGAAATAGGGTCTCTTTCTTGAGCAGCCTTACGGACAAAATGGCCACGTGCTGTAATATTCAATACTGTATAAAAGTCCTTTTCATTGTTCTGTAGGAAATTAATTTTAATTTGATCCTACTGTTACCTGTGTCTTTAGAGCAGTTAGAACAGATTTGGCAGCAGAAGGCTCATAAATTCCTTCTCCTGATCGGAGTCTATTCTAGGATTAGGCTTTGTACAGGGGAGCCCTTGTTCTCAGAAATAATTCTGAAGCTCTCCAGCAGGTCTGCAATATGTGATTAAGGCTCATCAACACCACTGAGGTTCAGCATTTTTTCTTCTAATTGTTATCTATGCTTCAATCCTTTTTTAGTTAATACTCACACCAGCCTTTTCAGACATTCTTCCAATTATGTGAGATATTTGGGTTTTAAATGGCTCATGCAAGAGGTTCCAGGATATTTGGAAGAGATGCTGGTTTTGCTGCACTCAGTGGCAAGTCACTGATTAGCTTCAAAAGAAGCTAGAATTAAAAATCACAGATCTTTGCTGGCACAGAGCTCTATTATGTCTAACAGACCACGTAGCCTCCCGGAAGAACTCTGCAGATCGGTGCGCTTGGTTTTATTCTCTCTGAAAAAAAGAATATGGTCTTCTGCTGAGTGCATTGATCTTCAGAAATCAATATGTTACAGGGCTTTAAAGCGCTGATATGGGTTCATTTTACAGACTGTAAACCGTGGGACATGCTTTATCTTCATGTACATTCTTCTCAAAGTGAAGTCCAAGTTCTCGACTTCAAAATAGTTTTTCTCCACAGGAGTGGATTTTTTTGATATTTTGTTTCATACGAATTTTTTGTGTGGTTTCCTTCTACTGGTTGATTTCAAGATCACAGTCTAATTTGCATTCTTCTACTTTCTTCTCAAAACTGTTTTGTGGAAGTTCATCTAATATCTTGCTGAAGTCAAGTGTGCTTCAGTCCACTCGTGTTATAGCCATAAATCTTGTTTTTGTATCTCTGGAAGAGATTAATTTGAGCTGACCAGCTTTGGGTTTGACAAGCACACATCGTATTAGCCAAGGTACTTGAACTCTCTACCTGCTTTATCATTCAACCCATCCTGTTGTTGGAACTAAATTTTTCCGTTTCAAATTTCCCAAGTCTTTCTGTATCTTCAGTGGGAAAAAGTAGATTTAATATAGTCATTTTAAATGTGAAATGCGGTGTCATGCAGATTGGTCATGCTATCAAACCAGCCTTCACAAACCCTATGTACTAATTAAAGATGTGTTGCATTACATGCATTTGTATCTAAAGGTTATTACTGTTATCAGTGACTTAATTTGGGTGGCACTTAGGAGATTCTGCAGAGTTCCCCGTGCACAAGTGTAAGAAAAATTCATTATTTCTTTTATTTTTTGCAAATATTGCTAGGACTGATTAAAGTTTGGGTTTCTCATTCTGATTAGAATGTGTCATAGCAATTAAATGCAGAGTAAGGATACATAAATCACATGCTACACTAAGCACGTTGCTAACATAGACATCACATGTCAGTACAAAGATCTGGAGACAGACAAATCAGCTGTCAGCCGTGCTAATTGCAATACGCTCTGAAAAATGACTCTACCTCCACCACCAAAAATAGGACAACAGAACCTGTAGCTAAATAAATAGCATAATTACGTGTTTGAAGATAAGTCATTTTGATTCATTTTGGGATCAGTCCAGAAAAGACTGAGCTCTGTCCTGCTGCTTATGTCTAACTGCTTAGAAGACAGTAAGTTATTTTTGTTCTTTCCTACATCAGTAGACGCTTCTTCCTCAAACAAGGTTGAACATGGCTCATTTAGCTTGTAAAAATAAATTTATTAAACATAACTAGCTATTTATGCTGCAGTGAAAAAAATAACAAACCCAGAGGTTAGCGAAATCCCATCTAATAAAATAAAACCTTCTTTTTATCCATCTTTGTCCAAAAGTTGTATTTAATAACTATGCTTTTCATGCTGCAGCATAGTGACAATTATAATATGAAAAGTCAGCTTAAATAGAAAAAAAATTAGTAAAAGGAACTGTGTGGAGGACTTCAGTATTTGTTTAGTTCTAGAACTCTGGTATTTGGCAACTTCAACTTGCAGCATAGTAAAAAATCTGTGATAATTCTGCAAAATGGCTCCCATTGGTCTTCACTGATTGGGTAGACCACGATCCCACAGCCACTAAACTCAGGAGGGAGGCTGGCCGTGAACTTGGAGTGCCAGTGCAAGAGAGTTATAGAAAAAAACACTTCCCAGAGCGCAGCAGAGGGGCAGGATCCCCTCCCTCGACCTGCTGCCCACGCTGCTGGGGATGAGCCCAGCACACGGGGGGCTTCTGGGCCGCGAGCACACGTTGCCAGCTCATGTCCAGCTTTTCACCCCCCAGCACCCCCAAATACATCCAAGCAGGCAGGAGATAAACTCTTCCCTATCATTGCTGCCTTTAGCTGTGCAACACCTTGATCTTGCTGAGACCTTAGGTGCTGGACCTGGAGACAATACTGCTGTTGGGAGAGGGCGAACCAGCTTTCCAGCGCAATCATTCACCATTTAACGGAAAACTGCACCCCTCTGAGCATGTTCAGCTCCAGGACTGGATCCAGCCATGGAAAAGTCGCCTCCTCCTGTAATTATTGCTATGCAGCGATACATCTTCCCTTCTGTTGCCTGTCGAAAGCAGACTATTCTTTCCACACAATATAATGCCAGCTGCTCTTATGATTTTTTTGGCACATTTACAGGACTTTCTGTGAATGTTACGGCATCAACGAAGTTATTTATGCAAGCTGCGCGTCTCCACTCCAAACACCCTGGCACCCAGTCCTGTACCAAAGCTCCTGTGAACAGGCTGAGCGCCATCTGAAAATGTAGACATGAATGCTGGCAGCCAACACGTCCTTTTTGTGATCATATGTGTGCTTGGGGCAGGAGTGCCAGCAGACGGGCTAGCAGCTTGCTGCGTAGACTCAGAGAGATCCCCCTTTCCTTTTTGAATTTAAACTCTTATTTTTTTTTTAATTTTTAAGGAGTACTTGGCTGTTCTCAAGTCTCTTTGAACATCGAGGTATTGAAAGCACCTTGTGTTTGTGGTTATAATGCACAGATCTTATATTTTTCCTAGAAGAAAATCTTTCCCAAGGTAGAAATTCTACTAGCAAATATTTTTTGCCTCTTGGCCAACATTTTCAAATGTAAAAAGTTTCAACCTGTTTTTAAACAGTCCTGAAAATAATTGTGAGTAGGTCCTGTTCCGTGGAATACGACAGAGAAGATACTGTATTGGTTCTGACTTGGGCTCACACTAGATCAGGGAGACGTGCGAGCCCTGTTGCAGATGGACGTGGAATTGCTTACCCCGAACAGGCTAAACCTACTTCTGGCCTCCTCTGAGCTGGAGCTGATTAGAAGGGATTAGGTCTGGACCCAGTAGCCTGACCTCCTTCTTGCAGGGTATTGCAGTAACTCTTTGTACCTACGTAAAATTCTCTATTGCTTGCTTGAATCTTTTTCATTTCTAGGACAAAATGACTTTGTGTGTAACAAGTTCCTCCATTTGGCTGCACCATGCTGGGTGATAAACTATTTTCTCTTTTTTTTTTGGTTTAATTTCGAATATCCTATCCCTCATGCATTGGGAAACAAAGACTTATTTGATTTAAAAATATTCTGAAAACTGTCTCAGTCTTTTCAAACTCTTTTTCTCACTCAGTTATTTTTATCATTCCGCTGTGAATCTTATGTGCCTCTTTCTTATGCATACTTTGCACATTATTCCAGTCAGGAATAATAGAAAAGCTGCGGTTTTGGTGCATATAAGATAATTATTACATTCTTCATCCTATCAATTGTTCTGTTCTTTATGTGCGCTCAGCATAGCATTTGCTCTGTATCTGGAATTGCACAGTGACCAGGGGTCTCCATTTCACTGACCACAATGGTGTATAAGATCATTGACGTTCCTGTAAAATCCTATAAAGGGTATGAATGTTTAATTCCTCTCCCCCTCATCCCGCACACGTTTCACATTACTTGTATTTATGGGTACTAAAATGCTTTGGCCCATCAGTGTAAGTGGTTTAAGTCTTTCTCTGATGATATGTTATGCCACGACTACATGGAGCACCTTGGAAGGCAAAAGAAACTGGGGAAACTGGGTGTCTTTTATATATGGGGGCATGCTTCATCTATAGGGGGATGTTCAAGTTTCTTCTCAAGGAAGTGTTTAAAAGCCATGTGGATGTGGTGCTGAGGGACATGGTTTAGGGACAGGCAGTGCAGGGTGAACGGTTGGACTCGATAATCTTAAAGATCTCTTCCAACCAGATGATTCTGTGATTCTATGATTCTATTTACAGCCTATCAGGTTTAAAAAATTCTTGTCTCATGCACTTGAACAAGTAAGAGGGATTTTAAAACAACAGAAAAAGCATTTGCTACCTGTTAGTACTTGGAAGCAGCAGGCTGGGGGAGAAATGTTCCTCCTGCACAGACGAGCAGCCCCACTTTTACTAGTAGCCCCCTTGTTCTTTCAGCAAGCATCTTAACTGCCAGCATTGCAAACAAGCTCAAACGTTCCCCACTCTCCTGTCAGCAAGAAGTGAACCACAGAGGGAAACTAAGGCCTCCCGTTGCTTCGACGTATGTCAGCCCCTTCCTTCTCCATCAGCACGCTGTCCTCAGCCAGGCTGTGGTGAGTAGCCTTGAGTGAACGCTGTCACTGCTTAAATGACTTCAGGGAACGGTATCATGCAGTGGAATTATCACTTGCAGCTCGGGCCTCAGCTGGTGAGAATAACTGCTGAAGTGCTCTGAAGGGTGCCTTATTCCCAGTTCGCCAGCTCCTTGGTTTCTCTAAGGTCTTTGACAGAGGAGAAAATCTCATTGCAGTAGTTTAAGACATTATCATCCCCTGTTGTCAGCTCAGCTGTTCTGCTGGAGATCACCACCTCCTTAATAGCGCTTCCTATTTGCAAAGAATCAAGCCTTCTAATTTGTAGCCTGGCATTTCGCTCAAACTCAGTTTCAGTGGAAAATTAGGCTAGAATACTAGACTCCTTAGCAGGGGGGCAGGAGTGCAAGTAGGAAGTAGGTTTAGGCTGGATATTAGGAAAAATTTCTTCACCAAAAGGGCTGTCCAGGCCTGTCCCAGGCTGCCCAGGGCAGTGGTGGAGTCCCCGTCCCTGGAGGGGTTTCCCAGACCTTGTGTCGAGGTGGTGCTGAGGGCCAGGGGTCAGTGGGGACCTGGCAGTGCTGGGGGAATTGGGGGACTGGATGAGCTCGAAAGTCTCTTCCAACCAAAATGATTCTGTGGTTCTCTGATTCTCTGATTCTCCGATTGATTCTCTGATTCTATAGCTGCAGGTTATGGGGAAAAAGCTGTTGTCTAAAATGGCTGAAACATGAAGATTTCATCAAGAGAGAAGAACATATGCGTGGCCACAGTGCGTCCATCTGGTTCCTCCAAGACTGAACTACTGATCCCTGGAGAAGTGTGAGGTCCTGGATCCACAGGCCCCAATAGGAGTGTACTCTCCCAGTGTTCTGTGGTTTAGAAATTTCTGGACTGAAGAAATTTCTGGACCCAGACTACACATGTTGATTGATTTATTTAACTGCTTTTTGAGCCCCTGTAAACCTTTGCCCTCTGCTGCCTTCCATGGCAATGAATGCTGTGCTTGAACAAGGTTCTTTCTGAAGAATGGATTTCTCTTTGCTTTGAATCTTCCGTCTTCTAATTTCGTACAATGGCTCTTAGCTTTGTATTATGAGAAGCAATGTCATTCTCTGCTTTTGTTCTCCAAGCTACTCGCGATACCCTCCACAGCTGTCACAGTCCACAGTTATGTTTTTCAAGGCTGAAGAATCCTACTCTGTGAAATCTCTCTCCACGTCGTTGTCTTGCCTTGTAACTCACCTCTTGACTTCTCTGGTCGTATAGTATTGTCCCCTGAGATGGGAGAGGGAGGCCATTTAAGGAACCATTTAAGATGAAGGCGCATCACCAGTTCACGGTGTCGTGTTCATATGTTCTGTTCTTCATTCTTCTCTTGCCGGTTTTTCCAATTTTTGATAGGGGTTTTTTTCCTTATTTAATACTGACCTGGTACTTCAAAGTGCTAAAGTTAGTCTGAAGTTTCATCTCTGAGAGGCAGCAGCTAAAGACTGTCAGTTATGTATAGTTAGAATCGCTTTTCCGCATGTGCAATGCTTTGTTGTAAATAAATACCACCCTCCTGGTAATGCTCAGCTAACCAGTCGCCTAACAACCTTCCATAATTCTTCTCAGCTGGATTTTGCTTTTACTGTGTTGAATAGTTTAGTATCGACAGCAAAACTTTTGTATTTGCTATCAATCCTCTCTTAAGAAATCCTTCTAGCTACAGGTTGTCCAGGAGAGGCAGTTTCCTGAGTGACTGCCTTACTTCTCCGAAAAATGGGAAAGTCTATAGTGAATGAGGTGGGACTTTGTCCAGAAGAAAAGCAAATCACCAGTGTTGTGCTCCATAGACATTTAGGGAAGAACATTTGCTTGACTTTGACTGACACTTGGTGGTCTTCTTTTAAGGTAGCAACTGTGCAAAACTGTGTGCAGAATGAGTTGTGTATAGTACCTACATACAATCTTACGTAACAACGGAGCTGTGCTTTGCAGTTTGCTGGCTAAAACCTCCGTGCAAACTGATGATGACAGATTTTCTCTATTTCTGTTTCTTGGTCTACTTACTGGCTCTTGAAGCACTGAAGGTGCATTAGTATTTGTAGGAAAACTGTAGCTGCTTGGAGACATTAAGCTGAGTTTTCTCCTCACCCACGTATGAAGAAAACAGTCTGATGAAGAAGAAAAGAAGTTCTTTTTTTGTCTAAGCAATCTGATCACTCCTATACTCCATGCCGGAAAGGTCAAGGGAGTGTTTGTGAATTCTTGGGCTCTCTCTGCTAGAAATAAAGACTATGGCTTATGAAGTAACTTTCAAACTAATTTCCATACAGCGTAGACATGATTACGAAAATAACGTATTCAGAACCCATTTCTAGATTCATATTTCATCTGCCGTATTGCATTTAATCGCGGAGATAAATAATGTTTAGACCATAGGAAGTTTTGCAGCCTGTGGCTGTTTCACTTGGGGCTCGTTAGGTTTGTTTCCAGCACTTCAATCTATCTGATGATGAATCTACCCCTTAAATCACAACTCCAGGACCCCGTTTTTTCTCACCATGTCCATTATTTAAGGATGAAGAATTTTCTAAAATTGCCACAGGAAAGCAAGAGCAGCATAATGTGTCACATACTTCTTCTTTACTTAACACAGCAAGCCACAGGCAAAGCAGCAGTACTGTCTGCAGTGTTTGAAGAGGCAGTTAGGTCCAAAAGCGGTCGTTAGCTAAGAAGACAGGTTTCTCTGGGTCAGCACCAACACACTGCTTCAGGCAGAGGCATGGACACAGACACTGGTGTGTATGTGGTTGTCTACACTGTTTGCCAGCACACTTCTGGCTCTGTTTTGGCCTGGGCCAACTGGCATGATTGAGGCAACGTCTGGGCATCTCTGGGGAGTAGCAGAGGGGAAGGAAGATTCTCCATGGGATCACAGAATCACATGGTTTGGGTGGGGAGGGACCTTTCAAGCTCACCCAGTCCAACCCCCTGCAGGGAGCAGGGACATCTGCAACCAGAGCAGGGTGCTCAGAGCCCCAAGGGCCAACCTGACCTGCAATGGTGCCAGGGATGGGGCTTCTCCCACCTCTCGGGGCAACCTGGGCCAGGCTCTCACCACCCTCAGCCTAAACAATTTCTTTCTTCTCTCTGGTCTGAAACTCCCTCTTTTAGTTTAAACCATCACCCCTTGTCCTGTCACGACTAAGGCTGTACTAAGGTCTCCCCATAGCCTTCTCCTCTTCAGGCTGAACAACCCCAACTCTCTCAGCGTTTCATAGTTCACCTGGATGGGGGAAGAGCAGGAACACATCCAGACACAAACTGCACAGTTCCAGCTCAATTTGTCTGGATACTGAATCACCCCACTCCCCACCACTTCGGTCTCAGCTGGAGTTCATGATGCTTATTATGTGCCTGTGAACATTTGCAAGCAGCTTTTTGGTTTTATTTGCTCACCCTACTGAGAAATCAGCATCTTTAAGAAAAAATCTCTTGAAACACATCACATAACTTTTAATGGAAGATGTTCTGCATTGTTAGGCTGGTCCTGCTTTTCATATGCGTACCAACACAAATACCACATTCTGGTACGCTCTAAGATTACTGTTGTGGTATAACTATAGAAATAGTAGACAAGTGCCATCTGTGATGCTGAGAATCTGAGCGTACAGTGTTTGTTCAGCTATGACGAGTTTGTTTTGCAAATACACCTCTGAGTCTCTGTAGAATAAAACCTGTACAAAGCGTTCCATTCTGCCAGAGTTATGTTGCGTATCTAATGCCTTCCCCTTCGCTTTCTTAAAGACTTCTTAAAGAAGTTTAACTTCCCAGCAGAGGCCATTTCCCTTCTTAAAAGACTCCTTCCAAAGTTCCTTCTGTCTCAGGGACTCGCTGATCCACCCATCCTTTCCAACCTGGAAGATCTCAAGGAGTTCCCACCTCATGTCTGTGCCATTTCTTTTCTGTGTGCTGGATCAGATGTTCTGATGTGGTGGAGATGGCAAAGGAGATGTGGTGGTGCACTCTAGTACCAGCAAGGTTTACTGCCCCTGTCAAAACTATGAAAAATTGGCACCAGACACAAAGATTGAAAACTAAATCTGGAAATCCAAACAGTTTTGTGTTTCTTTGATGCTTTCCTGGCAAAATATCACTTCTTAAAGCCAGACCTCTGGCAAACTGGAGCAATAACTTCCTCTAGGATACAATCTGGTGTTAGAAGCATTTAGAAATATTTTTTCCTCTAATTTCTAGGAGTTGTGAGTTGGTTTTTTTGGGTTTTTTTGGGTTTTTTTGTTTTTGTGGTGGAGCTTATCTGTGGCCTTCCTACATGTCAGAGGAAAGAGAAACCCAGTGCTACGCAGGCAGTGCAATAGCTTGATGAGTTTGGCCAAGAGCCTAAAAATTATGATTGTGGATGTCTGTTATCAGACACCTAAATAAAAGAGTTACGAAGCTACTGAGGAACTTCTACTGTTTTTCTGGGTTTATGGATGCTCACTCTGGAGACAACAGAAGATTTCTGTTTAGGGGAATGAAGATACATTTAGATCATTAACATTCTTTTTTCTGTGAGTATTTCTTGGGAATGATTAAGTGAACAAAAATTCAGATACTTTTATATGAATAAGTACAATCCCAAGAGAGTATATGAAGAAGATCGAGAAGGTGTTGAAATTGATATTGAAGGTTTCTGGTTTTTCTACATATCTAAAATTAAAAAATTATGACCTGACAATAATTCTCCTCAGGGATTAAGTAGTTTTTATTGACAGGTTTTGTGTGAGATTTGGTTTCTAAATAAACTGAGTTTCATTCTGCCACTGTCTTGCTGTATCTGACTTGGGAAGAGCCAGGTTGTGCTGCTGTGACATGGTGATATTATATAATTTCCAAAAATGTTGTTTCAGAAGCATCTTTCCCCCCAACTCCTTTGTTTTCCTTTCTTTCCACTTTTTGTGGTATTATTTTCCAGTAGGTTTGTCACTATCGGTTCTGTAAGCACAGAACAATCCCGTCTTTAGCCCTGAACTATCCATTTTTTAACTAGCTGTTCTAGGATGGACCACCCTTGCTTCCATTTGTTAATTAGTTATATGATAATTAGACGTAGCTTACTTTCCATCTTTTATTCTTTTGGAAAAGAGACATTCTCATCATTTCTAATTTACCTTGCTCCAAGTACGTTGCGTAAATACTGGGAAATATGCTGCAGGATTATTTAAAAAGCAAGTAAAGAAAAAAAAAATCAGCCAAAATAAAGAAATGTGGATGCAAAGAAAAAAATGAAGCATTAGAGCTGGGGGGAAATGTAAGATCTTTGGTAGTTACTATGCCAGTATTTTTCATGTGCTTTGCATCAAGTTTTTTAGCTGCTTGGTGACTGCCTATTTATTCTTTAACCCATCTTTGTGGATTTTAACCCTTTGACAGGTTCACAAATGCTGCAGTTTCTGCTTTTTGTATTCACAGCAGGAAAATTATAGTTTAGTCATTTTTGTGACTCACTGCCAGTTAGTTATAAGGAAAACTCTGATCTTTTCTTTCATGTGCTGAAGTGGTTTGAGGCATTGCCCTTTCTTTTGCCCCGGGTGAGGCAAATGAATCATTTAGATAAATATACTTTTATTTAACCCCCAATGGAGTTTCATACAGGTACTTTATAGATTTATTTTATATATAAACCAAACCAAAACAAAGCAAAACAACCAAATATTTTTCCTTCTTTGTGTCAGACCTTTGAAAGTTACAATTTGCCCCAAGCTAAAAGGCATCCAGATCTCAAAATGTAATTCGTAAGGCCCAATCATACCAACAAAGAAGGAGGAAGTAGTCAGAGTGTGGGTTTGGGTTGCCTGCCTGCTGGCTAAAAGAACTAGTTGATGTTGAAACAACAGGAACTCACGTCTTTCAGTAGATTTTCTCCTCAGAGTGAAAAAAGAACCCACAAAGAGTTGGGACTTGGAGTGTCAAAACACTGTACTTCTTCGGGACTGACAGCAGAAGCTCTGACTGGTCCCAAGTGAGTAGAATGAACCTGAAGTGAGAGAAAATCTACTGACAAACACATGGACATGGGAAAAATAATATCCCTGTAGTTCAGAGGAGGGGCACTGTGGCATTATTAACTTCAGGTTAAGTAGCCAGATGTGCCAGTCCTTGATGGAACAAAAGCGTGCGTAGAGCAGCCACTCAGAATTGCTGGAACCGTTGCTAAAGCCAGAGGAGAGGGAAGATGATGCTGTTTAACGATCGTGGGTGGGTCTGACTTCTGAAGACTGGCAGACATTTGCTTCCTTGCACATTTTATCAGGCAAATGAAAAGAATCACTGTCAAAAATGCTAAATAGAGCTAAGGAGAACACCTCTCATCTAGAAATCTTGAGTTCCACCTGAATTCTAGTTTAGGAAGAAAATTATGGTTAAGGTCTTATCCAGCCTAAAGAGCTGTATGATTCTATGATAAACTTTGAGCTGCAAAAACTGTAATCTGAACTTACCAAATCCAGAGGTGGTAGAAAATAACCTTTGGAGAAACAAGTAAAATTGACTCTGTGTTTATACAGACCACATGTGCTTCCTCTCCAGCACAGCCCATTGCTAGAATGGTGGGGACCGATAGTCCCAGTTACTGAACTTATCTAATCTTGGAGACAAACTCAAGGTTCAGCTAATAGTACAAGAAAGTGCTATGTTGATGTATTAATTTTAAGTTGTCTTAAAGCTGAAATCAGTTCAGATTATGGGTATATTCTTGAGGAATTGACAAAGATGTTTGCTGCTTGCGCAATATTCCCAGATAAAAATTCAGCTTGTCTGAGGGGGAACGTTTGAGAGCGATCTGTGTTAATTTTTATTCTGGAGACTGGCAATCACCGTTAGACATTAATCCAATTCACGGAGTTCATACGAATCAGTTGTTTCAAAAATTGTAAATTTATACTGATGAGATAAGCTTTGTTCTACAAAAGCCAGATGTCAGCATCTCACCTGCTGAGAACTACAGATTAATCCTCATTATTTCTTTTTTCCTAATTCAAACCAGAAGGTAAGAGTTTTTCACTTCTCAGATTTTGTTCAAAGAACAAAAATTAGGGAAAGGAACTTGATTTGTTTTTCAGTATGAAAACTAAAGACTACCCTGGACACGTCCACAAACCAGTCGAGTTCTCCCTTTAGAATTGCATTTCTTTTTAGGCAGCCCTCGATAATGTTGCTTCAACAAGAGAAAATGAGCTATGGCAGAACAAAGATCAGCACAAATAATGCAGCACCTGTTCCATCCAATCCATTTTAACTTCTTAAATGGGAATTATGAGGACACTAATCCTCTGTCATGTAACAGCTGGGTCATAGGGAGGGTAACATCAGTAATTGTCAAAGTACATCCTCAAGCTCACTTAAACGGTGTACACCGAGTCCCTCCGAATTCAGCTCAGAAAACAGGATATTATTGTACAGTACAATGCAGAGATAAAATAATGCAGGTGCTTAAGGATGATGTTCTGCTAGAAAAGAACATTGGTTTGTCATGGTGTTTTAGCTTAATTTTGTGCTTCAAGGGACAAAGAAATTGTCTTGTCTTTGTTACATTGCCTAGAGAATCTGGACAAACTGAATAGAAATTGCTTACACATCAACAGGGCAACATAAGGGGAAAACACAGACATCTAAATTAATATGAGACAATAAAAAGACTTGTACCTAATCCAATTAGATCCTGGAGAAGCTGAGCTTTTTCTCAGAAAGCTCCTTCTGTGCCCAAAGTTCACCTGTCTTGCAGCTGTGGTGGTAGTCTAAGGTCATTAATTTCATTTAACTTTAGTCACTCAAGTCAACACAGCTTGACAGGCATTTCAGGAGAACAGCTCATTCCATCTCTAAAACAGGTGAAGCGAAGCTGTTTCTCCCCTCACAAGGGAAACCAAGATCACCAAGCTGGAGAAGGTATCCTTTCCTAAGTGCTTGTTCCTTCCCCTTCTTGACCATGCAGAGTTCCCATATTGGATGTCCTATGACGCCCAGAGGCCTGGGGTAGTGGGCAAGCTTGAATGGTGTTTGGCACTGGATCCAAACTGGTGCTCATGCCTTTTCTACAACAGCCTTGGTGGCATTTCCTGACCTCATGGCTCAAAGGAGCAGCCCTCACCCAGGAAGAGATTCAAAGGAATGAGTCCCATTTTTTCAGACATCCTTAACATCAACCTTATATTCCGGGTTCACTCATTGAGCTTACGCTGCCCTGTAGCCCCAAGGCATGGGCACAGATGAAATGAGAAACATTGCCTTTGTGGCACAGAGATTGGGGTATCCAGCCAAGGATGCTGTGACCTGAGTAAAGCCCTTTTTTTCTGGGGCTTTATATGCAGTTTACATTAAAACGTTACTGACTAAAAGTGAGAGTGATGCAGTGAAATGTCTGCCTGGGAAGCAGAAAATGTGGGTGTGAATCCCATACAGTGAAGGGACTGATCCCCATCCTGGCCGAGTGCTTTAACCAACATACAGAGAATGGGCAACCCTCCTCTGGTGGTATCTAAAAGCCCCATGAGACATCCCTTTATCCCAAATACAAGTGAGGTGTCCCAGTGAGCTGATTTCTGCTTACAAACCTACTCATAGGAAGCTGAGGTATATGTATGGGCAACTGAGGAGTATGTCTAGGAGAAAGAATGAGTTTTAAATACACTCCCCTCTCTGGCATTTTCTACCAACTGACCTATTTGTTTTGAGGCAGTTGTCCCTCCCAGGCAGTCTCAGGGGCCGACATTTCTCTAGTTCTTATGAAATAAACAGAGGTATCTAAATCAAATTTTCTTTTTTTCCCCTTTCCTTCTGTTTCATTGATTTATAATATTTTCTTATCTTCTTGTCGGGTGCTTTCTCCTGTGACAGACCTGAGGTAGAGAATTAACGTCAGATAATGTCTGAAGAAGGTATTAACATTAATCTGCTACTACAATGGTATTTCCCCATAAGCTCTGCAACAACAGTACTATATAATGCAAGACAAGAGACTGGAATAAGGGTGGAATAACCCAGCATTTTAAGGGTCACATTAGCTGCAAAGAAATATGTCAGGGTCTTAGGCAAAACAGTGGCACTGGGTACAACTGGATATTGCCAAATAGGAGAGCACCTCTCTTAGGAAGTTGATCAGAATCCGTGACCTGTGTCAAATAAAAAACCCTTTAGTAACAAGTGTGTGAGGTCTGTACGCTGCAGCCTTGGACAAAGAGCGCAGGTTTTGGCAGACATTCATCTGATTATAAGTTGTTCTTACTGAGCTCACAAGGTCACTGTCCAAAAGAATTAACGTACTCCCGTCATGATTCAGCAGTAACAATCATGGAGATGACTTTACATCTCTGGTACAGGTGTGACTGGGCCCACCTGGAATATGATATGATGGTTACCAGTTCAGGTCTGGTGTCTCCAGGTGAGGAAGCATGTTAATAGGTGGGGGTGGGTGCAGAGGAAAGTGTAATTAGAAGCCTGGAAATGTGCTGCAGAGTAAAATGCTTGAGAAGTTGCCAAAGAGAAGGTTAATGAGGCACTTGGCCAAAGATGATGAATATTGACATGGAGGAGTGAAACTTAGATGTGTGTCTGAGCCCCGAAGACAATATAACTAGATCCAGTGGTCAGAGCACTAGAAACGAGCTGCAGGTTCCTCGTTCTGCTGGCAGTTAACCATGGAAAGGGTTTTTCAAAGCACTGTGGTGAATTCTCTACCCCTTGGCTATTTCCCCTCCACTTCAGATTGGGTGGTTTTGCCCTTTGTTTTTATTTTTTTCAAAGCGAAGCTCTATTAAACAGGAATGAATTTAGGAAGTTGTCTGACATCAGCAACGTGTCTCAGACTGCAGTTCTCAAGCTGGAGTTTAGAAAATATTTTGGGGACAGGCATGACAAGTCCATGGAAAGCAAAAGGGAGATGGCAGGAGGAGGTATCTGAAACTGGTAAGAGCCCACTGGAGGAGAAGTGGGCTCTTGCCAGGAAGGTTTAAATTCCTTTGCTTTCTGCCTCCTCCCCTTCGTGAAGAGCTACGTGCCAAGCAGAGGCTTCTGGGCATGCACAGAGGATGTGCTTTGAGAAATGTGACTGCACTGGGTGCCAGTCAGGGTCATCACACGGGTGTCTTCTGGCCTTCTAAAGTATCTACTGCCCTCTTCACCCTGTCTCATACAGTATTTTAATTTTTATTTGTATTTTAGTTCTTCAATTTATTAAGAAAAATCCAACACAAGAAAAAAAATGGAAGCTGAGAGTTACAATGTGTAACTTTTGAATCCACCAAGTTGTAGATTTAACCATCACTTTAAAAGGCATTTTACAATCCTATTGATTTCTGATTGTAAAGTAGGAACTGACAAGATAACCTGCTTCCCCCAAAAGTTAATTGCTCCTCAATTTTTATTGCAACAGTGAGCGATATCTGAGCTGCTCCTGCAAGATCTCACAAATCATAACAGAATTTTTCAAATTGAGAAGCTACGCCAAGACCCTGAATCAGTATTTCAGGCCTGTCGATATATAACTTCAATTCCAACACCACTCAGTGCTTAGAAACTCCCTCTGATCTCTGTGGGAGCTTCTCACAACTGAGTGTTTTAGAATAAGGTTAGTTTTTCAGATTCCATAATAATGGAGAAGCCTAATTTTTGTCTTGAAGCCTTAAAAGGGTTGGCTTCATTTTATCCATGATGTCTCACTCATAGAGTCACAATTTCTTTGGCAGTTTTGAGATGGGAATTTTTTTTTCCTATGTGATAATAAAATATTAGGTTTTAATTAAAAAAAAAAAAAGGCTTAACTGAGTAAAATGATAGAGAAGCCAATAGAATAATTGGTTGTGAAAGTAGCTCCAAAGTAGGTCATATGGCCACAAGGAACATCTGCTTCTGTTGTGCTATCATGTTCTTACAGAAGTGCCACGAGTATTAAGGATATTTAAAAAATGACAAAAGCAAGTAAGTGTCACATGAAATGACTTGACTTGCAGAAGTGCTGAGTACCCACAAATCTGGCTGAAGTCAGTAGGAACTGCAAGCACTGAACGCCACCGAAAATCAAGAAAAATGTAATGGTTTGCTGTTAGCTTGGGCTGACGTGTCTTTGTAACGCCAGGATTTCCAACAACGAGAACTCATGACTTCTGGTGGCATGGCCCTCTGAGAAGTCTCCAAGCCTTACCAAGAAGTCCACCAGTAGCCTTAGCTGTATGGGTCCGTGTGACACTTGTTGAGACTGGGGTGAGGGTCTTCTTCCATGGACACATCCCAGAGACCTGCAGAAATCTCGGCAGTCCACTCATGCGATTGCACTGGTCTTTGGGCAAAGTAGAGCTTATGGGCACCTGGGACCGCATGGAAGTCTCCCCTCTCCCGGTTTGGGTCAGCACAGAACTCCTTCTGGTCAGTGGTTTCACCGTCCAGCTCAGTCTCTGCTCAGTGACGACACTCTCTGAAGGTCACGGCAGGGTTGTGCGGACAGCGGCTGCTCCTGGCAGTGTCAGCGCTGGATGGCCACAGTCACGGCCAGGGGCTGGGGTGCAGAAAGGCTCTGGCTGACACTTGCTCCTGTGCAGACCAAGGTCACTGCTGAACCCTGTGTCCCACGGTGGGGTGTGGTGAGTTGGAGGCTGCACCAGTGGACAGGACAGGTGACCCTGCACTGTCCATCCAGGTGTTCCATCCCGTAGACGTCATATCTGGGTTAAAGCTGAGGAGTCACAAGGGTCAAGCTCTCTTCTTCACTGGCTGGTGTTCGAGGAGGTCTCTGTCCGTTCTGCCTTCGATCCCAATCCGTGCGTCCCTGAATCCAGTTCCAGAATCCAGCTGCTGCATCCAGCTCCTGTCTGCGGCTGAGCCCAGACCGGTCCTTCCCCAGTGCCTGCCCACAGCATCAGTGGTGACAGTGATGTGGTGCCATCAGGGAGGTTGGGTTCATTATTGATTTAGTGAATATTTGTATATATTTCATTTTATTGTTAATATTCTCATTGAAGCAGGTTTAGTTTTCTTTTCCAATCCCTCAGTCTCTCCCTTACTCCCTTCCTCTTCTCCTTTGAGGATGGAGAGGGGCTCAGAAAGAGCATTTGTCACTCATCTAGTGGCTGGCCCAGCTCTAACCCGTGACACCTCCTAAGGGCTTCCCACTGCCGAAGGCTCACGGGGCACAGGCAAATACTTCATTAACTCAGTGAATGTGCCCAGCATAGACCTCGTACTGATCGCAACGGATCTGAGAGAGCAAAGAGAGTATAAGAATGCAAATAGTACTCCCTTAGCCTTTTCCTTCTTGACCCTGTTCCTCTGGGGTTCTGTCTGGTAAAACCATCTGGTATCATCTGTTCACTTGGTAAAACTGGAAGCTCTGAATATAAGACAAGTCAGCTGGAAAAAAACCCCAAACACCTCAGATCCAGAGGTTAGGATCTTCCAGTTTCTTATTTATGGAAACTTCCAATAATGTGGTAGATGTATGGGAAACCTTCAGTGCTTTTAAGTCAACTTGAAAACAATTTAACGTGTTCATCATTATTTTCCCTTTTTTTCTTTCATTTCCCCCCCCATGACACCTATGAGGCAGGAATCTGCTTTTCCATTCTCACACCGTCCCACTGCAAGAACAGGATCAGCACTGCTGATCATGCCATGTCCAATGTTGATTTTTTTTTTTTTTTTTACCTTCTGTATATGAGGTATATAAATGCCAAGTGCTGGATTGTCTTGAACTAAAAGGTGAAACACCTCACAGAAGAAGCTGAACAGTTTTCAAACTGTTGTTTGGTTGAATGGGACATTAATTGGAGCTCAAGCAGTTTTATTTCTGCTAGTGGGGGGCAAGAAAAAACTGTGCAGAAAATTCGTTTTAGCTGCCACTCTTGGAACTCAGGAATCAATCATTACTGTCTCAGAGAAACACCTTTACTAATCAGCACATTCAAGGATTGTCGTGAAGCAACAGGAGATGCTGCTGGGCTTTGATAGGACTTGTCAAATGTGGAAACTCGGTGTGTGCTCATGGTAGTAGGTGGACTCTGTACCCCCCTTTGATATTGCTTCACTGGAAACAGCTAAACAGACCAGATAAGCCCATCTGAAGAGTACAAAGCAGTCAGCTAAATGACACCATATTATTACTTTTCCTCTGTATAGAAGTCACTGGAGTTCCTTTATTAACTGCAGAAAAATATAGAGCCTTATTTATGTCCTGATCTCGGGAGAAGCAGGAGCATCCATAATTGTTAGGGTGCCTTCTGTGCTAGATGACTTCAGCAGAGGCTTTAAATGCTCAGCACCTCTCTGTTCCAAGCCATTAGCATCCATCTCCCTCTAGGGAATAGGGACTTATTAGTCACACATGAAATGAGACCGTGCTGCTGAGCTTAGCAGCCTCATAGCTCTTTCCAGCTTAGTGTCAAGATGAGAAAGTGACACCAACATGTGTTTGCAGCCTAGATGAAGAGCGTGCTTGAAGAGGGCCGTGCAAGGCAAGGTGACCACTGTCCTGGGTGGCAGCCTCCTGCTCCCATGCTGCCGATACTGCTCTACAATACTGGCTCCTCTCCTCTATTATGTCCCCAGTAAATCTGACGAGACGGGCTGATATATTGCAAAGACAACCATGGACACCCCTGTGAAAGGGAACTCCTTGTTCAGCCTAAATCTAGAGGGTGATGTTAGATTTAAGAGTGTGGCTGTCAAATTCACGTGGTCTTGCTCTATGTTGTGGGGTCACCAGGGAGCTGGGTTTAGTCTGGAGCAGACTCTTGAACATATTTCATAGGAGATAGGTCCCATGTTTAGAGGAGGATTAAACCCCAGGGCTAGGCTGACGTTTGATGGCAGTTAAGTAGCTCAGCTGTGTGGCAGGTGCAGCCACCCACACAAGGACCTGACAAAGACTAGGGCTTGCAGAAACACCTGATAAAGGCTGAGCCTGATAAACAGCTGATAAAGGGCTATTACCTGGCATCTCAGGGTCCACACCTGCCTTTGTCTTGTGTTTACCCCCAACTGATTAGAGTGACCGCAGTTCACACTTGACTGGGCTATAAAAGAGCCCTGCCAGAGGATCAAATTGAGCTGGGGTTCCTTAGAGGAGCAGGTTTTGTAGTTGGGGGGCTCTCCTTTTGGATTGGGATGTTATCCAAAGAAACTTCCTGGGACTGAGTGAGCCCTCACTCCACCTTTGGTGAGTGCATTACTTCTTCAGCATATCCTTGAGTGAATTCTCTGCACTCACTTTGGGTGAGTGTCCCCTTGGTTTGGGTACTCCTGAGTGGGAGATTTTCCTTTGTATGAGTTAGTGCCTGCATGTTGTGGCTCATCTTCCTTAAGAGTATTCCCTAGAGTTTAGGAATTTGTTGTGTGGTGATACATTCCTGACTGGCATCTGAACTTGTCATTAACTTTGGTCTGTTGGAGTCCTGGGCTCTGTAATGAACTTTGCATCAAGAGAAGGTTGAGTTACTGAAGACTAAAATAATAAATACAACAATTATTTTATTTGCTTTATAGCACCTGAGTTCACTTGTATTTCTTCCCATTCTTGGAAAATAATAGAAAATTTTGTCAAGAATACTCTATTTTTGTTTATCCAAACAAAGGGCACAGTCTGGAATTCAAATTCACACAAGAATGTGGGAGGCTTTATACTTTCCAGCAGAAAATTATCTCATGCCACTTTCATGGCTGTCTCATCTGAAATCATACAAGCCACATTCAAAGAGCTGTGGGGAAGTGGAGATGAAGCGGCGAAACAAACAGGAATCATATAAATAATAGATGAAATTGCTTCTTTTTGAAGTAAGTGCAAGGCAAGAGTGATACAATAGGTGCCCCACAAGGCCACTGTAACTATGGCAACACTGATCCGTGTACTGTCCTCATTGCAGATTAGCTGTACAAGTATCGAACGGGTGGACCGTACGTGGTGTGTGCTTGGACCGTGGCCACGCTCTAACTGTCTTTATTGCTATGAGTGGTCTTCATGTCTTGTCTTTATGTTTTTAGAATCTTTACAGTACCTCCAAAGGGAAAAATAATATGCTATAATGCATCCAGCTACAGCTCCTTCTCATTTAATGTTGAGACTATTTTCTGTGAGAGAGGCAGAAGATGGATGTGTAGGTGCGTGCATGTGGGCATTGGGCATGGCCAACGGTGCCCTTCATCTCCCTGCTTTCAAAATCCTTGTTTTGAGCCTCAGCTCTCTTGGAGAGAACTGGTTTTGGCAACATTCTAGTTTGATGTATGTGTATAACTGCAACTGAGAAAGGGAGGATTATTTTGTATGTTCTCTAACTGCCTTGTATCAGCTTTGGCTACAGCTGGGGAAAACTATATGAGATTTTCTCAGGGTGTGTGATTTCCAGCTGCCTCAGAACAGACTGACCTGAGAGGAAATCGTACTGTGTGTTAAGTCTCTTCAACTCGTAATCAAAACTTCTCTTCTGTGGATCTATTCCTGTGGTTTACAAGGGTACTTGCTTGTTTTACCTATTTAACAGTGCAGTTAAGTCCCCATCCTGCTGATACTGCCAAAACATGATATTGATAAATGCCAATTACTTCAGTCTTTTCTTTGAGATACAGATAAAGAGCTGTTGTCTTTTAAAGGTCAGTTCATATTCAGAATTGCTCGACTTAATTACAGGGATGGCTCTTCAAATCACAATGTGTAACACCCCATAGTTTACACTGCAGGGAGTGATTTCTCATCCCTCTCTGGTTTACCTGTACTCTATAAAAAAATAGAGGCTTTTCCATTCTTCAGAGAATTTATATTACTATTTGCAGCACTGTCACTGTCTCAAAACACAGCTGAAACCAGAAGTGGATCTGTCTGAAGAATGGCATGTAAACACAAAAATGCACAAAAGTGGCATAGATCTGTGGGGTTTGATGGAGGATATCTGTGATTATTAAACCTTTAGTCATCCAGAACTGCTTAGGGTCTCCTGTAAGTCTGGAAAAGTTGGAGATCACTGAAGGAGAGTGGCTTTGTGATAAACTTCATTAAAGCCCTTTCGCAGTGAAATCCTAGATAAGAATCTGGTGCCGTGGAAGGATGTATCGATCACTCCTGTCCTCTGAACTGCAGCTATATTTTTTGAGTTGAGTGATTGCACCCTTGTGAAGTGGTTTTGTGGCCGTGGATGATCCATTAAGTCTGCCTGCTGCCATTACTTGATGGCAAAGTGTCTTGCTGTAGCAGGTGAAGAGATCCACGGGTCCTGCTGACTCCAGTAGATGTGGTGATGGGGTTTTGTGTTAAAATACCCACTAATCCATTTGAGTCTGCAGTTAGATGGTTTATGGTCATTGGTACTGACATCCCAAGTGGATGACAGCATTTAGTGACATAAATAATTCAGCTGCATTTGTTATGGCTCACGCTGTAGAGTCCATTGCACCCTTTTCCCTGTGCAGAAAAATCCATCGAAGACTGGTAATACCTTAAGCTTCATCTTCCCCAAAATGTGAATTAAATTTAACAGGCCTGGTTTCACCTAAACCCATGAAAGCATGTTTTCAGCACTTGAGATTTTACAAACCATTTCTTGCTAGACTGCATAAAACAAATCCATGACCCAGAACGGAATATTAGCATTTAATTGGCTGTTTTTCCTCTAGCATTTGCTGTGAGGCACTTTTTTTCTCCTTTCTCAAAGCCCCAGGTACCAAAATGGGACTCTGCGTGGGAGAGGTTTGAGATAAGAAGTTTTCTCAGGTGATTGATCAGCACAATTTCCTGAGCCTGTGTCTCAAGGCAGCAGCAGCCTAGCAACTACCCACATTTTCCAGTGCCTCACTCCGGACTGGGAAACGCAGCCAGTTGTTCCTCCAAGCACAGCGTAATGAGAACAACTTGCTCTTTTCTCTGGCCGTCTGTAATGAGCAGGATCTGGTGCTACCAGCTTTACCTGAGCAATAGGTGTGTTAAAAAACCCTGATGTCATGTACACCTCATCCTGCTCTTATTTCACTGAACACCAAACTGGGTGTTCACTACTCTATTGCATGGGATAAACATCCCTCACCACCATTTTGGTGGGGGTTTTATGGATCAGTAAAATCAACACATGATTTATTGTTGTATAACCATTTTACAGAGACTCCCAGAGGCAAAAATAAACTAAAACTTACACAAGACATGGAAAAGGCTGTACCTATTGCAAGGGCTACTCTATTTTTAAACAGCTTTCATGTTTCTCAGTCATGGTCTATAGAGACAAATGACACTTCAATACACTATTGTAAGGGTAGTTACTGGAAATACTCTGTTTTAGCAGTGGCATTTTATATATTGTATAACAATGTGTTACAGGACGGAAAACAAAATTAAAGGTGGCAGAGAGACATTTATAGAATGATTGTTTGCTCTGAATTCCAATTTTCCTGTTCAAATGCCCAGTGTGGCTTTTTGTTTAATTCAGATCTGTGTCCATTACTCCATCTAGTTCCATGAGAATGAAAAAAAACCACAGGAAGACCTGTATCATGGAGGTAATGTATGCCTCAATCCATGGACGATTAGAGGCGCTCACAGAAGACCACAGTTGTGGAACCACAGACTGGTTTGGGTTGGAAGGGACCTTCAAAGCTCACCCAGTCCAACCCCCTGCAGGGAGCAGGGACATCTGCAACCAGAGCAGGGTGCTCAGAGCCCCAGGGGCCAACCTGACCTGCAATGGTGCCAGGGATGGGGCTTCTCCCACCTCTTGGGGCAACCTGGGCCAGGCTCTCACCACCCTCAGCATCAACAATCTCTCCCTTCTCTCTGGTCTGAATCTCCCTCTGTCAGTTGAACCCATCAGCCCTTGTCCTGTCCCAACACTGTCAGGTACAAACATGTTCATACTAAGTTTATCATTGCACTGACTATGATATACACTGGGTATAGTTTCTATATGCTGTACTGACACATTGCCATCCTGATTTCTCTCTTTGAAGTTTCCCAGGATTATACTTTAGGGGACTAATAGGATGGCAAAAATAACCTGAAGTGGCAAAAGCTTTTATGCGAGTTGTAGTGTTAAGCCTAGAATTATTTTTGTTTTCAACAAATTGGGAAGGGAAAATCAATCTGCCTTGTAGTCATAAAGAATAACAACTTTTTTTAGGTTTTTGGTTGCAGTTGAAAACCAGCTTTGTTAGTTCATTGAGATGGTAGTGGGGATTATAAACGAATCCCTTTTGATGAAAATGAGAAATACGAAGTAGCATAATCATTTCATTTTAACAGTTAGTCACAACAGTTGCCAAATGCACACTGTTGGGAAATGGGAGAAAAGGGGCACCCTCGCTTGCCAGCTTTATGAGCACAGATCAGGGGCAGACAGCTACAGCCTTGGTGGAGGAGTTCCTTGGAGTCCTTAAGGAACTGATAAATTAGTTTTCTTACCTTGGAGTACTCAACTTTAAAGAACATATGAATGTCCCTGGTCATCTTTACTGCACCTGCATCAATCAGTGTTGCGGTGAAATATTTATATTTGAAGGGAAATGCTTGTGCAGAAAGACTGGTGTTAATGTGAGCTGCATTTCAGATGCCACCACCTGTAAACCAGGACTGCACTAGGGAGAGTCTCCTGCAGAACAGCTCCAGAGAGCAGAATTAGGTCAATGTTCAAATCATAGTTTGAATATCTGCAGTACTTAGATCATAACTTCTGGCATAGAAAAGAAGATTGCCTCATCACGGGTTCTCATCTGCTGATTAGCTGGCAGGACTCCTCAGAGGTTTGCTGCTTTACAGCCCAGCTGGCACAGGGCTGATCCCATGTCCCCTCTTCCCTAGCTCCTAATGCTCTCCTGCATCTTGATTTGGGTTCTCTTTTGGAGGGGGGAGGGTGAGGGTTGTTCATCCTCTTTCTTTCCATGTTCTGCCTCAGACTCATTTCACTGGGTTTGGTGAGATTAACCTTGACTAGATGTGGGTACAGATACATGGAGAAAGCTATGGGTGAGCTAGTTGCCCAGACTCCTTCCTGAGTCAATGGAGAAGAGCAGCCTACTTGACCTTTTGAATATGACCACCTGGCCTGTTTTTGATGTCTGCATTAGGGTGGGATGCATCACATCTCAGAAGTATTTCCTTCCTTTGACTGTGGGGTGGGGGGAAGCTCTGCAACTCGTTCCTATGTAGATATCTACACTATAGATGACTGTATTTGGTCAGAATTGCACCCTTTGGGTGTTTTGGTCAGAATGCTAATAAAAACCTCATACTGCTCATGTACTCTTAAAACTCCACATTTGGTAATTTGGAAACACAATCATGCTCCTCAGGTCAGTTTAATTTTTAGGGCTTCATCTTGTACCAGCACAGTCAACAGTAAATTTTTATGGCAGAATGAGGTCTTGCATGCACCCTGGGATGAAAATCTTTAGCTAATGAGGTATTTGGTGGATATGAAAGAACTTTCCTTGGAGATCTGTAAGTGAAATGATTTAAGCCGCTTATATGGTCAAGGTTCTAATGCCAACTTGCCAATCAGTAGCAATTCTGCTCCTATCCAGTGAGAACAAGTTGAAGCAGAGTTCACTCTCTCCATTTGGTTGTGTTAGGAGAACAGGACGTTGCTGCTGTGAACAGCACCTCGGGGCTGTGGTAACTGCACAGGGTACCATGTGCTACTTCTGCCTCTTTTGAAGGATGAAAAAATAACATGGTGTCAAAAGTAAGGAAGAAAATATATGTTTGAAAAGAAAGAAAAGCCACATCTGCTGCCATTTGATCTCTTGCCATTGACGGCTTCTCATTTGGAGGGAGTGGGAAACTTATCCCTGATTTGTAATACAATGTTTCTTGCCAGAAATATTTTTCTTTCTTTGCAGGAAAAGAAAAAAATAATCATTACCTTAAAATTATTTTTACCAAGTGAACAGCTTCTTCTGTCCCCTCACCTTTGCTTTCCAGATATTTATCCTGCAGCAGATGCCTGTGCAACTAACAGGAATAAAATTTAGGCTCATTATCTTCTGAGGTGGAACTAAATCAGTGTAGCAGCACTAATCTAAATGAACACCATGGGGCAGACAGCGGTGAATCAGCAGACCTTTCCCTGCAGCAAATTTAACTTTGTAAGAGTAATACTGTTTTCAGGATGAGAGCTTAAGAATTTGTATGGACTTCACACTATAAGGTGCTTAAATTCCCAAATCCACTTTAGGAAATTCAAAATGGGGACTGTGTATTCATACACCTCCCCCAAATGGTTCCATTTTAGAAGCTCCAGGGCATTGGCTAGTATGCATAAAGCTGGTTTGTTGAATTTAACACTTATTGCTGCCACTTCTGTGGAATCTAAATTGCTTGAGAAATGAGTAATTTGATGGCACACATCAAAATTCCATGGAATTCTAAAAGGTAGAAATACACTTTCTCTCGAGCCATGTGATCTGTTTTTTGGCACAACATCAAGGTGTAATCTTAGGTCTTCCAGGGGTATATTCCTGACCACCACAGACAAAGTTTGAGACTGTGGACTTTTTATCCATGTTGCACATATCAAAATCTAGATTTAAATTAGCGTATTCCCAGTGACATCACAAAGATGTATTGACAAACACTCTCTGAGGATCTTGATCAATAATTGAAGGAATAAAATGGTTTCAATCTGCAAGTATTTACACAAATGGCCCATGGAATTAACTTATCAGTATTAGCCAACAGAATTATTCCTAATACCACACAAAAGAAATATTATACTTTCCTTATAGCTGTATATGTCTGTAAATTTTTCATCCTCCCATTTCTTAGCACAAAAGGACTGGGATGTTGGGGCTTTATGTTAGAAAAGAGAGAACATTCTCCTTTGACTCTGGAGAAATCCAGCAAGTCTATAAGCCTGTTCTTTGTAGAAAATGTCTTGAATTCTGTAGATAACAAGATAGCTTAGACACTTCCAAGATCAAACTCAAGCAAATTTAGATCCCAAAGACAGGAACAAAACTTCACTCTTTGTTTTCTTTTCTCTGAGTGTTGTTATTTAATGTTTAAAGGCAGCCTTGAGCACGAAGGTTTACACAGAGAACAAAGAGCTCACTCTTGACTCCGGGAACCTGCCATCTTATTGATGAGATGGGGAGGGGAAAAAAAAAAAACAAATCATGGAACATCAGCAACAGTTTGGCGCAATGAGGAAGGTGGCATTGAATGAGGTAAGTTTTTTTCATGCTATAACATGATCCCTTTTATTCCGTTGTATAAACAGGGAAGAGTGTTGGATGACTGTTGAACATAGGGTAGAGATGGCGTTCCACTGTCTACTGTGAGTTGAGTCTTCATCACTGTTCTTGATTTTATGAGATTCAAGAAGCACCACTCAGAACATTTGCTGATTTATGACACCAGTATTAATCTTGTCAGGCTCATGAAGTCAGATTAATATAACAGAGATTATATGAATGTTTTAGAACGATAAATAATATATAGTAGCTGGTCTAATATTTTTCTGATTGTTTCATATAGTCGGCCGCTCTATATTCTAGAACTGTTTCTGAAGATTTTACTCAAACTAAAATTTTCTTTTGTTATTCTTGTATGTTTCTTGTCTTACTAAAATGAGAAATCAAGTTCCTTCCAATCTTTAATTTTTTTTAGTATTACCTCCATCTATTGCTTTACCTGCAGCACTGCAGTGACATTTAGGAAGGAATTCTAATTGCTTTTCTAATTTTTAAGTGCTTTGTTTAAACCCATTGTGCTGGTTTGTGGAAAATGTCAGATGTCTTTCCCAAATACCCACATCAAGAGTATTGCCACAGAGTCAGGAAAGAGCCCCTTTGTTTTCATCATCTTGAGCCTTTCCTAATTCACCTGAAAATCCGACACTCCAAAGCTGGCTTTGAGAGTATTAGAGAAACATGAGGTGACAGTGCCCTGGCCACCGTTCTTGGCGAGCTGGGCCTCATGTGTCACTACGTTTAACAGGGATGGTGTGGTCTCCATAGTTAACCTGTTATAAAGGTTATTTTGTAATGTCCCTACTGGGAGAACATTCTTGTTCCTTTATTAATAATTTTTTTTTATCCTTGGCAATGTAATAGTCAGTTTTAAACTGCTATAAACAATTTCAAAGGTACAAAAGATTTGCAGTTAAAAATAACATCATTTCACTGACTTCAAGCTCGCAGCATCAAGACCAAATCAAGTAGTCAATGTGTACATAAACATGACAAAATTCAGCCTACGGACGTACAAACTCATTGTTTATTTCTGTAGGAGCTACACAGATGAATCTAAAGGGGAGGGGATATGTTTGATGAGAATTGGCTGGTGTAAACAGAATCATAGCATCATAGAATGCTTTGGAAGGGACCTTCCCAGGTGATCTAGTCCAACAGGTCCTTCAAAGGTCCATCTAGCTCCAATAGGAGCCTTTATTACTCCTACAGATGTTAAACTGGAGAATTCTGTATTGCTTCTGTATTGATATGAGTTCTGACCAGCATTTCTCACATGTGGTGAGTCCAGGCCTCCATTTGTATGATGTCTGTCACAGTCTGGAGGTCCTGGCCCTGCAGCTGCTCAGCCCTTAGCTCCTGAGTGCTATCTGGGAGGAGACCAGCAGGTCTGGGGCCAGCTTGGATCCTCATGGAGGAGAATGATAATTTAAAGTCTTTGGGGACAAACTTTCCCATCCAAGGAAGAGTCAGAGAAGAGACTTAGTAGAGCTGCATAGGTGGGTAGGACACAGGGGGGCTGTGCTGCAGAGAGCTCCTGAGAGAGGTCCTAGGGTGGGAGGAGGATGGTTAAGAGGGGTTTTAGAGCTGGGCTCTCCACACGCAGCTTGCAGCTGGTGGCTGGATTCCTGGTGAGGGGAAGGCAGCTGCCACATGGCTGCTGCAGCCTGCAGAAGGATGAAACAGCTGCAGAGTCCTCTGCAGCCGGAGGTAACCGTAAGGATTTAGTCCATCTGTGAGCAGGAGGCAGAATTTCCCTCCAGGAGATGCGGAAAGTGCAAGCGGGCTGCACTGCGGTTGCTCTGGAAACCGTCCTTTGAGTCTCTTTACTCTAGTAAGTGTAATTTCTCAATCATAACATTACACTAATAATGTTTTGGGGTTTAATAGCCCTTTTTGAAGCCGGGAGAGAAAGGGGAAAGCGGAATTGGGATCAATTACACATTCAAAAAGTGAACGTACATTCACCAGAATATATAACGCAGTATTAGCATTAATAAGCACTGTATTTGTATTTGTAGGGCTAATTAAAATAACTGCAAACGCACATATTTGATGGTATGGGTGTCTAACCAGATTTTAAAAAATGTCTTCCATTTTGCCTTGGGGTTAAGATCCATGCGAAATCCACTCAGGAGCCTTGAAAACCAGTTGCAGTGGAATCATGGGATATTTCAAGGGACACTTCCAAATCCTGTTTAAGCAAAAATTCATGTTTATAAAAGAGGCTATTAAAAAGGACAGAAATAGTTAGATGTTGTTTTTAAATTCATTCAGAGCTTCCTTTTTATTCTTATAAGAACACAAAGCAATCTCCTTCTGCATGTCTTGCAGCCCTCACAGTGTTTTGCTGTTTGAAGTAACTGTTCTTGTAAGCAAAATGAGGCTGGTGGGTTGTCCTTTTCCCCCACAGAAAGAATCAGCACAGCAGCAAAATGACGAAGCAATAATCATCAAAAGCTGCATGAGATTTATTTTTTTTTTTACAGTTGTTAGAGGGGATAAGCTTTTGTTGAAAGCAAGGCAAGGAAATATTCCAAAGGGGATAAATAGCTATGGGAACATCTGTCCCCAAAGTGAACGAAGTCAGAAAGGAAAGACAACAGACTTGTACTGTTGGTAAAATTGGTTTGTCGGTATTTAGGAGGGATAATCTCTGGTTTTGTAAACAATGGAGAATCTTAGACAAAAGGACAGCTCATATTGCAGGAGCAGAAGCTCTGGTTTTTGATGACAGATTGGTGGGTGACAGATTAGTTGAAAAAGTCTTTGAAGTACCTAGTAAAGAGGATGCGCTGGAGCAATCCTCAAACCACAGCATCTGATGTCTAATAGACCCAAGCCCTGAGGGCCAGGTAAGGTACAGCTGCATTTGTGGCTTTTTTTTTTCCTGATGCCAAGAGTGTAGGTAGCAATCAAGGTGCTTCGGAGATGTCCAGTAACTGATGAAATAGGGGTTTGGTGTTGGTGAACTTGAGTGATACCTTTTTTCTGACTGAGGTTTATGGATAGTGATTATGTTCATTGTCAGGATCACATTGGAGGAGAAGCAGTTACTGATTCGGACCCATGGGCAATTCAGAGTTACAGGGCCCTCATTCTTGTGCACTGCAGCTCTGACTAGTAACAACTAAAGGTGAGGGAGCTGTGGACAGCTGTCAGATCACCAAATCTCAGGGCAGAACAGGACAAACCAGTTCTTGAACAGGTACCTAACACTTAAGGCAAGAAACATGTATCCTTGTAGATGGCTGCTTTGGTGTACTCCCAGCCATGGTGGAGTTCTGGGCTGGCCCAAAGGAGCATGACCATCTCCATTTCTGGACAAGGCCCTCAGCCCTGCTTACTGTTAGGACAAGAGGAAACAGCTTCAAGTTGTGCCGGGGGAGGTTGAGGTTGGCCCTGAGGAACAATTTCTTTACAGAGAGGGTGGTAAAGCCCTGGCCCAGGCTGCCCAGGGCAGTGGTGGAGTCCCCATCCCTGGAGGGGTTTCCCAGCCCTTGTGTGGAGGTGGTGCTGAGGGACAGGGGTCAGTGGGGACCTGGTGGTGCTGGGGGAACCATTGGACTCAATGAGCTTAAAGGTCTCTTCCGACCTAAATGATTCTGTGATTGTCTCCCCGCTCCAACCCTTTTGACGTCCACCTGTTTTATCTGAATGGCTATGGGGTGATACCCTGAGCGACCTCTTCGGCCACTGTTAATAATACATGCAAACGGTTCGTAATGGCCACGCAATACTGAGAAATCACTTTTCTAGAGACTTCTCTCCCTCGCTCTCTTTTCCACCTTCATGGATGTGGGAGGACAGAGGTGATGTGAGCAAGTGCCTTTTCTCCACTCAGACACTTCAAACTGTGTTTAACAATAAAGGCAAAGGGGAAGGCAGCTTTGGGTTCTGGCACGCTGCGGTGTGCTGAGGAACGGTCATTTCAAGGACAGGTAAACATAAAGTGATTCTGCTGATGCTTTGCTTCTGGTGACAGAGCCTTGGCTTCTGTGCGGAGACCCAATATTTGGATTTTTTTTATAATGCCTTTGGAAACTTTTTTGTCCTCAAAATTGATACTTACAAAAGAAAGAAAACTTAAAAGACTTTTGGTTCCAAACTATCGACATACTTCAATTCGGTCTGCTCCCTTAATATCTTGAATGGAATGTTTACATTAGACAATGCTGTAGTAAAATCAAAGTTGAAGCATTTTGTAGAATTAATGTAAGAACAAACATGTTTGATATTATTGGAACAAAGCAAGAGAATGACTTTAACTTAATTTGTTTAAAATTTAGGCAAAACTGGCCCAAACCCAGGAAATTTTTACCAAGACTGCACTTTCTGATGGAAAACTAGTTTATTTTTTCCCCTGTTTGTTCTTACACTTTTCCACTGAATTTTTGATGTCACACTTCAGTATTTTTTGTTACAAAAATGAGATGTTCAACTACAGCTGGACTTTTTCTAATGGACTGTTGGTGGCTCAGTTTAGATGGTTAATTGTCGTGATTTTGCTGCTTTTCTTGCAATCTTTGATGCAAAGCATCATTTTAGCTTCTGGAAAGCATATTTCGGTGTGAGATATGTGGAAGTGGAAATAGGAAGCGTGTGTGTCTCTGTGGAGTGAAACTTTTTGTTCATATAACAGAATACAGGATCCAATCTCAGCAAAAGATCGTCTAGTTGATGAGTGTCACTGGAATGTGGGGAAAAAGCAGGTGACAGCTTCTTATTTCTCCCCTGTGACAGAAGACTTATGGCAAAGTAAACTGTCAAAGCACCACTGAAAGAATGAGCTGCCTTGTAGGATTACGATCAGACTGTCACCTCTCCCTCTTCCTGATGACTGAGGAGCCCCAAGTGGAATTTCTGAAGTAAGATATCGTGAGGATGAGTCAAGTGGCTGAAGGTTTCTAGCTTTTACGTTTGTTTGTTACGAAATATCCTTCTTAATCATGAAGTGGTAGGAAGTAAAATGAGTAACAACTTTTTCATTTTGAAGGTTTAATATGAGTTCCCAAGGCTGCCTTGTTATATGAAACAAATGTGAAAATTCAGCCATATGTTGCACAGTTGGAAGCGAGTAGCAGGAAGTGAAACGTATCTTGACCTGAAACAGGGCTGAATGCTAGCAGAGACATCATAAAATTGTCATTTTCCTTTTAATTTTGCAAGCAAACAGTCAACTGTTTAGGCTGAAAAGAAGGGAGAGCATCTTTAGAATTCTTAGAGAATTAATTGTAGCACGATGGGCAAGGGACTTCTTTTGTGGGGAGGCTGGTTTTGGAATAGTCATATCTGATACTACACAGTAAAGTATATGGAAAAAAAAATCGGTTCTTTTTTCTTTTGCTAGAGGTTAGACAGCTTTGAATGCAGAAGGTTTGAAACAGACTGCAGACTCGTATAAAAAATACGGTTCTACAGGGCTCTGAAAATTAAACCATGATAAAGAGATTGCTTGGTTTTTCCTGAGGAGATTTACAGCAGGTTTGCCTCCCTGGCAGGCTGCAGGGACACTTGGAGGGGAGCAGGGTAAGGCATCCACACAAGGAGGTTTAGAGAACATCAATTTCTACAGAGAGGCTTAGTGTGTTTCCAGCAAGCAAAATTTGGAGAAGGGTGTGCAGCACCATGCAGTGCATAGGAGGTGTGGAAGAGCACCCAGTTTGGGCTGAATTTTTTCTCCCATGAAGCACACACTGCTGGAGGAGACTCATCCAGCTCCATAATGCCACTCAGAGCCCATCCTAGATTAGTGGTCAGCTTATCTTTCCATCGTGATATGACAGGAGGCATTTTATTTCTCACCTGAAGAAATGTATTTGCCTGATATGGAATATCAGATGGGCAGTTTGAGTATCGTCATGGAATAAGAGGCCTTTTAAACTCCTCAGTGGTGTTTTGAGGTAAATCACAGACTGGATTGGGCTGGAAGGGACCAGTAAAGCTCACCCAGTCCAACCCCCTGCAGGGAGCAGGGACATCTGCAACCAGAGCAGGGTGCTCAGAGCCCCAAGGGCCAACCTCACCTGCCATGGTGCCAGGGATGGGGCTTCTACAATCTTTATATTGTGTTCTTAGCTTTATAAAACTTCTGCTCGCAGAGGCAGCTCTTTTGAGAAGAGATTAGAGTAAACATAAATAACCATAACGTGACAGTCAATAAAGACTAAATACGGTTTATACAAAAATGTACGTTACTGAGCCAGCCCTTCTTTTCTAATAACACGGACCTGGAATTTATGGGGATTCAAAGAGAAAAGGTAGGAAAGCTGCACACCTGGAAATTACAAATTTCAGGGCAAGTTTTCTTCACATTTCTTCCAATGCTAGAACTTATCTACAGCTTCTTAGATACATGCCATTTTTCTTTACTTTAGTTAAAATAAAAACTTCAGTAGCTGAATTACAGCTGTTGGTAGTGCCTGGAGAGCAGAATTCTCTTCTCTCTTCCACAGCTTTATTGTCTCTGCATCGCTAACAACACTACCAGGCTTTCTGTCTACCAGCAAAGTCAGGAAATGTAAGAATGGCTCTGAGGAAGTAGAAATCCTGAATGTGAAGTGTAGTATTTTTTTTTAAAGAGGTGGTTTCCAGTGATGTGCCTTAAGGAATGCTGCGTTTATTTTTCATACTTCCCTTTGGTCTGGTAAAACAACTTTAAAATTTTATTTCTGAACCAAAAAATGTAGAAATTAAAGATATTTTAGTATATAGAAAGCAGAAATTATAGAGATCTGGGCAGAGTGTACTTAGGAAATAAAAAGAGGCTTCATCCCTTAACATGACTGCCAAGTTCTGAAGGGGATCGAAGTTAATCAGTGTAGCTGAGCAGCACTTGGTGAAGCTCTCTAACAGCAGCACATCCATATCTAAGATTAACTGCCAGTAAGCATTATGTCTTCTATGCAGACTGTGTGTTCTATTCAGATGATGTATGTCACATTGAAAGGCTCTTACACTGGAAGGGTGGCGCTGATTTGGAAGATTACAAATATTTCATCCCATTTTCATACTGGAATTCAGACATTAGTATTCCTTTTTTCATTAATGCTGTGAATTTTTTCCTTTCCTTTGTTTTTGACTGTTCATGTCTGTGAATGAGGAGAGCTGAGCGAGATCAGAAGCAGGAGTAACAGAGAGATGGACAACTCTGTGGAACCAAGGAGGAGGGTGAGGGAAAGCATGCACGGGCCATGAGGCAGTAAGGGCTGGAAAGTGTGGTTTGCTTGGAGAGCAAACTGGGAGCATTACTGACTGGTGAACTTGAAGAGGCAAGATTATAATCATCAAAGATTATAGAGAAAATACTATTTTCAATTCTGGAAAGAACATTGAAGATGTAAATTCTTATAGCTGGATAGAGGCAAGTGGCATGGCAGAGGGATCCCAGCAGGAGGAGACTACACCTAGGCTTGCCAGAGAAAACTCACTGCCAGTGTGCTGGGTCTAGGGACACTCTTGGGGCAGCGAGCTCAGACCTTCTGCAGAGGGGACAGTCCTGTGGTATATGGGAAATGATACACCCAGCGAATAAATGGCACTGGTTGGTCTGTGGGGAGGCTGTCCAAGGTGCTCTCAGCTGTGGGAAGGCTCAGGCTGGGGGGTTTTATGGCGAAGAATGGCTGACACTCAAAGAGCATCGAACAGCTGAAAAGCTGCTGTGCTGAGCTCAGTGATTATAATAACACGGAGGCTTTAATCTCTTTTTACTGTGATCACTCCTCTGTTTGCCGGCAAAACTCTGCACTACCTGTGATGACACTTCATGTCATGTTTGCTGTTAAAGTATCAGATGACAACGTTCTTCATCTGCTCCTTTGAAGGCTCAGGAATGACAAAACCTGCTCTCAGAGGCAATCTATGCTCCATGCTTTATGAAAATGGAAGTAGATTGATTTTTGTAGAGTCAAGGTCTTGTGTAACACTTGGCAAGCATGATGCCTGCCATCTGTGCTGGGACAGAGTCAGGGCCTCTGGGCCTGACAGAACCATTAGTAACACTTTAGCTGTCCTATGGTATCTGTCTCCAGGTTACCTTTTTTGCTGTTATCAAGATAAGTTACTTTCAGATTTCAGTTTTTACCAGCTTTTTATATTGATAAGGTGTACACTAAAGCTGTCTTCTGGAGAAGCCCTGCATATTGCGGCTGCTGGGCAGGAGATTCTTAGCAAGAAGGATGGTGGGACAAAGGATTAGGATTTTATTTAGCTCTGGATTTAGGATTTTGTCTCTACTACTCACAAAAGCTATTTCTGTTAATGGTCCTACCTACTGTCTGTGGGACTATAACACCGGTAGTGGAGAAGAGGCAAACCCTTTATGAAACCATCTCACCTCTTTTAGGGATCTCCAGCTGGGAAACGGAATACTGAGTTGACGTCATGATTTCATATTTACTGTTTCAAAACCACGGTTTTTGGAGTGGCTGGAATAAAACTTAAACCCACAGAAAGCTTTGAAGTAGGAATTTGAATTCTGAAAATTAGGAATCAGCAAACTAAAGAATCTTCCAAACGCTTCCTTGATGATGCAGATACATTTGTGAATGGATGAGTAAATACAGGCAAGCGCAGACTCCTAAAACAAACTACAAATACCATCTAGATTACCCAAAACATGGGACAGATAAAATACTGCCGTGATAGTATAAATGAAGAAAACAATAAGACATGATGCTGAGTAGTGAATGTGAGTAGCACAATTAAGACTAAGCCATGGGAAAGGGATGGAAGAGGCAGAAGGCAGTGAAGCTCTTGAGTTTGCAGCATCTTTCAAGACCAAGAGAGTTCTTCATATTCCATATTCATATTCTCTTCAAGAGAGATCTTTCATATTCCAAGTTACTTCCATGTGAAAAGCAGCAAGGCTGTTCTATCTACATTTAAAAGCATCTGAAATTTGTCAACTGAGGAAAAGGACAGGAGGAAAATATGTTTAAGGAGAAGAATAAACACCTTTTAAACCATGTGTGGGTACTGGAGAAGGATGTTAAGTCATACTAAAGCAAGAACATTAATGACAAGTGCAGCTGTTTTCCTCATCAGCATTTCATCCACCAATGGAAATGAGAAACTGAAGATGACATCCTGAGCCTACTGAAGTAAATGGAAACACTTCCCGTTATTGGTGCAAATTTTTTTTTCTCATTACTAATTTTATCATCAGAGATGTATATTGAGAGAGAGGACAAGGCTGTGGTGGAAGCAGTCCTGATCTGACCTGAAGCACGTAGTAAGATTAAATGATGCTAGTTGGTGGGTACGTGAAGAAGAGAGAAACCTTAATCTACAGTTCATCTCATATTGCTCGCTGAGATACATGGGTAGGAGATAATAGTGCTGCGAGGAATTTCAAGCACAAGGTAAAAATTAGGTTTTTGGAGGGTTTTTGTGCTGTTTTGGTGGGGAAAACAGATAAATACAAAACCCCCTAAAATGTCTCATTCTAGCACTGCTGAGCTCTGAGAGAGCTGCTTCATGTGGTACGAGGTGTTGAAAACACATCATATTATTTAGGAGGTGGTAGGGTTTGTTCTAATTTTACTTCCCTGCTCTGAATTCCTCCGTGTGGGCACAGCTCTATAGAAAGTCCTGACTCCTGGGTTAACCACCAACAGCTAAGTTCTTTTATTCTGAAGTTCCAAAGTGAGGAGAGCAGCAGAAATCATGCCCTGAATGAGGTCACTCACTTACTTTTCTTGGCCCAGATCACGGCGACTTTGGGTAATAATGACTGTATCTAGTTACGTTGTTTTCCCCATTAAATCAGTGAACTAACAGAGCAGAGAACTGGTTTGGGCTCCCTACTCTGAGCTGCCTTTGCCTCCTATGCAGCTTGGAGCATTTTGAAGATGATGTTTTCAAACCCAAGGAAAATTGCTACAACTGGGGACAGCCTTGATAACACAGGCCCCCTCCCCTACATTTTCTGCCCAGTTTAACAGTCATAGACTCGCTCTTCGGGCAATGCTTAGTGTAGAAGGAGAGGAGTCTAAAGCTGATGGAAATCCTGGACAGGATTGCCCTGTGGATGTCAGCATCAGCCACCAGCTGTCACCAGGCAGCCTCCAGCCTTTTGCTGGCCACGTCAGTAGCAGGAAGAATTACAGCCACGTAATGCTGGTTCAAAGGAAGCTCTGTCAGGAACAGACACTTCATCCAGACAGGAAATGTTTATTTATTCATAAATCCCAGGGGATAAAAAATCCTGCAGTGGTTTCATTCCCCAGAGGCTGCTCTGGGACTGTCCTGCAGTGATGTAACCCTCTGCTTTGGCTTCAGCAGTGCTGTGCTGGTCAACAGGATAATCCTACCAGGTGTTCCTGTCCTGGAGTTGAGATTAAAGACTCAGCTCTTTCCCAGGCATTTCTCTTCCTCGTTTGCTGTGGAAAAGCTGGTTTCTCACAGGTGCTGCAGTACTCAAGCAGATCTCAGTAGGCGAAGTAAAGGACACTGAAAAACATACTTTGGAGAAACTGTGTCCTCTGAAGTCTGTAAATAAGAGATGACCTTCTGCCAGGTCGGCTCTCCTTGGCATTTCAGCAAAGCCAATACCACTGGTGGTCAGTCTGAACCTTGCAAGTTCCTCCAAAGAAGCCACAGTCAGTGGACGCAAAACCTGAGGAAAAGTAAGAGCAGGTTTGTTCCCTTTTCTGTGGAACGGGACTGAGCAGCCTGACATACTGTGGGGTACAAAGCAGTTCTGGGATGATTCATTCCGAAATTAAGTCGGTTGCAGTCAATCTTCCCCAGTATCTCCTAAGGGCAGAGAACAAACTTTTTCCTTAGCACACCCAGCAGAGAAGCCAACATCCTTTACAACATGCTGTTTCTTCTGCATTTCCTTTCTTTTCCTCTTCCTGTTGCTGTTTTGTTTCTTGATTCTTTTTCTCTATGATTTTTAAAATGCAAATTATACTTTGCATCAAACAGTGTGTCTGCACCGTCTCCTGCCATTCCAATAACACATGTTGCTACGTGTGCTCAAGTTATGTAAGAAAGTAACGCTCTTCATTCAATTCAGCAGCTGAACTCTTGTCATGATACAAAATTTCTCGTCTCGTCAGTGTTGTTGAGGGTCACTTTGGATAAGGAAAAATGACAGATTCTTTCTTTACAAAATTTGTAGATCAAATTTGACGTTTGTAGGACACCAAAGCCTGTCTCTGAGCTGTGCCGCTGTCTCTCAGCCACAGGAAGGTTTATCCCTGCCTGCTTTGCAGCTTGTGTTTTCTCACTTACAGGGACATCCTATATTTTTACCTTTACAGGCATTATTATGCAAGGCTGCGTTACAAAACCAGAGGATATTTTAGTGGAAATGATTAGGAAAAGGATGCACAGTCTGATCCAAAGTCAGTCTTGACTTGACTTCCACAGATTTTAAAACAAATCTGGGTTATGGTCCAGAAGGCAGCCCTAACATATAGAAATATTTTTTAATTAACTCTTGTAGAGCACCACACAATTTAGCTACCATACTTACGTAGCTATCCATATTGAGAAGGATATTCAAGATATTTTATTAATATTTGAGAAATATTTTGATTAAAGTTAGGTGTAATTCGCAATCCTCTTACATAATACTGTATTTAATGGTGAGTTCAGCTAGCTCCGTCTCTAGGTTTGCTTGAAATACCATCTGAGATTTCTGTATGAAATTACAGCCTCTTGCAGAGTCTCCCCACGGTCCTCAGCAGCTCCCTGACTCAGCCAATTAATATGGGCTAAATCATAAATTTTGTTAACTTCCCCCTGCCATGTCTTCCAGGCAACCCAGAAAAGCGGGACATTAAAACTGACAGCTTGTTTCCTTCTAGTTGCCTCTTCCTGGTTCTAAGTCAAAGCAAAAGCAACTGCTATTGAAGACCCCTGAGAGCATGCAGTAACTTTCAAGATTCACTGATAGTGAACATTTCATTTTAAAAATCAATAGATTGGTTTGTTTATCGCTTCTTATGTCAGAGAAATCTTCCAAGTGATGATTGCTCAGATTCCTTATCTCTTGCTTACTGACTGCTGTTAAAAAGACCTGCTCTTTGATGGGTGACCCTATGGCCCATGATAGATGTTTCTATTAAAAATAGGAGAATAAAAAATACAACCAATATCTGCGTTTTGTGAACGCATCACGCAGGGGAAACTCAAATAAGGCTGAATGTCTCTCAGTCATTGGAGGGTAATGGAGAAGCCAGTCCCCTCTTTCATAGGGTATCATTCTTCTATATCCTTTGAAAATCAACTCACTGCCTGAAAATTCACAGCTTATCCATAAATAAGCTATTATGCGCATAACCACAGTGAATCTTAAAAGACTTTCAAGGCACATCAGGCATTAACTTATTTCTTATTAACTGTGTTTCAGTTTTCTTTGGTTCCTGTTTATTTTTTAGCTTCACATATGATTAGACTGAACCTTATATGACCTTTTACTTGTCATGATTTACTGGGTTACCCATTTGGCAAATGGCTGTTTTCCAGTGACTAATTTCCCTGCTTGAGTCACCGGTACATTTTAGCAATTGCAATTTTGAAGAAACCTGTGGTTTTTGCTAAAATAGTAGTGGGTGTAATCCCAAGGTAAGTTGCTGTATAGATGTGATTATATTTGTGGGCAATAATATTTGCCGACGATGAAAATATCAACCACTACTCCAAATTCTCCTGAGATTCAAGGAAGTCTCATTTCCCTCGCTGCAAATGTGAGAAGTCAAGCACGGGGAAAATGAACAGTTGCCAAGGACCCCAACAGGGACCCACAGGGAATGGGGAATTCACCTTACATCTTCCCAGGTGCTGGTCCAGTGTCGTCACTATAAGATGGTCATTCCAGTTCTTTCTATTCTCATCATTCTTGTAGAATAATAAATAACTTATCCGTCAAAAAGTGGAGTAGCTTATTCACGCTTATTCACTCTTCATTCTGAAAGTGAAAATAAAAAGACTATAACTTTTTTCATATAATAGTATCTGAAACCTTCAAACAGGAAAATGACCATCTCAACAGATTCATGAGCCACCAGCTCGGCTCCCACGGAAAGTATCTTAGCTGTTTCCTCAGGAAAAAATGAACCGCTGCTGCCATCTTATTTGTTATTCTAGACTTAAAGTTATTAGAAGTTATTATCTTATCTAAGCTCAAAGCCCCATAATATTGAAAAACTCAGGGGTTGAGAGTACCAATATGAAATTAGAAACACAGACCTCAAGAACTTTGCAAGAGAAGATTTAGTGTTTAATCAAACCAGAAAATCAATATAAATATTACTACAGAGCATGAGGAAATCCCTCAAAATCAGAGTTAGAGTTTGGCTTATGGTTTGGCCGAAGATGCAGAATTAATTTGCTGAAATAGCCTTTTGAGGTGCCTAATAATTTAGTTATAAGAGAGAATATGATACCCCAGAAATGTTATTAGAAGAGTTAGTTGGAATTTGTTGAACTTTGTGCATTAAAAAGTCAGCTGGCTGGACTGAACATGTTATCTATGTTCTTCCTGTAGCCAACAGAGGGAAATGGTCAGCTCCAAGGGATAATAAACCCTGTGGTTTAGTCAGCTGTTCCAGAGTGGGGTGAATTCATGTCTGGAAGAGTCCCTTTCTCTTTTCTTTGGTTATAGAGGGATCCTTCCTGGACTAGAATCCCAGGAAAGGGGTTTACTGGGTTTTTAGGAGAACAGCACTGTCTGAACGGGGATTGCTGTTTGGTCCAGAGTATGTTCTGCTTTTCCAGCTTTTTGCATGTGCACTATTTTCTAACCCCAGCAGCTGTTAGGATGAGTAAATATCGAAGGAACGTGGTCTCCAACACCACAGGCAGCACAGGCTACAGGAGAAAATTGCTCTAACTGCCGTAAGGGGCATTTGATGCTTTTAAGTGAAGGTCTTAGACACAAGATTTCACATCAGGTGTCAGTGTTATCCTTTTTTACCAAAGTGGAGGGTTTCAAAACCACAGTGAGAAAGTCCACTGCGAGCTCAGCAGCCAAATCATTCTGTCTCTATCAGTGTGTAAGCCCCACTGATTTTAAAATCGGAGTGTGATGTGAATTCGTTACAAAAATATTGACTTTCTGACATGAATTATCGGGCAACAGTGTAGCTTGGTAACCTCTCTAATATCTCTTACGTCAAAAGCTCAAAAACTAGCAATCAATTTTAGAAGGCGCTTCGCATATTGGAAGTCACTGCAGAATTTCTCCTGTTGAACCTCATTTGAATTGAAAGCAGAAAAAACCGCAGAGATGGATCCTGAGAGAGCCCTGATAATCTTTGACTGATGTTCACTTTTACTATGGATATTCAATTTGTTACAGTCAGGAAAATAAGGAAAAAAAAAAGAGGCTTTTGGTGACTTTGTCTTGACAGTATCAAAAATACTTGACAAGTATCTCTTGGAAACACACTTCAGCTCATTTAAGTTGTTGCATCATTCTGTGACAATGAATATCTACAATATGGTTGAAAATTTTAATCCTTGAAGAAGGGAATAAACAATTAGAAGATGCGGTTTTTTGCTCTTACGATTGATTTTTATTAGTAGTTAATAGAATATAAGCACCCAGCCTAGTAGCTATAAAATATAATGAAGCTGATTTTTTTTTTTCCTAGGAAAATTTCTAGATATTTAGATTAAGAACAGAATTTCTTCCTTCATGTATAAAACTTGTAAGAGCAAAAGCTTCTTTGACGTTTTCTGAAAGCCAGTTCTTGTTTAGGCGTTATTAATGGGAAATTTCAACTATTTCACTTAAAAATGCCAAATAGTATAAAGTTACATTTTACAGTGTAGAATTTCTATTACAGGGTAAATGTTTTCAAAGTAGAGCTCAAACCCATTTGAAAGAATGGGTTTCTATGGTAAAATTTTATATAATCAGGTTTTATATAAATAACATGAATATTCTTGATGAAGAATTCTTCTGTCTCGTCTAGCAGACTTCCAAAGTCATTAATCATTCGTGGGACAGAATTCATAATAAGGAAAATCTCTCTCAAAACTGGAAACTTCATATTCAATGATGAGCTATTTTAGTGCATGAGTGGCTCCTTTTTAATTTTGTTTTCAATTTTTCTCCCATAGTCCTCTACGTAGCTAGCTGGAAAAGTGAGAATATCTGCTCCCCTTCCTCACGTGGCTTGGGGTGTTTCATTAAAACACGTTCTAGTCGCATCGAGCAGGTGATCCCTACGATTTCGTCACGAATATATCAGCAGTATTTTCAGTATGGGTCCCCTGCTGATTCCGTGGGGTAGTTTAGGTGTAAAATGAAAGGATATTTCACTTTATGGAGTTAAAGGTTAGATTTGGTGTTTTCTAACCTATTGGAAACCTGGGTTAATGCGGGTTGGTCCTGTGACTGTCAAAGCAAAGACAGTTTTTACACAATGCAGCTGCTACTTCTTGGCAATTCTTTTAAATTTTAATGTAATTTTTCACATTTTTTTTAAACTTTTGCTTATAATGTGGTGAAACAATGAGAAAATTATTTTGAGAGATGACTACAGAAAGTGAGACAAAAGAAGATGGTGTTTTACCATAAAAAAAACCTGTTAGAAATCCATTTCTGATTATATTTATTAGCCGGCTGTGAGAAAGGTGAACATTTTCTGGTAACAAAACTATAATTTGTTTTTCTTATTTTATTGAGAACTAAGACAACACTGAATATTAAAGACAATTTCATAAAATATAAAGTGTATTCAAACTAGGCTACAGGAAAAAAAAAGTAACTAAACCCATTAATCCTTTATATGGTGTATCTCGAGCAAAGGACCATCCAAGACGCTTGGTGGAAAACTGCAATGTGCTATTTATAGCTATAACGGGAAATTAAAAAATTGCCCAGAGGTGAAAGCTGGGAACAATCTATTTCCTTTATTGAAAATGAACCATAATCCTATTTGCTGATGTTTATTTGCACAATTATATACCTTTTTTTTTTTCCCCCTTGGACTAAAAAACTCCACCTATCTCCTGCTGTTTCTGCAGCTACAGACGCTCTGAAAAAACTCCATCAATATTTTGTAGGTCATTTTCTGTCTATTTCTCTCCGCCCTGATTGCACAAGCCGATAACTCCAGTGTGAATGTTCAAATCCTTCAGAAGGACCTGATTCCCTGAAGGTATCATGATGTTCTCCCAGTGTGTAGTGTCGGTGGCAACCCCCTGCCAGCGCCGTTTCCATACCTGACCTCTTCAGTGCCCTTCTTGGTCTGAGAGCCACCACCTCACCGTAGCGTGGTGATGCGGTGTGCTCCACCACCCAGCGAACTGTCATGGCTGTCAGCATCGTTCTCAGCACGACCTAAGAGCTTACTGTTAATTTTACCTAAGTGGAGCATGTCATTAGGAATGTTAATATAGCCCCAGTGTTAACATATTAATAATGAAACCTGACAGTCAGAGCTTCCAAGTATTTATATAAGATTTGCTTTTTGTAGCAAAAAATCCTCATACCGTGCATGCTTCAGCTGTCCTCTGTAGTCAGGATTCATCTCAGCCAGAAGTCCACTCAACTGCCCGGGTTTTACTCACAGTTGTTTCCCTGCTTGTGTAAATGAGAATGTTCATGACCCAGTAGTTCTGTAATTAGCAAAAAAATTGTAGCCTGGTTATCAGTGGAGCTTTATTGTCTGATTCTCTTATTGACAGAAGCCATGTCTGAATCTTTCTCCTTGCTCGGGGTCACTGTAAGGGTGCTGTCTCTGGCATCAAATTAGGGTTGAGCCAAGGCGCTTCTAGGATGGGAGTGCTGATGGAGTCTGTCTTCCTGCCGCTTATGGGATAACCTAGAAACTTAGAATCACAGACTGGTTTGGGTGGGAAGGGACCTTCCAAGCTCACCCAGTCCAACCCCCTGCAGGGAGCAGGGACGTCTGCAACGAGAGCAGGGTGCTCAGAGCCCCAAGGGCCAACCTGACCTGGGATGGTACCAAGGATGGGGCTTCTCCCACCTCTCGGGGCAACCTGAGCCAGGCTCTCACCACCCTCAGCATCAACAGTCTCTCCCTTGGCTCTGGTCTGAATCTCCCTCTGTCAGTTGAACCCATCAGCCCTTGTCCTGTCCCAACAGCCCCTGCTGAAAAGATTGTCCCCGTCTTTCTTATAGGCCCCAAACTAGATAACATCTTTGGCAAGAAATGTGATGAAAACTAAACAACCAAATCAAAGTTGTGGGCTGAGGAGGAAGAGATAGAGACAAATGACCATGGCACGACTGCACAATCCTCATTTCTTTAGCAAAACTGTAGATAACTGACACGGTGAAATACGTGGGCAGAAGGAGCTCTGTCCAAGGTATAAACCACTGTTAAGATGTCTGGGACAGTCACTGTTCCCAGGCTTATCTCCATGAGGCCCCTGCCTTTATATTTTTCATTTTAAATTGTTCATAATGAGAACAACCAGCCATTGGAATAATCTCTCTAGGGATGAGGTGGAGTCCCCAACATTGGACACGTTTAAGGTCTGGCTGGACAGGGGGCAGGGACATCTTATCTAGATGGTGCTTTTCCCAAGAAAGGTTGGACCAGGTTGATGCCTGAGGTCCCTTCCAACCCGGGATTCTATGATTATAAACAATTTGGGATGTATCTCAGAGAGCTTATTCTCAAACATTTATCAGAGAAAGGGTACGAAGAACAACCAGTTCTATTGCCCAGAGAATTGTGTCAGCCTCGCATTTGGGTTTTAGTTTCAGTGTCCCCCTGACAGACCCCATAATCCTCCCTTTACCCAGATCTTCAGGTAGGGAGCTATTCTCTGTGCCATTATCGGCTCTTCACCAGTCTCCGCAGCCTCAACGATATTTATATCGCTGCCGCCTCATTAGCAAGGAGCACTTTGAAGCCTTACGTTTAGTGCTATGTCAGGGGAAAGTCCCTGACAGGTGAGCTCAAATGGGTCTCAGCTGCATTCTGACATCCAGAATCACTTTTTAGTAGAGGCCGCAGGGCAGTTGGGTCTTGGTCCACCGACAGCCAGACCACGATCTCTTTCTGAGCTCTGATTGATTTTTGTCTGGCTTTCTTTTGCATAGAAATGATGGGTATGGGAGTGGAAATTAAGGATCAGTCCGATACAGAGCTGCAAAGGGAGCTGTGCCTTAGCACAGACATAGCTGACAGGCTGCAGTTCCCCAGGGAACTGATGAGACCAGCACCACCACTGCCTTGTGGAGCATTGCTTTCCTCTGCCTGAAGAGCTCTTCTGAGTGGAGACGTTCTGGGTTAATTCATGGGGTCACCAGAAGGGTGGCTCCAACGGTGCTTCATACTTGAAGCATAACTGTGACTTTGCTGTCACACTGGTTTTGAATGCGTCAGGAATAACTTGATGTACATGAGCAGCTTTATGGTGCTGTGAGAGCAGAAAATGCTTTCTGTCTTTGAGGAGACATCCTGCGGTTTTGGAGATATGATATATCTAAGTATCTGTGTGTACATGCATCGGTCACTAGATGACATTTATAAATGTAAGTATGACACAGATAGATGTCATATGGCCATGGTTATTTATCTACAACAGAACTACATAGCCTTATTAATTCAATTATCTTACATAATTGTTTTTGAGTCCAACTATCATTTGAGAGTTCTGCTTGATCACTCTGAGAAGACTAAAAATCGTTCATGGATGTGTCTGTGGTTCCCACCACTTTCAGTTGAAGGTCCCATGTACGGAGATGGAGTCTGGGTTTACAGACTATTAGGTTTACCATCATCCCAGATCCAGTATCATTTTTTCAATAAGAAAGAAACACTGAGCTACAAGAGCTGAAAACGAATTTTGATTTATTGGTCTTTTAAAAAATTTAGAATCTGATCGTCTGCGTCCAGAAAGGAGGGATCTGAATATGTTTTGTGCAAGGCAGCTCAGCACTGTCTTCTGCTCACGGACTGTCTCAAACGCTTACCACAGTGTTTCTTAAGCTACCTCTGCTGAAACTGTTTCGCAAGAGGAAATTCGTAATGGCATATAATTGTCTATACATCACCATTAAAATGATATTTTCGAAGCAGAGACCAGAAAAAGAATCGTAACTGGACCTTTGTAGGAATTCTTGCAAATAGAGTGGTGATGCTGGCAGGTGTAAAATGTGCCCTAGTGTGCGCTGAACCGATGTGTAGCTTCCATTGGATTTGGCTTGTAAAGTGTCTGTGTCCTGACCCAAATTTAACTTAATTAACTCCTCATGTTCCCAATAAGACGTGAAAAAGGGGTTCTGCAACAAGCAAACTCCCTCCTCCAAGCTGTGTGCGTGCAAGGAGGAGGGTGACAACTTCAGCTCCAGGACTGAATTGTCTCACACCTTCCTACTGTTTCTTTTTCTAGCTACAGTCCCTTGTCCTGTGTTTGTTTTGCCTTCACCATGCTGCATTCTCGAGGACATAAAGTATATTGACCATCTGATAGACCATTATTTTATTGTGACTTGTTTGCCTTTTTCATGAGAGGCTGTTAAAAGCTTATCTGATCTTTGTTATTCTTTGTATCTTTAAGAAGCACAGTGAAGAATTCATACTCTGAGCATTGATGAGGCGAGATTTGTCAGGGTAAATAATTTATTTTATGAGCTCATCGCTTGTAGCTGAAGGAAAGCCCGGCCACTTTCTGGTTCATAAAACCTCCCACTGTGCTGCTGGTTTGAAAGAGTACCAGTAACTCTCATAAAATGCTTCTTTTGTGTCCCTCTGCAAACCTCAACTTATTTAATTATGTAGCCTGTCACGGCTACTCCACTGTTCTTTGGCTAATTAAAAGGCTGAAAAGTCAAACCTTCATGCTATGCTTTTGAGGGTGATAAAGTTGAAAGGAGTGAGTTTGGCTCACCCTTCCCCTAATTTAGTGTTGCGATCTCCCGGGGCAGGAAGGATGAAGGCGAGCACAGGAAATTCTTCGAGCATCCGTGGCAGGTTAGAAGCAGGACCAGCCTTGCTGGGTGGAATCTCATGGAGGAGGCTCGGCCATAGAGAGCTATGCTGCTGCTCTCCATAGCAAATCAGATTGGCAAAAGGTGCAAAAGCTGCTGTAAATTGTGTGGTGGACACTGGGGCACCTCCTCCCAAAACTAGAACGAGGAGGAGCTTCTCCAGCTGTCCTTTCCCTCCCTCTTAGAGCACACAGCCCACAAGTCCATTTCTAATTTTCAGCCTCAGCTCATGAAAGCAGCATAAACTTACGGCTATTGGAGAACGTTTAAAGATATTCAATAGTTTAGTCAGAAAATGTTTAACTGCTTTTCTCCCACTGCTGGCAAACAGTGACCTTTCCATTTACAACTCAAGTGATGCGCAAAGAAGTGACTGCGCGAGTGGAAGCTGTCAAGAACCTAAAGCTAATCCGGAGCTCACTGTCTGAACAATTCGTTACCAGTCGGTTGAGCCTAGTCCTGACACGGCAGGGTGCAAATTTCTAGAACACCACAAATCATGGATGCTGGGTAGGGGCAGCAGAGCATGGTAAGAATGCATTGATTTCACTTGTGATTGAAATTGTGCAATGAAACGTGTTGTTGGCATTACTGCAAAGTTTTCAGAAGGGAAGAAAAATGTTTAAGGCTTGTATTCTGGTTTACAAGGGGAAAGAATCGAGTCTCTTTGGTCCCAAGTGCAGGTTTGTTAGAGAAAAGAATTGCAGCACCTTGTGCACGCAGACTGGACTGTCACTACAGTATTCATTGCAGAAAAGTAGGATGTCTCACTGTCCCCATCCTGCTGTCGAACAACAAGGTTTACATACCGAGTCCCTCCTCAGGGTTGTGTCTCAGTGGCTTGTCTTTTGGCTAATAAAGGCTTGAAAATTCAATGGTCTAATCCGCACCTTAAATCCATCAGTGATAGATAGCCAGGGTGAAAATTGATGCTCCTGTGATTCTCTCTACCTCACAGTGTCACCCAGGCACTAACCTTCAAAGAGTTCTACAGCGATGGATCAGAGTGCTTTAAACACTCATGAGTGATCTCTTCTCACTTCATTAATGACTCTACTAATCACATAGTTAATCATGTCAGCTTGAAAACTGAAAAAAATAGATAACAAACCATGGCCCCTCTTTTCATAGTTTCATTGCTTTTTTTAATTTTACTGTGAAGACACAATGGGATAAAAAAAATCAACTATATGCAAGTGTGTTTTGACCTTTGTAGAGGAAAACAACTGCTTTTATGAAAAGAAAAAAAGTATATTTGTGTTTCAGGAATTCAGGCCATAATGTTGAGATTTATGCCTGATCAGAAGCTCTTGCATGAGTTTTTTTCCAGGGTATTCCGTCAAAAATCAGGGCAAAGCCATCATCATTCTTAGGGGCACTGTTTAGTGGTGGACTTGGCAGTGCTGAGTTAATGGTTGGACTTGATGCTCTCAAAGGTCTTTTCCCACCTAAATGATTGATTCTATCTATGTTCATCTTGGGAGGACTATAATGCAAGTGAAGAAATGGCATTAATTAAGCTTAGTACAGAATGTGTCAGACGAGGAACCCCAGCCCTGGCACAGAGGGAGTATAGAGCAGACAAGATGCTCTTTCTTCTTGTACTGGTTTCTCAAGCCCTTTCCTTTCTACTAGGCCTTTGAGAGCCAAGGGATAGTCATAAAAATGGAAATAACATGTTGCGTGGTCTGTTCCCCCAAAACCTCCCTGACAATGGGTGTGCATCTGAAAATACAGATCGACATCAGTATAAAACTAGCCTACATAAAACCTGTAGTCCAATCCCACATCATTTTGTACATATCATTAGATTAAAAAGAATTTGTTGGCCTCTTGCTTTCTCATTGTTTAGGCGTTTAGCTGCACATGCTCTGATGCTTAAAGGCCAAATAAGGACATTATGCTTGTTGACATGCTACTATCTTGAGGAAGGCTGGAGATGTGCCTGTAGATAAGACCAGATCAGCAGATATTTCACCAATGAGAAGACCCTTAAACTGTCAGTGCCTCAATGACCCACAGCAAAAGGAGTATCTGCAAAACAAAGCAAGCACCAAAGGATCAGCATCTGTCGCTGATACGCTCCTTCCTTTTATTACAGCAGTGGTCATGAAGCCCTGGTCCCTGTGCCTCCAGCCCCTCGTCCCGCAGTCTGCATGTATGGTCAGGATTGCCCCACCCCAGGTGCAGAATCTGGCACTTGCTTCTGTTAAATTTCGTATTTTCATACTTTTATTTTTATTTGTTTGGTTGGGGTTTTTTTGTTGGGTGTTAATTTGATACATTAAAATCAGGCCAGTTACAGGGAAAGAGATTTTCAAGTTCACAAAGCCTGAATTTGTTTTGGAAGGATGCAATCTTCAAGACAGGAAACATAAATGTGTGTTCAGTGCTTTATGAGTTGAAATTACTCGTTACTGTCCAGAATTCATTGTTTGGAGAAATGTGCCTTACCTTGATCTGCGTGCTCAAAAGTCAGATATCCCGGTACACCTGGCCCTTAAAGAACAAAAAAGGAGCAATAGATGAAACGATGATAGTGATTTTACAAGGTGCTCGGATTACTTTTGGAAGTCCTGAAGATGCTTTCCCGAAAGCCCCGCTTGTCTGGAAATACTGCTGAAAATCTGATCAGTGGTTGTGGTGTGTTTTATACTCTTTGGAGCACTTTGGATTCCTGATTTTCAATAGATCAGCTGCATCTGATAACTGAAATGAGAATGAAGTTGGGTTTGATTTATAGAGTTTATCTCAATGAAATCGGTTGGTTGCTGGTATCTTCCAGGTATGGTTTATGTATTTCCATCTGCTGGCGGTGAAAAATAGCTTTCTTATTGCCTCACAGGCTTGGGAATAATTCACTCAAAAGGAAACAGGGAAAATCTCACATTCCTTGAGCATCCAAAGTTCCTTCTCCTTTTGGTTACTCTTTGTAGGGAACACGTGAACAGAAGGGAGTGAAGACCAGATGTAACAACCAGTTATTCTTAATTAATCCTATATCTTAGAAAATTATGTACATCTCTCAGAAATGTGAGCTGTGCTTTTGAATATCTTAAAATACCTAAACGTACACATACGCGATCAGAATGAACTAAAAGAAGAAAAATGTAATGTATAAACCCTTTCTGACAACAAGCTGATACATAAGGACTATCTCGAGTTTCCAGCTCATCACAGCCTATATTTGAAACACAACTGGAATTGATTTCCTGCTGGCACGTACAAACATCACATGTAAACTACAGAGTAAAAGCAAGGAAGTTCAACTCTACCCCTTCAAGATTCATTTAGAATTCTCAACACGCAGTTCAAAGATTGTAAAATCGGAACACCCGAGAAAAATTACCTCGATTTTACTGTTAAATGGTTGCTATATAATAGGTTTATTCATTTTCATGAAGCAGAGACTGATTCTTTCCTTCCATTGCCTTTTCAGAGCAATCGTGGGTGTAAATCCTGGTGGGAACATTTGAGCTTTGAGAAAGGGACTGTCAAAATAGATACAAAGGTATTTTCAGAGACAATTTGGAACAGTGAATGCTTGAATCTTGCTCTACTTGAATCAAAACAAAATAAGCGAAGCCTTTAGAGTTTATTGACACGATCAGTTCATCTGAAATGTGTTTATACTAATTGCTTGCTTAGAGTAGGTTTGTTTTGTATTATGGTTGATGAAACGCTTCTCCTGGGATGAAGATAGGCTGATGCCACCTCTAAAATAAATGATCCTGAAAGATAAGTTTGATTTTCTGCACCTCAGCCTTCCAGCTTGCCAGCAAGGGAAAGCAGACGGTCACTGGCCCTTGTTGCCAGCTCTGCCCATGGCCTATGGACAACCTACAAGAAGACCTCATGTATGCCCTTTGCTTTCCGGTTGCGCAAGAGGGGAAGTGCCGTTTGTAAAGAACTCTGAGGCATGTCCATGAAGGTCCTCATTGTCATTCTGTCATTCAAGGTGTTCCACTGTATCTTTGTATGAGTAAAGAATATTTAGATGAAGAAACAAGCCAGATTATACCGCTATTTGAACACAGCATCTCCGCCTTTAATATTTTTATATGAAAAGTATTCCCTATTAGTGATTACCTGTGCAGTGTGCTGAGTCGTGAAGAAGTGTTTCCAAGAATTCAAAGCTGTGGTTCTAAAATTGCTTTGCCTCAGCTGAAAATACTCTTAATTCAATAGACGGGATAGCAAACATAAATTATTTTAATAGAACGCGTTGTGCTGGGAAAGGAGACTAGAGCAAGCTAGGAATATTGATGTGGGGAAAATGAGATTGTTGCTCTTCATGACATAAATGTTATTTCTCTTGAGAACAAACCCCTATCAATATTCTTTAATAGTTACGACCTCTAGCAAATAATCACGTTATTGTCTGAACGCAATAGGAAGACACAAAACAACATTCTCCTTTGTTTCACAAGATAAGGGAAGATTCTAGTAGAGCTTCTGAACTGGCCTCACTCTATTTTAATCCCCAAAACTTATTTTGACGCTCTGTATATCAATTCTTAATTTTTATGCAGCTCCTATTACGGTAGATTTTAGCTGGTCTTTCTTTTCTTTCCATTGTTTCTTTTCTTAATATTCCTCATATTTACATGGGGAAAATAAGAGCTTAAGTCCTAGCTTTTTTTAATAGTGTGTTAATAGAAACTCCCTGCTAACTCTCATTGCACTGCTTACAAATTCTACCCAGTAATGCCTGAGATTTGTTTCTTTGTTCCCAGACTTTTGAATTTCTCTGCCTCTCTGCCTTCTGCATTTTCCCATTCTCCTTTTTCTTTCACAATCCCTTTTTACTGCAGTGCAGGTAACATAGAGTCTCAGAGGCACATGGACACATTCAAGTGGAGGCTTCCTCAAGCTTCTCCTCTTATGTTCAGGATCCCAAAATGAAAGAATGAATTCTGCAGTTATTGATCAAATAGGGACGTGACATGTTGAATTTGTTGGATGCCATTTTTAATCAACACAAACACCACTCCTCAGAGGCACACGGCTATCGCGTTCCTCTAATTGTCTCAGAAAAAAGTTGAGTGAAAAGCATTTCTGCTCAGCAGAAGCCTTGATAATTGTAGGTAAACGTAGCATGCGGCTAAAAACATGTGTTTGCCTTATCCACCAGTAACACTTGGTTTCCGAGACATAAACTCTCAGCTCAGGGATTGTAATTATCTGTCTATATGTCGACCAGCACAGCAGCACTAAACGTGCAGCTCATTGCTGATTATAGTAACGACACTGAACAGTCTTCTTGCAAAGGAACTAGAAAAAGGTATTTGTTAGAGGAAAAATTGTCATTGGCAGCCCAGGTTAGGTAAACAATACGTCAGCCCTGGAGAGGAGAGCGTGGAACATGCTCTCGAGTCAAAGTAAATCTTTGTGGCATAAGAAATAATCCATTTGCTTCCTGCCATGAGAAACCTTTCCTCTTGCTTTGCCTGTCACATTAAATATTGACACCTTCTGCTGAGCAGGAGGAATACTGGGAGCCCTCTGCCTGGGTCTGCTTGGAGAGATGTTATTGATGTAGAGTGTGCGGCACGTTTTCTTTGTGTAATGTATGGGCTTGACTTTCTCCTACACAGTTTTTTGCACAAACGGCATTGTCAGCTGTATCTCAGGTGGTAGCTTTAGGTCTAAAGAAGGCTAAAACACTTCTATAAAGGTCATTCTGACCAAAGTGTCAGTTCAGGTTACAGAGATTACAGAAAACTTGAAGACACACAACTTTGACAGAAAATGTATGCAAAAGTATGAAAACCTACCAAACAGTAAGTGTTTTGCCCTTGTGTTGATTTTTATCCACTTCCTTTTAGAGAAATATGGAGAAAAGGGTCAGTCAACATAGAAATATCCCTTCGTGTTCCTGAAGGAAACTTTTTTTTTTTTTTCGATGTAGAGCTAAGATGAGGAGTTGCTGCAGGAACTGGGGTTGTTTAGCCCGGAGAGAAGGAAGCGCAGGGGAGACCTTATCACTCTCTACAACTACCTGAAAGGAGGTTGTAGAGAGGTGGGGGTTGGTCTCTTCTCCTATATAACAAGTGATAGGATGAAAGGAAATGGCCTTAAGTTGCGCCAGGGGAGATCTAGGTTAGATATCAGGAAAAACAGAGAGGATTGTGAATCATTGGAAGAGGCTGCCCAGGGCAGTGGTGGAGTCCCCAGCCCTGGAAGCGTTTAACAGACGTGTAGATGTGGTGCTGAGGGACATGGTTTAGGGGCCCTGGCAGTGCAGGGTGAATGGTTGGTCTTGATCTTAAAGGTCTCTTCCAACCAGATGATTCTATGATGAAACACACAGTCAGATGCTCCTTTTGTAGAATATTTTGAGATGTTCTGGATTTTGCTGTGCTTCAGAACAAGGCAAACCTACTCTACCTTCTTTAGAGAAGGAGTCTATCAGGTCTAGGTACAGCCATTGCCTTTGTTGCTTGCAAAATCTTCTCTCCCTGTGACATCTAGTTGATTATAATGCAGGGTTTCTGCTCACATACTAAGAGCCAGTACTTATAATATTGCATATGACACTCTTATTGCTCAGCTTTCCTGTGCCATTGCTCTGATGAATTCACTTACACAGCTTGACTTACAAAGAGTTGTGGGAAACTGGGACAAAAGTTTCTACACAAGTTTTTATCCATACATGCCACACGAAATCAGATACAATTTAAGCAGTAAAAGACTAGAATCGCTCTTCCCTACCTCTTTTTCTTAAAAATGAGAAGTCAAGCAAAGCGAGTGGATAGATGGTATCAGATGTTGTTGATTCCCCATGGTGCTCTTCCAAAATAAGATACAGTTTTAGGATAAAGACATAACATTTAGCTGAAAGATTATGAGGACCAAAGGGTTTGTACCCCATTATACACAAGGATGAAATTTTAAATAGGAGATAGATGCCAGAAATATTGCCCACGGGGTTCAGCATTTGATTCAAGCCCACAGATGTTACCTTAAAATCGTTATTCAGCATTTTCACAAGTGCCATTTTGTGTGAAGTCCAGCAAAAGAAGTACTTTAAGAAAGTCAAGTGTTACGCCTTTAAAACTCATCTTAGAAAATATATTGATATTCAGAACAGAAGTAATTTACTCGAAGTTTTAAAAAACCCTAAAAATAGAATCTTGTTGAAGTTCAGGGTTGCCACAAATACCTGTGAGATAAATGAACTGACACAAAGGTGGCACAGGATGCCCAGTTGATTGAATTATGGCACAGATGCAAACCAGAACTTCAGCAATGTATTAAATACACAAATGTAAAGGCTTTCTGAAGCCCGTTATTTACGCAACAGGGTCTACCGTGTAGATGTGTAATTAGGGATTTCTTAGAAAATTGTGGGTTTTAATTGTACCTAATACAGCATAATTGTCTATTAAGTTAATGAGCACGCAGGGATTCCTAAATCTGCAGATTGCCTGCTTGCCACGTGTGTACGTATTAAAGCCATACGCTCAAAATCACCAGGGTGGTACTGAAAACCTCGTCTGGACAGGATGCTACTTCTCTCAGTAAACAGCAGCTATGTTCATTAGCGATTCATTTTGCCATTAATTGGGCTAGCCAAACTGAATGTCCTTGGCCCTTAAAGGGCGAGAGTGGGGACTTTTTTGTCCCTACAGCTCTTGTCAAATGAGACAGGATACTCCAAAGAATGGGCACAGAATATCAGCAGTCACTTTTGAAACTTGGGTAGTAATTTTTCATAGATATTAGCGAGACTCTGTTCCATCGTGAGGTCACCTAAACTGTGCCTGAAGAGTTAGTGGTGCTTCACTTCCTAAAAAAACCTTTCAAGGAAGAAGTGTCAGAACTATGAAACCAATCAACTGTGAAATCCTCCCCCTCAGTATGGTTAGTGATGGATGACTGGTTTATACAGGATTTCTCTGAATCCAGAGCTGACAGCAGATGTTGTGCTTGGCCAGAGTGATTGCTGATATAAAAGGATTTACTCTTATCTTCTCAAGGTGGCCACGGTCCTGTCTTGAAATACCATTTCTGACTTGACAAGTGGTATTGAGTCTTGAGGAAGGCGCTATCTCCTCCCTGAAAACCGGGCGCCAGCCCTCCCTTCCTCCTGTGGCTTAGCTGCTGTTCTGGACTTGCACCTGAAACTCGTCAGGTGTCTCAGTTTGAGGTGAGACATGGCACTGGAAAACATCCCATGGCCTCAGAGAGAGCATTAAGTATTCAGATATTTCCCTCCATTCTCGCTGATAGGTACTGCATGGACTGGTTTGGATCGACTTCTCATTTTATTTGAAAATAGGAGATAATTCCTTTTCTCAGACCTGGTTGGAATTTTACTCAGTGTCATAAACAGCATTTCCAGGACACAAAAATTTTCATTTATTGAGACAGGCTTATTTTATTTTGGCTAGCAATGCCAATGCTGACAGCCATCTTCAAGAAGCAGCCAGATTTTCCTTTGTTATCATCTCTCTGTGTGCCAGGCAACACATTAGTGAAAAGCACCTTTGGGCCATGTTGTACCATCAACCTTCTGAAGCCCTTTGAAAGTGCATTGAAAACAACGGGGAGTCCTGTTTAACGGGCAGTTGTACTGCCTCAGGATATTTGATAAGAGCCGCACTGTTTTCTTGGATGAGATAAGCAAGAAAAAAGAAATTGGTTCTTAATTTGAAAATACGGTTCTTTCCTACCGTTTGTTCAAACTACAGCAGTCCTGTCGCTCTGGATGGAGTTTTGGTGGGCACTAACAGAAGAGCAATCAGGAAAAGAGGGAGACCTTGGATGGCACCTCTCATAGCACGCACGCGGCTTCCAGAAATGGGTTTTTTTTGTTTTTTAATCAGAAAGCGAAGGGCTGGCAGCTGGTTGCTGTGGGCTATGATGCAGCAGATCACTTCAGCATGTAAGCAAACAAGGCTTGAGGAGGTCCTCGAGGTGCTGATTCAGCAAAACCTGCTACTTCCCCTCAGCAAAGCTCTGCAGGTAGATGGTCTCTGTTCCTGCAGGGCCCACACCCCTCGTACTCTCCAGTCTACTGTCCCTCAGGAAACCACTGGAGGTGGGCACAAAGGCAGGGCAGAGAGAGATTTAAGCCTCTTACAAGTTCTCACAAAGCCACATTGAAGAGCAAGCTCATGGAGGTGCCAGGCAGCAGCACAAGCTCTACACCACTTTCTCTCCCTCACTTGGTTTGACCTGCACGAGGACGTGGTTATTCCTGTCCTTAGTCTCCAGCCAAGCAGGGTGGACAGAAGTCTTTGTGAAGGAGCTTTGTGTTGACCACAATATTCTCCATGTTACCGAGGAGAGAAGCACAGTGAGGTTATATTTCCTTACGTGTCACTGAAGATCACAGAAGGCTTCTCAGAGCCTTCTGCAACGTGCGCAGACACCCAGCATTTTGCACGGAGAGGAAGATGTTGGTAGGGTTTTCCTGCACTGGAAGACAGACACAAAGAGCAAAACCTTTATTAAGTGCTCTGAAAGGATCAAAGTATTTAACGATAAATATATAATTTGAACATCCCGACTTAAATTGAACAACTGACTGGGGAACCTTCTGTGGTATGAAACAGCCTCAAAGAAACCTTTGTATAAAAACGCTGCATAGGATTTATAAAACATATGGAAAGGAGATGTTTCTAACACGGCTAGGAACACTGTGTCAGGTCATAAGTGCTTTGTAGCTGAGGTTTAGTATTTCAGAAGCTGAAACCACCAAGCTTAGGGACTTTACCCAAGGAGAGCCTTGCCCCTGGTGCCACACACGTAGGCACCAGATACGAGAACAGTTCATGGTGCTGAGTTAGGCGCTTTTTTCCCTACGCACTAAATGGAAGCGACACATGGGGCTGGGCTGCAGTCCAGCTAAGATGGACACGGGGGCAAAAAGACAGTGTCAAGCCTGAAACTGCCCATGAGTAAGCAGATGCTTTGGAGTTCAATGCAAGCTTGTGAGAATTTAGTGGGGAAACCTCATCAGCCTTGGAGAACAAAACCTGCAGCTCCCTCTTGTTCCTCCTGAGTGGCGAGGAGTGGAGTTCTGTACCAATGTACTTCTCTGAGGGTTATTGATTACCTCAGAAAGTCACGATCATAAATGTATCTGAATGAAGGTGTGTGTCAGCTAAGCCCAGATCAATATTCTCTTTACTGGGAAGTCTTGTAAGCAAAATCATAAATGAACTTTTTAAATAGGAAAAAACTATGGGAGGGGAAATGTAGAGGGGAAGGTTTTGGGAGAAGGGCAAGGAGCTGTTGTTAGTCAAGGAAGGAGGAGAAGTTTGGAGATAATACAATGACAACAATTACAAATGATAACTTTAAAAATAATAAAATGTTTATTGAAACCTCAAAAGTGGAAATAGAGGGAGATTGATACTATTTAGGATTTATTAAATGCAGTAGACAGAAGCATAGCTAAACGCAGACGAAAACCCACATCAGAAGTGAGGATAATAGTTTTGAAGGTGTATTGGGAAAGAAGAATGGTAAAATTATCCATAAATGATGAAAAAAGCACACATTCTATGAAAGAGTCTGCTCTTCATTTGCGAAACAACCGAGTTGTGTGATTTGTTTTCAGAGAAGGCTCTGTGCTTTCCAATTTTCTGGTACCCAGGAGAGTTGTGAGTCACATTTTGCCAGAGACAGATATCTTAAATACCAGCCAGTTTTGATAAATTGAATCCAATTTGTTTGGGATAATCTTTGGTCCTTTAATATGTCACGGAAGCTCAAAGAGAAGCAGAACACTCTACTTAAATTTGAAAAGGGCAAGGACCTGGGGAGCTGTTGGCTGACCTGAGTGGAATTGAAGGGAGGAGGTTGAAGGTTGGTAGAGGCATTGGCAGACAACAAAATCAAAACGTAAGGGTATGGTGAATCCTTCAACAAAGTTTGGGGAAGACCAAGCCCCGCCCCGCCCCCCCCCCCCCCCCAAAAAAAAAAAAAGAGTGGTTATTAGCAGCAGCATAAAGTTTTCTAAGTTTGGTATTAGAATTAGTGCTCTAGAGCACTAATAAAATCCTTGCTGGATGGATAATGAAGGGACCAGTTGAGAGCTAATTCCAATGAGCATTTGTCTTGAGATAGAGGTCCTGATCCAAGCAAGCCTGACACCAAGCATTTTCATCAGCGAGGGGAGCAGTGATAAACATTGTCCGAAATGTGACTGTGAACGGTATGAGGACTTGTGGAAGAGCCGTGTGAGACCCATCACATGGAAGGATCTGTGTTATGTGGTAAGGCAGACTCCCTTCACACCAAAAAGTGAGGTTTTAAACACAGAGAAGAGTGAAAATCTCCATCTAAGAGCAGCAGGTACCTGTGGAAATGGGGCGGCACACTGGTAGGGAATGACTTGACAATTATCTGAGAGTCCAAGGGGGAAACCAGCCCCGTTCCTGCCAGATGATGTGCCCGAAGGGCTGAGTGCAGCTCCGGGATGAATAGGCAAGGGACTAAGGAGGAGGAGGAGGAGGGAAATAATGCCTGTTTTTCAGGATTTCCCCACGCGGTTCTGCTGTGCACGCTTAAATGCTTTGGGGGAAACAGGCTGGGATGAAATGTTGCGATTTGATGGAGGTAAAGTACAAAGCTGGGCTGAAAATTCACCGTGGCAGACATAAGCTGAGAGATCACACAAACAATTGCTGAATGCGGCGCTCCAAATTGTTGCTTGTATTGTTTGATTTATAGAACTTGACAAAAATTCCCTGTGAAATGCAGCGAGGTTGTTCTTAGCTTGGCAAACACATTTTCTACAGCACAAACCCGTCAGTGTATATTCCCCAGGCTAAGGATGGAGAGAGGCTAACACCTCCCGCTGTTTATTTTTATCCGCAGCATTATTAAACTGCACCAGCTACAGCACTGATGTGAGGAACGCAGAACTCAGCCCACCAGTATTCCTACTTCTCACATGTCTCTAATTATTCATGTGGTGCAGAATTAACATATGGGCGAGATCCGGGGCCGTAAGTAAAGTTTCTATATGCGACTATAATGCACACAACAGTTGGTAATAATAATGAATTGCGATCCCCAGAGTATTTGGAAAATTAACTGTGGTTTGCTGCCTCCAGTATTTTAAATTCCCATTTACATTCATCTAGGGGGAATGGGATAGTTATGAAGCCAAGTTTGCTCTTATTCTCCTACATAGCGAAGAGTTTCCACTGTAAATAAGGACAGAGCATCACATAATTCAATGTAATTGGGCAGGTTTTGGTTTAATACTCTTTGTAGGACAAAAAAAAAGGCCCACGGAGAACTACTTCTCCAATATTACTTTTTTATTATTATTGTTTTTACCTTACACAAGTAGAATCTCCCCGGGAGTGCACCCTTTCAACAGGGACAATGACCTGGTCCTTGTATTCCAGACACCAAGTCTAAGAGCCATTCAGTGTAGGAGCTGCTTTCTGTAGTGTCTTTTAGAGCTTTTCTTTGAGACTTATACATGATTTTGTTTCTCAGTGAAGAAAAAAAAAAGAAAAAAGGAATAAGGAGTTGAACAGGTCATTACTGAAGAGGCTGTTTTCTGAATTTACCCTCTCTTAAATTCCCCAGCACATCTCCAGTTCAGATGTTCTCCTTTTTCTCTGTGTTTATCTAGATGCATTTAACCCGTGCTTGTGTAATGAGCTATATAATTGATTTAGGATATGGACTTAATAACAGGCAGGTTGTTGAGGTAACCTATTATTCCTGCAGAACTAGATCTCACTAGTGTGGTCCCTGTCCTGTTTTTTCCAAGAGAACAATGGCTTGAGTCGCTGGTTATCACAGATGTTGTGCACGGATGTGGTGGAACGGGGCTCAGGGCATGTCCAAGGACAAACGTGGTGTAAATAACGAGTGGAAGCATCATGCCTCAGCAGTTTGCAAACTAGTTACCCAACGTACGTAACTCAAAACAGGCCACTGCTAAATTTACAGTGTGGATGATACGCCGCCTGTGTAAAATTGCTGGGCTTCACTATTGAATTGCCAGGTTGTGATCAGTGATTTTTTTTTGGGGGGGTGGAAATATGGTTGCAACTGTCCCAGCGTTCCTTAGCCTACAGTGGGGCTGATTCCATAACCATGTGCATAAGGCTGCTGGCAGCCAGGAGGGCTCTCACACTGAAGTCCTTAAGCGCCTATCTCCTGCCGCAGTTGAAATTAGAGTGATTTTTGTCCTGTGTTCTTTCCTCTCTCTGCTTCAGCTCAATCTATTGCTTTCCAAACCTTTGCCCCTCCATCTTGCCTGACATCCCAACTTCATGCCTCTGTGTCCACCCACATAGGATTTTGTGCTCAGAAGGCTGCTGAATATCAGATTATCTATAAAAGTCAAAGTAGAGGATTCATTCCATGCTTTTCTGCTTCAAAAGAAAAATAAAATCCAGACCTATAGCAAAGTAATAAGATGCAAAATAGTTTCCTATGTATTATACCACTTATTTTCCAAGAGCATATAATAACGAAATAAGCACTTAAGACTTTCTCTCTGTTTATGCCACTCCAGATGAGCTGATTTGATTACACAGACATGCTTATCTCCTCCGATTTTCCAGGGAACCATATCAGAAGCGCTGGAAGCTAAAAGTGCTCCAGCCAGAAGCGAAAGCATTGAAACGATGAAGAACTCACGCCTTAAGAAAGATTTAGTGTTTGCTTTTCAGACCGAAGTGCAGCGTGTTCCTATCAGAGTGATTTGTGCTAGAAGTTAATAATTAATGGAGTGATATAAAATTTGAAATAGTAGATAGGAGGCTATAATAATAGTCCGGATGGTATCAGTGTCTGGCATTACCTCACAAAGGGTGATCAATATCCAATTTTGAGTGCAGATTGATCTCCAAGCAAAAGGCTACAGTTTAGAGGATCCTTTTGCCACGTTTTTTGCGAGTCAGCTAGAAGAGCTCTGGTAAGTAAATACCCGCTGTAGAGCGTTATCGTCCCACACCCAGCCTGCCGCATACACTATTATACAGCCTGCCCCATCAGACAGCTCATTAGCGGTCTGGCCTGCCCATCGCCATGGTAACACGGAGAAAACCCAGCATTTCTCCAGCAGCGCTGCCCAGCAGCATTAGGTAACGCACATCTTGTTTGGTTCAGCGTAAGCGCTGCAGCTGCCAGCACAAAACCCTCCTCGGATCCTGCTGCTCCCTCCGCAGCGGCAGATTTCCCCTGTGACCAGAGCAGAGGTGGAGTCCCCATCCCTGGAAGTGTTTAAAGGCGGTCCGGATGTGGTGCTGAGGGACGTGGTTTAGGGACCCTGGCAGTGCAGGGTGAATGGTTGGACTTGATGATCTTCAAAGTCTCTTCCAACCAGATGATTCTGTGATTCTATGAAAAGCTCCTGGCGATGACCCCTTTAAGGAGCACAGTGCCGTGCTGGACCAGAGAGCACCCTCTTGAGCTAAGCCATCTTCAGCCCTTGGGCAGCGATTCCTCTTCACGAATGGTGACTGCGGGCTGTGGCCAAAACCTGTTCTTTTTGCAGAGAAGGTTTTAACCTCCTCCACAGCTTTCCAAATAAAATATAAATATTTTCATCCTCTACACCCAATTATCTGGGCTGCTTTGCAGAAAATTTATCTTCATATTCTGGACTAACTAGCTTATTGGTTCCAAACTGCACAAGAATTTACTTCAGCAGCCCTACCGCACAGGACTGGCCCGTGGCTGATGCTGGAAAACTCTTCATGTTTATTGTAGCTTACCCCAAACATATGCAGATTTTAAAATTACAGTTTTTGAACTGCACACGGTCAGTAAAATCATTGCAAGCAATCGAGAAGCTTTACTAAACACAACCCTTCCCTTGCTTACAACTGAAATCAAGCCATTGTTTACCAATACTCCACTGTCTTAATTAAGTGCTGTCTTTAATAGGCTAACTGCGCATCAGCAATTCAATAGTTAGACCTGAAAACCTTCACCCTCTCCTCCAAACAAATTAACAACAAAAAGAAGAAAGTGTGGAATTCCCAATCTTCTAACGAGATTTCTACATGAGAAAATCTGTTACTATTGGATGTGCTTTGGGTTGGGACTTTAATTGAAGTTCAGCAACACCAGTAAGTTACTTGTGTATTAAAACCAGTCACGACGGTGCAAGAGTTTGGGCATGTGTCTGTTGGTTTACCTGGTTTTTATGACCCGCCGGGGGATGGCAGGAGCTCCTCTGTTACCCTGGTTATGGTCTATATTCTTCAGATCTTGGGAGCTAGAAGCTCCAACAACTTGTCGAAACTCAGAATGTCGTTGTAAATCTAAAAACCAGAATACAAAACCTCTTAAATCTCTATTCTCCTCGAAACAGAGATGCAAAATACTAGTACCTCTGCTTTGAAAAAATGGTTTCTCTCTTGTGAAATTGTTCGTTCAATTCGTTACAGACTTTCCTCGCTTCGTGACATTTTCAGATTAACTAACATATTTTCTTTCCCATTTCACATGATTAATAACACGTAGTACCGAGCCTAGGATGGATGGCATCTTCGCTTCATGTGTGCTCTGTCCCTTGTGATAGTGATCGTCGCTGCTCTAAATCCAGACTTCCATCTGCATTTCTCTTCCATAAAACAGTTTCCGCTGTCGGCATAGGAGTAGATCATGAGATGATGTCAGAAACTTCTTTTTTCAGTATAATGAAGGGTCCTTAGCTACAATACAATGAGATACAGTTCAGCGGTTTTAATACTTTTAACAGGATTAATATTTGTGCCATCTATAATGTCAACTTTCTGACATTGTTGGCTCATTAAAAAATATCTGTATAATCATTATACTTCAGCGTGTTCCCAGAAAGCCTCCAGATTTTGGAAGTCCATGACAGAATGGATACGATCAGAGAGCACATCCCATAAGAAACTGAATTTAAAGTGTCATTATGCGCTGAAGAAAGTCACTGTGTCCATTTGTGCCTCTAGTTGTGTCAACATTACTCTGTCCTCTGCTTTCCTTCAGATAAGGGATCTGAAATAAAGCTGTAAAAGGGGACTGAAATTAGATTTATTTTAATCCAAAATGCAAGTAAGTGCCAATTAAATGTTCCAATCATCCAAACTTAAAAGAATTTTAATCTCATTTGCTTAAGCCTTCCTCTTGTCCACCTCACCATGATGTTTTTGCCCTGCATCTCTCCAACCCTGTCTTAGGCTGCCCAATGCCTGCAACGCTCTTACAAGTCATCCAGACCCTTTAACAGTTGGTGAGACTCAACTGAGTGGAAACTCTACCTCACCCTGGCCTAAACAACCAGTTTCTGGTGATGCTTATGGGATGGTGGAACATGCTGAAGGGTTGGGAGGCATTGATGGCTTCCAGAGCTGAAGCTCCCAGCATGCCCGCTACCGTGCTCTCCTTGCAACTAACTAGTTGTCTGGTCGCCAGGAAACCCCCCAAAACTTACTCCATTGCTCTGGGTGAGAGGGAGGGGTGCTGGGAGATGCGGTTTCAGTTCACACCAGTCTCCAAAATGTCACCAGTAATTGGTGTCAGCAGCTGGTACTGACTGGGAGCAGGGGGAAGGATGGTTAGGAGCTCCATACACTTGCAGTTGAGGCGCTGCTGGAATATTAATTATAGGGAATCTTAGAGCATTTTTAGGGGTTTCATAGTGCAGGTTTTAGCTAAATTAGGTTTCATTTCTCTTAGCTCTTTGTAAGCTGGATAAATCGGTGGAAGTATCCCATGTTGACCAATTTGGACCGTTTAATTTAAAAGCATATCTCCAAACTGATTACTTGCAAGGTTCTGGCCCCACTGAATGAAGCAGCAAAACTCCTCCCAGGCAGGATCTTCCCCTCCAGAGAAGGGAAGGGAGCTCAGTAGTTCTCATGTTTAGACGCCAATAGAAGATCATTATTTCACTGAGTGTTCAGTTAATATTTGCGATGTCAAAGAACCTGAACGGGACCATGCTTTGAAGCTTACGTATATTATAAAATATTATGTGAGTCAAAAAGGGTTTTCTGTGGTAGAAATCATCTGCCTGTAGTCTCTGAGATAAAAGGCGACTTTTTCTCCAGGAGACCGGAAGGAGAGGATGTCCGGGTGGGCCATTGCAGACTGTGTTGCCAGGACTTGTTTAATTTCCATTCCTCTGCATCTGCCTGGGTTGAGTGAGTTATTCGGAGCTGTCTCACATAGATTAATATCTCCCAGGACGGCAATTCAACAGCTTGCCTTGCCAGCTCTCTCCAGTTCCTTTTTGTTTGTTTGTGTGTTGCAGTGTAAATTCCTTACTGATTATTTTATTTGAATATTCCCCCTCCTCTTGTCTGCATCATTTTTATTTTTTATTAGTGCACAATAGCTAATTCATTCCTGCCTTGGTACCCCCTTCTTCCCCTCTTTCAAGCTCTTAGATGACAACCTTGATTTCCTTTTTAATTTTTTTTTTTTCCAACCCCTGCCTTCATTATTTGCACCTTCAAGCAAATTCCCCAGAGCCCTATAGATTCTTGTGGGAGACTTTCTGTACCAGTCTGCTGGATTTGCATCTCTCATCCAGGACACTGCGTAATGTTGTCCTGGAAATTTTTGCTGCCTTTGGAGGAGTATCAAAACAGAGTATTTGTTTCATACACCCCCATGCTGCCTTAAACTGTCAGTGGGGTGAGTTTCCTCCGGGTTGTCAGAGGTACAGGCAGTTTCCCCTCCTAGAAAACCACGTTTTCCCTCTTTCCCGAGGAACTGCATTCCCTGGCATAGGGCCAGGCAGGTTGGAGCAGTAACATCTTAATCCAGCATGGCTAAATCCTTGATGGTTCGTTTCTCAGAGCCCTGAGGAAAATCAAATAGAAGAGTTTTCACACGAGATAGTTTCCTTCGTATCAGAATATGCCCACGAAGACAGTGTTGGCTTCTCGCTTTCTGCGTAATAGGCTTTGCTGCCCTTTACTAATGTTATCTCCAGCTGTTAGACGATATTCCTCCTGGAGCCTGGGGGGGATCACAGGGATTCTGAAATTAGTCCCTGCTCGTAAATAATAGTGTTTAAATCTATACGATGCTCCTTAGAGCAGGTAACAGCATGACTCTTGCCTCTCCAGTCTCCAGCAACTGAAAGAGGAGGAGAATAATTGCATTTTCTGTCAGGAAAAAATACATTTGTGTTTGATAGAGTATTGGTTAGAGGTTGAAGGCTGTTGGAGGGGGGATGGGGAGCAGGGAGAAGGCGGAAGGGATGGGGGAAGGATACCTCCTCCAAAACTGTGGGAACTTTGGACCTTGCTTTAAGTGTCCAGAAAGCAGGTGCCACCTTGCAGGATAAGTAAAGTGAGTATTTAATTAAGCAACCACCCAAGAAACTGTTTGCTTCTGGTGAACTGCGGAGCCATTCACGCCAGCTTAGACCAATGCTGGCCAAGCAGTAGGACTAAGAAGTGTTGCCCATTTTCCTTTGTTGTTGCTCTGGCTGACCAATGTTCTCAACAGGAGAAAATCCAAGCCAACAACATTACATGGGGTCTGTGTCTGAAGCCAGGAGAGAAAAGCTGATTTCTGTATTTTCACTTGTTTGAGAAAATTTTAAACTTTGGGGGGCAGGGAGTGGGGAGGGGAGAAAAATAATTTTTTTCCTCTAAATATTTTTCCTATTAAAAAGAACTGTTGAGGAGGCATAAAGATTACAGCAGGTTCTAGTACAGAGAGTGAAACACAGAATCCTGTATTCATTTCCTTCTCAAAACATCAGTTTAAATCATTTGCTTTCTTTAGAATAGAATATACGCCGATTAGGAATCCAAAACCAAATTATCCCCAAAAGACACGCGTTCTGCATGGCGGTGAACCTACAGTACAAGTACCGCAACTGGGCACAGCTGGTAAAGGTCTGGAGGGTCTGGAAACTTCACTGAAATTTGAAGCAAAATTTGAAGTGTTTAATTAAAACACTTCTACAAGAGAGACACTTAACCAGTGAAAAGCATCTGCTGCAAACAAATATTACTAGCGTTTGGATACAGCGATTTATTAACTCATCATAACGAAATTATCAAATCCATGTAAGGAATTCCATACCTCTGGATCTATATTGAGTGGTCACTGTATTTGAGTCAGGCTGCTGAGAAATAAATTATTCATTTTAAGCCTCTTGCAAATTTCTTCCAAACCTGGTGGAGGTTTGATACCTCATGTGCCATTTTGTGTCTGTACCCAGAAAGCAGGAAGGTCTGGAGCAGCCGAGCGGACCCCAGGGTGCTGCGCTTTGGGACACTCGATTTCCAGCTCTCTCTACGCTTGGTGGAATATGCAATGTCTAAATCAGCGCTTGTGCTTCTGTGCGTAGGAAGATCAGCCCTCCAGGAACGTGCCAGGTCACTGACTGGAGAGCTCAGGCAGGCTGATGGTATCAAATACTGGGTATATCGGGAATCTCAGTCCCCAAGAGCATCCACGTGCCCTTTTCTTGCCCGCTGGGAAGCATTTCCTCTGCTTTAGAGCTGTAACGCTTGTGGTCCCGGGCTCCTCTGTGCTCTATTGAAGAAATATTTCGAGTTCAGGACTGAGGATGGAAAGCTGAGCTGCTGCTTTTCCACGGTTTCTGCATGGCTCATTGTCAGGGAGCCTGTTCATCCACAGCGGTGTCCTGCTGCCTCTATTAATAGAAGCTGGTGTGATATCGGTGCCTCGTGTCACACTGAGACTGGCACTTTTCACCCTTTGAAAATATTTACATTTTCTCTGGGTTAAACACTGTTATTAGTGTATTGAATCCAATTCTGTGACATGGAGCCCAGCGTCAACCTCTTCTCACAGCCACCCTGTCCCCATGAAGTGCTTTGCAAATGCCGATCTTTAAAAGCATCTCATACCGCAACCTCATGGGTGCCCAGGCTGGTCCCCAGTCAGGCACTGAACTGGCCATTTGTGCTGCACACGTGGAGAGGGGCCAGGTAGGCTTTGCCAAACGTCCTTCGGGAGCAGGGGAGGCACAGACAGGTTGGGAAGTGGTGAGGAACGAACCTGCAATACTCTCCTCAACCAACACCCACACTTGACCTGGTGGCCACATTCTTCTCAATGCACCCCAGGAGACCACTGGCCTTCTTGGCCACAAGGACAGATTCTGGTTCATGGGGAACTTGTCCGCGTTTATTGCTAGGAGCCAGATTGCCCACAGCCTTAATCCAGTTTGAGAAGAGGTGCATGAAATAACCCTTTTGCAACCCACTCACACAGTCCTGGCAGAAGGGCTTGGCACAGGAGCCCAGAGATGTGCTGGGAGCCCTGACCTCGGACCTTCCTGAGGCCAGGGGAGGGGAGGAGACAGGCTAATTTCGTGCTGTCTCTGCTAGGGAAAAGAGCCTACCATGAGTTTTTAAGGGCTTCTTCAATTGTTTGCATAACAAGAAGGAGCTGTTGAAGTGATATTTCAGGTGTAAATGCGGAATTTAAGCCTTTGCTTGAGGATGCGGTGAATAGGGTTTTATTTAAGGTTTTACCCAAAGGCACAGTCTAACCTGAGTTAGTTGTATATAAGATCTAAAATATTTGTTTTCCCTTTCTTCCAAACCCTGAATGATTTTCCTCTCCAACTTCATTCTCTGTTCTTTTCAGAAATGCAATAAATACTCCAACTTAATGCATTAAATATGAAAAGACTTACTGAAGGGCCCCAACTTATAAATGATTCAACAGGCCATATGCTGGGAAGCATCTATTTGAAAACATTTATTATTAATTCCACAGTTTAGATGGAGTTCCTATAGGGGAGCCATTTATGAAGTATTGGCTTCTAAAGTCCACCAGGTGTATTTATCTGTACGACATCACCTATACCCAAATAGCAGCAAAATATCAAAATGTTCCAATCGCTGATTTAGATAATGACTAGAAAGCGCTGGTGTTGCTGAGGTACCGAACACGCGTTTAGCTGAGACAGCAAACATTGTGTCACTAAAGCAAAGAGGGATTTCAGAGCTAGAACAAGTAGCATTAAACCGAATACAGGAAAGAAAATCTTGGGCAAAATGTTATAAATATTAATTGAACTAAAATAAGTACGTTAGTTAAGGACATGTCACCTTTGAAAGAAGAAAATTACTTTGCAGACAAAGATTTCATAATCTGAACCAAAACTAGCACTGATTTATGGAAGTAATAACATCCTTCTGAAAGGTCTTGGCCAGCTCCTTCTGGACTGAAACACATGGTAACTTGCTCATGCAGTTCACACAGTTTTGTGATACAGCCCAAACAAATGGTGGTGAAGAATTAACATCATAATGACATTTCTTCACCCTCTTGGATCATTTCATGTTGGCCAGTTTGGTGTCGAATTAAAAGAACTAACGGGTTCTTCCAAAAATGAGGTGGAGGTGCATGGAGACTGACAGGGGATCTCCCACAACATACGGAATCACTCCTGATTTCCCAATCTCAAAAAAAGGAGATTTAATTGTCATTGTAGTGTTATTGCAACGAAGTATTATAATTAGGTTTAGCATATTAGCACCAAGATGAGAGGAAAATAGATGGTTGTACAAACTTGTGAGTTATTGGGATGTTTCTGCAGCTGGAGGCAGCTGAGGTGACCTGGATCCTTATTATAACTGGTCCGTCACTGCGATCGCTGTGTCTGTGAGCCAGAAAGGAAAGGGCAGATCCATAAAAGAGACCAATTTCAGGGAAGTGTTTTCCTTCAGGCAGTTGCACATCTCCCCGGATGGACATTTTTGCAGTGCCTATGGTCAAACTGTTCAATAGCCAAGGAGTCTTCCCACAGGATTAAAAATACCCGAAGTTGTTCACAGCTTATTAAGCCTGAACGATACTCGCTGTTAGCAGTTCTGAGCCAGGCTAAGTGAGCCTCTCCTTACCACCAGAAATTACCCACGCAGAGAAATTATCCTAAAGCATCAAGAGCACATTCAAAGCGGATGTCCTCTAAACAGTGGTGCAGCTCCTGTGATGCTGGGGATCCCTGGCAAATTTTAAAATAGCAAAACTTCACAGTGATTCCATGATGAGAGGAGGCTGATCTGAAACGTGGTGAGAGGCCAGAGTCCTCCTGACACTCCTTGCAGTCCTTCGGCAGTAAGCGGGGCCGGAGGGAGGTCTGCTTGCGAGGCATCGAGGGCTCTGGCAGGGGGGGAAGTTCTTTGCGGTTGGGGTGTCACACAAGGGAGGGAGACAAGTGAGAGGCACAGACAAGACATCTAAAATATTAGCCTGGGTCTGATTCCACACCATGAAAAAATGACTTGTGAAATCCGTGTCAGAACTATATTCAGACCTTGTACTCCACAATCATCCCGCAGCTCTGGGTGTTACTGTGCTTCTCGGTATTGCTTTAAATTTTAATTTAGCCCCTCCTTTAGAGTCCCTGCTGACCATGTCTTTCATTTTTAAAGTGCTTTTCTCCTTTCTTTGTGCTGAGAGAACGTAAGAGGGATTAGAAGTGGTGTCCTGAACACCGCAGTGGACTAATCAGACAGTCAAGCCTAAATAAAAAGTGTTTCATAGACAGTAAGAAAATACACTTAATAGTTTCCTTTTAGCTTTTCTACTTAGTTAGCAGAAAAGCCTAGTCGTGAGGGGGAAAATCAAATATCTAAATATTTATGCTGAAATAATAGACCTCACTCCCATGCCGTCTGCATTCACAGGAGTTAAAGACGCTTTATCCTGCATTGCAAATCCAGATGTTTCTGGAGTAACCTTTATGGATTTACAGTAGCCTGAATGAAATCAGGGCCTGAACAGCTCCCATTTCCACTCAGCACTCATTGTCCACATGCATATTTCATGACCGTCACTGCTAGCTCATGGGCTACTTTGCCATTTGCAATGAGATCCTGCTCTATTTTTCTAACCCAAACGACTTTTCGGTCTTCTGTTGAAGATTAAAGACAAGGCTGGTGGCTCCATGAACAAGTACCAAGTGACAAAAGAGAGTTGTGCGCTCAGCTTGAAGATATTCCTCTGATGAAAGGATGTTTTTCTAATGTGTGGCTGCCACGTGAAGAGCAGCAGCGCAGCTTTCGGTGGTTGTCTGTGTCAGTAAAGATACACCTTCAGTTTTCAGTACCTCGCTGCCTCCCATCTTCTGGGGGAGAGGAATATGGACAATGTAAAGAGGGCCTAAGCTAACAAAGAGGTGCCACTTTGTCATAAGTGATCTTAAGCTTATGACCAAAGTTTCCAGTATTAGGGGAGTGCTGGATTGAACATCCCCATCCCATTAAAAGATCTAGCACTTCTGCAAACCTAGATGGTGAGACCCCCCCTGCAGTGCTGGGTCCAGCTCGGGGCTCCTCAGCACTGCAGAGACAGGGAGCTGCTGGAGCGGGGCCAGAGGAGGGACACAGCAATGACCCGAGGGTGGAACCCCTCTGCTGGGAGGAGAGGGGAGAGAGCTGGGGGGGTTCAGCCTGGGGCAGAGAAGGCTCCGGGGAGACCTGAGTGCAGCCTTTGAGTGCTTCAAGGGGCCTGTCCGAAAGGTGGGGAGGGGCTGTTCATCAGGGGCTGTTGGGACAGGACAAGGGCTGATGGGTTCAACTGACAGAGGGAGATTGAGACCAGAGAGAAGGGAGAGATTGTTGATGCTGAGGGTGGTGAGAGCCTGGCCCAGGTTGCCCCGAGAGGTGGGAGAAGCCCCATCCCTGGCACCATTGCAGGTCAGGTTGGCCCTTGGGGCTCTGAGCACCCTGCTCTGGTTGCAGATGTCCCTGCTCCCTGCAGGGGCTTGGACTAGAGGAGTGTTGAAGCTCCCAACCCAAACCATTCTGTGATTCTAGTTACCTCGCGTTGGGCTCTTCAGCACTGAACGTGCCCTGTTACAAGGGACAGAGCACTGAGGGGACTGTGAAATCGCTCCAGCTGAGATGAGAACACATCCTTTCCCTATCCACAGCTCCTTTTTTAGATTCAGCTGAAACTAACTTATGATGCTGGTGTGTAATGCGGGGTGAAGTGATGATCTGGAGACTCGGTAGCTGCAAAATGCAGGAAGCTGTAGAAAAGCCAGAAGCTTGGTTTAAGAATCTTAAACCCCATGGGTAGATGCTGTTCTTCATGGTTAGGATTTGCTAATTGAGATGTCAGGAGGTCTGCTAAAGGAACCGTCCAGCTGTGAAACCCATCATTAGCAACTTGCGTGTGGTTTTTGTAATGTGCCGTTTCAGTTTCTCAAGGGCTGCTCCGCGGGAGTATTAAAGTGTTAAACCTTCTAACAAGAATCCCATATGCTTGGTCCTATACAGTTATTAAAGGAATATGTATGCTGGGGTTTGTTGAACATTCATACATCAGGAATGGGTTTGTTTTAATATTTTCCCCATATTAACATTTTAACAATCTAAGCAGTTACTTTACAATATTTTCCCTTGGTTCAGGAGTTCTTGATCTTCCTGTTAAGTCAATATTCTGATGTGGCAAGTGGAGAACTCCACCGCCAGTGGAATGACAGCAGTCAGGGAGCAGTTATTTCCTGATGTTTAGATATTAAAGGGGAAGTTCAGCTGATGTCAGTAAATCCATCCAAAAAGGAGAAAGCATCTCATTCAGGCTACATCTCACTCAACAGCAACTCTCATCTAGCACTTCTTTCCTCTCCCAAGAAACTTCATGGAAAGAAATTTATGGAAAGGAAAGTTTATTATCATTTTTAATTAAGATTAAATGCAATTATGCTTGAAATCTTGCCTTCTCTTTTTTACAGGCTGTATGCACACCACCGTGGAATAAATTAAAATATGGTTTGCCCGTGCTTCTACAAAAGGATTCCCTTCCAAACTGCCCAAAGCCCATTAGCTACGTCTCTCTGCCTGCAGCAAGAGTATCAACATGCTCTGTAAATCTTCCCGGTTCTCTCATTTCCTCTGGCGGTTTACGCAGCAAACAGAAAATGTGTTACAGCATTCCGTATGCTTCTGCAATTGCGATGCTTTTCTAAATGAAAAAGCTTAGACTTTCCCACTGTCTTGCTTCGTCCCTTCCTCAGCAATTGCTGCGAGAGACAACTTGATGCCAGTTAAAGCAGTCACAGATCCTCCTACTTGAAAACTCTTCTTCTAGTCAAATAGTGATGCAGCAGCCCTGCCTGCCCAGCCTGCAGCTCCTCCCGTGGGTGCCAAGGCAGGGTTGGTGGGTAAAACACCCAAAATAATAATATCACACACCCAAATAATATAATAATAATAAAATAACACAACCAAAATAATAAAAGTTGCCCTCATAACTAAAGTGACAAAACTCCATTTATTGTACATGGCTGAGAAGTCCTATGCTGGCTCTGGCTAGTCCTAGTTTTAGTCTGGACACCACAAAGCCAACCTGCCTTTAGTCCTGCGGTTCATTCCCAGGTCCTAATATTCATTATCTCACAGGTTCTTCACTACCACGACCTATGGAATTGTCTCCAAAAAGACAATGGTGTGATTTAAAGGATTATGGGTCCCTTCCCCAAAAGCAATATTGAGTGTAGTGAATAGTGAAAACTGCATCAGTTTTTGATTCCTCTGCTTTAGCTCGTTCTCCAGCACCACCCCATCAAGCATTTAATCCTTAGTCACCCTCATATGCTCTCGTGTCATACTTCCACAGGATGCAACACACATTTTGAGCTTCACCCTGTGAAAATACCACTGCACAATAAAACCACACAGCATTTTGCATTATGGGAGCTCAAAAAAAGGATGAGAAAAAAAATCACAATACTGTGTTAGGGTTACAGGAACTCAGGGCTAAGTCCCTGATGCCCAGTTTGCTCTTGAGGAGGCTAAACCCAAGAGCTGTGTGTGTTGAGCACTCTGCATCGCCCGCACTCCAGGAGCTGGCTCTGGAGGAGATGCATATGTCAGTGATGCTGACAAATACGCCCAAGTTACTGCCAGGTGAACATTCCCCAGTGCAGTTAGAAAACATGTGAGATGTGGAGCTTGAAGTGTTCACCTTGATGCTCAGCACGCTGCTGGAGATTGGCTACTGGACACACCAAATTTAGATCTTATCTATTCTGTCCACTTCTTGTCTCTAACGTATTTTTATTTTCCTTAACGATTTCCAGCACTATCCTGACTGCTCCTCATACTGTTAGGAACACAAGCAGTTTTGTCCCTCAGAATAGCAATCACGTGTTTCAGGGTCTTTATTTCAGATTTAAAACATTCTTGTACCAAATACTCCCAACCAAAGCCGAACCCCAGCAGTACCTCCTGCATGGCCCCTGTACGAGGCAAACCACATCAAAAAGAACTTCAGTCTATAGCCCTCATGAAAGATGGTTGTTAGGAAGCTGCGTTAGGGACGGGGCCAAAGAAATCACTAAGTACCTTGCTGAAGAAGTAGAGTTCTCAACACCGTTTTGTCCAATCACGGTCTCACACGAGCTGTCAACACACTGCAGCGCTGAGTCAAGCTGTCAGGACAATTGCGTCTGATGAAACTAATGAGGGGTTGATTACGGGTTTCGATGGAGTATGAAATCAAAAGTTCGGTGGTTGGTTGTCATTGACACAGTTGTAGGGCACTTTACCTCTCCTAAATTGCAAAGTATGATCAGCTTTGCGTTAGGTTCTTTACAGCAACCAGGATTTTTAATTACAGAAAACACTCATCAAGTATGAACAATCCAATGTGGACAATATAGAGCACAACAGAGCAGAATGAGTAATCTGAACCCTTTCCAGACTAATAAGAATAACTAGTCTACGAATCAAAGGATAGCTGAATATTCCCCAGTACCTTCCCTGCTTTCAACTATTTAATCCAAGTACCTTCTTCAAATGAGAAAATCTGTCTCAGCTGAAAAAAGCTCGTGTTTATTAACAGAAAAATCAAAGCACAAAAGCAACCGCTAGACGGGAATCTGCACAACTGAAAGTTATGATTGTTTCATAATTTTCTCTGCTAGAAGATCAACTTCTTTTTTTACTTGTATCTTTTTTCCCTTGGCATTTTTTCTTTGCGTTGCAATCCCCCCCAAATTTACCAGAGCTCACGGGGGACAGCTGCCTGCCCTCAGCCCGTGGTACTCTGCTTTCAAGTGTTTAAGAGGCCTCGGAAGAGCAATTAGCTGTACGTGCTGCCTTTTTAGCGATACATTCTTCTGAAAACTGTGTAATTGATGCAACACACAAAACATACCATTTCGTGTGAAGTATCTGTACGATGAGACACTGACAAACCTCTCGTGATTAAGAAAAAAATGACGTCTGATGAATCTGTGAGGGAGGTATACGGATTTATAAACCAGGAGATGTCTGATTTTTTGCGTTGTTGCATTCAAATGACTGAACATAGCAATTAGAACAGGCAATTTTAAAAAATGTCTCTGTTTTACCATAAGAAACAGACTTCTGATTATTTTGAGATGTTAGACCTAGTGATAGGGATGAATCTCAAAAGTGTCTCCTCTCAGGGATCATGGTTTATTTTAGTCCTGGAATTTTTCATGCAAAATTGACTTGACTTCACTTTTATTTTTGATGAGCCCTGGCAATAAAGACATAAAGATCTTGATGTGGAAAAACGTTAATGCACGCCATCGCTCTCACATCATTTTCAGCTTGGAGTATGTATAATAGCTCTTATAGCTTGGATTTATAGTTGGCTAAATGTTCAGTTTACGTAAACCAAACCACCTCGATCGTTAGATCTTCAAGAAATCCAGCTGGCGATCAGCTGTTCCGGACCTCCGTGTCAGGAGGTATCTGTGTGTGAATCGTAGTGGTGATCTTCTTTCTCTGCCACACTTCTCCTTCTTTTCCACTCTTTACGTGGTGAATATTTAACACCCTTTCAGTGCCAAACAGAATAGTGTGCTGTGGGTGACCGACATTCCAGATGTTTATGCGTTTATCTGTTACTTCTACTTCCATTATTTTCTGTTACAAAGTGCATTTGGTGTCAGTCCCAAGACCAGTTTGATCCATTTGAAACAAAATCCGTGGGGTTTGTACTTTCAGACACCTACTGTGTGAACAGAGAGTTACTGTAGCTCAAAGCGTATTATCAGCGTGGCAAACTAAAGGTTAAAAATGCTCAGATTTCATTTTCACACTAAGCCGCTGAAATCCTCGGTATTTTCCAAAATCAGTAATGATCTGAGCACCTAATGTGAACCTCTGTGAAGTGTTTTGCATTTAAGAAGGGAAGAATTTCACAGCACAGCGTTTGCCAGGGCACAAACGCTGCGATACGCTCTGTGGGGCGGCCAGACGCTTTCCATCCTCCCCACAGCCCGACCCGCAGGGCGAGCAACAAAGAGCGGGCGGCACTTTTAAAGAACGCAGTGCGTTTGAAACAGTGGAGGAGAAACCTCTCTGCGCCAAAATCGGTAGCGGCTTGAAGGGAATATCTGCCGGAACAAAGAGAAACCACCTATGGGAACAACAGAGTCATCCTCAGTAAAGCCGACCACTGAAAGCAAAGTGATTTAATAGCAAAGCCAAATCGAGATTTTCAATATTAAATATTTTTGATAGTAAACCCCAAATCTTACATTTTACAATGTAAAATTTACAATGTAAATGTTACAAATATATGTTTGTAAAATGTAAGATTATATGTATATTATATAGAATATACAAATATATTTGTATATTATATATATAAAATATATATTTACAAACGTGTATTTTAAAATAAATCATTGCACTCTGCCTACATAACTGTCCTGTAATTAGCAGAATATTTAAATCCCCCCTCGGATTTAGCACCGATGCAGGCAGGCAGAGTGTGGCTGCAGATTTCAGGCTACTGCCTATTTATTCTGCCCTCAGCCAAAGGAAGGGAACAGTGACAAATATTCTGGGTTTCTGTGCCCAGAGGGGCGGTGGGAGTGCGAAGTGGCTGCAGCAAAATCAGAAACATTGCCTTTTTTTTTTTTTTTCCCCTGGGAATTGAGACTGAGTTCCAGAAGACTGCGATTTAAACAGGATTTCAGCCCTCGTAGTCCCCAGAATTCCCTCAACTTCAATGGAAAGGTGCACATTGAACGCATAACAAAATGCTCTTGCACTATAGGTGGAAAAAAGTTGTTTGGAAAGCACTGATGGGAATAGCTTTTAATATCCTATTGCCAATCATCAATAATTTAATTCAAGCTGACTGCAGCTGGCTTTATTATCTACCCTTTGAAGAAATCACAGCTAATCCATTGCTTTAAACTTTTCTTCATGTTAGTGACAAACCTGCGCTCTCGTCTCTGACTGGAATTTAAATAGGTGGCAGGCTTTGTGTCCCTCAGTGCCTCGCCAGCCCTCCTTTCTCTTATTAATGCAGTCCTACTTTCACAAATGTTCGTGGAAAAAATGGAAGCGCTGGGGACCCTGCGTTACACAACACCGATCGCACCCTGCCGCCGCCTCCTCACGCCAATAACCTTTATAATAAGGTGACCAGAAACGCTCACAGCATATTGAATATGACCTCATTACGGGTTATAAATGCTCAACAACCCTTCGTTTGCTTGCACCTCACAGCATGGGTCGAATCAGCTTGTGGCTGTGGGCACGGGCTTGGCTGACCTAGTCCTCGAGAGAGCATGATTTGGCTGGCTGTCTTCAGTGAGCACTTTGTATTTTTCTGTTTGTTTGCTGTTGGAAATCAGGGTGGGAAAGTGCCTAGAGCCGTACGTCTTCCATTCTGGAAGGATTTTCAGTCCTTGCCATGACACAAATGCAAAACCTTGCTGCAACGTTGATTAGTGCCGTTCTAAGGATGGGCTGGAGCTGAGCAGAAGAGCTACTGGAGGTTCCCTGAGAAATAACACCAAGGAGGTCGTTCTTAACATTCAGCATGAAACTCCCAATTTCAAAGCAATCCGACGTGCTGCTTCAGTGATGATCCACCCCGTCCCTTTTCAGCCGCCTCCACACCTAGGCAGCCTCCTATAATTTCTTTCTCTCACCAATGCTTGTTTTAATCCATCTATCCAGCTTCATCACACCTCCTGTTGCTCTTTTCTACGCTCTCGCTATGCCGATATCTTTCTGGTATAGGAATGCCTCGAACTGAGCAAAATTGTTGCAGGTGATGTCACTGGAAGACTTCAAGGAGAAAAATGACTGTTGGCATGTCCCTGCTCCATGATGAGATCCTGCACAGGCTGCAGTTTTAATCCTTAGTGGCCATTTCAGCTTCTATTTCCGAGCTTGCGCGCAGACTTCCTGGTGCCAGGAGGACCCATCCGGGGTGGGCGCAGGGCGGCTGTGCGAGCAGGAATGGTGTGTTAGGCTGTAGAGCCAAAGCACGGTCTAATTGGGTGCCCGTGGATGCACTTGGCATCTATATGAGCGTGTAACTTCACAGCTCGCTCCTAGGAACTCAGCTGGCCCCGCTGCAAAGCAGAACGGCTTTTTGTTTAAGGGAATGAACTCGCTTCCTTTGAAGCCAAACTCTGTGTGGGTTCGAGGACCATTTCCTGCAAGGTCCCAGCCCAGAGGCAGTAGGAAGAAGACAACCAGGTTTGGCTCTCTCTGCCCCCTTTCCCCACAGGCTTTGCTCTCCCAGTTGCCCCATGCTGGCACTCCAGGGTATGTCAGATACACCCTCTGGTGTTTGTCTGCCACCCTGTGCCACTCTTCGGAGCACCCCTAACTCTGGAGCTTGCCTGATTTCTACTTCCATGTATATTTGCATTTTCCACCCTAGTTATAACTCTGGTGCGTACTCAAGTAGGGGACAATATGTAGCTTTAGTCCACGCTGGAGGCATCATCTTTTCATCATCTCTTTAATTCTTTTCCAGCCATGCCAAGGGAACTAAAGAATATTCATGTTCTGGAAGGGACTAAAAGCACTCTGGAAAGACTGAATGGTTCAGAATTCGGCCAGCACTGAGCAGCACAAGGTCCAAGTGCCCACTTTTCCACTTGCGGTCTATGAGAGCTCACAGTCTGCAAGGAGCTGTCACAAATGGATGTAAACCAGACAGTACTCTTTCAGGAGCCCTTCTATCCTATGTGCTGCATCATAATCACGTCATGTGTAAGTTGGATGGAATATATAAGATCTTTCTAATGTAAAAATGGGTGCTGGACACACCAGAGGATAAACTACCCGGTCATCAGTCAGACACAGTTCAACCGAATGGCCCTGTGACATTGCTAATATCAGAACTGGATAGTCTACAGAAGTTTTTCCAATAATAAGACTCTGAGGAGGAAATGTCTGCACATACCTACTAAATCCTTTCCTTTTTAAGTTACCCAAAATATGTGATGGCTTTAAAAATCATGAAATGAAAATGCAAAGCCAATGCAAATCTCACAGAGGAGTATCTATCTACAGAGAGATCAAAAGCAGGTCTAGGTGTCCCACCAATTACAAGTACTCCTCTGCTACCCAGCAGGTTGGATTTCAAAGCATTTGTGTGGTCACTGCTGCTTTCCCTGCTTTACAATTGTCCTCTATCATATCTCAGCAAGCATGATTTGAAGAACTGAGAGAGCAGCAAATCACAACAGCGACAAAAAAACCTCCCCCATGGCATAGAAGTGAGTTACTGAAGAAAACACAGCAAATAAATTTCAGCAGGAGCAATGTCAGGTATCAAATAGGAGAGGAAGACATCCTCCTCCAGGCAGTAGAATGTATGTTGGTTTAACCCAGAACTGGCAACGGCAGTTCTGTAGCTACAGACTAGCCCATCGAATCCAGCAGCACTAACTGAAAGCGTCTTCTAAACCCCTTCACAGACATGATGCAGACCCAGAATGAGTAGAAAGAACGTCATCCACAGCAGTTGGTAGACCAGACCGTATCCAATATTCACTGAGTCACACGGAGGAGGGACCCTGCTGGGGAAAAGGAGGCAAAAGGGCCTTTCTCTCCCCCTGGTTCTCCTCCTGTTCCTTTCTGTCTCCAGGCATGTACCACGTAGAACCTGGTCTAGCAGATAAGGACTTCTATCTCCAACTGGCTGTTTGGAACCAAGCGCTGAAGTCTTCTCCTTAGCATCAATGGGCTTTGGGTTGAACACACATGAAATTCAGGAACAGGACAAATAGCTCCTTACTTTTAAAGCAGGATATCCTGGGGAAAGCTGGACTCGATGGTTAAAGGGTAACTGTGATGTAGCTGGCAAAAAATAGCGAGGAAAAAAGGAAGCTGGTAATAGGATCCACAAAACTTTGCCACTCGTTTAAGCTGATCTAGTACATGACTTTGCACATAAATTAATTTCATTTCTAATCTAAAATGTGATGATATGGAAGAACTAAGAAAACAATGAAAACTATGTTTAGTGATCTTACTCTTTTCATCTGATGAGTGAATTTTCTGAGAACATGCAGTACCTGTTTTAAATTTCCTTATTTTTCTACATTTTTTAAAATAAAAAATTCCCACTTTGTGGATTATTTAATCCCCTACAATTCCTTATTAGGGCTGTGATTTTATACCTAAGGGTAGCGACTGGCATTGTTTCTTTCTTGTAGCTAACCTTAATAAACTGTAATTGGCTTTCACTCAAATGAATTTTGTTTAGTCACCAAAAAATGTCTTTTTGTGATTAAATGTATCTTGGGTTTTAGCCAACACATATCTTGGTTTGCTTATACATTTAGGGAAAAAAAAAACCAACAAAGCAAAAACCAAACATTAGAAAGGGATGTAAACTCAGTCAACAAAAACTTTTCATTAGAAATTGTTTTTATATTTATTTATTTGTAATTCCTTTTCACTCAGCTCTAATATATGAGCACTCGGTGATCACCAGTAATTTATCTGTTTGGAAAAGTTTTGTAACACAAATTATTTCCTCTTTTCTGTTACTTACTTGAAATCTGAGGACTTATTGCAATCATACCTTAGCCTTTGTAACTCCACATTTTCTCCCTGTTTCTGTGCATCCCTGACCCTTGTCAAAGCAATGTGGGCAGTGATGTAAACCAGAAAGCACCTGACTCGTTTTGAGCTGAGATGGAAGTGTCTCTTTATTTAGAATTTCTGCAGAAAATGGCTGGGCAGAGTGAGGCAGGCGAGGGAGGAAGCACAGAAAAATAGTCCCAAATGGCTCAGACACAGACCTGAGGGTCTTTACAATGTCTTAAAACTTTGTCCCAGAGAAAACACTGACATCCTGAAATACACACGTAAGGCTCACAGACCAGCTTTTCACATTTCACAGTTGTCTGTCCTCTCCTATCGCAGCGTCTCGTAAACTGGAGAATCACGGAGCAAACAGACCTGCACGCTCTAGGGAAAGGCACTGAGCGATCGCCCGTGGCCACGGGAGACTGTGGTGGAAAGCTTGTGGTCTTCAGGACAGACGAGACTAGAGGAGCATCGTGCTTTTCAATAAAATGAAAATCATCTTTATATATAGACTGATTGGTGCCGGGAAGACTCAGCAGTTGCTGGGAAGTGCTGACAGCAGCTAACCACAACCTCCCGGTACGTTATTGGAACACCCTCTTTCTGTCTGCGTTTGCCTGCTCTCCATTGCTGTTATTCAGTACACCCATTTGTGACATCCTGTCCATTTTTCTGCCAGGTAGAAGACGATTTGGTAGAGCTGATCCTTAACGAGACTCCCGTAAAAGATTCAGGTCGTAGGTAATTCTACTTAATAGAAATGTTACAGGATAGCCGGGTTGTGGTCCTCGTCTCTTTTTATTCCTAGGAGCATTTATACGAAGGATGATAATATTAGTAATATTATTTTATGTTTATACAGTATTTTCCATCCGAGCTGCTTCAAAGCATTTGTGAAAAATGTTTAGCATGCAGTAGTTCCATGAGGAGACCTCTGATTTCCAGACTTGTCTCTGCACAGTTGGACCCATCTTTCTCATCTGCCCTGTAAGCTGTTGGAGTTCATTATCACCAGTTAAAAATAGCTCGTCGTGCAGCTCGGTTCATGTAATTACCTAAAATTATGCCAAACTCATATAATTTAGGTCGATTTATGCCAATGTTCTGGTTGATAGAAGAATTTCCCAGGCTGTGGTTATTATAATCCAAAGAGACTATTGCTGCTTATGGATGTCCCCCAAAGGGAGCTGATTCTCTTCTTCCATCATCCTCCTGTCCCCTCCTTCAGTATTTGCTTCATTGTTAGAAACTTCCCTGAGATGGAGCAGTGAAATGAGGTCCCGTGCCTGGGTAAAGCTTTACCTTTAGGAGCGGTGGGACATAGTCTATGCTTTTCTGCTTTCATTTTGAAACACAAAATAATTTAGATAGTAAGAGACTTTGGATCCAAGGTCCTGCTCAAAGCAGGTCTAGCTCCAAAGTGACCTGGTGTGGCCCGTGGCCTTGGCCAGCTGAGTTTTGAGTATCTCCAAGGACACAGGTTAGAATCTCAGGATTGTTTAGGTCAGAAGAGACCTTTAAGATCATTGAGTCCACCTGTTAACCCAGCGCAGCCAAGTCCACCACTGAAGTTCTCCAGCTTGTTGGGGGCCCTCTGAATGGTGGCCATGCACCCCAGTATACCCATCTCTCCCCCCAGCTTGATGGGGCCCACAAGCTTACTGAGGGTGTGCGCCATCTCCTTTCCACATTGTGAATGAAGAGGATGGATGAGATAGGCTCCAGTGGTGACCTCTGAGGATGCTGCTTGTAGGCAGCCGCTGGGTGCACTTGGGACCACACTCAGCAGTTCAGCTAGTTTTTCACCCGCTTTACAGTTCACCCATCCAGGTCGGTTCTCTGCAAGAAAAACATGTGCAAGAAACTCTCATTCCTTATAGGTTTCGAGCTGGATTCTTATCATTCTTTATTCTTTTACCAACCCTACCTTTGCTAAACCTGACAGATTGAAGAAATCGGGTGAAGCAGGTACAGAAAACAAGAATTAATGACAAAACCTGCTTTCAGTTTCTCCTCCCCTCTCTGTTTTTTAATGACTTGAGTGTTCTAACCATAGAGAACCGTGGGCAAAACACACCTCGCCACCACTGCTTGTGAGGGAGATGCTGCTCCTGTGCTGCCGGAGTTGAAGACCTCCCTCACATCCAACCGTGGCAGAGGTGCTCTTTGGGAAGGGAAGAGCAGAGCAGACAAGCTGCCTACAGGTATTGCCACCCAGAGCTCGGGGTTTACCTTCTGCCTGCTTGTTTCTCACCCCGCTGTAGTTGCAAGACTCATCTGCTCAGCTGTCCACAGGGACAAGTGATTAGGTGAATAATCCTCTTCTGAAGCGCTGTAGGTGTTTCACTTAGTTCGGCTTCGAAACAGGGAGGTGACAAATCAAGCCCATTCTGTCTCTCAGATAGGATAGTGCTCTTCTTTACAGAGAGCGCTTCCAATCCTGATTACAGGGCTTTTTAGAATAAGTATAAATGACTCCGCTCCTTCCACTGGAACAAAGTGGTTTTTCTCTGTTTTTATTCTCCCCCGAAGAAAAAGCTTGTTTCAGTTTTATTCGGTATCGAAATTACCATCAAAACGCAATCTGAGGCGGCGTGTTGTTGTTTCTTCATTTGCAGATCAGCCTTTGACAGGCGTGCCTGAAGGCAAAATAGCTTCATATCCCCAACAACCTTCTGGCAGCTGAGATCTATAAACAGCTTATACAACGTGCAGATTGCTGTTTCAACAAACCAGGACGGCTTAACATAAATCTCCGAAAAGTCAGGTAAGTAAATTAAACTCTCGACAGTGAACACGTTCAGCAGCAGAGAAAAGTGGACAGTGGTTTAATAAATCTCTTTTTAAGTGCAACTCATTTTGTTAAAGGAAATATTGAAAAAATGAGCAAAACGTGGGTTGGTTCTTCTAAATGTTGCACCAAAGTCAAAACAACGGCACTGAGTTACTGCCAGAAACCAGGAAAGCTCAGCCATGCCTTAAGGGTAAGAAGAAGGAACCGAGGTTCCACCCTATGGTACATATCCTTACTACAATTTCAGATTACAAAGGAGTTTAGGGACGAGTTGTGCAGTAAATAGCCAGAACTCCAATGCTTGAGGCTGAGCTCTGTCCTCCTCTGCAGGAGCAGTTCCTCTGGGCTTTATCCCTGTGAGCTTTGCTAGGGCTGACACGTTTCGGATTCCGCAGTGACACTGTACCTCTGGGAGGGATGTGCAGAGTTCAAAGTGGAGATTTTTTTCACAACGAGGAGACTGGATGTTCTGAAGAATGTGATTAAAACTAGCTCGTGAATCATTAGGTCAACAAATGCAGAGAGAATGTTTCGCCTAGGCAGTTGGCTATCCTCGGGAACGCATCAGTGGCCGTAACTATCCATAAAGAAGCGTTAAATATTGTAGTCTTAGAATTTGGTCCAGCCATGCAGTCATTTTATCTTCCCCTGTAGTTTATTTGTCCAGTTTTACTAGTCTGAGGAACAGGAAAAAACCCCTCCCCAGCCTGTACCCCCCTGCTGGGCTGCAGCACAAAGCTGGCGTGGTGCTCACCCAGAAGACAGTAAAGCTTCTTTGCTCCATGGACTGATGAGATCCCTGTTGCTTGGGTGGAAGGAAAAAAGAGTCCTGTGTCCCTGTGGTTAAGTGATGCAAGTGTGTACATCAGATTTGTCGCCTGTTCACCAAGCAGTCCCATAACCATGGGAAAAAAAAATGTGGCTTGACTTTAAAACCATCACAAACTGAAGGGAAAATAAAACCTGAAGTAGAGGACTGCTCCCATCACATTCCGAAGTGTTTGGTCCAGTGAACAGTGATATCTTGCTGAATAATAACAATACTCATCAGAAGGTTTAAATCTCTACCTCTGCCGTCCACCTCTGGGTGAGACACCAGGTATTATACTTTTCTTCTCATGGGATTATCGAATATCCAGATTTTGTGGTGGACGTTGGATGCTGTAGAAAAGCATTGTTTAAGCACAGCAGAACCCAAGTGGAGAGTTTTCTTTTCCAGGCAGTACCTATGTCGTAACTACAGCTGCATAACAGTGACTCAAGAGATAATGCTCCTCCAAAAGATCGAAGTTGTATCTAGGGGTGCACCTGTACAAAATGAAGCACGAGCGGGTGCTCTCTCGTGGTTTATACTTCAATTTTTTAGCAGACTTGTGTCTTGTCCGTTAAGCGGGAACGCACTCTGCCAGTTCTGCTAGCACAGCTTAAAGCCTCTCAAAGCAGTCGCGTTTCTCCAAGATTTACCCTGCGTGGCTCTACGTTTACACTCCCCAGGTACTTTAAATACTGAATTCTCTAGTTATGTTTAATTTCTGAAACGTGTTTCATTTTGCTTGCTAGTACAAAGCCTGACGGAAGCTTTTTAATCCATTTCGGCGTTAGCACACATTCTCCACAGTATTTCAGCTGAAGGCTTTCCTGTTTGTCTTAATTCACTGCGAATAAATTTGCTTCCACAATTAGCACACAGGCCCCTAAAGCCAGAAATACCCTGAATTATTGTTACGGTGCATTTTGGGATGTGACTTAATTATTAAATCTAAGCACTAGAACTAGAAGCTTATTTTAAGTATTAGGCAACTTGCAAGACAGAGTTGAGACTTCCCAATGGAAATATGATGATCTTTACAGGTTTCACTAATGAAACCTGCTTCAAGGGATGTGAGGAATTATGTAACATTCAAAAATTAGGAGATAAAACAGTTTCCTTTTTAGGAAAAAAAAAAAAAAAGCCTGCTAAAGTATATATGTCAATTAAGAGCCTTAGGCCAGTTATTTTAAACTCCTCCAGACGTGCACAGGACCTGTTGTCACTCCTGTTGTGACTATTTCTGGGAGCAAGACAGAAATATTGAGTGGGTTTAGAGCTTTCCTTGGGGTTTGGAAGGGATCTCTGGAGATCATCCACTCCAACCCACCTCCTAAAGCAGGATGCCCAGAGCAGGGTGCCCAGAGCAGGGTGCCCAGCTGGATATTCGTTCCACCCCCAACCCCAGGTCCATTTCAAAGCCATGTTGAGGTGCACGTGGAATGTATTTTAAATAATCTAAACTTTCAGTCCAAATTTGTTTCAACAGTTAAACTAGTCACTCTTTTCTATGCAGAAAAATTACTGTTCCTTCATTTTCCGCTTGTCTTTTCAGACTGATAAATTAACCTCCCCATTAGCAAGGGTTTAGCTGGAGGAACAGGTCCAGGCTGGGGTACTAAATGTCAGGAAAGATGTTGATCAATCAGAGCACACTGAGAAAGATCAGAATAGCAAAGCCTGGAAATAATGACCTTTGAAACACGAGAGGAAGAAAAGACCACAGAGAACATACTAATTCTTTTGAAACACACACATCTGCTTCCTGTATGGAGGGTACACGATGGGCATAGCGAAGCAGCAATAAGCTTAAATAACACACAAAAAGTTTCAGTTTAGATATTAGCAAAACCAATGAAAACAGCGGAGCTCTGGAGCTGGTTGTCTGGGGAGACCACGCAATCTCTGCTAACAGACGTCTTTAAGAAGCATCTCTTAAGATGGTTCTAGATCTTGCTTTCAGGTGTGAAGTTGAGATCAGGCGGTTTTTGAGACACTTGCCAGTTCTGTGATTTCCTGCTTCTAAGTTCTGATTCTTATTAATGATGGCATTTTTCCTGTCTCATTCCATGACCGCCCAAGGGATGTTATCTTCCTCCGATTCTTCCTTTTAGCCATCTAACATTTCTTCCGATTCCTGCCATTTGGTTTGCTGTCTTTGCCTGTAATGCTATTCAAGAGCCATGCTTAGAGTTTCTAGTTTGCCATTCCTTTAATTTTACCGTGAAATAATCACACTGCCAGAATACAATGGGATGTCCCACAATGTCTAATGTTTCTACTAATGGTTCAGATTTGAACTGGAATAATATTCCTCATCAAAGTATCATACCGGGAGCCTCAGGTGGTCTCCATAGCCTTGAATTCAAAGCATTACATCAACCTGAACCTCAGAACTGCCCTTCTAATGTCTCTGCAGCAGAAGCCTCAACAACCTTCAGTTGAAATGATGTTGCCCACGCACATTCATACATCTCCTGTTATAACACTAACACAGCAAGGTCTCTGCACCGTTTCACTGATACTCTCCTGAGACTCTTGCTGCCACGTGAACACCACTTTTGTGTGAGCAAGGAGTGCCTCAAAGTGACAAATACACCTGTTCTCCAAGGTTGCACATTGAAATGGGTGTCAGCACGATGTTTCTGAACAGTTACCCTCTATGCACATTCAGCAAATACTAAACTCACCTTGACCTTCGGTTCTTACGCAGTAATTCGGGAAATGCTCAGCTGGGTAATATGACCCCGATCTCTTTTGCTAATGTTTCTGTCTCATTTATTTCATAATTTATATTTTACATCAGTTGGATATGAGTTTGCCTTGAGGGATGCGGGACTACTTCTGTTTTAGTTTTAAATGGAAACTTCCTAATTTGCTTCGTTGTAAGTAAAACAAGATGTAAGATATTCCTGGTGATAGGGAATGCAATATATAAGTAGAACACATTGACGATTTGTTTGCAAAACCAAGCTCCCTGAGCTGCGCAGTCAAGTATGTACTGGTAAAATACTCTGAGTATTAAAATGCTTCACTTAACTCTGAAACATGAGAAAATCTAGAAAAACTGTGAAGAAATAGAAGGATAATTTCACCATTGCTCTATAGCTCTGACAAGATGTTCTCCTCAGCCTGGGGACCCAAGGCCCTGTCAGAGGAAGTCACTTTTCAAAGCTGTGGAATGTTTCCTTATTGCAGCGAGGCGTTTGCTGTGGGTTCACAACGGTGAAGTGCAGGAGAAGATGCTCTGCTCTCCAGCCTGCCCTTGGGTCTCAACGAGCCTGTCAAAGATGTACACTGAAATATAGCATTAATATAAGGGGCAAAGCAGGAGTAATAACTATTTCTGATAATTCCGGTATAATTCAGCAAAGCACAACAATAAGAGAGCATTTCCAGGGTGGTAAAATAATCTAGATGATGTTTTTTATTGATGGATCAAATAGATTCCCATATAAACACTGACATAAAATTTTTTAAAAAGGGCAGAAATAAAGCCACACTTCATACGTGATTTTGATTTAATTTTCTTCCCAAACCACAGAAGGTGAATATATCAGGAAAAGGATGAAGTAAATCTCCTTTCATTCAAATTCTGATGCCTAAAAGCCAGCTTTTCTAACGAGAATGTGAATATTAATACACAAAGAATAGCCTTTTTAAAAATGGCAAAGAAAAAGAGAGGCTCTGAGAACATGTCTATTAAATTTCATGGTTTCCTAAATGGTCTTAACGCTCTTTCCTTTATAGGTATCTATTGCCTGGTAAGATCTCAACCCCCAACTCAGGCTACCAGCAGAGCTTCTTTTGCAAGAAAAGGTCTCTTTAATATGTTCATTTAAGGATTTTTGGGCACAGGTCTCGTTGCGAGGTCAGGGTAGAGGTTTTATAATCCCAAGTAGAGCAGTGTCTTTTTGGTAGTCTCAGGAGACCACACATACCGTATCTGTTATACAAATAAGGAATAATGAGAACTTAGGTTTAAAGAACTAATTTCTTATATTAATAAAATAATTTTAATACGTCATTTGAGTGGTCCATTTCCATTTAACCTACCAAAGGTTTTGCAGCTCTAACATTAAGCAGTGCAATCTTTTTCTTTCCCTTAATCCCAAATTATATTCTGCTTTCTCATGAGTCACTGTCTTCTTTCCTCTCTTCTACCCGCTGCCCAGGTGACAATTAAACATTTATGTCCTGAACTTACCAATCCCCACAGCTCCTCGGTGTTTAGTATTAAAGTCCAGGTCTGGCTCAGGCAGAATATTTGCACTCTGTCTTTTCTTTCAACTGAGACACACAGATTTATTTTTACTTTCTCTGTGGAGCAGAACATGTCCTCCTTTGATCATATATCTGAGGGAGTTCACAAGATTCTGGGTAGCTTCTCCTACTCACTGAAATGCCTCCTAATCCGTGCTCTCTCGAACGGTGCAGACACAGGATTTCTCATAAAATAGATGCTGCATTTAATCCTCCTTTAACTCCCCAGCCCCATGCTCAGGCCTAGGACTCCTGGCCCATCGAGCTGTGACTCTGCTTTTCAGTTCTTAGAACCTCATTGCTGTTATCTCAATACTTGGTCCTTCGTCCCCTGTTGCGTGTTGACTATAGTGAGTGAACGTGAATGTGAACGTCAACGTGAACGTCAATGTGAACGTGAACATAAACACAAGTGTGAACGAGAACACGAATATGAACATGAGCCTGAACATGAACATGAACAAGAGCATGAGCACGAACATGAACGTGAACGTGAGCATGAGCATGAACATGAACACGAATATGAAAGTGAGCATGAGCACGAACATGAACATCTCTCTGGACAGGGACTATGTTTTTGTGTGTTTGTCAATACAAACCTTTGCTTCCTAGAAACTTCTGCAGTGTAAATAGCATCTCTGGGAACTCGTGTGTTTGATTATTATCAGAAGAAAGGAGAAAAAGAGCCACAAAGCGATGACAGAACAGGAATTTTGTTGAATAATTCATTGACATTTCAGTAATGCAGTTTACCACATTGGCAGTCAGTCCAGTTGCTTATTCAAGGAAGACTCTTTGACCTACACTCTATTTCTAGACATTCACACGGTTCCAGTCATTAGCCGAGTCACCTCCCTGCAAATCTTTAAGGTCGTGAAGAGACTGGATTCCTTACAAAACAATGGTATTGTTAATATTATACTTGAATAATTTCTCTCTTCTCCCTAACCCTACCTTAATGACCGTCCTCTCCTGAGAGGGCTCTGAAGGTGCTTTGATGAAATTAGGATGGCATGGATGGCTTTTGATCCAAAGATTTTTAGGACATTGGAGATATCCACATAAAAAAGAATCATGTTCTTGTCAGAGAGTGTTTCTCGTGAAAGACTTGTCTTAATAAAAGCAAATTTTTTAGCCTTTCAGTTCTGCGTGCCTCACTTTCTAAGTGGATGTATTTATAATGTGTTAGGGTAGCCCTGGCTATCTGGGATCATCTGGCTGACAACATTTCAATAGTTCTCTGAAAATGTGCAGAAACATCCAAACAGGCAGGAAAATTCCTTCTTTGGAAACTGTTAACAGGATCAGGAACACCAGGAAAAGTTCCTAGTCTGCCTTTATTCTTATTCTGAAATAAACCAATAGAACCCAAACATATAAAATAAAAATAAAGCACTAACTAAACAAAAATCCTCACTAATAGCCCTACTTTTTTAAGACCTTCTCTTGTGATATTTCCTATTAAAAAAAAAAAAAAGCAAGAATAGAGTTTTGTATTAATCTATATCTCAAATATTAAAATGTCAGGTGATTAGTGTGTGTTTATAGTTCAAGCTATTGTGGCTCTCCAGCTACAGTACTCTCAGTTTAGAAAGAGGTAAAACTCCTCAAGGAAAATGCAACCCTTGAAAAACATTGAACAGACCCTGCTGTTATCACGGGGGAGAAATGAAAGTAAAACTGCAGCTAATGTAGACTCCTGGGAAATAAAACACAATGTAATGGTAAATCTAATGGAGCTTCTGAATTTATTTGAGCAAGGCAATAAGGTGACTTGATGATGCTGCGTATAAACTAAGGCACGTCTGGTGGATGTTAATGATGGTGAAGTGTATCTAGGCCATATTGACCACCATCAGTGGTCCACCCTGGCCTCCAATCGGGAGATTTGGAGACACACCATACATAACGCTGCTGTCTCCTTTGAGAGCACGCGTAGAATCAGGCTCGAGGAGAAAAGACAGCGCAGAAAGAACCGTGCCTCGACTATACCACCTAAGGAGACCCTCCGGTGTGCTCTTTGCAACCGGTCTTGCCTATCCCGCATTGGCCTTTTCAGCCATCAACGCGCTTGCAATAAGCGTGGGCAAAGCCCTTCCCAAATCTTCGTCCGCGAAGCCAAGCCATGATACAGGAAAGACACAGGCCTTCCAACTTGCCTTGGAAAGAGCTAGAGATGAAGCATCCAGCCATGGCTGTGCCCGTTTGCTTATAAAGGAACCACTCTACGACTCAAGTTCGAAAAAAACTCTATAAAGAAACGTATCGTTCCTTTCTCATGCTCTGCCCATTGAAACGGTTCAACCTCCCAAATGTAAAAGTGCACTGCTCGACAGTCCAGACGGGCCAAATGATGCTTCTCTTCCTTTTCCTGGCAACTCTATCTCTTACCGAGTAGAAATCCTGAAACACAAAGTTATATGACATATACTTTAATATTTAACATTAAATTTATAGCTCTTGAATGGATGCCTGCATATGCCATGTGGGGACATACTAGTGAAAGAGAACATCCTATTTGTAAGTAGAGGTGGGACAAGTTGGGACTGGGAGCCAAACGAGAGGATTAGAAGTCACCGCTCAGACTTTTGCAGTTCATCATCTGGTTTTTATCCAGGGAGACCAACCATAAATGAAGGGTCGTTAATATGGTACATATCGTAATGTATCAACAAATGGAGAGTTTAATTCAAAGGGCGAACAGCCTGGTTGTTTTTTTCCTAGCTGATCCTACTTTAGCAGATGAAGTAAGCTGGCATATCTAAAACACCATTGAAAGGAAGCATTAAAACCTACTCCATACGAGTGATGTATAATGTGAATAATTGCTGCATACCTGCAGGCTTGAACACATCCTTCCAGCAATGACCGGTTCTAGAAAAATCACATCCTTTCAGTAAGAAATGGAATAAGGATGGAGACTCGCAGGATCAGACCCTTAGTGGTGGCCCTGGATGACTCACATAGAAGTTGTTTTAAAAATTAACGGGGGAAAGTCACAAACAAGGTTTTGGAACGACCAAGCATAGTTAGGGAGAGAGTCTAAAAATCAAACATTCCTAACTAGGTCAGGAGGCAGATGTCAATGAAGGAAGCAAAATCTGACACAACACAAATGTCAACCAAAGCTACTCTTAACGTCTCACTGGGTGTAGGATGATGCAAACACGTAAAGGTCATAAGGAGGCACTGTCACTACAGGTCTAGTCTGGAGAAGAGCTCCGTAGAGTAAGCTGCTGAGGCAAAAAATAGCGATTTGTGTTCTGCCAAGAAAGCAGTAATGGATTCAGGCTGGATTTTGAAACAACCAGTGGGTGGGGATTCTCTTAACTGGCAGCAGAAGGTCTCTTGTTCCTGTCCTCTCGTTAGCACTCTGGCACGGTGCGATTCTGCTCTGCTTCTCGGTGCCTCCAGGTCCAGAAAAAAGCAGCAGCACCAGAGCAATTGCTGGAGAATCAGGCCTGCGATACGCCGAATGGCTAATGACTGACCGCACAGTGCGAGAGGAAGGGACTCCTTTGACGAAGGTGGCTGCTGAGGGCTTTCTGACACCCGCCTCCTCTAGCGTGTAGGAGTCTGGACAGCCGTTGAGTGCATTTCTGAGGATGCCACGAGAGAGAAGTAGGGCACCATTCTCCCCATGGGGAAGGGGAGTACTTCCCCTTTCCTCCTCCACAGAATAAAGCTGTTTACAGTGGAAACAGATATATCGTGCTGTTAAGAGTAAGCTGCTATGCGCGCTTCGCAGCTTTGTTTTAAGGGGAAACTATGCCTCTTCTAGGCAGCAAAGACGCCTTGTCCCCTGTGGTTTGGCCGGGAAGGTGCACCTTTATCTCCAGGACTCAACTGTTGCGTTAGCCATCAATGCTGCTGCTTCCTCCAAGCTGCTGCCACGCTCTTCATCCTCTGCCCCAGCCGCAGCGACTGCCCATGCAGCAGGAGACCCTCTCTCCGGTATGTCTGTCTGCGGGGTACGTTGTTTGCAAATAGCGGCAGCCTCCGCTCCCCCCAGCCCCCCCAGCCCCCTGCCCATTTCCTTTGTCACTGTGTGTGAGCCACCCTTCAGAGGAATGGGGTGACACAAGCAGAAGCTTATGTGGCGTTTGCATCATCCCAATTTGGCATTGGGCCCTTGACGTAGTCCCTGAAGTTCACTTGGGCTCTTTTCACCCCGGTCCAAGAACGTAATTCATCTGACCTATTTTATACCGACAGTGAGAGGAATCACTGCCCAGAAACACCCGTTTTTCTCCGCTGAGTACAAAAGGTGTCTACCAAACAGGCTTGGATCCAAACTGCTGCACTGTAGAGAGATGGATTTGGTGAATCCCATGCGGTGTCAGAGGACAGGCATGGCCCTGGGTGGGATTCACTCCTGTTTGAGGAAAAGTATTTTGAAAGATTATTTCTAGTTGATCTTTGTAATTAGCAAAGTAACAAGGATCAGCTTTAAGAAACGGACTTTAGAGTCGTGCCTAAATAATCCCTAAGACTAAGATGGCCAATTCAAGGAGTGGAACGTGTATCACTAATGAAGGCCATTAGAGACAGAGGTTACCGCAGCAGCCTTCAAAGAACAGCCTACAAACTGCCTGTCTGCTGGCGGTGAAAGGAAAACCACCCATGGCCTCTGAGAGGCGAGGTCCGTAAGGCAGGCAGACGTGCTCCTTAACCGTACAAAGGACAGTACGACCTGATGGCGCCTGGTGTGCAGGAGCAAAGGGTTCCCTCAGTCTCAGGAGATTTAATTTACTCGGGAGATTTTCAGTGAACGTCACCGTGAAACATGGAGGGTTTTGTGCATGTATATAAAGTCCAGGATTTATGCAAAGACAAACTGGGCTGCATTAAATCTCAGCTGGGCTCTTCTCAAGGCTTGTGTGTAAACGATGGGACCGGGGATACGGAGAGCCATGAAGGAAGGATGATGCCCAGGCGTCTGCTAATGTCACTTATTCACTGCCCTTATACAGCAGCTCACACCGAGGGCCTGCAGCATGGGTGGACCGGCAAAGCTCTGCTGCGTCACGTAATGCGTTAATGCCCTTCAAGAGGAACAGAAAGGAGATAATGTTGCTGGCTCATCATTTCTTGGAGAGAAACGGATGCCTCCCTCACCCTTGTACCGCCTGCGCTGACAGCTGAGACTCAGTCTGAAGTTAAGCCCAGACAGCACCCACATCAAATGTGTTGGCGTCAACCAAGCCCTCAGAAATACTCATTAAGAGAAATCAATGATGATTTGTAGCCAAAATAGAGAACTAAACTTGTTGGTGCTAGCCCTTATTGTAACGAGCAACAATATCTTGTCTGAAGAAAATGACATTTCCTACACTGTCGTCTGTGTGGCAGGGAGAGCTAGAAATAACTCATGTTTCAGGCAGAGCGATAAAAACTAATTTAAAAATAAAACCCAAAGAGCCAGAGGCATGTTACAGTGAAGTCTAGCAACTGTGAAGAAAACAGGCTTTTTTAAACAACTCAGTCTCTGAAGTGTCTGCTGCCAAAAACACAGAGAAAGCTGTAGAGATGACTAAAAAGATGAATGAAAATACGAAAAAAATGGTTGGTAGTTACGAAGGGCAATGACAGCACTCCTTGGAAAGAAAGAGGAGAAGATTAGGTGGCTGGGTAGGAGAATTAAGGTACGTACACCAGGCATTAGCAAACCATCTCTCCTCCCAGTTGGGTCAGCCTTTGATTTTGGCAAGTTTCAGCTCACAGAAGCCAACTCAGTGACTTAAAGGTAGCGGTGATTTTCCAAACACCATTTTCACCCTGAGTAGCTACTGCTGTGAAACAGTAAGTTAGAAACACGAAGGGGTATCGATAGATGTGTCAGGTAAGTGCAGAGAAAAGCAATCCCTTTAGGGGTCAGCTGGTCACTGCCGTGCTGTGAAACTGGGAGGAGCAGAGTGGTGGTGGAAGCCTTTAGGAGCCATCCCAAGAGATTTTTGCCTACCCAAAGAAATCTCCCTGAGAATCATTGTGCTCTTTGGGTACCAGCAGTGCTCTCCAAAGACATCTAGCAGAGAGCAAAACTTGTTCTTGCTCCACTGCAGATGATTTAAGTATTTCGAGAATCCGCGGTTGCATTCTGAAATATAAATTAACCGGCAACTAAATGTGCAGGAAGCTTTTACTGAGCTGCAGGGTCCTTAGAACCGAAATAAAGAAACGTTGTCATATCTGCAGTATAAGCTGCCATAAAAGCAACATAAGCTTGATTGTCTTGAAAAATTAGATTGCACAGCCCTGACTGGCGAGCAGCGGGGGTTACAGCCAGTGCTTTCTCTCACTGAGCAACAAAATGCCTGATCTTGAGGAAATTGCTGTGCATAAAATCATCCCCCTTGCAGCACACTTTTTAATTCCGCCTGAGTTAAGAAATTCCTGTCTTGAAATCACGACAATTAGCACCACGTTCTTCAGTGGGGCAACACTGTTCTGTTTGTCTCCTACGTGGTTGCTGTTCCCCCGTATCTGTAAGAGGCGTCAGTCGCGCTGTGGCGACCCGTCAACTTTAAGTTGCCAGATTTCCAACTTGCCTCTGGAGCCAGCTGTCATCCCCCTCTGGGGTCACGTTTCTACCACAGGATCATTAGTTGCAAAAGAGAACGGTGGTGGACGCCTCAGTGGGGTGGTGGAGTGTTGATGTACACACAAGGGACTCTGTCTCGCTATATGACTCTTCCACCCCTGCTGCACGGGTAAGAGCTCTTTTGGTCTGCTCAAATTGGAAAACTAAGAGTTTTGCTTAGACATCAGTGGTTTTAATTTTTCCTTATATTTTTAGTGCACAAAATGCAGCTTCTGAGCTTCTACTCTAAAAAATACTTGTACAAAAATATATTGGGGATTTTCAGCTGCTGAACAAAATCTTGGAGCCTTTTTTTTTTTTTCCTTTAAATATCAAATTTACTCAATCAGTTCAACCACCAGCATGTCAGACTGGCTCTTTTCTTGCTGTCTAGGTCATATATACTGGACTTGTGATGAATTTGAGCCTTTAAAGGCACAACCTACAGCCCATCTCCCCAGTGGCTTGAAACAGGCCCAGAGATAAACCACCGTGGAGCAGCTTAGGGAATGATGATCCAAGAGAGACTCCTCTCACTTAATTTCAACCCTTTAAAGGTTCACCAAAGCTTGTTGTCCAATCGAGTTTTAACAGCAGTGGAACCCTCCAGAGGATCATCCTTTCATCTCAGGACAGGTACTTGAAGCAGCCAGGGTAAGAAAGCTGAGATGTTTGATGGTTATTGAGACAGTCTGGATGTCTCCTACTCTTGACTTGAACAGTCCGGGTGCCCAGCTGCTAGATGGCTGAAGTTCGATTAAGCCATTTATTCTATTAATGACATTAAAGTTGGAATAGAACTTGTATTGATTCGCAAAGGCACACCAGCCCCGAGGCAGCAGTCCAACACTTCCTGCTGGCACTGATGGAGTTACAAGCATGCACACCCAGGTCGTCTGCTCAGTTGAATAAACCGCTGCTGATTTTACATAGTAATTTTTCAGAATACTTTCACACTGCTTTTACAGCAGAAGAATTGCTCTGAATGAAGTGACATTTGCTGCTATTTGTCCTGGTCTAAGTAAGCTGCGCATGGTGCATAATAATGGTAACTCTGGAGCGTGCTCTTTGGCTGAGCAAAGAAGAAAATTGCGGGGTACTGTTCAACATGACAGACAGCACTGACTGGAGACATCATCTGCACAACAGGGGCTTCATAAATAACGCTCGATGACATGGCAACAGATCATTTTTAAACAAATAAATATCACTGAGTTTAGTCATACTTTTGGGGGTTTTTTTGGCTCGAATGACGGAAAAGTGCTTTATAGTCTTGCGCAGTTCACAGCTCAGCGCAATTAAAACGATGGTATTTTTGAACCGGTAAGCTCGAGATTAAAATCTGGCAGATTGTTTTTAAGTCTGCTCCTAGCTCTCCGTAATTTGTATTTCTCCCTTTTAGTCTTCATGATTTTGCTGCTTCTCTGGATAACTGGCTGTCCTTGAACCCGTCTTGCTTTCCCTCCCGTGCAGACCAACCCTTTGAGCTCTTCTCTTGCACACACGTTTCTTCTCCCCGCTGTGGTCTCTTTGTCGAGCACACACACTGAGCTTAGCATCCAAGCTGTTGTGGTTACGGAAGCCAAAACAAACAGAATTACTTCTGACTTATTTGTGGGGGTATATAAGTCTTGTTGAATTAAACACAGTAAATAAGGTGCTGCAAATACATAAAAGATCACTGTGGAGGGTGGGATCCACTTCTCACCTCGATCAACCAGAATGCATGGATCTAAAGTAGGAGGAGGTGAAAGCTGCTCTGGAAGTGCTTGTTTCTTTTCCGTACCATAATCGCTGCTCAGCTGACTAGCTGACGTGTAGATGCCTACGTTAAACACTTGAAGTAAGGAACTGCAACACCCACTGCTTGTGCTTCTATTTCTCTCCATCTCAGTCGTTGCTTCACTGAATATTTTTTATTAAGAGTGACAGAGACCACGCACCTCACAGTTCACCGGTACAAATCCATTTTGTTTCCCCCTTTTTTTACTTGGACTTAGAACCCTGCATTTCACCTGGTAGCAAAAACCAAGACGACATTTCCTGGAGAAACATTTAATTGTAGAATTGTTCTGGTTGGAAGAGACCTTTAAGCTCCTGGAGTCCCCCTGTCCCCCAGCACCGCCAGGTCCCCACTGACCCCTGGCCCTCAGCACCACCTCGACACAAGGGCTGGGAAACCCCTCCAGGGACGGGGACTCCACCACTGCCCTGGACAGACTGGGACAGGCCTGGACAGCCCTTTTGGTGAAGAAATATTTCCTAATACCAATTTTTTCTTTCCTAAAATCCAATTTACACCAATACCTCCAACAGGTAACATATGATAATATGCAGTAATGCCTAAGGCATCGGGGGTCGTACATGCCTACAGTCGCAGACCGCACCCTCTTTTATTAGACATTCTTGCAGTAGTTTTGTAGAGTTAATTTTTACAGTTAGTATTATCTGGTAGTTTTAAATGCCAATTATTTTAACTTAGTAAATATTTAAAGGGAGTACTAACCACAGCATGCTCATCTGTTCTCATTCTGCCAATCTTCTTAGTCCACCATGGTGTGAACTTTATGGGTTAGTAACAAGGAGGTCTCGCTGCTCTCAAATATCCATTGGGGTTTTTTCCTGCTTCCTGACCAACACTCTTGTTTGCTTTGGATTTTTTGGTGGGGAAGTTGTTTTGTTTCATCTTGAAGTCTGGCACTGCAGTGGAACTAATGATTCAACAACCATTTTGCTGGGCATACGGCTTGATCAGCTGTTTTGGGAAGAGGCACAATTAGGTTATTAAAACACTGCAGCATCCTGCTTGCTCCTTAACCCTCCCTTGAAAAGCCACTCCTGCAGCAGTGGTCCTCTCAGAGCAGCTCGCTGAGGATCCCTCCTCTCTCCAGCTGTTCTAACTTCTCCCAGCTTTGTTCTTCGCTCCCGAGGTATCAATTATTTTTTCTGTATCACTGATGGGTTTGAAACGATCGGATAGATGAACAGCACATTATACACCCAATGGAAACAGATGAGTAGGACGTTATACAAACCCAACAGCAGAAGAGATGCATTTCATAATGCCATCTGCTACTTTCTCACATGGAGCCCTGACTCTGGCGACTGCTGATACCGAAGTGCTGAAATAGTTGTTAAGTTTGGAATCCCTTTTCCAGCGATATCATTATTATCCAACAAGTATTGCTAATTGCCCTCCACTGGTGTTACACACAGTGATAAGACTACAACAGTTATTTGCTGCATTGTTAATTGTGGCTGTGAAGAAGAAATATGTGTATTTAGATAATCACTGTTGTTGTTTGGATATCTGATAAGTAAGAATGATCTCTCAAAGGTAGCAATTTCTGTAGGGATGGCCTCTCCCATTGGTGAACTCTTCTTGTTTCATACATCTTCATTATACATTTCAGGGCATGTGGTAGCCACTAGCAGACTTTTGCACATTATTTTGATTGTAGAAAATATTCTTAAAAAAAGAAAGACTCCCAGTTGTGACTTTATACTTTTTCCCCCCAGCAGCAACAAAGCAATCAAGTCACTGAGAAGATGATGGCAAAGTTTTAAGAAAAAAAGGGGTGGAGCACATGTTGGCAACCAGGAAAATTAAGATGAATCACTTAACAGATTTCTTAGACAAAGTTCAACCTAAAAATTCACTGGAGCGAATACAAACAAATGTCTGACGGCGTACAGGAGCTCTACTGTCATTTTGGACAAGTAGATACATGATTTTCTTAGTGCACTGCAGAGAATGAATTATCCAGTTGGAGTCCTCTAAAGCCTGGTCTGGGAGCTGAGGCGTTAATTACAGTCATCGCAGACAAATGACAGCACACAGCTCCTGTGGTGAGATGACAAAGTCGAAACAACAGATGGGTCTAGCAGACCTATTGAGAACTCAAAATTTATTGGCCTTTTTAAGCCTGAGGCTTTCTGGACACATCTAAATTACCCAGATCCGACACGCTGATTTCGCATTTGAGAATTCACCAAGCTATCATCTTTGCTCTGAGTGACAAACAGAACTCAGCTGGAAAGTGTCACTGAGAGTCTGTGAAGAGAGAGGAGGGCAGGTAGCCAGGGCCTTTTGGCGGACAATCAACCGAAGATCTAAAGGGCAAATAAGCACAACGACTAAAGCGCTCTTTTTGCAAAGATAAGAATATGCTGCAAATAACTGGGAGGGTTAACTGCTCCAGCATGGGCTTCCCACGGGGTCACAGCCTCCTTTGGGCATCCACCTGCTCCAGCGTGGCATTCTCCACAGGTTGCAGGTGCATCTGCTTCACCATGGACCTCCACGGGCTGCAGGGCACAGCCTGCCTCACTATGCTCTTGCCCGCGGGCTGCAGGGAAATCTCTGCTCTGGTGCCTGGAGCACCTCCTACCCCTCCTTCTTCACTGACCTTGGTGTCTGCAGAGTTGTTCCTGTCACATCCCACTCCTCTCTCCACTACAAGTCTTTCCCTTCTCAAATATGTAATCCCGGAGGCACTACCATCATTGCTGATGGGCTTGTCCTTGGCAGGGCTGGTCCACCTTGGAGCAGGCTGGAGCAGACTCTATCGAACATGGGGGGAGCTTCTAGCAGCTTCTCACAGAAGCCACCCCTGTAACCCCCCACTATCAAAAACCTTGCCACGCAAGCCAAATGCTGCAAGAAAACATATAGTGAAGAGATTGTAACCATTTTAGTTGGCAATTCAAAAGCTGACTCCTTAACACTTCAGTAGATGCAGTTAAGACTGTAATTAAAGAAAGCAATGCTCTGTGCAGAAAAGTATGGATTTGGGCTGAAAGGTGGCAGAATTATTTAAAAATAAAAAGAACGTATTTACAGAAGTATTCTGTAGCACAACTCAGTCTCTGAACTTCTTGCGTAAAGTATCTGATTCTTTTTGAAAAACAGTTCTGGAAGACAACAGAAAGAAAATTCTGCTGCATTAACCAAAAGCACAGGAATATTCATGAGGAACCCTCCGACCTTGGGCCAGGTCTCCTTCCAGTCTGCTAGAATTCTTCTTTGCATAACCCGTCCACCAGCTCCCCTCTTCTGAACGGCAGTCTGCTGCTTCTGGCCTTGCTGAGCAAAAAAACACGTGGCATTTCCTGACTCATCTCCAAGCTCTGGAGGTCACCAAGCAATAAATCCCAGTCAGCAAAAATTTCAGATACTGGAATACCCTCATCTACTGGCAAGGACAGACTTCGCTGGTAACACCTCCCTGTCCCAGTGTCTACATTTGGTACACACAGGCAGACCCAGCCTCATATTCACTATATAAACATTTCCTGAGATGCGGATGGAGAAACCGTCCACAATTTTGGTCATCGGATATTTCACACCCTGAGAATGGTCGCCACAACCATTTGTTTTAGCTTACAGGCATATTTCTAAGGGGATCTGTCTGAACCTTCCCCAGCTGCTTGCTGCTGAAGTGATGCCCAGCACAACTCTTTGGGATTGACTGACTGCAGAAATACCATCACATGTTTCATCATGTGAGCAGCGTGCGTTGAAGTGCTTGGATCCATATTAGGGCATGTGTAGAAAACCTAGTCATGGTAAAACTTCTCATAAAAGAGTTATTCCTTAAACACAGAAAGGTTTTTCCACATTTTATAATATGAAAAAACCCCACTCCCTTTAGCGCATCTACCTGAAGACTTATGGGAATTCTATTTATAGTATGGACATGGAGACCGCTGGGGCCTGATCCCAGCCCTGCTGAAGGGAACAGGACTCCTCCTCTGGTTCGTTTCTTCAAAACCGATTTTTAAGCAGGCCTGTATTTCCTCACAGCAGCGATCCTCAGTGCAGCTCCCTTGGTATTCACCGGACGGTATCACTGATGTGCCGAGGGACATAAACTAGTTCTGTTTGACAAACTGTGCTTAAATAGATTCACATCTTTTATCCTGTGCCCTACTTTATGTCATTATTTATTCAGCTAAATAGCTCGTTCTCTTCACAGTCTCCCTTACCCCTTTCTTTTCCCCAGCCCTCGCGTTGCCTCCTCAGGGAACAGCCCTGCCTGAAGGTATGGGCAGAATCAAAGGGGGTGTTGGATTTGTTCCTCACCCTCATCTAGGCATTCAGAGATACGTGCGACAGAAAGGAACAAAACCAGTTTCCTCAACATCATTAACAGTATGGGCTATATTTTTTTCTGATTTACAGAGCAGAGTAGCTGACACATCGTTTTCTTTAATTTAAAATTGAATTTTAACGATTTGCATTCACTGTTCCCTGGACAAAAAGCTCTGTAAAACCTGCATTCATAAACCTTTCAGAGAGAAAGAGGTCCAGTTTGGAGTTTTTCTTCTAAAACTACAGAGTTGTTTTATTTTTCTTATGGCCGTTGGCTAGTCCAAGGAAAAGCACCATCTCTCCTACGCAGCTGCATCGGGTTTTCAGCTGGGGTAGCTGGGGTTTGACCCAACCCATCAGGCAGGGATTAATTTTGCTTTCTTCTTTCCCACTGACTAATGAACATCACCGCTCAGCTCCGCATTACTCTTTATTCAGCAAGAGAAATGTCTTTCCATCAAATAGCCTTGCAAGATAAGAAAAAGCATCCTCTGTTCTGTGATCTGGTCCAAAGTTTCCGTGAGAGCCACAGCAGCCTCCGCGCCGCTCTGTGATGGGCCAGGAATGGTTGTCTCTCACCAGGCACTGGAACAGCCCTTCTCCTGGAAGCCCGGAAAAGTATCGTGTAACTGGGGCTTCCCTCCTTGGGTCAGAGCCACGGGAAGGTTTGCAGCAGGAATGCAGCAAAAAGAAAAATGTGTTTTAAACAGGAAAATACATATATAGACGCTAATCCCAACATTGGATTAGATAACCATGAATTAATGGACTGAAAACCAACTGCTGGTGTTTGAATTCAGTGAAACCAAATTTACTCATTTCCTTTCTCTATTTTTTTTTTGTTATTTTAGAGGAAGACGTGCCATAATATGGTAACAGAAAGCAAAATTACTCGGTATGAGGAGCACAACAACAACAATATTTAGTTAGTTTAGTTCGGGGATAGAACCACAAGAAAAAGAAACAATAGTGTGCAGAGTTGCATTTTTCACTTAAGAGAGGAGCTGGTTTATTATTAGGGTTGAATGTGATAAATGTGTTTTTGAAATTCCACTGTTAACATAACTCAACATTTTTCAACAGAACTGAATTTTTAAGTGATATAACCATGAAATTTCAAAGCACTCCTCTGTTTTTCCAGCAGAATCCCTGGCAGGTCTTTGCAGAAGAATAATGCAGAAGGCTGTAACTTTTTGCATTGACCAGAAAGCGTGTGTTTTCTCCTCATTCAGTAGGGGTGAGGGATCGCCCAGCACCCATGCTGTGTATCCAGGAGAGGCACAAAACGTGAGTAATCAGTTTTCTGAGGTTCCGTGAGGCTCCTGCAGATTTGTTACTTCTGTCACCGTGCTAAAACATTTAAAGCTGTAAAAAGAAACTTCTAAAGCCATTCCTCCATCTTTTTGGCATTTATTCAAGTAAAATAATAATGTGTAACAGACTTGTGGGCCCCAAGAAATTTAAATAGAGTCCTGGTATTAAAGCGAGGAGTTCTGTCATGTAAAGGGTAAAATTCTGTTTTCATTAAAAACAACGGCAAGATGTGTACTGATTTCAAAGGAGTTAGGATTTGAAATTTGTACAGGTAAAAAGCAAATACCCTGTCATATCTGTTGCTACACCTTTAAAAATCGTACCTTACTTCATATTCGTTCTGTCGTGGGAAATGCAGAGCCTATTCAGGTTTTCTCATCGGTACTCCAGTCACCAAATGAGTAGGAGTGATGCTAAAAATCAGCTGCCAACAGACATGAAAATGCTATAATAGGATAACAAGATAAATTGATGCTTCTTCATGACATAGAGCTGTTCCTTCTCTTCACTGAGTGGTTTCAAGAGTATGTGAAGGTACCAAAGCTAAGAGGTTTTCACACGGAAAATTGAAGAACAATGGATAAAAGGTATTGTTGACTTATTACAAACCGCTATACACAGTTTCTTTCCATTTTCTAAGGATTTGCATAATACAGAAAATAAACATGATGAAATGTTTGAAATCGGGATATTTCCTGGGCTTTACGACATGTTGTTCTCTCTAACAATAACAGGGTAACGTTCTGGAGACAGTTTCACATGGAGATGTTTAACAAAGCAACATCTGCTTTCATAGACCAGCTTCTTCCTCTCCAGGTTTGTGGAGATGCAAAACCACATTAAACATATGCCTTGAACTTTAAATGCCCACGTAATTTTTCAAGTTCCTTCTGTCTTCCATAATTCATTTTTTCCTTCCTTTTCTGCTGCAGAACACAGCGCTGCAGTTTCTGATGTTTTGGTTTTGAACAGCTATGTGAAAGACACAGTGCAGAACTGAAAATGCATCTGCATCCAGGGGCGAGGAATGGAGTCGTACTCCCAAGTCTTTCAGAGAAAAACTCGTCATTTTTTCATGGGTTAAATTCAGTGCAGGGAACCATCTCACCTTTTCCTTCAGAGCTGTAGCATGCTGAGGAGCGATGATCAGAAGGTTTTGAGAAGACTCACTACCATGCCATATATTTAGGCAGCTCTTACAAATAACACATGTAACGGGGATGCCAGAAGTACTTTTAGCTCGGTGTTCTTTGGTAATTCACTGAGCTACATTGTGCAAATCACAGATGCTCCCAGTTTATAAAATGTTGTGAAATTCTATCTGGTCAGTCTTTTGTTTTTGTTGTTGTTTTGCGGTAGAGACACAAAAAGCATCTAGAGAAATGTCGTTATTTAATCACTGCTTCCTACATAGGTAATCAACACAAATTTTTCTTTTTGGTGGAAGTTGGAGCTTGATCAGAAGGATAAAAATTGCTTAATGTGATTGTGGAGACACTATAGTGTAAATTCATCAGGGGCTGTTGGGACAGGACAAGGGCTGATGGGTTCAACTGACAGAGGGAGATTGAGACCAGAGAGAAGGGAGAGACTGTTGATGCTGAGGGTGGTGAGACCCTGGCCCAGGTTGCCCCGAGAGGTGGGAGAAGCCCCATCCCTGGCACCATTCAGGTCAGGTTGGCCCTTGGGGCTCTGAGCACCCTGCTCTGGTTTCAGATGTCCCTGCTCCCTGCAGGGGGTTGGACTGGGTGAGCTCTAACTGTCCCTTCAACCCAAACCAGTCTGTGATTCTATGATCCTATCTGCCATGGTATCAAGGAAAATAACTTTAAAGAACGTCTCACTAGATCATTCACTCCCCCATTTAAACCCAGATCAGGATCAATGTCCCCGTGAGCTCAGTTTTGCCCCAGACTATGCAGTAGAACTGCTTCAGTATCTTTTTTCTCTGTTTTCTCCCTTTACTTATAGTCGACTTAATGGTTCTCTTTGTGGCTCCTGGCTTGTGTTGCAGAGAGCAGGCTGCCCAGCAGCAACCCGTGCAGGCTGGTTTTATGTGCACATCTCGTCAGCTTCACGCTTTATTCAAACATCCAGCAAAGAAGATGAAAGCAAACACAGGATGCACTGGTTCACACAGCTTATGTAACATCTGCTCTATAATCAGTGGGAAATAATTTGTCTGCCTCATCAATGACATTACTCACATTTATGCAGAAGAATAAACTGCATAAAAAATGAGTTTCAACCCTGGCAACGGATCCTCACTGCTCCTTACAGCAGAGCAGGAGATGGAAATGGAAGAGGTGTAGCTGCCTGCAGCACAAAGGCATTTCCGAAGACATGAATGCGTTTTGCATTCTTGAGCATGACCTGAATTCCCCTGGCACAGTGAGACCCGCCGGAGGAGGCTCCGGAGGAGGCTCCGGAGACAGCGAGAGAGCTTTTGATGACGTAAAGCACAGACTAGTCTGAACTAAAGAGAAAGAAACTTCCCTGTAATGAAAAATGAATGGCATTGTATCTTATACTTAAAATACCGCGGTGGTTTATGACCTGGTAATCAAAGTTGCACAAAGAGTTACGTGCTCTGTGAGGGCTCTTTTCCACCGTGCTCCCCCCCACCAAGAGGCAGGCGGCAACGTGGCAGATGGGGCCATACCTTTGTTTGATGTGTTACTTAAGGGTAGAGGAAATGAAAACGCTTTATATTCTTGAAATATTTATGTCTTAAGGAAACCACCCTGAGAGAGGTCTTCTTTTTACGTGCAATATGCAAACAACACCTTTGCACGGAGCTCTGCCATGACCTGTGAAAACCACCCAACGGCTTTTTGCTGTCAGCATTGTATAGCTTTAAAAAAAAAAAAAGTTCCTTGCTGTGTCAGAGCTGGAATTTTGGTTAAAAGTTTTGGGAAGCTCAAAACCTGCTTTAGACCCAGGCGTAAGGCTTTAAATGTGTTGGAAGGAAACAAAACAGAGAAGGGAACCTGTGCGAAGAACGACATCGTGATGCACATCTGATTTAAAAGGAATTAGCAATGAGTCCTGATACATCCTTGTAAGCCAATCAAGAAGATATTCACTGATAGCTGCCAGTACTAAGGTTTCGCTCATCTCCCGGGAATAAGAGTTATCTAACCGCACATTCACTGTTTTAGTTTCCTTCCGTGTGAAAATCAGAAGCTTACAAACACATTTCACGTCTCTAACTTTTTGGGGTACTTTTTCCGCTGATTTTTCAGCAGAGATAGATACAAAATGGAACTTAATCCCTTGTTGTACCTTAGTGTCAGATGAAATAATATTGCAAAATGCGTCTGCTATTCATTTATCAGTATTTCGAATCAGCTGAGTTAATGGGGAAGTAGATGGCTTTGTTTATCGTTCAGTGAACTTTTGTAACTCGCTGGATGAGAGAGTTGGGGGTGTTCAGCCTGGAGAAGAGAAGGCTCCAGGGAGACCTTAGGGTGGCTTCCCAATACTTAGGGGGGGCTTACGGGGAACATGGGGAGGGACTAATATGTGGTAGAAATTACAGATGAATCAGACCAATATATGAAGTAATTTTGTATAAACACTCACCACTAAGTCATATTGTGGTCTAAGAGGAAAATCAGAAGAAAGTAAGATAAGATAATAAAAAGAGAACTTTTTTTCTCCCCAATTCGTGTGACTGTCACTGGAGATGCGGAGGACTTACATTCCTAATCCTCATTTGTGCTTTGGAGCATGTCTGCTAAACACCATCCTTTGCTTTTCAGGCAACTTTCAAAATGACATTTGATTAACATGTACCTATGTAAAGAGCTAACAAACTCACATTTCTACAGGAGCTCATAGGGACAAGAAATTGTGAAATAGGTAGCATTACATATTTTTGCATTAATTAACATTTGCATTGCATTTTGTGTAATTTAATGTTAACACCATTAAAATATTTTTATTGTCATTATCAGAACCTCTTTCAGATGGTGGTGTGAGATTCTTTTCACCTCACTGAATACCTCAAAAACTGCGGTGTGTTGAAGGAGTCTAGTGTGACTAACTCAAAACTTCAGTACAGAAAATGAGACAAAATTTGGATGAATTACTTCTGGAGGTGCCTTTGAGTTGGGTTTAGGCACACCGTGGGCTAAGTCTAGATACCTCATATTTACAGCGCTGGAGTGAGATAAGAGGAGTCCCAAGCAGGGAAGCAAAGGGTTACGTTTTGCCTTTCAACAGCATAGACTAATCTCATATTGAGTGACCTTCACTGAAATGTAAAGATTTTCCCAGGATGTCTCCTGGACAAACTGTTCCTGTCTGTTAGAGAAAAGAAAAATTCAGCCCAGACAACAGTGCTGGTGAGACCCTCCACACAAAACCTCGCTTCTCTCCTTGGTCATATTAAAGAGGAACTAAGACTTCAAATAAATCAAGACAAATGTTGAAGGAAGATGTACAGCAGGAAAAAGATTTGATGATGATAGAACCTGTCTGCAGATAGACAGTATGAGTTACTAAATAAAAATATTTAGTAAATGCCTGCTCTTTCTTTTAATTTTGTGGTGGCAGTGGTCAGAATCTCCCCAAAATTAGTCATACTGAAGCATATGCCCTTTTTGGGTACAGAATTCCCTGGGAACGGTGATTACGGATCCAACAAACCATGCAAAACAGTGCTGTTAGTCCAAAAAGACAATAGGAGAAAGATCCTGGTCCAAAGACGCTACTTTTGATTTTTGGGGCATGTGAATTTATTTATCTTAAATCATTATTTACATTCAATAACTCCCTATTTGGTGAGATTGGGAGACTGAATAAATTCAATATCATGACAAAAGATTATTTTCATGCTGTCTAAATCAAATGTGTCAATCCCACTCTCCTCTGTAAATGAACAGTTTTAAATCTCTGCCTGTGGCACACAATTGTGTCACAAATACACATCTTGATATCAATAATTATTCATGGCTCGCAACTCGCCACACTAAAATGAGACTTTGTTTATATTTTATCTCCCTCTTTCTCCTTCCAGCTTATTCAGGACACGCTAGAAATATTTAGGACTCCCAAAGGGCTTTATTGGAAGCAAGAAACAACTCTACAAGGCTCTCAGTGCTGCAGAAGTTTCAGAGAACACTAGAGAGCGATGTCTAAGAACTACTGCACGGTCGTACCTTCAGGCCTCTCAGTATAAAGGCAGACGTTAGAAGATAACTAGTTTACCATGCCTTTGGGATAATGTTCCTCCTCTGCAGTAAAAGGACGGGATGAGCTGTTAGGAGCAAAGAGAGAAAATCGGCATCTCGCAGACCTTTGCAAAAAAATCTGGCATTCCTTAGACGTTAATGTGTTCAACTCAAACCACAGTTCTGACTTGCCCACCTCTGATCCAGTCTCCCAGCAGCACGGCTTGGCTAAACCCCCTTTGGGCTAGCACGGCAGGGAGCCCACCTTCATCCGACCGCGGTCAGCACCAAATAAGGAGCCCGTGAAACGAAGGTTTTGCCAAGTGCCAGGCTGGTTATCACCACAGAGCTGAGTTGTTTTGCTGCAGTCCTCTAAAAAGGGTCAAGGAAGAAGTGTCCTGCCTCTAAGCACAGCACTTTTTGTTGTGGTGCCCGAGGGACAACCCCCGTGGTCCAGGTGGCTGTAACAGCATGATCATTGAGTTCAAAATCCACTGAAGATAAAAACATTAGAGCGGTCTGTCCAGAAGAGTCGCCCAAGTACCCCAAGTAGAAGGGTTGAGTTTTAATCAAGCAGAAAGGAGCAGAGTCCTGTGGAATAGAGTCCGAGCTTTGGTCCCAGTTCATCCCAACAGAAAACGAAAATGGGTGGTGGATGGAAAGCCTAGATTTTATCTCGAGGGGAAGAAACGAGCTTTGAAGATGGCACACAGGCTACGCCGGGAGATGGGAGTACCCGGGTAAAACCCGTGAGTTTGAAAGCTTGCTGTTGGTAACTTGTGAAGGCTGTTATATACCCCGTGTGTTACCCTGTAGGGAGAGGACTGAAGGGCAGCGTGGGGCTCTGGTTTGTAGATGACCCCAGAAAAGCAGTTGGAAAGCAGAGGTGGCTCTGCTGCTCCCGGTTCCACAGGCGAGTCCGAGCAGAGAGTGCAGCCAGGCTGACCTCAGGGCAGCAGCCCGGTATGGAGACACGTTTCATTAATACGGCGTCAGGCGACGCTGAGCCTTTGCCTGGCCATTGCGAGGCCTCTGTTTCCACCCCCAGCTCTCTTCAAGACTGTCCTGGAGCAGAGGAGAGCGCCCAGGCCAGGAAAGCCCCTCTGCTACCTGCCCATCCTTCTCCACCTCTGTCAAAAGACCTGCAGAGCACGGTCCGCTGACCACAGGGAGTGGGGGGCAAACACAAAGCCAGAGGCGAGCAGAACAGAGGAGCAGCTTAAAATGCTAAAATTAAGGTGAAATAGAGAGGCCTTAACTTTTTTTTTTTTTTGAGTGAATACAATACGATGAAATGATGCGATAAAGTAATTCAATTACACCCTACTGTAAAACACTGAAGTTAACGATGGGTAGAGGGGTAGGATTTTAGGAGGAAGCTATTTTAATTTATGGCAGACATGGCAAATTTCGAACCTGACTTGATTTCTGAATAGCCATGATGATCTCATGCATTAACAGTTAAGGGGAAAAAAAAAAAATAGTAAATTAGCTGTGACTGCCGTCTTGCTGGAGAAGAAACTGTATCGTTTTCATTTCCATATTCAGTCGCTAATACTGACATTATTTAGGTAAATATAAAGACTATTTGTTGCCTTGTTTTGCAGCTGTTAGGGCATATTTATTTAAGCTATCCAGGTGAGACAGTAATTTTTCAGGGGTACATTTTCTCCATGGTTACACCCAGCTTTGGAACAGGCAGCATGGAATCTGAGGAAGCTTTGCCACTGGGCTGTAACTTTCACATCCAACTACTGAACTTTTTGCCTTTTATAACAAAAAATGACTTTGGAGAGAAGTCTTGTAATTTACACAGCAAGGAGTGGGCTTGGCATTGTCTTTGCTTTTATCAGAACTCACTTGAAATTCTGAAACGGCGTGTAAAAGAATAAAAAAATGTATATGAATTTGGCAAGAGTGATGGGGCTCCAGGGAGAAAATGGTGCATTTCCTACCTATCGATCAACTTCATGATGTCTGTTGCCTATTTTAATAGTGTAAGTGTCACTGCTGTATTTATTAGTAGGAAAATCTTTCAGCAGAGCTGGCAAACAAGCAGCCTCCTCCAGCCTCCTGAATAATTCAAGCACCAGTAACTCAAAAGTACCCATGAGTATCTCAGTCTTTCTTTGCGTGTACAGGGATGGGGCATCCAGCCATCCAGAAGATGATGTCCATGTTTTTCTTTTTAAGAAGCTTCTGTTAAATCTCTTCACCATCCAGGCTGAAGACCGGTTTCCATGGTGCAGAAGATCTACCTAGTTTGTTATAACTAAGAGAGTTATCATTCTCAGCGGCACATCCTTTTGAATGAAGTCATCCGGGCTGCTCGGTACTAAATCGGGAAGCAAATACAGCCCGTTTGGACAAGGAAGTTTTAATACTGTAATAAGAGAAGAAAGGGTGGTTTGAATCAAGTTTCACCTCATTCTTCTACAAGGAAATAAGAAAACAGTTCACATTCTCCACTAATTCGTGGGCAAAGAGTTATTTATTCGTTAAACACAAGTCAGACTGTGTCAGCCTGAAGTATTCAAACAAAAATATTGGTGGATTACATGAAGAAACTTCTTAGGTCCAATTATTGTGTGAGATATCAACACCTCTTATGACTGTACCAACTTTGCATATGAGTAATCAGGTTACAGCGGGTGCTGCTTCCCAATTATAGCAGCTCTGAGTACTTTACTAGTCTTTTCCCTGGACTATCCATTATCACCATTCCGTCCCACTCAGGACTCCCCAAAAGAGCTTCTTTCAACTTTCTTCAAATAATCTTCAAAGCATATTTTTAGCTGGACTGAGAAAGCTCACATTGCTTTATAAACTGGCTCATGAAGTTGGTATCTGGACCGGGTGGTGGGTGAGAGGGCTGCTGAGGTGGGTATAAATTTAAACAGTTTAGCTCTTGCTTTGCACTCACACACTTTCTCATCTCTAATTTAATCTGAGGCTGAATCTGTCCTCGGTGTCGTCTCTGGATAGCGGGTGGCATTAGCTCACAGGCATCCGTGTCTCCCATGAGACCACTTTGTTTCTATGGCTGCGCTGCCAACCCTGCAGAGACAAATCTAAACCTTTGAGGCCGTGCAGCTGCGATGCTTCTGCAGTCTGGAATCAGCTCATCAAGGATGCCGGTTGTCATAGGTGCTTGCCACACCTCCAAATCACTGCAGGTTGTTCAGCCCTCCACCAGACAGACTGGGCAGAAACCAGAGAATCACGGAATGCTTTGGGCTGGAAGGGACCTTAAAGATCCTCTAGTTCCAACCCACCTGCCACGGGCAGGGACACCTTCCACTAGACCAGGATGCTGACGGCCCCGCCCAACCTGGCCTTGAACACTGCCAGGGATGGGGCTTCTCCCACCGCTCAGGGCAGCCTGGGCAAGGGTCTGGGCCAACCTCACAATGAAGAATTTCTTCCTTACATCTAACCTAAATCTCTCTTTTTTCAGTTTAAAGCCGTTACCCCTTATCCTGTCACTTTACTCCCTGATAAAGGTCCCTCCCCATCTTTCTTTCAGGCCATCTTTAAGCACTGAAAGGTCGGCACTGAAAGGTCACGCTAAGGTCTCCCTGCAGCCTTCTCCTCTTCAGACTGAACCCCCCCAGCTCTCTCCCCTCTCCTCCCAGCAGAGGGGTTCCACCCTCGGGTCATTGCTGTGTCCCTCCTCTGGCCCCGCTCCAGCAGGTCCCTGTCTCTGCTGTGCTGAGGAGCCCCGAGCTGGACCCAGCCCTGCAGGGGGGTCTCCCCAGAGAACAGCAGAGGGGCAGGATCCCCTCCCTCGACCTGCTGCCCACGTTGCTGGGGATGAGCCCAGGATGTGGGTGGTTTCTGGCCTGTGAGTGCATGTTGCCGGCTCATGTCCGGCGTTTCACCCACCAGCACCTCCAAGTCCTCCTCCGCAGGGCTGCTCTCCATCCCCTCATCATTCTGAGAAACCAGCAAGGATCCTTCTGTACCCTACATAGACCAAAACGTGTGTGTGTTGGTGTTTCACCTTCTCCTGAAGCAGACACAAGCCCCAAACCACCGAGTGTCCCAAGCACCTGCGCGAGCACTCCGCACTTGGACATACTGGACGTAGTTTCCTCCAGGGTAACATTACGAATTTTCCTGGTAGCGTAACATCAGCAGAATCCACGCGTCAGCCCAGACCTGGAACCTGTGAGCTGGCGCCGCATCGTATTTGTTTAGCTGCCGCCTCTTGGGACTTCCCGCTTCCCAGCTGTCCCCGTGGGCTTCGACGGGAAGTAACAACCACAAGAAATTTCTGGCAAATTGAAAGGTATCCAATGATAACTGTAATAGATCTGGGGTTTACTGTCCCAGGTGTTAAGCTAAGGTTACAAATACGGTGTATTTGCCTTTTTATGTGTAGTCTTCTTACTGTGCTGTCAGAAACGGGCAGAAAATTCAAACGTATCTGAGCAAATGAAAGATATTTCTGCCAATTCTCAGCGCAACTGAACCCTTTCAGCTTCATTTAACTTCTTCTACAAACTAAAAGCAATTTTCAGGGGAGATAAATGACTTTCACTGTGGGAATGCCAAAGTTTCTCAGATGAAACGGGCAACTTTTACTGGAGTATAAAAAATATGGAATGTATAAAAAATATGCTGTTTATTCTACCACAAGTATTATCAATTTAAAAGCATTTGCACTGATCAAAATAGCAGATATTTTATATATTTATGAGATAAAAATGTGAAATATCTGTTTGTTGCAGTGCTAACAGCATACTGTGAGTTTCTAGAAGTAATTCCTGATTATTTCTTGATGTTTGTGTGTTTGCAAAAATCGACTCCATGCATTTAATTTTGCTGTGTCATTAGCTGCGGTGCTAATTAGACTGTACTATAGTAGCACAGATGATTGACCTCTTCCTGAAAAAAAAAAATCCTTTTAAGATATTTTTCACTCTCAGAAGATGAGAAATCTCTTTAATTAAAAAATTTAAAACATCTTTGATTCCTACATGTATGTTCTGGAACAGCAGAAGTGTAACTGCTAAAAGTCATTGATACAAACTTCCACATTAAAGCAAAAGTAGATCATAACTCTTTTTTTTTTTTAATTTGGACAGCTATGGGGGTCAGACTTCAAAGGGTAGTGATGACAACAGTGAAGAGTGATGCAGCTTCTGTGTGATGGAAAGCACACAGATTTATGATTTCCTTTTAAAGGTTATATGTACCACACTCATTTGATAAGCAGCTCATTAAGGGAAAAGCCGTTTGCCTTTTCCTAATAAAATAAAGCACAGAGAATAAATATGGCACAGAGCAAGGACCACGAATTCCAGAAAAAAAGGCAAACAGTAGCTTGAATGTTGGATCATTTCCTTAGTGCAGTTCTCTCAAAAAGCCTGTGATTTCTCATTTCCTCTGGCACAACCACAGTTTCTTCACTCGTACCCAGATCAGATCAAATCCTTTCAAAATTAGCCTAACGGAGCCATTATTATTTGATGGAGGACAAATGTAATCCTAATAGAATGTTACAGGAGTTGTTATTAATAATTATATCCTGCAATACCCTCCAGGAGTCCCAGGAGTTATTGGATCCTATTGTACACTCTAATTTGGAGACAGCAGTCATCCCATCTTCTCTCCTCCCACACACACTCAACTAAAGCACCTCTCGTATAGGATGTGGGTCTACTGGGATCTGTTGCATTAAATTTATTTCCAAATAATCAGAGAATCATTTCACTTGGAAGAGACCTTTAAGCTCATCAAGTCCCCCTGTTCCCCAGCACCGCCAGGTCCCCACTGACCCCTGTCCCTCAGCACCACCTCGACACAAGGTCTGGGAAACCCCTCCAGGGACGGGGACTCCACCACTGCCCTGGGCAGCCTGTTCCAATCCTTTCTGTAAAGAAATAGTTCCTACTATCCAGCCTAAGCTGGATACTGCTGCAGTGCTGCGGTTAAGATGGAGATAGAGGCACCAGCACACTCCTTTCTTCATCGCAGCTCCCATTTCACAGTCTTAATTGCTACTTATGAGGCCCTTGGTAGCTCAGTCCTCACTGAATGCCTTAGCAAGCAATTGGTTGGCACAATTTAAATTAATTAAGCAACATTAAACATTCATAGCCAAGAATTTTAATATTGTAGTCTTAAAACAGGGATTGTACTGAGATTTTTTTCAAACTAATAAAAAGTCAGAGCAGGTTGCAAGACCTTAGCTGTGATTCTTCGTACTGCTCCAGACTGTTCACATTGCAGCCTGGCACGGCAAATTGCCAGGGCCAACCAGAGACTGGAAATTTTACTTGAATCCTCTGTCGTTTTTGCAAACCTCTGTTTCTCCCTCCGTTTAACAACTGCTCTGCAAGAAGTTGGTGCCTCCGAACTGCTATATGACACACTAATCACAAGCTGGCACGTAACAAAGTGATTTTCATTGCATGTAAGTGCAACACCTGACACAAAAACGGGTTTTTTTCTAAAAGAAATAACTTTGGTGGCCACATGAGTAATGAACTACTTAATTCTGGCAGAACAAGTTGTAATGAAAATTATAACAGTTTGCCTTTACCTTCTCTTTACCCAGATGTTTTGATGCTCTTTACAAGTAGTAAGTAAACGCTAAGTTCCTTATCTGGACAGTTAAAAGGTAATTAGATGAATTCAAGCACTCTATAAGCTACAGGCCTGGGAAGGTTAACCTCATTTCCACCTGAGGCTCAAGGGCAAAAGTTGAGACAACAGAGGGATGGCTGATCAGACAGAAACTTGAAGGAAGCTTACAAATACTTTGATTTAGTAAAGCTTTGGTGAAGAGTGGCTCCAAAGTCCACCTACTCCGGTAAGAACAGAAATTTGTAACAGCTCCTTACGACACAGTTTTGCTTTTCTGCTTTTGCTGAAGACTTATTTTACTTGAACACTCTCAGTGATTCTTTCTTTAGCTTTTCTTCATCCAAATCTCCAGCTCAGTGTGGTTTTTCAGTGACCAGACCAGTGAAACACTGGATACATACCAGTGGTTTGCTTAAGGGATGTTGCAGGGGCACCCAATTTGATACCAGGCTTTCTAGGTTCTTTGAGCCTTGCGGAAAAGGAAGAGTGACAAACCACTCATTTCATTGGAAGGAGGTGGAAAAACATGTGACCGATGGATAGAAGATGCAGCAAAATAAGGGGTTGGAGGAAACGCAGAAGACCGGGAATTCTGGAAAAAGGAAAAACTTCAAACTGCCGAGAGGTGAAGTGGGGAGAATCAAATGTTACTGAGAAACAAAGGCGGCGAGCGAAGGGAATTTAGAATTATGCTAAGCCAGAAAAAATGGCTAAAAATACCTTTTCTTCCCCTAATTAAATAATGGTTTAGAAATACAGGGGCAGTGAGAAATAATAAAGATGTGAAGGAAGATGGAACAAAGCAAAGGACAAATGGGAAAGAGAATGGAGGCAGAACAACATAAAAGGAACAAGATACGGATCAAATAGAGACAGGAGGGAGAAAAAGCAACAGAAAAAAAGTCCACATTTCGTGTTTAGATAGTGATACATATTTTTAGTACGTTTACCCTTTTGTGGCAGCCATAATTATGCAAAATAGCAATCTGCGTCCTAAATATGTAGTAAAAGCAGAAGCACTGGTTTACAGTCTTTCAGAGAACACATAGCATGTGTCATAAATTATGACATTTTCCAGCATGATAGCTGCCATCACCAGGCTGTTCAGAAATTCAGTGATCAAGATTTAGCGCAAGCCTTTGTAAGTTTTATAGCGCTTACATGGCATTGCTCATGTTCAGACGCGGTGGTTTTTAAATGCACAGCCGGCACTTGGCGATATTCTGAAATCAACAAGCTGAAACATCAGCCAGGAGGAACAGAGGAGTAGAAAACTAATTGGTTTGCTCTGCAGTGGGCTGCAATCATTGCTATGTCCTCTCGAATAATGCGTTAGGCATCACGCCATCTCTCTTAGCAGGACACTAAGGTGTAAATGGAACTGGCACCCTGAAAGGCTTTGAAGTCTAAACTATTTGGATGAAAACCAGCTGTAGGTGTTGGGTGAGAAGCTTGGCTAAGAGCAAGCCATGGATTCTCTATTGCTGTCTTTCCTCTAACTTCTGTTTTTACACTGAGGAATCATCACAGGCTCCTCATTGGACATTACTTAAACCCGTCATATATTGGACTAGCAAATCCAGAAGAAATAAACCAACGCTTTACTGTCCTGAAGTGTTTAACCCCATGACACTTGCTGGGAATAAAATTGGCTGGGATATTTCCCTCAAAACCAGAACTGAGAAGGTGTTGAAAGCAGCAGTAGCTCTTTTCCTCCAGCAGACTCAGTTCTAAAGAGGACAAATCCCTAAGCCCAACCCATCCCATCCCATCCCCAAAAGCTGGGTTAGAAACAAGCTGTATGGAATATAACGTTCAGATCTTAGCTACAAGAACGGAGTGAAACCAAAAGAATAGGGAACGAGTGTCTTTGTCTTAGAAAGGGGGTCTGGGTTCTACTGTTGTGTCAATTTTGTAAACCTAAGTTGGCTCGATCAAATGGTTTTTGGTGTGTGGATCCAGACGGAGAACAAATCTTTTCTGCCAAGAAGTAACCAATAGTCAATAATGACGTCAAAACGTGTGTTTTCTGTAAAGTAGGATTTAGATGAACATCTAAAATTCAGCTAATATTAGATTCAACCAAACTGCGCTGAGTTCTCTCTCATGAAGAATAAACACCATGGGAATCTATTTTGAAAGCATCCATTCCTTTTTAATTCTATGCAGATGAATATAAAAAAATCTTGGTTTCTTGAGATGCACTAGACATTTCCCAAATATTTAAGCAAAAGGGCTTCATTCACGACTGGTTAAGTTGGGCACATGAGTATTGCTAAAATGGTAACACTATAGATTTTTTGTCTGCACTACGCTTCCCAGTTCTCTCTTCAAACATTTGAATAGTGCGATTAGCATCTTCATCTGGCAAGGGAACATGTTAAAATTCAAATGGAACTCATCTAATTTTAAGCATTATGGAAATTAATATGCATCTTCCTATAGAATGGAGTTAATCAAGCTCTTATTATTGTGGTATCTGCATAGATTTAATTACCACTAGTTACGCTGCTCATTTCCTGGAGAGGTTTGTAAGGGCGTGAAGAGCGTGGCCATTGTCATTAATTGAAGACCTTTTGTCTGCACATTGTAAGGTCCTTTTCTGTACAGGACCCTCAAATCAGGATTCGCATTGTAGCTGAAATAAAGGTTCCTTCCAAAAAAAAAAAAGTATCCAGCACTCTCAAATAAAATTATTCATTATATTGATAATTAATTTTGTTCATTATATTGATAATTAATTTTGTAGCTATTTTTTTATCCTGCTAACAAACTGCTTTCTTATTGTGGCAACCTTATTATCAGGCTGTTTGTGCCAAGTTCAGGTACATTTTCTGTTGTGGGTTGGGTTTTTTCCCATACGATAAGCTGTTGTCCTGTGGGAAGTTGATGCTTTTCGAATCACCACGAGCCCTGCGCTGTGCCTCTGCTGCAGATTCACTGAAATGGAAACGATGGAAAGATGCTGCTCAGAACACACAGAAAGCTGATTGATGTAAGTGCTTGCTCAGCAGCTTCCGCTGACAAGTGGAAATTCAGTGGTTACGGTCTGTGTCCTGCAGCAATCTCAGAGCCTCGGGACAGCTGGGAGGCAAAGAGCTGGGGCTTCCCTCTGGGTCAGCCAGAGCTCTGGCATCGGTCTCTGGTTTTTTTACGAAGGGGTTAAAGAGGAAAAAGGCATGTTGTGAAAGGTCACAGATAATCCTGTCACACACGTAAATACTGAAAAACAGGGCATTAAATAAGACTTTTTTTCTCACTGGTTTTCATAATGTTCTTTTCTTTGGGTTTTTTTGGGGGGGAAAAAAAAAAGACATAATAACAGAGGTCCAACAGCTCATATTTAAAGACAAAGAAAAGAAAACTGTATTGTCAGCCTGTGACAGAGGAGTGAGTGTGCTTTCCACATACTCCCTTAGAGCATAGAAGAACATATGGAAGCAGGGGGATTCAGGCCATGTAAGAGCTTTGAACCTCTGCCTTGAGGCAAGGCTGCTGGCAGGGAGCAGAAGCTCTTAGAGTAACTCCCACGTCACTTTGATGGCCCAGTAGAAGATTTAGTTAAACACGGACAGTCTCACGGCCTCAGAAGGGCTTATGGTGCTGTTTGAGGGAGATGTCTAGAAAAAACCCCTGTCTGCTCTGCTGAGGAATGTGTACGTTCCTCTTCATCCATGCCACATAAATCTGGAATTAAAGATGTCCAAAAGTACATAATGTAAAGCCTGCATCACTGCTGATGTTAAAATTAACAGCTGAACTGCTGAGAAAATACCAACCCCAAATTTAACATTCAGCTGTCATATTGATGAATCGCATTAATTTGTGTGCATGCAGATCTCAGGAGACAGCAACAGAATGAGACAAGAACAGAACAGAACAGTAATTATACAGGACCTCGGAGTATATTGCGAACTATCCACCATATACCTAAGGTTTATTTTTGCAATAAATTGCTGCATTTTACCTAATATTTCAACTCCTCCGTGTCAGAAGCTTCACACAAGGAATAATTTCTTAAGGTGGAGTGAGCCGGTGAAACTCTGGGAATAAAGGAAAAGAACAGACCCGCACATCCACTGTACACGTTACCCAGAACTGTATTGCAGGTATAGAAATATTCATGGACAGATTAAGATGGAACGATGATAATATAACTTATGATAATAAAATATATACCTTAATAAGTGTTATAACCTCCCCTTGCTTTGCTAACCAACAGCTGTTGGGAAGAACGTCTGCATTGAATAGACTGACTACTGTATCCTACCTTCAGCGTGGACACCAGTCTTGGGTGTTGAGAGGCTGGAAACCCATTCAAATGCTGTAGTATTCCCTACTGACATGTGGAAGCAGAGCATTTAGCCAACTGTTTCAGGAGAAGAATTTGTTTTTAATATATTCACTTAATCATTAATAAAATGTGGTGTCCTTTCTGGAGAAAAAATGTTCTGTTGTTTAATTCTAAGTTATTACTGAGGGATTTCTGAAGAAATATTACTGTAGCAGAGACCTTCCTTTTTTGACCTTCCTAAGGCACATAAATTCCCAACACGTTTTCCTGCAGACAGGACAGAAAGTTGAACAGATTTCACTTACAGACTTTGTTTCGTTATGCAGAGGCCGTTGTGTTGAGGAGAGGAGTAAGCTTGATGAGAGGATCTTACCAAACAGGTTGAGATCCACCTGTTCCCCGCCCCAGAGCTGTTGTTGCCCCCTTGGAGTTGAGATTACTTGAAAATGAATTTTGGAAGCACTGTCTGCTAACCCTGAACAGGTTTGCCTTTGAGTAAGGAGAAATACCCCACTTCTACCCTAAATCTCTGCCTTCTTCCAGGTTTTCTACCAGAAATGGGCCCAAACATCCTCAGAAAAGGATGCCTTACAGGTCTGTGAGCAATCTGGGGTTGTTTTCATTTTGGTTTTGTCTTTGTTTGACGCACTAAGTCTCTACTATGTAAGTGAAAATTTAGCTTCAACGCTCCTCAAGATTTGGTCAAATTCTGTTGCGAATTCTCTGTAGTTAAGTAAAAGGTCTACCGAGAGGAAGGGAGGCATTAAATACAAAATAGTAGTAACAGCTGTGTACCTTAGCAGGTCTCCTGCCATCCCTGGTGTCTGCTTTCACAGATGGGGTATTAGCATAGCAAAACATTCTTGATGATGTTCAGTAACTTGGGGTATATTAATAGCTGATAACTTCTCAGGTTCATAAAGTCTCTAGTAATGCTGTAGGCTGTTGTCAATTAAAGAACAGAAGAAAGCTTTGTGGAAAAGATTGGGTAGGAAAGGGTGAGAAGAACACTCTGAGAGCGAAGCCAAGTTTCGTAATTCAGCTCACACCAAAACAAATTATATAGCAGAATAAACTATATCCCAAAATAAAAGCAGCTTTTCAGACAGGCACAATGACTGAATAGGGCAGTTTTGTGGAAATATTGGGAAGCTGTTTCAAATAGGCAAGACCACTACTAAAGGATAAGCAAAGGTTCAGAGGGATAATTTATATCAGGCAACCATCCTAGAATCATGTCAAAAACAATTCACAAATTTCAGAGCATCATTGCCTTCCACAGGCTGAGTCCAGCACAGTTCTGAGACTTCTTGGTAACACATAAACTGAAGTTCAGGCTCAATTAGAGAAGTCCAGGAACCACCCCTGAAGTGATGTCACTGCTGTGACTGCCTTGGAACTAAAAAGAAGGATCTTGCTGACTGTTAAGTGCTTTTCTTGACAAAACCAGATTTTGGCACAACGAAACTTTTCATAAAGTCCCTTGAAACAATAATAATGAATACGATGGGAATTTGGAAAATCGGTGAAATAACATGAGGCCCCTGTTGATATGCTAGCTCTAGCCTATGTGAAGTACGGTGGGTACTTTCATCAACACTTCTCTGTGACCGGTTATATCCACAGAGGTTCCCATACTCCAGTTTCAATGAAAGTCTGACTTAGCTTCTCGGCATAGGTGACAGCCTAGTTCCTAATTGTGCCTGAACTGGCCATTTCAGAGTCAAAACTTGATGTTTGCAGATCAAAATTATTTCAGTGGTGATCTGAACGAATTTTGATTGTTTCTGGATGCACTATGGTAGCCCCCCCAAACTGTTCAATTCCTTTCTCTTTAAGACAGTTCAGTTTGCAAGGGTTATAATACAGTTGTAGAAGATCACACCAAAACCATGGCTAAAGCGGGGCCACCTCTTCCCCTCACCACCAGAATTTTACTGTGGGCATGGAAATGGCTTTTTTTTTTTTTTTTTTTTTACTACTGAGGATCCTCAGCATGGTTGATGTACCTGAGGTGAATGCAGAGCTCTGGTGACGTGGCAGGGTAAGGGAAAGCAGAGCACAGCAGTAAGTGCAGAGCACCTGGAGAGGTTGGAAATTTCACCCTCCAGCATTTCTCCAAGCTAGAAAATACCCACAGTAGCTGTCGCACGTTATAAAAGGTGATAGGCAAAGCCTGTAGGAAACACATGCCAGCTTCAAAGAGAAGGGAAGGGAATAATTACAGACCCGTTTGTCCAGTTCCCTTTCGGGGTGAAGCCTTAACGGGAAAAGGCTTTACTTCTCTGGTACTTCTGAAGCTCAGTGACTGCCCAGGCTTAAAAGCTGTAATAAGAACAAGGAAACAGTGCCACCTAACCGTGGCAATGTGAGGTTGAGTCGTTAAAGCTGAATGAACAGATATTCTGTAGTTTAAAGCTCAGAGGAGGGTGGTTCTTTGTGAAGAACTCTTACCTGTAATTCAGATATTACCAGCATGTGCCTTGTCTAAAACCACTGTTGGGAGAGTCCAGCTGTCAGTAGCAAAGCCTTCTTGGCCACATGGCATGTGTTAAAATAGCGTGTTTTCTTCTGAAGACAACTAATCGGAACAGGATTCATACTTAATTGAGGAGACCACGTATGGTCAGACCATGTATGATGATGCTTCACTTTCCGGACACTGGCCACTCACTTTTAAATAGCTGTGTTAGCATCAACAGACACAGGGATGCTTGCTTTGTCTGTAGTTTTTTCCATCAGTATCTGTTTTCCAAATGATCACTTCTGCATTACAAAAAGCAAAGCTTGTTGTGTCTAATTGCCCCAACAGTCCCTCAACTGAGAACAGAACGACTTTTATGAAACTTTCCAACGTACTGACCGACTATAATTTGCAGTGCCAGGTCAATCTGTGCTGGGGTAAGTATTGGCACTGTAAATGCCTGTCCAGTCCTGAGTTAGACGTGTGTAGGCTCACAGACCAGGTCCCCAAACCTTTCTCACAGCAGGAACCCGTGCAAAAACAACGCACAGAATTGATGAGCCTGCTGTAATTCCCCAAGTGCCTGTATGAAACACAACGAATACTTCAAAAACTTAATCAGAACATGGATTACAAAGTTCAGTGAACACCGCAAATACTAAACCGGTATCATACAAACTTGTTTATTTTCAATGAAAATGTTTATACTCACTCACTTTTGAAAGTATCTCCTGAAAATTGAGATGTATAAACCTATTTTGAGTCAGTGGTTCCCTGGTTGCAGCAAAGTAAAGGAAGGTGGTGGAGTCCCCATCCCTGGAGGGGTTTCCCAGACCTTGTGTCGGGGTGGTGCTGAGGGCCAGGGGTCAGTGGGGACCTGGCAGTGCTGGGGGAACAGTTGGACTGGATGATCTTAAATGTCTCTTCTAATAAAAATGATTCTGTGATTCTGTAAAGATCTGAGAAGGTGAGACTGGAGTTTACACACGTGTGTTGCCCTCAAGAAGAATTAACCATCAGCTCTTTCTTGGCATCTTATTCTTGTACCTCATCTGAACCTATTGCTTATAAAATCCCTCACAAACAAGAGGGTGAAAATGTGCAGCAAAGTGTCCGTCAGCTGAAAATTAAGCTTACTGTTTTTGAAGAAAACCAGCTAAAAGCATGCTCCCAGGCGTGGGGCTTTTAGCTACTTGCTTTGATGTTTCCTCTGTAAACAAAACTTAATCTCAGTGTCATTTTGCATGATTTTCCCTAACAATGAGCTTTGCTGACTAACAGTGTTGCAGATGAGAATCTCTGTACTTCAAAGACTAGGATCCATCCGACATTTTCAAACAGCATTAGAGTACTCAGAAAAGCAGAGTGTCGCATATTGCACTGTGGTGAAGAGCTACACTTGAGTCTGATGCTAAGCATGAGATAAGGTGTCATTCCCACACATGGCACTTGATACGGGCTCTTCGTCTGAGACAGCAATTTGCAATTATTTCCCTTTGAACTTTTTATCTTCACAGGAAAACACCGGTAAAATATTTCCATTAGTAGTAATATTTCTAAATGCTCCTTTTTGAAATGTTCTCTCACTTTTGACTTCAGAAATGTGCTGGGAATAACGCAAAAACACACTTCTGGGGCTTAGTCCTTGCATGAGTCCGACCATCTAGGACAACCTCCAGCTCATTTCTGCAATACACATGCCGTGAATAAAATCCTGCCTGTCTCAGGGCAGTGGACTTTGGGGATGAAACAGCCATATGTAAGAAAAAGAGCAACTGGTGGCTGCGGGAACAGAAGGCATAATCCGTGCGACTGCCAGTGGAAGAGATCGTACTCTCTCCCTGAAAAACCAAACTGTTTGTTTGGGTATTTTTGAGATTTCGATGCCAATTCAAAAGTAAAAAAAAGAGATATTTCATTTGCCTGGAGGAAATGACAGTTTTATCATTAAGAGAAAAAGGACAGAAGGTGTTACTATTTTATTCGGTTTATCTCTTAGGTGTTTGCTTCACTCTTAATGTACAGACAGAAAATGTTCCCTTGGGCTGGAATTTATCTTACTGCTTTTCTTCTTCTTTTAATAAGTTGAAAGAACGCAGCAAAAAACAGTTTATGCTGCGGTAAGTGCAGCAAGTAGTGACGCAGGCAACATGTCAAACAAAAGATGATAGCGGTGCTCCAGCGTGGCACCTCTCTGGGAGGATGCTGGAACGTCGCTCTGCTCGGCTCTTGCGGTCCCTGCCTCCGTGTCCACACACTCGCGCACCAGACATGGAGTCAGTCGCTGGTGACAAAAGCAATTCCAAGTGGTAGAAGGGATTGCCACACTTCTGAAAATGGATTTTGAAGGAACAAAATGTATGTGTGTATGAGTATGACTTTTACATATGTACAAGCACACCCACAGATACAGGCACTGGAATATATATCGGAATGGGGCTTCTTTGCGAAGCCTTCCAAGGCAGTAAAACGCCCACAACTCATGGCCTCTCTCCTGGTGCTGCTTTCTGCTTTCTTTTCTCCTCTGTAATTCTCCAACCCACAAGATGTGCTCGCTCTTAACAGAGTCTTTTTTGCCTCACCAATACTCTTGCTTGAAGTTTCATCAAGAGCTGATTACTACAACCCACCTGTATAAATGCCAAGGGAGAGCCAAGCCAGATGGTTGCAAAAGGTCTTCATGTCTTTAGATTAATCTCTTTTGTCTTCCAAAAATCAAAACCAACTCCATCTAGATTTTGTGTCAAGACACAAACCAGTCACCGCTCATTTTCTCTAGGTATGGGTTTGCTAAATAAGAATAGCAACCTGCGGGGATGCTTCTGCAGTAACAATAATAAATAAAATTGTGTCCTGAAAGATTATAATTTGAACACCACAAGTCAAAGTTAATTGGTTAAGGAAAGTTTCTTTAGGTTCCTCTACTCCCAAAAGCATTCACATAGTTTCAGTCTGAAGTAGGTCCGAGTTTGAAAAAAAAATAAAGAGGAAAAAAATAAAAGAGGAAAAAAATCCCCCCACAGGAGACACTGTGCCTGTCTTCTTTGCAACTATCTGAACTGAATTAATACTAAGCAAAAATCTCAGTACCTGTAAAGTCCTCAGTGTATCCAAAGCTGTATCCAAAACCAAGTTCAGAATCACTGGACTTGAGTACTTGCCATGTTCTCCTTGACTAACAGGATTGTTTTTGTCACTCAGTGGATAACAAATGTGCTGCTTAGTGATAGATCCTAACAGCCTGAAACAAGAACAAAAAAATCAGCTTTTATGTAACTTATTTCAATCTAACTACCCTAACAATTCTTTTGTTGTTATTTAAAATAAAAATCTTCCCTAGTTATTTTATTCTAAAACCCCCCACAGGCTCAGAATCCCCTGCGTGCAGGATTTCAGCTCACAGTGGCTGCTAGGCTACGGCTCGGGTGCTGGGATTGCACAGTGCTGTTGCTTATATTGAATATTTTCTGCTGACAACTCTATAAAAGTTGCTGAATTATAAATGTTGCTATTGGAAAGAGGAACAGTCTAGTGGTCAGATCCCAAAAGATTCACAGAACTCACTGTACTTCAATGGGAGTTGGTGGGATGCACATATACTGCAAATGCTTATTATCACTCCGGCTGTGGACCGAACAGAAGACAAGACACAACAGCAAATGCTGACTAAAGGTCTCAAAAAGGAAGGTGGAAAGTAGAACGAAAGATTTCGCTCGAGATACGGGGAAATCTATGTCAACGCAGAGGGCTGGAGCCTGCTGCTGCTCCAGTGAAGCTATCAATCAGGGAGGCAGCTGAACTTGGCATGAGAGGACTTCCCGTGTGTAAGAGGAACCAGTGGGTGACACATCAGATAACAAGGCTGAGGAGGAGAAAATCAAGTCAAAGGCCCTTAAGCCCCTTCTGAACAGATACCTGCTGTTGGCTGCCAAAATTGTCCTGGTGGGTGATAGGCAGCTGGAGGTGAGTTATAGCAATGTGAATCTACGCCCACTCATCATCCAGAGCTGGAGAGCTGTGATGCGGGGAGTTCCGCTGCATTATCTCTTCTCACCCTCCAAGCACCTGCTGTGACTTCAGCTTTCCCGGTGCCAAGAGTGGTGACTGCCATCGGATCCACCAGTGACGGACAAGAGGAGCTGCAGGCTGACTCCATGGCCTTGGTCAAACCAGCCACCACCGGGATCGAGAGGCTGAATTTGGACACAGAACTGAGCAGGAGCTGGAAGGATGGGTAGAGGGTGGCTCAGAGTTGCTCAAGCATTACACCAGGGCTTGTGGGGCAGTCACCTTGTTCAAGAAATCACTCAGGAGAAGAGCTCCTCTTGCCCTTGCTGTGATTATCATGGAAATCATTAGATTTTAATCTAAATTAATCAAGTTTAAAATCACTCCTCAGCATCCACTGGATTACACATGTTCAGTTTCACTGGCCATTTAGTCAGGGCTCATTTATTAATTTGGTAGCACCAGCTGCCAAAGGATACTCCTCTCCTTGCTGGCAATTATTCTTCTCAAGCCTGCATGAGGAGTGAGGTTACAGCTTGACAGCTAAGATATTTAAGCCCTGAATAATTCGGTATGCCCTCCTAGGAGGCCGACTTGCTTTTGTCTCTTGTTAGACGTTTTTGCCATTAATTGCAAAGAATAGCGTGATTGATAAAAGAAGAGGGAAAAACTAAAGGCCATGCTGTGATACTCAACATGTAAATCTACTGACAAACATGCACTCTAAAACGCCATTAACTATCAAAGTACATTTCTGATTAAAATTCAGTTTCTTCCAGACAAGAAAACTATATGCACTTGTGATAATCTCTTGTATTAATGGTGGGTTATTGACTATACTCACGAATAAATGTGAGGTTCTTGGAAGACCCTTTTGAAGATGCTGTGGACTCCTCCAGCTTTTGTTGCAGAAGGATGTCTACAGTCACATTTCATAACCCCCAGGCCGTTTTCCCCACGTCTGTTGGAAACCTTTCCAGCAAACCCACAATACAAGCAAGGGTGAAATGCTGATGCTTCTGAAGTAAATCAGAGCTTTGTCATGGACTTCAATCGATTCAGAATTTGCTTCTTATGTGATTGTTGTTCAGAGAATGGAGAGAAACTTCCTCGGGGAGATTCATTAAGTGAAAACAAGAAAATGTTAATACTACTAATATGCTTTCCTTGTGTTTAGGGTTATAGCTTTGGCTCGTTTTAGTGTGGATAGAATCCAATAGTTGCTCATAATACCATATTTTTCTGTTCATTTATTATTTGTAGTTACAGATGCTGTGATGTAGCTGGGCTAATTTTGTTAAAGAATCGTGTGTAGAACTGTTCTCGACTACATGAATTCATATTTCAGAACCTCGTTCAAACCAAAATTAGCCCTTCTGTAGAGCTTGTCAGCCACCTCCTTCATGTTTACCCTCAGGTCCCTTTCACCATCCAGGAACAAGGATTGACGATGTTCAGACGGTTCCAGTTCTGCACCTACCCTCATGTTTCAGTTTTATACCGTCAGAGGGGACTTTGAGTGGAGAACAGATTTCTGTGACGCAGCCATCTTTCATGGCGTATTTAACATCCCGTTTCGTTCAGTGCGTCTACTTTAACAGAAGCTTAAAAAATTAATGTTACCCTTGGAAGATGGCTGAGCCGTTATTCACAACCTTTTTGCTGTGTGTGATACAAAACCCAGATCAGCACAGCTCCAGCTTGTCAAGATATTTGGCACCAAATTTGGATACTGGGGATTACTGGGCTTTTTGGCAGGAAAGCACCGGTAGTGCTGTGTGACTGGTTTGGTAGCCTCATGACTATCACCCCATGACACCTTCAGAGTCCAATCTGTTCGCCCATTCGCCTACTTAGCAGGTCAACAGCTGGTGGAAATACTAGAGCCTTAAGATGTTACCAAAATACAGCTCCTCGAGGAGATCGGTCCATTGAGCCCAACCCTCCCAACTACGTCTTGGCCAAAACCAATTAGTGCCACTTAAAGGCTTGAAAAGCAAGAGAATAACAGAGAAATATGCGGCCCATGCTTTTTCCGGAGAGAGTTACTTGGTGCTGGAGCGATTTAACGTGAAGCCATCGTGTTTTTCCAAGGCTCACACAAGCCCCAAGCATTTTCCCCCTTCACGCTCATGTTTTCACATATGCGGACGAGACTGACAGTACATCAGCCCAATGCACGTCTGCCCCACGTGTGCAGAGCCCTGGAGGACCTCTCATGTCCACCCATGGCTCAGAGATCGTGGAAAGGGCCATGCAAACGCTTAAGCGTACGCTTGAAAATCAGTCCACTTTTCTCCAGGTTTATTCTCCCTTTTTGCTGAATTCCAAATAAAAACCCTTTAGAAATTGCACGGTGACTTTCACACCCCTTTATCTATAAAACTGCTCCATTTAATTCAAAGCTCTGATTGTGACTGCCAGCCTGTGTTCATCTCCTGGAAAAGTAAAAGGTTTCTGCTTCCTTTGGAAAGATTTTCTTTTTTGTTGTCGTTTTTTTATGCTTCCTTTGGAAGTGTTTTCCTTTTTGTGTTGGGTTGTTTTTTTTTTTTTTTTTTTTGTGTTCTCTAAAGCGAAATGCTGTGTTACACTGTCAGATGAATGAATTCTGATTACTGTATTTATATCAAAGCTGTCTACAATCGCTTCTCCAGAGATGGAGCTGCAGATACCGTACCAGTCTTGGTAAGCACCAGGACTCTTTGCAAGTATCATCTTTTCTTCGCAGGCCTGAGGGAAATTGAAAATTTTGCAGTTATGGTGGGTATTTCAGACAGCTACAGATCAATCTCAGAATCACACCGGTGGGAAGGGACCTCAGGAGGCCTCTGGTTCAGCCTCCTGCTCCAAGCAAGGTCAGCTGTGAGATCCAGCCAGGTTGCTCACAGTTTTGACCAGTCAAGTTTTGAAAACCTCCAAGGACAGAGACTGCACAGCCTCCCTGGGCAACCTGTGTCCCTGCCTGACTGTCCTCAGGCCACAAACCTTCCTTAATCCACTCCGAATCTCTCTTATTTCCATTTATGCCTATTGTCTTTCGTCTTCCCACCAAGTGTCACTGTGACAAGCTTGGGTTTGTTTTCTGGGTAACGTGTGTGCACCAGGGGCTGCTGTTGGATGCCCCCCAAACCTTCTTACCTCCAGGCTGAAGGAGCTCCAGTCCCTCAACCTCACCCTACAGGACAAGTCCTCCAACCCCAACCATCGTGGTGGCCTAACTTGAGACAGCCTAACTTGGATACAAGAACATAACAGGAGAAAGCATCAAAAGCTCTGCTGAAGTCACAGTGGATGACATCTGCTGCCCACCCCTCATCCTTCCAGACAGTCATTGTAACACCAAGGGCAGTCAAGCTGCTCAGGTGGCACCCAGCCTTGGTAGAACCATGAAGGCTCCTCCCCATCAACTTCTTCTGGTTTGCATGTCCAGAAGTGTGTTCCAAGGAGACGCTGCCCGTGATTTTCCCAGAAACCAAAGTGAATGAGGCTGCTCAACCCCTAGTTTAGAAATCTAAGACTGTGGGGATGTTTGACCATGTGAGTCTGATCTACTCATGAAATGTCTTTTTGGCCAATTGGTGTTATGCTGTAGAGCAGTTTAAATTTAGGCTTCATGTTAGATCCAAAGTTAAAAAAATGATCTGATTTGCCTGTGGTGAAACACCACTGACTGTCTCTGATCGCCTCCCTGTCTTTCCTGTGTTTCAATATGTCTTCCAGGAGGATCTGGTCCATGATCTTACCAGGCATGGAGTGAGGCTGACAGATCAGTAGTGCCCAGAGCCCTCCTTTTCACCCCTCTTAAAAATGGGTGGGATGTTTCCCCGTTTCCCTTTTTTATCCATTTTGAAGAACAGTCCGTCATGGACCACATTCATAATTAGTGCTTCTGCCAACTTTCATGAAAACTAAAAAATTAGGAAGTTGCTAGAAAATATTACTCTGCATTTTGGTTAGGGAAACCAGTTAAATAGAGCACGTTCTGTGTGCAGAGCTATCATTAAATAAAAACTTCTAAAAACGGAAATTCTCTAAAGTAAAATATTATAATTCATATAGATCCTGTTAGAGGAAGAACTCATGTAAAATGAAAAATGGGCGAACCATATCTTAGTTCTTTCCTGGTTTGAAGATCCAGTCCCTATTTCAGCATATTAAAGCTTTATTTATTACGCTTATTGGTATTATGCTCCAGCAATGGTTGCTGAAGGGGAAATGTATTCTTAATTCTGTACATCTCTGATGTAGCTATTACTCAAATGGATTGTAAAGTTTTAATAATTCATGCAAAATCATCTATACAAAAGGATTGAGATCAACAAATCTCTTTTATTGTTATATTTAGTAACAACAGTAGTAACACGACAAGGTAATACATGTGGAGACTCGTAACAGTAAGAGATTTCACTTGCATTACCTCGTCTTGCGTTTCTGGCCTCAGTTGTTCTTGATGCTGGTGGGCCATGCCATGCACATTCAGATGTGGTTTAGTAATTGGGTACATTTTTGGTCCACAGTAATTTCATCAGTATGGAAAACCTTTTAAGCCTTCTCCTGGGTAGGTTTTTCTTCCATTTTCATCATACATCACTGTCAGCTCTTCCACAGTCCACACACAAAGAGACTAAATTTTCTAAGTTCTCAGGGTTATTAAAATTATTTTCCAGTGTACGCCCTTTTCCTTCTCAGTTGTTTTTCATGTCCTGACTCCTAATGCACATCGCTGAGGCCACCAGTTTGAAATCCTGCTTGTCCATGTTCAGGAAGGGAAAGAGACAGTCAACCAAAGGTCACTGCAAAGTGTAACGTAACTAGGAGGAGAAAAAGAGCTGCTTTCATGGGAAAAAGAAAAATCCTTCATCAAACGGAATAAAAAATACCCCCAAAGGATTTTCCCACAAAAGAAATAGGCTTCAGAAAGAACATGGCAGAGGCTTCCAGCAGCAGGAAGGTTCTGATGTTACATTAAAGTATTTAAATGAAGGGATAAGTGCAGAAGCAACTGAAATCCAAGTTTTCCCTTTGCCAAGCGACTGCCCTAAACACCAGGGAATAATCCTGCTCTGACTAAAGTCGTGTTGTCATCATGGTCTAGTGAATGAGCCTTGATGTTTAGAGCACATTTCTCTCTAAGTGCAGGTTCACATCTTCTGACAGTCGACTCCTCTCGTCCATAATACCTTAATATTCTGAGTAATCAAAATTCAGCTTGTGGTTGTAGCTGCCTCCAACCTGGTTGGCTATTTAGCATTCAAAGTTTAGCTGGAATGATAAAGAGGGAGTAATTTATTAAACTAGAGAGACTAAATAAAATTAGGATGATTAAATATTTGCAGTCTACATAATGTGTTATCTTGTGTAAATTGCATGAAAAGTCACAAATCTGATTTTATTGTAGGCTTTTTGGTAAAATGTATCGTAAATACTTAGAAATGTTTAACCAGCGTAACGTCTTCTCATGTATATCCTCAGGCCAAGTGTGTTAGAATAAATTACCTCAAATTAACTTTAGATTTGGTGTCTCTTTACGAGGAATGACCATGGTAGTTAGTAAATAACTGTGTAGGTGCTATAAAATATTGAAGTACTTTAAATTAACTGTCAAATGTGGAAAAGATGAAGAAAATGAGAAGTTTTCCATCATACAAAATATGGCAAAAGCTTGTCTGCATCAAAGACATCATGTTGCTACTGGTTTTACTGTGTAAATTAATAAAGTTCTAGCTATTATAATTGCTGCAGTAAACAGGGCAGTTACTAAACTGAGCTTAGGATCTATGTACAATAGATAAAGTCTTCAATCCTGTGAACTAACAATTAGGTCTGGAATTGAAGCTGTAGCTGGGAATGGGTGCCCATGTCCTCTTGTTAAGCTATGGAATAATCATATTCACTTAGAAGCAAATGTAAATATATTTTTTTAATGACACATTTAATAAACACAGCTTTAGAAATCAGGGCAGTTATTCCATCAAGCTCTTTATGATTCTCAGTCTAAAATAGTGCAGACTTTAGGATAAGATGAGATAATCAGGGAGATTAATTTCTCCTCGAACCAAATAATCCCCCAAATGAAGAGAATGCAGCTCGAGAAAATCGACTATGCAATGACAGTGTAAAAACAAATCATTTAGTTGTTTATAGGTGTCCTCTTCCAACAACCTTTATTTGCTGATTAAAAAAACCCCAAAAATGTGTTTTGCTTAGTCTGAACTCCAGAATAAACTCAACCTCTGCCACTAGAAATGAGGTTCTTTTCCTCACACATGGACTTAGATGCCTAAAAAATCTTCAGTTATCAGTAAAACTACAGAAATACTAAATCATTTAGTACAGTTTCCTACCCTTTAAGTGAGATATTTTGCAGTTGGAACTTTGAACGCTTGTGGGATGGGAAACGAGGTCATAGAAAGCAGACTCTGAGAAGTGCTGGGGAATTACCTGAGGATTTCTCATAAGAAATGGAACTACTTGATTCTGTCTCCATAATGAAGGGAATCTTTAGCTGTCTGAATAGGAATGATGACATAAGCGTAAGGAAAGGGCCTAGCCCCAGTTTGCAGCCACTGACTGTGCTTCCAGATGACTATGAAAACTGGAGAAATTTCAAAATACACTGAAAGATGTAGGAGTTGGAAAACAACATTTCTGATAGGTGTGTAAGGACCCTGGATCATTCAGATGCCCAAGAAAAAGTCCACAAGAAAGCTGAGCACTGTGTTTAGGTTAGGAACAAATAGTAGGTCTTCTGAAGTGTCTGATGAGCTGATGAGAAGGTCCAGCTGGTGCAGCTAGAAGCTATGGAAACTAATCTGCTTTAACATCCATCCAGTTTAACCATGGACAGTGGTGAATAGGCCATCAGTGAGAAGCCTCAACATGAACCAGCAGTTTTTAGAAAGATCTTCAGTGTGCTCTTTAATTGGGTGGGAGGATGTAGATGGGACACATTCTTCAAGCTCTGTGTGGAGAAATGTGTCAGGTGAGAGCTTAGACAAATAATCATCATGGTCTATCTGGGCTTGAAATGTGGGGTTCTGTGTTTCCACGTTCATCCTTCTCCTTTGGAGCTCCTGACGTGCTCCTGACACTGGTAGGTCTGTGCTAAAACAAACGTTATAACTCAGCCTCCAGTTGCAGTTTCATTCAGTGTCTTGACAAAGCTTAAGAGGATGTTTTGTAACAGCATCATTTCTGTTCTGTTTACGAGCCTTCCCTCGAAGCACCAGCAGCTGACCACCTCTGAAGACAGGCTCTTGAGCTGGGTGGCCAGTGGTCTGAGAGAGCACAAAGAATCCGTACACCACCACGCGACATTTCCTGCACTGCTTCCCATCTCCTTTGATCTTATTCCTGTAATTGGACATTTAATGTGTGAACATTGAAGCAAACACTGTTGTCAGACAATACGCCTTTCTGTGGTGGTAGATCAAAACTCTTTGCTCAATACTTCCTGTGTTTTGGCTGCTTTTTCTTCCTGCTGCTTTTGATTCTGTCCAATGTAGAAAAGCTTTCAGGCTACTCTTAAAATCTCTATCCCTAAGCAGCTTTTCCCTGTTTTCTTCATTTCTGACTCTGACTTGCTGCACTGATCTCAGCAGTTAGTGCACCGACTGGGCTCTAAGCTGGGCTCTGTCCCCGTGACGGTGGCGCCCGTTAGGTTCAATTCATCACGCTGAAGGTGTGGGTAGGAAATGCTAGTGAATGCATTTTTCTGACAGTTGTGAGACTGCCTTTGGTCATCGTAGGATCCAGTGGTGCGGCTAAACTGCCAGATGTGGTTATTAGCAGCACTTTCTGTTTGCTCACCTTTATAACCCAGACAAGCCTTCTTATTTCCTTTTCATATCACTTTAGATACAAACCAGCGTATCCTTTCAGTGCAGTTGGAATTTCTCTTCTGATTTCATTATTCAATAATATTTTAATATGTCTAGCTCAAAAAAAAAAAAAAAAAACAACCAAACCCAAACATCTGTCTGCTTCTGTAATGCAGAAGTGACAGAGACAAAATCAAATCTTCCATGGTTGCAGGGACAAAAGTATATTTATACCCCACATGGCAAACTGTTGCAGCCTTCTTCATAGAGGCAGGAACTAGAGGTAAAGCTGGTATTAAACGGTTCCTTATGTGAAGTCCTTGAACACAGACTGGAAATCTGGTGAGACAGGGGGGCATTGGGAGAGCTCTGACAAACTCTTGCCACCTCTGTTGTAAAGCTTGTTTTAAATACATGATCCCAGAGTTCCTGAGCTCCTGATTTCACTTTGTGACACGGTTGCAGATGCTTAGGCCTGGCAATGGGCAGCTATGCCTGGCTTACAGTACTTTTTATCCCCCCCTTTCTTGGTGGTTGTGCCAAGGGGGGATGCTCTACAAACACAGCTCCTGAAACACAGTTTCATTTCTAGAAGGTACCCACACATGCTAACAGTAAGTGACTGTCCACAATAAGTGACTATTCTGATCCCGCAGCTCTAAATTCCCTTCGAACGTCACTGAGGGGATACGGCTCTTATTCCTCACCAAGGGATGCAGGATTTCTTCTCGAGAAAACTGAGAGCTGGCTTTTGAAAACACCTTTCCTGAAGTCGGAGAGAAATACAAACGTATTTGTGTTTCATATGAAGCATAGGAGAAAAGCTGCTTTGTCTAAGAAACAAGGGCAAATGCATTGTACAGCAGAACATTTATCTGAAGACATGTTGCTGGAAAAATTAAGCATGACTTTGTCACAGGTGAAACAGAAAGAAGAAAAAAAGAGAAAGAAAGAGAAAGAGAAAGAGAGAAAGATAGAAGAAAGAGAGAGAAAGAGAGAAAGGGGGAAAAGGGAAAGAGGGAAAGAGGGAAAGAAATAAAAGAAGAAAGAAAGAAAGAAAGGAAGAAAGGGAGAAAGAAAGTCCTGTTTATATTATCAGTGTCCTCTACTCAGGCACAGCTCTTATTCTGAGGAGCACGCACTGCAGTCTCTGGGTAGTCTAATCAGAAATGTTATACTGCTGCTCTTCTGCCAAAAAAAAAAACCATTTATCAATAAAGGAGATCTGACTTACATCACCTAATGCCAGGAACACATGGCATCAGGTCAACGCTTCTGTCCTAGAGCCACCGGACAGACTTGAGTCAGCCTGTGAATGGTGGAGACGTGCGGATGCTCAATGTAACACCGCGAATGGATGTAAAGGATTCTGCTGCTGAGCAGCTTTCTCAGTGCGCTTGTTTACGTTTGTATATATTTGCATACAGTGTGTTTGTATACATTTGTATACAGTGCATTTGTATATGTTGCACTTGGTAAGTTGTCTTCCACATGAAAATTAACCCTTGAGAGAGAAGAATGCAACACCATTGCACATATCTAATGCTTATCCTTTGCCTGCAAAACACCGTGCGTTAAGCTGCCACGAGAAAGTGTGGCTTAAGAATATTCTGTCTTGGAAAGACCTGATTGGCCACCAGTTTCTTAATGTTACATGGTATTTTGGAGGCAAACGGACATTTCTTACAAAACACCTGGTGAGAAAAGTGGATTCTTTAGTGCAAAGATGTCATCACAGCACTTGTCAGTGCAATCGATATGAGCTGATTCAGGAAGGCATTTGACAAAAATTGTCCTCTGTTCAGATTCTCAAAGGTGTTTAATCACCCAGAGATGCAGGAATTAGTCATTTTTTCTTAGGGCTTTCCATAAACCACCAAATAATAAGCACGAGGAAATTAGCAGAGGAAGAAGAAACCGCCTCTGGGTACCCTGTGTGTAAGTAGGGCACATCTGCAGCCCTGTAATATCCTTATGGTGTGACTCTTAGAGGAATTGCTATGAGCTCTCCACAGTGCAAAGGCATTCCAGGAGTGCTCGGGAGCTCTGCAGCAGTAAAACTCTAATACCATATTCACTCACAGGACAAAAGGAGTCAGCGTGATTTCATTATCCTTTTATTTGACATTCATTTTCTTTCATCAGTAAAAATTTCTTCGTAATAGTGACTACTAGTTCTCGCTTCGTAATAAAGCATGAAGGATATTTCATTGGATTTTATAATTAAAAGTGTCTTCAAACATATTCGAAGGAGGCCAGTGCTATTTAACCAATTAGGTGATAATAGCCGTTACCAGCGGCAGGGCTGGTTCTCGCAGCATCCCTCGCTTCTCTGCTGAACCCACGAACAACGTCAGCACGAGGCTTTGGGAAGGAGGAGAGATGGGAACTTCTTTTCAAAGCCTGAAAATTCTCAGCTCTCTGTTATCGCATGAGACCTTGGCAAGGACAAGATTTATGAGCTGTATCCCAGACCCAACCAAGCTTGGCTTCACGACACCGGCTGCTACAGCTTTCGAAAGCAAAGAGCGTGTCTCATTTACAGCTGCAGAACCAGACTCTACCATCCCAGTTTAATGTGGTGGGAGGTGGGCACGGACCAAGGTGGAGTTTCAACTCCGCTGGCTTAGTGGGAGTGAAAATGGGACAGTGGAAGACCGGGGGAAAGAGTTTGCAGCAGGAATCAGGTTTTCAAAGCCCAATCTCCTCTTCCAGTACTGTTTACAAGATAAGGCTGGATTTGCCTCTCCGTAAAAGGACAAACTTGAAGAGCCTTATGGAACCCAGAGAAAAAGAGTAAGAGTAGGGTAAAAACAAAAAAGGGCAATCTAAAGGATCACAAAGCAACGAATCCTCTCACTGCAACTTTTTCAGGGCTGCTGTAAGTTCCTGTCCACAGAGTCTTTGCTTTTGTCACCGTTAGTTGTGTCTCAAGCACTCAGTGTTCACAGAATTCTGGTACTCAGCACATTGCCATTTCACATCTTAGTACAACCCTCATCTCCTCTGTCCCTGCTGCCAGGTGAGCTGTAGATTGGCATGGATACTGGGAACAAATTAAAGCAAGAGCTTATCTGAGAGCTGCATAGCACTGGAGAGTGCCAAACATTGGTGAGTGTATCTGCTCTGTTCCAAACTGAGGAAAATATTTAAGGAAATTATTAGTTGATAGGTAGGATGCACTTTCAGCACGCCCACCCTATGAGTGTAAAATACAACCATATAATCACAGACTGGTTTGAGTTGAGAAGACCTTCCAAGCTCACCCAGTCCAGCCCCCTGCAGGGAGCAGGGACATCTGCACCCAGAGCAGGGTGCTCAGAGCCCCAAGGGCCAACCTGACCTGCAATGGTGCCAGGGATGGGGCTTCTCCCACCTCTCGGGGCAACCTGGGCCAGGCTCTCACCACCCTCAGCATCAACAATCTCTCCCTTCTCTCTGGTCTGACTCTCCCTCTGTCAGTTGAACCCATCACTCCTTGTCCTGTCCCAACAGCCCCTGCTGAACCATGTATGTCTCCTAATTTATGCTCGCTACCACAGTCAATCTGTCAGGGTTATGAGATAAGACCGGATTTGTTTCTGACATTTTACTTCTGCCAGCGCTCCCCAAGCAAACAGCAGACCACCAGAGTAGCTCATACATACAACTGCAGGGGGTTCAGAATTCCTTTGTTTTCCTGAGAAGCTTTGGAATGAATCCTGGTTGTTAACTCCTGTTCTTGTCAAGCCCTGTTGACATCGAAGAATTTATTGCTGAGGGGCAGGGTGTGAATACAAACACCTGGGAACCTGATGCTTGTAATTAAAAGCTAAGAGAATGAAGGTCGTTGTATGGCCTGTCATCAGAGGAAATACCTTTTCTTTGATAGAAGGTGGTTCGTGCTGGTCTCACTCTGATGTTCCTGTCTCCTGAGGCCATAGTGAAGCAAAACTGTTCTTTTAAAATTGGGACTGTTGGGTATGTTGTGATGCAATTCTGCCTTCAACAGAAAAGGATCTTGGTCTGTGATGCATACAGTTATCTGAAAGAAAGGAAATGTAAGTATTTCTGAATTCCTGCGTATCTCGATCGTTACATGTCAATGGCTTTTAGTTACTCAGCTGGAGGAATATTTTAGACAATTTTCACAAGGGTATGAAAGGCATCAAGAATTTTTTCTACTTATTAAGTGAAACTTTGATGACGTTAAACAGGCTGTGAACTTCGTGTCCCTAAAAACAAAGAGAAAACCCCAGCCCTACCACCACTAGATGGCATTGATTCAGCGTCCAAATTTAGAAACAGCCTTCAGCCTTCCCACAACTAAACCTCACCTCAGCGACAGCTTTAGTGTTAAAAGCACTCATCGTAATCATCGCTCTTCGCTCTCCTTTAAGCGTACACTATCCTTCCTACAACACTGTCTTCCTTCTACCTGTATTTTGTCATATCATATCGTATCTTATCATATCGTATCGTACTGTATCGTACCGTGGTAAGCATTGTCAAACAGCGGCTTTGCTGAGGTGGATGTGTTTGTAAAGATGGATGCCAGAGAAAATATTCATTCTGATGCTGTTCAATCCCTGCTCCTCCTTGCAGAGCCTGGGGAACCTCTGAGATGGTCAGGCTCTACACCGAACTCCAGCACAGCGTGGGGTGAACTCTGTCAGTGGCTGCAGCAGGTTGGAGGTGTGTTGTTTTGGTATCAATAATTCCAAGGGCTGCTGCTCTGGCTGTCTTAGTGAACCTCAGTTTTCCACAACCAGCAGCTGCCTCAGACACTGTAGAATCACTTTCCATGGGCTGGAGGAGACTCCTCTCTCTCTAGACAAGGAGACAGAACCGGGGATTTAATCCCAGTCTTTTCTGTCTTTCCTGCTGACGTGCTGGGAGCGTATATCAGCTCCTGCCGCTGCCTCCTGTGTGAACTCCAACACGGACCAAGAAATGATTTCTGTCCTTGCTCTGTCCATGTCTGCTGTGTAAGGAGTGAACCCAGAGCGCCTGCTGTCTGGCTTCACGTTTGGTACTGTGCCAACCAAACCCACCTTAGAGGGGGGTAAGGGGAAAGGGGATGGCGACCTTTTTCTTCTGGGGGTGGCAGAACCCTGCAGCCACCCAGCTACCAATGCAGGTTTTCACCTTTAGAGCCTAAACCACATTTGAAAATGGACATAGGCTCCGTGGAGCTCGGTAGCGCACTGCTCAAAGGCCCTTACAGAACCAGACCCTAGAAAGAGCGTTAGTTCCAGTAGTTTTATGGGATTGTTTCCAAGGAATGTGGATCTCATCTTCCAAAATGCCTAGGGTGACGTTTAGAGTGTTACTCCCTCAGAAAACTCTTCCTAGTGTGTTGCTGCAGAAGTATCCACCTAGTCTCTAGTCCAAAGATGGACTAATCCCAGCTCGTAAATTCTCCCGATAATGAAAGCTGCAGTTACTACAGATCACAAGCACGTGGGATGAGTGGATAAGTTGGAAGGATGTAACACTGAGGCTAGGCGACTCCAGGTGCCAAAACTTGCCAAAGCGTGCAAATGAGGTGGGAGCGACATGGAAGAAAGAGCAGCTGGGTTTTGTGAGGTCTCGGTGTGACTCTGTATAGCTCTTTGGTGGAGCCTTTCGGTATTCAGCAAGTGCTACATGACACACACATTCATTTCTGGATTTCCAGATGTGAATTCCCACCTGATGCAAGAAACATGGAATATGTGGCAAAAAAAAAGCGCTGCCCTAAACGCTCTGTTCCCATATGTGTTTTAAAGGCTTTGACACTTTGCGAGTGGCTGGCAGCACCCAAACTGTGTTTTGGGGATGGTTCCCTGGCCCACACTAACCCCCCAGCTGTGCTGTGAATTCCAGGGACCACTGTTCACCAGCCCAGATCACCGAGGGTGTTCCCTGACGCCACTCAGCCAAAGGCAAGGAGAATTTAGACTTGTCTCACGTTTGTCCAGAACTTGGTATTCTCCAGCTAAACATAGAGAGCATTAGAATCAAAGCTTGGGTTAATTCCTCTCACAACTTAAAGGCTGTTTAACCTACCAGCACCAAACAGGACTGTAAACACTTCACTTTTTGTAACACACGGTGATGAAACGTTCACTGCACAGCCATAAAATAGCAGCAGCCACTCTTGTGTCTCTTGCACATAAATGCTGGTTAAGAGCCTTTAGAGCGCTGGGAGCCGACCTCACTGAGCAAACAGCTCTTCATCTCAGCATGAAACTGAAGTTCCCTTCCGGACGGGCGAATGAAGCACCCATAAACTTGTGGACATTTATCATGACACAGATGCGACTCCAGTTTCTACCCCAAGACACACGAGATTTAATGTACATATGCAGGAAGCAATACTACGGGGAGGCCCGTGCAGTGGCTCTGTGAGGATGCTCTCATAATTCAGCAGAAGGAAAGCCAATTAAGTTTATCTAATAATATGTTCCAATGGCTATAAAAATAAATGACAAAGATATCTGCATGAAGAAGGTTCTTTTCCCTTCCCATTGTGCAAGCCGGATACGAGAGGTTGTATTCTAACGATTTTTCTTCCATTTCAGAATATCAACACGTTCGAAGAGGTGTGAGAAGGAGTAAAGCAAAGAAAAGCTGTGCCATCCATCACTTCTTGAAGGTAAGTGCTGATTTGGTCTTATTACCATATTTACGTGAAAGCTGGGCTATCCTGGGGCAACAGAAGCATCTTGTTTTTCTAAATGTTCCTCTCTTGTGTCGCACGTTGATGAATGTCTGACATCTGCCCCTTCCTTCCTGAGGTTAATCACTGCCCTCCCTGTGCCTCACATGCCAACAACAATCCATTTTTTTCTTTCCCCATGTATTTCAGCATCTCTAGTATCTGTATTTTTGGAAAACCATTACCTTGGGCTGTTTTTACGTCTTTATAATTTGGCACTGAAATTATTATTGTTTTTATGAGTGATCAAGTGCATGGCTACAAAATCAGCAGAAGTATTTTGAGAAGGTGTTATTAATTTTAAATTCCCACGTTCCTTGCCAACCTTTAGCTTTTTACTTCCAGAAGAACAAAGCAAAAACATTATAGAACATGCAAGAAACCCTCAGCTTTTGACCAAAGGGAAATCACATACTTGTATTTTCCACATCAATCCCACAACCAAAAAGGGATTATCAGTTTTAACCTTCCAAAAAGCATCTGTGACTTAAGGAGAAGAGTGCTTGGCTAATGAGGTTATCTAACGCAGCCCAATGAACTTGTCAAGGCTAATGATGATCGGTACTGAGGCTTAAGGGGTTTTGTACATCAAACTACAAATCCCTCTTAATGTTGTTTAATGAAATCTATGAAATTGTTTTTATGAAATTTATGGAATTGTTGGACTCAATCTCAAAGGTCTCCTCCAACCAAAATGATTCTGTGACTCTGTGTAAACTTGTTACTCTATCTAATTGTTGATTATTTTCTGCAAAAGTTTACTTTATAATGGTCTTCTTCTGTCTTACTGTACAGAAACAGTGCACTCAAGGTACACTGCAGGTCTCTGCAGCTGAAATCTGGCTCATTTACGGTTCTGAGGATGGCACAATAAAGTCAACTGACTGATGTCACCGCAGCATTTACTGTACTGTGAACTGAAAGCACAGACAATGCTTTTAAGAGTAGTGCTTGAGTAATTCATAATTCAGCGGACACATAGGGCAGGGGAACTTTTTTTCCACAAACAACTGTGATGCAACTTTTTCTGTGGAGTTCTTACCTTAAACTGCAGGGATTTCCTACCCACTGTCATCGCGGCAAGGACTGGCCCCTCCAAAACTCCATGGGATTCCTGGGCATATCTCAGACAACCTAAATTTATACATAAATATTACATAAGGTACAAACTTGTTCATGATACAGTTATGTTCCACCACAAACTATTGCCACTCATCCTCCAGATAAAGCTCCTCTGTAAACCAAACCGCAAAACAGTCATCGGTGGTAATTCAGGAAACACTTTTTCACCCCAAAATAATTGCTGGTGAGAGGCCCCCTTAGACTAATTAACTGCCGCAACACCTCTGCTTACTTGGATTTTGCAGCAGGTCACGTTTCTGACGCAGTAACAAGACACAATTCATTTTTTTATCTTTTAGCTGTGTGGATGGCATCAGCATTGCTGCAAAACACCCCACAGATTTGTTCTGAAAGAGCGAGAAAGAGACTTTTATACATGAGCATGTCGTCACACAATAGGATTCTGCTCCAGCGTTGTACTTTCTGTGACGGGTGAGATAGCTACATCCTGAATTATAGTAGTAATAAGAAACTTCCAGTGACAAATTCTTAGCCAGATCGCTATAGAAAAGCCTAGTGCATATTACTGATTTTTTTCAGTAAGCTGATAGCTGGGAGCCATGCACTGAAAATACCATTTATTCTTCAGGGAATGAGTGAATCTGGCATTTTTCTGCCTATTGGATTGCCTTACTTATTAATTTTGATTGAAAGGATAATTTTCCCAAATTATACTCTGTACATTTTGGATTTTTAGCTTCAGGTACATATTGAAATTCATGTCTTATAAGGAATCCAATCATAGTAAATTGAAAAGTCATAAAATCCTTCTAAAAACGCAGCCACAGCCCCCCTAAATGGGCTCTTGAATTTTCTGTGCGTTCATAAAAATATTACACTCCAAGATAAAGTTGTTTCAGGCTCCTCAAGGACTCAGAGCAATTGCTGGCATGTTTGAGAAAGCTGTGAATCTCTTTCTATTTTTTGTAGGATAAAATATGCTTGTAGAAGGAAGACGAGAGGGCTTGGGTACGTGTGGAATACACGTGGGGGGAAGTGCCTGCCACTGATGGAGCGTCTTATCTTTGCTATCTGTAATAATTTCCCCCATTGTTCTGACAGACTTAATCTTCTCACATCTGATACGGGAGCAATATCAGAAATAGGTATCAAGAAATATGGCCAATTAAGGACAACGACAGGAAAAAGTTCAATTTAGCTGCCTGACGCCTGGCCGATAGCAGTTAATTTACTGGCGATGTGTCACGGAGCAGATAACAACACATCCTGCTCAGCCTGATGGAATCCAAGAGTGTGTCATCGCTAAAGAACGTGCCCTTTTCAGAACTGCCAATAAAACAAGACATGCACCAAAACCTCCCAAACACGTAAACAAACACGATGGTGTTTTTGCAGAGAGCTGAGGGAGGCTCCTGGCTGATGAGGACATTGGTGGTGGTGCCGTGTTGAAGCCAGGGATGGAAGCAGTTGCAGAGTTCATCTGAGAAATATCTTCTTTTTCTTCTTTGGCAAAATTCACTGGGATCTGTGGAAGTTTGGGTGAAAAAAGTCCATGAAGGCAGCTGTACTTAGTTCAAATGTCACTGCTGGCTGTAAACAAAGGCTCTTTCTCTGGTGCTCACCTGAGATGAGAAAAGTGAACCTCAAAGAGTATCGTGACCTTCATCATTTTCCCTTGTAAGATTTTACAGCTGCCATTTACTGAAATAAGATTTTTTTTTTTTTAAACAAGCCTTTGAGTTAAATGTCAAAAAATTTTCCAGATAAAAATTGAGAATGTCTAGAGAATTCTGCCTCCTCCTTTAGTTTCCTTGATGCAGTAATGAGCATCATTTTTGTTGACCAGGGACTGCATTCATCACGAACATGCAAAATGTCGAAAAGTATCAACCATCCTATCAATTTTCTCTTATCTCTATGAAGAATAAACTTCTGTACCCTCTCAGGTATTAGAATCAATGTTGGGAATTCAGTGATTTTGCCAGAGCCTACACAAGCGTTACACAGCGTAGGGGTATCGGTTTAGGGATGTGGTTGGTTGCAGCTCTAGTCTAAGAAAAAACTTCAGACATCTGCTGGTGCACCGGCAGTTTGCATGCACAGAGGGCAAACCTGTTCAAACCCCAACTTCCTGCCAGCGTTTACTCAGTAAGTGACTGGCACATACGATATCTTGTCTCCTCTTTCTCATTGCTCCGTGCAACATTTTACAACCACATGCGCAGTGAGCTATAAAAGATCTCTTCTGTAACACTCCCCCCTGTGCACTGGGGTATAAATTTCCTACGCTCATCTGCATCTCTGCTTCATGGTCAGAAGACATATGGCTTCCAGGTTGCTTTTTCCCTTGGTAGTCTGTTCCAAAATTGCCCACCAATCCTCTTCCCTCTGTGAGGTGGTGCTTATTTTATAAGTGTGAAGGGAATACTGCTTCCAAGCTCCCAGAGCTGAATCAATGCTGTGTTTTGCAAGGGTCTTGGTGGATTTTGTCGTCATGGCCTGCTTAAAATGGAAAGATGGTTTAAATAATCCTCTCTTTTCTTTTCTTTTCTCTATCCCCTTACACATTTATTGTTTCTTTGTTACTAGATTGCCTGATTTTGTGGATTTTTCCCCAACTTTTCTCTCTTTGCCTCCACTGAAATTCCCTTTTCACTAAATCACATCAATCTCTCCCTTGTCATCTTCTCCACGGTTAATCACTTCTCACATCTGCTGTAACCTGCTCTTTCCATTCCACATTCTGCAGTCTTCTTTTCAGATCAGCCAAAGCGTCAGAGCCAAAAATCTTGGCTTCCTCCTAGCCTGCAACGGCTTGTTCTTCAAATCTCCTTCCTAGTTCTGCTCTTGTTTTTCAGCTCACTTTCAAAGCTCACTGTCACTCTGACTTCACCTTCACTTAAGACTCAGTTTTCTCCTCTTCTCCTCCTCCTGAGAAACTCTATTCTTCATGGAGATTCCAGCTCTATTAAGCTGGGAAAAGAAGCCTTGGATAATATTGTGGTGCCTATGAGTAATAATGAAGGAGGGTGAAGGCAGTGATAGGAAGAATCATCAATGGGGTGGAATTTTTCCAAGGTTTGTGTGCAGACATCTAGATTTCTGCATTTTTGCATATAACTATATTCGTTACTATCCATAGCTCTTCTCCTACTGATCTACAAGGTGTCCTTTTTCTCTACATGCCTCACCTTACAGGGTTGTTTGAATGTTTGGTTCCACAAACCACAAAGCTCTGCAGGTGTCAAAGGAAACAGCGGTGAAGCCATAAGGTTTGCAAAGCACTCCTGAATCATAGAATCATAGAATGGTTTGGGTTGGAAGACACCTTTAAACCTCACCCAGTCCAAGCCCCTGCAGGGAGCAGGGACATCTGCAACCAGAGCAGGGTGCTCAGAGCCCCAAGGGCCAACCTGACCTGCAATGGTGCCAGGGATGGGGATTCTCCCACCTCTCGGGGCAACCTGGGCCAGTGTTGAACCACCCTCACAGTGAAGAATTTATTCCTTACAACTGATCTTTCAGTTTAAACCCATCACCCCTTGTCCTATTGCTACTTGCCCTTGTAAAAAGTCCCTCTCCAGCTTTTTGGTGGGCCCCCTTTATGTACGGGAAGGCTGCTGTAAGGTCTCTCGGAAACCTCTATCACGATAATTAAAGCAAATCCCTAAGACACACAAAAAATATGTCTAAGTCATAGTTTTGTTGTAGCAACATTTGAAATACAACTCTGAGGGGAAGGGAAGTATTTCCAAGGTTTCCTAGAGTTTTTAGCAGACGTTGAATATGGGGCAAAAGAAAGAGAAAATCTTCCTGGTTTGAAGTAAAAAGTTGTTCAGTTTTAAACCTCCAATTAAAAAAAAACCCACAAGTCACTGTGAGAAGGTGCATGAGGGTATGTGCTTATGTACAGATTAATGCTCTCCAGACTTGGCCTTGGCTCACGTCCCACTGCCCTCACGCACCTTGACTTACATCCAAAATTTCAAATATGGGACCCAAAGGAGATACCGAATCACAGTTTGTAAGAAAAACTAGTTTTGTTATTGTGCAGGTTTTACTTCGGTTTTGTTGAACCCAGCTTGGTTATGAGGAAATGATTGTTTATATCGCTCGTCTCGTGTGTATTGGAAAATTGGCAGCGCTACCTCATAATTCATCACTGGTTGTGAGTCAGGGGACAACGCAGCCTCAACTGCAGGACAAAGGATTATAGAGAGCCCTATCAGCAAAATACCGCATCCCTCTGAGCTGAATCAGCCTCCTGACAGGGGCCTTACACAAGCTTTGCAGAAACAGGCACAAGAATTAGTGGGTTGTCACAGACATTAAATTGCATCAACATAATTTTTTCTTTCATCTGTTCAGGTTTTCTTCAGCTGGCTGATGAGTCGCGATCAGAAGCATCCACGGTGGAAAGCAGCCTTTCGGAGAGGGCAGTGCTGGGAGAAGGGACATAAAATCGACTGAGCTATTCCTGACACAAAGTGGCGGTGTGGTTATGCCCAGCTCCACACGACGCCAAACTACACTTCAAAGTGCACAGAGCCATCCGATAGCACTGGTGTTCTCTGCAAACCGCACGGGGGTACGGTGGTTAATGTTTGACCACTGCCTAGGGAATTACCCCACTGAAGAGCAAGGGTTTGGTCCTCTGTAAGAACCAGTCGCACCCGCCAGTTTGTCAATCCATCGTCCATCACGTAGTTTCCATAAACTTGAGAATATTGTAAGTCCCCAAGGGGGTAGCAGAGCCTATCTTGAAACTTGTTTTTTCTATCTTGGCACGGGTGACCAGCCCACGGGGAGCACAGAACTTCCTACGCCCTCACCTGGGTGCTGTGTTAGTGTCATAAACTACTTGATTATGTGTCACCAACTAATTCTTCTCTGCTGAAATCAATGCCAGTTTCTTAGTAAACGTGAATTCTAGCCTCATGTATGTTCCAATACTCAATTTTGTTGTTCGGTGGTTTAGAGGAAAGCACAACATCTTTCTACAATATTTATGTGGCAAGTCATGAGTAGGTGCCAGAAAATATTAAGGGATAATGAATGAAGGCTCAGAGATATGCATAGTTACAATTCAAGTTAATGGTGGTTATGACTCAGGAAATGTGTATTCCAGGCAAATCATAGGTGCTCTGCTTAATGTTGCCTATGACAATAGAAACAATATTATTTCTTAGATAGCTCTGGTAAATGTATTAAAAATCTCACAGCTGGCAAAGAAATTACACATCTTCTGTTGTTGGTTTGTTTGGTTTTTTTTTAAGGTGAAGGAAAAAAAGCTTAATCCTGTTCTAATTTTGTTTGCTCTCACTTTCTATCTTAAGTGGAAATATAAATTGCAAGACTCATGTTTTCCCTGTGGACGTGATATTCCATCTCCTACTTCAAGTTTGTTGCGTGACCGGGAGGGATCCAACATCCTCTCCACCAACAGGCAAAGCAAGGTAGTTTTCTTTATTTACTTAAAGAATAGAAATACTTGAAAAATAAAAACGCCTCAGCTTTCGTTCTTATTTCATTATTTCAACAGACCCAGTCAGGTACTCGAAACTGAGAAGTGACTTATATTATTTTTATGATTAATTATTAACTTTGTTATTTAATTTTCAAATCATTGTTGTTCTTAACAGAGTTTTCAAGTTGCTGGTAAAAGGCACTTCACCCCTATGTGACATTCACAGCCATTTTTAACAAACTAGGGAATAACAAAGCACATTGGTCCCTACTGCTCTGCGCGATGCTCCTGCCAGGGCTCGCTGAGCTGCTGCTAACAGCTAAACTTAGCTGAGCCTGCAGCTATTAGCAGGGGTTTAGCAACCTCTTTGGAGCGAGCCATTAAAGTGAGGAAGAAGTTGGCCACCTGGGAGGAAAAACAACCTCAATGTTCACGTACCTATGTGCCTCAGTGGAAAATAAAGCACTTTGCCTTTAAAACCTCTTCATAGGTTTCGTCTCTCCCTCAAGTGCGGGCGAAGCCATCTCCGAGACAGAAAGTCTCTCGCCGGCAATGACACCGTTAAACTCATCCCGTCAGTAATGGAAGAGGAACAACCAAGCTAAGGCCTCTTCTGTTTTGTCAAAAAAGCACAGGCATTGGTGGAAATTACCATAATTGCACATTACTGAGCCAAGAATAACAGAAACTCGCCATTTACATCACATCTGACTTTCATATAAGCAGCTCAGGTTTCTGGGGGGGTTGCACATTGTTTAGTCTCTGGTAGAAAGCTGGTAGTTAAGTGAAGAGTAACCAGAAGGATGTCAATCTGCTTCATTATAAAATAGTGCACAGCAAGTTAAGTCGGGACATTAGCTGTTGCTCCAACCCACTTCTTCAGGATTTATCGTGCTAATAAAGTGGTGATCAAATTAACCCTGTGTTCAATTAACTGTGACATCCTGAAAAGATCCTTAGTAAAAGCAAGAAGCAAAAGAAGTACCGAATTAAAGGCTGTAAGTTTTCCAAATATAGGTACTTATGCGTGAGTATAAACGTCTGTTAACACGCTTCTCTGAAACCCGAAGTCCGTGCACACAGACAACGAGCACTGAAAGGTCTCTGCAGGACATTTTGCAATGCAAAGTCCTCTTAATCTAAGATAAAATAACAAATCACGGAGCTATTTTGTAATGCTCACATTGCTCAACCAAAATTCAACCCTAACTCATCTTTACCAGGATTCAGAGAGTTTCTCACCCTCTTCTGTTTCCCTCCGTGACTCTGATGAGCGCTGAGGGTTTTGGGCATAGATGATGATGAGAGCAGTTGCACTACTGAAGGTCTGTGGAGGGAAGTGTGGGCAGAGTGGGCTGCAGGGCAGGTGGGGAAAGCATCAGTGTGGCATCCAAGGCCATTAAATGAGTGGGCAGCAAGAAGAAGGTTGATTGCAGAAAGGAGGAGGAGGAGTAGGGCTTAGAGCTGGCCTGGGGTTTATCTTACGGCCTTAATGACAAACCATTTTACCCATAACCTCTTCTGGTACACTTCTGCCTATTTCTGCAAGGTTCGCGTTGGTCATGTCGACACTTAAAGCATCTTTATCAGTGTGTTACTTCAGCCTACTTGTTTGCTCACACCAGTGAGGCCAGAAAAATCTTAAATTCCCGCTCAGCTTACTTCATTCAGGGAAGTCCCTACATGGCATCCTGGCAAAACCCACACTGTGGCCAGTACAAGCTGTGTCATAGAATCACAGAATTGTTGGGGTTGGAAAAGACCTTTAAGATCATCAAGTCCAACCCAGTCCACCACTAAACCATGTCACTCAGCAAAGAGCTTATTACCAGGGCAGAGGCAGGGCTGACCTCGATGGTCTTCTGGCCACAGATGATTCATGTGAGGAGGGAGCACCCCCCACGTCTGCCAAGGCGGAGGGGAGAGGGAAGGAGAGAGGTCAGCTCCTACTTGGCCAATGTTTGAACCGATTCACTAGTACAAGAGCCGAGTCAGCCAGCCGCTCACTCAGGAGAATAAACCTGAGCCACCGCCTCTCTGGGACCCGAAGCGCCCCTCTAACGCTATTATTGATCATATTTACAGGGCCATGATTTGCAGGTGGTGGAAGGATGAGGAGCACAGCGGATTTGCCACAAGCAAGCGATAATTTTTGGCAGCAGACACAGATTTTGCTTGAGCTCTGATTGCTCCCATCAGTACGTTCTCCTGGAAGGTAATGAGGCATTCAGAATGATTTCTGCAGCCCGCGTGGAACACGGGGACATCCTGATTGTGAGACACGGCTTCAAGAACTCCCCAGCAGAAGGAAGTGCCTCTGTATTTTACCTTCTGAAGCTCAGGGAAGCTGGAAAACCAAAAAGCAATTTTTTTTTTTAAAGTGTCAGGACGCAGCTCTGGTTCAGTCTCTTGTGGAAGCTGCCCCAGAACCATGCTGCCCTCCTCACTCCCAGTCCGAAATCTGAGTAACCCTCTCTGCAAAACCTTCGGTGAATCGAAAACAAACCCCTCTAACTTCTGCTACAGGTTATTCTTGCTGGAGTAAATATGCCACGATGCGAGTGTTGCATCTTAAATGGTCTTTTGCTTGGAGTGTGTCTTTTTTATTAAAAATAGAGATTTTAGATTTCCAATATAAAACTAAATTTTACAAAACACTGCTTAAATTCCACATCAGGTACGGCGGGTTCAGCAGCGCTCAGGAGGCCAAGGTTGCCATGTGCAGCTTCCGAAGCTGAACCAGGAAGGAAATCTGCAGTTTCACCCTGGAAGAGAGCAGGAATGTCTCATCTTGTGTCTGGGCCTTGGAAACGAGCGTCGGAACGGCACAGGACTGCGCGGAAAAGAAATTAAACCTTACGTATAGACCTAAGAGAGCATCGCCAGGCTTTGCAGAGCCTGAAACACTCCGGAGCTAAAGAACTACTCACTGTTAGAACTGCACGAAATGACTGTGTACCTGCGTATAATTAAAATGATTAATTGCCAGATGGACCATATTATGGCGACGAGTCAATAAGTCTGGTAGAAATACTGTCATGTGGAGGATTGTCCCCGTATTTCCTAGAAGATTAATATCCACACTATTTCCATGCAATCACAAGGCCATTCGTGTAATAGAGTGTCGGTTTTAGAGCCAGCAAGTGCAAGTTCCAGCTTTCGTTTCACACTCCGTTATTGCAGAGGGCTTTGCGGTATAACAGTGTTTTACCCTGAACACGGCGTGAAATTTCCGCCTCTAACAGAAGCAATTAAATTCTTCATGGGACATTTCTGCAATTATTTTTCAAGCTTTTCCACTCAAAAATGAACCATCTGTTAACACAAGGAAAGGCCATTGTTTTACACTGGTGAACGAGAAACTGAAGCAACCAAGTCACATGATTTATCAAGACTGCCTTAGTATTACCCCACCGTCACCTTATCATCGCTCAATGCTATTTGCCAACAATTTCCACTTAGAAGGTTGTGCCAAAGGACTTGTGGAGTTTGCTGGGATTGTGGAGACTATTTTAAGCTGTGTTACTATGTTAACAAGTGGTTCCAATGACACCTTCACCAGTTGTCACCTCCTCCAAAGCACTAGGCTACAAAACCAGCTGGATCTTTTGTGTTGTTCCAGCTCCAGGATTTCCTTCCCTGAGAGGTTCAAATCAGCCATTTGCCTCATGGACCTTTTGCAGCAAAAAAAAATTTCAACACCCTCCAAAGTTTCCTGGTGATAACACAATCAAGAAAACCTATCTGAGGTCAGTTCCTGTTGTGTAGCCATCCTCTTGGTTCCAGAAATCTTGTCCCCTTGGTATGTGCATCAAAATCTTACCCACTTTCACATGACCAAGCAAATCCATAAAAACTGCAGAAATACCGAGCGGAATGAGAACAAAGAGCCATCTAGAGGGAAAAGTAGAAAGGGAAGGTGTGCACAGCAAGGTCTGCTGCCTTCCAGCTGCCAGCCAGCAGCACCGCCAAGATTTTGAGGGCAGAGTCTGCATTGAGAAGGGGGGTTTAACCTCCTTTGAAACACCTGGGGGCCAGCAGAAGTCTTGTCTCAAGGAGCTCCTCTGCTTGTTTAACTATCTGCATAATAAACTCTTCAAGACTCATGAGGTCATGTCACTCAGCAGGAGATGGCTGTTCCAGTAATGTTACTTAAAACCAATTATTTGACCAAACATAACAGTGAGATTGATCCAAGCACAAGTAGATTTGTGTCTTCCTGATTGGTACAGCACAAACCCGGCATATTCATCTACCTTCCTGCGTACCTCCACCTGATCGAAGTGAGGGTTATCATCTACTACTGACATAGCACAGGCAAAACGCTTACACAGCATTTAGCCTCACAGGGATTCTTCTCAAAAGAATATAGAGAACATTTGTGTCAGAAGACAGCCAGGGACAGCTCACACTTGCTTTTGCAAATAGATTAGCAACAATCATTTTCCTGGTCTCTCGGAACGTCAGTTTTTCACAGTGCGAGGCCAATGACTGCGTTATAACTGATGTTCATTCCTATGACGTACCACATTAAACAGAAATATTTAATTACGGATATGCCAGGAATCATTGTGCAGTATTTTTTAACAACAACAACAACAACAATAATAATAATAATAATGATAATAATTTTTAATTATTCCTACTCTAGATTCCTTCATTAATCATAGTTATACATGTTATCTGTGGAAAATAAATCTGTCCCTTTGTGAAGGACAGCTGTCGTGTTTTCACCTCTTTTGTGCTGACGTTTAAACATCACAGATTAGCCTGTAGAAGAAATAGCACAAACGCTGTCGGCATGCTAATAACAGTAGCTGGATTTTTAAAGCTTATCCTGTCTGAAAGAACAGCTTCTGCTCAAAGTTTCAACAACAGCCAGCGTAGCCTTATGGAGACAGTTAAAAAGCAATGGAACAGTGTTTCAGAGATGCTCCTTAAGAAATCAAAGCGTTTCTGTAGGAGAAAATCCTACCATCAACTGCACGCCTAGGTTGTTCGGATAAGAATGGGCATTTAGTGACAGTGACCAGATGGTATGGAGCTGCTAATAGTTCTTTATCATTTCCTTGTCGTCTAAAATGCTGCACCTTGATCTTTAATGTTTAATTCTAAGCGTTTTGGATTTTAAAGGTAGAAAGGTGGGGGAGGTCAGTCTCTTCTCCCCAGGAACAAGCGACAGGACGAGAGGAAACAGCCTCGAGCTCTGTCAGGGCAGGTTGAGGTTGTCCCTGAGGAACAATCTCTTCCCCACTGGGGTTGTCCAGGCCTGTCCCAGGCTGCCCAGGGCAGTGGTGGAGTCCCCATCCCTGGAGGGGTTTCCCAGCCCTTGTGTGGAGGTGGTGCTGAGGGACAGGGGTCAGTGGGGACCTGGCAGTGCTGGGGAACGGTTAGACTCAGGGATCTCAAAGGTTTTTTCCAACGCCAATGATTCTGTGATTCTGTGATTCTACAAACTCTGCTGTTTCTTCTCTCGTGACTGCAAGGAAACCCATCGATTTAACAGATAAGATGATATCCAGGTTGAAGTGACTTCTCTAACAACTCTGCCGTGCGCTTGAGCACATCCAAGGCAGAACATGTATTTCCTGGAAGCCTGAGCAGACTTAGCATGAGCTATCAGCTATTAAAATATCACTGCACAAGCGGACAGCTGGGTAATAGGTTTATAGCCAAACCAGCAGAGCCGGCTCAAGGCTGCACAGAAAATGTGGAAAGATATAAAGGCAGGCTTCACATCCCGACAAAGAGCGAGGGAAAAACCCAGTACTTCTGAGGATTTTTGCCAAAGTAAATTATTTCTTTGGAAAAAAGCCGTCCTTTCAAGTAAGACTGTATCCCAGAAGGAGAACTGCAGCAGTGTGGATTCTCAAATATGCACATTGCTTCAGATATCTGCACCCAAGCCATTCCTACAGGGTTGGTTATAAAATTACCAATGTCATCCTTTCTCTTGCCCGAACAAACTAAACCTGCACCGTAAGTCTCCCACCAGGGATGTGCTCAGGTTCCCCAATACAAGGCCAAGCATTAACACAAATATTTATTTGTTTCCCATTAGTTTGAGAGCTCTTTCAGTAAAAGTACTGAGCCTTTCCTGCAACTTAAGTGTTCACTGGACATAAGAAGATTGTTTTGGTTTCAAACTTCCATTTCACAGCACTGTATTTTAATTTAAATGCAGTTTTTATTTCAATTGTCTTCCTCTGCTGGAAGTCAGGTAATGCTTTTTAAGAATGATCAAATTTCTGCTTCTCTTCATAGGATTTAATATGTTTGCAATTAGCATAAACATATGAACATAATAAAATATAAAATGATTGTTTATGTTATTACGTTTATTAAAGTCGATGTAACTTTGTGGTTAATAAATCAGCGAGGAGGACAAGCAATGTCTTCCGGAGCGGTCAGGAATGCATTGATAAACATGTCGTAGTTAAAAGTTAACATTTACTCTGTAATTCAGAATTTTGACATTCCATAATGGGTCAGATAAACACCCCAAATCCACAGGAATGACCAGTGGAGCAGGTTGTATGGGCCGACCATCAGAAACAGCCCACAGACACCACAGACCGTGGGTGCTCCTCCAAACTGATCCCATCAAATAGCTTCAAGGTCAGTTCACATCTATAACCGAACGCCTTTGCAAAGAAATGACAAGAAAACACCAAAGGCAGGAGCCTTGCATTTCAACATAACCAAATCTCTCCTCCTGTGCCAGGGAGGACTTCACATCTTCTGCATTCTTGAGACTGCTTGGATTTTCAAGGCTTTCAGGTTCTGACCTGTGACAGTTTTTCAAGACTACAAGGTCTGTGATGCTTGGAACGGATCAACGCTGACCATTGCAACACGTTTCTGAAAGGAAGGTATGGGAAGAAAAATACCTTTGGATCAAGAGAATCTATGTTGCAACACAATTATTCCACTTCATTTTCGTTTGGTTTTTTTTTTTTTTTTAATTAATAGGTACTTTTAAATTTAAGGTTTAGAATGAATAATTGAGTAATGGCAGAACTTTCCTGTAGTTTTCCTATGAAATAAAGATCTTCTAACTCAGTCCATGAAGCATTTCCCTCTGAACAGATGTACTTTTTATAAAAACAAGCATATGGAGTTGTATCAAAAAAGCCATTTACCTCAACATCCTGTCCTGGTCAGTGACTGGTACGCTCAGGGAGGAATAGAGGAGATGGAGAATGCAGAAAGGGTAATGTTTCCCCTGGTGTGCCATCTCCATTTCCAGCAATAAGGTAACGACTTCCTGAGCTGGAGATCACATCTGGACCGTCACTCTCCATCTCAACTGATGCAACTACCACTCAAGACGTCGTCCAGTCTGTTTCTGTTGAAATGGGTTGGGTTTAGCGTACAGGAATTGGCGCTATGGGAACACAAGTGATTTGTGGCCTCATACTCCTTTTTACCAGCAGGAAAAAGATTCCGCATGCAAAACAATTCTTCCAGGTCATGCTCTATTTCATGAAGTCATGACAAAACAGAACGATATAAAAGCGAGGGAGCCTGTGAAAAGGGAGGCTGAAAGGAGGAGCTAAGAAAATTAACTTCCTATGGGTGATGTGCATCTTGCCTTGCAATAAGAAAGGCTTAAACAAGGATGAAAACAAGACAGGATGGTAAGGGAAGGAGTTTACTGGAAACAGGAAAATATCTTTCAAATGGATGGAATCATATTCAAATTATTATAGCAAAGGGCATGATAGAAACTCGGTCATGTCCCATGGACAATAAGGCAGCCCAAACCAGAATTTGAAGCTGATAACTAGCAAATAAAAACTAATACTAAATCTCTCAAACTCACCCACTTTGGAGTGGGCTCAGCGAAGGGCCTGGCTGAAACCAAAGGCAGTGTTTGAGGGGCCGTGGAACAAACCGACTGCGTGAACACTGAGCACATCACCAGGGCTGGGTCGTGTGCCCCGAGGGAAACGAGTACAAGGGCAAACCAAATCTTGCCCCACCTACAATGTATTATGCATTTTTATATATTTGTCTATTTTAATGGAAGATCTTTTTTCGAAGCTCTTAGAAAAGTGAAGTTTTCAGTAGCAGGAAAAATAAGCGGTCAGATTCTTTCCTGTCCCAGGACATAACCTCATGAGGTCCAGCAGGGGAAGGGCCACGTCCAGCACCTCTGGAGGAACAACCCTGGAGAGCAGCTCAGCAGAAAAGGACCTGGGGGTCCTGGTGGACACCTCGTCGAATATGAACCAGCAATGTGCCCTTGCTGCACAGAAGTTAGGATTCCTATTTTATGGAGGTGTCCCGACTGTATGTGGATTGCAGAGGTCACACAGATTTTTTTCCCTACTTCTCTACACTCCGTGTTTTCCTGTCAGATGGAATTTGCAGGGTGTACATGATTTTAAAACATGGGGAGTTTATGCTATTACTCTACAATTGCAGCAATCTACTCTTTCTCTCTGATCAATCTCCTACTATACACTTACTACTTACTTACTTCCATTGTCCTTCATTTAAATAGCCAATCTTTATCTGACATTTTAAAACTAATTTACAGAGAAAAGCAAATCTAGGTGCCAGCTTTGGGGTTTTTCTCCAGTTTTATTCAGGAAATCAGACTTGAGCTGTTGCAGTTCCACCTTACAGTTTAAATACCTCACCTTTCAGAGTGCGGAGTAACTACTCCACATTCCTGCCTTCCTGGAGACTTCAGCTGGAGCGCGCTGCTACGGCTGTGTTCACCCTCCAGCTGAGCGAGGCTGGCCGAGGGGAAACTGCTTGAAAGAATTCATAATAAGGAACTGTTTGGCTGATCAAGAAAATGTTCTATTTCTAGCTTCTTTAGAGCTCTCTTTTCAGAACCAGACTTCTTGCCATTCTCTAACCCTGATTTTGAATGATATTTCAGTCCCTCATCCCGTTGATATACTCTGGACAGTTTTGACCCTCTCTGTGCCTCGCCCAGGGCTGGAGGTGGCTGTACTTCGCTGCCCAAACACCTTTCTTATAGAACCATAGAACGGTTTGGGCTGAAGGGACCTTCCAAGCTCACCCAGTCCAACCCCCTGCAGGGAGCAGGGACAGCTGCAACCAGAGCAGGGTGCTCAGAGCCCCAAGGGCCAACCTGACCTGCAATGGTGCCAGGGATGGGGCTTCTGCCACCTCTCGGGGAAACCTGGGCCAGGCTCTCACCACCCTCAGCATCAACAGTCTCTCCCTTCTCTCTGGTCTGAATCTCCCTCTGTCAGTTGAACCCATCAGCCCTTGTCCTGTCCCAACAGCCCCTGCTGAACAGCCCCTCCCCAGCTTTCAGACAGCCCCCTTGAAGCACTGACAGGCTGCACTAAGGTCTCCCCGGAGCCATCTCCGCTCCAGGCTGAACACCCCCAACTCTTTCAGTCTTTCTTCATAGGAGAATTTCTTTTTTTATAAAATATCTTTCCGCTCTCCAAAGTGTTTATTTTTTTTTTTTACCCAATTAAACTCTGGGCATGCCTCACAATAGCTGGATGCCACTGTTTAGAGAAGCTCTGTGCTGGACTGGGCAAACGTTTGTTTTGGCAAACTGGTTGCCTGCTCAGTCTGCAGTGGGAGTAGGTTGAGTCTGGGTAATGAAGGGAGAAGCTCCCTGGGAGGGAAAGCAAGAAGAAGGGAAGGTTTTGCAATAGGTGATCTCATAAATTCAGCATTTTGAGCAATAGTGTGTGCTAGAGCAAGGTTTTTCCTCAACACGTCTGTGACATCCAGAGAGAGGATCTTGGCAAAGCTTTTGGCTGCTGGGCTGGGCTGACCAACCTTAGCAGTGACCGACCTTACCAGTGACCGACGTTACCAGTGACCGACCTTAGCAGTGACCGACGTTACCAGTGACCGACGTTACCAGTGACTGACGTTACCAGTGACCAACCTTAGCAGTGACCGACGTTACCAGTGACCAACCTTAGCAGTGACCGACGTTACCAGTGACCAACGTTACCAGTGACTGATGTTACCAGTGACCAACCTTACCAGTGACCGACCTTAGCAGTGACCAACCTTACCAGTGACCGACCTTTCCAGTTCACACTGAATTTTGCCATCTGTTTTCTGCAGTAATCAGCATGTTACTGCTGACTCTGTTTCACACATTCGTACCCAGAGTGTCGGCCCCGGGCTTCACAAGCATTGTGAAGGCTTTTCCCTCAAATGTAGAGAGTCACTTTGGCCTGATCCAAAAGGAGACCGTTAATGCAGTTGTTTTGGTCAATGATGCAGTGACCCTTACCGAATCCTGAAGAAGAGAGATCAGACAGGTTACAGAGCCAGCTCCAGGGACAACTTAGTGCTGCTGGAGAAAGCAGGCGGTGTATTTTTTTTAAACCAAGGTTTTAAGATCTTTTTTTGGTGATAATTTTTTGTCCTTCTGAAGGCTCACATTGCCAAAAGCCCAGGGAATTCTGCGTTTTATTGATCGCAGCACTCAAAAGCTCAAAGGGAGTGTATTCTCCTCCTGCCTCTGTCACCCTGGATCGCGTGGGTGGTTTCTCCCTTACCTCTGTTTCTCATAAAACACAAGCTGCTAAAACAGCTTTGTTTTGTCCTTCTGTTATCCTTTGCCAGCAGAACCTCATTTAACTGAAATTTCCTGTAGTGGTTGTTTAACATTAAGAATCTTTATAAAATAACCATGTGGATTCCAAAGGGAATCTAAAACCATCACAATATAATAAAAGTTCAAAACTTCTTCGCCGTACGCCTGATGAGTGGTGTGCAATTAATCACAGCGAAAGCTCCAGCCTGAATAGCAGAACCATAAAATGCAGAATCAGTAAGTGCGAGGAACTACCAAAAATGCTGCAGATTAAAACTACCAACGGAATTAGAATCGTGGATGCTAACCCTGAGGTTTTTTAATTAATGGGACTAATTTGGTTAGAGGGTAAAGCGAACCGGATCATCACTTTCGATCATTAGAAGACAGATTGCAGTAATGGGGTTCAGTAATAGCTGTGCTGAAAGCAAGGGAAAGACGTTTATAGATGATTCTCCAAAGCTGCATTTGCATGATCAAACACTCCTGCGTTTGCGTAAGGAGCCAAGCTGAGTTTTGTGCTGGTACTGTTCTGCTCCAAAGCAGCTCTCAGTGGATTTAAAGAGCGACTTCTGCTGCAGGCAACTTCAGCGACTTGGTCTAAGGCAAACAGAAGAGTTGGTTTCTTTGCCTCATTAAGCCGAAACAGCAGCCACAGCACAAACCTGGAGCATCAAGTTGTAGAACGGTGTCGTATCTGCATCGGACTTGACCGAAAACTAACCTGTGAAGAATGGCGATGGGTTCGGTGCAGAGGGACATGGGCAGGTATAAAGAGGGGCGCTGTAGTACCAGCCACGCTGGTTTGGCTGCAGCTAAGCCTGCTGGAGATTCCTAGAGAGACATATTTGTGTGCTTTAGTAGTGTTCCTTTACAGAACTCCTATTTGCAGCCATCTCAAAATCTTCAGCAGACCCTTTAATAGGCTTGGTTTAGCTAATCGCTTTTGCAGACCTCTGAATTCAGGGTTCACTCTTATCAACCAAGACAGAGGTTACTACTATAGCTAGAAAGAGTTTATTTATAGATTCTGAAATCAGTCTTTCCCAAAATCTTTGGAAAGTTGAAGAAGAATCTTTGATTCTAGAAAATTTACAGTGAATAAATATTATGTTAAACATTATAACAATAAATATTGTTTCTAGCTCCAAAAGTTGAGACAATGGAGCATTTCCAGATCTTTTTCTTTTTCTTTTTAAGCAGTTTTGCCTGCCTATATTGACGATTAATACTGAATTACTTAATTCAATAATGCTTCATAGCTCATTAGGTAATTATCCACTTTGGGATCTTCAATGTCTTTTTTCCTCGAGGAAGAATTTCGATTTTACAGATGACTTACCACTTTCCACTGAGGAAAAATGTCTATCCTCCTTGGGTTACTGCTGCTTAATGTATTTATTATTGTCATTCTTATTTTTCTTAAACGAGCCTGTGCTCTATTCTGAATGTACGCTAACGTTGGAGGAGCTGGACCATGGACTAAGCCGGAGCAGCCTGGTGAGACAGATACTGAGTGTATAAATAATTACTCAGTCACTACCACATTTGTGAGTTTTGTCTTTTGGTTTTGTCACCTGCAAAATCTTTCACAATAAAGCACAGTTGTCTGGCTCCCCAACAAGGAGCCCCATGACTTAACTCTCCCCACACTCATGTATGAGACCAGGAGATAATTCAGTAACAATTTGTGTTCAATAACACAAATGTCAGCATTGAGGCTTTTACCCCCAAAAAAGAAAATTATGTAAAAAGTGCTGAACTATGTTACTGTACAATGGGACAGGCACACTAAAAAATAAAAAATCCTAAACAAAAAACACCACTAAAAAACCCACCCGGTTTCTCCACCAAGGACTTCACCAGTCCTTGGAACACCTTTGGGTTTGTTTAACAGTTCAGGAGGTGTCACTCCTTATTTTTGTCCTCTGGGTGTCTCCCTCTGAAATCTCATGAGCTCTTACACGTCCAGTTTCATCCCCAGGTGGATGAGGATTCATTGACGTAATGCAAGAGGTCTATTCTGAAGGTACTCAAGCTGTATCAGGTCTTTCTGGGGACAAGCTTTCTTCTGCGAGAGCTTATGATTAATGTTTGAAAAGGGTAATTGTGTACAAATTAGGATAAATACCATAGCAATCAAAAAGGTTCCATGATTTGTCATGGATTTGGCACTATTATACATTTAAATTAATGGTCTGGGCAGCTGAGAAAGATATTTTTCAAATTAAGCCTGTCAGTGGTTTCAAGCAAACTGGAAGGTAGAATTGGAGTTCAAAAATGGTTTTATACCTTTCATCAAGGAAATTGTGTGGTAGTGGGACTGCTTAGTTACACAGATAGAGGAACTCAAGAAAAAAAGCCACGTGGAACAGAAATTGAACCCAAATTAGCAGCGTTACGCTCTTGAAAGAAAAACAGGGGTGGGAAATGCCAACCCAGGGTCTACAAAAGCGATTATTCTCTACAAGAAATTGGCAGCTGTCCTTTCACTGTGCTCTAGATGAGAGAAGCCTCGGGTGAAATACTTCAGCAAAGGGATGGACCAGGTGATCAAAGTGCCTTTTAGATCTGTAACTACTACTATTACTATTTTTGGAATGATTATTAGAACACAGGAACTGTTCTGTGTGCCGCTGGGAAATCTGTCTGGCCAATGCAGTACGTGGCCAGGCAGCTGACAAGTTGTGCCACGTTTCGGAAGTCTGTCGGTGCTATATCAGAAGGGGCAAAATATTTTTACATGTAGAACTTGTCGTGTTCAATAAGCCCTTGGGAATTGGGAGGATGGCGCTTGGTAACCAGCTTTGTCAGCAGCGGTGCTCCATCACTTCTAGGAACTCTTTCAGCACTAAAATCGGATCAGTCAGTTGAGTCTAGGCTCAGATTTCTGGAAACACACCATATATTTGTATCAACTATAGGTAATTCTATAGGTGTTTACCTACACTCCTCTGATTAAAGGTGCACCAACACGTTTGCTCTCACAGTGAGTGGACTGATGATTCTGCACCCAGGGACGGTGGCAGGGCTGATGCCTGCAGTGATCCTCCTGGCAGGGACTGCGTTCTCACCCTGCCTTATCTGTGCCTCGCAGAACTGCGGTTTCACCTTTTCTGCTTCCATCAGCAGCTGCCTGAGATTTCTCAGCTATATCACCTATTGCTTGTACTTTTATCTCCACTTAAGCTCATTGCCCAAAATATGTCTCTGATAGATAAGGGAATGGCAGACTGATTCCTTAGACTGATTTTTAACTTTGTGCTGTTCTCTTGCTCACTGAAAATCTGCCTTGATCCTTCAGCCTGTCTTTATGGTTCCTAACCCATATTGTAACTTTTTTGTTGTAACTCTGTTGTCTGCATGACTGCTTTTTAACATATTTTAGGTCTAACAATAATAATACCAAATGAACTCGGTTTAAATGTAGAATACTTGAATAATACATGAAACAAGCTAGAACATGAAGCTTGTCTTTCTCAATGCAAATCCTACATTGTAGCTAGATTTACTGAAGAAAATTTGTTTTCTGGGGTTTCTATCCTGTCCCAGGAAATCTTCTGAGATCATGATTAAGCTATAAACAAAACGAGGTTGCATCACTCAGCCTCATTTTGTCTTCGCAAATACAGTCAGCAGCTAACTCGAGATGCAGGCTCTTCTATCCATCTTCTCCTTCATAAAGGTCTTTGCTCCCCCCTTCGAACACAGTTAGCCTTTACTCTGCTGGTTGGAGGAAACTGCATTTGTATTAGAAAAGGATCGCTGGAATAAATTACATCTTAGGATTTGGAAAATACCAGGAGATGTAGAATAGGGGCCCTGCATGGTGGCTCTTTGGCATTTACAGTAAACTCAGTTTTAACTGCCGTACTAGAAGAGAAGGTTAATGGCTCAAGAGCAGGAATGAAACTGCATCTCCCGTTTAGAAAGCGATACTTCTTAAAAATAGATATATTTGAATAGTTGCACCCAATCTTACTGCTTTTACGGCTGGAACATGAAACAATTTTTGCTTTAAAGTTCTCTGTTGTTTCCACAGTTAAAACATCATTTCCTTAGAATGACGTTACCCTGAACTTTGGTGTCCACTCTCGATCATGGTTCTGCTCTTAATGTTTGCTGCTCTTTGCATCACACTCGGCGGGTCTGAACCAGCACTGCACAGTTCCTTCAGCACTGAGTGCTAGACTTAATGTGCAGAGAATTTCACCTTTTGCTCCTCTTTTCCCCATTTCCTGACCCATCTAATGGAGTAATAGACAAGACAGATGATGGACATGAAGCAGCTACGTTGTTCTAGAGCATTAAAATGCAGTGGCAAACACCCAACCTGGAGCACGCAGGCAGCATTTCCTAGGTTTTGTGTTTTCCAGTGATGGTTTCTCATCTCCGCTGATTCCACGGCTTGAGCGAAGGTTAAACAAGCTTCCTTTTAACAGCACTTGGCCGAGTGTAATCGCACTCCGCAAACAAACCCGGCTTAATCTTTTCTCCTTCCGAAAAGGGAAAAAAGGGAACTTTTCTGGCAAAAAGATTGTTATTTTTCAATCTGCGGTAAACACGTCCCGTGTTGGAAGAGTTACACCTTTACACTACACCATTAGTAATGCTGCGTTTGGTGACAAACATTATATATCACTTCATTACCTCTGCTCTTATCTGAGCCAGGTCATGTTTTCGATAGACGCCCATGTTCAGCACTGGTCTGGATGTCCGGGCGGTTTCAGCTCCGGTGTTTACCAAAGTGCGTGCACTCCTGGTGGGGTGGTTTCTCTCACCGCATATCCTTTTGCTTCAAAGAAGGTCGCTATCCCAGGTGATTTGTTGTTTAATGCTGTAAGGATCACACAGGCCATTTATTGATGTTTCCAGGGGATATTTATCTATATTTTTAACCAGTTCAGCTTTTAAAAAGCCCAGTCTAAATATAAGTGGTCCTATACTGGCAGGTGTTCTTGTTTCAAGGACTGAAGTCCCAGAAATTGTGTTTATACTGCACGGAGAATACACAGTCCTGCTTCCATGACCATAAGGACCCTGTCTGGGTGTCCAGCTCCTGTTCGACCTGTGATGGAAAGGGGTAGGGCCATACCTCACCCCAATGCATCCAGGCAGAATCTCACGGATGTTCATCCCTTCACAGGACCTCAGGGACACTCCCAGACGTGCTTACATTTTAGATAAAATAGAAACCAAATTCCATGCACTGAATGGCTGCAGGAAACGTGAGCTAAATGTGTTGGGTGGCCAGAAATAGCTTCATTCTACAGCCAGTTTAGGCTTCAGACACTTACTCCTTTTAGTTCTGGAGAATAAAAGTGAACATTATCAACTGTAGAAGATTCCTTCTTCCTTTAGCTCCACTGTGCTCCACTTCGCTGGATCTAGCTCCATCATGGATCATGAAAACGCATTTTGAAATCCGTCCAACATTGTTTTACTACCAGCGGATCAGCCATTTCCTCACTGAAAGAGGTGAAATATTTACCTGATTAAATGATGATGGTGTGTGCACTGTAATTACTTAAATGAAAGAAATGACTTTAAAAGTACCAAATTAAGTTTGATTAAACTAATTAACCAAAGATAAACATTGGACCTAGGAAAATCAGGAAGATCTTTTCCCCCACACCCTTAGGTAGAGTCCTAAGAAAGGAAATGGCCCTAAGGTTCAAATAAGACTGAAAGTTTAACACGCCTCAAAGTTCAACGATTTCTGAACAACAAGAAAATGTATCTACAGGGTACAAACATGTTAGAAGCACTGAGACACCAGAGCAGTCAGAATTTATTATGGACCAATTTATCGCCAGACACCAGACATCTCTTGCAAAACTTTATTACCCGGAGAATATCAGTGTTTTTCAAATGGCAATCGCTTTCTGAAACCTGTGAAGCTTTATGTTTTCATGCATGTTTTGAGAAAATTAATTAATAAAAATAAAAATCATTAACAAAAATTTAAAAATCGAGGAAATTTTCAGTGCATTTCCAAAACTACCCACCAAAGTCCCCTTTTTGATTCTAGGGAGAGAAACGTTGATGTCTAATTTCCCAATACAGAAAAACAGGGGGAAAAAATGGAACTCCCTGTTTTGTGACCCTGCAGTGACACTTAATGAAGGCTGAACCTTAGCTGAAAAATTCTTCGATCAGCACCAGTGTCTCAAAGAAACTGAGGTTCCACTGAGTCATATGGGCACCGAGCTGTGGGAAATCCATCCTAAACCATTGATTGCTGGAGATTTGTTACCCTAGTTTAAAATTAATGCACAGCTCTACATTTTAATCTCAAATATCAGACTGACACTTTGTTAGTTAACTACCTCTGCCTTTTTTATAGTCAGAGTGTAAAATCTTATTAAAACTACTTTTCTGTTACCACTTCTGTGATGGGAAAGTGCTAAATTTTATATAACTGTCTATAAATAACCTAAAAACCCAATGTGTTCTTTACATTTAGATTTTATGTGAAATAGCTTTATATTGTATATAGAATTTTGGCAAAAGAGAAAAAGCATCTCCATGATGGGCAGCAATGTAGCTGTATTATTCAGAACATCTCGGCGGGAAATTCCTAGCACATGCTTTTCTTCCTGACGCAGTTGGTTTTTAACAGCCGTGATCACTTGCTTGATTATTGTTTGTTATCCGTGTGTGAAGGGATAACATCAAACAGAAGCGATTTTGTGAACAACTCTGCTTCCCGAAGTGCTGCTGCCTCCTCCTGCAAGTTTGCAGAAAAGTCAGAGCTTTTTCACCGAACATCTGTCTACCAGAAAAGTTTCGGACACCCCCTACCCCATCAGCTGGCTTCCTTTGTAACGATGCCGCTGCGGTTCCACGAATGATGACGCTCATTTTCTTCTCGGGACCCAGCTTCCCTTTTGAATGTGCCTGGGGTATCCAGAGCTGGATGGAGTTTAAAGCAGGACAGCCTGGGATCACCGTGTGTCAGTACATCAGCAAATTCCTTTCAGGAATGTGCTGCTCAGCGTATCCTACCCTGGGATCCATTGGTTCTTGTAAACTAGGGTACGAATCGCTTAATCAGGATACAGCGCTTCTGAGAAATGCTCTAACGGTTTGGAAGTCTCAACATTCTGTGTTTTGGGTTGTTAACGCCTAATTCAACTTTAATTGACAGAGATAGAGATGTGCGATTCCACATGACGGCACGTTTTTTTACAGCAGCCTTAAGTAATTACCCCAAGGTGGTAAACTGAGGCACAAACTAGAATGAGACACACACATTAATTAGTTCTGAGATTCTGGGGATAAAAATACCTGCCCTATGTGAAGCAACAGCCTATTTCATAGGTTCCTCAAACAAAACCTCTACTAAGTCTGTAAACACCTTGGTCACCTTCTTACCTTCTCACCCTTTATCAACAACCCATTCCTCTGCTATGATCTTTCTAGCTATCAAAAGTCAGGACAAACACAGAGCTGGTCTAAATCTGATCCTTTTGGTCAGAAGACAGACCTGGGATCAAAGAAAATGAAAGAGAGCTAAGCATTTATGTTGGACTTAACAAAGTTAAACCTTGGTTTGGCAGCAAACATTTGGACATCTGCTTCCTGCTCTACCGCCCTAATTCTACGTTTGCCTGTTGAATCCAGTGACAAAACTACTATTAACTTCAGATGTCCTGTAGCTAAAATAAACTGGCATATGCAAACTAAATTGGAATTAAATCTGAAGTATCAAATTAAGCAACAGAAAAATAGCAAATGGAATTAATAGCTCCACTCACACTGATCTAAGGAATGTCATATTCAGACTTTGCCAGGCAAAGTTCCTGTGATTGTTCGCAGATGATAGAGTATGACTTCTTCATTTTTTCCTGAAAATGATCAAAATTCCCTATGATTGTTCTGAGCCGATTCAGTTAAAGCCAACCAGCTCGGACTGCCTGAAGAACAAGACGATAGGGCTGGACGAGCCTGTGTCTCCTGTCAAGGCTAACAGGACCAGGCTCTTCCTTTGTCCCAGGAGTTTATAGTAGTAACATCTCAAACCCTCAGTGAATCCATTCACGGTGCCTCTGTAAATACGAAGTGTCTCCTAGTGAAATAAATATCCCCACCGACATTATCTGAGGGCCAGTTTCCCTTCGGGGGAGGCTGCCGCAAGTGCCGTTGGCATTTTTGTGGTATTTTGTTCTCCTAAAGCACCCGCCCGAGTGCCAGCACGCTCACCCCAGCGTACTTGCTCAAGTGTGAGGAGATCTTCAGTGTAGCTCTGTGTTCCTGAGATAGGAGTCATTGCACTGCAGCAAGAAATGGCCTTATCAATCTTCTGTACTTGGCGTTATCTGCGCGAGGGGCAATAGAGGCTCTAAAATACCTCGTGCCTCTGGACGGTCCTGTCACCAGCTGTGGAGTGAGCCTGTCCTCGCTGTTTTTCCTTGCTGTGGCTCTTCAGAGGTGTTTAAGCCGTGTTAGCTACAGCTAACCTGGACCCTGCCTTGCAGCCTTCAGGTGTTCATCACTCCCAGACACCCTCTGTGGGAATAAAACAGGGGGAAAATCGTCTTCATCAAGAAAACTGCCATTTTCTCACCAAGCTACTAACACAACAAAGACGTCATGTTATTTATGTCCCCCAAGTAGTTGGAAATGTATTCCTTAGCAGAAACTGGGATTAGACTTTGATCTTTTACTGGCATAACTCTGTGTCGATTCTATTAACTGCCCTGGACTAACTGTTATGTATTTGAAAGAACTGGGCCCTTGATATATTAAGACAACCTTGAGCCAGCTTTCGGAGTCCAATTAGGCATCCAGTGAGAGGGAAAAAGTGTTTGTTATGATAAATACTGACAGAAATGCAGCTCCATGAGCCAAGCGCTCCCGGTGTAGTAACACTCCCCACCTGCACCTCAGCCAACCCGAGAGCTGATGCCAGACAGGGAAACAAAGGGGGACCGGGAGGCTCAGACAGAACAGGAACAGAAGGACCATTTGTCAGGCAGTGGCCTTTTTCTTAGTCAAAAATTGGCTAGGAAAAATCCTGGTGTGTAACGGATCTCTCAGACAATTGGGGGTGAAAGACTGGGCAATGTAGCTCAGCTACTTCGATCAATCACTGGATGGAATCCGTTCCTCACTGCAGTTTCTCCTGTGACTGGAAAAAATAAGAACCGAGGATTTGTGCCTTGGCTTTTGAAGTCTCACTCCTTGCCTCAGATATTCACAATTACCAGAAGTTTCAAAGGAAAGAAACTCAGCATTACCGTGTTTTAGGAATAATCTAAAAGGTTAAGTTGATTTTTTAAACACAAATGTTCATTTTGAATTTTCAGTGTAATTTATTCCTCAATAGAGGGAGTTTATGTTTCATGGAGGTTAGGGTTGATTGTAACTGATATCTTTGGAAGCAAGGTGGATTCCATCACATCTTTTATGTCAACCCCCCTCCAATCAATGGGACCTAACTGGCCAATTTAAGCAGCTGTGATGGAAGAACAAAAATCTTGAAGATAGTTAAATTCGTACAAGTTTCACGAAAACTGCCAGCTGACTGGAGAAGCTTTAGTGGTCTTTCTGAGCAAAAGTGTAACTGAATTAGTTGTCTCGTGTGTTTTACCTGCTGATGAGCCATTGGCACATAAGCTGCTGTCCAAGCTATAGCACGGATCTCCCAGACTACCGAGGGAGAAAAAAGGGCAGCTAAAATTGCCCAGAAATTCTGATACCCCTCAGATAAGATGCAGGAGGTTGGATCTGAGGTCACTGAGGGGATCAGTAGGCAGATTTCTGAGGCTGAGGACATGAGCCGATGGGAAAGCAAGCTAAATAGTTTGACTGTCTGCCATAAAAACTCACAGAGTAATAATTGACAGGAAAAGACTCATGTTCTGCCTTTGGTTCTGTCACGGCTCTACGGGTGTAATATCGGGTCAGCCATCTAACCAGCCACTGCATCACATTCCCATAAAACAGGGATAAAAAGCTCACTTTGCTTTACAGGTTATTGCGAGGTCATTCCATCTTGTCAGAAAAAAGCTTTGCAGCGTTAGAAAAACCTACAGAAGCACGAAGTGTCCATGAACGGAACACAGAAGTGAGTGTAGGCAGATGTTACATTTCCTATTTAACACGTGCTGGTCACAAATGTTTGACTGCAGCACTTTATCTAAGAGCAGGATCCAAATGTGTATGGAGAATTTGAAAAACAACAGGCATCCTGAAAGTAAAAGGTAACTCACCCTTCCTCGAGGAATCTTGGAGGGTACAGCAACTATATTTAGGAAGGAGACATGTGTTGTCTTGTTTGGTATCAGCCAGCAGTTAAACTGGACTCCTCCTGCTGTGAAAGCTGGTCCATTTGCTTCCACTCTCCTCTTGTCCAAAGTTTTCCATGCCTGCATAAGGCCAATGAATCCTTATTTAAATTCACGCTTTACCTCGCGGCTCGTTTGTTCAATGTTTGGTGCCTTCAGCAGCCCCTACAGACCAACTGGCCACTCTGGTTTGCGAAGGGCAGGATTATCTGATTTTCAAGATACTGTCATTTCAGTAACTGCAAATTAAAATGTGATCTCTGACTACTATCTCCAACCTGGGAACAAGGCAAACCAATGTGTCAGAAGCAATTTCTACATATGGATGTAGAGGCATTTAGGAGATAGCAGAAGTCAGAGAAGCAAAATTAATTTAACCTGGTGTTTAAAATTCATTCATTAAGTTCACCAAACCCTACACTTTGCTCTGCCTCCCTGAACAGTTCACTACACTTCTGATCTGATAAAGTAGATGGATCATTGTTCATGCTCAGCATTAAAACTTCCATTTCTGTTTGAAATACTTATAGTGTTATCACGGGAATATTAACAACCGATCAGTTCTGACAAGAGGGGTACAGAAAACCAGGCTTATCCTACGTAGGCTCACGAAGTATCTTTGTGGTAGCCATGGACAACTGTTGGCGTGTGGCGGGGTTGTAACTGAAGCTTTGTTAATAATTAGAGCAGCCCATGCTGAAGTGCTTCCCTGCAGATTCTTCAGATGTTGTGGAGGTCATACTTCATACTGCTACAACTACCATAAATACCTTTGGTTGTCTTTCTAGCTCTCAATTTAGCAGCTGCTATTCCTTTTCTAAAACGACCTTGCCCGCTCCGGAGATGCCACCACTCAAAATAGCAATACGGGTTAAAGAATTGAGAGGGTTTGCGTTTGAGTTTTTCCCTCTCAGTGACAAGGGTTTCTCATGCAGAAAGTTTGGGTTTGCTATGGCTTTCTGGTCCTTGCATCACCCGTGGAAAAGGCTGTCCTTTTGGTACTTCATTCCTCAAAGTTTGGTGAAAACACAGTACTGGCTGAAGATCCGTTCAGAAAACTTCTTAAACCCAGCAAAGATCATTTCATGCCGGTTGGCAGCGTAAGAAATCTCTTCTGGTTTCCGAGCAACCGGACTTTTAATTCTTTCAGAATGACCTGAAGGTTATAAAGTAAGATTAATTACGGTAGGAAGGAATAAAGGCTGTGAAGTCTTGTCATTACTAATTTATCTATGGGATGGGTAAGTTAAGTCAAAAATATGGATCCTGTTAAATACCAGTTCACTTCTTACAGAAGAGTAATATCGTTACATGAGTTTATATTTTCATCCCAGTCACTCTATCTAATCGGCCTCATCTTACAGGTTGTTCGTATCACAACTTCTGTCCAGTTTGACGAAGTTGTTTGATTGATCTCCCCTGCGTTGAGATCCATCTGCCCACACTGATAAAAGCAGCAGGTCAGTGCAAATTGACCTTTTGTTAGTATTACACGTGAAAAACATTACGCCTTCATGATGCCCTTGCACCTATAATTCTCTGCAAAATGCAGCATATCAGACTGCCGTTCAGTCATCCTTACGTTCGGATCAACTATTTCTGTATTTTCTTGCAAGCTCGGGTGTCTATTCAGTTGAAAAGTATATGAAGCTTAATTTTTCATGCAAAACTGTGTTATGTAACTCTTTCACATGTGATGGTTTCCCATGTAAAGTAGGTGAACAGATGGATTTCTGCTCTCACGGGCTGAACTAGATTAAATTAGAACTGGGCTTTACTAGATTAAATACATGGTCCTAATAAGGTCATTTAGAAATAGAAAACAGAAAAATTAAATAAAAGGGTCATGAATACCATTTCAAATGTGTTATCATCATCAACTTTGATATAGGAATAATAATTAGAACTTTTTAGCAATGATGTTCCTATTTGTTTTCTAAGTAGGTATAAGAAACATTTAAGACCGTACTCTGTGCTCAGTAAGTGATCTTGCAATGTTGGAATTTTCTGCTACCAGCTGAATTTCTTCCAATCACATCTCGGGTCCTGTGGGACAGGGGATTAGCAGGTGGTCATCAACAGATGCTTCATCTGTCACAGGTATTTCAGCCAGCAGTAGCCAGGCAGGCGGTTTGCAGAAAACCCTCGTCTGCTTCACAGGAAGAGGGTACTGTCTGCTGACTGACTAACAGCTGATCCTCTCAGACAACGTCAACTACTTGCATAGTCAAAATGCTGTTTCTTGACCAAATTCTTCAGCATTTTTGACACGTGCCGTGCAGCTGGTGGATCACACGGCACGATGCATCACCTGAGTTATTCCGGTTAACATCCGCTAAAAGAGAACAGGATTTAAATAGTGAGGTAAATGTATGTCTCTTTAAATAGAGACCAGAACATCTCCTCATTATTGCTGTTCAGAATATTGATTTCAATAGGAAGATAACAAGATAACATTTTCTCTGAGCAGAACAGCCCGTAAACACCGATTTATGTTGGCCAAAGGCTTATTTTAATTTTTTACACTGTAGAAGGCAATGAACAAGGAGGTGAGCTCCAAAAACATTCCTGAACAAAGCCAAAAGCGACTGGAAATCAGGATGTATAGGCAGAGAATACTGAGCTCGTTTCAAAAGCAAACTCTCTACTAAAGCGATGGTCCATGGCCATGTGTTTTCCCTCCATTTTGCTTCTCAAAGGTAGCCAGAAAAGCTTCCAAAATCAGTGCTACTCGTCTCAAAAGTTCGTTGGGTCTGTAACCAGAGTGTGTAAAAGAACTCCAGATTACAAAGCATCGTTTGGGGATTATTTCTCCTAGAACTAAACTTGAAACTACCCAAACTTTGCGACAAAGCCTGATAAGATTCATGGGATCTTTAGACAGTCAAGCAAAACACGTGAGAAAAAGCAAAGTGCACGAGAATTTCCCCTCTTCTAAAGGAAAAAACAGTGAGTGAGAGAAACAACTAATGCTGAGAAACAGAGGGAATTATTTTGGTTGGCTTACAATGGAGGGTTTAGCAAGGAAAAACCTTAAAAGGGAGTTTTAATCTCTGTTTTAGCTTTTTCCAGTCTTGTTTTAGGGGATTCCTCTGTGACAAGGAAATTCTGCTTTTATTTGGGGTATTTAAAAACATAATTGGGGAGAAGATCCACCCAAAACCCTGGGGAAAGAAATTTTTCTGATTTTTGTAAAATTGTCTAATCTTCTGGGGAGGTAAAGAGGGTGTCTGGGGTTGGAAGAGTAGGAAAAAAGAGGAAGAGCTCTTGGGGAGGAGAGATTGTCTGTGTTTTTTAATGCTTAAATGAAATTCTTTAACCCGAATTACTTTTATCAGAAAGCTGAGATGAAAAAAATCCCTGTTTTCTGCCAAGATTCATTTGTTCTTGCTTATAAAGGAACTATCTGGGCACAGTTTGGGGGGTTTTGGCTGGTTATTTTCATAAGGAGCTTGAAAATGAGAGGTGAAATCTGTCTCTTAAAGGAACTGTCTCTGTGCTGGCCAGTCTTTCACACCTTTGCAACCTCTTTGACCTAATCCAGAAAAAGCTGAGCAATCGCTGTTTTATCACAATATTATTGTTTTTTAATAGGGTCTCGGTGACCCCCTGTTGCAGGCAATCAGATGTGAGGGATTCTAGTCAAAATTTTTAAAGCCATTTCAAATATTCAAGATGATTCCGTAACTTTATTTATTACTCAGCTTCGTGCATTTTTTTTTAATGTTTCCCCTTTGCTATATTAAGCAGCACTTACAAAGATAAGGAAGATTTCTTCATCAGGAAACACAAAACCAACCCAACTCTCTCAATTCTTCCACTTGAAATAAAAACCAGAGGAATTCCACCTTTTTCCATGACTTGTTCTGCCTTTCTTGGAAGTGAGGTCTCCCAGTCCTTGCTGGTCTCGAAATGGACAGGGGAGGTGGTGGGGGTTATGGCATTGGGTTAGGGATCTGTGGTAATACTGCACTCATCAAAGGGGAGAAAATGAACCGACCGCACCATCAAGCGCTCTATGAACTGACACTGTTTTTATTTTAATCAGATTTTGGAATAGAGGAGACAGGATAGGGAAAGATCCTAGCCATATACGTCACTTCTGAGTACTGGAGAGGTGTAATCAAACCTGTTCATGTTCCAGAAACAGATACTCAGAAAACCTCATGAATTTGCCCCGTCGGGAATGAGTGGGTTTTGATAACAACGCGTTTGAAACACGGTATGAGTGATGCGCTGGCTGAAAGCCAGTTCAGCTCCACGACCTGTAGCTGCATGCACCAGGACCTGTGAACTACTCACCCCTTTTTTCCGGAGTGCTGGAGCCCCTGGAAGGGAGCAGCAAGGAACAAACACCCCTACGTATTGAAGAAGCGATCACTGTAGAGGTGTTGGACAGCTGGATGGGAACAGTCTGCGCTGATGTAAGTCTGGGCAGGAAGCAGAAACCACACTGTCCATCACACAGAGTGGGAAAGTGGGAAAGTATGTGGGTACAACAGTGTCCGTTTTCTGTGGTTCCCTTTCAGAGACAGATTTCACACAAGGCTTCACCAGCTCCCGTGATACCACGTTAACTCAGCAGAAATCCTTAATGATATATCATAATGAGCTGTGAACTCCTGCAGGGTTTTTTTCGTGCATGACATCGGGCTGAATCAGAAGTAATAGCTCACGAGACTAAACAAAGTGGAATTATACAGATGAATAAAAGTAATTGTGAGAGCGTAGTAAAACAAGAATATTAATAGAAGCATTAAAAAAAAAAAAAGAATCACTCATACCTGCCAAGAGTGACGTGCTGAGCTTTTATCATCTTGCTTCAGCACGGTATTTGGCACAGGAATGTTTAATGATAGTCAGTGTTGGTTTCTGGTTTATGTTTAACCTCTGAATGTGCTAACCAGGAATGCAGGGAATCAGCCTGATTTTGAAATACAACCGAGCAGTTGTGGGGGAGGGACTGTGCGGAGCTGTGGTCATAAAACAGAATCACCGGGAGTGGATTTTGCTGTGGAACTTTCCTTTGACCCCATCCTGGAAGATTATTTATCTGTGCCAGCACAAGCAAACCTAAAAACTGCGGATGATGCTCAGGCAACAGATCCGTCATAGCAGCCGAGGATACCGCAGGAGATGGTTTAACTAAGCTTGGTTCTATTCCCTGTGCAGAAATCCCGCAGGAATTGGGATTGTCCTTCCAGCACCGTCAGCTCGGCTGTGCAGGGCATCGCTCAAACACCGAAGCCCTCCCTTATGCCCTATGTTCTGCTCGATGCCCGCACCCGGTTGACTTCATTCCCTTCACAAGTCACAGGTTTCTCTCACTGACTAAAATTACACGAAGAGTTACTGTTTAATTATACTTCGTTACTGTTCAATTATGCTTCTTGTCTGCTCACTGCGAGTCAGCTGGCACATCAGAGGGTTTCAAATAAATAGTACATTTGAAAGTAGCGAATTCTGCAGTTTTGTTAAACCAGCAGCTGGTCCGAAATGTATAAACGCTTTAATTTGGTGAGATTCCACTGGGGATGATGAAGGAAAAGGAAGAAGATTCAAGCATAAGGTCCATTTCAGGACTTTTTTCCGTAATTCCCCATTTATTTACCAGAAAACCCTGACAAAGCTCCTCTTCAGAGGGATGAACTTGCCACAGAGGTTGCTTAGCAGGACACTTGAAGGATGGAGGGTTTTTACTTCTGCTTTTTATCTGTGTTATGATTGACACAGGAATGTGGTATTAATCTCCCAGCACAGTTCTTTCAGCTGAAACATCCTCTGTGTTGTTTATATTTAAGACGACATTTCGGCTTCCAGGACATCCTAATTTTGTACCTACACCAGAGAAAGACCTCATGGCCAAGCCCTTTTTACCAGTGCAGTCTGATAGCATTGTCTCTAAAATCAGATGCCACACTGTGAATACTAGTTTCAAGGACTGGTTAAAGCCCTCAAGGTTATGTCCTCCTTCAATCGTTGAATTCCCAAATAGGAAGATTATTAAAAGAGCATGGCCAAGGTTAGTGGCCCCTAAAATTAGACCTTACAGCTGTGTTTTGGTTTCGCTGTGTGTGTAGGAACACAGAGATCGTCTGTGCATTTGGGCTCCTGTACAATACCAGAAAGTTCTCTTTCTTTCCTGATTACCACTCCCTTCGTTAGAATGTAGGAGCCCTAAGGTAGAGTACTTGTATTTTATGTATATTTCTCTCTCCATTCATGTTGCGTGTGAGCACGGAATGCCCTAAGAACATTTCTTGGAGGCATGTAACTGAAACTCTCCCTTTATTTCAGATTTAGTTCACTTTTTTCCCGTTTAATTTATGTTAGATGATGCTGTAAAAGGGTAACACATCCTACTGATGTCACAAAACGCTTCTAGATGTATTAGCTCTGAAAACCCAAAGAGATAAATCCTTCATATCTGTGTTTTTAATTTGAGCATTTAGATGTCACTCTTCTGCTTTTACAGCAGTTTCACTTTCCAGGAGGATATAAAGACTCCTCTAAATTAACACTGGCTTCTAATGACCCCAAAGTTGTCTAGAAACTGAGAGACTGCTATGCTGCCCATGTTCATGGCCTCAATGACACCCTCTCCAAGCCAACATCCTTTATTTGGTGATGGAGGCTGGTGACCTAGGACTGAGCTCAGCAGACCTAGGCTATACCAGGCAGAATTTGCTCGGCACAGGGGGGACAGCATGTCCAGGGGACCAGGCACCTCCCCTGATGGCAGGGTCTCACTGAACCATTTCACACGCTGTGATATCCAAAGAGGCCTTGTTCCAGTAAAGTGAATGAAAAAATTTGATTTGAAGCCAATAAAGTCAACAAATTCAGCATGTTATAAATTTACGTGAAGAGGATGACCAAGTAACAGCAGGTTTGTTTCAGTAAGTAGTTAGGCAGCTTGTTTGCGATACGGTTAACTGAAATCGGTTGAGGCAGCTGAGACCACTGTTAAGCTTCAGAAGTGCTCTCTCCAGGCTGGTTAGCTTGAGGTCTGCAGTGGAGAACCATCAAGACCGTGCTCCTGAAATCCCTGTTAGAGCTAAGCCACTGCTGCCACCTTAACACTTTACTACTCTTACTTTTCCTAGAAGCCACCCAGCAGCTATCCCTAGATTCCTTTCTTCTGTGCCCAAGGGAAATAATGTGGCAAAACAGGATTTACCAGGCTGGTTATAGCTCTATTTAAACATTAGGAGAACTCAAATTTTTATTTCCAATACGTGCTTTCCCTTGGTCACGCTGGGGTTTAGACCTTTGGTCTGCACGGGTTTTAAAGATGTTTCAAAAGCAAGAACCCTGTGTGCAAATATGAACATATATAAATATCTGGGTGTTATTTTTCCAAAGGTCAGTAATGTAAATAGTCATGTGAGAGAAGGAAGTAGTAAAAGACACCAGACTGGAACTCCAGGCTGGGTTCAGCTCCTGGCTCTGCTGCAGGCAACTCTTCTAGGTATAGTATTTCACTACCTCAGCGGGCTGCTGTTAGTTAATCTCTGTGCCTGAGGTCTCTGTGAGGAGGGATGAGAGCAGGGAGTCCACTCTGCGAAGCAGCAGCTGCGTTGCTTTCGGTGACCAAGGCACCTCCTTCAAAGTTGACACGGGTGTCTCCTCCACGCAGCGCTCCACAGGTAGTCCAGGCAATGCCCAGCTTCCTGGGGCTCAGCCTCGCTTCTGCGCTCTGCGGAGTTACCAAATTGTAATCTCAGACTATGGAAATCACTTACAGGACTATGGGAATCAGTTGTGGGGGGAAAGACAAAGACCTCATAGTAGAAGAATGAAAGGATGGATTTTTTTTTCCCCTCCAGCACATATGAATTCAATTTTGGAGAGAAATGAGTCTCAGACTGTAAGCACGTGAGGAGACCTCTGAGGAGTCAGAACAAAGGGTCTCTTAAATGACAGTCAGTCATTCTATCAGCCCATGATTGCAGCAAAATGTGTTTGTTGTAAAACATTTGTCTGACACATGCTTGTAAACCTGCCAAAAGGGATATCCTACTTAAACAAAACAGACGTTAGCCTCAAAAGTGGGTTTTCAGTTCAAGACACCCCTGATTTTTTCATAACTTTTGTTTAGTTCATGCCAGTGACTGGAGAGTACCATTAACTTAAACAAGAGCCTAATTTAACTTCCCGTGGGCTGCCTACACAGAAGCAGTTATGCCATGCACGCCACAGCAGCCATCAGGCACGGAGACCGCGACAACCCCGTGGGCACAGGGCAACCCAAAACCTAGAAATTATTTTTAAAATTAAATTAAACAAAAATTAATCAACCCTAAGCAATAGGATAGCTCCCAGTACTGAGACCGTGTATGAATCCAAATAGCCTTGTTCCAGCTATAAATTGAATTTGCATATTGACTGGAAGTTTGAAAAGAGAAAATTAGGGGGTTACTATAGAATTAAAAATAATAGAACTATTAAATCTTTATGATGTTTCCATCCCACGTAGAGGAAATACAAAGCAAACTGATCTCAGCTAGGAATCAGACTTCAAAGCCGAAGAGGAAAGAATACATCCTGATAGGTAGATAACGTAACTGGTAGTAGAATCGCATTTAATGCAAGCAATGTCCGTGAGCATTAGTGGGTAAGAGGAGAAAGGACCTTTGAACAAATATTTTATTTTATTTTGTTTTGTTTTGTTTTGTTTTTTATATGAAGTTCACAAACTTACAGTGGGATCCTGGTATAAAACAACAAAAATAAACAATTTAAGGTCACTCGTCAAAAAAAGTTACGTGGGAGAAGTTGGGTGAGATGGTGACCCACAGATTTTTGAAGACCGCTTTAAGAATTTATTGAAAGCTGCTTTAAAGAGCCCTCTGTTAGGGGGATAACATCTCGAGAGGCTTGGACTGAACTGAAGCAAAGGAATTCAACCTTAACTTGCTGGAATTCTTTGAAGATATTACTGCTGTGATAGATAAGGAGAATTCTAATTTAATTAGGTTTTCAGAAGATAGTTAGCATTGCTCCACATCAAAGATTACCGGATAAAAGGTATAGAACAAAGGCTAAGAGCTGGTGTAGGATCCAAATTGTCTCCTGAAATAAAGAACAAAAGGCAACGACGAGCAGCTATTATTAAAAGGAAAAGGGGTTACTGCTTCTGGCGGGCTTAGTTGAAGTCTGTGCTTTAAACATTCTAAAAATATCGAGTAATGAGGAATCTGAATGGGACATTTTAAAACCTGATGGAGCATATCCACTTCGTCCCTCACAACCATCACAAATTTCCCTTCTTCACGAAATGAGGCAGGATTTTCCAAGCTGGTTGAAATCTGATGGTGTAGGGAAAATCACGGATCTCTCACAGTGTTCCCCTGTCCTGACAGTGCTTACATGGGAGAAGGAAGACTGATGGGACGGCTCCGTGCCACGCTGGTCGAAAAGTCTGGCCACGAGCAACCGTGGTTATTTTAAAGTTTATTAGAGCAGCTTTCTGGCTAATCTGCTTTGGCACAAGAATTTTAAGTTGCAGTGCAGGAGGCAGACTAAGGCCGTGGGCTCACTGCCTGCGCTGCCCTTCAAAACGACAGGCAAAGAGATTAGAGCTTCCCCCAAGATCAAACCCGAGAAGGAACTGGGAAATGTTTCCCTCACAACCTCTTTATGCCAAGATTTTACACAGCGCTCATGGGAAAAGCGCTGGAAATTAAAAGTTTGGAAGGAGTTAGAGGAGCAGGGTGAAAAGAGAAGGGAAGTGAGTTCCAGATAAACACGGGCACAAAGAAAAGCCTGGGCTTACTGAGCTGGACAGGCTCTTCCTGCCCTTGTGCTCAGCATTTCCTAGGTGGCCCTCTCTGTTTTCTAATCGTATAGTCCAGGCAATCTAAAACGGAATATACATCCCATAATAACACTGTTTTGTAATAGAATCAGCACACTGCAGTAAGACATCTTCAGTCTTCTCTGCAAATGAAACGAAGTCAGGTGAGCAAGGATCTCTGAGAGATTTGCTGGACACAAACTCTATTGGCTGGTGCAATAACTCCAAAGCCAAAAAAATCCCAGTGATTAGTCAGAATCACAAAGAAAAATTTTAAAATTATTTTCTTTAACTGTTGTAACTGATTTTAAGCTCATGGGCTGTAAGGATTTCGCAGTCTGAATGAGGACACGGTTCCCAGCCATGTAATGAGAGTACGAGCTAGGTTATTCAGTAAAGGGCAAATTACCAAAGGATCTGCAAGAGAATTGCCCTGAACAAAATTCACCACAGGGAGGAGATTAACAACTGAAACAACATAATAAATCTGCCGCCTTGTCTATGGGGCTCAGAGAATTGCTGAAGAGATGGAGGAGGGCCAGGAGTCTAGGAGGGTGGTCTGCCAGAGGACCAAAATGAAGGGGCAGCGACATTTAGGGGGTGTTCAGCCTGGAGAAGAGAACGCTCCAGGGAGACCTGAGTGTGGCTCCCAGTACTTAAAGGGGGCTACAGGAAAGATGGGGACAAGCTCTTCAGCAGGGGTTGTTGTGATGGGACAGGCATCTTAAAACTGACTAAAAGAGGCAGATTCAGACTAGAGAGAAGGAAGAAACGTTTTACACTGAGGGTGGTGAGAGCCTGGCCCAGGCTGCCCCGAGAGGTGGGAGAAGCCCCATCCCTGGCACCATTGCAGGTCAGGTTGGCCCTTGGGGCTCTGAGCACCCTGCTCTGGTTGCAGATGTCCCTGCTCCCTGCAGGGGGTTGGACTGGGTGAGCTTTGCAGGTCCCTTCCCACCCAAACCAGCCTGTGGTTCTACAAAGCTTTGTGCAAACAGGCCCCTCCCGAGCAGTGCAGACCCCCAGAGTCGCAGCTCCTGGTGCTTGTCCTGGCCCAGCCGTTAGAAGCTGGAGCAGTTGCTTTGATCATCTATGTGTACTAACCTGGTCTGCAGTGGCATGAGTAAGGAATAATTCTAGTTTGGTCAGAGAAGTTTAGCCCAGATTAAAGCTGCAGTGACACCACTATGAGGCCACCAGGATCAGAGTCTTCCAGCGTACGGAATAGTTACGAGCCCACACAGGCACAGGAGCTTTGCATAACTCATCATGAAACTTCTAAATCCTCAGAAGAGGGACAGTAAAGCTATTCAATTTATTGTTAGCCCAAGGTCAGATTTGCTGTTTATCCTCCCGAGCCCTCTCACAGACCAGCCTGGGCAAACCAGCCGGTAAATCTACCGGAAGGACTTTGTGCACGCCCTGGCTTTTCCAAAACACACGGTCTCACCGTTGCCTTCCCAACGGACACCCCCAGCACGGTGCGACTCTTCTGACCTTCTGCTTGTATCACTTCTGCCCTTAACGCTGAAGCCGAGAGAGGCAGAGGGCTCTGCCCATGGTTGTCCCTGGAAGAGTCCCACCACTGCCTGCCTCCAAGGGATGTGGGATTCCCAAGCAGAGAGAGTCCAGGCTACCTGCGTGGACAGCACGAGGTCCAGGTGGACACCAGAGCATGGTGGATCCAGCACAGATCTCAGCAGGCAGGTGAAAACTGAGGAGGTGGCAGCGTCCCAAGGTCTGTTAACACAAAAGGCATCCAGGAAACTGTTGCTGACATGGATTTTAGGAATTTTTTGCTAGCAGGGTGGTAATTGTGAGTTTGAGGGCTGCGTTGCTACAGCTAATCGGGTGAGGAAGTCCCTGTGATGGGTTCTAAATGTGTCTCCATGCTGTAGTTACTCTCCCGCAAACTGGAACTATTCATAAGGGACATTAATGTTCCATATCGTTCCTGGTGTTTTCTGAAAGTGTTCAGAGGAAACGACTGGCTCTCTGAGTGCCAGATCCCAGCGTGTGGAAACAATAGGGGGCCAGATTTAACAACAACACAAAAAAAAATAGCATTTTTCAGACAGTTTTCTGACTTGCCATAAAAAAATGCCCTTCACCCCTCCTGAGTCTAGCGATGCTCCTCGTTGGGGACTGGATTTAAAACGATACCAGGAAAGGCAGGGGGGGTTCAGACAAAAGTTCATGGCTGTTTGCAAACAAAATGCTCCCCGCATTAGTCAGGCAATTCAGTCAGCTTTCTGCGTCCTCCCCTCCTTGCTTCGGGAGTATTCCAGGCAGAGCCCTTTCCCGATCTTCCAGTTCACTCCCAGGTTTGTCGTGCAGGGAGCGGGTGGCGTTGCGCTGAGCTGGGCTCGCTTGCTCGGTCCCAACACAGGCAAACAAAACCAACCCGCTAAAAACCGCGCGGGCTGGAATGTGTGATACTCAGCATTAAACCGGCACAAAGCGCCTCCCTATTTATAGCTCCTGTTTGGGGAAAGAGTGAGGCACACTTCGGGCACCAGATACAAAGGATCGCCCAGGAAAATGCCTCCTGCGTGCGAAAGCCTTTTTATTTGTTGCAATACCAGTAATTTCCCAGGAAAACGGGGCTTGCTCAGAGTTTCGGTTATCCATTTCATGCAAGCAAATGCCAGGATGGACACGATGGTTTGGCTGCTGACTGAAAACGGGGATGACTAAATAAAACCCTGCGCTTGCTGTCATTCAGATTTATCCACGTCTCTCTGTCGCCGCTGAGACATTCACGCTTAGCGCGATTACAGAGGAACTGGGTTTGCAGTGTGGTAACAGACCTGCAGTACCTCATTCATCAAACGGCGAGGACAAAACACTCCCAATTTAACAGTATCTAATTTTTATTTGTTTTTTCCACGTGCTTCTTTGTCCGTATTTGAGTCACGCTGAACTGCACTTAATGAACTGCCAGCTTGCTAGTTTCTCTCTTTCTTTTCACGTTTCACTTAATGGTATTGTTTTCCAGTTCAGCAGAAGGTTAAGACAGATTGAAATGCCAGAACAACCGGAGAGATATGATGAAATTGCTGTTTGCAAGAAATGAAAGAAAATTATATCTATCGCACCAAACATGCGGAAGACGGATGCAGAGAGACAGCACTTTTGGTGTCGTCCAGAGATTTTTGATGCTGTGTTTAAAATGAAGCCCAGCCTTGCTGTGTGCCATGTGGGCTGGTAGCAGAGACCTCTGCGGTTGGTGGAGCTACAAAAGCACATTTGATGGCCCAAGGTATCAGGTATCAAGGTAGCAGACAAGTATGGTAAAAGCAAAACCAAGCAGAACCACCATCATGAGTTTCTATAGGTTTTATTTCTAAGCTGCATTTCATTTCCAGGGTCTCCTTAGTTTAACCTCCAGTTCCAAAGGTACCAGAGGATGTAGTCAAGTTTCCAAAAATAAAGTTCAACTTTGGAACTTCATTTCTCTGAGTGAGACCCACACCTCAGTCTTCTTGTAACTGCACCAAATCACCAACATGAACTGGATAGAAGCACTTTTTAATAAACAATATACTGCTGGTTTTTCTTGGCTTCTTATGCCACAGTGCCCCCAGATAGGAGTATTTAAATAATGATAATCAGTATCTGTATTTGTTCTCCGTATCTTTGGGAGACCAGAACTGTACTGGAAACAAAACCTTATCCTACATGAATAACTTCTATTCTGTCCAGTTTTGTGCCCATCCTATTCTGCAGTGATTAATAAAAAATCATTCTGAGAACAGAGGACAAGAAGAAATGCCCTGGAAGGACAGTGCTCTGGTCCATGTAGCCCAGGCCTCTGTCTCCAACAGCGGCAATAGGAGATGCTGGTTAGGAAGAACCTATGATGTTGAGGTTGGCCCTGAGGAACAATTTCTTTCCTGTTGGGGTTGTCCAGGCCTGTCCCAGGCTGCCCAGGGCAGTGGTGGAGTCCCCATCCCTGGAGGGGTTTCCCAGCCCTTGTGTCGAGGTGGTGCTGAGGGACAGGGGTCAGTGGGGACCTGGCAGTGCTGGGGGAACGGTTGGACTCGATGAGCTTAAAGTTCTCTTCCAACCCAAATGGATCTGTGATTCTATGACTCCATGAGCTGAGCCTGTCTCTGCAGACTCTTCTCCTCATACTCCCCAGCACCCACCATCCCGGGAGCAGGGGCCGAGAGGGCACATTGCTACCTATTCCCTTCAGCCCTTTGAGCACCTGCCTGCGTGACAGTCAGTTGGCAAAACCAGCTAGAGACTGCCCAGGCTTGTTTGAAACTCAAACCTGTAATGAAGGACAACCACCAAGGTAGGGTCAAAAGTGGGGGGAATGTACGGTACAGAAACGAAGGCAAAAGTTTCTGAAAGGGCTCTGAGGTGATTCAGCAAGTCACAGTCACTGAAGGAAAAAAAAATCTGAACAGAAGCCAAACAATAAATGTGGTCCTTTGGATCCATTAAGGTACATTAATGCTGCCGCTTTCCCATCTGTTCCCTCAAGTTCCAAACCAAAACCATGTCATCTGCAGTCTTGGCTTCCTCAGTGTGTGAAACATGCATCTATTGAATTAATCTTGAGAAAATGGATCCAGTTCATCCCTGGTGGGACTGTGTTTCGTTTTAATAGGGCTGCATACCATGGGCTGGGGCCCATTGAGGCCACCGATAAATCGCATGTGAATAAAACCAAAACCCAAACGAAACAAATAAATTATAGCTCCACACTATTTTGTCCCTCTTAACAGAAATGCCTTTGGGATAACTGCAATTTATTTTCTGTTGTGTTGAGCAGGATAGAAATTTATACCAGTAAAATCGGAGCAATGAACCTGGGAATGCTTATTTCTCTATGAACAAGGTACAGTGACGAAAGTTAAATTTTGTCATTAAAATTTAGTGCTAGAATTCCATTTCCACGTCCTCAAAGTCCGATTTATCTTTCAACTACAAAACGAAATGCCTGGTGCCCGTATCACAGAGGGAAAGGCTCATGCTTGGCTTTGTTAAGCAAAAAATTGGAAATGTTCTTTGCGATCACCCAAGCCAGTAATTCCCGATGCTTAATATTGCAAAACTCCCTTCTGTCACCCGCTGATTACTATTGCTCGCTTCGCTCACCACGGTGATGCAACCACCCGCTTGGAGCAGTGGCAAAATTTATTTCTAGTGCTCGTAAAACATATTTAAGTTCGTGGTGTTCAGTGCTGCACCATAAGAGGAGCCTAGAAACGCGGCTGTTAACACGCGATGGCTTTATTTTTGTGTATTTATGTCTTTCTGTCTAGGACTAACCCGTATGGTTTCATCCTCATTAGGTGGGACGCGTTCTCGACACCCCACCAAGATCAGCACATGCCCTCTGCAGAGAACAAATGGCCACTGGCAGGGAAAATCTCTCCTCTCTGTGGCTCACATGGTATGTTCTCCCTATCTCCTGTTGCAGTTTTCTTTCCGCGGTTGATTACATGAATTATCTTTTTCACCCGTTCCCTTACAAAAGCACTTTCCAAACTGTTGATTAACGAAGCTGCAACCTCACACGTGGTCAGGGCACAGGACCGTGAGTCAGGCAGCCACAGGCATCCCGCATTTTCCTGGAAAAGCCGCTTTGATGTCTCTGTTCCTGAAACACTGACCGTTCGTACGGCGATTCACGAAACCTGCCTTTCCCGTGGGGATGGGTAACTTCGCAATGCTGCGCGCTAAATTCATACCTGTGATCATATGACTTCCAGGTGCAAACAGCAATTAATAATTGCACCTTCCGGTGCTTTTCTGCTGCACATTAAACTGTTCAGGTATATTCAAACTGGTTTGCTTTTAAATCCCCAGCCTGCTCTTCTTACTGTTCATAAACTACAGAGGCCTTTGAATTAGGATTTAAAGTTCTTTCAAACTTGTTGTATTAATTATAGCAGTAAATTCACTTACAGAGATTTTAATTACATTTACTTGTTCCTCCTCTTACTGAAAAATCTTCAGAGCTGGTGTAAGACAATAAACATCTATTTACTCTTGCGGCAGATCTAAATCTGAAGTTACCAACTTATAAAAATGTCGCTGTCAAAAGAGGGAAATCCCTTTTGCCATAGAACTCACTTCATTCTGCAGTAACTTGGATTTTTAGGAGTGACCAAAACTCAGGATGCAGAAGGTCACAGATTCCCCTTCACGACCAACTTCAGAGTTTATTCAGGATTGAGAAGGGAGTGTTGCATGCAGTCCTCTGGCTAGCTGGAGCACGCTCAGCCGTACGGTGATGGCAACATGCTCGCAGCGTTTCCAGCAGTGGGAACTAGGTGGAGCAGGTGGGTGGGTGCGGGTACGCAGCCCATACCCACTGCGGTAACACCCGCATCACTCTGCACCTTATCATGCAAAGATCACAAAGCTTATTTTTATCCTCACCTCTCTTCAGTATGCACACAGATATTTCAAGGAAGTTCTGAGATATCATGTTTGCACAACCAATGCAAGAATAAGAGTCCTCCAGCCACCTCACTTACTACTTTAGTGGTAGTATGAAGAAATCAGCAGATAAGAATCGTTTTTTCATGTTGGCGTGGGAAAGGCAAAAGTAAATTTAGTATCTTCAGGAATTCATCAAGCCACAGAAGCCAAGGCAGGATGAATGTGTAGGCTATGCTTTGTCGAAATACAGCCTCCTCCTCTCGATGGGAAGGAGGATTAGAGGTTTCCCCTCTTGGGTGCAGATGTGGGAAATCCAGTTAATAGTGCGGTGGGACTCTGATTGCGAAACCACAGCTCTTGGTTTTAAAAGGAGTAGGGTGCAAGCAATGCAGGACCCTGAGATTGACATGTCTCCAGTTATGTGTCTGAGAAACACCAGTGCTTCATGTCAGCCCCGCTCTACCTTGCTTCACCAATTTTTACACTCAGGTACGAATGGCACAGTGAAAGAAATCGTTGTCTTCAGCTTTCCTCCCCAGGTGATGCTGTAATGGCAGAGGTAGATGCATAAATCATCACCACCCTCAGAAAACGGCATTGTGCTGTTTACAGCTTTTAAAAATACCTTCTCTATGTCTTAAAACAGTGGCTGGAGGTGGAGGGGGGTGGTTCTGTGTGTAGGTACACATCTCCAAAGCAAATAGGTGTTTATGTATATAAACAAATACTTAACAGCTGCCTAAGTGTTTGGCCCCTGGAAAGCGGTAGATTTTACAAGGATAACCATAGAATCATGGAATAGTTTAGGCTGGGAAAGAACTTTAAGATCATTGAGTCCAACCATTAACCCAGCACTGCCAGGTCACCACTGAACCACGTTATAAAGCTCTATCTGGTTGGCTTTTTGTACAAGAAACTATCTTCCTATTTTTTTTTTCATTACAGCCCTAATCATATGATGTGGAGTATATAAAGTATTTATAGACGTATATACAATGTTAGTATGAGGATTCAATGTCCCTGTATCAAACGCAAATCGCTAACCCAGCTCTGCTGTTTTAAAGGCACCAGAATGGAGAGACAGGGGTTGCAAATGCTCGTTCCTGCCCATCCTGACCATTTTTCCTCTGCCATGCTACCGAAACCAATTCCCATTTCCAGCGTTGTGCTTACAGAAACATTTCAGAGAAGCAACCAGCCTCTCCCAGTGCTCCTTTTCCTGACCTAACCACATTACCACTCCTTCATGTAATTTTAACTTGCAGCCTCAGAACAACAACAAAAAAAACCCGCCCACAGCCCTCAGCTGTGGATGTCAGCTGTCCCAGCTGAAGTGGTTAGATCAACAGGGCAAGAAGGAGCATGAACCTGATGGATGAATGAAAGGATATGAGCTTTCTCTTAAAGTAAACCTCCAGAAAGCCCTATTGTGGCTGGCAGATTAAGGAAGTCTCCTTTTCTGTACAGAATTAATGTGGGAATAATATCTGGGGAGTTTAATCTGGGCTAAGGAGAACCAACTTTTGAACTCCTGGAAAATAAATGAGGGCCATTGCTAAGCAAGCAGCTACACAAAGTTGCTTAAAGATTTTTTTTTCTATTCTTCTGTGTCTTTTTAAAAATAAAAGAACCCATAGAAAATCACTCAATAAAAAAATTACCACATTAAAGTTCACCAAAGTGTGATATATATTTAATTTGGGCCTGGGACTGAAATATGTGAGGTTATATTTAACAAAGATGAATGTTTTGTTTCATATTCTAATTAAAAACCTTTGAAAAACCACGAGCTGCCACAATACCTGACTTCTCTTTGCCTAAATCACTGTGTTACTTAATCTGTTTATAAGGACAAGCAACAGTTTTCTCAATGTTGTTTTTAACGTCAGTTTGAAAAGATGAAGAAAGCAGAATAACAAAGATTCCGCTCTAATTTTTGTTTACTTTTTGGCTTAGGAATTTGTCAATGTCCTAGAAGCAGTGGGTGTGATTTGATGCTACCAGTGAATCCCACCCATTCGCTCACATTCCCAGCTGCCCACACAGAGACACACAAGCACTTCACCTTTGTAGTGGAAAAAAACCCCTGTAATCCTTCCGGCATCACACAAATAGAAAGCACGGAGGCTAAATCAAGCATCAGAAACTGTCCTTCATGATGCATAAATTCTTTTGTAGGAAATAGACCTCAAGTCACAGTGAAAATTTCCCTGACACAAGAATCAGCCACTTCTCAGATGCCTTTTTTTATGGGAGGTATCGGTACTGAGCAGTGGGGGACGCACCCACCACTGACCTTGACGTTCTGGCACGCCTTGTTTTCTGAATGTCCATGTGCTTTTGTGCACACCAGCCCAGAAGCCACCTGTGTCCTGGGCTCATCCCCAGCAGTGTGGGCAGCAGGTGGAGGGAGGGGATCCTGCCCCTCTGCTGCGCTCTGGGGAGGCCCCCCTGCAGGGCTGGGTCCAGCTCGGGGCTCCTCAGCACAGCAGAGACAGGGACCTGCTGGAGCGGGGCCAGAGGAGGGACACAGCAATGACCCGAGGGTGGAACCCCTCTGCTGGGAGGAGAGGGGAGAGAGTTGGGGGTGTTCAGCCTGGAGAGGAGAAGGCTCCAGGGAGCCTGTCAGTGCTTCAGGGGGCTGTCCGAAAGCTGGGGAGGGGCTGTTCATCAGGGGCTGTTGGGACAGGACAAGGGGTGATGGGTTCAACTGACAGAGGGAGATTGAGAGCAGAGAGAAGGGAGAGATTGTTGATGCTGAGGGTGGTGAGAGCCTGGCCCAGGTTGCCCCGAGAGGTGGCAGAAGCCCCATCCCTGGCACCATTGCAGGTCAGGTTGGCCCTTGGGGCTCTGAGCACCCTGCTCTGGTTGCAGATGTCCCTGCTCCCTGCAGGGGGGTGGACTGGGTGAGCTTGGAAGGTCCCTTCCCACCCAAACCATCCTGTGATTCTATAATTCTAAGAACTCTTTGGAGTGGTAAGTCTTTCTGCTCCTCACCCCTCAAGCATCTTTCCATATAAATGACAAATTAGACAAGTGAGAGATACCCTTCCCCGCCCCCCCCCCCAACCCCCCCCCCCCCAAAAGCATGGAGAAATAGTCTTCTGGTTTTAGTTTGTTTCACACAGAGAGATAAAAAAGTTATTGCAAGAGGGATGAGGAAATCTAGACGCAGTGCTTGGATGACATTTTTCTGTGTATTGCTCCACTCTATTTCCTTTGATTTAATCAGTGGAAAATGCTTCCTTTTAAAACTTAATCTAAACCAAGCTCACATTAAAATGGTCCAAAATTAACTTCAAAGTTTCGCAAATTCTATCCAACTTCGTCCTGGCTAATTTAGGCTGGAAGCGAGCAGTGATATTCAATACCCAGAGATTTTCGTGCCATGTGGAGTTCAAAGGGGAATTTTGCACTTTCCAGGGCTCTGTGGGGCTACACTTATAACGGTGCATTGCCCACCATCTCGGGACAAGAACCCCTAGCTGACAAATCCCATTCCCCTAGGTGACAGCCCCCCACCCCTTGGGCTTGACCAGGACAGACTGCGTGATGTAAAGGCATTAAATTTGCTACACAAACATTGCCTGTCATGCTACAGCCACAGTGATTACTGATTAATACTATCTAAATACACGGATATTGTTAACAACAACGACAATTTCTTCATCTCAGTAAGCTCTAACTAGTGACTTTCTCTGTACTTACACTGCTTGTATGGGGCTGTCACAGATATGCAACAGAAGAGCTGAAGGTTGGATCACACAACTGTGCAGCCACTCACTTGAAGCAAGAGGTTAACAAAGGTTTTGCACTCCTAGTTCTCAAAGTCTGGGCCCTCTGATCCGTATATAAACCCGTCTTTTGCCAAATTCGTGAACTGCAAAGCACTGCCCTTGGCACGAGCACAATGTGAAATCAGAAAGCACAAGGTCCTTCCCGAGGGAGGTGCTGGCGAGTTCACTGGCTACACACGTCCCACAGACTCTCGTCTTGCGGTCCCTTCACTTCACTGGTTGCCGCCAAAAGCATCCTCACAGTGTTACTTATCACCAAAACAGCATTCCAAAGTGTTTGAAAGGTCTATGGAGCTATCGACTACCTGAAGAAACAATGAGAACTGTCATAGTCCCGAGTACGCCACGATCTAGTCCTGAAGAGGATCCTGCCCTGTTTTATCCGACACAGGAATGCTGGAGGAAAATATTTCCCTACTTACTTCTTTAGAAACCAGGAGAATACATTCTCCTTTAGCTAACAGAATCGCACAGGTAGCAGGGAAGAAGGACTCTGGCCCACGGTGCCTCGTACACTTTTCTCCTGTCTGTATCCCTAGTCCAGTTAAAGCTTGCTTTAATGGCTGATGTGTCTCTCCAGCATCATTTTTGCTCTTCACTAACACGCAGAGGTCTGACCCCGAGAGCCACCACACACATAAACATTTTTAGCTCGCAGTTTGATATATGTCTTTTGGCTGATTAATTTTCAAACTATCTATTTGTACTCGTGCCAAACAGTCTGCCATTTCCATACAAGCCTCCAGTTTATGCACCAGCACTTTATAAATCTCCACATAAAATCTTCCATGTTTGTTTTTCTTAGAGGGAAAATCCCATTTAATAAGTCTGGGCCCCTTTTCTTTATACACATTTTACTGTTGAGAGGGGAACTGTATTCTTTTCTGAGTCATGATGGTGTGGGGTGGGATTTTTTATTATGGGAAGAGAGGAAATAAAAATAATACTAAAAATATATGGTATTTCTACCGTGGGCTTTATCTACAGAGCTTAAAGGACATAACCATCATTTTGTCGTTTCATGATGGAGAGAAAAAAGACTTACCTGGAGCTGCAGCCAATATTCTGCCCACACCCTGATCTCCTAAAGGACACCTACGCTGTTTCTGATGGTGCTTGGTGCCTTCCACTATGTATTTTTCTTCCGGTGTTTAGTTTCCTGATGCAAATTGTGGAGAATTAATTTAAAGGCTGTCAACAGGTATTGTATAAAATTTTATCTCTCAGATTGATATATGTATTTTGGCTGATTAATCTGCCAAATATCGATGTGCACGTGCGCCAAATATAAATTTACATTTAGAATTGGCTCCCCCCCATCAGAGAAGTGGGGTACCCACCTTCTGCTCCAGGAAGGAAATGTAAAGCCAGGGTAGGAAGGGAAAAAAATGCCATTGGCAGCAGCATCCTGGTCATCCAGCAGCCAGGCATCAACCTGGCAACCTGTCAGTACTCCTTGGAGTTGAGATATGAGATCCATGATGGCCTCTATCCTAATTTTTCAGATCTTATCCCTCTCCTGAACACTCCAGTAATCACAGGGCACAATGAGGTCTTCACTGGTTGTTGCATTCACCCCAGTCCTCACTGGTGCACCACAAGACATAGTCCCGATGCTGTGGCCAGTAGAAAATGCTTCCAGAGTTGGCTTATGTTTATTTCTGACACATGTACGTGGCTGCACGGCAGCTCCCAGAGGATCTCCACACAACCACGGACACGACCGTGATTTTATCCTGGGCAACCTGGCTTTGAAAGATTTAATCCGGGATGTGTTACCAGCATAGCAAGAGCAAGCCTCAAGGCCCTGCAAGTTCAAATATTTATGCTTCCTGGGTGAGTCTGGTGAGAAGTGCTGCCAAGTGCGCTGTTATCAGCGGGCTATGCTGGCTAATTTAAAATTAACTCAGGCACTGCCTGTGTGAGTCGCAGCAACGTGTTTGACTGGAACGGTCCTGCCCCTCCAGGCAGGGTACAGCACTCGGGGGGAAGGTGGAGATGAGATGAATCATTTCTGAGCCCTTCCAAGCCCAAGCTGCTTGCTGGAGAGGCCGACGGCGTGATTGAGGCAGCGTTAGGGAGAGCACCTTCACTCGAGGGGGATGCAGACGAGGAGCCTGACAGGCATCTTGCACAGTACCTGTGCTGGGGACACTGCCCAGGTCCACAGAGGCTGGTGTGGCACGCGTGAGAGTGTGGCTTGTAGAGTAAAATTATGGACGTCCCACCTGTGACTTCATAGGCAGGAAAAAGTTTTCCAGAAGAGGGATTTATCAGAAACATTTCTTTTCCAAAACCCCCCAAACACTGAAGAAGTGGGAGAGGAAAATAAAGGGCTGTGAGAGTTTTCTCATTTTGTCTACAGAGCTTTCTCGGGGTGTTATTCCAGAGGTGGACCCCGATATTTTTGCTCACTGAGAGAAAAACATTCAAAGCTCAAATCCAGGCGTGATAAAATACCAAGCGCCGGGGAGCAGATTTATTTATGGGATTGCTGCAGAGGAATGCACACTGTTATAAAAACAATTCACTCATTTCCCAGTGCCCTTCTAACTATGCGCACAGCCCTACCGGCAAAACAAAAGCGTAATCTGTTTTTGGGAGAAACCAAGTGCAGCTCGCTGCCATGGCGATGTAGGAAATCAAGGTTCCTGCTCCTTGGTAATTTCAGAGCGGAGCCTGCTTGGTTTCTGACTCTCTGCTGTAATGTCACTCCTCGCTCTGCCAAACCATGTTTTGGGTTAGAGTAGGGGTCTCCGCTCGTCCCGCTGCTTAACCAGCAAATAATGTCCCGGAGTCGAGCCTGTTGCAGGGGCAGGAGGGGTGTTGAGAAATTCGCTCTTAAAAGGAAACAAACCCAAAGCAAGCAAGAAGTTTTCCTGGCGGTCGCTCGCTCGCCGTGCAGGATGATCTCAGGTTTCTAGTTTCCGAGGAACGTAGTAACTTCGCCGTGGGTTGTTTTGTGGGCGGTGGTTTTGAATATATGCTAATTCAGCTTTCCTGACAGGGAGAGGAGCCGTGGCTCTGTTACACAGCTCTGCTGACAGAGAACGGTGGCGGGAGGCTGCTACCGAGCCCAGCCATGCGCTCACGCTCGTGACAGGACCGCTCGCCCTCCCGTCGGGGCCGTCGGCACCCCCAGGCCACCTTTGTCACCGCCAGCGGGGCCAACATGTGCCTATGACCATGGAGATGAAGGACTCGGGCAGCGTGGTCCTGACAGCCTACCACCCCCACAGCCCGGCCAGGATCCCGGGCATGGAGCAGAGCTTTGTGCAGGACATCCCCGCTGGCCATTCGCCCACCAGCAGGTAAAGCCCGAGGGATGGGGACCGGCGCTGTGCCCCAACGTTTCGCCGGTGGGTTTTGCTGCCCGAGAGCATTTCCCAATCTCTCGGCCACTTTGCGAGCACTTTGCTCTCGCATGTTTCTTGTCTCTGCCAGGGAAGTGATTCAGCCCGGTGCTACTGGTCAGGACTGGGAGGGGGAAACGCGACTGCTTATTTTAAATCTTGTAAGTCAACAGAACAGGCCAGTTTCCTGCCCAAGACACTCAACAAGAAAATCCCCAGGAAAAGAAAAGCGCGTGAATCGAGCTTCTGCTCAGGTCGTTTAGGGCTGTATTACAGAAAGCGAGAAGGCTGGAGCGACTGAGTCTGGCGCTCCGAAAGTTGATTCTGGCTTTGCTTTAGAGGATTTTTTAATTCCTTCCCCATTCACCCACTGGGTCAGCACCAGCTCTTGCCCTTTTATGAAATTGCAGTTGCTGCTTCACACACCCACATGCACTCAACGGGCGTTTGCATCATTAAAAACTTAGTCTAAATAAGAGAATTCCTTTGGGTTGCAGGAAACTAAGCATTGTCTTAATGCCATCGTGTGTATGTTTACTTCCCTCCTCTGTAAGAACGTATTTGCACCGTTCAAAAATAGCGGTTTGGGCACTTTTATTGTTGTAGAAAACCTGACTTCTCCCAAATGTACGTGTCTGGGTCTTGCAAGTCTCTCCAAACAAAGTGCTATGAAAGTTCATAATGTAAAAAGTTGAAGAAAGTGGAAAATGTTGTTCTGTGGTTTGAGTGAAAAAATGAGAACTAAAGTCAGAGGAAACAGGGGATGTCACTACCCTCAGGAATTAAGCCTGTGTCTTCTCTTAAGAAAAATAATGATATTTACTTCACCTTGTTTATTTATAGCCCGAGAGCTATTTTGTTTTCAATGTCATTATTTAGGTTAGCTGCATCTTCCTGTTCTTTGTGCATTTCCCTGGCTGTCTCATAAAGATAACTCCTTTGTTCTGTTCAACCGCTGCTGGAGAGCAAAATACACAATTTCATGTGAAGAAAAGAAACACAGGCTGGGCTTTCAGCCACAGCGAGAATGGCATTCGTTACTCAAAACAGAGAGCAGCGGTTTGGCATTGGGTTACTGGGGAGCATGTCATTTCTTCCTGAAGGAAGAATGCTGAACTCAACCTCCCTCTGAGCCCGGGAGCCACGGACATGGGGTGTTTCGCTGTTTTTCTCGTAGGTGTGCTAATTGTTTTAAAACGATCTTGAAACTCAAGCTCGGGGTGTCTGAGGGTTTAAATCACATACATATCACCTAAGAAAAGCAGAAGTGCAAACTGCAGTTCCTGAAAAGAAAGAAAAAGAAAAGAGGATCCTGGCATTTTGATGAGGAACACATTTTGGAAGCTCCTGCTATGAGGCAGAGCCATGTGGCTCTCTCTATATCTCTGTGTCCACAAGATTTTGGTGCTGTCTCCCCTTTCTCGTCCTCAACTTCCTGCAGCTGTCTGCTAGCAATAGCCAAACTCTGCCATATGGGCAGTCAGTGACCGCCTGAGTTTCCAAAGGCTGCTGAAGAGAGGGATTTTATGAACCCAGCATGCAGCCCTCTGGAATGCAGAAGCCATGAAGGCAAATGCACTGAGCGTGTTAGCAAATGGTAGAACAGGCTCTAGCTTAATCCCTACTTCATCTTCTAAGAACTATTTCCTGGACTGCATTTTCTGTACCGTTTCCTCTGCCGCCATCCTAATGCAGGAAGCTTTTCTATAGGCTCTGCCTGGTGTTCCTTGATCCCTAGGGCAGCCACCAGCAGGATGGCACGCTGACCCCAGCAGAATGATTTCAAAAAGCATGCAACCAACAGGGGGGTTATCTGTTTTCTGTTTGATAGCAAAAGCAGTTGGGACCCAGAGCCTGACTTTCGATTGGGTTTGGTTAGATGTAGCTCTAATGAAGTCCATACTTCAGATATAGATCTGTGAGAAGAGAACCCGTCTTGGGAACTAGCCCCCAGCTGCTGACCAGCTCTCTCTCAGTTTACAAATCAAGAACTTTCATTTTCTTTCCCCAAAACATTTCTCTTGCTTTGGAGTGTATCAGAACAGCTCCACTCACTAGAGCCAGTTCAGATGTGTCTCCCAGCTATGTTTTCTCTTGTGAGCACTTTCACTTCATGAAGTTTCTAAGCAGAGGTTTCTCACAGAAAGGGGAAGTTAATGCAGCCTCAGCTGACACTAAACTGCTCTGCTTCCCACGATGCTGATAAAAAAGAAGGGAAGATTTAAGTAGCCATCATGGAGTGGGAGGAGTGTGTACACACCCCATTCTGTGTTAGGGGATATTCGCTGGTGGGCTGTAAGGGGGACAGGAGAAGATGTGCTTTAGCTGCTTTGAATGGAAGATGCATCAGTGTGCAATGAAGGATGGTAAATCCATAGGTGTAATGATGGGAAGAGCGGGCGGGAAGTTTGACTGCATAGTGATGTAGTCAATCAGCAATGGAGAAGTCAAGCTTCCGATGTTACTGACTGATTATGTTAATAAAAAGGTTAGGAAGAGGAACCACAAATTCCAGCCATTCCCCAGAACAAGAGAGCATCAGGGGGATTTAAATATCCCCTCCTCAGCCACCTATACAATTCATCTCTGTCTTTCTCCTTTCGGTCCATCTTGCAGACTTACTTGCTTTACCAGTTGTGCACAAGTGCTGCTCCTGGGTTATACAGAGGAAAAGTGGGTCCGTGGCCACGTTTCTTCCTCACATCTCCTTTTCACCCTGCTAGGAGAAGTGAGGAGGAGTTATTCTGGTGCTCAGCGGAAACAGGCATGACCTCTGTGCCAAATGGCCAGTGAGCTCTCTAAGGTAATTATGCAATTAGGGGAGTACAAAGCATTCCGAAGTGACTCATGCTCGAGCTTTCCTAGACTCAATCACCAGAGTCAGTGAGCTCCTCAGCCCGTTGGTTGCTAGCAAGGAACTCATCCTGCACTGCCAGGCACAGATATTTCCACTGCAGTGAGTGGCTTACACTTACACAGGCAAGAGATAAGAATCAGAGGAAAGAAAAAGTAGGGTTTGTTCCTGCAGGATGGCTTTAGAGCAGCTTTTAAAGGGCACTTTGAGCTGTTGGTCCATGGAATAAACAGCTTTATAATCAATATTCGTGCAAAGAGCAACATACATACTATCAAACCCAGGAGCGTGCCACACAGGCAAAGGACAAAGAGGATTCCAGCACCACTGAGCAACGCAGCCAAGACCCTTTCTTAGCTTCTCTTCTAGCCAAGAGCAAGTCTGGCACTTCCAGTCATTTCAGGGAAATACCTTTCCAAACTCTCCATGTTCAGCGAGGAGCCTTTTTGCACCAACGTTTGCCTTTTCCTTTTTATCCCAACAGAAGCAGATTATATCACCCTGCAGTAAGGTCTGCATGCCCTGAGGCTGGGTGATCTGGGTTTAATTCCTGTCAGTGCTGATTGAGCAGCTCCCCTGCTCAGTTGTATACAAGTGATGTCAAGAATGTCTTCCAAGTGATGCAGGATAAACAACCTTAACTATTTTGGATGTTTATCTCCCTCTACCATAAACTTCCCGAGAAGACAAAAATAAAAAGCTGGCTCCTTTTCCTCAGTAAATCTTGAAATGACTTGAGCCTCTTGCAGTAACTTGGACTCAAAACCTATGAAATTGAAATTTTAAATGCGCATTTCAAAATGTACTAAAAGTAGTAAAAGAAATCCACAAAAGAGAGTCTAGGAAAAGATTCTGTTGGCACAGGTTGGGCAAAAATATGTGTTTTGTCGGAAAAAACTGCTCTTTGTCATTTCTAGCAGCTTTCTAAACTATGGTTTTTAAAGTATATTTTTCAATAGATCCAAGAATGATAATTCTTAATAAAACATTTACCGGGCGGATGAGTATAAATAAGTCAGACAATAGTAGACACGTTTTTCCTGTAGGTTTTAGAAGTACCTACAGAATGTCCGCTGGGAGCCTTGCTGAGGAATGTAGTATTTATAGCCAGATCCTCATGTTATGGTTGAAACTAGAGTTGGCTTCTCTGGTTTCTTTTTTAGTTTGGTGCTCCTGCTGCTCTCCCTGGTACCTCCATATGTAGAGCTGATGGAAAACATCTGGCACCGTCCCTTTGATCGTTGTGTTTCGTTGAGCATTTAGCTAGCTGCCCCATTCATTTTGAGCTCAGTCACTTATCTCTGATTACATGACAGTTGGAGCTGCTGGCAAAAAAAAAAAAAAAAGTAGGACCTGAGAGCCCTGCGTGCCCTACACAGACACCTTCAGATTGCATCTGGTGGACTGACAGTATGGGCATAACAAATCACCAGGAACCAAAAACCGAAAAGTGTTATTTTTGCACAGGAGATCCGAATAATTCAGTGTAAATGTGTGGAAAATGTGCAGTGGTGGGGACTACAAGACACCACTATGGAATAGGAGTGAAAGCCCTAGCTAGAAGAGTATCTGAAAAGCATCTGGTCAGTGCAGTACAAATGTAGAATCACATCCTGAAACCGTGCGGAGTATCCATAGCAAACACTCGCATTAACATCCTGGCTCTGGGCTAACCACAGAACCAGCATCCACGGCAGTGCTTTGCTCCAGCTGGCCAGGGAGCAGCACAGGGTGAGGCCAGCAGGCAGCACGACAGGGTGGGACCATGCTCTGGGCAGCCCTCAGCTACCGCTGTGGAGGCTGCACTGGAAGACCATAGGGAGGGAAACCGGGAGAAGAGTGTACAGAGTCATGTCCCAAGCTGGTGACTGAAGCCAGGCATCCTAGCCAGCATTTTGGCCCATTTGCCTACCTCCTCCTTCCTCTCTTCATGAAATCAGTCCCTATCGTGGTCTTCTAAGTCCTGTTGTATGTGCCATGCACTCAGAAGAGGTAGACAAAAAGAGAATGCACGGGGATGGGTGCACGAGGGGAGCAAAGGAGACAGGAGAAGGACCACCTGACCCGATTGTCCTCCTTGTGTGCAAATAAAAGGAGTTGGAGTGAGAAAAGAAATGTCTCCCAAAGGATGTGTGGTGGGGCCTTTTACAGCTGACCCCCAAGTCCCACCAGACACATGTGGCAATGGGTTTTGGAACAGTATTGAAGTGGTGATTTTGAAGTCAAAAGATGAAATGGTTGAAAAGGCAGGTTGAAGAAGAGCCCCTATTACCCCAAAGGACTACTGTAGCAGAGGTCAGCAGAAGTGCTTGAGTTGGCAGCCCTTGTAACTAATGCAAGGGGAAGACTGATGCTCTGTGAGGGATCCCTCATGTCTGTCATACATTTTTTTCCTCTGCCTCTATTTACTAACTTTCTAGACACGGCCAGAGTCTCTGAGGAGAGTGGAACAAACCCTGGAGCAGGGAGCCTAATATCAGCTCGGTCATCTAAAGATGGTTATGTTTTCTTATTTAGGACACTGTGTGTAATACCCAGCTCCTGTAAGCCTGTGGGATTTTCAGATGTGCAAAACCATCCAGTCTGGGATGGAGCTATGCTGGATGTTTAGACAGAGTAAGCCTGAAATCTCTGCTACCAAGTGTTGCCATAATTTCTATCTATGACAGCAGCTGGTCAACAGCCAGCTGAAGAGGAGCCAGCAGTGTGCCCAAGTGGCCAAGAAGGCCAATGGTATCCTGGCTTGTACCAGCACTAGTATGGCCAGCAGGACCAGGGCAGGGATCGTCCCCCTGTACTGGGGGCACTGGGGAGGCTGCACCTCAAATTCTGAGTTCAGTTTTGGCCCCTCACTGCCAGAAGGACATTGAGGGGCTGGAGCGTGTCCAGAGAAGGGCAACGAAGCTGGTGCAGGGTCTGGAGCACAAGTGCACTGAGGAGCAGCTGAGGGACCTGGAGGGGTTTAGCCTGGAGAAAAGGTGGCTCAGGGGAGACCTTCTCGCTCTCGACAACTCCCTGACAGGAGGTTGGAGTGAGGTGGGGGTCAGTCTCTTCTCCCCAGGAAAAGACAAGGAAGAGACAAGCGACAGGATGAGAGGAAATGGCCTCAAGTTGGGCTGGGGGAGGTTTAGGCTGGCCATGAGGAACAAGTTCTTCACCAAAAGGTTTGTCCAGGCCTGTCCCAGGCTGCCCAGGGCAGTGGTGGCGTCCCCATCCCTGGAGGGGTTGAACAGACCTTGTGTCGAGGTGGTGCTGAGGGACAGGGGTCAGTGGGGACCTGGCAGTGCTGGGGGAACGGTTGGACTCGAGGTCTCTTCCAATGAAAACTTTTCTGTGATTCTGTGAAAAAAAAATTGAAAAGTCCAGTGTGACACCGTAAGTTTTAACAGCAGGGTAATAAATTCATGTCTTTAGTGAGTTTACAATTACCACGTAACGATCACGACCCAGAAATTCAGGGTATCTTCTTACGGGGTGGCCACAAGCAAATCCAGGCTCCCTTTGCCCCTGCCCAGGAGCTGTACCATGATGTTAGCACAGCGTTTTGCTCGAGCCGATAAGCAGCACAGTGCCGCATTACCACAGTTATGGGGCTTCTGGCCCGGGGGAGCCATGTCCAGCCTGCTGACATGGCAGTAGGTGGAACCTTGAAGGCTGGAATTCAAAGTGTTTAGACTAATTCTTCAGGACTGATAAGGGAAAAAAAGGGTATGTGTTTCTCTGAACAGTCCACTCTGCTGATTAATAGCTTAGGGAGGGTATTTTCAGGTCTAGGTGTATAAAGTAAATAGTTATAAAGTTATATAGTGCATTTTTCTCAAATATTTCTCAGGCTGGAGGGGAATCTTTATCCAACTTACTTGATCCATAACAGAATATCTCATTCATTTGTGCAAATCAGATTCCTATCACAGCCCAGCACATGAAAAAAGAGCAGAGCTTGTGATATTCAGTTAGAAAAGCTTATTGACAACACAGTGAAGGTATTCATCATCTGAATGCCTTCAGGCTCCAGCAGAGGAGACAAGGGCACAGAGGTGTCCAGAACTAGTCCTGATGAATAGATTTAAAGGAGATTTAAAATTTTTATTACGTTGCATTTTTTTTCCCTGACTTAGCCCGTCCATGTGAAGATGTTGTGATTTTCCTAGAGAACAGAGCCTAAAATCTTTTATTTCTCAAACAATAGATAGGCCAGTCAGCAGCTGAATATCCGTTAGAATCTCTCTTCTAATTAAATCTCATCAGCTGGATCAGGGATATGATGATGTTCAGAGGCTGAATTGAGCCACATTCAGACACTGTAAACAAGGTTCATAACTTTTATTCTTGAGCTGTCAGATCAGCCTGTGGTTTGTGAATCATTTCATGGCGTTGATCCAGGGCCTCGGTTACGCCGAAAAAGACATCGACCACTGCGTAAGTGGGTGGAAAAACATTCAGCAGCTAGCTGGGGATATCTGCTGAAGGTATGTCTGCCACTCAGTGAAGGGGATGGTGTTACCAAGAACAGATTGGTTTCTGAGACTGCCTTGAACCCAGCCAGCTGTAGGCAATCCCTCAAAGGCTGACAAAGTGCATTCCTAATTACATCAGCAGAGCGGCCGGCTAGATTAAGTTACCTCCACTGAAGCTATTGGTGATGAGTTTCCACCACTGGGACAGATTTTATATTTCTTCCAAACCAAAGGGGACCTCAGGCTGTGCAACAATAGAAATGAGCCGAACACTGAAATATGTGTCTGTGGGACCCCCCTAAAGCCTGCAGACACCCGTTTCCCACCAATTCATTGGACACGGCAGCAGCAATGACATTCGACAGGCGATCTTTGAAGACTTCCAATAAATTTAAACATAGTACTGGATTCATCTTTGAAATTACGTGAAGTGGTTTGTATCAGAAATAGCCAGGGAGAAAATATTGGGAAGAGTTTTTCTGATATCTTCACAGAATATGAGCATTTATGGCCTTGGCCATCTTCACAGGGTCTTACAGCATTCCCTGACATCAATATGGGGACAGACTTTTCATCAGGGGCTGTTGGGACAGGACAAGGGCTGATGGGTTCAACTGACAGAGGGAGATTCAGAGCAGAGAGAAGGGAGAAATGTTTGACACTGAGGGTGGTGAGAGCCTGGCCCAGGCTGCCCCAAGAGGTGGGAGAAGCCCCATCCCTGGCACCATTGCAGGTCAGGTTGAACCTTGGGGCTCTGAGCACCCTGCTCTGGTTGCAGATGTCCCTGCTCCCTGCAGGGGGTTGGACTGGGTGAGCTTTGCAGGTCCCTTCCCACCCAAACCAGTCTGTGATTCCGTTAACATACTTAAGGAACTGGTATAGCTGAAGATAAGCTCAGTATTTATTTTTCTCTGCTTTTCTGTGATACATATTTAGTTAAAAACTTAATACCATTTTTCTACCTTTTGTGACAACCTCTAAAACAAGTAATGCCCTGTAATGTGGTTACAGCAGCCTGAATTTAGCATCTTCTGATGATCACTTGAAAGGGATGGACAATAAACAACACATACTTACGTACAGTGGGAGGCGTGACATATCCTTACAAAAGGGAAGAAAACTTCTTAATCTTCGATATCAACTTTGCACTTGATGAAAAGAATTTGTTGATTCTGCAAAGCTGCTGCTGTGCCGTTTGTGTTTGGGAGACATAAGGAAAAATCCTGTTTGCCTAAGCTGACATTTCTGCCACCGTTGGCCTTTCTCACTTTGAAACCCTGCCACCTAAAGCCAGAGAGATGATCGAGTGCTCTGTACATGCCACCTGGAAAATCCTGTTTAGAATCGCGCCATGTGATAATCGCGCCCATCAGATAAGTCATGTCTGTGGAGAGGACGTGTTTGTTTTAACTGGTGAACTGTGGGGGTTATAGAGAGTTGAATCTTTGGATTACAAACATAATTGACATCTCCCGACATATAAGGTCAGATCCAAAACTCCTCTTGGCAGCAGTAGGCTGGTCTCTAAAGATCTAGATGTCCCTGCAACTACCTGTATCTCCTCGTAGTGTTTCTTTTCGGTCATTTATTCTATTCACCCCATTCCCTTATTTAAAACCTCGCGGGGATGAATCAGCCGTTGAATTTCTATTGTAATTTGTGATTTTATTTCTGATGCAATTTTTACTGAATCCACTTTGTGCATTTATTTCACTTTGATAAAAACAATAAACTTTGCCAAAAGCTACTGAACTACAACGGGAAAGATAATTGAGTGGGGCAACTCTGCAACAGTCACCCACGGTGGAAAAACTGAGCACGTTCAAGGGGATGTTTTTCCTTTTAAATTCATCACAGTCACTTTTTTGGATCACCCTCAGAGAAATACACTCACGAATGGAAATATTATCACAAGTTAACACTGGACCCCCAAATCCAAACAAAACAATGAAGCAACACAGACTTTCCTTCCTATTTCGATTGCATCACTGGAACCACTGCCGAATAGAGGGATTTGGTTTGAAAAAACTTCCTTCTGTGTTTTTCACAGCACTGTGCGTCTGCATTCCTGTTCATTTGTAAGCTCGATTAGCCGAAATCAAATACAACGCTGCAGATCTCCGAGCAGCTATAAAAACTCAACGCCAGCAGTACTAACAGCACAAAAATGTTCTCCGTTGTGGTCTTCATGGGAATGGCTGTGCAGAAAGCAATGGAGCTGACGCGAAATCGTCTGGGGGTTTATCCTTGGTGTTCTTTTGTCCTTATGTAACTGCTCAGAGGTTTGCTCTGGAGCAGACTTCAAATAGCCGGGTGGACAGGTGACAAAGGACGTACTGCCTGTGCTGCTGCCCCAGGCACATCCATCCTCTGGAAAGAAGTGGCTTGAGTTCAAGAACTTCTGTAAGTAACAAGCTGTGGGAGTTTTTTTCCTCTCCCCACCATATTCTCCATGCTTTTGATGCTGCTTTTGACTCTTGATGAGATGCTCTTCTGTGGTTTTGCAGTAAGTCCTATAGATTTTGAGGACAGGGAAGGAATTTTGGTCTTTGCAGTTGATGTTGTGCCGTCTAGGGATGGATCATTGAATTGATTTTGATCGTAGACATCAATTTAAATGAATATAAGTATAATTACTACGTGCCTAAGATTAAGAAGATTGGTAGACGTTTGTGTCATCCTACCTGAATTTTCAGAATGTGTAGCTTATGCGAAGACGAAGTAAAATATTAGATTAACCACTCAGAAACCTAACCAAGGAATCTTCCAATCATTGAAAGAATCTAAAGGAACTCAAGACAAAACTGAAAATTTAAAAATAAAGTGGCAATTAGTTAAGGAAATAGGAAGCATATAAGTAAAAAAGAAAATATCTAGAATTTACTTTTACAACAACCATACGAATACTTTTGCTGTGCAGATGAGGGGGGTTTCGCATGTCTTATCATCAAACAAAACTTGTCTAGTCAGCCTTTGAAAATGAGACTCGTGTGGCAGCACTGGAAGAGATCTGGCTGAGCAGATACACTCTTCTAAGCAGTGAAGTGAAGGATAGACCAAAACCGTGATGAAAGCAGGTGAAAGATCGTGCCAAATTCTTTAGTGGAAGCTTATTTCAAATGACTCTCGACTTCAACCTTTAGTTTTGATGTGGTGCTTTTCTAAATTGCTGATTTAATCACGCACCTGTTGAAATCAAAGCTGTCAAAAAATTCTGTAATTGCATTATAGGGACAAGAAAGTTTGTGTCTAGAATATTAAATACTGCTTGTTGTGATCAAAACAGATACTCGGAAGTCTAAACAAGTAACTGAAACACCCTGATGTGACTAGGAATTTCAGCAAAGAAAGCGTAAAAAACATCACGCTCAGACCAGATATGGTGGGAGAATGTTTTTGAAAGGTCAAGTCTGTCCATTTCTTTGATGCAACCCTTGAAATGCCTTCGGTCAAATTATTCATTACACTGTATTTGAGTTCTGACTACTATCCTATACAATATGTAAATAGGAAAGTCCTGCTTCCCTGGAAATCATGATAAGAATGTGGCTTCTTGGTTAGCTGTGACCTCATGCTACGATCCGCTGTTTGCCTAACAAAAAGGAAATTTATTTATTTTGCCTGAAGAAACCAGCCAGATAATACCTTGAGTGGAAATTCTTGACTTACACACTTTTACTGTTTGTGCCATAGGAAGTTTTCTGATTTGCTCCACTTCTAAGCACTTTGAACACTTTTTGATGGATGGGCTGTTTTTAACCCTAACGACAAGATAAATAGTGAGAGCAGCTCCAGGGTTCTTTTGATTTGCTGTAGTTGTTCTATTTGTATTGGACACAATCATTATCATAAACTTATTTGTGGTGGCACTTGCCCGGTGCTTCCTGTGGCGTTTGCTGGGCCTGATTCACCCGTTACTATTTGTATTCTGTTTCATATAGAAATATTCAAAGTAAAATTGTTGAATTGTACTTTGGTCACAGATGTCCATGGGGGAATTAACTGTCTTGTCCAGTTGCTCATGAAGGACACACTCAGGTGACTGCTAAGCTTGACCATGGGATATGCCAAGGGGTGCTCTGGGGTCCTCCTGACCCATCTCCCAGCTCAGATAGTTGCCTCCAAGTGTTACAGTGAGGCCAGAAAACTTCCCCTGTCACTTTTTAGAGCTGTAGCTCTGCCTATGGCAAACATATGGACAGAAAGTGTAGAAAAACTACACAAAACAGCTGCCCTCAGATTCGTGAAGCTCCTGGAGCTGTGTCAGCAGTATTTATGTGAGCATTTTCCAGAGGAGACTTTAGAGGAATAGGCAGTTCACAAATACCAAACGGCTTCGTTTCAGTTTGTTCCTTCTTTGATCAGAAGTTATTGTCCAATTCCCACCAAGGCCATAGGAGCTGTCTGGTAGGTAGATATCTCCAAACTACTTTGATTCCCTCCTGGTCTGTTAGCAGTCAGAAAAAAGCATGTTGCGATGACTTAACAAGCTGGCGCTTACACTGCGAGCTTTTGTAACTGTCCAGGGACCTGCTCTTAGCACGAGGCAAATAAAAAGTAATTATACTAGGCTTTTACCTCTTTCATATGGCAGAATAACTCTGAATTATGCCACATTTGCCACGGATTAAACTTTCACATGATAGTTAATAAGGCTCGGGATTGCCAGCCAGGATCTTTTCCACCAATAACACCGTTTGTCTTAGTTCTTAAAAAGGTATCTCAAACTCCTTCCCCTGGACCAAAGGAATTCCATAACTACACCTAAGAAAGACATTTTCTTGGGTCATACATAGATATGAAAAAAGGAGCATTAGTGTTTTCTCCTGTCCCCACCAGCAGCTTCTGAGACAGGAAAAAACCATTTTAATCCATGATTCTCAAAAGTTCTGGGCCATGGTCATCAAATGACAATTAATAAACAACACAGCATCAGGCATCCTCACTAAAACCATTATCGAGCAAAGTTTGATTTATATCGGCCATTTCACTGGCATTATCATTCATCAGAGCAGGATCCGCAGAACAAATAACTTGGAGAAAGAAAGCTCTCTGAGAACATGTGCTAAGTTCATCTAGAATGTCTCTCCAGGGCCAGGAGAAGATTAATGCAGTCATGAAAGCAAAGCCCTGGCGCCTCTGTCAGTTCTCTTTCCAGTTGCTCGAATGCTAAAATATTCACAGAACTTTCCCCCTCAGTCTCACTACACAACCCACACGCACGCACAGCTCCAGCACAAGGGATGGCTGCAGCCTGCGCTGGAGAAATACCCCTAACCATCTTGGCAGCCACCGGCTTGCCCTAAATCAGGCTCCCCGGCTCGGACTCGAGCCCAGGCTGTTCTGTCTTGAGAGTCAGCAGTGCCAGCAGTGCAGAGGCAGCAGCACCTTGGCTGCTCGCCGTGCCCTCCCTGCAGGAAAGGGGCTCCAGCTAGGATGGCTTCCAGCCGATCAGCGCTTGGTTTCAAAACCACCCATGTAAAAGCTGGCATCTGCACAAATCACAGGTCTGAGGAAGCTCTGGAGATAGTTGTAACTGTGCTGGCAAGGAAGAAGTGGAAAGCCAGGAGCTCATTTTAAAAAAGGAAAGCAGCATCTAGGGTTTTATTTTCCTCCTGCTGCCTTCTGGCAGGTGACCTCAGTGGATGGAGGAGCTTGAGTGCTGGGCGCAGTCTTGCTTCAGCTCAGTTTGAACTCGGTTTACGAGCAGGCAGAGTGCTGTCTCCCATTGTCCCTGCTCAGCCACCCTACCTGCCCCCGTCCCCAAAACACTCCAGAGCACTGGAATTCCCTCTGACGTCGGCATGACGCTTTCAAACACAACGGCACACTCATCACACGCATTTGGGGAGCTCATCAGAGGACAGAGTCAGTGTTCTGCTTCCTTCAGCAGCTCCAAACTGCGGATGGTCCTTTTCCAAGCACCGCTGATTGAAGTTAGAAACACGCTCTTGCTTTGTGAAAAGGTGATCAGAGACAATTTCAGTACGTTGCCCTCCTCTTCCCATGCATGTATGGATTTTATTAGAGAAAAGGTGAAGCAAGAAAGGTGAAAATAAGAGAGAGAGATATTAAAACGCAAACCAAAGAGTTTATTGATACGGCAAAGCTAACGTGATGCCATGTGCTTTGTGGCTGGTCCCTATTTGGAGCTTGATTCCGCCGGGTACTTGGTGCTTAGGCTGGTCACTCTCCAGAGCACGCTTAGCGTTGTTTTACTGGATCATGGCCAATGTGCTGAGCACCTCAAAGGACTCAGCCCTTGCTTAATTCTTCTGGTTTGCAGAAAAAAATAAACTCTTTCCAGCTCTGAGCCCTGGCACTTCTCCCCGAGATTTTTCCTTCTCCACCCTACTCCAACCCCCATATGTTTTCTTTTTTATTCTGAATAGTCAGTGCCAAGCAGGGTTAGGCCACTGGTTGCCCACTATGGAAAGACCAGTATAGACCACTGGCCTCTGAGGAAACTCCAGGGGACAATATTTTAGCCTGATGTGAGGTCCTACCTGGCGTTATTCAAAATTCCTGTTGCACGACCTGTGAAGAAGAACTTCAGCTACGGAGCACAGGGGAGAGCATGTGATATTTTGTCAGCACATATTCCAAAGGGGGAACAGGCTGGTAAATCAAATCAAAGGAATGCCCAGAAAATGAGAACTCGGGACGCTGCCTGACAGCATCCGCTGCATGAAATACTCAAAGTCAATAACTCTAAACGTGGCTGTCACCACAATGTGCACTCAACTTCCATCTCTTTCCATTAACAGCGAATCTTTGAGAAGAACTGCTGTAAATTACAGTTCCTAAGCAAAGTTCCAAATTTTATAGCCAGATCTGTAAGAGGTCTGAAGACTAGAGTGAGAAAGGGATGACAAAGCAAGCAGAGGCGCTTTTTGCTGTCATGGCAAATCTGCTCAAGGTTTTCGTTCCAGGGTCGGGCTGCGTAACTCCCTTATCACTGATCGTTACTCAATGCTTTCAAACTCCTTGAGGTGCACATACTCAGTACGGCAGGGTCTGCCCCGTGCCCCACACCCATCTGTGCACCCAGCCATGGGTGCAGGGTGTGTGGCCACCAACAGTGTATCAGTTGTGGTACCCAAGTGCAGACACTCAGAATTTTAGCATTTGGTGTTGGAAAACCACACTCCCCAGGAGCGCCACCCCTCACCTTCTCCGTGCTCACTCTTCACTTCCCCCACAACAGAATTTTACTGGTATTGCAAACCTCTGACTATCTTCTAAGAGCTGCTGTATCCTGGAAGCAGCCTGATGGAAAGAAAAACAAAAATAAAGAAATATTTCCCCCTTTTCCTCTTACAAAATTGGCCTAGGGCTTGAACAAGACCACATATAGTCCTGGATCACTGATTAGATTGCGTGTCCACACATATGCTCGTACCCTCTGAGGCTAGAAATAATTCTTCCCCGGACCAGAGCGCTCTCCCTTGTAGGACCCAAGACAGCAGCTTTAAAATTGCATTTATTTAGTGAGAAAGCAGCAATTCCATCTCTGAAATGTAGTTGTCTTAGGGGCATAAAACGGCGTTTTCTGCCTGAACTGCAATCAGGACGTGGCCAGGGAGCACAGGCGCTTGATGGTAAACAGCATTTTTCAGCATGGCTGGTGCAAAGCACAGCACCCAGGAGGCTTTTGCTTCTGACTCACGCCCCCAGTGCATAATCATAACAACAACAACAATAATAATAACAATAATAATTTTCACAGCTCACAGAAACAAGTGTTCTGAGCAGAGGTGGCACAAGCCGCCGACTGAAGTTCCGTGAGTTCTGTAAACAGGCTTCGATGTACCTCGGAACAGGGCCACAATACCAGACACAGCTCTGCAGCCCTACCAAGACGTGGTCCCATGGGGTTTCCTGGGAGGTCTCCTGTGCCCAAACCCCGGACAGGGATGCTGGCAGGGCAGGGAAGAAGATGTGTCTTCATCAGAGATCACTTGTATGCGTCCAGGTCTTTAACCTACTCTGGTTGCAGATGTCCCTGCTCACTGCAGGGGGGGTGGACTCGATGACCTTGAAAGGTCCCTTCAACCCAAACCATTCTGTGATTCACCACTAAATAAGTTAATAACGCATGTCCTATAAGACATAAGTTGCCCTCTCCGCTCATACGAATCTGCAGAACAACAAGAACCAGCGCCCGGTGAAGCCCTTACCCATCAGACCATGCAAAGAGCACTGCCTGCAACTGTGACCGCTGGCAAAGGAGGCTGTCGCTGCGGTTTTGACAGTGCTGCCGGGAAAGCCTTTTCGAAACACCATCTCTTATCAGATACCTTGAGTTTTCCCTCTTCCTGATCCAGCACTTTGTATTAGTCAGAGTCAGCATTTTTCCTCTGTCCTGCCGATGCTGGGGTTGGTACCAGTTGTTCCATGAACAACAGGGAGCTGAAGTGCTTTGATGCAAGAGAGAGTGTTGCAAGAGGAAATAACTGGCAGATCATCATCTCACAGGACTCCATGAAACCTGTGACGTTGTCACATGGCTGGTGTCCTCAGACTTCCCAGATGGATTTGTGCAAGTGTGAGACGGTCTGAGGAAGAAAAGCTGGAAACAGCAGATGAGGGCTGTCCTGAAGAAGTGACCTTCTGTACATTGACGGTCATGAAAACTGTGGGTCTGGGTATATCTTGTTTGGATTGTGCTGTTGAAACCAGAGTTTTCTAAATCTTGGTAAAAGCCTTGATCTTGAAAACAAGCAGGAACTTCATTCAGGCTCCCAAAGATATTTGCATTTGAAAAGGAGTGTGTCCATGTTCCAAACAGATAAAAGTGCCTTTGGGGGGCTGAGTCACATAGAATCATAGGATGTTTTGGATTGGGTGGGAAGGGACCTTCCAAGCTCACCCAGTCCAACCCCCTGCAGGGAGCAGGGACATCTGCAACCAGAGCAGGGTGCTCAGAGCCCCAAGGGCCAACCTCACCTGCAATGGTGCCAGGGATGGGGCTTCTCCCACCTCTCGGGGCAACCTGGGCCAGGCTCTCACCACCCTCAGTGTAAAACATTTTTCCCTTCTCTCTGGTCTGAATCTCCCTCTGTCAGTTGAACCCATCAGCCCTTGTCCTGTCCCAACAGCCCCTGATGAACAGCCCCTCCCCACCTTTCTGACAACCCCCTTGAAGCACTGACAGGCTGCACTAAGGTCTCCCCGCAGCCTTCTCCTCTCCAGGCTGAACCCCCCCAGCTCTCTCCCCTCTCCTCCCAGCAGAGGGGTTCCACCCTCGGGTCATTCCTGTGTCCCTCCTCTGGCCCCTCTCCAACAGGTCCATGTCATTCTCCAGTACCTTGCACCCGCTGCAGCCCTTCAGACCTTTACAAGTCAGGGCAAACCACCACTTTCAGCAGTGCTAGTGATGGTCTTGGTTCCTCAGGTGTCATGGACATGATTTTGACCACACTTGGTTTGCCAAGTGCTGCACATGGTGGGCTCTAGGTCTCTGGATTGAAGCCAGGCAAGGGAGTTCAGTAGCCTCAGCTACCGTCACTCTTTTAATGACGTTAGAGACAATGGTAAACAATTGAGTTTACTTTTTTCTTTTTATGTCATGCTAATATTTTCAAATTTCTTGTATTTTATTTTTTATGCTGCAATGTCTGTGACGGTTCACAGTGCAGTGGTTAAAATGGATTCATCTTTTAAACATGTTAATAAAATTTCTTTTCTCCTACCCTCTTTTTTGCTGCATTGTACAGGACAGGCATCTCGAATTCTGCCTGGCTGCCAAGCCCAGCTCTGCTTTCACATCAAATAATTAACAAAATTTTAGACTAGCCAATAGTTATGTTACATATGGTAATTAGACATGCCTTCGATTTATGTATGTTTCTCATTAAAGGAATGAACTTGGGAGATTGGACTTTTGTAATTGATTGAGTATATTCAGAGCCCAAATCATGTACAGAACATAAAAATTTCTTCTTTCTTTTGTCTATTTGTGTCCAACAGGCTTTCCAGATGTAGTGCCTATAGACACAGGGATTTTTTTAAAGTCCTCTTACTGAAAAACATTTCATGATTTACAGTCCCCCTCAAGTGAATTTGCTGATTAAATTTGCATTACCTAATGGGTGAAACTAGGAAGATATTTTGTTCAAATTAAACCCTCACGTGAATTGTTCGATAGATCATTAGACACTCAGCAGAAACTCACCCCAGCTCTTAAAATAAAATATTCATTTGGCAGTCACAATTTCTTTTGTAGTCACGTTAGTGAAGAACATCTGTTAATATAAAAATACCTCTGATGCATCGCAGTGGTTTAGCTGCAGTTAGCTGAGCAGTGCTTGGTTAACATCTAAGACAGGAGAGAGAATAAATGTCTTACATTTGGCAATCAGTGAGCCAGGGCTTTTACCCGTCGTTGGCTTTGTTTTGGTTTAGACAAAGTTCCTCTGGTTTTGCTCAAGCCACAGTAATCCCTCAGCCCTCGATGTCATGCAGGCTGGGTTTTCTATACCCTTGATAATAATCTTTGAAGCCCCATCATATGTTATGAATAATCTGAGTTTGGAGAAGAGACAAGCAATGATTTTAGACTGCAGGAACCCTACCCCTAACATTTCCCTGTGCGTCAAGCCATGGAGCAACATCAGGGAGAAGAAGAAGTGGAAAGATGAGTTTGGTTTGGGATGAGAAAAAGCAAAATGGGATAGATCCGTGGAAAAGATTACTTTCAAGGGTCAGAAATTCACTCCTCTTGAGGGGCGATTCAAACTGTACCTGGAAAAGCCTCTTCAGGACCACACTTGGTTCAGGGTGTGCAGATGTGCAGGATTCAGGGTTTGCAGAGGAGCAAAACTCGGAAATTGGTCATGGCAAATGTAGGAAATGGTAGAGTTACGTACTATCAGCTCAGGTCCTTCTTTCCAGGTGAAAATACATTGAAATTCAGAGATTGTCAAGTAATTATTTTCTTCATCTTCTTGCCAGGTGACTGATAGGGTTTGTTACTCATGTTCTCCTCTCTCAGAAACGATTCCACCAGACTGTGATCATTTAATTCTTGACTTTCTTGGTTTAGCTTTGAAAGAAATGATGGCTCTAAGGGACAATAAATGGCTTCCTTAGGGAATTGTACTGTAAATCCTTGGGCTTAGGGTAACTAACAGCTTCCCTATGGTGTAGTTTAGCGCAAGGAGTAAGACAGGCCCTTGTTGGAGGGTCCTAATAGGTGAACATAGCCAAAAGTCACCAGATGACTGAAAATTAAGGTGAGAAATAGTGTTTCTCCAAAGATCAAGGAGTCACCTGAGAAAAACCTCTGTGTTTGTAAATTCAGCATAAAAAAATACCTCCCCTGTCTCACGGCAACACATACTGTTTCCAGTGTACATATGGCCCTGGTTTGCGGCTATCGCACTGGGCACTGGAAAAGAAGCTCAATCCCTTCCTGCTGATTTACTGGTGGAGGAGGGTTTTTTTCCACCGGGCAAGTTCATTTGTCCAGGTGATCTCGGCAGCCGGCACCGAGCCTTTCTGCAGATTAAGAATGCCGCCTCAGCGCATTTGTGAAGCCCAGCTCGGCGGCCGGCCACGGGCCTCCTGCGAGGCACAGGGCAGCTGCCAAACAAAACCCTTCTGACAGGCACTGCGAGGCTTTCTCTGTTCCACAGCGTTCGCACGTTGGCTCCGCAAGTTTTGCAATCCTTCTTTTGTCACGCTCAGTAAACCCTTTTCTCTTGCCTGACTGGTTTTATGTCTAAGTGGTCCTGAGGTTAAGTAGTTTCTTTTGAAAAGCGCCTATTCTGTAAATTAATGGTCTCCTAGATCACAATTAAACTTTAATCAATCATGAATGTAGGTAGGAAATTTGGCAGATCCCCTGCCAAATGGCCAGACAGAAGGAGGAGATCTTCAGAGATCTCCTAAGAGAAGGTTTAATCTTTCATGGCATCTGAGGAGCTGATGTCAAGTCTGAACTGCCTGGCCATGAACGACTATCTTCTTCCTATCTACATAGCTGCTTTCAAATACATCACTTATTAAGTTTTAGGCTATTGCCATTTTTCTACCATGAAAAACAAGCCAGATTTGGAGCATGTGTGTTTAATGTATCCCAGCGTTAATGTAAAATCCAGCTTGGAGAAGAGCCTCTGGTTTTCGCTCACTAACAGCTGGAATAGATCAACGTGTAGCGTCCCTGGAAAGAGCAGTCATGTTTCAGAAGAAACCACCACATGATTATGATCATGCCAGTTTAATTTCTGTGGAATAATCAATCCAATGACAATCTTTCCAGTTTCTTCCTTGTAGTTTTATTTTCATACTTTGCCATATGACATCAGTTAGACAAGTCCTTAAAGCTATTCCCCAGCAGCAGTGGCCTGTTAAAACAGGAGAATGTATTTAGAAGTGGGACCAAGAAAAAGAAATGTTCCTCTTTCAGAGGAAAAAAAAAAAAAAAGGTTTGGGCTGATCAGAATAATCTACAAAGCATTTTTCTGAGCCAAGGAAAAAATAGGCAAAAAATCAGAAAAAGCTGAAACATTTCTTTGCGGCATCTTCTAAATGAACTGTTTTGTTTCTAATTTATGTGGATTTAACCTTCAACAGAAAAGTAAAACAAATCTTTGAGATCAAACTGCTCATTCTCTTCTGAATTTCTACAGGAAAAGAAAATGTCTTTGTTTCAGGTTGAATGAAGATTTTGTTCAATTGCTTGTTTGGCCAAAGCCCTGAAAACTTCAGGTATTTACAGAGCTTCTTGTTCTGGTCCTTACATCCAGATGCAACAAAAGGCTTAAACATTTGTCTCATCATAAGGATAATCGACGTATTTCTGGATCACAACAGGGAGGCAAGAGCAGGCGTTATTTCACCTCTCGGCACACAGAACCCACGGCAGTATGTACCAGTTGTTGGCTAAAGGCACCAGTGCAGGCGGACCTCTGGGCTGGCTTTGGAGGGACACCTGCGTACCCGAGGTCACCACTGTTTATTTGTCGTAGGGCAGCTGTGATTAGGGCTGGTCCAGAAAGAGTGAGGGCAAAAAATGGTGTTTAAACAGAGTTTTGTGGAAAGGCTTTTAACCTAAATGTTTGTTTAAAATATAGTTAAAGGAAATCCTCTGTTTTGGAGGTAAAATATGTTAACGCTGCAGGGAGAGGGTCAGAGTTCCCTTTGTTTTAAGCATACCTAATGCCCAGTGAGCACTTACCCACTTTCAGCATTTAACAGCTCTTTGATGAGCCCCTCACTTTCCTCTCCCTTGATGGACAGCAGGAGAGACACCTCATCCATAGCTGAATTGCTCTTTGGAGGTGACTTTCCGCTGGCTTTAACTGGGAGCCAGTGGCAAGCAGGGTCCTAACTCACACATCCTGGTTCAACATCTAATGATAGATAAGAGGACAAGTGCTTACTGAAACACGGGGAATGTTGTAATTGCTGACAGCAGCCCGAGGGAAGATGTGCTCATCGTGAATGACCTCCGCGTCCTCCTCTCCCACCCCAATAGCATTTTTTCATGCTGCAAGGAGAGTGAGGCCCTTGAGAACCCATCGTCACGTTTACGAAATGCATCCAAATCTCACCTTAATTCCTAGGAAAACCTAAGTCACTGTTGCGGAGGCTTGTTTACATTTCACTGGGGAAAGGCAAACCTAAAACTATATTTAGCTGTGTTCAGTCAAAGCCCAGAATTAGGTGAAAAAAGTCTTTAACTTCTTCACGCAGCACCAGCTCAAGGAGAATAATAGTGGCAGCACTAACTAAAAGGAGGGAGAGGACATCCTTGAAGGAAGCCTCATGACCGTTCATCCTCTGAATGCCTGTGGGAGGTAACGGTGCAGAGGTGCTGAGTGGGAATGATATGGACTTGCATCACTACATCATCTCAGGCAAAGCAGCGGTGGCTGCCAGGCCAAGCAGATTCTGGACGCCACACCGTCAGGCAGACTTGTAGCATGGACAGCCTCACAGTCCGCTACCAAGATCCGGAGCCACGCTCTTCCCTGCAGTTTTTCCTTTAGAGCACGACCTACCAGTCCCTAAGCAGACCCCAGGCAGTGGGAATGGCTGGCAGCTTTCAAAATTTTCAAGGGTTTCTGTAATGCTAGAAGTTCACCAGAAGAAATAGCGAGGTGATGTTAAGTCCAGTGTAAAACACAAAGCGCATTTAACATCAAGATGAACCATAAAACCAAACCACGTCTGGATTTGCTCTTTTCTGTGCCCTTAGGAAATGTGTGTGGGATTCAGGAAGTCCTTTCCCTTCTCTTTCCTTTGTTTCAGCCTTTTTTTTTTTCTTTCTCTGATTAAATAAGAGGTTTTCTTTCCCCTTTATTCTGCCGAGGGACTCTCGCCACGTCTTTGGAGGAAGTGAAGGATATCCAAAAGCTCATAACCAGAAAGTCAGCTTTTCCCCCTGTATTTCGGGCTGGAGGAATGATGACAGGAATGCTGCAAATTTGACAGACCAGTTTAAGCGTTTCAACGGATAAACAAAGGTTTGGCAGAGGGAGTACAGTTTGACCATCTCACGTGCTTCCCATGCTTCAGTTTTATTTCTTAGGGCTCCTTTGACAGCCTATTGTGGGGAACTCTTTGCGCAGTGGGTTTCCACATCCCCCACCCACAGCTCAAAATCATCCCTGAATTTTATCTCATGACCAAAAGCCAGTTCTGGGGCACTGTTCGCACCAAACCTGGTGCATGGGGTTTTTTTCAGCAGTCTTCTGGACCTCCCCTGGTTGTCCCACTGTCGGAAAAGCAAGAAAGGCTTCCCCATAAATATTTAACTCCTTAACAGCTGTACTCTGGCTCGCTCCTTCCTCGCCCCGGCTCCAAGCAGAGCTGCCATCTCCACGCAGAGAGAGCTCCTCACTCATTTGCATCTGGTCCTTGATGACTTTTTGCGTTACGCTAATGGCAGCGTCTCACGTCCCTTTAGCAGCAAACACTCAGATTGGCTCTGTCTTTTCTGAGCCACCCCACAGGGACCCTCCTGACTTACAGCACAGCTTAGTGCTGATTACTTTTTTATTTCTCCTCTTAGGAAAGGGATAAAAGGTTTAAGTTCTGACACAAACAGGAAAACACGCTAAGAGGATTTATCCTGGAGGCATCTACTCTTTAAATAGTGATGGAGCCGCGTCAGCCTGTTTCCCACAAGGGCCAGCAGCTCGACCGCTCTTTGTTCCCGCAGCCCGCCTATGGCTAGAGGCAGAATATCCTATCACAAGCTGTCAGATAGCTCCCAAAATATATCAACTTGGTGATTGTAGGCTGAGGAGGGACTCGCTGCCGGAGGAGCATGAAGAAGTTGGGTGTCAGAAGGACTCTGCTCTGCTCCTGTAAGGATAACACCAAGGATTTACTCTGCTCCGAGGTAAGACTTGCAGAATTTACTAAATCAGTAACTTCTCCGACCCTGCTGCCTCCCTCTTGTTTTCTTAAACAAGGAGTGACAGGAGGGGGAGCAAGCTGTCAGAGTTATCACCAGTGGAATTTTCCAGGTTTACCAGGCAGGAAAGAGGGGGATCAAAAAAAAAAAAAAAAAAAAATCCACTGTAGAAAAACAACTGGACAGAACGCAAGCGAAACCAACTGCAGGATTGGCAGGATGGTGCTTTGCATCAACTCGAGCTGTATGAAAATACGCCTTAAAATGAACCTGTTGCAGGTTTTACTAACAAGGTTTCCTTCTGGAAAATAATGCTCTGTTCCAATATCATCTTTTCTTGCTGTTTATTCTGTTTTAAAAATGTGTTCTGCTGGAACAGTGTTCCAGAGGGAGCAGGATCTTGACTTCAAATTGGATTAACCACAATCTTTCCCCATTTTTGCTTTCATTTGACTTGAGGTCAGAAATTTGCCTTTTTCATCATCTGCCTGCTGATGTCACGCAGATGATTACCACAGCGATGTGTATTTCAGCTCAGTGTCTCGACCAGACTCTAACTGGCACAAGCAGAGCTTTATACAAATCTTGCTGTAAAGAAAGAATAAACCTATGACTTGTGTCCTTCCAGGGGAGGAGAGGCAGGTCTGATGGTTTAAGATCATCCTGATTACATGGATAAACGAGCTAAAGTGCTTCTACATGCACAAATCCATTCTCCTAAGCCATGTGCTTCAAACCGTGCTCAGACGTGGCTCGGTTCTGTACGCTTGCCCACAAGGATCTGCAGGTAGCACAAACTCTTTCCAAGGGTTATGTTCAGTTTGAAGGTGTTTACGTCTGGGAACGAGGTAAAAATCCAGGGCATCAGGGAACTGGTGGTGGAGAGCAGCTAAAACTGCTTACCCAGTAATGAAAACTGGAGAAATTCAAGGGAGCTGGATACTAGGACTTGTCCACATTGTCTTGGGGAAGCTGGAATCGTGTTTATGCAGTCTAAATAAATGCAAACAATAGACCATCAATCCAGCAATCACGGGCAGGCTCCCTCATCCCTCTCGGAGGGATTCTAGGGGATTTCCCTCCTGCTGGCTGCCTGGCATGATGCTCACAGCTCCGCACCTCCAGAGCAAACACCAGGAGTGCTTGAGGAGTTCCTTTTAGCAGGTCTTGCTCCGTGGCAGTTTGCACACGCTGAAACGGCCACCGCAACCTTTCCGGTTCCAAAGTCCCCCTGCAGCAAAATATCACGAGCCGGGGTCATGACCACCAGCAGCAATAACGCTCCTTGCCTTGGGGAAAACTGTTGAAGGATTTCTTGCCCTGGTATCCTCTCTGCAAGGGCAGCACAAGGCCATACTGGGGATCAAAGAGAAGTCTGACAGGGCATCAGACGCTGCAGAGCAGCACAATGGGGTGATCATGGTCCAGTATGATGAGTACATAATAGATTTTAATTGACTTTGATCAGGGTAAAAGAGCAAGTACTTTCTTTTCCCCCTGTCAAACATAAAGTCTCACTGAAAGGAAATCCAGGCAGCTCATATCACTGGATGTTTGGCTTTTGCTGCCTAGATCCTCGATTGATTTGTTTAGAAAAGAGAATCAGGTCAGCGGGATGACTGTGGCACTCCCACTGGACAGTAACACTCCTGGCACTAACAGTTTCTTCAGCAAACACAGTGGCACTAGGAGTCTCAGCAGTGTTCTGTTGGGAAGGCAGAGAGGGATTGTTGACATAAATGACTGTCCAAACTGCTTTTTGTGACTGTGTGACTCCTTTTTCATATGGATGGAGGAATTCTGAGGAATCTCCCATCACCGGGTTTGCTCCTGTTTGTTCTCAGTCAAGGTGATCCTGACCGTGCTCGCTCCTGGAGTGAGGGCTTGTTCAGGCAGGGCTTTGCAGCACAATTGCAAAGTGGTGCCTAATTCAGAAAGTCTCTGGGAGGCACAGAGATGTAGATGCTTCTGGATAGCTAGAAAGTCTCCGCTGTTCATGCTATTTTAAGACGATGACCAAATTCTGATGAAAATTGACCCAGCAGCTCTAAACAACATTGTCTTTTCTTCATTTCTTAATTACTTTCTCATTAGAAAGTCTCTTCAAATGGTTACTTTGGGAAACCTTAGGTGGTGAGCTGTGCCTAAGTGATCATAATGATATAGCAGCCTCTTAATTTGACAGATCTTTCTCGCACCCAGATGATTCCAACTACTTTGAATAAAATCCGTTCCATTCTTATCTCGAATTACACTTCCATTAAGCAACCATTTAATGTTGATCCCCTGGTTCATGCTGGACAAAACGTTCCATTTTATGTGTTATCTGGACTTCTTCACAAAGGCTTTTAGGAGATTACTGAAATATTCCCTTTCTTTGTTCCCATCTTTGCTGTGACTTCATACATATATTTACATGTGAGTATGAATCCATATATATGTATAATAATCTTCCCCTTAGGATATCGTGTATGTGTGTCATAAAGGACGAGGAGATTGATAGTACAATACAACACAAACAGGTTGACTTTACAGCAGGCTTGCGGAAACTCCTGCCAAGCAAAAGAATAAATAACAGCGGCGTTAGCCAAAGCCAAATTTACAGTAAGGCTTGAATTCAGGTGGTCAAAATCCCAGAAAACTGATCAAGCTGAATGCTCACAGCAAAAGAAGAACTGAAGTTGAAGGAAAATTTTCAAAAGTGCCTCCACAACTTAAAAGCCAAGGTCAAAACTGACTTTGCGTGCAGGAGTGTTTACTGGCCCTGAAAGTCCACAGGTTTTGTCCTCCTGAATCCTTCAATCTTTTCTGAAAACAGGAGTGAGGTGACCGCCCTCCTTAGTTGCTTTAGGAAGCATGATCTGTAATCTCCTGGAAGTCCAGGCAGGATACTGGTCCAAGCAGTGGCTGAATACCAGCCAGGGATACCAACCCACACCAAAGAACTCGAGGTACAAGCGTGATCATTCCGCTGGTTTACTGCAAAGCCATATATCGTCTCTGTTTCGGCTTAAACCCATGAAGATGTGTTGGCCTGTTTGAGATCCTGTGGAAGCATTTCGAATCAACTGACGTAAATATAGCCCTTGGCTGGAAATCTTCCAGAGCGAGAGAACTGCAACAGTTCAGCCAAGCTGCATTCTGTCAAAAGCATGGGTAAGTAATTTGGTGGCCTCGTGGGAAGGATAGCATTACAGCTTCACAGCATTCATAAAGTGCCTGCACCAGGAAAGATCTAGCATGACCATTAAAAGATGGATGAACGCCTGGTGAATCTTCACCTCCTACCATGAATCACGGCTCTTATCTAGGCAGGAGTGCGAAGCGGAGCATGTACTCACCATGACAGAGGGCACAGTGGCTTAGTCGTGCTCATCTGATGTGAGCTTTCAGACATGATTTACTAGGTTTGCACAGCAATATTAATGACTTTTTAGAGGCTCTCCAGCCAAAAACCTGTACAGGCCTTCTCTGTCAGAAACTTCAGCCAAGCTCTGCAGGACTTATAGAAGATTAGCAGTTCTATTACTCACAGGGTATCACAGCTTTAAGTCACGAACTTGTGTTTTTAACTCTTCTGTGGCAAAACATCTGTGTGATTTTAGAGATGTCCTTTTACCTCCCTCCATAATTCTTATGTGATGTCTCTGTGGTCCTGTTGTGATGAATTAGCTCTTGCCCATATAGTTAATTAAATGCTACAGGGTGTGGTTGTGGTGGTTTAGTAGTTGCCAAATTCTTGATTCTGCTGTTATTATCCACCACAGGCTGCTTTGATATCTGGGTTCTCTGAGGAGAACTCAACACAACTTAAAGAGGCAATTCTCCAAGGTCCTCTTTCCATTCTCCCAATACAACCTGGTGCAAGACCAGAAGAGCTTAGTACAAGCCAGAACAACCCAGTAAATGTCAAAATAGCCACGGCTAATCCCTTCCTGTCATACATGACATCTGCGAAAGGTGCTGTAGAACTTTCTAGCATGATTCTGGACCATCTTAAGTTTCTACTTCCCAGGAGAAAGCGAACGGGCGTTTTGTATCTCTGTTAAGATGCTTGAAGCTAAAATAATTTTGTCCCTCTATGTCTTCTGAGTCTTGAAGATTTCCTTCCAAGAGCTCATTTTCCTCAGAGATTTCCAAGAGCTACATTTTACTCCCCCAGCATCAAGACATCTAAACTTCCCGACCTTATGCCCAAGAGTCATTTGGCTGCCTTCAGCAGGGCTGCTTGTAGGATACAGAATGACTCACGTCACTGAGGAACTGCAGACAAAGGCACTGTGGTTTTGTAAATATTAGCAGTCTCTCTGGCTCCATGAGCTTCAGGAGCTGCAGTATGTTTGAAAGCTACCTTTGGAAGACCTGGCGTGCTGCAGCTTCCCTCAGAGGGCTCATGGATGAACTATTTGAAATAAACCTCAAGTAAAAAAAAAAAAAAGGCAGGAGGAAGAAAAAGGTAGTTGAAGGAAACTGGAGAGCCGCTGTGCATCATGTACTAGTATTCCCATTTTAGAGGTGGTTTTTTCTCATTCTGTTATTTGCTTTTTTTATGGGCACCATAAGGAAGTGTAACTTAGTCGAACGGTTCCAGCTCTCACTGGAGTCCAAGCAGTTTGGAAGCATCGCTGATTTGCTTGGCTGCTTACGCAGAAAGGTCATGTTTTTCACAGGCATGTAGGACAAACATTTGAACACAAATTAGAAAAATACCACTTGAAATTTAGAGTGTTGCCTTGACAATTCCCACGAAGACGTCTCCTCTGTCTCTGTAGCATAAGCCTCGAAATCACTTTAAGATCACAAAAAACCTTTTATACTCAATCAATTCGAATAGGATAGCCAAAACATAAGAAAATGCACTGTGGTTTGTTTTTTTTTTTTTCTCCTTTCTCTCATTGTTCCTCTATAGAAAACCTGAGAATATAATAAACTAGATTTGATTTTGTGGTCCATTTTTGTCTCTGAAAATGGAAATGTCTGCTTTGTGGAGACCTGTGATCTTCTACTTGGTGTTCCCTCTCTTCTTGTGGTTTTCTCCGCCAAATTTTAGCTTCCACTCTTCACCTCCAGCTCTGCTCTGTCCTTTCTTATGTAACATCTCCCATCACCTCATCGTGATTTTCTGTAGGACCTTTCCTCACTACAAGAAGGACACTGATGTGCTTGACCATTTCCAGAGAAGGGCAACGAAGCTGCTGAAGGCTCTAGAGAACAAGCCCTAGGAGGAGCGGCTGAGAGAACTGAGGTTGTTTTGTCTGGAGTAAGGGAGACTCAGGGGTGATCTCATCACTCTCTACGACTCTCTGAAGGGAGGTTGGAGTGAGGTGGGAGTCAGACTCTTCTCCCAAGTGATAGGATGAGAGGAAAAGGCCTCCAGTTGTACCAGGGGAGGTTGAGGTTGGATATTAGGAAAAACTTCTTTACAGAGAGGGTTGTCCAGGGCTGTCCCAGGCTGCCCAGGGCAGTGGTGGAGTCCCCATCCCTGAAGGGGTTTCCCAGACCTTGTGTCGAGGTGGTGCTGAGGGCCAGGGGTTAGTGGTGACCTGGCAATGCTGGGGGAACGGTTGGACTCGAGGAGCTTAAAGATCTCTTCCAACCAAAACTTTTCTGTGATTCTGTGATTCAAATCAACCAGAATAAAGTTGCAGGTTTTTCTTCAGGTAAAACCAGGAACATAGTGCTTTGAAGATACTCTCCAAGATTCATTTATGGTGCTTTAGTCATTGCACACTCCATATCTGGGCTGCTTTATTAATCAGTCTCATTAACAAAAGAACAGTCTCTTCAGCTAATGTGGAATTCTTCCCAAAGGAACTCGCACAATCTCTAGCAATGCGCTTGAGTGGCAAAAATTAGAATCAGGCACACATCTTGATTTTGATCCGCATTTTCCAGCGGCTTTTTCATTCATTCTGCCTGATTCAGTGTGCCACAAAGCACAATACACCATGGAAAATACCAGCTGAGAGCTCAGAATCGCCTGACAGCAAACCCAGAGCTGCCGAGAAAAATCTAAACAGTGAGAAGTACATTTGCTCATGAAGTTCTTGTGATTTGTAGTAACTTTGACATCAGCAGTACCACAAAGAGGGATGTTCTGAATTTAGACATAAGGGATAAATTAAGCCAGTAATGGGGCTGTAACAGTTTATTATTATCTAAGAATCAGATCCAAGATTTTTATAGTGACACTGTGAAATTGCTCCCCACTCTGTCGAAAGATTTAAGAGTATCTTCACCACATAAGCAATTTTACTCAGTAAAATAGCTTTACAAGTTGTGCGTTGCTTAGCTTTAGAAGTTCAATGTGTTGCTTTACTTCTGTGGATACTATTAAGCACGATGTTCAGGACTTGCAGGCTAACTGACACCATTCATGACTAAGATGTAAAGGAAGACATTGGAGAGTTTACATACTCCTAGTTTATAGTTGAACCATCGCTTTTCACGTACACTGAAACACATTTAAAGGGAAACCAAATAACTCACAAAAGTAAGTTCTGCTTCCCTGATTAGTTCCTGAAGCCTTTGAAACAAAGGTGATGGTTGGAGCAGTGGTGTCTACTTAAAAGGCTGCATTAATTATAGGAAGGGAGAAAGTAACAGATGGACTTCAGATAAAACTAAGCTCAAGGAAAACTTCAAAGACATATTGCATGACTGCGAGCTCCTGTTTAGTCCATGTGTTCACTCTCTAGAAGTATCTGCCTCCCTTCATTGATTATGTTGGGAGCTTAAAGAGCTTACACATGCCATATGGGTAGTTCCATTCGATGCCTTCCAGCAGATAACATGGTCCGGTTCTTTACGTTGTTACCTTAATTGCACCAAAATGACTGAAATTGTCTTTTGAAGTGCTTCAGAGAGAGAAAGTCCTACAAATATTGTGAGTTCTGAAGGGTAAGAGCCATGCTGGTTGAAAGGATAGAGCCTTTAGACTGATCTCAAACAAAAATAAGTCTGTATGCTTCCACTTACGGCCACGTAAATGCAGGCAATGCGAGAAGCTGTGCTGAAGGATGTAGAAGGTTTGACCCCTTTTGTATCAGTGTTTCATCGTGCCTGATGAGCATTTTAATATTTGTTTTTCTTTAGAAAATCTAGTTTGTGCTTCTAGAGCCAAAAATCTTTTAACAATGTCCAGTTTACATGCCCTGTGGGTTTTTTTCTCAGTTTGCTTCCTCGCTTGTTGAATGATTTCAGCCTCGTCGGAGCTCTCGAACCTGTGCGTTTCCTGCGGTTTTAACCGAACCCTGTTGTGGTACAAATAATGAGTCTAGCTAAGTGTGAGTTGCTGGCAAAGGCTTATCGATTTTATTGCAAGAGAAGATTCTGGATTAGTCTGCACATCTCCCTCCTCCTCCTAACCTCCTTGGTGGTTGTGTCGTAGTTGCACATGCATGGACACCTGACACACTCCAGTTGGCTTGAGATGATGCTGTCCCCGGGGAGTGCTTACGAGGCTGTTGCTTACCTTAAAAGTGACGCTGTCAGAGCAGTGGGAAGCAAAAGAGAAAGACAGCTTTTGCACCACGGTTTGAGAGAGCTCCCTCACTCCTGCAGGGAGCTGTCTGAGGAGGGATCAAGGGAATGCAGCGAACAACATTAAACTTCGGGAAGTACCAGAGTTTAGAGAGGATCTAATGCATCTGTGCTTCCTCCTCTCCTTTTCATTCACATGTTTCTGTCTCATCCTTTCTTACCGCATTGGGTAAGGCACCAGGCAGATGCTTGCGCCATGCTGCGGAATGAACCATGTCTGCCTATGCTTACTGTGTGGCTTAACTGAGTAGCTCATGCCAAGGATGGGTGACGTTACAGTAGTAAATCCAGGGCTGCCCTGGAATCTTGATTTCAGAATCAGTCTAGGTGGCATTTGAAGGGTTTGCCTTGCATTTGGGGGTGCTCAGCTTCCCAGCAATGTCTCTGGGTGAGTGCTAGACAGCTGCAAGTTTTGGAAGCATCTACTGAACGTGAGTGGATAAGCTGTACAGCGCACGCACAGTGAGCCCAACGCTCCCAGAGCCCTTCACCATCTCTGAGGCACAAGTACAGTGAACGTCACACCCAGTGGGTTCAATGCTCAGACACAAAACATTTGTACTGCACATGCACAATAGATCAAACGTTTCCTGGAAGGATGGGGTTTCCTCAGCCCACAGTACATGGCCCACATGCCTGTGTTTCTTCCTGGAAAACTGTGGTCTGCCCTAGATGCATGGATTTGTTTCATAGAAAAGAATTTTGACTTAGGCAAGCACCAACACAACAAAAGAATTTACCTCTAACAATAAAAATGTGTTGGAAATGTTTAAACTGGCTCCTCCCAACCAGCTTTTGCCTGCTGTAGGCCACATCCAGATGCTCCTCATCTTACCATACCCATTGAAAATGATATTTAACATACTCTGCCATGAGCTGCTCATATTCTTAAGCCTCCAGCATTCAAAACTAGCTTATCCTGCTTCCTCTCCATGTATATGAAAAGAATTCTTTTCCAATTCACTTAAAAAAAAACGATTCACAGAACATACTCTTGTTGGCGTTAATGATTTGAGAATCCCTGCTGCCCTTTAGGAACAGGCTCGTTAGGAGAATGAAGACAAAATAGAGTCCCTTTCAGATTTCGGCAGATGCGCTAAAGCCGTGCAGTGCACTGTCTCTGTCGCATCAGGCCCCCGCCGAAGTGATGTGATTGCCAGTGTGGAGCAAAGGTCTGGGTCGTGTCCCCAAAGGTCACTGTTGCCAGCAGGCAATACCTACCAAATATATTCCCTGTGCTCCCCTAGCTCAAAGGGGCTGATTGTGAGAGCCCTCACACTGAAACGCACAGACAGAGAGAGATTCTTCTGCAATCTCCACGCTCAGCCGCAGAGTGGTCACAATGTGGCCCTTGTGACAGACGTGGGACTTCCCTACCACTCCCGCCAAAGCTGCGTAAGAGAATGCTGAAGAACCCAAGGTGACCTGCATTGTTAAATGCTGGCAGGTACCACCAGCCTGCAAACTCTGCAGGTGAACCTCCCAACTCCCGTTAGCACCTTGATGAATTGTGGACAAGTTATAAATAAATAAATTAAACTCTTTTAATTCCTTAAAGTCTTACCAGACTTTTCTCTTTTAAGTCTACAAATATGAGTTTAATGAGTCTTAACTCATTAAACAAGCCCTTAAGGTCCACAAAAATGCTAGTGGAGGTAGAAAAGCATCTCTAGAAGTAAAATTAATAGTTGGCAGAAGCGCATTTTGTAGACCAGAAAGACACTCAAAGTACTGAATTCCCGTTTTCAGGTCTGGCCATACAGTAAGGTGATAACTCAGCTTATTTTCAAACCCAGCTTTGTAACAAAGAGCAACAAGATTCATATGATTTTGGAGCTCTGCTAGGCAACAGGATGAGAAAATTATTCATGAAATAAAATCCTGTTCTGCGCCTCACTCAAACACTCTGTTACAAGGGAGGTGACACCTCCATGAAATCGATGAGCATTCGGGTTAAATATTCGCTGTGCTGGATGTTAGAGAAAGAACAGGGAAACTTTAGGATCCACCACTTGCCTAATACGTGTAAGATAATCAGAAACAGAAGCGTGCTGGAGGGAGTCAGGGGGATGGTGTCTGAGATGGACCCCGCTCCGTGAGCAGAAGCCACCAAGCATGAAGAGAAGGAAACCAGCAGACAGCAAACGGTGCTGGAACAGAGTCTCCCGGGAGGAACCAGAAGAGCAGAGATTTGGGGCAAGAGTGAACCGTGCCGTGAACTGCGCACAAAAATACTATTTCCAATTGCAGGGTTCATCCTTTGTCTGGAATTTGTACACATTTTACAAAAATGAAAGAGAAATTTCGGCCTAGGATTGGTTCCTAACATCTCAGAACAGAGAAAATCTAGTTCTTAATAAAGACGAATGGTTTTCTTTCCCTGTTGATGTGAGCTACCATCCCCTTTTTAACATTTGGGAAGGGCTGAGCAGAGAGACAGTGACTTATTTTTTTGTCAGAAGTTGGTGAATTGTTTTGATAAACCGAAGGATAGAAATATGTGGGTACGAAACCAACACTGCACGGTGCCACTGCTGTGTTTTCCGGACACTATGACCTGACTCTCTTCCACGGGCACCCCCTTGCCGTGGGGAAAGAGCTTGCGTGCCCTTGCGAAGTTGAGAGCTATGCTGGTGGTGGCATATGCCTCCGGTAGGGTCTCCCAAGCCAGACAGGTCTCAACTGAAGGGTCAGACAAAGTGTGTCCACGGGCAGGATGGGCTCACTAGCCTTCGGGCAACCATCCTAGGAGAAGGACAACTCTAACTCCAAACCCGGGCAGATGGAGCTCGTTTAGCCCTGTAAGGCCATCCATCTAAGAGAAGGGTACTCTAACCAAACCTACGACCTGAGGACTTCGCTGTCACCGTCCAAGCTCGCTCGGCCCTGGCAGATGAACCTCAGGTGTAAAGGGTGGGGCCAGTCTCGCGCACGCTGCGCCTCACCTAAAAAATCCACCGCGCAGGCTTGAAGGGTGTGCTCACGTTTAAAGCCCTTCCCAAATCTTCGTCCGCGAAGCCAAGCCATGATGATGATGATGACCTGACTGGATTGAGTGGTTATACTGGGGGAAGGATTGCAGTATGAAAAGGTGGATTTTAGTCCTAAAACTACAGGAGAACTTGCTTTCTTCTTCTTCCCCACTCCTATAAATGTGACTAATTGTGGTGAAGCAGGTTTGGGACCCACTGAATGAAAGGAAGGATCATGACCCACAGGAGGAAGACATCCTGTCTCTGTGTGAAAAAGGATGAAATGCTGGTTTTACCTACAAGCTGGCTTCATTGCTCCTGTTAGTCGTGGGGATTCTTTACCACCCATTACTTGATTGAACTGAAAACACCAGCCTGGTGCTAACCAGCCTGTGAGCAATAATTAGGTGTCACTGAACCAGCTCTTCGCGTGGTTTGTCAAACCTTCTCTTTGGGGGCAGGATAAGAATTGCTCTTGGCTTTGGCTTGGCGGACCCAGAATCGATGTCTGCTGTCAGACCCTGAGCAGCACACGTCTGCGTGAGGTCCAGGACAAAAATACAGCTTTAGTGAGCCTGGTTTGCATCTCATCAGCGTCATAAATGCACACCAGGGCAAAGCCAGAGTCTAACACGGTTGAATCAGCCTCCTTGTGCCCCATGCAAAGACCGTTCCACAGAAACCTTTCTACGTGACACCACCATCTCTCCCCTTACTGGCACTCTTTAACCCTTCCTTCTGTGACCACCACCCGGTAACAGAGGTGTTCTTTGATAACATTGGCCACTGTAGTACACTTCACTTTCCCCTTCTTTCTTCTGTTTTTCAAGAGTTTGTCTTCATGTCTATGTGGCTTTGGTTTTTTTCTTTAATTCCACCCTGAAAACAATCTTGGCTCATTCAGTGGAGTCACCGTAATTTTTGCTCGGCACTTTAAGGTTTGTCCTTCTCTCCCAGCATTTTCCATCGAGGAAGCCAGGCTGTGAGATCCCTCCCGTGTCTCATTTAGTCAGCCTTTTGGATTAGCTCACCGCTGCCCCTGTGTGTGAGGGAGCAAATGAAGCTGAGCACAAGCCTCCTGATGACTACCCACCCAACAAGATTGGTGGTCACATTTTTTGTAAGAACAACAGATCAGGCTCAGTGAAAACATTTTATTCCTGTAAACTTCTCTACAGATGCTGAGAAAAAGAGGGTGAAAAAGATATGAGGAGCTTAACTTTTCTGCTAGGAGTGTTCCCCCGTGACAGGCAACCTGGGCTCCTCGAGCTATTTCTGAAGCAGCCAGGCAGCTTGCTGAGTCAGTGCTCATTCAGTGTCCTTCAAGAGTAAAGTAAAAGCACTGAAGAACACACTTTGCTTCCGCAGTAGGGTTTTTTTTTTTTCCTGACACTGTTTTGAGCAGCTTTGCCTGGAGGAAATGGAGACAACTGCCGTTATCACATAAAAGCAAGACCACTTCCTCCAGGACAAAAGCCACAGGTATATGGGTCAAAAGAGCAGCTGGAGGACTCTTTAAACACAGGAGTTTTTAATAGGCAGAATAATTGCAGAGGGTTTGTAACAGACTACCTGGAGGCAAGATTCAGCTCTTTACTCATAAGGACAGAGCACCTCTGCCTGCCCTTTCCTGTTACAGGAGTTTTACCCAGCTTGGTTTAATCTGGGCTGAGATAACAAGCCTCATATAGCAGGCTCTCAGGAGACTTTGTTGAGCTCATTTTCCGAATAAGCTCCATACTTTTAATATTGTTGTAAATGCACGTTAATTACCCAGGAACCTCAGACGTATTTGGTAAAGCCGGCCATCACAGCAGTTGTTGCCATGCTACGGGGTCTGTTTTGCATTTAGCTTTTTGGTATGGTAGTATTACAAAATACCGTACTCGCTGTGCGGAGAAAGGAAACAACCCACCAAGCCTCTTTCTTCCTAATATGGTGAAATAAAAAGCCTTGGTTTGAGCTAGCTGCAGTGCTGATGGAGTCAGAGCCAAAGGATCAGGCTGGTGGGGCACGTGAAGACCACAAGGGTCATGGTCAAGATTCACACTGGGAGTGCAGGAAATGTTTAAATTCCCTGACGGTGACTAAATGGTTGGAGCCAGTGGTGCTATCAAGGAAAAAGCCCCCTTCTTGTTCCGGCACGTGTTTGATTATGTGCACTTGCAGCTCAGAAGCCAGCTGTGTGCTGGGCTCATCCTCAGCAGCGTGGGCAGCAGGTCGAGGGAGGAGATCCTGCCCCTCTGCTGTGCTCTGGGGAGACCCCCCTGCAGGGCTGGGTCCAGCTCGGGGCTCCTCAGCCCAGCAGAGACAGGGACCTGCTGGAGCGGGGCCAGAGGAGGGACACAGCAATGACCACTGAGAGCATTCCTTCTTGCGATTGCTGGTGTGGGTGCTCCGGGCTGTGCTATACGGCAGATGTAGGGACTCACTTTTCACGCAGGTTTATGCTAAGCAGGAACATGGATTGCTCAGTGGGCAGCAGCGTGGGGGTCTCAGGCAGAGCCCTGAGCTCAGGAAGCTGGCGAGGGCCAGCACGCAGCGGGAGGACATGCCCAGTCCTTGGCGTCTCTCTCTGCTTGTACAGTGCCCAGGGAAATGAGGCCCCAAACGCCGTTAGAAGGTCAGGAAGTTTCGCCTTTTTCCTTATTTGCGTTCACTATCGATCACCTTTAAACGAAGCTGTTCACTGCAGTAACCGACCGGCCGGAGGGAGCTGTTTCCCCGGTCCCCACCAGCTCCCAGCTGAGGAGGTGAGGATTTCTGGCTGCTTCTCAGGGGTTCTGCTTCTGCAGCTTAAATCCTCTGCTCAGGGATGCTCAGTACAGTATTAATTCATGGTATTTAAGGTCTATGAGACTTGGGGTTTTTCCTTTCTGATGCTGATGCAGGGAAAAGAGAGAGACGAATCCATTAAACACCAGAGCTAACAGGTCCAGATACCTAACTCCAGTGATTATGATTTACCCGGTACCCCATCCCTCTGAGGCTTTGTGAACTGAAACACTCGCATCTCCACAGAGGGGGAGCTGCGTGGAAAGCCCTCAAATAGCTTTGACCACTCTTGTGTCACAAATTCTTCTCAGATTTGGCGGCTGTGGCTCATTCTAATTCAAACAACAACAGTTTCAGTGCTATGTTTAAAAGAAAACAATCATTTGCTGTTCGTGAGGGAAAAAAAGCAGAGGAACACTGAAGGTAGCACTTCTCTTCCTAGAGGACACGTGTCTCCCCAGCACCACAGCACATGTTCTTTGCTGAAATGTTACCAGCCATCAGAAAGCCTCGCTTCCCCAGCACGTGGAGGGGGTTGGCAGCTGAATCACCCATATGACACCTCCCTGTGTTCAAACAGAGGTGAAGCCCCGAGCGTTGCCTCTGTAAAGCCCTGATAATGTCCACAGCTCCATGGTCTCCACCGCGGCTCCCCAACCTGGGACTCAGACCTAACCCAGAAGGAATTGCCTGGGACCATGGAGATGAAGCGAGGAAGCTCCAGGAGGGAGCTGATGCGGAAGGATGCAGCAGTGCAAGGGGGGAGAAGCACGTCCAGTCGGCTTTATGGAATAACATATTGTTTATACATCCACCACGAACACTTTGACAGGCAGGGAAATACTGAAAAGGAAGTATCTTTTGTTTTTAGCGGAGGAAAAGTGATGCCGGTGGTTTTAAACAAAGGCCAGTTGGCAGGATGATGCCGTAAAGAAAAGGAAGAGAAAGGGAAACTGCATTTGAATTAATTCAGATAAGAATTGAGGCCAGAAGACCTTCGGACAGAATTTTCCATCAATCCCCGCAGTCCAGCCCACTGCTGAAATTACGTTAGCTTCTTCGTACAAATATCGCTGCGGTTATTATCACTGTTTGCTGTAACTACTGTAATTTCACTTCCAAAAGCTGCTCAGAGTATCGCAGCCGTAAGAACGCGAAAGAGCGAAGTCAGAGGAGACCATCGTGGTGGGTGTGCTATGAGATTTTGATTCAGCTTCTATAACTGCCTTCAGCTGCTCAAATTTACAGTGGGAAAGGACAAGAACAAAGCAGTAGGGAACAAACTTCTTTGTTTTGGTTCAGTAGCTGCGTTGAATCGTAACTTTGATTTTTAGTGAAGCATAATTTTTTTTGTAGCTGCGATCAAAACTTTCTGTTTGGCCTAAAACGTACCATTTCATTTCAGTGACAAATTTTGTTAAGAATTCTGTTATTTTAATTTAATTTAAGGAAAAAATGAATTATTTTTAAAAGGGTTTTCTAATAAAAACTAATTACGCTTCTGAATTAAATATTTCAAGTTTTTAATTCTTTTCTGGAGCCAAGATGAGTTTGTAAACTATTTCAGGTTCCCAAGTCTGATTATTTTTCCCCCAGAGAAGTTTGCACTGAAGCATTCCAGCCAGTAAGCAAAACAGGAAGAGACAGACAGAGAAACTGAGGCACAAAGAAGTTAAAACACTTTTCCAGTGTCTCATTAGAGAGATAGCAGTGCTGGAAAGAGAAACTGTACCTCCTGAGTCCCCCTCCAGGGTATAAAACACTAAAGGACATTAAAAAGGTACATTTTTAGATTAAAAGTAAATTTCCAGCCACAACTGGTATGAGCAACGGAGATCACGAGGACCACCAGAACTGCTCACGTTGCCTCCAACCTCTCGTTCCCTGCTCCCTGGTTACAGTCACGGCCAAAGCCCTAGTTGCTCTGCCTGCATGATACAAGTGAACGTGTTGAACATTCATACTTCACCCCTCTCTCTTTTCAGAAAGTCTCTCCCTCGCTGTCGAAGAATTAACAGGATGCTTTCCAACGAGTCGGTACCTCCTCCTGCATTCAGTCGCTCCAACTCGCAGGCCTCCATGGACAGCACCTCCATGGAGGACTTCTGGTGCGAAGTGGAGAGCATCAAGGAGAGCCGTGAAGATGGACCTGAAGAAGCAACACTCTTGGAGTTCAAACCTGCTGACGGTGAGCACACAAACACCGCTTCTTCTTCACGCCTTGGCTTTGCCTCGTCTCTGTTGTCATGCCCTGAGCTCCCTCCGCGTGTCACCCAGTATGAGTCAAAGCACTAGGTTGGGTCTATGATCACTGTAGCTCCACTTCTGAACATCACAGTCAACGGATGAGACATCACTGGAGAGAGACAACAACTCAGTCTGGTTTAGGCACTGAGGCTGGTAACTGACTTCTGAAGTGAGTCTTTTTGTTTCGATTTTATCCGTGCTTCAGGAGGACAGATACGGTGTGATTCAGAAAAAAGAGGCACTAAATGAAACTTCATCTCCAGCATTAAATAAAATAAACCAAAACATATAAAAGGACCAAAACGTTCATTTAGTATATAGGAATTTTCAATTTTCAGGCTTTTGGTAGGATATAACACAGAAATTAGAAGACTTGAAGCAGTTTTTAGTTAGAAATCATTTGGTGCTGCCACAAATCTGATAACTGCCCGCTCCTCTGAGATTGCCCAATTTAGATAGCATTTGAGGAGAGATTAGTCTGACTATATGGATGCCAACACCGTTCAGACCCCCCACTTGTCAAAACGCGTTCATCACTCACACGACTCATGCAGAAGGGATCAGTACCTCATTCTGTTACCTTAATGTTTTCCCATCTCCTTTTTCATAACTTATTTGGAAAAACACGTAATAAATAATCTGCACCAGCTCTTTGCAAAGCAGCTCTGTGCGGTGATTTGATAACATCTAGAACAGCAGGTCTCCTTTTTTCCAGTTATGGCCCCACTCACAAATGCATCGCATTGTGCAACACAAAATACCAGGTGTCACTATAGGATGACGCTGAATTTTTTCTGAGGTCACGACCTGCCAATAAATGCTGCAACCCTTTCGTGGATCGTGGCCATGAGGCTGGTAAGGGCTGATCTAGAGGTAGATTTTGGAACAACGCTGTGCTCTTTCCATACAATTATTAACGCGAGTGACGATGTATTTTTCATACCTTGACGTGCAATGGGATGTCATTAATTCTGCTACCAGGAAAAAGGGGGGAAAAGGGGAAAATATACTACTTTGTTGAGCAACCAGATATGTAATCGGCCATGACAAGTATCCCACACGATGTGCCTGGCTCCAACCATCTACTGCCTCCATGGGGAACACCTCCCACTCACTAGTTCCCAGTAGGGCTCTCCTGAAAGCACAGCGAGAAGACCTCCATTCACCAGAGGCCTCAGTCTGCTGTGAGGGTTACGGTCTGGCAGCTTAAATCCAAACCGCGTTTCTTTGTACTGGCCCATGGTCTCAAATAAAAACAGGTGTAACATTCAAACGTTACGGTTATTGTTATGGGAAGGCAGAAAAGCAATCCGCCTCCATCAGTTTGACCTTATTGGCAAAATTCCTGTCTGATCATGCTCTCCAGCTTGGAGACCCCAGAAAGAGATTGTGAACCTCTCGGTGTCTCCTTCATGCAACTGTTAGCATGAACTGGGTGTCCCTGACTTGTCTGCGGGGTCAGAGGAACGTCACATACCTGTGAGTTACCAAGCTGAGTGAGTTAGTAGGACAGGGAAATAGAGGAGCTCATTTTCCGTGTTCTCAAAAACTTTTCCATCAGTTTCATCGCTGCTAAGCTAAACCTTCACAACAGTGCAGTCCCATGTCACCCTTTGTCTGATTACACCTCTCTCCATTGCATTGACTTTTGTCCCCTCTGTCCTGTATTAAAAATGAGATGGTAAGGTAAAATCCAGTCTATCACACCTTCATTTGCCATCATACTGTTGTTTTAAGCACATCCACATTGCATACACCCGCACACAAGCAGGCAGTGCTTGTCCTAGTTATTAATTTCTGGAATATATTCAGTCTGGGATGATAAATCTCGGAAATAGAAGTGAGTTCTATCTAGCTCCTAATAGGATAACGCTCCTTGCCAAGGATCAAAACACTGAAAATCAATGTGAAAGTTTTCGAGGCAAAAGAGGAACAAATATTCATCCCACTTTTGAGGTGTCTTTGACAGGAAGAGGTGCAGGAGCCTTAAAAAGGAAACCAAAGGGTGACAGCGGCCAGGCACGACTGATGCTGTCAAAACTACGATGCTCCCTTTTGCCAGACCATGTGTGCAAGGGGAAGACATCAACATGATTACACTGTTGGTGTTAGCAACTGCGGTCACGTGAAGCACAACAGATCATAACTAGTGATACCCGGGATGCAAATGTAGGGGAAGAGGGAGTCATGGGGTATTTAAGACAGCAGTGATTTGCAGAACTGCTGTAAAACTGGGTGTTAGCAGGCTGGGATGCTGGGAGTTACCAGAGTAATATCTGAAATTCAAAGGCACACCTCCTGTCCTGCAATCTCTATGAGAAAAAGAGAATTACCAACCAGAGGGAACCCTCTTGACTATCTGTGTGTCTTCTGCTGGAGCAGAATCAAACCCAGAATGAAGACCCTGCCGTATAAGTAGCTACAACTATAAAAAGAATGCTTTGTAAACCGACCTGGTTTTCTTTTAGCCTTTATCTAAACCTACATGTCATAATATTTTGAGGGATTTTGAATTCAGAAATTCCTTCTCTTTAATAGTTTTACTCCTCTGGTTGTTTTTGTTTCTTCGTCTATTGTTTGTGACTGGTTAGAACAGGAAAAGGGCAAAAGCCAGAGAAAACAAGTCGCAGGGTGGCTGGTGAGCAGGCAGGATTTTGTGTCTTCTTTACTATTTTCCCTAGCATCGTGAAAGCCAAGTTTGAGTAAAGACTCAGCTCTTGGAAAGAATATGTCAGGACAAAAGCTGAAGAGAAAGCTTAAGAAACTGAAACATGAATGGAGGTGGCTTGAACAGCGGCACATGGAAATGAGAAGAGACCTTGTCAGAAAGAAGAGCGAGGACGGCAGAAGAACCATTGGGTCGAAGGTTACAAAGAAGGGACAGGAACAGCCTGTCATCCTGTCCATGGGTACAGAAAGGGTCGGAGCAGAGACAAGCTGTTTCATGGGATACAGGGCTGGCACACCCCTGTCGAAGACAGAGCAGGGGTTTCAGAAGCAGATTTTCCTGTACAGCTTTGTTAAGACATGAGGCAGTTAACAACGAAGTCAGTGATGGCTCATGTGTCAGATGCTTTCACTTGCCCCTATAGTCCAGCCTCGTAATTTTCCTTTTTGCATCTAACTGCCAAAGTGCAGCAAACTGGTATCAATCAATCTGCCTGCATTCCCATGTCAAGAGGAGGCAATAAAGGGAGAGTGGAAATACCAACCTGCCATTAAGGCCAGTGCTGGGACAAGAACAATAAGTGCATTGACTGGTTGTTTTCTAGGACATGCTGCAAATGAGCCCATTTCCTGTGTGACGTGTTCATCTGCCGTACCTCTTCTTCAGCCAAAGCCGGGATGACATTATTGCCTCATCTCGAGCAGCAAATTGCTGAGCTCGGATTGTTCACAGAACTAAGACGAAGGACCACAAAACCTCCTGTGTGCAGGGAGGTTTTGAAAGACCACGACTGTTCAAAAAGCAGACAAACACAAAAGCGGCGCCAGCAAAATTTAAAATCACTAAATGATTGGGAGAATGTAGAGTTATGCTTTTGAACGAGGGGTTAGTCTCTAGTGACCTTGCTGCGTCAGGGTGGTTGCTCTCCTGCCCTCCTCCCACGAGCAGGTTGGTGCACAGGTTGGACTCGTCTCTCTGTTCTTCCCTTATGCCTCTCCCATGCAGACACTGCCGCACTGCCAGTTGACGGTATGTTGACAAAACTAAATTAACTTACACTAAGACAGATTCAAGTGGAGTCTCCTCGAGGTAAAGGCTCAAGCAGAGGTCCACCATGCCCCCTCCCTTCCTTCAGCCCCCTCTCCCTCCTTTACCAGGCCTGCTAACGTGCTCTCTTCCTCCGCAGAAGGGGAGCTGGAGGCAGAATGGCTGCAAGACGTAGGCTTGTCTACGTTGATCTCGGGAGCTGAAGAGGAGGATGGCCAAGCCCTGCTGTCCACCCTGACCCGAACTCAAGCTGCTGCCGTACAGAAGAGGTACAACACCTACACCCAGACCCTGAGGAAGAAGAACAAGCATACGGTCCGGGATGTTCGAGACATCTTTGGCACCAATGACTCTTCTGTAAGTAGCTAATGCATCCTGGAGAATGTGTTTGAGCTTAATTTGTATGCGTTTTGCAAGCAGCTCATCAAAGCTTCTACCAGCCAGGAAGCCCTTTTCTGCTGACAACGTACAGCCAGCCAGTAGCAGTTCCTGATGCTAAGTCCAGACTTTTAATGCTGTGTTTAGTACATTTGGAGAGGAAAGGAATGAAACCAAATAAAATAGATGGTGTGGGTTTGCAACTAACCCATAACACAACGTCCTATCTGTTGCCAGCCTTCCTCCTGCAATCTCCTATCAAGATTAACATTTACTCCTTTATTTTTTTGGAAATTGGTGAGTTACATTTGGCGGCGCTTCAAATTTTTGCTGGCTTCTGGGGACACTCACTATTTACTCAGCAGTATCAGCGGTGATGTAAAACTTCTCGTGAAGCTACTGGGGTTCAAATATGCATAAGCAATTAAACACCCACCGGCACGATTGCAACTGGTACACTGGCAGTTACAGTTCACTTAGGTAGCAAATGAAAATCTAATAACTGTTCATTTGCTTCAATGCTCAAAGCAACACGGCTGACTTCAGACATCACTCACGGTATCTTAAACGGGAGTTGTGTCTTACGCAAGCTCCCCTTTGAAACTAGTGTTAAAGTTCTTGCCATCACAAAACTCCAGGGAACTCTTTTTCATTATGGAGTTGCTTCGTCCTTTTCTATTTGTCCTACCTGCTCCTCAAAGCTTTAAATTCATCCTGGATTAATTTAAAACCGAAAATTGGGAAACAAAATGGTAGTTGTGATTTTAATATTACAAAGAGATAACGGTTGGGGGGTTAACTTATTTGTCTCCGATTTAAGTATCTGGGCTCTGTTGAACCTCTCACATATATCCCACAAACATATCCAGAAGCATCCAGTAGTTTCCTGTGGGTAAAATCTCTTGCATGAGAAATCACGGGGCACGTTCGCATGAACATTCAAAAGCCGATGGCACTTCTTATGAGATCGGCATGCTTCTGGTTCAAGTACCTGCAGACCTTAATACGTTTAAAATTGTTAAAAATTCAACTAAAGCTTAAGTTTCCTAATAAAATTCAATCAGCTAATTAAATGTTGTACCCGTTCTCTCCGATGGGCACATTATTGATCTGGTTTTGACCTGCTGATTTTTATGACCTGCCTGCTAAAGGAATCAGGAGCTTCAGAGCCCCTGCCCTTCAAATCCCTGTTTTACCTCCTCCGAGTTCTGCACTGGGGAAGTCTGAAAGATAAGCCCCAATAAGTAATTAAGGCTTCTAATTATTCTTCCCACAATATGCAGTTCTGCAGGGTGCTTATCTCAATGTCACACGCAGATAGAGCTGCAGAGCACACCATCACCTCCTCCAATGGACTGCGAAGGATTGTCTTTCTAAAAGCCTCCCGGGTTCCCCACACCCTTTCGGCATGACTGATGCTCCTATCTCTGCTGCTTCTTATGGGATTAGAGGAAAATTTGGGGGGAAAAGGAAACTTTGTCCTAATTATCAGCTCCTCGGGGATATACACACTGCAGGGGCTTTCCCGAGCAGTGCTCTGTCAGGCCCCTCTCGCTCTGCCGCTCTCTGGCCATGGCTCTGCAGCCATCCGTGAACCTTTGTGGAGAAAGAGATCTGCATTAAAAAACCACCCAGCCGAAAAAGAGAGGAGCAACAAGGGACAGGGAGGGGCAAATCTCAACAGAGCTGTGGGGAAGACGACTGCCTGAAATTTGTTTCCCCGTCCTGCTTTTTAGCTGGGAAGAGAAGAAGTGAACCTGTTGCAAACAGCAGAGCAGCTCTAATTGCTTCACAGGATTCTATAATCCTCCCCATTAGGAAGGTGGATTTACACCTCCTTCCCGAGAACCTAAGCATTGCAGGAGCCCCGAGGGGTGGGTCGCAGGACAGGTTAGTCTCTTGTGTGACTAATGATGAGAGGAAAGGTGATGAGCTCACTAAGGTCACTCGAGAAGAGATTTAGGGGCCGCTGAAGAGACATAAATCGTTGTCATCCGGAGGCAGGGAGGAGAGACTCACCCTAGTTTCTTCTCTCTGCTCTGAAAGCCTCAGCCAGAGGCTTTGCTGTTCCTGCCTGGTGGCCAGCACAGAGCAAAGGGTGCTTTGCCCTCAGCCTGCCTTGAGGTCCACCCCCTCAGGGCAGGACTCTTCCCTCAGCAGCCCAAGTGGATGGAAACAAACGGGAACAAAGCCATATTTCCTTTTTTTGTCTGGTGGTGGTTGGGTTTTATTCTTTCAGTTGCCCACCCTGGAAAGGTGCCGTCATCCCTGGGGGCAAAATGCAGCCCCTGTGGTACGTCACCCCTCCGAGATGGTGGAGCCTGCCAGTTGAGATGCCTCTGCTCTACTTCAGATCAGGCTACACTGACAGCCACTCTCCTGAGCTGGAAATTGGGTGGTTTATTAATCACAGTGGCCTGATTTTCCTTACTGCTGGGACCCCGCTGCTTCCATCAGAAGCTACTGCCTCTGCTGGAGCTCAAAACCTAGAAAAATCAAGAGCAGAAGATGAATCAGGGGGGAGGAAACATTGATTTTGTTATTGGAGGGAGGAAATGAAGTGTCGTGCTCATTACTAAAACCTCCTCAAGAGTTTTAAGAGCGTTTTACTTGAGCAATGCATGAGAAAATCATGTCCTAATCAAAGAAGAATCACTGACTAACCCAGAGCTCTTTGCATGAAAAGGCATTTGTGGTGGCAGTGCTCGGAAATACGACATATCCACAGCATGGGCAGCCTGCACCCTGACTCGAGCTGCAAGGCTGTCCTCCTCTGCCTTTACTTCCCTCAGCTGCAGGGCCAACAACGGAATTTGGTCGCTTTAGTGCTCCAATGATTTGTTTCTACTTCTTCTACAACTAAAGAACTCGCTACCTCACCTCAATCTTCTCCTTGCTCCTCTGGTTTCCTCTTCCCCTTGGAAATCCCTGTGTACGCTGGGCCAGTAAACACTGGGCTCATTGTTAGCGTTGGCCAGTGAGAACTAGCCAATGAATCAGTCAGAAACCAGGACCTGAGAAGTCTTGCCCTCACTGGAGCCCCAGCAGGATGAATAAAGCTGTCCCAATTTAGTTATGGACACGATTTGACTCTTGGGCTTTCACAGTCATTAAGATGTGAGCTTCCAAGGTTTTTTAATCTTTTTTGTTCACTAAAAAAATAACATGGATCTTTAAAATTCATGCAGTAAAAAGGTTTGATTCCCAGTTTCCCCTTTCTTTTTATCTATGGTTAAAAAAAAAGTGGGGGGATTGGTCCTGTTTGGAAAAACTTCACAAAAGAGACATAGATTTGTCTTTTTTCTACACTCTCGCTGTGGATGCTGGGAAATGAGGCCAAGCATAGGACATTTCTAGCTACTGGTATTCGATTGCCACCAGCTAGAGGGGCCGCAGGCTGCTGCCAGCGCTGCTGGGCGCAAAGCAGAGTCGTGCTGTCGGCTCCGCCGCGCTCAGCAGAGCCTGGTCGCCGCAGCGGCTTCACTATCGATTTCAGCCGTGTAACATGGTTGGAAGGTTTTTTTTTCCTTGATAAACTTGACTCGCTGTAAGTCTATTCTGAAGAGTGTCCACAGGGTCAGCCCTTTGGAGCAGCGAAGGCACATGAGCCCGTTGGTAAAGTTTACCATTAATTTCTCCATCTGGGTGTTAAACAGCACAGTAACTGTTTTTATGTCTGATTTTCCCAAATAACTTGGAGGATAAGACTGTAAAAAACAACTGCAACATTATTTCAGGCTTCTGATTGGAAGAGCACCCTGTCTTGTAAACACCTGACTTTTTTTTTAGCAGCCTGAATACTGCTCCCATGCCTTGGCTCCAAATGGGAAGGACAAAATTTCGGCCCTGGGGCATTACTGCTTGTTGACAAACAGCTGATTTAGCAACTGAGAAAGCAATTTAAAGAGCATTTTAAAGGGAGGCTGTTGTGAGCCCTCAGCTGCACATTCAGCTGGAAAGCTGGGGCTGCTCCATCAGCTTGGGGGGGTGAGGCAGCAGGTTGGGAAAGGGGGGGCTCCAAGGGCTCCCACCAGGATGCAAAGGACAGCAGAAAAAAGGCAAGACTAGTTTGGGACATTGTAGTTATTTTCACTGAGTATTTTTAAAATTCATGACCTTTTTTTTTTATACCCGAGAACATGCAGATGAGCTGCTACCACCCCGCGTACATACAAACACTCAGATTTGTCTTTAGGAGTTCCCAAACTGCCAAAAGAAAGGACAAAACTCTGTGACAGTGCTTGAAAGTCACCCCCTGGGCTCCTGAGCCCCTTCTGTGCTGTGCCACACGCACTTCCCCCTTTTCACACCGTGCACAATGATTCTGGAGCGGAAAGAAATTAATTTGACTATAGGAAGGTCTTTTATTCCCTAAAATTGTTCTCGCGGTTCACCAAAAAGGCGTTAGGATGTAAGCTATGGGAGGACATGGTCCATCAGTACTTTGCTGGTGCCCGAATCCCGGGAGGCGGTGAACAGCCTGGCTTCTGACAGGGAATATTTCTGACATGATTTTCAACACGTGTCGGAGAGTCGTCAAAAGGATTTGTGGTCAAATTGGTTGAAAGCAGGATTAGAATTTGACGAGGACCTCCCGCTGAGTGCAATTAGGTCCAGCAATTTACGGAGCTGATTCCAGTCATTATGTAGGAGAGCTGCAATGTTACCGACCTCCACAGGATCGAAACCTTCGCAGCCCGGGGAAGAGGAATTCTCAGGCTGGGTTGTGAAAAATGTGCGCTGGAAAATGACAACAGGTTGTTGAAACTTGGCAAACGGGTGTAAGCTGAGAATGATAACGCCGTTGCTTGACCTGCAGCACTTTGTGTCTGTAGACGTTTACCTTCACCGCGGTCTGATCATTTCTCCTTGCCTACCAGCCCACGTTTGAGACAGTTCCAGTGTCACCAGTTCCTTCTAATGGCATCCAGCTCCCCGGGCAGAAGCCGGTTTGGAAAGCAGTTAGCTGTGAGTATGCCAACGTGTAACGAGTGTTCTCTTCCTCCTGGGAAAATGATGGAGAGAAAGATCCTTGTGTGGTTCAGAGCTTGGGCCCCTCCTTCACGCTGCAGATATTTCCTTAATGTCGTTGTCAGCTTATTGTCATGCAGGAACCAAAGTTTCCCGTTCAAGGCCGGCGTTGTACGGACACAGACCTGCTGCCCTTGAGGCGTCAGTGTCTAAATTAAAGCACTGATCGTTGCAAGGCTGGGAATGCAAAAACAACTTCTTAGCAAAGTGGTGCAGAATTTATGTCAGCGGTTTGATTTGTGGTTCCAAATCGTGACAAGGAAGGCACGTATTTCCTTCACATTTCTGCTCCAGTACTGCAGATGCCACAGGTTCGGAAATTTAGCATCTTCCCAGTTTCTGCCCTATTATTCTGACCTGCTGATGGTGTTATTTTAGACACCCCTTAGACGCTTTGCTCTGACAGTGACTGGCAGCACTAATGAAGACAATAGGTCTGCCCTGCTCAGCCTCTGGGTATCTGTCAGCAGCCTTCCACAGGAACATCCATCTTTTAGTTTGAAAGCTCTTCCCACCACCACTGTTCAGGGCTTAACTCAAGGGATATTAATACCCGACTTCCAAAATAGTCCCTCTGACCTTTACCTCTGCATATAGAGCCCAGACAATTTCCTTGGTTGCAAAAGCTGCTCTGCTGATCCCTCTGCTCCACAAGCAGAACAAACAAGGAACTAAATGGCCCGGGGTGCCATGGACAACCAGTGGCTCCAAGTCCAAGGGTGGACGCTTGAGAGAGATGGAAAACATCTTAAATAGCCTGGCCACGAGGTAACACCTAAGGCCAAGTTCAAAAGCAGATGTGGCTGCATAACACACTTAGCTTGTTCATAGCAGACTTGCAAAATAGAATGTGGCAAAAAATATGGAAGTCGCTGTGTCTGTAAAGGCAATGATTTGGAAACCACAGGACATGCATGTGCTTCTAATACATGCAACGCTTTTTAATTGGCTTGTTGATTTCCACAGCTTTTGAACGCACATAGGTCATGTTAGTAAACTCTTCTCTGCAGTCCTGGGGGCTGAAATTTTACTTCACTCGCAACGAGAATTATGATTCTGTTCCAATTATGTGAGTCCAGGAGCTTGACCTTAACGGCAACCTAAAAATTGTCCTGAGATGTGAGAGGTCAGTCATGAAAGGTAGAACTAGTGTGTGTGATCACGCTTTGGACTCCAAGACAACAGGTTATTTCTGTACTCGATTGTACCGAATTCAGAAGTTCTCCTCTCGGACCCCCTAATTTCAGGAGGTGACTAAATTTTAGAGTAGAGCAATAAGTCATTTTGCAATATCTACCAGAAATCCCAGCAGACACACTGTTTTTCAAACTGGGAGATTGTACATTGCATCCAGTTTTGGTGCTACACACCTAAACTAGCAACTCTGAGAAATCTATGTATGGGAGCAGCTAAAAGATATGCACAATGTCCCATGATGGTAAATAATTAATAGTGACCTGAGAAACTGTGCCTACAGCATTTTTCTGTCGGGAACTTCTATTTTCAGTTGTTCGTTAGGGAGTTTGCTGGCCTGGGTAGACAAGGATGGAGTACAAAAACTTGATCATTCCTGATAAACAGGAAGCTCCAGCTTGACTGACTTTCTCACAAAGAGCAACAAGTTAAATAATCCAAAATGAAAATTGGGATTTTATTTCTAAGGGGTTATTTCCTCCAGACAAAACAGGAACGTGCTGTGGTTTACACTGAAATTCCTCTTCGAAGCACTTCCTTTATTATTTTCTCAAGATTTTTGTCATCTTGGTTCAATTTCTGTAATGCCTCTGTACTAGATGCAAGCACACACTCAGCATTCATATATCATTTCCCTCATTTTCAGCTAATAGCTGTCTAGACTGCGGACTAGATAAAGGCAGCCCATCCGTAACAGAAGAGCTCTCCTATGAGGTCTCTTTCTCAGAATCCATTACGGTCCTTCCAAAAACTCAAGAACGGCCGAAAAACCAGAGGTTCAAAAAGGAAGACTCTGCTTTGCCTGTAAGTTTGTTCTCAATATATTTCCTCAATCATTCTTTTTAACGTGGTGATTTTCTGCTTTGTGCCCCTGGAAATTGGAGCTTGTTCATCACAGAATCACAGAATCATTTTGGTTGGAAAAGACCTTTAAGATCACAAAGTCCAACTGTTCCCCCAGCACTGCCAGGTCCCCACTGACCCCTGGCCCTCAGCACCACCTCGACACAAGGTCTGGGAAACCCCTCCAGGGATGGGGACTCCACCACTGCCCTGGGCAGCCTGTTCCAATGCTTGACAACCCTTTGGGGAAGAATTTTTTCCCAATATCCAACCTAAACCTCCACTGCTGCAACTTGAGGCCATTTCCTCTCATCCTGTCACTTGTTACCTGGGAGAAGAGACCAACTCCCACCTCACAGATGAATACGTGTAACAGTCCACAAACACTGCATCATCCACACATTTTTCCTCATAGCCATAAACAGCAGTTACTGGCACTAAAACTAGCTATGATTTTCATTCCTGGTCTGTTTTCCAACTCCATCCCCCCAAGGATTATCTGCCTTCGTTAACATATGGATTTAAAATTGCTTCACAGATGGAGGGAGGAAAACAAACCTTAGTCCTGCAGCAGGACTGGATGTCTCCAGTCAGTATTCAGTGCAGTTACACTAGAGGAGATACTACATGAATGGTTATACGGAAGTTTATCATATCATATCATATCATATCATATATCATATCATATCATATCATATCAATCATATCATATCATACCATCTGACCCAGACATACACTGAGGGTTACCTGGAATTATTTCTTGAAGTCAAGGAAGTAAATTTTCTACTTCCACCAACCCTCAGAACTTCCATTACTGAAAACTGGAGCATAGGTTTGTGCTTCAGATACCACCTTTTCAGTGAAATATAAATTATTTGGAGGCATTTCCTGAATGTTACAATGTCCTGAGGTCCTAAACTAATCCGAAATGGTTACCATCCACAAAGACATTGAATTCTCTGAGAATTATCCATTTGTCCACCTCAGGCACCACCAAAGTAAAACCTGAGATGCAAAGTAAACTTCCATGTTGAAAGGAGGGATAAGACACCAAGTAGACTTCAACTGATGTGAAATCCCTGAGCTTCAATGTGCCTATTTTTTATTGTGGTGGGAATAACTTGATGTCCCATGGAGAGTATGGATATTACTGCATTCATCAGGATTTGGGCAAACCAACAGTTCATCCTTGCTCCTTGTAACAGCAAACCCAGGACTCCAGTCTGCACCACAACACACACAAATTGTTCTCTGCAACAGCTCAGACAATTTCCAGTTGATAGAGCAAGGAAACTGGTGACAAACAGAGCACAGAAGATGCCACATTGAATATCATGGACCTGTGGATGCATAAGTGACTAATCTTAGAGAAGGCCAGTGCTGTGCTGGAGAGGAACTATTCTGCCCGCAGGACATCCTTTTATGTGCTGGGACGAGTATACGAGGAATCACAGAATCACAGACTGGCTTGGGTTGGAATGGACATTCAAAGCCTACCCAGTCCAACCCCCTGCAGGGAGCAGGGACAGCTGCAACCAGAGCAGGGTGCTCAGAGCCCCAAGGGCCAACCCGACCTGCAACGGTGCCAGGGATGGGGCTTCTGCCACCTCTCGGGGCAACCTGGGCCAGGCTCTCACCACAAATACACCAGGTCCTCACAGACAGACAGTTCTGAATAAAGTCAACAGTCGCAGCTGTTGATGTTGGCATTTCTCTTACTTCATGTGCTGCCACTCATGGTAATTGTTTTTACCCATAATGCCTCAGACTGTAATGGGTCCCAGCAAAATAATCACCTCTTACTCTGTTAGACAGAGCGACCAGCCACCTATGCGCTGAAGGACTGTCCCTCCTTCCTCGAGGTGGGCCCACAGGGCCAGGCAGAAGCCTACACAACATCATACCTTCCCCAGGGCAGGTCTGACACGTCAATACAACCAGCATCACGGCTGGCATAGACTGGGCTGCACCGACAGACTATATATCATAAATGGTCATTTTTTCTTGGCAAACATACCTTTTCTGTTTCCTCTCCGAAAATATACATACGTGGCGGCATCTTTTTCTTATTTTCAAGATGATTTATTGCGCTTTGGTTGCTTTTGGGTTTTTTGCATCACTGGCACTAAAATGCATAGATATTCTTCAGCATTTATGTGTCTTCAGAAAACTATCCTCCACGTGGCTTTTGTGACATTAAGTCTCAGCGCAGCAGTAACGCTGGAGTTGCGGCATTCTGGGGAGGGAAGATTCTGGCCTAAAATGCCCCAGACAGGGAGGTAAATTAGTTACTCCATCCCCTGCACTCTTTCTCCCCCAATTATGATTAACCCCTACTGAAAGACCACATGCAATGGGATGTAGGAAGTTCTATCCGACGTGAGCTAGATGTCCTTTGTCTTCTCTTAGTTTTGAAATCTGGTGGAAGTTTAATTCTTTTTTAATTTGCTGGTTTTCTTAATCTGTTTGACTGGCTTCATCAAAAGATGGGTTAAACCTCCTGGGTCCAAACCCCTTAAAAAAGGGAGGATTGGGCTGAAATCCCCAGAAGTAAAACCTTATGAAAGGCTGGGTTTCCACTTAGTCCCCTCAAGGGAGGAGATGATTTGTAATGCTATTTATTTATCCCTCTGACTAACAATTACTGGTTTCAATTATGATTAAATTAAAAAAAACCATACAATACCAAAGATTCACAGCTTTCGAAAAGCATGTTTTTGACTATAACTTTGTTATTATGTCTAACAATTATGTCAAGAGCTGATGGATATTTGCTCTTTTTGACATTCGTACAAATGCTTCTGTCATGACGCAACATTCCTGGCTCCGGTCCATGACACTGCAGTTACTAAAATATGTAGACATTTTCGCATGCCCCCAAATTACTAAGTACCATTAAGTTCAAGCCTACTTGAATAAATTATTTCTTAGCTGCTGGGAGTCCTGTTTCTAAGCCCAAATGCTTCTTCAGTAATAAAAAGTACCAGTAAATTGTCAGGTTGGCATCAGGACTAAGTGATTTTGCTCCTGGGCTTTTCCTCAGATCTTTAGTTTCAACTCTTCTAGAAGTCCTCATAAATTAATAGTAATATGCAAATTCAATTCATTACACACACACACGCACATGCACACACACGCACATGCACACACACACAGAGGTGATTGATCATAGAATTATTTAGCTCAGAAATGACCTTTCAGATCACCGAGTCCACCTGTTAACCCAGCACTGCTCTTTGGTGTTACCCATCTACCCCAATATGAGTTCCTATCACACACGGGTCTCTTTCCAAAAAAAAAGTTCACTTCCTGTAATTTTTGTGCAAATAAAGATGCGACCCATCTCTACTGTAGAAATTCATCATTCGGAAAAGCCGGTTTGGATTGACAGAGGTTGGAGACCTCTCTCCTGAAGATATGAAGAAGATCCGCTACCTCTCCCTGATTGAGCTAACGGCCTTCTACGACGCACTGGGGGTGGAGCTGAAGAGGAACCGCGCAGAGAGGGTGCGGGGACGAGGTACTGTGCTGTGACATCCCCACAGCAGCCACCTGGGCGCTGCTCAGTGACACGAAAAAGATATGTACAAGGTTATGTTTCCTCTTTTGTTGTTATTGTTTTGAAGAAAACGGTCTGTTTGGAGTCCCTCTGACCATACTGCTGGAGAATGATCAAAAGAAGGTTCCTGGAATAAAAGTTCCCCTCATCTTCCAAAAAGTGAGTATAACTCAGCCTGCTTGGCCAATAACATTTACTTTTTCATCATTTGCATTGACATTCAGAAGAGTCACAGAATCACAGAATCATTTAGGTTGGAAAAGCCCTTCCAGCTCCTCGAGTCCCCCCGTTCCCCCAGCACTGCCAGGTCCCCACTGACCCCTGGCCCTCAGCACCACCTCGACACAAGGGCTGGGAAACCCCTCCAGGGATGGGGACTCCACCACTGCCCTGGGCAGCCTGGGACAGGCCTGGACAACCCCAACAGGGAAGAAATTGTTCCTTAGGGACAACCTCAACCTCCCCTGGCACAACTTGAGGATGTTTCCTCTCAACCTGTCGCTTGTTCCTGGGGAGAAGAGACTGACCCCCACCTCACTCCAGCCTCCTGTCAGGGAGTTGTGGAGAGCCAGAAGGTCTCCCTGGAGCCTCCTTTTCTCCAGGCTGAACCCCCCCAGGTCCCTCAGCTGCTCCTCAGCACACTTGTGCTCCAGACCCTGCACCAGCTTCGTTGCCCTTCTCTGGACACGCTCCAGCCCCCAGTCATCAGATAAACGAAGGTGCAGACCTCACAGACTTGAAGGGGTCTACAGTTTGTCTGTCTGTATGTTGTGGTTTGAGAACCTGTAACAAGAAGCCAAAATTTTCTCCTTTTGTGTTTTTTATCTACGGTGGGGACCTCTTTCAATTTTTATGATTATATGATACCATACAGGAAATGTTGGGAAACAAACAAATGGCTTTTTGTTTCCCTTTGTCTTTAAATTAGAGAGACATGCAAAAATGTCTGTGTGAGTGTGTGAGTGTGAGTACGTGTGTGAGTGTGCGCGGAAGTGGCAGAGAGGAATTTAATTCCACATGAATTCAAACTGCAACTATTACGTGTTTCCAGAATGGAGGTGGTACCTTCTCCTTGAGGGTTGTATGACAAGACGATGCCATTTATCTGAGCCATTTCAGTGACGTCGAGTGGCTGCCTTGGAGACAGGCAGACAGGCGCAAGCACACATGCAATTACACATCTTTACATGGACTCAAAACTACTACCCATTTCCCTGTAAATACCCACGAAAGGGGACAGACTGACATGACTTGAATATTTAGGTGACTTAGCAATCAGCTCCACAGCTGCCCTGTCAAGATATGATGGGAAATTAGAAGGGTCCAACAGCTCGGGCAAGAAGCAGAGCTCGTGGTGAAAACCCAGAGCTGTGTGAATAAATGCTAGGAAATTATTTTGGTTTTCTCCCTCATTCTAAATGATGTTAAATCAAAACATATTTATTTTTTTATAAAGAATTGGAGTGGAAAACCTATTCCTCTATTCATAGAAATTTCAAAATAAAATATCCTGGGATCAATTTCTAATCTAAGTTCTCAGATCCCAGAAATGTATGTTATCTATAGACCTCTCCATTGTGCTCCTTGGGGAAAAACTTAAACATTTCCATTTCTCAGAGGTTAATTTTCCCTCAAAACACCATTGTGTTTTACCCGCTGTACCTGCCCTTTCATTACCACATTTCTGGGTTAATTGTTCCACAGCCGTGCCAAGTCTCAAATCAAGGACACGGGGGCCTGATGCATTATCAGCTTCCCGTGCTCAGCATGCGCCGCGTTTCAGGGTCAGGGATATGGAGAACAAATCAGGAAGGTTTATTTACACGAGCTAGCTTGTCTGCATCAGCAAATCACAGAGAAAGGTTTTCAAATTAGTTTCAAGGATACCTAGACTGAAAAAGTTAACAGCATGTTTAAGTGCTTCTGAGTATTTTTCTGTGTTTTGCTGGTTTTTTCCCAGTTGCTGCTCAAGCTTGAGGAAACAGGTTTAGAAACCGAAGGAATTCTCCGGGTGCCTGGATCTGCCTCCAGAGTCAAGGTATGCCCTCGTGCCCGTTTTCTGTCTCCTAGACCACAGACCCTATGTAAAATAACACCCACGAATCCACACTGGTGTGTGTAGCTCAGCACTTCTGTTCCTACCAGCGAAAGGTCAGACCGGATCCTGGGAATGAATAAATCACAGGACATGTGGGCTAAAGCTTTGCGTTTGTCCATGGTCTATATAAAGCACGGGCTGGACGTTGAATGCAGCTTTTCTCCACTAAACACTGAGGGATGCTTTCAGTTTGTCTGTCGTCCAAAAATGCCGTGATCTTACCTCTGGTTTAATTTATTTCAGAACTCCAGAGATGCTAAACTGAGCGAAACCTCAGATAAAGATCTCATTCTCTGTGATTTTAAACTTGCTGTCGCTTTATTTCTCATCTATCTTGGGTGAGCTCACATTTCCATGTTCCAGATGAGAGACACTTGGCCTCTGCTCACTGTTTGGCAGCCTCAAGTGTTGTGCTTTCACGGGCTACAAACACGGGGATGGCTGGTACCCAGTAACCTGACAACGTGGTCCTGCTGTTGTTCCTCCTGACTGACTTGATTCCAGGAGCTGGAAGCCTTTGGCAGAGACCGATTAGGAAAACTATTTTTTTTTCTGCCCTTAGTGACGTCTACCTCTTCCCCAGATTTGTCTTTGTTCTAGGCAGATTTTTTGGGTCTGGGCTTGCTTTCCCAAGCAGGACATTCCCACACCGTGGCAGCCCCATAAATTTTGGGGGGTGTTAAAGATCAAGGAGCTGGGGATCATCAAAAGCAACCGTACAAGCAATGGCACTAGGTGAAACACACTGAAGATGGGTGGGAGCATCCCAGCTCCCTTTGACTCAGCACCTTGCAAAGTGCCTCATCTCATGGAAGGGAGCTCCTCGTTGGGCCTGTAGCCTTCGTCTGCCTCATTTTTCTTTTCATACAAATACTTAAAGTATTATTTCACACAATCTCAATTTTTCCCAGCCTCACAGGGGAGGAGAAGACGCAGCAGTGCTGTGCTCTGATGAAATAAATTAATATTCTTTACATACCCTGTGCTGTGTCTTGCTCACTCCTTATTCGCAACCTATAGCCAGGGAGCTGCTATGAGACAGGACTTTGTCTGCAGCTCTGGTGGTAAATTAAACTGCCCATATGAAAGGTTTAAATTATTTGAGTTTTGGCTTCATTTAAGTCAGTCCAACAAGCCAACCAGCAAGAGATATTTTTTTTTTCAAAGCAGCTCCAAATTTCATCCTTCAAAGCCCTCATACATTATTATGACATTAGGATTTGAGGGCATTCCAGTTTTATTTCAGTCCTGTCTGGAGAAAGAAAAGGCGTATGGAAGTGATTAAACGTTACTCTGCTGTAAAACAAAGGATGGGGATAAAAATACAAGTTTTCCTCTGTAATCTGGTTTGTAACAAAAGCTCCAGTGAACGAAAAATGTATGAGAGTCTACTGTGGGATCAGTCACGTCTAAAAAACAAATGGCAAAAAAGTTTTTAAAAGTACTTGGGTGCATATATATATGTATAAATATATATATATGTATGCATATGTGTATCTGGGGGACGAGGGGAGTGTTTAAAATAGCCGTGCAGGCTTGCCTGTGTGGAGATATATATATTAAATGTTTATGTTTCAAAAGCCTTGCTTTCTCTTTCCTCGGCTTGTTCCCAGCTCTCAGCAGGAAAATGTGGAGTAGTTTTTCTGTCCTCTCGTGCTTTGGATGAGGTGAGGGTTCCTGTTCCACATTTCCCTGTCAGGTACCAGGACAGAATGTAATCCAGCTGTGGGTATGGGTGTGAACACAGAAAGCCCAGATTACCCCCGCTGAGGTGTGCTGGTAAAAACGAGATTGTGACATTATATACCAAATCCTGAATGACTTTCGATTGCCTTTTGTGCCAACCATTCCCCTTCATTCTGTGACCATATTTGACGTGTAATTTCCTTCCATTCATGTGAGACATGGCAAACAAAATTCATTTTTAAGAGCTTTTCTGTCTGAATGGACTAAACTTTTTTTTTTTTGTGTGTGGAATATTAAAGCACATTTGACACAAGTATGATCCAAAACCTGAATGTTAGCTACAGATATACTTTGTCATAAATGGTCCCACAAAAAGCAGCAACAAACTTCCTACGGGTAAGGCTGTGCTTGGCCAGCAATAATTGTGAAAGCCGTGTTAATTATGGATATCCTCCTATTACAATAGTGTCCTGCACTCTTATTAACCCAATAAATTTCCGAGGAATGTGCGTTTTCCAAGCAGTGATCTGGGTTTGAAGCCAAACTCTGCTCCTACAGGAGCCTTACTGAGTATTTCCCACTCACCTACGTGTGTGAACCATTGACCAGTGACCCCCCCAGAACTAAACCCACCTCTGTTACAGAGCGAGATGTGGATACTGGAGAACAAGAGGATGAAACGGGCACTGAAAAGGGTACAATCAGTTCTGGCTTAGACCCCTCTTGTGGTTTTTGAGGGGTTTTTTGGACATATATTAAGTGGAGGGTTTCTGTCAGCAGTGGTTTGATACCTTTATTTTTCTACAAAGTGATCAAATCTAATTCTAGCTACCCTAAAAGCAAACATCCTTCCCAAGACAGGAAGACCTGCAGTTAAAGCCATTTGCTCAAGGCCCGCGGACCCAAATGCCAGCAGACCATCTCACAAGCTCACCAACAGCGAGGAACAAACACAACCCCTTTGTGATTTAAGGGTCAAACCCTCTGGAGAGTGTTTTAAACAAAAAGAACCGCTGTGCTAAAAATCCAGTTTAACGACATTTTCTGTTTCTGGTTTGAAACTTGCCTGTTGTTTGCGATGGGATTTCTGAAGTGATCTCAAACCACCGGGTCAGAAGCCATGACTAAAGGTCAGATGTTCCTTTTCTCTTCCAGAATCTCCATCAAGAGCTTGAGGCAAAATTTTATGAAGACACTTTTGACTGGGACCAAGTACGAAATAACGATGCAGCAGGACTGCTGAAGATGTTTATAAGAGAGCTCCCGAGCCCACTCTTCACCGTAGAGTATCTGCCTGCTTTCATCACGCTAGTGGAAAGTACGTGGAAAGGGAGTTAGTGTGGACTGATCTAGATAAAATGTAGTAGTAGGCACCACATTTTTTTTCTCTGTCTGAAGTAGAGAGAAAAAAACATGGAGCTTTTTCTCTCTCTAAAGCAGAGAGAAAAAAATGGCCCAGTGCATTACCTAAACGTATGACCACAGAAAGCTTAGGGCAGTCGAGTTGTGTTTTCAGTGTACATAGAGCCTCCCATTCGCAGGACGTTCTGTTCACCTCTCCTCCAGGAGGAAGGTGGTAGTACCTTGCCTTACCTACTGACTTCATTGCAAACCCACTTGAGCTAGGACAGAGTGAAACTATCAGGATGGTGAAGTCATTAGGCAAATCGGTACAGAAAATTTGCCAAGTTACAGCCAAGTTTTCAGTGTCTCCGTGAGGTAAAGGGCACAGGGAGGTGACACCCTTCCTGTAACCCTCACATACCTGAGAGTGCTCCTCGTGAGTCCCAGTTACGGTCGCTGAGCAGTTGTGAGGAGATGAGTGAACAGGAGGTGTCTGCGCAGAATAAAGTAACTGGGTTCCCTACAACAGGGAATTCCCCAACCTGTGGAACAGGTCCACAACTCCCACTCTTTTTCCTCCAAACCTCTCTCATCCACCCTGAGTAGAAGCAAATGAGAGTTATTCTTCCCATCTTCTCCACGCCAGCTCTTCTAGTTAGCATTGCACAGCACCAGTACACACCAACTGCTGAAAACATGACGGTATTTTGTAATTGATCTACATTTGTCTAGAGCACTAGATTTGGGACAAACACTTTTCAAAAAATATTAATTATTCATATTCTTAGAAATCTCCAAGATCAAGTTACAACTACAAGCTTTGCATCTGTTGATCATGCTGCTGCCTGAAGCCAACAGAGACACAGCCAAGGTAAGTTCTTTGTTTGCTATCACCTGCCATCTGTGGTGCTTTTGACTTTTAAATGAGAGACACTTCCTTTTTCTAACAGTCAGTGTGTTTTTTATCATTTCCTTGAAAAGATGTTCCAAGGTCCTGGCTGTCATTTCTTTTACAAGCAATTAAGAAATAGTTGCTGGAGGTATCCAGCTGCTAGTGTCAGTAAACGGCTCCAAGACTTCACTGACTGAAGCATCTGCTTCAAAGAGGCATGTTCCTCCCATAGTTTGGAAAAGGAAGGTCCAGTTTCTGGGGTTTCTGTATAACTGGAATTCTCCAGCATGAAGTTAAATGAGAAGGTGAGCCCCGGGAGCTCACCTAGTGCACTCCCAGTGGTGAAGGGCTTCCAGGGCACTGCACCACTCTGGAGGAGGTAGTCTGCATAAAAAACCCCAAAACGTACATCTGTAGCGCGGATGTCAGCACCTCAGCCTGTCTGCCTTACAAACCCATGCCCACCTCCCGATACAGACACCGTGGCTACAAGCATTTGGGTGCTCGGGAGCTCCTAGACGCGGCTGCAGCACATCCTCACCCTCAGAGACGCCGGCTGCATCTTTGGACTTGTTTCCACATAAAGGAAACCTGGGTCAACAAGGTGCCTGGGAGCTCCCAGACATTTCATCAGGACCCTGCAGGTCCTCCACTTCCGAAAGTCCCCCACTTCTGAAAGTCCCCCACTGGTCAGTTTAGATACAGCTTTACGAGTCCAGGTGCCTTCTTTACCCATATATATTTATGCAATCACAAGGGCCAAGAACAACAACTCTCTTTAAAACATCTGGAGGACTACCAGGGCTCTGTGAAGAATGAGGTTTATTTCTTTTTCCAAAGTCCGTATCAATATAGACAGACATATTGATATACTTAAAACACATACTATGTGAGTAGTCTTAAGTCTTACGAGGCTTTTATACAAAGCCAGAAGTGATGACAAACCTGACCGCATCTCTCCTCGCTATCTGTAATGAGATTTTAGGACTTTCTCCAACAGTTTCTGTTTTGTAATTCCTGGGTTTGTAAAAATGCTTTAGTTGCAATGGCAGGGTACAAAGACGGTGGTTTTAACAGCGGGTTACTGCAAAAGGACTCATCGGCAGACCCCTACTCTAACCACGGCTGCAATCCGTCCTCTTCAGTCACTCAAGGAAAACTCTGAATCAGTTGCCCAAAAGGGAAATGAGTTTCCTTTGACTCTGCCAGGCATGTGCAGAAGTGACGTCAACGACCAGCCACTGAGCTCTTCTTGCTTTCATTATCCCAGAATAAAATTTTGGGGGTTGCTGGCAGAAATTCCTCAGATCGTATCACATATGGGACTGGTGCACATTTGGACAGAGGCTGATCACCCTGGTGACCGTGATACAGAAAGCCTTGGCCAGATCAAAATGAACACGTAGTATCAGAGTAATCCAAATCAGAATGAAAAAAACCCTAAATTTCACCCCCAAGTGCAAATATAGCAGCTTTCGAGCCAGACGTGTTGGTGCATTTGAAAACACAGCACTTAGAAGTGAAATATTTGGTGAGACTCGGCATAACACGAGTTGTTTTTCCAGGCCTTTCTCCAGTTCCTGAAGAAGGTGGTTGCTAATGAAGGGAAAAACAAAATGAACCTGTGGAATGTCTCGATGATTGTTGCACCAAACCTCTTCATCTACAAAGGGAAACGTGCGAACCACCAAGAAATGCAAGCGGCCGCCACCACAGCTCACATTGTGCGGCTCTTAATTCGGTACCAAGACATCCTGTGGACAGTGAGTAATGCTGGTTCCCTCTTCATGGCTCCAGTACAGGGAAATACTTTGCTTTAAGCAGCAGTCTTGTAAAAATCAGAGTAAATTGACCTTCCTAGAAGAGTTAGCTATTCTTCGGACGCTGGCTGGAGTATTCTGTATCTAGAAGGAGATAGGGTGACACAGATACCTCTGGATGGAGATCTACCTCACCTAAGACATCCATTATAGCACAAATTGCCCTCTGCAGGTACCTGTCATAGAATCACAGACTGGTTTGGGTGGGAAGGGACCTTTAGAGCTCACCCAGTCCAACCCCCTGCAGGGAGCAGGGACATCTGCAACCAGAGCAGGGTGCTCAGAGCCCCAAGGGCCAACCTGACCTGCAATGGTGCCAGGGATGGGGCTTCTCCCACCTCTCGGGGCAACCTGGGCCAGGCTCTCACCACCCTCAGCATCAACAATTTCTTTGTTCTCTCTAGTGTGAATCTCCCTCTTTTAGTTTAACCCATCACCCCTTGTCCTGTTGAACACACACCTATCCCGCACCATAGATTGTACAGAAGAACACACAGGAGAATGGTTTAATCGAGACACTTCGGTGAGATATCTAAACTTGAATGGTATTAAACAACTGTTAAAGTCTAGCCCACAAGACTATGGGCCAAAAGTGTGTACTACTTGGTGGACATCTGAAGGTTGGCATGAAGATGACAACAGTCTCAGCTCGTTGCCTCATAACAAGGAGGGTATGATGGGGACTGTAAAGACTACTCAAGGCCAGGTTAGAGAAGGCTTTGAACAACCTGGTATAGTGGAAGGAGTGCCTGCTCACTGCAGGGGGGTTGGCAGTAGACGAACTTTAAGGTCCATTCCAACCCACACCAGTCCATTATTCTATGATTCTAATAAAGCTCTCACAACTGCAAACATCAATAAAAAGTTTCATACAGTAGGAAAAATGATCTACAGTTTCACCAGAGGAGTAACTGTGGGTGGTTAGAGGGAGTGACTAATCGCATATATCTTCTGGGAACAAATAGAGCTTCTGCTGCCTAAAATTTGATGCCGTTCTAGACCCCCAACACCAATGTTATGGGGGAAAAAAATACTGTATATTCTCAGCTCTGGTTTCCTCCCTTTAGGTCCCATCCTTCCTGATTTCCCAAGTGAGAAAAATGAATGAGGCAGCAATGAGCAACAGCAAGAGGCAGCTGATGTTTGACAAAGGAGTGAGAAAACTTCTGAGGAGAAAAACTATGGAAAGGGAGAGACCCGAAAGACCAGAGGTGTGATAAAAAAATTATAATTTTTAAGGGTACCTTTAAGTAGCCTCCCTCCTTTCTTACCCCATAAAACCTTCTGGGAGCAGGGAGGAAAATTTGCCATGCACAATAAGCTGACTTGGGAGCTCTCTTGAAAGACGTGCTTCCCAGACCAGTATCATGGTTAGACAAAGCTTTGGGGATTGATCGAGAGAAGGTGAGGAAGGCAGGATGATTAGCTGTTACAACCACACGCTGGGTTTGTACCTGTTCTGTAAGAAAATGGTTGTGTGTGGACTGTCCTGGGCAGCAGTGACCTGCAGATATTCAGCAAACACATGGATCTGCGGTCAAGTGGTAGGATGGTCCATACCAGGATTAATTGCACTGACCCATGCCCTTTTCCAGGCCACTCATTATTCTCCTTGCAAGCTTTACATCTACAGCTTTGCACTAACTTCCCAAGCAGAGAGAAGATCCAGGCTGACCCCCAAACTGGGTCTAAATTTTAAGAGCCTAATGAAGTAGTTTGTGTGGTTATTTCCCACATAGAGGATTGTCTGGAGGATTTCCAGAGCTCCAGGAGCAGTGCAGACTTAGAAAAGTCTGATATAAAAACCTTCTTTTGGAGGTTTTAAAGGCATCGACTTTTCTCCACTGCCTAGATACAGAGCTTAGGAACTTAGCCGGGGTACGCTACCTCCATGGACACCTAAAATTAACTTACCTATTAGGTGTAACAGAGAATTTGGGCAACAAAGGATGTTGCATACACAGTCCCTACAGCAACTTCTCTGTAGTATTTCCATGTAGTAGTAACTACCTTTAATAACCCGGAAAGAACGTCTTTGGAGTCTTCCATGGAGGTTTGGTGAATTTTAAGAGAAGTAATCGAGGAATTGGTTGAGGACTCTACAGTTAGTGAAAAATAGTCTTGAAGAACAAAAAAGAAATTAGGAGAATAAGGCACCTAGCACAGACAACAGAGAAAACACAGATGGGAACAGGCTGGGAAAAAGTAGGAAGAGAAACGAAAGGTATGAATTGTGAATCCACATTAATTCAGCTTTTTGGAGAATTCATTTGCCAGCACGGACTGAAATACATGGTGGGTAGGACAGACATTTGTGCTGCAGATGGTGACAGAGGTGTCTGTTTAAAATGGTGGTGTAGACCACTGTGTTCAAAACTGGACTTACCCGGGATGGAAGATAGTGAGAGCTCCTGAGGAGAGTCAGTTACCGCAGGCATTGCACCTTGGGGAAGACAAGTTCATTGATTTCAGTAATTGCCTGTGCATCTAATAAAAACGAGACCAGCCATGGCAGGTAGCTGACATATGGAGGGTAAATTGGAGACAAACTTGGTTTGGATAACTGAGTTGAATTTGAGAGCACTTAACACAGACCCCGGGTCTCAAATATTCTCAATTACCCAGGGACAGAGACTGGAGAGACTATTGTACTCTGCTCAGCATGGGATTAACTGGATTAGAACTGGAATGCAGACCTTGCTAATTGATTTATGTGTCATTAATCATGGAAGAGTGCATAGACTTGTAGATGATTGTCTGAACCCCACACAAGGTCAAATTTCAAATGACCAGAAGCCACACGGTACTGGCGTGTTTTACTGTACATACACTTCGACCGAGTCGAGGCTGTGGGAAGTGGAAACAGAGAACAGCATCTTCTCGCCTCAGGAGAATTTGGTCTCTAAAAGGAAGAGCAGATATTCCTAATCACTTTTATGTGTTTTCAAATGAGCAGATGCTTCACTGACCAGCATTGACAGAAAGATCTTAAATCTGAGATAACAACTTGACTCAATAGTACCGCCAGCAGTTGAAATTCAAGGGCTGTAATTTATTCTGCATCGATGTGATATTTACCAAGAAGTTTCTGTCTTTGTGTTGTATCTCATTATACTGTATCTACAAATTTCCATTTGTGTGACTTGTAAATGGGTATTTTTGAATAAGCAAGTGAATCCAGGTCAGTCACCAGCCTCCAAAGGGTTGCACGAATGGAGTTAGAACAATCTTTGCCTCAGACTGACTCTACTGACCGTTGATTTTAGGGAGCCGTCACTTTTCCCCCTTACCTGCAGTCCGACATACCCGAGGGGGTGATCAGAGTTTATGCTCCACTGCATTCAAAAGTCTCCATGGCAATTCAACTCAACAGCCAAACAAAAGCCAAAGACATCCTGGCCCGATTCCACTGTGAAAACAGGTGGGTAACTCGGAACACTCCGTTTTTTCCTGAACAATAGTGTCAGAACCGTTGACAAATAGATTGTTCCCTTTTCAAAGGCTCATTGTGTTACAGGCGCTCCTTCTCCGAGTCTAAAACGGCTGATTTATGGTTACGCTGGTCAATGACTTTTTAACCACTGATTTGATTCTTTATATTTCACTTAATAAGCGGCTCCTGTATGGAATCAATCCGCCCTCTGTTACGCCACTATTAAAAACACACAGTTTATAGACTTGCTGCACAGAGAGCCCAGAGGGATTGTCCTACGCCTGCCCATAAACTGTTAACGTTTTTATTGCTGCAAGGTAATAATTATTAACAGCTATGGGAAATGGCAAATGGTATCTGAAAGCCTTTTCTGCAAAGTCTTCCCACGTTACCGCAGAATTCTGGTCTTTAAATAAACAGTAAAAAATAAAGAATGGCAGGTTTAGGTAACTGTGACGCAGCGATTTACCCCTCCAGCCATGCAGCGTTCTGCAGCGCCCCCTTTGGTGGGAGTCCTTGGTTTTGGTAAGTTCGCAGGGGCAAAAATAGCAGGTTTTGGAGGCTGCAAAGGCAGCGGTTCTAACAGAAAGACAGACTGAAGGTTTTTTTCCATCCTAGCCACGGATCATCGCAGAACACAAGAGGCCAGACCCAAAGTTTACATGAAATTGGAGGAAATATAGGTAGGTGTCACTTTTGAAAATTCAATTCTGAACATCCTCAGCCTCCTCAAACACCTCAGGGCAGTCCATGCTGGTTCCACACAACCACCTCCTCTCTCTTCTTCCTCGCTGTATTTCAGTGCTAACCTCCTCCAAATAATCCCCCTAGAAGCGAGCATTCAGCTGTACGATCTCACACTAACCCGCATGCTTTGAGACTCTCCTTTCTCTAATCTTGGACGCTCTGAGTCTTTTGTCAACTCATTAGATTATTCCTTAATCCTTCTACATTCAGCTCTAAACAGTTCCTATGGAGTATCACCAAACATCACAGGCTTGCTTTAGCAGCAGGAAAGAAGCAAAGTCATTATTACCAAAGACATGTAAAGCTAAACACGACTAGTGATTTATTTTGCCAACCTAAAACAGGAGTTCCTAAACGCCTCGTGAAACAATCCCAAATATTCCCACCATGCACTTGCAAAAATCTGGAGGTTTAATTTCCATCTTCATTGAAAAGTTTTTTTATAGTCCTAAATCTTTCAGCCCACACTGATTATGCATCAATTAATTTATATTGCTTTCGCTGGAATAAAATCATTAGGACCCCAGTGACCTTTTAATTTACTGTACAGAAATTTTACCATAATCCTTTGTGCCTCAGCAATGTAACCTCGCCAGTTAAATGGCTTCATCACTCAGTGGAAATGCAATATAGTCCAACAAATCAACTTAACTCAGGAATTTATTACCTTATTACTCAATTAAGAGGCACCAAATGACTCCTCCTGCGCCAAAGGCAGCAGCCACCCAACTCCCCTTCCCAGTCACCACCTAACGAAACCCTCAAACGACCAGACTTGAGAAGCCTCTATTTCAGCATTTATAAATAGTGCAGAAATGAAGTCACAGAGTGGGAACTTCATTAAATCCAAAGCAATAACCCCCCACACTGTGGTGCTGACAGTAACGAGGTTGTTAATGCTGCTAAAGAAACCGCAGTATGTGTACCCAGGCAAGACATCAGCAGGACACACCAACCTGGACTCACCATGGGCCAGTCAGGGACGTGTTTGAGGATGTTCTAGGAGAGCTTTGTCCCATTGATTTGTCCCCTGATTCCCGGCTGTGGGTTCCCGTTTCAGGTCAGCACTGTTTGGATCCCGACGCGTACATGTTAGATGTTTACCGGGCGAACCCGCAGGCAGAATGGGTGATAAAACCAAAGGCAAGCTGAAGCGGAAGGCGGCGGCGTGCCGGAGAGAAGCCAAATGGACAACAGCGATGCCTGTCATTTTAAGAAGCTCTTACCAGAGATGAAACAGATCGATAGCTACAGGACATCAATCCTTCCTGCTGGACCGTCCAACTGATGGTCACCACGTAGCACTGTTGGTATAAGCGGTATCACTCCAGCTTCTGGACCATCGGAAAACCTCACACCAGTTACGCTTTCACATGGATTACACTTGTGTCAGCTGGCCCAGGAGCTGAGGAGGATGGACCAACGTACGGCGTGCAGAAACCAGCCTGTCACACAGGGAGCTGTTCATTTCCTGACCCAGAGTTAGAACACGAATTTTTGGAAAGAATCCAGCGCATCTGAGGATGCATGAATCACTATCGACCACGGCGTTAACCCGCTCAGGAAGAGACGGTATCTGCCACGCGTCGAAGAGGGGAGCTCAGCCCGCAGCAGAGCTCAGACACGGCTGTGTGACCCCATCAAACCTTTCTGCTGGAAGTTAACCCGTACGGGGTGCAGCACGGCAGTATCGACATCCCTCAGGCACTTCTCACGAGTGTCTGATGCTGGGGGAGGGAGGGAGGCGAGGGGAAGAACTACTGTATAGACGCTGACTGCTGCGTGTACGTACCGCTGTATCTATCACACCAGCCCTCCCAAACCGCCTGGCTGGGTCCCAGTGCTGTGTGCAATCCCCCTTCTCCTTCCTCCCCCGTCACACACACAAGCTTCGGGAGACAAAGGCCAGGTGAGAAGGGCCACGCTGCCCTGGCTCTGACTTGACTTGATACTCTCAGCTTTAAGTCTGAGATAAGGGCTAGTGGCACCACTCACAGCCAGCATTGGTTTGTGTTAAATATTATTGTTTAATTTGTAACCTAATTTGTTGTTATTTGGTTTATTTTAGCTTTAATATCTAAGCAACTTTTATACTATCCAACTGCATTGAGCAGAGGGAGCAGTGTCTGGACCTTGTAAAATAGAGCATGGAGAAGAAAAAGAGCTTCCCACGAGCTGAGGGATTTAATCCTCTTATTTAACACCTACACACTAGGGCCCAGTTGTGCTGGGGGGTTGACAAACATTCAAGGGCAGCTCCTCTGACAGATGGCAGTCTGTGGAAATCCAGAGGCTGACAAGAGGGCTGGGGGCTGCAGCAGCTTTGGGAACGCAGCAGAGCAGATGTGTCACAAGGGCGAGCACCATCCTCCACCTCATCCTCTCCCCTGGCTGTGTACTTTATAGAACTAAAGTATGTTTGCTGAGCAGGAGAACCACACAGCTCTGGAAAAGAGCAAGTTCTTTTTTTTTATCTTTCTCTTAAAAAGAAAAGGGAACTAACACCTTCAGCTGCAGCACAACCTCTCCATCACTAGATGATGAATTCAGCCAGTGGGTTTCGTTCCTGGTCCAGCCATGCGGACAAGGCAGAAGCTGGTGCTCTGTTTGCCGGGTAGCAATGTAAAAGTGTTTGGAACCGACTCCTCCAGGTGAGCATCAAACGCTGCCCTGCAGAGAACGCCTGGGATGTGGGACAAGCTGCTGAAGCAGTGCAACAAAGATTTTCATTCTAGAAACCTGTGTCTGGCTCAGCGCCCATCGTGTTCTCCAGCGGTTAACTTCCAGTGTTAGTGCTCAGTGAAAGAAACCGACACAGACTCAGTACTTTTCCCAGCCACAATAACGTCTACAGAGGGCAGATCCCGTCTATCTCACCTCTGTCAGATTTAAAAAAATGAGAAAATATAGCAACATTATCTTGTAATCTCTTTTAAAACAGTGATTTTTTTTTTCCCCCCTTAACACTAATGGATGCAGAGTTGCAGCCAGGAAAAGACCAGGACAGCTGTATGATAAAATACGCTGCTTATTTTGACACCTATTTATTTTAGGAGAGATGGTAAATCTGTGGTTTGTTCCCAGCTCCCTTTAGGTCCCTCTGTGGCAGGGGACAACTGTTTCTATGACACTGCCCTTTTCTTTTAGCTGTAAAACTTGACTAGTACTTTCCTTATAAAAGTAACATGCGAAGTAGCTGAAGTAAATCCTGCTCTCGGATGCAGCCAATTCCCTGAGCAGATCAGGACTTACAGACACCCATCGAGGGAGGACAAAACGCAAAGGGGCTTGATGTGGAAAGTGCTCTGAATACAAAGAGCATCATATAAATGCTACACATCATGTATTTATAGCCAGCCAAGGAGCTCCGATGGCTATACAGAAAGCCGAAACCTCAACTACAGAATCTGAAGTGTCGTAGAAAATGAGATCACTTTCTACAGCACTTTCAGGCCAACACATTGACCTCCTCCGTCTCGCCCACTCATTTCACCCCATGTTCTTGCCGCCACGCGAGCATGTTCTTGCCCCTGAAATGAGGACTTCAGAATCGCTTCTGAAGTAGAGCTCACCGTGTTCCCCACAGGATACAAGGGGATTTGAGAAGTTTTCACCTTTTACCACTTCACAACTTAGGAAAGCTAAATCTGATGGAATAAAATCCATCCTTCTATGTTATACTGCCAATCACTTTGTAAGACACGAGTAGTAGCAGATGAACTCACTCCACACCCAGTGCCCAGATGGCTACAGCCCAGCCAAATACCTGCTGTCTCCAAGACAGATCAGCCAAATTCTCTTTGGATACAAATGGATCTTATGACCCGTGTGTACCGTGGTCAATCCAGTTACACACTAAGTAGTCTGGTGGTGAGGCGGTTCACCAACCTGATGCAGCCGAACAGAACAATCTCTATGATGTTTTTGAGTACGAGGCCTCAACTTTAAGCCTTATATTTCAAAACGGTGGTGGAGGCACCAGGAATTGTGTCCTCCTAACAGCAGTTGAAGTCAAAACCAAGTTACGATGGTAGTGTCACATAAAAAAGCTATTAACGAGAAAGCGGTGGCAAGCAGGGAGAAACTTATTCAGCAAACGCCAAAGATGCCTCGAGCATTTATGTAGGCTGTGGTTCTAGAAAGACAGCATTTTGCATACCAACACCTCGAGAGGGCACAAGCGTATGGCAAGAAGGAGTTGGGAGCAGACTGGAACGCTCGAATCTGTCTATGCAGCTCATGCCGTTAGAATGTGTCTGTGCCTATGTATAATATTAACTACCTCACTCTGCATTTTCCAGGAAAAACATCTTGGCTTAGAGGTTTACTATTCCAAAACCTTCTACTATTGATTTCACCTCTCCACTAGTCTTTTACATGGATAAAATTTTTCTCCTTCTAAGGGGCAAGACTTGGAAATTACAAAAAAAAAAAAAAAAATTAAAAGACCTATTTCAGGATATGGATGAAATTTGATCCAAACCATGTTGCCTCGATTACTGCTTGTAACGTGAACCTTATGAGATCAGACCTTGGGGCTAATAGACAACAAATACAAACGTACTGTGTTTCAGTTTGTATTTTTCCAATGGCTTTCCATTAATGTGGGTCTCCTCTGGAAAATTATACGATGCCACTACTCAAAGCAAAATGTTTGTACGTACGTTTCCTTTGCCATCCTCATTATGTGTTGTGTTGCAGTAAACTCACATGTACTTGTAAGTGTATTTGTACCGCAGAATGTGTCCATTGTATTGTACCCGTGTCAAAAATAAAACCAATGCCGACAAAGAAACCTCTTCAAAACAAAACACGGGGGTTTCACAGAGTCATAGAGTCATTTGGGTTGGAAAAGGGCTTTAAGGATCACTAAGTCCAACTGTTCCCCCAGCACTGCCAGGTCCCCACTGACCCCTGGCCCTCAGCACCACCTCGACACAAGGGCTGGGAAACCCCTCCAGGGATGGGGACTCCACCACTGCCCTGGGCAGCCTGGGACAGCCCTGGACAACCCCAACGGGGAAGAAATTGTTCCTCAGGGACAACCTCAACCTCCCCTGGTGCAACTTAAGGATGTCTCCTCTCATCCTGTCGCTTGTTCCTTGGGAGAAGAGACCGACCCCCACCTCGCTCCAGCCTCCTGTCAGGGAGTTGTCGAGAGCCAGAAGGTCTCCCCTGAGCCTCCTTTTCTCGAGGCTAAACCCCCCCAGGTCCCTCAGCCGCTCCTCAGCGCACTTGTGCTCCAGACCCTGCACCAACTTCATTGCCCTTCTCTGGACACGCTCCATCCCCTCAATGTCCTTCTGGCAGTGAGGGGCCAAAACTGAACCCAGGATTCAACTGCTCTCAGTACAGGGGGACGATCCCTGCCCTGCTCCTGCTGGCCACACCAGTGCTGACACAGGCCAGGATGCTGTTGGCCTTCTTGGCCACCTGGGCACACTGCTGGCCCCTCTTCAGTAGCTGTCAGCCAACACCTCCAGGTCCTTTTCCCCGGGCAGCTTCCAGCTGCTCGTCCCCCAGCCTAAAGTGTTGCTGGGGTTGGTTGTGACCCAAGTGCCCTTGGCTTGGTTGAACCTCAACAAGGGTAGAAGCAGGTGCCAAATCACAAAAAGCAGTGGTGAATCTGTCTTACAAGCAACTCTGTGGTTACAGCCCCTGTACAGCCGGCTACACAAAGGACTACGTTCTGCCATCCTGGCTCGAGTGGAGCAGTTCTTTGTTCCAGGAGCTCATCTCCTGGATGCAGGTACAAAAACGACACCACTTGGAATTCTGCCTCACTGCAACCAATGACCAAACTGCTTTGGGGTTTCATTTGATCCAGTGTTTTTTAAACTGGTAAGAAATACATACAGCAAAACTGACTGTTAAAATACATAGTAAACACTAAATAAAATTGTGAGGAGCAAACTAAAATACTGCTAGTTTGAAGAGAAGTAAAGATGCATGAGTTCTCATTGCCAAAATACAGAGTTGTTCCCAAGCCAGACCCAAATTGTTTCTTCAACGCATGAAAGCGCAAACAGGAACGTAATCCTCCTAGACAACGTGGCTATAATGGGGGTCAGAAGCACTGGACATTAAGGCAGAAGGAAAAGGCATCAGAGCTACCATACAAAGTATATATATAAAAAAATTGTAGTCATTAGACTCTGAATCTGAGATCTTCAAAATTATGCCTTGAGTCTCCTGCTCCCTCTGCTGGTCTCTGTCCACTGGTACGTTTCGCTTTGTAGCCGCTCGCTCTTTTTCTTCTAACTGAAAGGTATGGACAACAGGACTGCATGGAATAATGCAGTTTATTGTGGTTTTATTACGTGGTCCAAAATTATTACCTTTTTATAAAATGACCAACCCACAACAAAAGGAAATACTGTCACGTAATCAAAAGAAAACAGACTGTAAACACAGATTAATAAAAATTCCCCAAAGAAAAACACCCAATTAATGACATTACCATTGTGGCAGAGGTATTTGTTGTTTAAGAACTTATAGTTAAAATGTGGACAAAGAGCTTCTGACTAAAATATTACCTGAGTTGGAAAACAACCAGAAAAATCTAAGAGATGCAGGTTCCCACCAATTCTTCCTTTCATCACGAAATGAGAATGAAAAATAACAGATCAACACCCCCCCGCTCGGTCCAGACAGGCTTTGCTGCAGTTCAGTGCTCAGCCCCAGGGCAGGAATGAGGAAAGACTCCACGCAGGTCAAAAGCTCTGCTGAAGTCAAACAATTCTGTCTGTTGGCCCTTGGTCAACACGAGGTTCCTCAAACAGCCGCGGAATGAGGTCTTGCTTGTGAGGCAGTTTTGCTTCACATCAGCTGAAAGACAAACGTGAAACATGTAGAAGCTATTTTGAGCAAACTGAAAAATAGGAAGACATGGGTTATTAATCAGCTGCTTCCCCTCCTTCCCAAACAAGATGTGAAAACTCCATCTGAGGAGCACCAGGTTCCCCTCATGGTTTGATGATCTGGGACATCCCACCGTGGTTAGTCACACAATCATTTTGGTTGGAAGAGACCTTTAAGGTCATTGAGTCCAACTGTTCCCCCAGCACTGTCAGGGTCCCTAAACCATGGGACAACTCGTGCAGAGTTTGCAGAAATAACCTGTCCCAGGGGACAACGGGAGATAAGAGAAGGGAAGAGAGAGGAGAAAGCGGCTCTGTGTAGGTGTGTCTTCTGAGTTCAAGGGGACACTGGCAGAACACGAAGCAACGACAGAGCTGTACACAGCAAACCAAAACAGGAGGTCAGGAGGGTCCAGCTCTTTTTTCCTGTACAACCTCTGAAACTGTTCATTCTACTTCCACAGTACGCAAGTAACCCACAGAACTTCTCCTCTTTATGAACCCTATTCTTTACAGATGGAGCACTGAAAATAACCAGTATCACTTTACCGTATTTAAAAAAAAAGGTTCACAAGATGCTGATGAGGTCACTTTGGTATCCAAGGAAGATCAAATACTAATCAAGATCTGGTTATAATCAGCATTAATCCATTTTTCATGAAGCACCAAAACCTTGTCCAGCAGACGGCTCGGTAACATTTCACACTGTTATCCCCAAAGCTTTCCAAATATTTCAAAAGCTGGGTTTGCCCTTCAGACCCCATCACTGTTTCCATACAAATGGAAATATCTGAACCGATAAACTGTGACAGACGGTTCCGAGACAAATGGATACGGGCATTTAATGTTTCGAAGCATCAGATGTTGAAGCCCACTCGCTCTCAGTGCCGATGCGCTCGTTAAAAAGCATGTCCTCAAAAAAGTCTGTTTGACCCTGTTCAAAAGTCAGTCCTCTTAATGAAACCATTGTCAGCTCAAATTGCCAACTAACGAGTTGCACAATTTAATTCAAAAGTAATTCAATTAGGTATTTTTGGTGTTACTATCTTTTTTACATGGCCATCACAGTATGATGGACAGTTACTTCAATATGAAATCTGAAGAGAACAAGGGCATCTGCAGCTTGACTTCTGCCTGCACAGCTCCTGACATGAAACATCAGCAAACATAAAGCACTGTGGGAGCCTTCCTTCGATGAAATTACTATCAATGTGCCTGCAAGAGAACCACACCTCAACACACAGGCTGGACCATTGGGAAGTCTGAGAGCCTGTGAACGACAAAGCGTGCAGAGGAAAATCGTTCTCAGCAGCTGCGGAGCAGGTTTGTGTAGCAGAGTGATACGATTTACAGCTCTAGCGTGAGCTTCAGGGACCAGAGCAAGGGGGAAAGGGGGAGGCACGTGATAAGAGTCATTCTCCTGAGAGCGAGCGGGAGGGAGAGAAGGGCAGAGCGCTATTATTGTACCCACCAGGATAGCCTCCAACATAAAGGGGATCGTTCGTGTCTGCAGATGTCGACTGGATGTAGGGGTTGTCCACATGAACCGAATTCCCGTCGATCGCCAGCGAAATGCGGTGTTTGCTTTTGTTTGCCTGAAGCTTGTGCCATCTCCCGTCACACAAACTGCTGGTGCCTCGTGGTTCGTAGGCAGCCGTGATTCTGCCAGCTCCGTTGTTGACGTGGAACAGAACCTGTGCCAACAGCCACATGCCAGTAAAGATAGGAAGTAAGAACATGCCAACTACTGTGCCTAGATAAAAGCAATCACGCTGGTGCAGGGGGTTCCGTTTTAATAAGCGTGTGGTAATTAAGTAAAGCTAATGTCTGCTTTGAGAGACAGTGTGGCCTGATTGAAACATCTTTAAAAACTTAAGAGACTTGTATCTAGCCACGCTGATTTATTTTTTTTTTTTTTATTGGTCCACTTGGTTATCCTGGTGTACTTCACTTGGGAGTTCCATGTTTTTGACAAATACAAATCAAGTCATTGTCTCATGGAGTCGAGATTTCAGAGCTGAAAGAAGATTCGCTGCATCTAACAGAAGCGAAAGAGGATGGACCAAAAGTCCTTGTTGTTGCCGATACATGTATTGATTTAGTTCGTTGTTTTTCAAGGCAGTAAACATTTCCTCAACTCTGTGGTGAGCACTAACACGTAAATATTAACTGATAAAGTACGTCCCGTAGGAACAGTGGTATTTCACACTGTCTCTAGCCAGGAAGGGCTGAATAACAAATGGGCAATTTCTGAGAAAAGGAAACGCTTCAGAGCAATCCCAAATACATCTTTTAATGCAGGAGATGAGTGGAGCACTATGAATTGATTGTTAAAAGGTTTAGGGAGCATAATGGCCAGTAGAAGTAGAGAGTGAGATAATTGCTCATGAATATTGAAGAAGAGATTACACAACGGGGGCTTTGCACGTGCAATAGCATGTTTATCAAGGACAAGTGCAGCTCTACAGCAGAAAACACATTAAGCTGCAGGAAAGGTGTGTGTTTGGTCTAACATATAAGGTACGTAGGACAGGTCACAGTAGCCACAGACTAATGTAAATTATACTAATTAAAGAGACAAAAAGTTTCAGTGACTTCTACTGATCTCAGGTTGTATCATACGATGATAAGGCTTCAGACAGTCTGTCCCATCCTAGTCCTAGTGGGGATTTGGTTTGGACATTTTGCCTCTGTCCCATTTCATAGAGTGGTTTGGGCAGGAAGGGACCTTCAGAGCTCACCCAGTCCAACCCCCTGCAGGGAGCAGGGACATCTGCAACCAGAGCAGGGTGCTCAGAGCCCCAAGGGCCAACCTGACCTGCCATGGTGCCAGGGATGGGGCTTCTCCCACCTCTCGGGGCAACCTGGGCCAGGGTCTCACAACCCTCAGTGTCAAACATTTCTCCCTTCTCTCTGGTCTGAATCTCCCTCTGTCAGTTGAACCCATCAGCCCTTGTCCTGTCCCAACAGCCCCTGATGAACAGCCCCTCCCCAGCTTTCGGACAGGCCCCTTGAAGCGCTCAAAAGCCACACTAAGGTCTCCCCAGAGCCTTCTCTGCTCCAGGCTGAACACCCCCAACTCTCTCCCCTCTCCTCCCAGCAGAGGGGTTCCACCCTCGGGTCATTCCTGTGTCCTTCCTCTGGCCCCACTCCAGCAGGTCCCTGTCTCTGCTGTGCTGAGGAGCCCCAAGCTGGACCCAGTGCTGCAGGGGGGTCTCCCCAGAGTGGAGCAGAGGGGCAGCATCCCCTCCCTCGACATGCTGGCCACAGTATCTGTTTAGTGGTTCCCATCAGTTGCAGCCTCCCAGTTTTAAGCAAGCCTCGTGAATTGGGAGTGCCAGCGCAGGGCAGCCTACCTTGCCATTCACCACCTCCAGCCCAATGGCATCAACCTTAGCACTGCTGACCCCGAGGAGAACACCATGGGCTGCTGTCGTCCGGAACTCCAGCGTGATGTTCACATCAGATCGGACTTTGTAACCTTCTCTGACTGAAAAGAAGTTACACATTTCTAACAGTAACTCACAGTACAAAGCAGAACACATACATTGTCACTAAAAGGCCTGAAAAGCTCATTAATTACTCTGCTAGGATTGGACCTTGCAGAACCTCTGAAAAGGAGGTTTCCCAAAGTTGAATTCACATTTTATATTGGAAAAGATAAATTCCCAAATAAATTTGCTTTCATTAATTTAGATTTAATACACTCTGATTTTTAAGAGCAGAGATGAAGAAAGGTAGTTCATTCCTTCCTACTGCTGGAATCATTAGCTCTTTCATTTGTGGACAATCACCCTTTGGGGAAATAAATACTTTTGGAGGTAAAGAGATTCAGAAATACCTACACAGGCAATACAACCCTCCTGCGGGAACTCAATTACACACAGTTCCAGCAAGACCTAAAAATGAGCATGTGTTCATTAACACTAATTCAGTAAGTGCTGCTTTCAATTAATGACACTTACCAAGAGCTGCAAAGCCACTGCCATCAAAGAAAGTACCCTCCTGCACCGTTACGTAGCATTTATTCACAGCAAAGATGGAGACAGGGCTCTCGTGGTCCAGTTGCTTGCCGTTCATCGTCATGCTCCCAATGCAGGCAGGAATACTGTGTGTCACCTACAGCACGTTGGAAGGTCGGAGTTAGTGAGGCACAAACAGCTGCCATGCACTCACTCACCCGATGTTGTCGTAAATAAAAAGCTCTGGACAAAACACAGCAGGATCTAAAATATTTATGTAATTACATTTCTTCACCTTATTTATATAAGGTTACAAATGTACATAACATCTTAGAGTCAAAATAAACATGGTTTAGAAACACAGTATTCACTCTCTGTGTGGTATAGAAAGAACTATGAAAAACAGTGACTTGGAAACTGTGTTTGTTTGCATGTGAGCAGTGATACCCCAACAGTCACAGGCACTTGAAGCACTGGAACAGGCTGCCCAGACAAGCTGTGGTTGCCCCATCTCCGGAAGTGTTCAAGGCCAGGTTGGTTGGGGCTTTGAGCAACCTACTCTAGTGGAAGGTGTCCCTGCCCACAGCAAGGGGGTTGAACTAGATGATCTTTAAGGTCCCTTCCAACCCAAACCATTCCATGATTCTATGCATTTCTCTTTTGCCCCTGTCAGACAGGCTACTGAGTTAGACGGTTTGATGCAGCGTACTCATTCTAGTACTGCAAGATGTCAGAGGTGTCCCACAACCCCATTCTTACATTCCCAAGGTTCTTCGGCACATAGTCTAAGGGGAGTCCTCCCACGTAGAGCTTCCCTTCCACATCCAAAGTGCTACCATCTCCCAGAGCACTGACTGCTGCCAATTCCTGCCCGTCCACAATGATTATACCTTTTCTTTTAAGATATTCCGTCTTTACCTGGAAAAAATGAGAGCATGCAAATGTGAATCGGTTACCTAGTCATCGTTTGTCACAGAAGCAAGACAATTTTTTTGCTCTGACCATCTCATGCATGCCCCTACTGCCTTCCTTGCACTAATGCATGGGCTCACAGGCAGGGGAAGGACTTCATTGGAAGTCACTAGCCATTTATTCTTCCTTGGATACTTCTAGCCCTGCTCAGAATCCTGACCAGGTTCAACACGAGCTTTCACCAACGTGTGGGTTGCTGAGGGGATCAGGTGGTAGAGCAGGGCGATACGAGCACATGGCAGAGAATGGAAAGAAGCCCTTCTTTCAGCAGCAATGTGTGTTAGCTCAGACTGGTTGTAAAGGTACCGCAGTAGTCACTTCCAGCTCTGAAGTGGTGTGACTCATCCTCAATCTCCCAAAATAAAGAGGTTCATGCTCACGTTATGCCCTTAGTAGTAAAGGTAGATCAGCTCTCATATGGAATCTGTTCACCTCTTAAAAAGCAGATAGTTGGAGTTTTAGGTGAGTATATCTAACATGCATCTGTAAATCCTGGGGTGTTCTTCCTTCCAGGGTAAGCAGCAGAGTTCAACTGTGATCTCCCTCTCTGACATAAGCTCACATTTGCTTTCTTTAGGTTAGTTTTTGCTATGTTAGTTTTTTTCTTCTGCTGATTATTTATGAAGATCAAAAAATAAAGTGGAGTATGAGATCAGTGACCACCTACCGTATGCCATTTCCCATCACTGATAACGGCAGGGTGAAAAGCTACTGCTTTTCCTTTGCCGAGATCAAATGAGAAATAGAGCTGTCCCCGGTGAAGTTGCAGGGCCGCATAATCAACCTGGTTCTGGTGAGCCATGTAGTAAACCAGGCCACTGGAGGCAAAGGTTCTGAGGTGCAGCTGGACAGAGAGCCTAGACAATAAAAATTCGGTGTTACTGTCAAACAAAGAGGAGTGACAGAGCGGTCATCACATGTGAAGTGTCTTCTCAGGAGTCTCAGCTCCTTCAGCCAACTGAGGAACGAAGCAGACACAGAAGGTGCAATTGCAGAATGTCCAGAGGAGAGAGTGAGATGTTATCTGCATCATTCAAAGGAGCAGGGACCCGCTGAGCTCTGCATGTGGGAAACAAATCAAAACACTTACAGAAGTATTATGACCACAAACCTGAGAAAGACACATTCACTACATCGTGGTGGTCATGATACCTTCTTCCACGAGGAACCCACAGCATGTTCAAAGCTGGTAACGCAGTGACCATTCATGACAACCATCACTGCGCTTTGTGTCGCTCAATACAAGAGAACCTGCTGCACGCCTGGGGGATTCGGGATACACTCACCTCTTCCTGACAGCAGATTGATTGAAGAGCAGCGTCAAGTGGCTGCCTCTGGCAAGCCCAAACTGACGGGCCCCTTGAACTTGATCTGGCAGCTCATCTTTTGCACAGACTACCTGGTAATGAACAGACTTTATTAAGATTAGTGTCAGGTGCTGACCAGTGCTGCTCAAAGGTGCGAAACTGAGGCACACAGCAACTGCAAAGTATTGCGGCAGCATCAGCTCGCTGAACTCCCAACCCTTGTGAGAAATCGAGGCTCAGGAAGAGCTAGTTGTAACGACTAAGCTACATCTCAGGGACAGCACTGGTCTTTTCTCCCGAGAAACATGTGGAGTTTTAGAAGTAGGCATTCGCCACTTGTCTTCACAGATAGCCCTTTGGATAAGAAATGCTGGAAGACAGAGCACAATCTCAGTGGCAGAAGCTTACAGGCTCACTAGGAATATTTCCCCATTCCGTGTGGATGCCCATTTTTGTTATGATTCGGGGGATGGAGAGCTGAGAACCAGAGTAAGAGCAAAGCTATACTTCACCTCGAAGAAGGGCCGCTTATTTCTTTTTATAGCCACAGTGGTATGAAATATATAAAATCCTGCTTTCTGTTGCCACAGAAAAATGATTTCTGGTTGCTTTGGAACCACTTCATTATAAAATCATGCAGCTGCAGGAGGAGAGAAGCAATGCTGCCTTCTCCCTCGGGAGCAAGGACCGTGTCACCCCACAGAACCAGCAAACAGACACAGTGTACTTTGAAAGATCTCCACAAAGCCGAGCTGCATCTTGCTGCCGAACCTTCCCAGAAGAGGCACTAGAGCTTTGCTGGCAGACAGACCTTTTTTGTATCTGCAAGGGGCCTCAGGAGAACCGGGAAAGCCTGAAGTTCAGGTTGAATCTCAATGTCTTCTGGCTGCAGGGCTGGTTTGGGCTTCTCGGACAGAAAGCAGCTGTCCATATCCACGTGTTCATACTTCATGGAAGTGGTGAAATACAAAAGCCTGTGGTTTTAAAAAAATTAATCTACATTAAGAGGTGAAGTCCCAAATCCCTGCATTTCTCAAGCACAGGGAGAGTGTTTTGCAGGGTCTTTCACTAGTGACAGGAGAAAAAGAAAGGAGTGTCATGCTGGGACAATAAGATTGGGAAGTGGCAAATTGTTCTTAAACCAGTATTAATAGACAATATCCTTGGAAAACCGCTCTGCCTGTGAAGGCAGCAGAGAAAGCTGCATTTTGTGCAGCACCTCTATACAAATTAAAGACATTTTTTAATGCTGTTTGGAAAAGCAGCTGGTAATACCCATCTTGTGCCTGTTACAATCCCCAGATCATCAGTATCATGCTCGTGTTATGGTAAAAACCAGGACAGTGTCGTGAAAGATGACAAACTACCATCAATAATTACTTCACACAGGTATCCCAAACAGGGCAGCTGCCCCTCTGACTTACTCCTTATTAAAAATCAGATTGCTGATACAGCCATGAAAGGAGCCAGCCATTTGTAGCCCCAAGATGCCTTCTCCTGCTGGAATGCCACCAGCATAGAAGTTGGAAATATTCATGGGGCTCATTTCTGCTGATGAACCGAGCCGCAGTTCTGCGGGGTTACTGTCATCCGCCTGCACTGTTATGATCCTGAAAAAGATGAAGTAGGTAAAACATTCAACAAGCTCTTCAGACATTCATTTTCAAATGAAAAGCGTTCTTTCCACGGAATCACAGAGTTGTTTTGGCTGGAAGACACCTTTCAGCTCATCGAGTCCCCCCGTTCCCCCAGCACTGCCAGGTCCCCACTGACCCCTGGCCCTCAGCACCACCTCAACACAAGGGCTGGGAAACCCCTCCAGGGATGGGGACTCCACCACTGTCCTGGGCAGCCTGGGACAGGCCGGGACAACCCCAGTGGGGAAGAAATTGTTCCTCAGGGACAACGTAAACTTCCCCTGGAAAAACTTGAGGTTGTTTCCTCCTGTCACTTGTTCCTGGGAAGAAGAGATCAACGTCCCCCCACCCCACCTCACTCCAACCTCCTGTCAGGTTGTTGTCAGAGCCAGAAGGTCTCCCCTGACCCTCCTTTTCTCCAGGCTAAACACCCCCAGGTCCGTCAGCCACTCCTCAGCGCACTTGTGCTCCAGACCCTGCACCAGCTCCATTGCCCTTCTCTGGACACGCTCCAGCCCCTCAATGTCCTTGGAGGAAGAAGCCAAAACTGAACCTGGGATTTGAGGTGTGGCCTCCCCAATGCCCAGTACAGGGGGACGATTCCTGCTGACCATACTAGTGCTGGTACAAGGCAGGATGCTGTTGGCCTTCTTGGCCATCTGGGCACACTGCTGGCTCCTCTTCAGCCGCTGGCGACCAACACCCCCAGGTCCTTTTCCATCAAGCAGTTTCCAGCCACTCTTCCCCCAGCCTCAAAACTGTCCTGTTCTATGAAATAGGTTACATCGCTTTGATAATCTTTTCAATGCCTTAAAAGTAGAAGACCTTCTTGTTTAGGTAATTTAACACGTAGAATTCCTCAGTTATTTTGATAGGTATATTTCCCAACCATTTTGATAGCTGTATTTTTTCTAAGGCTTTACTCAAGTGGCCCAGACTGCTTGTAGATTGAGGGCTTCTCGCTGCAGCTTCCTCAGTGGCTGTGCGCTGTGTACAATCACCATGTAAATCAGCAGACCTCCATTAGCAGCAGAAAAACACAGCCCTGGTTGTTCCACCTAATGAGCTGGCAAAGGCAGCTCCTCAGAGAGCGCAGCGAGCCGACAACAGCACGCAGTAATTAAACAGGTAGCGCTGTTCCAGGTCCACGTACCTCTTATTCCGGATCAGGATGAGGGAGTGGTCTTGTCCATCGCTGTATGTTCCATTAGCAGACCGAAGAACTACTTTTCTGGTGCTTGCTCTATCTCCAGCGTTAACATGCACTACAAGGTGACCGTCCATCAGCATGATGCAAAAGAAAGGCTGTGGATTTAAGCAGAAGATACATTTTTTTACTGTAACTCCATTTCTTGTCTTCCATTTGGTGTTTAAATAAAATGTACTTTGGAAAAATTTACCTCCAACTTCGCTGTAAACAAAGTTTTTAATGACACTCAGAGACTAGTAGGCACGTGTTGGCACCTCCCAGATGGCTAACAGAGAACATGAAAGCTGAAAATTTCTCTGGTCAGGATAAAAATTCAGGGGAAAATGCAGGAGGTTTTTTTCTATCACTACCACTCCACTTCTCCCCTTAGAGGAAGGAAATAAGGGGCACACGAAGACTTTGTCCTTGGATTCCAGGAGCAGCAAACCAGTCCAGAGATGAGATAGCAGCTCATCTCAAATCCTGACTGACAGGAGTGGAAAGGAATACCGTGTGCATTTCACGGGCAGTTTTCCTCCTTGTAGTAAAACCATTCTGGGTTCTCATAACCAAGATAGGTCTCTGCTAACTCATCCTTCTTCTCTCCTCTGCTACAGCAAATATCGTCTGCTCCCCACCGAGCCTTTGCAAGTCACAGGCATAAAAATCTGACTTGAATTTACAAAATAGCCATGGCAAAACCACAAGCAAACCTCTGTCCTCAGTACTTGCCAAATGTGCTTGTCTCCGTCGTCGCTTTTCCAGCCCCCGGCTGAGGCCAGCAAGGATGACGCCGCTGCTGTTCTTCGTAGCAAAAGTTGCCATCAGCTCCGATTCTGGGCTTAAGGACTTGGGTACCAGCTCAATGTAGCCGTTGTTCAAGATGCTCACACTACGAATAGGCTGTTTTATGGGGGAGAGAAATAATTACGGACTTTGTCCCTGCAGAGTGCCCAGTAAGAAAATAAATTTCAAGTATAGATCAGATTATCTTAAAAATTGTTCGGGATAAACCCATTTCAATTCACAGCGTTCTTTCACAATCATTACAATTCATTGTCCAGTAACAATAAAGATCAGGTCACGAAACCTCAGAGCCTCCTACCTCCAATACACAGCCTTTTCTTACACCGTATGAATTTCTAAGCAAGTCAAAGGTTGAACGGGATATTTCCAGATTCTTGATGCATCCCACGTACATGCGACTACTAAAGCCTTTCCTGAAACACAAAACAAGGCTTTTTTTCCACGGAGAAAATATTAAGTTCTGGAAGAAATGTGATCCTACAAGTTCAGTAGCAACAAATACAAGTACAAAAAGTATAAACTAGAGACATGCTATAAAATATTTTCTTGTAGCATTTCTTGTTCTGTTCACAAGGGTTTCCCCTCTGTTCCAAGCTTCAGAGCTGAATTACAAGAATTCCTTTTTGAAGTAGAACTTTTATCCTGAAGTGCAGTTTTGCTCATAAACACCAGCTGGAGAACACAGGGCTCTCACAGGCAGAGATCAAAGGAGCATCGTTGCAGGCAGCAGTGGCGCATCCCTGCCGTGGTCAACACACAGAGCAGGCGGCTATGGGGGCAGCTGCTGTCGTGGAAACCACCCGGGGAGGGGAAAACCAGAAGCTTGTCTCTGATCTGAACTGCGGGGTCAGACCAGTGAAAGCCCCATATGAGAGTCTGAAGGCAAAGGACAGATAATTCTGTGGTATTCATGGCCATAAACAAGACCTCGGGCTGCACTGATTTGGTTGAAGTCTTCCCCCCCGCTTACGAGTCTTCGCAATGGCAGAAAAGCGAGAGGACTCTTTACCTCACCACCCTCGATCTTGGCAGCCCACCAATGAAGATCGGGTCCTTATCAGAGCGGTTCAGGTCTGAGGCGACCCCAGGAGATTCTCCCTGCTTGGTTTCTTTATAATTAAGATGATACGCATCCATAACTGCCAAAACTCCTGCAAACAAAAGAGGAGAGGGTCTGGAGAGGGACACAAATACAACATTCTCTCATGCTGGCAATCTTGTCTCTAATAAAGGAAAATGTATTCACTGACTCAAACAGGTCTGGACAACGTTATTTTTGCAGTGAGTAATTTCTTGGGGTTTTGCCCGGCAGCTTCTGCACTACCTGCTCTTTGTAAGCACAAGATTTACACCACTGTCCTAAAAGCAAATTAACGTAGGTGTGGCTGCTAAAGAAGAGCACTGGAAGCGATCAGATTTGGTTGCCGTGATGTTCTCTGTGGCTTAGGTATTTGTGTCAGTAGCTGTGGGGGTTTTTCAGACCAAAGCCTACCTTGTTTTTTGTTCCGACTGAAAGAAATTTTGTACCACGTTCCATTGTTGTAACGATTTTCTGTGGTAAGAGCAAGAGGTCCCGAGCCTAGATCAACAGTCAGTCTCACTTTGCCATCCACAAGCTCAAGGGATAAGAAATCTCTCTGGGAGGAATAAAAAACAAACAACAGATTAAATTCCTGGAAATAAAATCTCCCAAAAGGATGGTTTGGGTTACTGGGTGAAAAAGGTTTGGTAACTCTTGTCCCCAGACGATTTGTTAGACCCAGGACAGTGTTCTTCACTATGTTTACAAAAATTAAGTTACATGCACCTCCCAGGATGAGTAAACTCACAAATGAGTAATATGGATCATTTCAGAGTCACTGCATCTACACAAAGCTTTGTCCTCCTTCAGGAAAAGAAAACCACCAGCTAAGTGTGTAGTAAACCGCATCACAGAATTGTTCAGGTTGGAAGAGATCTTTAAGCTCACCGAGTCCAACCGTTCACCCCCCAGCACTGCCAGGTCCCCACTGACCCCTGGCCCTCAGCACCACCTCGACACAAGGGCTGGGAAACCCCTCCAGGGATGGGGACTCCACCACTGCCCTGGGCAGCCTGGGCCAGGGCTGGACAACCCCAACGGGGAAGAAATTGTTCCTCAGGGCCAACCTCAACCTCCATGGCACAACTGGAGGCTATTTCCTCTCATCCTGTCACTCATTCCTTGGGTGAAGAGACCAACCCCCACCTCACTCCAACCAGCTTCGTTGCCCTTCTCTGGACATGCTCCAGCCCCTCAATGTCCTTCTTGGAGTGAGGGGCCAAAACTGAACCCAGGATTCAAGGGGTGGCCTCCTCAGTGCCCCCAGTACAGGGGGATGATCCCTGCCCTGGTCCTGCTGGCCACAATAGTGCTGGTACAAACCGGGATGCCATTGGCCTTCTCGGCCACCTGGGCACACTGCCGGTGGCATGATACCACAATGGATGTTTGGAGACGGGTCTAAGTTATATTGCTGTTGCAGGGAGTTTTATTTCCTCTATTTTACTGAATCCCCATTTCGTGGGTTTAATTCAATATGCCTCTGCAATATTACGTTGTCCCTCTGCAAGCTCAATTCCAAAACATTTTACATTCTGCAAAGGTTCCTCCAATTGGACAAAAGCAGTTTGTTGTTTCTGCTGTTTCGTTTTCTTGCCTTGTCTAGAATTAAAACAAATTATGGAAAATTCTTTTCATTGCTTAATTTTGCCCTTCGTATATGTCAATATTTGCTCTAAAGCGTTATCTCTGTGGTTCCTGTCTTTATTCCTTTGGCTTAGGATGTCAATCTCAGGTGATAATCTATACAAAGATTTGTTTTAATAAGCATAAGCTGAAAAATAAAGCAAGCAAGAAACCATCTAGTGATTAAAACAGAGATTTTCATAGCTTAATCCATTTTCTTACAGTGCCATTTGAAGCCAGGTACAGAAGCAGCCCGTTAGGTGAAAAGGTGCTGAAGAAGAGTATTATCTGCGTGACTGTGGAGCGAAGTGCCTTCTCCACCACGGAGTATCCTCTGCCATCAAAATGGAACGAAGTGTCCTCATCCTGGGGGCTAAGGAAGCAGAAAACAGAAAAGATCTAAGATTTGTAGTTCTCCTCTCATTTTTAATATGAAATAAGAAAAATCAGATCAATTGGTGCAGCCCCGAGGTAGCACGATTAGAAAGTGCAGAAAGAGACTTGAATTGATGTTGTGAATAACTGAAGGATTCCAGTCAAAGGCCACTTTCATTATAGAACCTCCCAACACAATGTAGCCACGGCGAAGGATGTATACAAGACAAAAAAAAAGTTCTTCCTTGATGTATGGGGAAAACCAACAATTTCTTAAGGGAAAAAAAGAATTGTTACAACATACACCCTCTTAACTTGTCACCCACTGATTAAAACGCTTTACATAACTGCACTCCAATGTTCTATTGGGTTTTGTTCCTGCAATAGAAAACTTGTAAAGTTATCTCACACAATCCAGCAGCACCCTCTGCTGTTTCTATATGAAATGTTCTGCAAAAGGGAGTATGCCCAAGTGTATTTGTGTTCAATTCCTTAAACATACAAATCATCCAGCCTTGCTGGAGATTACTGGAAACAAACATTACAGAATAGTTCGTTTCACCAGCAGTTCCCACTTCCAATGCGCACCACAGACCTCAGCAATAGAAATCCTGTAAAAAAAGTGGTAAGTGATAAAATTCCATATAATGAAATTATTTGACACCACTGACACACTCAGATTAATGTGTGAGTTAATGACCAAGCAAATGCTGCAGTGTGTCTGAGTTCATTGTTTTTAGCTAGCACAGAAATGTAAAGGACAGATGTAAATGACTAAATCTGTTCCAAAAAAGGAGAGCGAGACAAAATACCTTCCAAAACAGCCGTTGCACTTGCCCTCTCTTTCCACGTAGTTCCAAAGACCGACTGATTTGCCATTCAGGGATGTCTCTCCTATGCACCCTTTGAAATGGGTCACCTTAACAGCAGGCGATTTCTGTAAGACACGAAATACTTCATGAAGAAAATTCTCGTCCAGCACTCTGGAAATTACGCCGCCTAATTTTTGCTTGGTTGTTTTCCCTTGAACTCTGACTTCATTAGATATAAATCATAATAGAAGAACAACATGTTTTAGCATAAGTATTAACAATTATTATTTAAATCATAATAGATGAGTTCTGCAGCAAGTAAAAAAAGGAAAATATCAACGTCCTTGACCTACTCACATGCTTCTTGGCATGAACAACTGAAAGAAGCCATGGAAGAAGCAAACAAAAGACAAAGATGTTCAGAGTACCTGGCATTTCTCAGTGAAGTGACCAATTCATGCAATTATTAAGTCCAAAGTGTATCTCAAACATGACAAAACCATTTCACCAAATGCTGATCTCAGTATTTAACCTTGATTTGCCCTCCAAGTCCTCCGAGAAACATGAAGGTTGATTTGTTAACATCCAGGACGCTGGCTGTCCCCGGAGAGGTCGCAGATTTAGGTGAAGGCTTCTGATTGGAGTTCATTTCCTCTATGCTGAGTGTACCAGTTTTTCCAAACCTGCCAAGTACGAATTGGTTTAGAAATCACCAGGAGTAATCAACACATGCTATTGGCTCTTCTGTTTTTAAGGTCAATTAAAAATCTCATCAATGGAAAACTCAGAAGCCAGTTTGGGTTGTTTATGCCATGTTCACTCACTAAGAAGCTGCACATCTCGACAATGCCACCACCTCGTTAAAAATTAATCAATTTTCCTACCCACCACTCATGCCATTCTTGTTTTCTATTACCTGGTTGCATGGACTCTGTGCCACTTGTTGTTGTCAATTTGAAAATCAGGGTATTCCACTCGTGCTGATCCAGAGCCCAAATCCCAAAGCAGAGCTACCTTACCCCGTCGCATCTCCACCGCAAGGAAGTCTGGCTGGAAAACAGCAGGGCTTATTCGGACACGTGGCACCAAACGGGGCGTTTCTGGTTTGTGCATTTTAACATGTAACATTGAGAACATCTTTCCAGACTCACAGCCATCAGCTACAGGAGTTGACTTTTAGCAAAATCAAGGGCAGTAAGTTTGTACTCATTATTTCCACTCCTAGTGAACGCATTTGTTTGCAAGGGGGCTCACTTGGAAACTTAGGTTGAAGCCCAGTAGGAACAAACCTATCTAAGGTCATTTAAAAGATCTGACTACCATCACCTTCAGTAAACGGATGCCAGAAGCTCACCTTGCCATTGCTGCCCAGGTAGAAGAGGAGGTTGTCTGGTTCGGCAGTTTTCACGTTGAGCGTTAAGGTGTTGTAATTGGTAGACGACATTTGGGGTTGGTAGGCACGAACGCAATCTCTGTCTGCTGATACCGCGACCTTAATCTGAGGGGGAAAGGAAGAAACGGAATCTGACTAGGTCTCAGTGAACACAACGCATGTTTCTGAAACATGCGCTTCGCTTCTGACCAACAAATGGAGCCGTTTGCTGAGATACTTTCATGCAAACCAAATACTGCTGCCTGGGTTAGATCTCAGCCATCTCCAAGGTATCGCTCAAAGATTCACAAACAGAAAAGACACCAAAATCACTCATTCCATTAGGAGATTTGAAGCCAGTGAATCAAACTATTCAAATGCCTCAGAAAATAACACTAAATCTTGGGTCAGAAGCCTGTATATGAGTAAAAGCAACTGCAACAGCATCAGAAAATAAATACAGAAATTCCAAACCTTGTTTAAAGAAAGCAAACAATTTCTAGTCCACGTTGAGATTTTTTTTAAAGGCAGATAGTTTGTAATAAATCCAGTTATTTCAAAGTTTAACACCACTGTTTACATGATTATTAAAAAAAAGCCCCATATGTGAATGCATTACCAGTTAAACTTTACAACACACATTCCTATTGTCACACCACTAACTCCCCATGGCACTGTCTAGTTCACTGACAGGACATTGATGTGAGCTAAATGCAGCCAAACCGCAAGGAGCTCGGAACTGGGAAAGGGGATTTTGCTAATATTTCTTCTCGCCCTGCCAGGAACTTCTGCGGTTTATAACGTTTCAGAAAACAGTCCTCCCTCTTTTCCGCTGTGGATTCATTAAGCCTCAGTAGACCGTGGCAGGGAAGCAATAACCATATAATTAAGCAGATTTGCAGAAAGAACTGAAAGCTTTTTTTTTTTTTTTTTTTACCAAAACCTCCCTACACCTTACAATACCATACCCATACTGAAGCCACAGGCATACCAAAAATAACCCAGTGCAAAGTCATCTTCACCTTCCCCTCCCAGTTCAATGAGGTCCAGTTGAGTCACTTCTGTTGTCTTTAAGAGGGGAGCAGAGATTTAAATCCAAATATATTTGTCTTAAAGTATTTTGGATGCATGGCAGTGTCTTGCAAAGAACAACCCAGGGACATGGTGGGGCATAGATGGGAAATTTATTGCTAGAATCACCACTCAAAAAATTTGTAATGATACTTGGTGTGATATGGGGGCACCCCACAATCTTTAAAATAAGCTTAGAACACCCTGTCCTAAAAAGAATGGCAGCACCATCCCCTCACTTGTTTCTTTCTCACCAAAATCTCTCTGTGATGGCTTTCTGACATCTTATCATTCATTATTTTAGTAGGAAACAAAGGAAATAAACGACTTGCAGTGCTGACAAACTCACCAATGTAATGAGAAACTTGAAGCTATAACTGTAAAATGTAATGTAAAAAGCAGCCCTGCCCATCTGCTCGTAGCATCACTCGGTGCTCTTGGACTTCAGTGAGACCCTGGAATAACCAGGTACTTTGTCAGTAATTTTTAGGCTCTTTAAGTCAAAGAGCTTCCCTGTTAAAAGCGAAAGTGAAGCCAGTTGAGTGTGATGGAACTTACAGACGCCGCCTGCTTGCGGGCCTGGCTGATGAGCTCTTTAATTTCCGACAAGTTTCTGCTGAGGTTCTCCTCCAGGACTCTCAAAGGTTTCAGCCTATCCAATAACAGACTTGCTTGCGCTTCCACTTCTTGAACTTGCTTTTCAGCTGTGATTGCTGCCAAAACACAAACGGGGTGCTGAGGCAGGTGGAAAGAGAAACGTTCTGTTCATCGCTAAAGGTGGCCCCTTTCTGATCACTGAAACACCAGTAAGGAAAGCACGTACTTCAGAGTATCCCGCATGACCCCTCAAGAGATCTTTTAAAAGTCAGCACAGTTTTATTGAATTAGGAAGAAACTTTCAGTCCAGACTCATATTTAATGACTTAAAATCGTTAGCAGTGCTTCTGCGAGCAGTGACATTTCTGAAGAGCGCTGAAGCACCAAACCCACCGGCTTTGGATGAATCCGTTAGAAGTTCACTAGTCTTCCTCAACGTGTCATTAACTCGGGACAAGGTAGAAGAAGCATTCAGCAGCTTTTGACTGAAATCCCCAACGTGCCTCAAGCCCACCACAGCACTGGTGTTTGCAGACACCGCCAGCTCCTTCACCTCCAGCACAGATTTCCTCGTAGCTGAAACAGTTCCAAGGTAAACCAAAATACAGGCACAGCTTTCAGACAGACTTGGAAGCAATAAAACCCAGCTTCATAGCACCACAGTGACAAACACAGCCAAAACACTAGAAATGCTGCCAGTTATATGTATTTCTGCTTGTTTGTGTTCTTCTGTCTGCGAGGGGAGCTCCAAGCCAAGACTTAACCAGACTCTAACTCTGCTTAACAGTTGAATGTGCCACGGCTTGGAGAGGGCAGTTTATACACACATACGTAAATGTAGAATTTGCAGTGATTTTAATTAAGGCTCATCGGTTGAGATTTTCAAGTCTCTAGATCAGAAGACCCAATTTCTCCTACAAATCAAAACTTGGATTAATGGTGTATTTTTCATGACCAGCTCTGAATACAATACAGACACAGACTGCAGCGTTGGGGACTTGGTTATGCCTGTCCCAAGAGGATGATTACAGGAATCCATCAGGCTCAGCGTGTTTCAGTCCCCTGAATGAGCGTTTGCACCCAGAGTCACTAGTCTGAGACGTATGTTTTGAGTCCTACAGAAAGCAGGGTGAGGCAGAAGGTCTGTTACACCCTTTCCTTTGGTCTACGATCACTTGTGCAGTGAACGCACTGGTCTCAGCCTGCCGCTTACACCCCCTGATTGTGGTCTGCAGGGATCCTTCTTCACCACCAGAACCCTATACAGAGGGCAACACCACCATGAATCTCAGCCCAGATCAAAAAAAAATAAAAGAGAAAACTTCAAGAAACACAAAACTGAAACCAAGCAGCATGAAGTCCTATGATTTTACTAACACTTTAGTTTTCTATGTGCAGCTTTATGAATCTTTAGTTTCATAGATTTTGCAGTTAATATCCAGTGTAACTTTATCACTAATCTCACCCTTTAGTGCGAGTTAAGAGCCCAAGTGGACTTAGCACTAATCTGGACATACAGCACAACCCAACCAGCCAGGAGGGGGTTACGAGTGTTAATGTTGGCAAAGTATTTCAGCCTCTCTTATTTCCAAGTTCAAAGACATTTTCTCTATTAGTTTCCATGAACACTAGGTCTTGCCTGTATCCAAAATAATGACTTTTTTGTTACAAAAGAGAATTCTTTTGGTTTTGGAAATGTTTTAATCAGTTAAATGGTCAGCATTTACCACAAGGAAGCACTCAGATGCAGACTATGATTCCCACCACAGTATAAACCATTTCAAAGTGAGCTGTCAAACCTCACAGTTCCATGTACAAGTTTCTCTCCATGTGGGATTAAATATTCTAGGACTTCTCCCTCCTCCACTATCAGTGGGATTATATCACCTGGTTTACAGCAGGGTGAAGCAGGAATCAGACTACAGACCTTATAGGATAACCCAGTTACGTTTCATGGGTTTATTAAAAAAAATGGAAAATACTCATTTTAAGGGAAGATGCTTCAACGACTCTCCAGTATCGTTCACTGTCAGGACTCTGCAAACAGCCAACAACCAGGATTGTGCTACAATTGCACTAGGCAGCCCTCTAACAAGGAGAAAGTCAATACAAATTTCACTTACCATTAGGCAAAGCTCTTAGTGTCCACAGGGAATCATTAAGCTGGTTGACAAGTTTATTAGTACTTTCCTGAATCTTCTCCACCTTTTTGTTCCACCCACTCAATCCAAATAAAAGGCCTGTTGGAAGAAATAACCGTGATTTCTCTGCAAATAAGCAAACACCATAGAATCCCCTCAAAGACCATTTTACAGTTAGTTTCTCTGTGAAACATTCACTTTCTGTCCAATTTTGTCCTACATCTCCCTTAGGACCAACCTCTGCCCCTGAACAAAGTCAGAGTTCAAAATGCTTTTGAATTTCTGCGATGCAGGCTTCAATGCCTTGCTCGTGTCTTTGGAGTAATAAAAACAAAACAAAAGGATTTTGGAATTTATAGAGGGTCTCTGAGCCAAAAGGCACTTTGTAGAGACAGAAAAAGTTCAGCTTGTTACTGTCTTTCAGCTGTGTGGAAGGACCAGATAAAAATTATTATGATTTAAATATATCATCCTATGTACTTGTGCCATCCATGACGTATTAGAAAAACCTGGATGAATGGATTTACTCAGGAACTGTTTGTTCTTTGTCTACTGCACAATCTCCAATGATTTAATTCAGAAAATGTGGAAAAGCAGCCATTTAAACAAAGCATTGCTTGAGGTAAATGACGTCTAGAAGGTCAATTTTTAAGGAGTTCACAGAGAAAAATTGAATTCTTACCCAAAAAGAAGTATTTCACTCCATAATACATTAACCTTAATCGTATGAAAATACGTATATAGTCACACAGTCACATGCAGTATTTTACCTTGGCTTACGCTCAGAAAACCACTTCAAAACAAGCACACGTAAAAAATACATATAAAAAAATCACAAAACAGGATGAGAAAGAAATCGAAGCAGAAATGCGAACTCTATAGAACTGACCATCGCTTCTTTTCTTCAGATTTTTAGCTTCATTCTGGAATTTGGAGCTAAGCAGCAGAGTTTCCTTCCCAAGGAGGCCGAGAGACTCCTCTGGCTGAAAGACACAGGCATCACTCACCACGTACAAAAACCAGCAACGCAGCTGAAAACAGTGAGGTATCTGCAGGCGTCTACTTCGAGTTACTGAACAGTCCCGTTATTGATGAGATATTCTCTTTACTACCTTGTTAAGCATCAATTAAAAAACACAAGTTGCAATCGTTTGTCCAAGAACGTGACACTGAATCTCTTTAAGAACAACAACTGTGGAACGAAGCCTACCAAATTCTGGTTTGAAAACTGCTTTCTGACACATCGGTAATTCTAGTTCCAGCCTAAGTCAAAATTCCCAGTACCGAGCGCTGAGATCTCAAAATCCCAGTCTTTAAAGTACTCTTTTAATCCATTTCTCCAACTGGGAACTGCTGAGGTCGTCTTAATCTACTCTTTCCATAACAACCTGATCGTCTTGCAAGGCAGAGGAGACCCAAACGTACATTTTGGTTGTGAAATGTCCTTGGCTAAGCAAAGATAGCTGGGAAAACTTAGACAGAAATGGAAGAGGGATGGGTCAAGTAAGGAGCTGGATGAATAATTACAAAGCAGGAGGGATAGAGAGAATATGACAGTCAGCAGGACAGGCTGACGTAGCCATACGTGCCTCCATCAAGACAACTCCAACTTCAGCAAGTGCAAAACCAATTAGATTAACATCTTTCCCTTCCTCATTTTGGAATAGTTGATTAAAATACCACGAGTGACACTTACCAAATCCAAGGGGCCATTCACAACCCTAGAGGCATCATCTGCCAAGCTCTCCGTTCTTTCAATCACGCTTTGGAGGCTGGAGTGAGTGTAGACAGCAGCAGTTGCGTTCAGAGTCACGTTTCTGACTTTAGAGAGGCCACTAAATAGAGAATTAACAAGTAATTCTGTTTTCATCTTAACCAAGTTCCATGTCTTCAGTTACAACATGCACGTTTTTTTCTAGAATACATGATGCACTCTGAGTCAGGGGCTTTAAGTTCATTATTTTGAGCTGAAAAAAATCAGTTCAAAGAAGGTTTTCATCTTTTTTTTCCCATTTTGTTCCTTGTTCTGTTTCTTCTATTTTTTTCTATTTAGTTCCTTTTTGTTTATGGTCTGTTTTTCAATTTATAAAACCACTTAGAACAAACAAACAAACTACATCATCTAAACAGAACAGTACCAGGTCCCTCGCTGGAGCTCGAAAGCAAAGTAGAGAAACACAGAATCTAGGAGGGAAGTATCAGCACCCAAAAGCTCTTCTGTATCACATTTTGCTTTACTGAATTTATGGGGCTGCAGTGAAGTCAGAGTCACTCAGTGTTAGAGCAACATCTTCTGTTCTCAAACTTACAGCCATACCATGAACCCTAACCCTGGGCATTTAACAATTCTCTAGTTACCATGCAAGTCAGCAACACGAAACACGAGAGCAATGAACCCCCTCCACATCACTTAGTACAGACAGACTGCAATAAAATTAAAAAGCACTTGAAATTAAACAGGGCGTAAAAATGGATCATAGAATCATGGAATGGTTTGGGTTGGGACCTTTAAAGATCATCTAGTCCCACCCACCTGCCACAGGCAGAGAATTCTTTTAGTGGATTACGCTACTACCTATTGAAATTAAACCTGACACTAGTGTAAGGCTCTCTCGATCACTTATTTCTTGAGTTTATCACCTCTCTAGTGCATCTGCGAGTCTTTGGAACTGGGTGGCATGGTCTTCAGCTCGGTAGACCAAGTCAAGCACTCCTCTCACGGACATCTGCATCACCAGCTCATCCACGTGGTGCCGCAGCTTGGTGCTCCACAGGACTAACCCATCCTGCTGGACCTCTAGGTTCTGCACAACAAAATGGTTTCCTTTTTTTATTTTCCAACAGCAAAATACGCTTGATAATGTCAAAGAGGATGTTAATAGGAACTTACAGCTGTAGAGTTCTCTACATCTTGGGCAAGGGCAACAGCAGCGTTCACTAGGACCTTCCCTTCTTTAACGAGCATGGCCGAGACTTCTTCACCTTCCTTTATATTTAACTTTTTGTCCTATAGCAGAAATCAAGTGTTTTATAGCAGTCTGTAAAGGCAGCTAGTGCAGATGCGTTCACATACACACAATCATTTTCTGGTTTCCTTTGAGTTTCTAAGGCATCACATATATTAATTTGTTTTACTAGAGTCTCAAAAGCAGCTTTTAAACACAATTCCATCTCTGATATTTCTTATGCACCACCACCGATTGTCCAGTCTTACATTTAACTCCACCAGGTTGCTGGAGATAAGAGGAAACAAGCGGTTGGCCTCATCGATGTCAGCGAGCGCCTCGTTCACCAGGTCCTGGGCACCTCGCAGCCTGCTGTTGTGCTGTGATAAAAGCTGGCTCGTGGCCTTTTTTAGTTCAGCCAACTCCTGCTGGGGTTTGAGATACTCTTTCTGAACATGGACCAACAAAGTTTCTGCAGCTCTGGCAAAGAGAGAAATCAGCAGAGAAAGAAATGGCGAAGGAGAAACTTAGACATGGATTTCTTGGAGAAAGTGGGGTTGGCTGAAATGAATTTAAATACATTTTCTTACTAAAGTCTGAAACTTCTCTCTCTAAAAGCAAACGTACACATGGTAGCTGGGTTACTCATCTTACCACCCAGAGAGATGCCTGCCTGGGGGAGAGGGCAGTAACGCAGTTCATAAATGCCCTACGTGGTGACTTAGAAGGGAAAGGGGTCAGTATAACACACATTTGTTTCGACTTAACTTGGGACATCCCCCACATCAAAATCCCTGTGGAACATTCCTCTGGGACTGCTCTTAATTGGACTGATTCATATTTTGGATGTAGGATCAAAACACCAATTATGAGGATTGACACTGGAAAGAAACAAGTCACCAGAACTGCAAGACACATACCCAAGAGTCTGAAAAGTTTAGAAATCAAAAAAATAAATATCCGCATTAAAACGAACACTGGAATGAGCAATCTCTGCACTTCTCTTTTAATCAGTAACAGACATTATCTGGGAAGCATCAACCCCCCCAAATCTGTCAGTTGTTAATCGCTTCAGCTGTTCTGTTTGGGAACATTGGCCCCGCCACTGGAACACTTTCCAGTATTGAACAGAAAATGATCCTGAAAGTCTCGTCTTTTGTTTCTCCTCATTTCAGTACACATGCTGCACTCCAACTCCTGGAAATGATACTTCACATAAATGTCCAATGTCAAATCAGATCTTTAGCCAAAGAAACCTGGTTTATTACACAATTATACCCAGTAAAACACAATCCATCCTTCCCAGTGAAGAGCAGAGGTGCATTTTCCTCTATTTCCTAAATAATTCAGAGCCCTTATGCTCAGAAACCAAAAGCCTTCAGCAAGTTACAAGAACGGCAGTACTTTACAAGACAGCAACAGCTTCTCCTTCGGTGTGGAGTCAAAAGGTTATATTCCAAATTGCTTGGGAATTTGGCTTCGCCGAGACCTCAGCTACAAGTGCTGCTTAAGCTCAGCCCACTGCGAGCCAGCGGGTAACTTCTGCTCCCTGACAACCCGCCTGGCAAGCTGCTGCTTTAAAGCAGTTTGGAATTTACAGCTGCCCTGCCTGATGAATTCTGCAGAGCAAACAAACTTATAAATCTTATTAACTCTCTCCTTTGATCTGCCAAAGGACACTTAGCAGAGAACTTTCAGAAATTTCAGCAGATAATTGAGAAAGTTGATTTACAACTCAAAAGCTGATGCTGAAAGTCAGAACATTGTTACTACGCAACGGGGTGTTTTGGGACATTTCTGTTAAGTGCAAGAAAAGCTATGGGAAGTTCCTAATACATATAAGAATAAATGGTACATTTCTAGTCCATTTAGCTTCTATATACAAGTTAATATCCAACAGAACAACAAGCACAGGAGGCTGTTGAGCAAAATCAGGTGTGCTACCAACTACCATCACGAACATCGTATCCTGCCTGATCCAAAGCACTTGATAGCAGTCAGATTTTCAGAACTACTCCACTCTGCTCTAACTCTGTCCCGGGAAGCCAATGTTAACAATCTGACAGCTTTTGAGGGGCTGGGGCAATGCTGAAAGCTGGAATAAGAATTTTGCTGACTGTTGGAAGAGTCAATGTTTTACATTGCCAAGTCTGGCAATAGGCCCTGATAATCAATACAAAAGCCATTTTATAATGGCCTTTAGGTGGGGACAAACCAGTATGATGGAATACAACCCTACCCAGCAGCTCAGAATGCTGAAACAAATGTCTTGGATTCACTTGCAAATCTACAGGATACAGATTCCGGTGACGATAAATCGCCGTGTCCTTCAGCAGACCTGGCATGTCTTGGGCTTGCGATTGACTGAGACAGATCTAGGACATGTCCAAGCCAAAAGCAACAAGGAGACGCGTATTATGGCCAGATCTGAAACCAGTGAGTCTTTCCACTTATTGCAAATGACTTTTGTATCACATCCAAAGGAACAGGCTTTGGCTATATTAGTATCGTGGGATGCCCAACTATCTTCAAATCACCTGACTCCAAATTCAGCGCTCATATAGCTCCCCCTGGGCTCGTCATCCATCACACTGCCTCTTTCTGCAGCATGACGTTTCTCCAGAGCTCTCCCCGAAAAGCAGCATTGCATAGTTCTGACAGATGCAAAACAGTTTTCGGTGGAACAGACTTACTTTAGGCCACTGGTGGCATTACGGTGCTGCTGAACAAGAGCTTTCCTGCGCATTGCATCCAGAAGGGCAGAAATATCATCCTGCAGGCTCTGAGACGTGGCGTTTGACAGCGGGAGATCCAGGCCCAGTGTTTCATTGAGCGACGCAGCAACGTCAGCAAGCACTAAGGAGAGTAAACACTTTAGTCGTACCATTAAAAAAAGAGTCTACGTGAACCCCCTGTGCAAAGTGCAGCACTTTCCATAGTTCTGTAAGAGCTGAAGGAAATACCCTTCTAAATTCTGAAAAGAAGCGGAAGTATCTTAAAAGCAGGATACCTTTGATGGAGGTATGTACTGTGTCAATAAACCCAGTCAGTTCTTGACTCTTATTCCTGGTTTCCTGAGTCATTGTGTTAAGCTGCCAGGCCTTTTTCAACAATCTGGATGACTAGAATAAAATCAGAGATAACCTTTGACAGTTCTCCAAAACCACTGATTAACTCATGACATTGGCCCATGGTTTTCACACTATTTTTCCCCCAATATTGAGAACACTGAGAAGAAACAATGTGTTTTTGATAAGGTAGACCTAGCTGATTCAAATCTCTGATGCTTCCACACTTGCAGTTGCCTTAATTATATTGAAAGTATATTGAAGGTTCCAGCCTCTGATATCAGTGAAGAATTGTGTATTCAATTATTTCCATATTCAATAAGAACCTAATTACCAAAACTATTTCTTGAACAGAGTAAATACTCTGTTTTTTAACTACAACTGACACACCTTAAGAAAATCACTCTTCCAGATCCATCACTATTAGCAATACCAACACTTAGTGCAAGCACTTCAATTACATATACGTGGTCAGAAAATTACAGGTACCTATGGTCAGCAAATGAGAGCTAATGGCTGAAGTACTATTGGCGTTTTTCTACCTACAACTTCTGTGTTAAAGCTGAATAAAGAATACAATGCTGTCTACTTTTCATGTGGATTTTCATCAGAGTGATTTCTGCTGCGATCATTTGAAACACAACAGCATAGGTATCAAAGACTTAATTTTGAGTAAGCGGCACGTGTTAAAACTAGGGAGAAGGAAGCATCTCCCTGTCCCTAGTTTTAGGGCCTTAGAGGATCACAGGAGCACAACCTCGTACACTTTAAACAGAAGCCATATGAATCTCCCGTGCTATATCCCAAAGCACTGCGGTTTGCAGAATTCCACAGACCAATTAACTCCCCTCCTCAGAACGACTGCCGAAGGGGCTGAACCCTTTCTATCGATTTAAAATCATTTCTAAACAGCAATCTGGCGTTTCTGCACCGTGCTCTGAAACCTCAGAGGATCTCCCCACAAAGGCTAAGCATGAAGCAGCCAGCACCCACCTCTGCATGCAGCTGAGCGACTCGCCCTGACAAACTCAGAACAGTTCCTTTCGCCATAGCTACGGAGGCAGCTCGACCTGCTCTAGGGGCCAGAGACCCCTGGAAGAAACAAGAAGAAACAGCACATTGTAATTTAAAGACTTGTGTGCCCAGAGAAGTTGGAAAGAAAATAACTATTGCATGCTGTTTAGATTATTTATGTTTCAAATGACTGATTTGCATAAGGTGACATAATTACATCCATACAGTCCATGCAAAGTGTGTCACTTCTCTAAATATGGAAACAAGGACCCAGCCATGCCATATTTCCAGTCGAGGAGTAAGAGGGAAGCCCACTTTCTGCTTTCCTGACGCCGGTCTGTGCTGCCCAAGTAAGGTCCTTTGAGCAGTTCCAAGGCCCAGCAGATGAAATATTCCATCCGGTCCAGGATTTGGGCCCTCCAGACACGATAAACAGCCCTCCTCACCAGTAAGAGAGAGTAATAGGCTGCAGTTGGCTTCAAGGTCGCCTCAGAACTGCTCTATACAGCAATAAATGGGCCATTGTACCCAACTGTATCGGATCAGATAGTGCCAAGGACTGCCACACAATACCCTTCTCGACGGACGCAAAGAACCGTAAAGGCATCTCTTGCAAAGAGAGCAGCTCCGGGAAAGGTTTTTTTTAGACTGCCCATGTTTCAGAGCCAGTCACTGTAAATACCACAGTAGTATCGTTTTGCCCCATTCTTTAAAGTAGTAACACACAGGAGTATCCAACCGCTTCGTGTCAACGGAAATTTCAGTCTTTTCCTCAGCACGAGGCAAGAATAAGTGAAAGAGAAGCACTTGAGCCTCCTGGGATGAAGCACAGCAAGATTTCTTTAAAAGCCCAGTTCAGAAAGCCAGAATGGGGCAGAGCAAGTGTGTCTCGGTATGTCAAGAGGGGGAAAGCAGGAGGTTTTGAGTAGAGAATGACATCAGTCACAATAGGGTTTGTATCACCACACTCAGCATCCCAAGAGAGTGGCAGCTGGCTTTGATTTGATTTTAATATTAAAAAGTGTATGTAATAAAGGAAAAGCTTAAGCTGGTTTTATTTTTACATAAGATTTGACTTTTCCAATTAAAGTTTCTCCACCGAAGCATAAGCATTTAATCAAGTTTTCCTTCAGATACTGTAACTCTTTACATTTTGAAGCGCATTGATTGGAATTCAGCCTGCCTGACATCTTAAGAAGAAGAAATTTTAATGCAGACTCTTAAATCGCCGAATTCAGCAGCCCAAGAAGGTTCACGTTGTTCTGATTTTGCTGTGATGTGTGTTCCTGTCTTAGAGCTCGTCTGGCTTGACTTACTGCTGAGCAGACTCTCATCAACACACGTGCACATCGTAGTGGTCGTGAAGTAGGGAGGATTCTGTTTACCTGGCGTTGTGTAGAGGCCACATGAGCGTAATCCTCAGCAACAATAAGTGATCTTTTAAAACCACATAACGTGGTATTTCATGTCATGTTTAAGGGGGAGAGGAGCTGGAAGGACAGTTTGCCTGAAGCAGCCTGGAAGTGTCCTCCAGCTCAGGACACAAGCCAGGTAGAATGCTTCAGTGCCGGACACTTCCAGTATTTCTACCACCCCTGCATTCATTTTACCTTCAGACGTTTTGTCGTGTTCTCCAACTCTGACAATATCCCATAGGGCACACGGGCAACACCAGTGAGGTTCACCGACAGCAGGGCCTTGTTGAGCTCATCCAAACTGTCTAACAAAACTCCTGTGCAGTTGTCATCACAAGCTAAACAATCCATTTTAAGAGGAAGAAATATTCATATTAGAAAGGAGCCACCAAATACTGAAATTAACTTTGATTTACACAGTATTTGTAAATTATATTCAAGTCTATTGCGGTGTAATTCCATTTATTCCTTGGGGTTTGTTTTTTTTTTTTTTTTACTTATACAAAGCAAAATCTGAGCCCTCAATCTCAATTCATTGTACAAGCAGATTATTGTACTGCGTTGTCCTGCTATCCACCCTCTCGTAGGGAACTACATGACTAATTATTGATGGAATACAGCTAATTATTGGTGGAGAACACCTACACACCTGCCAAAACTATTACAGTAACCTCACATCCAAAGGGCCAATGACAGCGGAATTCAACGTTTTCAAATGAAGGTATGTTACACATGGGAAGTATCAAAAATGTCTTTTCTTAAACCAGTCTGTAACACTAAATAAGCCATTTTTGGATTAATGCTTCTCTAATGTTATGATCTCTGCAGTTGTTTCCTCTATCTTTACAGAGTGGTTGAGGTTGGAAGGGACCTCAGGAGATTACCTAGTCCAACCCCCTGCTCTACAGCAATAGTAAATTGTTAAGAGGTTTTTCCCTTCATATAAAGAATAGGGCCTGACATCATGAAAAGATTCAAGGGATAATCATGTCCACACAAATATCAGTGGAACAGAGCAAAGCCCACTGGGAAAGTAAGCAATTTCAAAAGCACCTACAAACACACTCGTCTTCCACAAGAAGATGTCTGGGTTCACACTCCTCGCAGAGCTGTCCTGTCACGCCGTGCTTACAGCGGCACTGGCCAGTGGCACGATCACAGTGAACGTCAACTGAGCCGCTGGGGTTGCACTGACATGGCTGGCAGATGCCACCGGGGAGCTGAGGGTCACCATAATAGCCAAGGGAGCACCTACACAGGGAGCAACGGGACACTGAGCATCAGGGGATGTTCAGCATGAAATCAGGTGTTACTTGGAGAATCACTGATAGGTTTTTGTTAATGGCTTCTTAACAGTAACTAACAAATCATTAAGCCCTTAAGAACTCATTCATATTTTTATGAACACTGGATAATCAATTCTGAGTACAAACATGGCTCATATTAATCAAACTGTCCTGGGGAGCTGGGGGATAAGTGGGGACATCACACGTCACTCACCTTTCGCAGTACTGTCCTTCATACCCTGGGAGACAAGCGTCACAGTGGTAATCCTGGGCACCTTTCAGGACACAAGTGGGGCTAAAGCTGGAGGAAGGATAAACAAATATCTGCTGGTGGGTGAATGGGAGACCATACAAGGAGAGGACACTTCAGCCATGGGTTAAACATTGCAAGCCACAGCATCCTCTGCTGATGCAGTGCTCTATAATTCGTACTTCAAATTAGCTGTTTCTGAAGTTTGCTTTCCCAATGCAGCTCTGTCACTGTATAACACACTAAAGCATCTCACAGCCTTCCTTGTAAAAGGGATGCTGCATGACACAGCGACGGTGTGTACCCAACTGAGACGGGCATCAGAGCCTCAGAGCTGCTGGACTCTTATTCTGATTCAGTTATCCAAGAGCTTTTCAAGCTTCTGGAGAAAACCAGCCTGCACAGCATTTTGATTTGCAAAATAACGCAGTTAACTGTTCTCTACCAAACAAACAGATGTATAAAATCCAAACAAAGGAGGACTTGTTCTTCCCCTTGTGAAAAGTTCCTGCATTGACTGGAGACAGCCTGAAGCTTTGTAAAGAGAAAAGCGCTGAGTGAAGAGAGACCCACATTTGAAACAAAAAACACACCAGAGCAACTTCCTCCATTATCTATAAAACATTCTACATGGCTGATCTACTCTCAGAAAAAACGGAGTTATTTACCAGTTAATCTTTTGATTGGAAACCCTGGTTACCTGACAGGGTTGGCTCTGGGACAGGCGCACCGAGAGCAGTCGTTGACAGATCCAAGGACTTTCCCATAGTAGCCTGGGGCACAAGCACTGCAGTAATCACCAACTGTGCTATCCCTGCAGTTCTGAGACACAAAAAGGAGTGCCAACACTTTAAAACAACAAACAACGAGAGGAACTTTATCTTCCCCCAATCAATAAACCGTACACCATTTCCAATCATCTCTAAATGTGTTCTCTGAGTGGAGGAACCTTTTATGCAAACATAAACAGAGTGGCAGCATGTTTTCTCATGTGAATGCCCCCTCAGGCAGGCTGATCTCATTTCTGCTCTGAATTTCCATTAAGGTTTATATATTTCTGCTTCTATTGATCCAATTCAGGCCAGAAATCACAATACAAAGCAGAAAATCCTCAACAAAAAAAAGGCACCTGATGGAAAAGTTAAACAGGATATCTGGATTAAAAATATACATTTCAGTGTTTCAGTAAATGCATTTGACTGCTGGAAACCAAGGACCATCCACAGTTAGGAACCACAGCCACTGCAGTTAATTTGTCTACAGCAAGTGGGAATAGCAAGGGAAGTAGTACTCAGCTTTTCCCTTTTCCAGAGCTGGGGGGGAAATGATCCTTTATCCAAATAGTACAGCCATATACTCCTCCTAGAAACTCCTCTCACAGGTTCTGCCATTGTACACGCAGGAGAAACCAGCAGAAACACGTATGAGTTGTACCTACCAAGCACTTTCCAGTTTGAGGATCACAGGTGTCACTGTGGTTGTTGCACTGACACGGCACACAAGGTGCCATGAGAGTGTGAGGCTCTTTTACTCCAAGTTCTGTGTGTTTCCTCCTGTAGTATCCTGGAGCACAGCTCTGAAAGGGGAGTAAAATATATATACACACACACACACACACATATATATGTGATCACAGCTATCAACAGTTACAAAGACTTTCAAAAGCCATTTAAGTAACTTTTATCATCTCACTACTGGAGACAAAAAGGACTGAAGGATTCTGTACCTGACAGGACAACCCAGCATAACCAGCAGGACATCTACATTGCTCCACAAGATGAGCCTGAGCTCTGCCCAGGTGCATTTCTTCAAACTTCACTGCAATTTCCATTGAGATATTTGCAATTCTACAAGATACGTGCAGAAGAGAGCGTGAACATCTAGAGAAGTCCTAGCACCAAAACTGAGATGCAAACACTTCTGTCCTTCAAGGTCAGGGCTACCATACGTAATCTCCCATGGTCCCCCTTTCCCCACGCATATCTCTCAAAAAAACCTGAAGATCTTATGGGATTTCAGGACCTACAAACAAATCAGAAGTACTTTCATTGGGTCCATCTCCGCTTCTCTTGTTCGCTTTCCCACTGACAGATGCCATGACAACATCCCAGCTCCTCCCTCTCCTTAGTAACCTGGTTCTGTTCAAAATGGCAGCAAAATGCTGCCGTTCTGAGGCAGGAGTATTTTACTCCCATTGCCCAGAGTGCATAAAACTACAGGATAAGACCGAGATTGGCACAAACACAAGAAGTCATGTGTTTCTATTGAAAAAAACCGCAAAAATTTCAATACCCATAAAAATAAGATGGGAAAGAAATAATTTAGGAAACATCTAACTATATCATCCATCCTGCAGCACCATCCTACACGACTCCGTGCTTCTTCATGGGTTTTTCTATCCCAGTATGCAGAGACATTCAGTGTTTCACAGAACACATGAAACAGGGATTCTGCTGCCATTAAAGGTTATAAGTTTTTTTTTATCAGAGGAAGAACAGAAGTCATAAATAGGAAACGTCTCTAATTTGAGTTAAATCTTTACTGTGTTGCTCAGCTGGGACTATTTCTAGGTTAAATTACAGGCAATGCAATCAGTAACTGCAATGAGAGGTGGCTTTACCGGCTTTGCTGTAACCCTTGGCCATAAGCTGCCTTGATGAGGATGTATTCAACATTGCTCAGCACAGACATGAAGTCAGAACGTAGGACAGGCTCATCGGATACGGAGTTGAAGTACTTCCAAGAATCCTAGTGAAACAACACAAACTATTGAAAACATGAGCATTAAAGCTCACTTCCATGAGCTCTAATTCCTACTCTAATAATGCTCTGCTCCTCCTTAACTGTTTTTAGAAGAAAGGAAGCGTTTCCACACCAATGGTTTTGCTTACCTCCTTCATTTGTACCTCCTCGTCAGTTCTCACTCCGTTCTCTGGAGAAGGGCTGTCGACATAGATGACCAGCTTGCTGGTGTGACCTCCTTTCATTAGAATCTGTGGCTCAAAATTTGAGGTTCCAAAGCCATCCAAAGCATAAAAAGCAACGGTGTATCTCAGCTTCCCACCATAAGCCATGAGCTGTTTGGATAAAAAATTACTACTTTTATTTATTCCAAGGTTAGAACTACTAGCTGAAAATATTTTAACGCCATCAGAAGACCAAAACTGTCAGTTCTTTGAAGAATTGGCAATAAAACATGAAAACTGACTGTAACTCAGCAGGTTTTGCCCCAAGGTTAAATGCATGTTTCTAAAAAGCACCCTCAGTTTCTTCTTTTCGTTCCTTTCAAGGTGGGCACTCAATTTTCATTTAATCCCTAAGGAACAGGGATTCCATGATCTATACAACATAATATAGCAACAAGATTGAAAACTCCATTTTCTAAAGTAAAATTGAATACATTACTCTTTCCCCGCCACGTGACTTCTGAAGAGTAACATGGTGGTTAAATATGGGTGTTACCAATTCACGGGGCCAAGAAAAATCTCATTAGGGAAGGTTAATGTAAACAAACTGTTTGTGCTTGCTGTACGCTCAATCACTGAATATTTATAATATTCTTACAAGAATAGAACTAATACAGAAAAATGTTATCAAGATAAAGTAACTATTAGACAACAAAGAACAAAGCATCATAATTATTTAAGGATCTTACCTGGTCACCCTGAAACTGCTCTGGTAACCTCCAGTAAAATGTTTCTGTGTTTAAGTATTTTCTGACTATGGCAGCATCCAGTAAAACATCAGGAAATTGGGAAAATACTCCTTCCACTGTTCCAGTCAGGTTGCTTTGAGCTACTACATGCAGAAGGGACTGATCTGGAGTTAAGGTTATCTGCAACACAAAGAGCAAAAGTTCAACAAGAACACTCTATCTCAGCGTATCATAGAATCACAGACTGGTCTGGGTGGGAAGGGACCTTCCAAGCTCACCCAGTCCAACCCCCTGCAGGGAGCAGGGACATCTGCAACCAGAGCAGGGTGCTCAGAGCCCCAAGGGCCAACCTGACCTGCAATGGTGCCAGGGATGGGGCTTCTCCCACCTCTCGGGGAAACCTGGGCCAGGCTCTCACCACCCTCAGCATCAACAATCTCTCCCTTCTCTCTGGTCTGAATCTCCCTCTGTCAGTTGAACCCATCAGCCCTTGTCCTGTCCCAACAGCCCCTGATGAACAGCCCCTCCCCAGCTTTCGGACAGCCCCCATGAAGCACCGGAAGGCCACACTAGGGTCTCCCCAGAGCCTTCTCCAGGCTGAACAAGCCCAAAATATATGTAATATACTGGTACCAGTTCTGGCTGCTTTGAGATAGTCAATAGTTCACATCTCAGAGTAACAAATGCCCAAATCAAAAAATTGGGAAACATGTTTGACATCTAGTTTTTTAAAAAGACATTTTAAAAGACGACAAACATTTAACCATTTGCTTCTTTCCTTTGTTCTGCCACATGCAGGTGCACCCGTGTGATACCTAACCGTGTCTGGGTGTTTACGGCACTTACCGGGATTCTCACGTGACCTTCTAGTTCCGAGCAAACCGTGGTCATCCCGAAGCAGAAGCAGGGAGTACAGCCTAGTGCAGTGGTAGCGGACAGAGCAAAGGTTCCAGGTTTACACTCGCTGCATTGCAGACCAAAGACATTTTCCTAGAGGAAATTAAAAAACCAAACAAAGGCACACTCGAGTTTCTTCACTAGCTGCAGGAAAGATGGTTTTTTTGGAAGAAAAAATTATTGCTATGTAAACTACGTCTTTTTTTTTTGCACCCATCTGGAAAACAGGCTCTCAAAGTCGAAGAAGCTGCTCAGTCTTCCAAGAAGAGATTTCCACCTTCTTAGAAAAATCCATACTACTAATTTCTGTATCTTGTGTTTCCTTTTTTTATACAAGAATGTCAATTCCAACTTCACTATACGTGAGTTATCCTTAAGCTCTGCCTCTGGTCACAGCATAGGAAACATGTCTAAACTTGCTACATAATCACATTTCAAAAAAAAGGTGGAGATTCCCCATTTCGTATTTGTTGGTTTCTTCCTATCGTTATCACTTGGATTTTCAGAAGAGCGGGCTACACCATCTGAACCAACGTGCCCTTCCCAAGCCTGAGAAAACTGTTTGTCTATGAGCAGAAAAAACGTCTGTATTTCATTTTTGCCATTGCTCAAGGCACCAGAACACTTTAACCTACTTCAGCTGGTTCTTCTCAATGTTCTACATGAACTGAGAAAAAACACACTTTTAAATAGCAACGAAGAAACAATACACATGAATTATGAACTGTTATTATGGGAATTACTTGCAAGGTGAAATGCAATGTAGAACAAGGCAAGTGGAATAAATGAAACACGTTAAAATAGTACATTAAAAATGGTTCATAGGGCATTGTTCTGGATATCAGCAGGCACTGACATCATACAGAAAAATAGTGACACCGAAGTCACTGGCACCATTCTCATATATTTAACAAGGTTTTAAAATCTTTTGTCCCAGAACTCCTGATCAGGGTTTTGTCCTGTTCAAGAGGAGGCAGACAACTCTACGAGCCAAAGGAAAGCAAGACAAACACCCCCTCATTCATTTCCACCTTCCCGCACTAATCCATGAAAAAGAGGACTCTGTGTACTGCAAGAATTATGTGGTTACAGAAATCCACTCCGTACAGAATAAACATATAGGTCCTACATTGAGCAAAACCAATTGGTTTGAATTTAGGACAGGACTGCAGGGAGACCGCAGATGCGAAATAGGCCAAGTCCTGAAGAAATGACGTTTTGTGATTAGGGCATACGATGGGTCTTGATCCTGACCTCTTTACCACCTTCCTAAACCCTCCGTGACTCGTGTAATAAATGGCCCGAAAGCCCCAGTGCTGTCCCAAAACACTTTAGTACCTTGCAGGTACAGATGCCAGTTTCCTCCTCACAACCACAAACTCCTTCAGCATTGTCACACGTCTCCGCTTTGGTTCCACTCAAATCACAGTCACAGGCAACACAGTCCGGGTAGTCCCTGTAGCCTAACGCACACCTCGAACAGTCTTGTCCTCCAAACTCAGCTTTGCACGGGCATTGGCCCGTCTGTACGTCACACTGGAGGTGGGTTGAACCGGTGCTGCTGCAGTTGCAAGCCTTCAGTGAAAAGAAGAAATGTTCATGAACAGCATGTCTCGAGACAATAACTGCACAGCAAACTCCGAGTGGCCCTTAAAACTCCATGTTTGTCCACAGTTACTATTCAACAATAGAAGAGAAGAACTTACACGTGGAAATGGGGTTGTTTGGTTTGTATTTGAACAAAGAATGCATTCCCAGTAAACGGTGGGTGGCAACAAGTAAGAAGATCTGTTGATGCCCAAATTGGAGCTGGGAATCAAAAGAGTTGAAGGAACCTTTCCAGAAATAAATTCCCAAAGACTTCATTTAAAATTCTGTGTAATGCGTGCAAGTAAATTCAAATCATGTTGTGTAAGTGTTGGGTGAAAGAAATCTGTAAGTACAATAATTTTATAAATATGATGGAAAGAAAAATCATAATACTGACATTTTTAAAAATAATATTTCAAGCAGCATTAATACGGTTGGCAACTCCCTCAAACTTCATTTACTCTTTGATGAGGACCCAAGAATGTCATTGCATCTAAAGGTGGGAAACCGTGTGCGCTGCAGCTCGGTCCCAGAGGCACGCTGCTCCCTGGCAGAGCCCGTCCTTCACTATGCAATCCCCAATAGGAGCCCGTCAGTACGAAGAGTTCTGTTTTGAAACAGAGCGGATCTAACCTTCATATCTAGGGTTAAACAAGTCCAGTGTTGCTCTGCAGTTAGTTCTAACAGTGCAGGCAAAAAGTACCTTCTGCCTACCATCACCTGACTGTGAGCATCTTCCCTGAGCCTTCTTTCCTCACCACCTTTGAGATGAAAGGCCTTACCTTGTAAAGCACTCTACACAGACCCCCAACATCTATCAGCATCACCTCGAGCATTCTCCACAAGTTTGCTGGCACCATTAGTACTCTTTGTGCTAAGCAGGTTTTACTCGGGTTTTTACTGCCTGGTCTAACACTCTTTCTGACCAAACAAGTGGCCAACTTTGGCTCCCAGATAGCATTCAAGGTCTACAGCTCTGAACATCAAACCCTATTGTAAGAAATAATAACAGAAATAATTGACACGTACCTCAATCTCTATCTCTGTGACAAAGACAAATAAGGACTCTAAGGTACAAACTAGAGTAATTCACGTTAATTACTGTGATGCTGCAACCAAAATAACTCCTAAATTGTTTAGCATAAATGAGCAGTTACCTATTTAATTAAACTTGATCATTGGCAAGGGCTGTGGAGCCGCCCTACGACAGGAACATTAAGGGAAGCGCAGAGGGACCAGCACATTGTATTTGCAGACCATGAGGTAGGAGTGACAGTAGCTGAAAAAGCAGTGGTTTGAAGACCAGCTGCCAAGTTGCTATAAATCACTATGACAGTCAACTCTGAACAGATATTACAGGACTGTTTTATCATCCTTACTCTAAAAAAATCAGAGAAAAAAGAGAACAATTTGGCTGATACTTGCACTTGTCAAGTCCTCACTGCGCGTGACAGACCTCGTCAAACTGATTGTATTTGTGGTTTCTCCATTGAAATCACCCATTACATTCCTGAAAGGCTTCTTAAAAAAACCTCTACATTTATCAAATAGAGATTGGCCTGATACCATATCTGTCAGGAGTTTACCGCATGAACCTCGTTGCATAAGTGGCTGGATCGGCACTAACGTGGCATTTCACTGTTTCATCATAAATATTAGGCTCAGATAATGGGAGGTGTCATTTTTCCAATTATGAAACATTAACTACCTCAGACCTTTTAAATACTCAGAAAAAGTGTGCAGTGGTTTGCAAGACAAGCTAGATTTCTTTCATCTTAAAAACCGTAATATCATCACTCCTGATTAGCACAGAAACTATGTTCCTTGTTGCCAGTTGTTGCTATCAATCTGGTTGAGCATCACGATTTAAGCAATTAGAAGTTAGAATAGACACTTCAAAATTACCTGTGCACCTGTCCAGAACTCTGAAAATACTCTGATCAGTATTTTCAAAGTCAGCTTTCTTAGAAGGTTTCTCAGTAAACACTTTACAGTCTGATTTTTAATTTTCTTTTTTTTTTTTAATGTGAGCATGTTGCACTAACTCTGAGACAGAGAATAGAGACTGAGGTTCTCCAGAGTCCAGTTCTGATGCTGGTACAAGGTGAACTGGTTTTAACAGCCTGCCATACCTTGCAGCCAAGTTCAGGAGAAAGTCCCCAGTGATTTTCTTCACAGAGTTCGCATTTTGGTCCCCGAGTGTGAGGGGGACAAATGCATTGGCCAGAATCAGCATTGCAGTTGTTCTGAGTATGAGCACAGTCACAAGCTGCAAGAGAAATAGGTCCCAGTGATTAACTTCATCCTTGCTTTAGCCACAGAGGAGAAACTCCAAGACCACTGGTCATCTTGATTTTCTTAACCAGGCAGTACAGCTTTGCCATTCCACCGGGAGCTCCCTGCCATCCCTAATCGCTGAGGAACAGGTTAGGACCACAGTGACATTTTCTCTTGTTGTTGAAAGCCCATTATTGCTTCATGACATGGCCTGTTCGGTGGTTTCAAAAGCAGGGCTGCATTTCCACAGGGGAATCAGCAAAAGCAGCCAAAACTGCCGTGGAGAAGAGCAAATTTGTAGGAAAAATGAATCCATGATAAGAGTTACAAAACTCATCAGGAGACTTGATAATGTTCTCAAGCAGGTGAAGGGATTAATGTCAGCAATTAGCACTTTTCAAGTGTCTTACCAAGGATCTGATCAATGCTTATCAATATCTAAGGGGGGGTGGGGTGGTCAGGAGGATGGGGCCAGACTCTTCCCAATGGTGCCCAGTGACAGGACAAAGGGCAACAGGCACAAACTGGAACTCAGAGAGGTCCACCTGCACATGAGAAACTTCTTTGCTGTGAGGGTGGCAGAGCCCTGGCCCAGGCTGCCCAGAGAGGCTGTGGAGTCTCCTGCTCTGGAGAGATCCCAAACCCGCCTGGACGCCATCCTGGGCACCTGCTCTGGGGACCCTGCTCTGGGGACCCTGCTCTAGCAGGGGGTTGGACTGGGTGATCCTCAGTCTGACCCACCAGTCTGGGGTTCTCCGAATTGCTTATTGAGTAATAGGGACAGTAACTATTTTTATGATAACTAGCTGCTGCAGGAAGCACTTGTCTGTTTAAGAAATGCAATACTACTCTTCCTGAAAAGCATAAGTTCAGAAAAGTGTTTTCATTAATTGTTTTAAAGTTGAAAAAATTTTGAAGACTGAAATGGTTAAAGGTACCGCAGAGATCTTTGATTCTTAGTAAAGACTCGGTATGTATGTGCCAAAACATAATCCTCTCACAATGTCACCGCAGATTTTGTATTACTGCACTATTTGCAGCATGAAAGAAATTATTTGTCGGGTGGGAGAAGAGGTAGGCATTGCTTCAGCTACACTGTGCTGAAAAGGGCATCTTATTTACATGATAAATTAAGTTTTTTGACGATATGTCCTCTGTTTGGATTAACAGTTTCCTCTGTATTACAACTAAAAATTGTACACACCCAGATGAGAGCAAAATAGTCACCAGCATCTTAAAGTGCAAAACAAAGATTTGATTGAAAAACAAAGGTAAAAATCTGTAAGAGTAGTAGCTCTTAGGATTGTAGAAAAATTTTCTATTCTCTGAAGGACTGAAGGGTTTTGTAAAAGAAAAAGAGACAAAGGAGCTATTGAAGATGGAGTATTTCTTTCATGCCACCTTTATGAGTTGCTATTTCATAGTGCCCACCTTTTCCAAGGAGACACACAACAAGCAATCAAAGAACTGGTTTATTCCCTAGATTAATCAGAGCATTAGGAGATTTTTCTGTATAATCACAAAAAACCTGACCTTTGCCAGAGTTTCACATCAAATACATTGCCAAAAGAAACGCCAGACAAACCCTGAGAGGGTCAGGGATTAGAGCTTACGTGTGCAGCCCCCATCCCGGAACGCGTGGAAGCCATGAGCACAGCGATCACACTTTTCTCCAGCCACTCCTGGGACACAGTGACACTGGCCCCGATGGTCGCAGTCCTCGGAGACTGAGCCAAACTGACTGCAGTTGCAGGGAATGCAGCCAAGCCCAGTCAGCAGCCCATAATAACCACTCTGTTGGAGGGGAAGTAAATACATTGGAGCTGTATTTCATACATTTTTGAAAACAATATGACACACACACTTATCTCCTCCTCTAATCTCAGCAGTGAGACTTGAAGATACCCTCAGATGTGAAACCATCATTTAAAGACACCCCCAAGGCGAGGGTGGGGCTGTGCTGACCAGGCAATGTCTGGGAATGTGAACGGGGGTGGAACAGAGCAGACCAGTGACCTACAGGACATGGGGATTGGGAGGCATCCAGCTGGGCTGGCACAAGGGAACTCGCTGGGCACAGATCTCCTGCTCTGGTCTCTGAGGCTGTTCTACACTTACTAGAGGCTGGAAACTGCTGGTTTGTATCACCACTGAATATCTACTTGTTCTTACAACGGGCTTGCCTTCTCGCTGAATCCCTCCTTGGCGTTCAGCCATCACGTATTTATTATGACCAACCACATTCTTCAGCTATTCCCACCCACTTTCAGAAGCACAGCGCTAAGGTCCCCTCAGCTCTGTTAGCAGCGTCGGGTCTGGTTATTCGGCAAGCCAACACGACTGCATGCTGTCAGGGAGGGCAGCACTGGCCCCAACAGCCCTAATTCAGCAGGGTGCTGAGTCAAGGGCATAGCTACACATCCGCAGAGAGCACGGGCCGAGCGACCTGCAACCACAAAAGCCCACACAGACAAACTTGTGGTCTCCACTCCAGCAACAGTTCCCCTCTCCCCTGAATATATTTGCTGCTACTCTCTGTACCTGCTCTAATCCACATCTACAGAAGGGTCAAGGGAGACCTTCTCGCTCTCCACAACTCCCGGACAGGAGGTTGGAGCGAGGCGGGGGGGGGGTCAGTCTCTTCTTCCAAGGAAGAAGACAAGAGGAAACAACCTCAAGTTGTGCCAGGGGAGGTTTAGGTTGGCCCTGAGGAACCATTTCTTCCCCACTGAGGTTGTCCAGGCCTGTCCCAGGCTGCCCAGGGCAGTGGTGGAGTCCCCAGCCCTGGAGGGGTTTCCCAGACCTTGTGTCGAGGTGGTGCTGAGGGACAGGGGTCAGTGGGGACCTGGCAGCGCTGGGGGAACGGTTGGACTCAATTTTAAAGGTCTTTTCCAACCAAAACAATTCTGTGATTCTATAGATAAACAGGAAGACCAAGACAAATGGAAATGGAGATCTTAGGAACAGGTAAATATTTGCTTACCAAGCACTTATCACACCTTTCTCCGACCACATTTGGTCTGCAGTGACAGACACCTGTCTCATGATGACAAGTACTTGAACGGGAACCATTCCCATGGCAGGCACAGGCTTGTGTTTAGACAAAAAGAAACCAGATTTTAAAAGTTTAGTGTCTCTCTACATGCAGAATTTCAAAGTGTGTGTTTCACCTGTATATATCCCATAGATATTAATACCTGTACTACATATTTGGGCTAAAAGATTAAAAACCGATCTGAAATAGATACGTTAGAGAACTTTTTCTTCTAGCCCTGTATGTAACACTCAGAAGTAGGAAACATCTCCAGCCGGTCACTGGAGGGACAGTGTGACGCAAGCCAATAATTTTCAGGAATATGAAGTGTCAGACCCTACTATAAAACATTCCTTCCTCAGTCCCATCATCTCCAACCTGCACTTGCCAACTGACAACTGGAAGTTGTGACTCTCCATCTCTGGAGAGATCCGAAACCCGCCTGGATGCCATCCTGGGCTCCCTGCTCTGGGGACCCTGCTCTAGCAGGGGGTAGGACTGGGTGATCCCCAGAGGTCCCCTCCAGCCTGGGATTGAGCAGGTTCATTCTTTCAGCAAAGGTGCATGATCTCCCCATCTATTCTGTGTTCTTTAAATTTTGAGAGTCATCGTAACAGCTTACCATGACAGCTTTTCTCAACCACTGCATCCCCGTAATACCCATCAGCACATTTCTCACAGTGGTGACCTGCTGTGTTCCCCAGACACTTCAGGCATTGTCCTGTGAAGGTGTCGCAGTGGCCGTCTTCATGCGGGTCCACGTTGCCGTTGCATTCACACGGAGCACACGATTGTCCAGGCACGAGTGGATTTCCATAGTAACCAGTAGCACACCTGCACCGGACATCAAAACCTTTATCAGCTGGAATGGGGTGCTGTCAAACACGCTCCCCACCCACGGGATTTTATATTAAATTTTTAGCTAAAGTGTCCCTATATTATATGCAAAGACAAAATGGGAAGGAAAAATTTATAAGGAACGTTGTGTCCATGTGGTGTGAACAATGCAAGGCAGGTAGTGCGACGAAAAGTTAGTGATGGCAATGACATAGGTGTTTTACCCAAAGGCAGGGTACATACCTCTCACACTGAGAGCTAGCATAGCCTGGAAGACATTTGTCACAGAGGATCCCACCTCCTTCAGTCAGCTGGCACGTGGGACTGAAGCTGTCAACGAGATTGGTGGCAGTCAGTATGAACACACAGAATCACGAGGCCTCCACGAACATTTAATAGCCACCAAGTCCATCCACCTGTCCATACCATGGAATTGCAAGTTCTTCTGGATTAACATCAGTGCTTTAAACATTACAATATGTCAACATAAAGTTATTCTCAGAAGCTCTTCTTGAAGCTTCTGCCTTTTAAAGAGAAGGAAGAAGTTAAAGCTTCCTAAAAACCTGGCCCTCCCTCTAGCAACTCTGTCCGGTTTCTGCACCAAGCTGCTCTTTGTCCATGCAACACCTCTGTCCTTCCACTGACAACAACATGGACCATAACACGTTTTCTGAAACAACATGGACCATACCTGTGATTTTGCTGCCAAATTCAAGGCCAGGTCTGAGTTTCACTTCCAGCTTTCACATATGAATTGCACCGGATCACTCAGCCTGTCTTAGCTTAGTCTGTATGTTTGTTTTTCCAGGCAGACAACATTTCTATGAGAAACACTCCAACCAAGAGGGAGAAAAAGCATCCTCCTCTCCCTCCTTCAGGTTTCGTGACATTTTTCTCTTTATCTCCCATTCTGACTCTGCTGAAGATGCAGAAGAAAATCTCCCATGAGCAGCTTACTTGTTTGCAGCAGAGCTCAGAGGGCACGCGCAGGGCTGGCAGTCCTCAGGAGTTCCTTGGGATGGGCTTCCATAGAAGCCAGGCAAGCACTGGTCACAGAAAGGTCCCGTCGTGTTATGCTGACAAGCCTGTGAGTCACGGGGAAAAAAAAAAATTACATATTTAGTCTTGCTGGTTTTTCAGCCCCTGAGGGATCCCGCAGGAGTCTGTATGCAGGATAACGCAGAAAACAAGTGGGGTTTTTTTGGAGTTAACAACAAATCCTAATTAAGAATATACTTGATACCATGAAACCAGCCACATTACTTCCAAAACAGATTCACCTACAGCACTGCTTCATTTTGTGCCCTTCAGGAAAAGTTCCATTGGTGCCTGCAGCAGAGCTAAGATTTTTCTCAGCCAGTATATGGTGACGCTTTTATTTTCGTTCTGACTATTCCCCACTTGAAATGATAAACTGAAACAAACCCTTTATTGGGGAACACTTAAGTGGAGCCCCCTGAACATACTCTGAGGTAAGCAATGAAAAGCAAGAAAAATAAACCCCTGATGCCCATAGATTGAAATCTATGTACACTGTAAACCTGTCTGCCACAGCCAAACCGCCCTCCTAAGCCCAGACGGATGCTCAGAACTCAACAGGTTGCAGGGTGACTCACAAAGCAAACACCATGAACGTCACACTCGGTCGCGTGCCCGTTGCACTTGCAGGGTTGACAAATCCCTCCAAAGAGGATTCCGTCCACACGGTAGTACCCAGGGAGGCAGGACTGAAGAGAAACGAGGCAGGGAAAATAGCAGTACAGGTACAAGTGCTCAAAGGACACGCTAACACATTCTCAAGGAGCCCGTTTCCGACCACCCACCATCTGACTCATTCACGCTGTGGTAACTGAATGCTCTTTCAGCTCTATTGATGTCTCTGCAGCTCTTTTCTGGTGGTTGTTTACTTGCACTGGATGAAGGGTATAAGAATTAACTCCACAAAACTTCCATTCAGCCCTTTGTCCTCCGGAGGCAAATCAGAGAAGTTTGGCGCGGTTGAACATGTGAAGTTCTTTATTACGGGACAATAAAGAACAGATGTTCTACCTCCTCTGCAGAATCATTAAGGATGCTACAGCACCAGGCTTCGTACTGAAATTATTTGTCAAAATAATCCCCGCTATTCTGCAGATGGTGCTCTGCCTCCCTAATCTGTTCACAGATACCTAAAGCAGCGCCTTGCACAACGCATTCGACCCTTGTGGGACCTTCCAAAGGGCAGCGTTCCTCCCTGCTAAGATTCCTCATTGCCTCCAGAAACCTCACGACACAAAACAGAAATAAACTGGACACAACTGAGATGCAGGAAAAGTGCTCTTAGAAAGGTAAGCTCAAAACAGAGCTTTTACAGCTGCTTCCTCCACAACAGCGATGTTCTAAAGTGTGTCATCATCTCTTTGTGCCACCAAGTAGATTTCTACTTGAAAATCCCATTTAGTGTATGGGGAAGAAAATACCTACAGCATCGTGTACAGTATGGTAGACAGCATTTCGCCCCAGAACATAAGTGCTCATGGCAGTATAATTAAGGGCAGCATGCCTTTAGAACCGAGATCTTTCCAGCCAGGTGATAATTCCACCCACAGAAAACACTGTAAGAAGTTACCTCACAAGATATTCCCATGTAACCTTGAGGACATTCGCAGGATTCCACATCTGGTGCTGAGGAAAGATCTATAACATTTACACTTGCAGTATCCAGGGTCACAGAGTCCAGCCTAGGACCAAGAATGAAAACATCCCATCATCTGTTGCCCCACACTTGATTTGGAAGAGGATAGTTGGCTTCTGGAGGAGTAACACTGCTGAGTGCTGCTTCCTGGCAGCGACAGCTGAGGAACAGGCCCAACCGCTCAAGGGCACAAAGGAAATTTGGGATCAAGTCCAATGTTGTTGACTTGAAATGCTGCCAAATGAGGGAAGGAGGAAAAAGGCTATTGGTGAGGCTAAGGGAATTCAGAGAATAAATGACAAAGCCCTGGCACTGATTCTCTGGAGAGAGACAAGACTTTATTCCTGTGTCTCTTGGAGAACAGGTAAAACAGTAACATCTGATGTAGATGCTGTTAAAGCTGACTTGAAGCTATGGAATGACCCATTAATCCATTCCAGCCCAATTTTCCTGTTGCTCCTCTCCCTTCGAGATGAGCATCAGTAACATCTACAAACAGGCATTGAAGACATTACAGCCATCAGTGATGGATTACCTTGCCACATCCCAAAACGAGGACCCCGTTGAGAGTTTGAAGTATTTCCTTCTAACGAAGCAGCCAGTGTTGTGAGGCTTTTATGCAGTATTGCAGAACGTGACATTTCTGCTGTCAGGTACATTTTCAACGAGCAAATGCCCTTCCCTACACATTGCACAGGAATGTATTTTGGGGACAAGATGGGACTTGAGAAAATTCAATTAAAAAGTGTTGGGTTTTTTCCCCTAGAAATTAACATAAAGCTGTAAGAATCCTGCCACTATGAGGAGTGTTTCACATGCACAAAAGTGATAGAAGAATATGGATTAACTTGACTATTTCCTTTCTCTCACCTGTACACAGCTTTTTTGGCAATGTTGTAGGTGGCTCTGATCAGAAGATGGGTCACATTTACCAGAACAGTCATCAACCTGTCCCGGTCTATGGCTTTTTTTGTGTTGAAGTCGATGAAATTCTCCGCCACAAGCCTCACCGTGTTCGAGTACTCCTCATAGGGCTGTAAGGACAAGCCCGCTGCTCTTGTACTCAACGTCTGCCCGTTACCCTGAAGTTGAAAAACAGAACTACTACTATGGAAATATTTTATTTTCCCTTTTTTAATCCCATCATAGTTTCCTAATAATGTTTGAATTATAACCATCGGAAAAAAATCCACCTGAATGATGACATCCACACTTGATACTATATCACTGTCCACACTCTCCATTGGAATGTCGTACGACACCGTGTATTTCAAGTCTCCACCAAAAGCTGTGAGCTGAAATAACAAAAAGCAAAGTCTTAATGACACAACCTCCCACCACCCCAAAGAAGTGACGTGGGACAATGTCCAAACTAGAGGAGCACGTGACTTATAAGTACCACTTTCCAGGGAAAATGTAACATACCATGAGTTAAGTCAAGGGGCTGCATGGGCAGAGAGACCAGACCAAAAATAATTTAAGTTCCAAAGTTCCCTCCACTCAGCACTGGTGAGGCCACAGCTCGAGTTCTGGGCTTCCCAGTACAAGAGAGACTGAGATCCTGGAAAGAGCCCAGCAAAGGTCCATGAAGATGGTTAAGAGTCTGGAACATGTTTCATATGAAGAAACAGAGTACCAGGACTGTCCAGCCTAGAGAAGGCTCAAGGAGATTTCATCCATGTGTACAAACAGCTGAAGGAAGAGTGCAAAGAGGAGCCAGGCTTTTTGCAGCGGTTCTCAGTGACAGGACCGCAGGCAATGGCCACACACTGAAACACAGGAGGATCCCTCTGAACATCAGGAAACACTTTTTTCCTGTGAGGGTGACCAAGCACTGGCACAGGTTGCCCAGACAGGTTGTGGAGTCTCCATCCTTGGAGATACTCAGAAGTAACCTGCTCTAGGTGTCCCTGCTTGAGCAGGGTCATGGGGCAAAAAGACCTCCAGAGGTCCCTTCCAACCTCAGCTAATCTGCAAAACGGAAGACCCAGAGCTTTAGGTAGCAACCGAGGCAAAAATTAAAGACTAGCTGGTTGGAAACTAATAAATGCAAAAAGGGTGATGGCTAAGAGGCAGGCAAGAAGAATTTCATGGTCCTGTCTACTGTATTGGACAAGGTGTGAAGGGTGGGAACTTTGAGGTATAGGAGTCAAGAGTATGAGGAATGTAAGCATGCAAGTTAGTAACAGCCAAGAGAAAAAAAGGAGAATATATTCTGTCAAGGGTAGGCAGAGAAGGAAGCCGGGAGATGAATGAGCTCAAAAAGCAAGAAGAGGGTACTGAGAATGTCTGGCCAAGAACACTGTGATTTGAAGAGCAGAGATAGACATGTTAAGGCCGAGATGAAGGAGTTTTGACTTGAGCTGAGGACTTACTTTATTTCCTAGATACGTCTCAGGTGCTGACCAGTAATAAGTATGTTTCAGCACTTTGACGGCCTCAGTGTTGTTAATACTTATTTGACGGGGTCCATCAAATGGGCTTCGCTGAGGTTGCACACTCCTTGAATTATACAGGTCGGTAACAAGCCATCCAGCCATGTCTGATACCTGCAAGAAAGGATAAGAATATTCATGGAGTCGGGCTTTATGCCACTGCAAAAGCAGTCAATGAACTTAACCCTTCCCTTGAGATTCACTCAGACTGGTGGGTTCTGTAACACTTCTGTCAGCCCAGTCTGACACCCAATACATGCACATAAACTACTTCTGACTAGGAGTGTCTCTACCTCTCCATTAGACAGGATCAAAAATATAATGAGTGCGATTTCCATCCTCCCAATAGAACTATCTTTATACCTACGTAATTCCCTCAGACAGAATTACAGAACCTCAAGGGCTTTGAGCCCTACCGTCCTCCTTTATAGATAGGGCTGAGCTGGAGGAAAGTTAAACCCAGAGTCCCAGAAGTGGGAGCAAGATGAGAGAACTTTGTTGTTCTCACTGAGTTTTATACAAGCATCTTAGAATTTCAGGCAATTTGATGCGTTTTCCTCCTTTTTCATTAGCACACAAAATGGGGGAACTTGTCCAGCACGTTATCGCAGCCTCCACTATCCAATATCTCTAGTACTGCTGCAAGCCAGTGAGGCCAAAGCCTGCACTGGGATGACACGCTGATGACACTGAAGACCCATTCCTCTGGAAGGAGACACATGCCAGAATATGGAGTTAACTTGTGCGTGCGTCAAAAAAGTGTTGGACATTTTGCAGCTGCCCAAGAATGAGGTCATGGCCAGAACACATAAATACCTGACTGATGGGCCATGTTAGGCTGTCACAGACATCAGATACCCCAAAGCAGAAACACTCCGTGCAGCCCTGAGGATTTCGTTCTTGCAGATTGTAGAATCCTGGTTTACAGAGATCACAGTTCGCACCTTGGACGTTCTCCTGCCAATGGCACAGAACATTTGTTTCACATCAGCATTATTATGGCAACAAATACAGCGGATTAGATGGGATTTAGGCATAACAGCATTCAGAAGGTTATAAAAGGGAACAGATTCCAGCACAGCAGGATTATTGAATAAGACCTAGAGCTGAAAACTAAAACATTGGAAAAATTCATCAGAATTTGCCGGTTCATCAAAATCTAAACATGCCCTGGCAAGGGCTCTATTGCAGTGAAATTCTAGTGCACGGGCAGAGTTTGAAATCCTTCTACCAGCTTGAAAGCCGCCTCCTCTCATACCTTGAATCCATAGATTGCTCTGGAGAAAAGTTATAGAGTAAACGTCAAACTTGCCAGAGAGAAATCTGAGACCTTTGGTAGCAACGCTACCAACCACCTCTCCTTTCTGGACCAGCGTTTGGCACGTCAAGTCTCCATAAGCCTCTAAACAGGCTATGGGATTTTACAAGCAAACCACAGGACAGTTTCTCATCCAGTTTATACCCAAATTTTCACCAGTTAGCTCCATCGGCTGCTACAGTGTTAATCCAGCTCAGGCAAAATGGTTCTGTATCTCCTTTTTCCTTCCTCTGGTCATTGGAGCTAGTATTCTTTTCTTCCAGAATCTGGTTATTTATATGTTTGATATTGTGGATCAGATGAATTAGGTAAAAGGACTAAAGTTTCAGGAAAACTGTCAAACAAACAACAGCTTTTTTTGGCTCCTGTGCGCTGTCATACTTGGCGACCAACACAAACTACTAACATTTGGTTCAGAAAATTGAGTGTAATTTCTTCAAATATTGACACGCAGCATCGTAATAAAGTTCAGCAGGATCTACAGCTGCAAGACATTTCAAGGGGTTTGGATATTTACCAAAGGAAAAAGAAAAGAAGGCTGCAAAACCGCTCTCTTTTTAAACATTGTTTCCTGGTTTATATTTTGTATTTGCATAATTAAATCTTATTTCATACATGCGCCTCGTGATTGGTCCAATAGCTCTTTCCAAACGCACGCTGTTTCTTCACACAAAGCAGATGTTACAAACGCATCCTTTTTTTACGAGAAACCAGTGGCTTAGAAAAGAAATAGCAGCTCACCCCTAAAACCAGATGCATACTCCCTGCGATGCTCCCTCACTCACATGTGTAGTTATTTAATTTTAGTATCATCTGGCCCGTTATTCTAGAAAGTGGTTTATAAGTAACACACAAAACTAGCCAACATTCATTATCTTATTTCAGTACAGAGAACAGCTCATTCTGGATTGTCAGGTGTGTAGTTACACCAGGTTACTCCCTATAAAAGATCTCTCCAGTTAATGAAGAAATTTCCCTCATTAAGGAGCTCACAAGTCAATCCACAGATGCGCTTTTAACCAAAACCGGCAGTTTAATACTCACTTTGCAGAGACAAGGTTCTGTGCACGGATCTTCATTGACGCTGCCGCTCAGGCTGCAGTTACAGCGCAGGCACTTGGGATAGCCCCGATAGCCAAACGCACAACCATCACATTTTTCTCCTGCGTAACCTTCTCTGCATTGACACTGACCTGGCCGAGTCCCTTGAAAAGCAAAAACAGAGAAACAAATCAATGAGAGCACGCAGCTGGCTGGATCCAGGATGTCTTAGAGGGTGCCAGTAACTTCCCAGTCCTTTTTGCACAAGAAGATGGTGTTCCCTCAAACTGGGGCCCTCACTCCAAGGACATTGAGGGGCTGGAGCGTGTCCAGAGAAGGGCAACGAAGTTGGTGAAGGGTCTGGAGCACAAGTGTGCTGAGGAGCGGCTGAGGGACCTGGGGGGGTTGAGGCTGGAGAAAAGGAGGCTCAGGGGAGACCTTCTGGATCTGACAACTACCTGACAGGAGGTTGGAGCGAGGTGGGGGTTGGTCTTTTTTCACATATAACAAATGACGAGACTAGAGGAAATGGCCTCAAGTTGCACCAGGGAAGGTTGAGGTTGGCTATTAGGAAAAATGTCTTTACAGAAAGGGTCGTGATGCATTGGAACAGGCTGCCCAGGGCAGTGGTGGAGTCCCCATCCCTGGAGGTGTTTAACAGACGTGTGGATGTGGTGCTGAGGGACATGGTTTAGGGACAGGCAGTGCAGGGTGAACGGTTGGACTCAATGGTCTTAAAGGTCTCTTCCAACCAGATGATTCTGTGAAACGGTGTCCACAAACCCAGCCATGTTGGAAGTGAAAAGGAGCTTTCCGCTCCCTTACCGTGCTGCGGGTCAGAATGGTGCTCGTCTTTAACGCAGACAGGACTGACGGAGCCGAATGGGTCGCAGCCGCAGGGATAGCAGGGGTGATCCTCGTACGGAGACACCTACAAAACAACGTGTTGCTGTGAAATTTGCAAAAATATTAACTGGGAAAAGGAACTTGACATCTGTTTCTTGTCTGGAACCACCAGAACTAATATGAAGGAAGACTGGAAAAGCTCATACACAGCAAGAGATCAGTTTAATTCTAGTGAACAGAAGATCAGGGTGTTGCAGCCCAGAAAAAACTTAAATGTGGGAACAAAATGTGGTCTCCAGTAACACAAAGATATAGTAACTGCTAATGGCTCAAAGCTGAAGCCCAACACATTCAGCAGAAATACTTTTTTTAATGTCACAGCAGTTAACCCCTGTGATGGTTTGCCAAATCTATGGAAATGTTTAAGACCAGACTGGATGCATTCTGTAGATACTGTGGTTCAAAGAAGGAAATGAAAGAAATCCTTGGCTCCCTGTTCAATGGGAGGAGAGATTATCTACTCGTGAAGATTCATTCTGCCTTCATGATCTATACCTCTCAAACGTAAGCCAACGCAATTTACAGGGCAAGGATTTCTGTTAGTCACCTCTTAAACGTCTTTTGTGGATTTTAGGGCATTTTTCTGTAGAGTGACACTTGTCAATAAGCTGGAAAGAGCACATGTTCTACAACAAGACATGTTCTACAAGAAGACAAATATCGGTTGCAACATCTCATGAGACAAAGAGTCTGATCTTAGAACCATGGAACGGTCCTTTTTAACCCTGGTTGCAATGGGCTGACCTAGAGTTTGGGCACTTCTGAAGACACTGAAACTTCAGTACTGGCACTTTTTAGAGCTTTATCCACAGGAGAAATGGATTTGCTATCAGAACTTCTACATCTACTAGGACTTCGAGTTTCATCTGCGCTTATTCTTTTCTTCTCCAGCAGCTTGACCTGGCCACCCACACAACTGGACAAGCATTTTTGTTTTTCTCTGGAAGTTTTGGAGGTATGTCATCTATAAAACAGAGCACCTCTATAGTTCTTAGCTATTTTGTGAAATAAATATATATATATATATATATATATATATATAAAAATTGCAACCAGCTGAAATACACATCATCATATCGTGTCGTAATCCACCAAAACGCCAGAGTGGTGTTTTCCAAATCTTACTTTGTGTGGTCTGTAATATCCATCGGCACACATTTCACAGTTGATGCCCGCAGTGTGTTGGGTACAGTTTAAACACACGCCCCCTCCTATAAACTGGCCATGAATATCCATGCTCCTTTTCTGGTCTGCAATGCTCTGGTTGTAGTAACAATCCTCCGCTTTGTTGTGACAGTTGCACTCTGAGAAGGAATGGAAAAGAAATCAATTTCTATTTATAGCATATAACATTTCCTATAACACTGACATTTTTCAAAGTGGAAAAATACAAGAGCAGCTTATCAGTTCATCTCCAAAGTGGGGGGTTTTCCCCATTTTCTTTCTTTCTCATTACAGAGTTTAATTCTTGTTTGTATTTTAGACAAACATCTGACAAGCCAAAGCCAGTACGCAAGCCTGAACTTAATTTAGGTTAGAGGATATGTCAGTCCAGTCAAACACGGACTTTCCAAAGAGTGACATGAAGGCTTGTGTGAAGGCTTCAACTAAAAGGACTCCTACTACATGACAACTCCACTAGCCAGGGAGTCACATTGGATGGAATATTTAAAACCATCTTAGCGGTTATGACTAGAGGTAAGTCCTCTACCTTTAAACCATCCCATGAAGACAGTTAACAGTTTGTGGATTTTTCTTGGGTATTAGCAGAGATCTGTATGTAAAGCAACCTCAGACAAGACAATAATAAGCCTTTATGGAACTACCTGAACCTCTGTGCAAACTTACTCTCGCATTTGTTCCCAGCAGAAATAGTTCCTGGTCTCCATGGCTTCTGGTGGTAGCCCGGACAGCACTTGTTACAGCTCTCTCCACACGTGTTGTGCTCACATTGGCACTGCAGTTTCTACCAATAAAAAAATTTGGCTTCTTAAAATACTTTTTAATAGATAATTTAATCAATGTTGCCAAATTCTGCCTAATATCAGACTTCCTCCAAAACACGTCAAGACCCACAAATACACCACAATTACCATCAGAATTCTCAGCCATGCTACATCAGCTCCTGGGGAATCGCCTTCCTAGGACAGGAGGGACAAACCTCCCAGATTGCAAGAGGGACTATTTCTTGCTCTGCCTCTTGAATTGTTTAAGTTTAATGCCAAAGGAAAAGAGTTTATTCAGGAAAGGTCCATTACCAGAGACCCAGATAGGTCTTTTGCACAGAAAAGCAAGAAACTGATGGCAGATGATTTGTGTGCACCATGTCATAACATTTCAGCCTCCTCTTCCTCATTGTCCTTAGACAAAGTCTTTGTTTTCAAATTGGAAAGTTTGCTTTGTGAAAATAAATTGCTGAGATGAAAGAATACCTTCGTGATTTCATCCAGAGGGCAGCTTCGCGCGTGGCCGTAACAAATACACATGCCACCGACAGAGATGTCCTTTATTGAGTAGTAGTACTGCAAAAAAACAGAGTCAAAAAGGGATGAATAAAAGACATTTGCATCTATTTACATCTTCCCCCTCACTCTGAAAAATAAAATACCAGCATTTGACTTAAAAAAATAAAAGAAATGTTTGAAAATAAGAGAAGCATTGAATTTTTGCCACCTGGAGAAACCTTCCATATTGTGATTTTTATTTTTGCCCCCATCCCTGCCTCCCCCCCCCCATATTTTCCCCACTGTTACCAAACCGACTTTTTAAGTAAGTACACACAATTCCTCAGCTTCAGGAAAGACCACCAAATGTGACCTCAGCCAAAATGTACTTGTAAAAAACATCCTTTTTTTGCCCTATAAGAATCCATGAAGCATGACATGGTTATTTTTTAATTCCAGACCAGCTCTTTGCTAATAGTGTACTATTCTACCCAAACTCTTAGCCTAAAAACTGATGATGCAGCAAGGCTACAACCCATGAATATTGCCAGGTGGGGAGCAAAAGCAACACGCAGGAGGAAAGGATTTAATTTTCAAGGCAAGGAAGAGGCAGGAAACGACCATCTGGGTTCAGTTACAGCTGCGGTGTCACAACACGGTTGGCCTGTTTGTACCCTGGGAAGTTTGTGCTGCAGGGGAATGAAAAAGAAAGGCTTTCTGAGGCTGCTTCTGAGGAAAGAGTTCAAGACGGAGACCTTACAACCCTACAGTCATCTGGTGCAGGAAGAGGAGGTGGCCCAGGGTGGTCAGACATGCTGACTCCTGGCCTGTTGTTTCTTTGAAGGATCTTGGAGCTGGAGCAAACCAAACTCTTTGATTTCATACTTCATTTTTTATTTTCTTAGGTTTTTTTTATGTTTAGTGCTTTGGTGGTTTTTTTAACACTATGGGCTTGAGTTACAAAAAAATATTCAGAGACTTATCATGAACAGCAGGTCCTTAACTACAGAAGAGATCCTGATTGAGACAAGGAGGAGAACAAGAGCAGAGCTGTATTTCTCATTGCTTCATCTCCTTTGTCTCATCTTAAAACTCACAGCATATGGCTCAGAGCAGCTGTGCACAGCTTGAAGTGGCATGAGAGACCAGCACTAATCAAACGCTACAGCCAGGAATAAATAGAATACAGAAATAAATGTGCTGTTGAACGCTTAGAGATGTTCTGCATCAGCCCTTTTATGAGACTCGGTACAAGAAACTAAACACAACTGGTATCAACTGCTGGATGAAGTCTTCAAAAACAATGGAAACACAACCCAGAAAGCTGGAAGTGATGAAGTGGTGTCAAGGTACAAGGGCTGCCTGGGTCAGAGAAGCCACGAAGTGCAAGAGTCCAGCTGCTACACAAGGAGTTGCCTGTGGTTGTTCTTCAAGATAAGAGCAACAAAGGAAGGGGAAGAGGAAATACGGAGTCAGCTGAAGTGCTTGGTGCCTCAGTTTCCCCAGTTTCAATATCAAACATGTAAAGATCAGTTTATACCCGCAGAATTCTGAGTGTTTTACCTTCATTCATAGGCTTTAAAAAGATTACAACAGCCTTAAAAAACCAAAGAAAACTCTTACCAGCCATCAAATTGACAAGGTTTTTCAAATAATTATTGCAATGAACCAGAGTGCTGGGTCATGAAATCCTTGGTACACCAGAGAAGGTACTGCAGCTGCATCACAAGCAACCTCCAGTGACACCTCCACGGGCCAAACCGTGGTTTTTATTTTGATGCTGAAGCCTTATAAACACCATTGCCAGCGTAAATCATTTACAGACACAACACAAAAAGCAAACAAGTAAAAAAATAATCTCTAAAGAGCTTTTTATCGAAGTTGTTTCAGAAAGTATCACACCGCTTCTGACCAATCAGCTCACCCTTCTGGTAACAATGGGGTCCAGCTCTTTAGGATCGTGATGGCTGAGAGTCATGAGGTCAGCATTAAGGGTTCTAATACGCTGCAGGCGCAGGCGAATGTATCGTGCTGAGGTGAACTCCAGAAGCTTTTGGGAAGGGTCATCAGCGCTAGGCCTGCCATTGATCAGCGACGTGTGAATCTAGGGAGAGCGACTGGCTTAGTCAAACACCATCGTGATTTCTTTGCCACAAACATCTTAACACGAGATTTAAAAACACTGAACTCAAGTTTGTTTTCCAACACCTCAGGCCATAAGCACAGATTGTCCTTATGGATTCCTCCTCCGCAACTTGTAAAGATCTTTTTGCAAAACGTAACACGGGGCATGTTGTCCAGCCCTGTCCCAGGCTGCCCAGGGCAGTGGTGGAGTCCCCATCCCTGGAGGGGTTTCCCAGACCTTGTGTCGAGGTGGTGCTGAGGGACAGGGGTTAGTGCGGACCTGGCAGTGCTGGGGGAACGGGGGGACTCAGATGAGCTTAAAGGTCTTTCCAACCCGGATGATTTTGCAATCCTGTGTAGCACACAGCAATTTAATTCTATCTTTTATTTCATGTTCTTATGTTTTTACGTTACTGCACTCAGGGAAAAAAAAAAGGCAACGTTCTGGGAAGCATCACCCAATTAATTCTGTGCACATCAAGAAAAATGGATGAGAAAAGAATGCCACTGAAGTGAACCTCTGGCATCCCTGGGTTTGGAGCTGTATGGCACAAGAGACACTGTCCATACAGAGCCAACCTAAGGGTTTCCTGGTTAGTTGTGTCCAGGTACAGGTTAAATTCCTCTGTTCTGTCTGATCTGTAGGGCAAAAGCTTGCATCACTGCAAACGTTCGATTAAAGCAAATGGTACTTGATGTTACTGGATTTCATTTGGTTTTCCTTGCTGAAACAGTTTTATGTGAAAGTTTGGCTCACTTTAGCCGCGTACACTCCAGTCTCTTCTCACCAAGAAATAAAAACATACTGGTATTTATTAAGCTCAGAGTTACCAGCATTGACCATAACGCTGTGTTCGCTACCACGCTCCTCCATTCTAGCGGTCACAACTGAAGAGCTGCTGGGTTTCATGTACCATTTCATTATGCGGCTGCCTCCATGTAATAAATTACACAAGTACCATGAATAGAGTTTGCTAAAAGAAGGAACAATCAACAGTGAGGCTGCCCAGCTCTTAATTATGCCACGTCCCTGAAACAATGCCAAGGCTTGTGCAGGAGATCCAGCTGAGCCCAGCACTTCAACAGCATTTGCAGCTTTATCTCACACAACCAGGTGTCCCTAACGCAGGGGTTTGCTTTATTAAATGAAAAAACTGGCAAAACATGGAGCCTCTGTTAGAGTCTTTCAGGATAAAGCAACTAATAATTCACAGCTAATACCTGCCATCAAATTATGCAGAGAAAGGGAGAACAAAGAGTACAGCAACAGGAATATGTAGAGCCAAAGGCTTGTTTCACCCCAGCATTTAGAATTTCGCTGTCCTGGTACAAGATGTAAAGATAGCATCAATGAAGAAGAGTAACAGGTCATCCGGTAGCGCTGAGGGCAATGAACTCTACCTGTAACCCAAGTGTTTTCCAGTTGCTATCAGCCCATGTTCTTACAACAAAGTCCAAGCCCAAACATACCTCTCCGTGTTCCAGGGGAACGAGTCTGGAATAGTAGGAGGTGCAGATCACTTCATCGTCTCTCTTGTACGTCGGTGGCCCAATTCTTGGTGTAATGTTATAACGAGTTAAGCACTCGGTATCGCTAATTGCATAGTACTGCCAGGGTCTGAACTCTCTGCCATCCACGGAGCGTTCCAAAATCCAGTTTCCAGGTCGTGGAGCATTGGCAGCTTTGATGATGACATATGCAACTTGAAAGACCTACAGAAAAAATGCAAGAAGGAAATTGAACACTTCATTAGGCTGCAGAAGAGCACTAGAAGCCAACTGGGTACTAAATTCACATTTTAAAAGCAGTATACAGTTTGCCCAGGAAGAGGGTAAAGTTTGGTACAGTGACTCTGGATACAAGTTCTGCCAAACTTTTGACAAGAGACCAGTCTAATCTTTTCCTAATAGAAATAAATATCTTTATCAAAACTCTGAACATTACAATAAAACATCTGCTTATGTGACTAAAAAAAGACTAAAGGTATTCAGTGCATCATTCTGTGTCAATGTAATAGTTGAAACATGTATCTACACTGTACGTTCCAGATTATTGGGGGACAACATTCTCTCGATAGGAAACATGCTATTGAGCTTCTCTGAACCACTGAGGGCTTCAAAGAACTGGGTTGGGTTTGGTTTTTTTCTTTCAAAGCCAGTTGCAGCCCAAAAACCTCTTTGTTTCGCATATTAGCTGGGAGTTTAATCCTCTCAGTACGAGCATTTCTGATAAGCTTTTTACACCCCATCTTAAAACTCTGTGCATTCCACTTTCATTCTGTGCTGAAGTTACTTAAGCAGAAGAATATTTCCAGACCCTGCTGAAAACACACCAAGACAAACAGAAGCATGATAACCTTATTTAAGAATAGATGCTCTTAAGAGCAGATTCCAGACTGGTGGGGTTGGAAGGGACCTCGGGGGATCACCCAGTCCAACCCCCTGCTAGAGCAGGGTGCCCAGGATGGCGTCCAGGCAGGTTTGGGATCTCTCCAGAGCAGGAGACTCCACCACCTCTCTGTGCAGACAGGGCCAGGGCTCTGCCACCCTCACAGGAAAGAAGTTTCTCCTCATGTTCAATAAACACAGAGATAAAACACTAACTGCATCGTGTGTGCAATTCAGGAAACTACTTTTGAAACAACGCATTAAGTGAACAGAGCTTTGCTTGGGAGATCTCACAGACGTGAGAAGGAAAAAAAAAAGTGATACTTATCTTCAAATGGCTTAGGAGATTTAATACCTTAAAGTCAAACGATGACGCTGAACTAAACAGAACAAGAAGCCAGCTCACTGCCCAGCTACAGCCTCAATCTTAGAAATTAATTTCCCCGGGTCTATGAAGGTTAAATGAAAGCCAAGAATTATAATCCAGCTTCCATGAAGGGAAGAGCCCCTTTTAAATAAAACTTACATCACACCAACAAGCTCCTGCTGAAAAAAAAAAGAATGCTAAAGTACGTGATTTTTTAGGGCAAAGAACAGAATTCGGGCGGTCTCTAAGTCAAGCACCTGTAATCCCTACATACAGCCTGCATGTCAGTGGCTCAGGGTAGTCGAGTTATACCTGTTTCACACTGTTACACACAAGCACAATGTGGGGTAACATCATTTCCATACCCCTATACCTGAGGACACTTGCAACAAGAGTCACTTCTAGGGGTATTTTCTCCACCACAAAACTCCAGAAAACTATTAAAACCAGGGAAGTTTTACCGACTGAGCTTAGGAACTGCCATGCACCTCCAAGTTCCTTTGAACTCGATCACATCTCTCTCAAATGCATAAAAGATGCAATACTGGAATGCCAATTTTTTTCCCCCCAATGCCCTGGTAGAGAATATGCCTTAAAAACTCACGTATGTCTTATTTACTCCTCCTCTCTGCTTGCTGTCATCAACTAAACGACTCCCCTCCTTATTACACAGTCGGCTGAACAACAAATGATCTACTTTTGATTACACTGAGGTTTTGCAAGACCCATTATAGTCTGCAGCTGATGTAGCCAGTTTTAAACCCAGTCCCAGCCAGTAACAATGAGCCATCCTGCATCACAAACTAACGGCAGCCACTGCTGCAGAAGGGAGCGACAGTCACAAGAGTGTGCAAGCTGAATTTCTTTTAAATATCAAGTTTCTTGGTGAAGGGAAAAGCCTTTTGAAGATAAAAATTGTCACTGCAACTCCTGCATATATTCAAAGCACAATTCAATAAATTAAGTCTTTGAGTCAACATTCTTCCAGAAAAGGTACCTAAAAAATACTTCATAGGTAAATTCACAAGATAATGAATATTGGCAACACCAGGAAAATGCGTCACTTCCTGAAATAATGTAGGTTAAATACAGAAATTAAAAGATTTTGTATAAACGCCCCTGCATCACAGAAGGACCTATCAGTAGGATTTATATTCCCAGGGATTATGTTCCCAAGAAAAGAAGTGAAGCTGGAGGAAGGGGTTAAGGGGTTCCCAGTGCTTGCAGGTGAAGATGTTTTAAGGCATGTCAGCAAGAAGGAGTTCCACAGACCTCACATCCCACAGCCTCTGCAACCCAAGATGGGTCTGAACCAGAACTCCATGTAACTCAGGCTGATTTCCAACACCCTTAGAGCTCTGCTTCACAGTTTTCTACTTTTGTAAGTTCTTCAGGTTCAAACATCACCAAAGGCAGTTTCTTACCACATTCCACATCCATCCAGTGCCCACCAACCAGCCCCGTGACACACTTGAGCTGTGTGGCAGGAGCTAATGATTTGTACTCTTTAATCTGACTGTGCAGCTTTCCCAGAGCTCATTTCCTTAGCGAGCTACAAGGGTAAAAAGGACAAGCCCGAGCGAGTGAGCAATTCCCGAGCAGCCAGAGATTACAAGTGTCATTTTACTTCAGTCCGACTGTAAAGACCAGCCAAATAACCTGGTACCGGAGAACCGCTTCCTCACAGCGGCAACACCAACGTAAGTCACTCCTGCTTTATTTCGCCTTTCCAACAACCCTGTTTCCCTGCATGCAGACCCAGCAACACCGAGTGCATTGTTCTTGACACAGATTGAACACTGAACCCTTCTCCCCATTCATCAGGATGTTTTGCCTACTTTTTTTTGCTCCGGGCCATGCAGCAGCTGCCAGCCAGAAGTCCCTGTTGCTGAGGGCATGGCCAGTGCCCTACAACCCACGCAGATACACGCCCGAGCAAATGCAGTTTTCCTGGAAGTCTTTTGGGAGAAAGATTCCCAGCTACGCTTTTCAATTTACATGGAGAGAGACAACAATAAGGGAAGATTCTGTCTTTTTATATCTATGAGGAGATACGAGGGAAAGTGCAAAAACATTCCATGCTTGGTGCTGTCAAACCTAATTACCAGAAAAGCCTCTTTTTCCCCTCAGATTTCATTTTACAGTCCAAAAAGTCTAAAATCAAGCTGTGCAAACTCTCCAAGAACAGATGACTCCATGAAGGGACGTTCTGAAAATCAGCCTATATTGTTCACAGAAATGCCTTTAAGGGATGGAGACACTTCAGGCTCTTGTTGGAGACTGCGAGTCCTAGCAACTGCTTGCTCTGAGGAGTCTGCGATGTTAACAGTGCAAAATAAACTAAATCCAGTAGGATTTCTAGTCTCCTGAATTATCTTTTCTTCAAGATTTTGATTACACACAATCACTGTTTTGGAACAGATGAAAAAATTTGACTCAAGAAGCATCTTGTAGGTACATACAGATGAGCAGCTGGAATCTTGCATCATCAATCTAACAAAGCCACAAAAGGCTTTTAAGGAAGCTTGTGACACCCCATAAATTAGCACTGGTCCAGTGAAGACAACAGAATAATATCTTTTTACATCAGCAAAGGATTTGTCCTTACAGAAGTCTCTTCTTGCCAATTGTTTCCAACCTAAAAGCTCCATACAAATCATATTGTGATATTTACATTCTTTTTTACTTCCTATCAGCAGAAACTACAAATCACTCTTCCATCAGCTTCTGAGCGTCAATCCAGTACCCATGAAATATTCACAAGCTACAACTTCATCAGAAGTGGAGATGTTTTCTCACCTTGATTCTTGTCTTGCAAGAACAACTGGTCCTGCTTTCCAATTCAAGGACTTGGTGCTACGCAAACTCGTGCCTTTCTGCCATGCCTGGTACAAAGCACCCTTAAATACCTTTACAAGGCTGAAGTGCAGTAATAAAACGGAGGAAAATATTCTTCATTTAATGGTGGGACAGAGAAATATTTCACAGCTGGCCCAAGGACATTGCCGACATCTAACAGGCAGCATTTACTTTAATTCACTATAATTTCACAAAGTAGCTGTCCAGAGGAGTCAAACCCAGGAAAAAACCATTGGTTTTATCTGGAACTGCCGCCACACATCTTGTTTCTGTAGAACTGGCAGCGTAGGAAGCACAAGGTCATCAATCAAATCTTGGGATCTCGTACAACAATACGACACCTCATTGCTAAACTGCTCGTTCCCCAGTTCTGGATCTTTGCCATACATTTAATGGAAAGGGGGAAGGAAAAAAAAGGAAAGACTATGCTACATTTGGGTCCTGGAAAGACTGAAAGCCATGTCAGGATACGCTGACATAGCTATGAGCCATGTGAGCTAAAAAATCGTGATGGACCCACTGGGTACCCTCACACAATGCTTTGCATTAGTTACAAACAGCACAGATTGCAAAGGAGAAAGACCCAAACAGCCATTTCGATACTGGTTTTACCAGCCAGCCTTCTCTATTTAATGACCTCCCAAACTGCTCTTCACTCCAGCTGGTTTTTAAACTAAGCACAAGGTAGATATTAGCTGAAAGAGTATCCTCTGCTCCCTCCAACTTTGAGCCAAGAGACGAACACAGCCAAGCGGAGGACACAGACCATGGCCAGAACTTCACCTGGGGTAAACTGGAGTGGGGCCAGTTTTCACCAGTAAGGAATCTTCCCCATATTTGGCCGTCAAGGCATGTTCCAGCAACCAACTGCTGGGTTCTACCTCTAATCTGTACACGGGTAACAATCCCAAGAAACAATCCATTCCTCTTACTGCTAGAACTGCTGGCAATCACTCAAAAAACCCAAAATAATGAGCAGAGGGTCACTCTGCGCATCACAAAAGGGTGTGAATACAGTTGTGTTCTGGCAAGGAAAGTTAAAGGACATATTTACTTTAATAGGCTACTGGACAGATTTAATGCACATAAAGTACCAATGCTGAAGATATACTGCAACACATACAGACTTCTGGGAACATTTTTAAAATGTCTTAAGAGCGTTTTAACTCATTCTCAAGCAAATTTATGAAGTAAAGAGTTACTAAAACCACTAAGGTCCTTTTGAGTTGTTTTCACTTGTGCTGACTCGCTGAAAGCGAGCGCACCAAAGCCAGCTCTAATAACTCATTGACTTCAAGCGCTCCCCGTTAAGCAAAGCCTTTCTCTGCGAGCCGTAATTTACATTCGGTTTGCATAGCCCCAGATGCCTTCTCCCTCTCCAGCTCTAAGGAAAACACAGAAGAAAGGCCCCTTGGGGGAAACTTTTCAAATCGAGTTAGTGAAACTGAGCGTGGGTCAGGAGAGGAAGGATATTTATTTGGTGAAACGTCAACAGCACTAAGGAGGGAGAATAAAAGATTCCGAGGGCAGCTCAGCCGCTCTGTTTCCAAAGTGAAAATGTTCTAGGAGGATAAAGACCAAGGCATTCCCTCCTCCATTTTTCCTTCCTGTTTGTCCATTTACAAACCAAACACAAACTTCAAACAAAGCCCTATCCAAACCTTCTGCCGCTGACAAAAGACACCCTGTGATTATTTCCCTAACAGTTCTGCTTTCTAATTAAAGAGCAAACTTCGGCACTCGTTCAACCTTTGCTCCATTATAAAACATCAAAGTTAAACCCGCTGGTTTAATCTTTAAAATCACTTTCAAGCAGGGTCTAGAGATTTTGCAAAAGCTTGTAACCAACCGCACACCTCCAGTGGGTATTTTGGAGTAACAAAGCTTCTTCCATATTAAGCATCCCCATACGAAGGGATCGTTGAGCTAGGATTTCAAACAGCTTAAGCCAACGCATATTCAAAGCAAAGCGACAAGAAGGAGACAAGAAAGATTAATTTCTGAAGAAAATAGTTTTTGTCTTTTCTTGGAGTAGGGCAAGAGACTTCCGATTCTTCCACGTCCAACAGACAAATTAATCAATTCACAAACGTTCTGTACAGTTTAGCAGCCTCCTGCCTAAGAATGATGAATCCCTCCAAGCTTTACCATCACGTGCCAACAAAACAGAGGAACCAGGTTCTGCCCAGGCAGTCCCAGCCTTCCCAGGGTCAGAAATGACTGTTTTATAGAGTCTCAACTCTCCCAACAACTGACAGCAGAAGGTCACAGAAGATACAGTACGGAACATTTCTTCCCCGTGCTCCTCCCAACAAGATGGTGGTTCAGATCAGTCAGGAGAGAAGCACGGTAAGTGGCAGATCAACTTTTCTTCCAGCAACACTAACTGTGCCCCATTTCATGGGTGTTTTGCTTTCTAGTCCTGAAGTCTATCCCTCAACCGAGGAAACTCCATTACCAGAGTTCTGGAGATCCTGCAGTTTTGCTTTCTGACATTTTACACTTCAATCTGACCATTAGCGGGCTTACATTTAATGCAAATATGCAAAACCACTGCGAAATCTAACCAGAAGAGTTAGCACTGAGATCTGCTGTGAGATAACTGATGTCAATACAATAATCCTCCAGGCACTTCTCTCCTCCTCTGAAACTCAGTATCGCAGTTTCAATACAACGGCTTATACTCTACATACAGCAAATGGAGCTCACCTACATGTTACTCACCTGCCTTAAATCCAAGGTGATGGTGACCCAGTGGTATTGCCTCCCATTCTGAATGCTGGGGCTTTGCCACCAGTTGTTGGTACCATCGATCGCACTGGAAATTGGGTGCTGTTCTGTTTCAAAGCAAAAAATCAAACATCTCTTGAAAGGGCATCTCACTGCATTTTCTGACCCAGCACATTTATTTCACACTGAGCACAATTTCTTCTGGTCATAAAGAAGTAAAAGCTGAAATCTGTCCCCAGACAGGAAGGCTGCCGATGGGCTCTGCGGTGCTCACGCTTTCTGTCAGCGCTTTGCTCAAACGTAGTTTCACTCTTTTAGTAGAGAGACTAAAAGTGAGAAGTATTTGACTCCAGTACACGCTGCGTGCATGGGGAAGGATAAGAACGACAAACCCATGAAGCCAATAAAAAACCTAGATGAAACTTGCCTTTGGGATTGGCACTGCGGTGGTCGCAGACACGACACTGGGCATTGCGTAGGGGCCGTCCCGGGACGTGCTCCACCAGTTTGCAGAACATCTCCGGTCCCTTCTCCCCGCAGGTGGCATTGGTGGAGATGTGAGCGTTGCTGGCCAGGTTCAAAATGGCAGGGAACAGGCCTTGAACGAAATAACGATTATCAGTCACAGCATAAGGCAAGAAAACACAGACACGGGTATGACAGGTCTCTGAACATACAGGGCTTCGTGACAAGCTTTGAGCTTAGCGTCAGAAAAACACAAAGAAAACCAGGTCCCTGTGGCAGAGAGAAGCGCCACCGCCTTCCCTGCAGACTCAGTTTAACCCTTTGTGAGTTTACACGATTTGGTTGTAAGAGGAACAGGCTACCAAGCACCCCTCAAGTCTTCCCCAACGTGTCTGACAGGTGAAACTGTCCTCCAACACCTTTTACAGATGACACAGGGAGAAAGGGAGACATTCCCCAGAGCAACAACCTTCCCAGCAGAGGCAGAGCTGATGAAATAAAGTTCTTTGACAAACACAGTTTTTCAAACAAGAGGATCCAGACGGGACTTCCGCTTTACATGAGCTTCACTACGGCAGCAAATACGTTCAATAAGCACAATGAGGATGAGAATACTGATCAGCATGGTGAGGATGACAAAACTTCCCCGAGGAAGGACAATTTAAGACAGTTTCCCTCTGAAGCCAGAGTCACTAATCTCTGTCTGGTGTCCCCCGAAAGCTGAACACATTTGTTGCATTTTTGGGGTTGGGCTTTTTTTTTTTTTTTTTATGTTTTCTGAGGGATTTTGGGTTTTTTTTTTCAGAAGGAAAAAACTGATGAGACAAAAAGATTATCTGAAGTAAGCCAAGAACTGAGTCCAGAAGGTGACACGGCATTATCTGGATTGTTCATCAGGGTCTAACCCCCCACCAGACTTCAGTGAGCATCTCCAAGGCACTCAAAGCAACACCCTGATTTTTTTCATAAGTATTTCTTTTTCTGCCAAGTGTAAAGCAGCAATTTGCAAGTGAACAAAGTAGACATGACTTTAAAAACCATAAAGAGCTGATGTGTGCAGTAACAATGAGGTTTTCATTGCATCATTTCTCAGAACACAGAAATGCTTGAAGGGGTCAAAGCTCATTTGCAAGCTGGCGTTTTTAAACATGGGAAGGCACTTGGTGGTTCACGACAAGCAGGCAATGGAATGTCCATTTCCCGAAAACATTTACAGAGGACACAGCAATGGTGGGTCAGAAGAGTGGATGCGCTTCGGGAAAACACACGGGGCTAAGGACAAAATGTAATAGGAAGTCACGGAGAATGAGAAGGTGTGAAATACCTAAGAGTGTTACACTGCACAAGTCGAGGTCACATTCCTTCTAACATTCTCAGCCAGTTTTCAATAGCACAGATTTGGTTTAGTTGTTCTGTCTATTCAAGTTTTGGATTAAATGAATTTACTAAATAAAAGCCTTGGAACAACCGGGCTTGGGTTCAGATTCCTTGCCTGCTCAATAGATTAACCCTCACCGTCTTTCACCAACGAATGGCCTTGGCTCAACCTTCTCTCTACACCTCCATCAGAAGGTCCCTGTCCTGTAACCACAACAAAAACCCAGGCTGATTTCCCTAAAATAAATGGGCTGAAATCACTAACCTCTAACTGCAGGAATTAAGGCACCAATTCCCTGTTCTTAGAGTCAACAAGAAATGCGGGTTGTTAGACTCAACCTGCTTTATAATCCGCTTGGTGGAGACGTTGCCTAAAAATATGCATTAGCTGCAGCATCCACCCAAGTGAAAGCTTCACTACAGCTTACACAAACACCAAGTTAGAAATATTGAAAACTGATCACTCCGTAGCCCTACAAGGAGGATAATTTAAGTTCACAGGAGCTAACGAAGGGGCGTATGGTTTTATCAGCAGAACCTCTGCAAATTTTAATCTGCCACATTTAGATCAAGTTACTTCAGATTAAAACGAAGCCTCACCACCATGACAGAGCACTAGCTTCTCCTACAACCTATTTTATTTCTTTATTTCTTCTCCTACTAACTAATGAGTCAGAGACATACTAGCTGGGGAAGACTTAATTATTTAATTCCATCAGTTTTCAATGTAAGAAGACACTAAACTTGTCTGTTCAAGAGTTTCCAATAAGGGACATTCCTCAACATCTCTGACAAGTCTTCAGTGGTGCTTTATCACTTCAAAAGTTACACATTTACTCCTCTCTGCTGCATTCATGATCTTGATTACAGCTTTTGATGACCTGAAAGGCTGGTATCTCTGTTCCACACTAAACAACCTTTTCAATCTTTCCACAGTCCAGTTTCTAAACCTCTTATCCTTCAGATTCTTGGCAGTTTGCATCTCTCCAACAGCGTGGCTCCTCAACCTCAACAGCTCCAACTAGAGCAGAATAATGTCTTAAATTCGTGACAGTTTTAACACACCCAAGAGTGAGTTTTGCTTTCTTCAAGGCACTACAGTGCGGTTTGCATTGCACACGAAGGTAGATAAAAGCCCCTTTTCTGTTGTACTGCAGCCTGGTCCATCACGAACGAGAAGGGAACTCCACATCAGGCCCTGGGATGAGCTCAGGTTATCTGGAAAAGAGATTACTGGGAGGCCACCTGCCAAACGTCCATAAACACTGGCTTTCAGAACAACCTGCTGATTGTTTCACAGCTCTGATTCTATCAAGCTTTTGCAAATCACACTTAAAACAAACCAACTGGAGCACTAGAAGAAAGAGCAACAACAAAAACTAATCCAATACAGTGGTTAATGTGACCAAACCTGTTCTGCTTGAACCCTGCAAGCTCTTAGTTTGCTCACTCGGGAACATCAGCTCTACTGTTCTCCCTCCAATAGTTTCCTCCATATGGTTTGTGAGAGGTAAAGAGTGAGAGTCTGGCATAACTTGTCTATCTGCCCTAAAATTCTCAAGCACCAGCTTACAGCCAGAACATAGCAGAGAATTTGAACATGGCAAAACATTTTTTGCAAAATAAAAAAAGAAGGGTGGAAAACCTGAATGTTAATAAAATTCCAAATTTCCAAGGGTAAGCAGCAGCACACTAAATATAAAAGACAATGGATAACAAAGGGTAAAGGAAGAGGGAGGAAAGTATTACAGCCCAATTCAGTCTTAGCTGCAAGATGCTGTGTTTCCCAATAGGCAGTATTGGAAGGATAGAATTAAAATTAGGGAATTAAACTCATGCTCTGAGCTTGCAAACAGATGTAGGTCATACAGACACCATGTTAGAAGACATGCTTCGATTGGACGTAGAGAAGGATGCAAAGACATGGCTCAGCATGAACATGCTTAATGCTGAAAGAGTTTGAATGGATTTTTTCAGTCAAATCCAGAGATTCCTACAAATGAGATACCTTGTTAGCCAAAGGAGCACACCTCACCCTCAACAGCCTGCAGCTGAATGTCTTGAGAGAAGAAATCACCGGTAAATGCAATAGGTTTAGGAGGAAAAGGACCTGGGGGTGTTGATTAACAGCCAGCTGAAGATGAGCCAATGGCATCCGGGCTCGTACCAGCACTGGTGTGGCCAGCAGGACCAGGGCAGGGATTGTCCCCCTGTACTGGGGGCACTGGGGAGGCTGCACCTCAAATCCTGGGTTCAGTTCTGGCCCCTCACTCCCAGAAGGACATTGAGGGGCTGGAGCGTGTCCAGAGAAGGGCAATGAAGCTGGTGCAGGGGCTGGAGCACAAGTGCACTGAGGAGCAGCTGAGGGATCTGGGAGGTTTAGCCTGGAGAAAAGGAGGCTCAGGGGAGACCTTCTGGCTCTGACAACTCCCTGACAGGAGGCTGGAGCAAGATGGAGGTCAATCTCTTCTCCCTAGGAAGAAGTGACAGGATAAGAGGAGACAGGCTCCAGTTGCACCAGGAGAGGTTAAGGTTGGACCTGAGGAACAATTTGTTCCCCGTTGGGTTGTCCAGCCCTGTCCCAGGCTGCCCAGGGCAGTGGTGGAGTCCCCAGCCCTGGAGGGTTTTCCCAGCCCCTGTGTCGAGGTGGTGCTGAGGGACAGGGGTCAGTGGGGACCTGGCAGTGCTGGGGAACGGTTGGACTGGATGATCTGAAAGGTCTTTTCCAACCTAAACGATTCTGTGGCTCTGCAACAGCTCACATCACAGCGCTGAATGTGATTTGCAGACTTATGGCTTGGTCCTTCACAAATTTCAGGGATCTGAGGCAAACAAATTTAAGTTCAAGTTCCTGATGATAAAAAAATAGAACATCAAAGTCTTATCACAGCAACTTCTAATACGTTCAATACTGGCAGCAACTTGCTGCTCTCTTCCAATCTGAACAAACAAAGGGGCGGGAGGCAGAACAGAAGACAACCAGCTCTCATACTAGTTTTCAGCACCAAACAGTACAACTCGATCTAAAAGGTGGATAATTCACAAGTCTCTCTGTATATCGTGTCTTTTCAAAGTGTAATCAGTATTTCTTCCACCAAGTCCTGTCTTGCAAGTATAGGCTTTTTTTTTGTATGGCGTTGGCCTGTTCAAGATTCTGCCTAGAAATTGTCACAGCATTTACGCGAAAGCAAAAGAGCCAGAAGTTGACAGCTGGGCAGGCTGCCAAGCAACAACAAAGCTGCCAGACCATGAAATTAGTTCGTTCTTGTTCACCCAAAGCTTTTTCCACATGTCGAGGACTCTACCTTGTTGTGTTTGTTGGTTTGGGGGTTGTTCTTTCTTTTAGCATTACATGAGGGTTGGGTTTTTTCCCTGCAGTCACCTTCCTCTTGGGAACGATTTTCACTCAAACCTCAAGTAAATACAAGCCACAGCTATTAAATACTTCAGCGTCTTGTCAGGTTTGCTTCTCCGCAGCCTGAGACGCAGCATTAGTGTGACAGCAGTACTACCAGTGCGATTGGCATGTCAAAGATGAGGGACCTCAGCCATTTGTCACTTAGGACGTGTCCCAATGTCAACCAGACTAAATGTTTTCTTAGTGATGTTGGATCTCAAGTCTCCTTTCCCCCTTCACACACATTTTTCTATGACTACCCCAACAGACAACATCTCACCCTGCACTTTCACGATCACCAGTTTTCAACCTCCGGCAACACTCTTCCTTGTAAAGGAAAATCCTGTCTGGGTTTAATCCTAATTCAATGTACACGCGTAAATGTGCAGCTTCAGAGCGAATAATTTATCATCATAAACAGGAAATTATGACCTATTAGCTCTCTCCTGATTCTAAATTCGCATTTTTCACTTGCAAAGTCTAAGAGACCTGAGCTTGAGAAGAATTTTAAAGGTTTAGAGGTCCCAGCCTCATAACCAAACAAAAGGTTAATACTTCTTTTCCCATGTTAACGTAAAGGACTCTGAGGCAGCTGCCATCTCCATGTGATCGTATAAAATCTTACGCCAAGTAGCTGCCCTACAAAGGGATGCTGAAATGTATTTTGCACTTAGTTCATTTCAGCTTGTTATTCACCAGCCATATATGAAACCAAAACTTATTTCACTTCCCTAATTTAAAAAAAAAAAAATTTTTTTTGCAGCCACCTTAGATGAAGTTAAATTTCTATCTAAAATAAGTGGAATTTTTCCAATGAACAAAAGCTATGTCAAGTCAGAGAGGTTTGGGCACTTCGCAACTACCAGCAATCCTGTTTTACATGGGTTTTTTTCCAGACAGAAGGAAAATGTTTTCATTGCAGCAGGCATGAAGCCGTTATCAGGGCACTGTGTCACTGCCAGACCTTCCTGGGGAGGAGGGAGCACACTTCCTCCAGCTTGAACAGAGCTGGAAGGGTTTGCAGCCTTCTGAGGACATGCAAAACTTGATCACTCCCTGATCTCTACCGATGAGATTTTGCAATCTCTGATTTAAATCATTATTATTTATTGGGAAATAACCGCTGTGCTGGTCTCCAGGCCCACAGGTCAACCAATGGACAGGGCATATATTGCAGCTAATTTAGAAATATTAATAGCAAGTCACCTGTTGATATTCGTGGTGTTTCAAACCCTCACCACGTTCAAATCTTCGTTTTATTATTTTACAGCAAGTGCCTTCATGAAAATCAAAGGCTTTGTGTCACATGGGATAAATTCCTGGAAAAGTGTCATTTTAAGGACACAGAAATACAGAGTGTGGGGGGGGGGGGGGGGAACCAACCCACATTGCAATCATTTTTAAAAGCTCTCTTCTGCACTGCCTCAATGCTCAGTAGCTCCGCGGGCCGCATGGAATTTTAATCAAGTGTCCTGAAAGAATTTTGCCTTTGGCCTGAAAACAAGAACGATGCATTTCAGCCCAAAGGGCGATTTTTAAGAAAATTCTAACAGGCTGAAGACCATGATTGAGAGTTCAAGTAACACTAAAATTCAGCAACGCTACAGTGACACCAAAAACTGCAAAGCACATTTTGGATCGTACCCTGAAACCCCCCAAAGGTTTTTGCTGACGGCTGGGGGAAACGCAGCAATCATACAGGTGGAGATGCCGGGCAGGCGGCACATTTCCCATTGTCCTGAAGAACGGAGAAGGTGAGGAGAGCTGCTGAAGGTTCAGCGATCGTATCATCAGCCTGAGTATGTCTATACAGAAGGGGTTTTCTTCTTTGGGGCAAACATCCTGACCTCTTTCCTACCTCTGCCCCACTGAGAAGACCCTTCTGACCCTCTTCCCCTACCACTACACCAGGATTTTCAGCCTATCAGAGAGATCCAAAGGCGGGTTTGTCCATTACCGCTATGAGCTGTGGCAGGACAGCAACAGCAGATCCTTACAGCAGGTACCCACAGTAAAACGTTTCTGAGCAACCTGACATATCACTGGAGCCAAACATCAGGGTGGGAACCTCCAACCCATGTCAAGATACACAGCGAATACAGCGGCCCACCAGCAGTCAGGAGATATACCTGCAGCTTCATGGCTGCCTTCAGATCACAGAATTGTTTTGGTTGGAAAAGACATTTAAGCTCCTTGAGTCCAAGTGTTCCCCCAGCACTGCCAGGTCCCCACTGACCCCTGGCCCTCAGCACCACCTCGACACAAGGTCTGGGAAACCCCTCCAGGGATGGGGACTCCATCACCTCCCTGGGCAGCCTGTTCCAATGTTTCATAACCCCAACAGGGAAGAAATTGTTCCTCAGGGACAACCTCAACCTCCCTTGGAACAACTGGAGGCCTCTCATCCCGTCGCTTGTTCCTGGGGAGAAGAGACCCACACCTACCTCACTCCAACCTCCTGTCAGGGAGTTGTCAAGAGCCAGAAGGTCTCCCCTGAGCCTCCTTTTCTCCAGGCTAAACGCCTCCGGGTCCCTCAGCCGCTCCTCAGTGCTCCAGACCCTGCACCAGCTTTGTTGCCCTTCTCTGGACACAGTCCAGTGCGTATGATGAGAGATCACATTCTATCACTCATCGCTATGGAAAGATCTGTTCTCCTTTAGGCATCACACAATTCATCTTGAAGTTCCCTGTCCAGCCACACACATCTCTTCCTCATTGCTTGCAAAGAGCAGCCTCCTCCACCCCACAGAGAATCTGCACCGTATTTTGCAGAATCATTTCTTCACTTAGAAATGTCCCCATTGCAATATCGTCAAATATGCAAAGACACTACGCTGTCCCTCGGGTGACCACTCTCCAGTGAAGAGTGGTCCTCCCTCTGACTCCAATCTTTGCATTTGCTGAGTGCCTTTTGCAGGGATAAACTTGCTCTGGAGGACGTTGGCAGACACACTGTAAACCCACTTCAAGGAAGATAAACTGGGATAGGGCTTGGAAGGACTTACTCCTGTAAGGTTTAGCTTAAAGTCCATGTTTACTTCTAAAGTCCATTTCAGTAACCAGCTCACATTTTTGTATTAGCAGAAAACCAAATTTATGGTTTCTAAAATTCTGATCAACCTTTAGTGAGATTTATTGTTAATATTCAAAAACAACCCTTAAGAATACCCGGGTTTATTCACAAACCATGGAGTTCTAGATACTTGACAGATTTGCTTTCTATTTTTGAACACAGTCCCCTTGGTCCTGCCAATGAGAACTATTACCCCATAAAAGCAAATTGGACTACTTGGCAATTAGAAACAGAGCTTTACTGAACCCACCCATTAGTTAGCAGCTACTGAAGGACTAATTGAACAATTGCCTGTAGATAAATGTCAATTCAAGCAATTCCCCCGAAGTCAGTGGAGTTCAGTTGATCCTTCATCTTCCCTTCCAAATTCCTCTCTCTTGGGCATGTTTTAAAGGGTGCCTTCTAGTCAAAGACACTGAATGCACATTTTAGAGCCAAAGCAAATAAAAGGAATCCTAGAAATTTCAACAGCATTTATTTTACAACCCTCGTTTAAACCAAGGTTTCCACAGATCCTGATAATTCCAAGACCCTTCACTTCAAACATCTGTTCTCTCGCCCTTCCCAGCCAGAAAGCAGAAGCACCCTCACCATCAGCGGCATTAGCACAGTTACAAGCCTTCCCCCCTCCCCTCTTCCAACGGTGTAAGATGTGCCCAAAAGGCAGCACTGCAATATCTGAACGGGGTAGGGTGGAGAATGACCAAAACCCATCGGCTATTCCTGCACTGGAATGACAATTGTTTGTGAAGGAAAACGAGACAGGAAAACCCAGCAGACTCTTTTTACTTGTAGAAGCACCTTCAGGAGCTGGTTTTCTCTCTTCTGTAACACAACACCCCGGAACAGGGAAGGTGGAATTCCATTAAGTGGTTTTTTCAAGCACAGGCCTTCTGCTGGTGCTGTGGATTCACTCGCTGCCTGGACAGAATCACAGAACCGTTGGGTTGGAAAAGGGCTTTGAGATTGAGTCCCCCCGTTCCCCCAGCACTGCCAGGTCCCCACTGACCCCTGGCCCTCAGCACCACCTCGACACAAGGTCTGGGAAACCCCTCCAGGGATGGGGACTCCACCACTGCCCTGGGCAGCCTGGGCCAGGGCTGGACAACCCCAACGGGGAAGAGATTGTTCCTCAGGGCCAACCTCAACCTCCCCTAGAGCAACTTGAGGCTGGTTCCTCTCATCTTGTTGCTTCTTTCTGAGGGGATCAACCCCCACCTCCCTGAAACCTCATCTCAGGGAGTTGTCAGAGCCAGAAGATCTCCCCGGAGCCTCCTTTTCTCCAGGCTCAACCCGCACCAACCTCCCCCCGCCCTCCCGCTCCAGGTCCCTCAGCTGCTCCTCAGCACACTTGTGCTCCAGACCCTGCACCAGCTTCGTTGCCCTTCTCTGGACACGCTCCAGCCCCTCAATGTCCTTCTGGCAGTGAGGGGCCAAAACTGAACCCAGGATTCGAGGTGCAGCCTCCCCAGTGCCCCTAGTACAGGGGATGATCCCTGCCCTGGTCCTGCTGGCCACACCAGTGCTGACACAAGCCAGGATGCTGTTGGCCTTCTTGGCCATCTGGGCACACTGCTGGCTCCTCTTCAGCTGCTGGTGACCAACACCCCCAGGTCCTTTTCCCCGGGCAGTTTCCAGCCGCTCTGTCCCCAGCCTGGAGCACTGCAGGGGGTTGGTGTGACCCAAGGGCAGGACCCAGCACTTGGCCTGGTTGAACCTCAGCCCCTTGGCCTTGGCCCATGGATCCAGCCTGCCCAGACCCCTCCGTGGTGACTCCCAACCCTCCAGCAGATCAACACTCGCACCCAGCTTGGTGTCATCTGCTGATGACTGAGGGTGCTCTCAATTGCCTTGTCAAGATCATTGATGAAGATATTAAAGAGAACAGGCCCCATACTGAGCCCTGGGGAACTGGCTACTCCTGGACATATCTGGAAGAACCCTGAGCAGTCAGTGAAGACTGGCCAGGCCCCAGCAGCAGCTCTGCCCTGTGGTGTAGGAGCAGCGGGCTCAGCCAGACTCTCCAGCCTGCCATCCTCCCAGCACCCAGCTCGCCCCCAACCTTGGGGCATGGCTGCAAAGCTCATTCCACCCAACCTATCGCAATTCCTGCAGGCTGACCTAACCAATCCCATCTTGGAAAGCTTCTCCAACACTGTATTGCTCTGGTTGGTCAGGAGGACAGGAAAAATGCGACAGGAGAAGGCAGCAAACCCCACCTGAAGATCCGTGTGAGGCTGCTGTAAATACCAACAACTGATCAACACACACTGATAGTCTTGAATTCCCAGAGAGGCGTTTTTGAAGCCCTCAGGGAAAGTATTTACGACAGACAAAGGGGTTTTTTTATCTTAATCTTCAGTCTACTCCGAAGGCTTCCATGGGAGTTTTCTGTCCCATACCTTTGTACTCTGAGAAAAGAGGAAACAGCCTGTGCCTCGTTGGTGCTCACCTTCTTTTAAAATAAGGAGAGAAAAAACTCAAACTATATTTTAAATTTAGGACTTTCTAATCCAGACCAAGCACAATGGTTTCCCCACAGAATGGCCGAGATGTTCTTTGCAAACCACCAGAAAACCTGACATGGTTCGTTCTTCTCTCCCATCCTCCAGTCAGGCCTCAATCAGCAAAATTCACACCCAGTTGAGATCCTTTACCTTTCACGTTGCTCTTTTTACACTACAAATTCCTTTCAATGTGATCAAACCCCATTTTTATTTAATTAAATTTTCAAAATATATTTGTGTTGTTTACAATGAATTTAGGGAACCTTATAATTTTAACACACCAATACCCACAAGTCAGCATTGCTGGGGACGTGCAATGTGGCCCCTATGTGAGGTGGCTTCACAGACAGGTCATCTAAAATTGACTTTTGTAAAGTGCTATATAGAGCAACATCCACCACACCAAGGTCTCAACAGCCAGACTGCGTCAGAGGAAACAAAAGCCCAGAGCTCCAGAATCACACCCCCTCTTCTACAGAGTTTTGCCAGGGTGTGTCAAGTTCTGTAGCCCAAGAGAGACAGCTAGTGGAGCTCCATGTTTCCCAGGTCTGGTCAGGAGTAAAGCTGAGCATGAATTCCCAACAGACACAGATAACACGCACATGCTCCAGTCTCTCCAGCCATGGACACCCAAGACATGCAGGTCCCTGTGACTCTGGTCTCTTCTCAACCAACTGGCACTTACACCTGCACGCACACAGCACAGAGACACCTTCACCCAGGAGAACGGTTAGAAGCAGAGTTTAAGAGAAGGACATGAGGTACCTCATTATAGGACATGTATGGATGAGGTATGGAGAGACAAACATACAGACCTGCAACATCTTCCCAGCCAACTGGCCTCCTTGAACATCTTAACCCTCTCCCCTCCACTTCCCGGACTTGTTGTTTCCTAGACCACCTTGATCCCCCTGCCCTCTTCCTGCCTTTGGACCTTCCTCTACTCATCCCAAATAAGTCTTGTGCAATCCCAAAATGCTCTTCCTCTGCATTCCATAATGAGCCGCCACCACCACCCCCATAAGCTCTGGAGAGCTGCTTCCACAACTCAGTGACAGCTGTCACAGAACAGCCCTGGCAGGGTCTCATTTCCCTGGGGTTGCCCCACCTTGTTCCTCTGGTATTTAAGACTGATGGAAACGACTTCTATTCAAGCCATTAGCATACACCAACCTATGATGCAGTAGGGCAAAGTACCTACAACATATTTTGTTCATCTGGAATGCAACATCCAGCTCATCTTTAAAGTGGAAGACAAATTTCTTCACAAGTTTTATGGTCATCCAAGTACTTTTTGGAAGTTTGGCTCTTCATTTCAAAACTGTCACAGGACACTGTATCAACGCACAAAAACACCTTTGTGTGAAGCTGTAGCAACACAACTAAGAGTGGAAGATCTACCTATCTAGGCTTGTAGACTAAAGGCCAGGTCTAAAGAAAACAAAAAAACACCAAATCACAGAATTGTTTTGCTTGGAAGAGATCTTTAAGCTCATCAAGTCCAACCGTTCCCCCAGCACTGCCAGGTCCCCACTGACCCCTGGCCCTCAGCACCACCTCGACACAAGGTCTGGGAAACCCCTCCAGGGATGGGGACTCCACCACTGCCCTGGGCAGCCTGTTCCAATGCATCACGACCCTTTCTGTAAAGACATTTTTCCTAACATCCAACCTCAACCTCCTCTGGTGCAACTTGAGGCCGTTTCCTCTTCTTCTGTCGCTTGTTCCTGGGGAGAAGAGATTGACCCCCACCTCACTCCAACCTCCTGTCAGGGAGTTGTCAGAGCCAGAAGGTCTCCCCGGAGTCTCCTTTTCTCCAGGCTCAACACCCACCCCAGGTCCCTCAGCTGCTCCTCAGTGCACTTGTGCTCCAGACCCTGCACCAGCTTCATTGCCCTTCTCTGGACACGCTCCAGCCCCTCAATGTCCTTCTTGGAGTGAGGAAGTATCTTCCTGCCACCTCCTCCCCTGCATTACCTGTCACAGTGACTTGGTAACACAGCACTGTGCAGAAACTAGACATGTGGGTTCAAACCAGCTCTAACTAAGGAGATGGAGATTAATCTCCCACTTCCTGGGCTCTAACAATGTTATTTACAAGCCAACCATATCACTTATGTTTCAGCAAAAAGCAGTTGCCGACCAGTGTCATGTGTTGTGTATGAGTCGTAGCCTAAGCACGCTTCAAGAACCTGGTTTAGTAAGGTAGCTTTGAAACCTAAATGATGGTGAGGAGTACCTGTGTTCAGGAGCACCCCAGGCACCTTCCTGGGGCCATTCAATCCTCAGACCATCAGCACTTCCATCCCAAAACCCCAGGCAGGAACAACAGGGCCGGCTACCCCAGCACAGAGCTCACAAGAACAAGCTGAGGTGAGAGGTAGCTGAGGAAACATCTAGTCTACAGCTACAGCCTGGGAAGTTACTTGTTACCACACATTTACAGGAGCTACATACACCTCCAAAATGCTTCTGAGGTCATAAAATCACTCTGATCTGGACCTGGACACCAGCGATAAGTGCTTCACAGAGTTATTCTGTAACTGGATACCAAAGACTCAACTGAAAATACAAACCCAAATTTTCAACTGGATGAGGACACTTTAACAAAACCCCAGCAATTAAAATACCAACTACATTTTCTAGGTATGTAGATATTAATCTTTAGGCCGAAAGAACCAATCATTAACCTTCAAAGGTGTTCAGTGCAGTGACTTTACTGTTGTTTTTCTATATTGGACTTCAGCACTTTCTGACAGACCTTTGCAACCCTCCCTCACTCTGTTTCCTCATCTGCTGGCAGGACAAAAGCAGGAACAAGGAGGACAACAAGGAATGCTGAGAGTTCTACCAAGGTAATCACCATGGAGGCACCAAGATACCTTCCTCCAACTGCAACAGCACCAAGAAATCTTTCCAGCCTCACCACAACCCTGTGTTTTTACATCATCACCGCGCTCACAAGTTTGAGCTTCAGTTTGCTTTCCACCACAGCAACACAGCTATTCTAATCTTCGCCGCATTCTTCACATTGTTTTAGGATCAGTTATCTGAGTTCTGGGTTTTGGAAGGCAGTTATCCACCAGCAGAGTTTGGTTCTCACTGCTTCCTCAAACGATCCGTGCTCTCACGCTGAGAAAAAAAAATTCTATCAACTTAATCTAACAGGAATAATGGTCTCCTGACCTGATCTTTCAACTAGAAAATAGAATTATGAATTTAAGTGGCCCCAGGAGGGATGGCTTAGGAGCAATCAAATGTACCGGTATCTTTGATCACTACCATAAAAATAGGCATTTTATCAAGATGTCTCTATGTGGGCTGCTGTATAAAAGCCGCGATATCAGCACTAGACTATTTGCCAAAGCTGCAGCAAATTACTGCAGTGGGAGCACTGCAAGTTGATATGAAAAAGAGGTAAGGACTCCTGTCACCTCCATCTGCCCAGCTTTAGGAAAATCCCCACCTTTTTAACCTGGGTGCTCACATACATATTCAAATAGTGAATTAAGGCAAATAAGATGGTACCTTACAAAAAAATTGTGAAAAGTAAGTTTTGCATCATGTCGTCTGGCTTATCGTTTGTTTCTAAGACTGACTTTTCATAACCAAGGTGAAGTGTGTTGATTTACAAGCTGAAGCATATGGACTCGGCAGTTTACTTGCGCTTGACTTTGTCAACTTTGAGGGTGAAGTTTTGGACACACCTAACGATAGCCACAAACACGGTCGCTTTGACTGCAGGGTGTAAACAGCCAGGAGCTGGCCTCCCACACCACATCCATCCGGAAGCCCCCACCTCACCCTGAAGCACACCACGACACCCCGATGCTCCCTAACTCCCGGCTGGCCCGGAACACCCAGCTCGCCGCGCTCGGAACAAAGAGGACGAGCGGGATGAAGCGACTCGCAAAGCGCGACCTGGCCGCGCCACCCCGGCTGCAACGCACCGGCCACCCCCACGGGCAAAAAACAAGAAGAGGGAAGAAAACCTTCGTAAATTATCTCCAGTACAGCCTCATGCTACAGGTCTCACGCCTGCAAAGTGCTTTTGATCCCCTCCCGCCCCTCGGAGCAGCTCAATCTGGTTCGCACCAGCGACAGCGTGAGGCATCCTTCGGCTCTGCCTCCCCCGGGGCGGGACCCCCGGGGCACGGGCTGCACCGGGGGACGGGGGGAGCCCGGGGCCGCTCCCCGGCCCTTCTCCCCCGCCGCTCCACGGCGTCTCCCGGCTCCCACAAAGGGAGTGGGCGGCCCCGGAGGCGGCCGGGCGGCGTGGCCCCCGCCGCCGAGGGAGAAGAAAGGGCTCCGGGAGAGGAGGAGGGCGGCTGCACAGCGCGGAGATGGGGGAGAGGAGGGGGAGAGGGGGGTGCAGGGGAGACCGTGGCGGCGAGGCGGGCAGCACCGCCGGAGGCCAGCCCAGCCCGCCCCGCTCCCCTCGCCGCGCAGCCCGACCCCCCGCCGCCGCGCTCACCTCGGGGCTGGCCCTGCCCCGGCACCCAGAGCAACGAAGCCAGAGCCAGCAGCAGCCACCGCCGCCCGCCGCTGCCCATCGCCGCTGCCGCCACCGCTGAAACCGCCGGGAAGGAGGGAAAGAGCCGCCCGCCCCGCCGAGCGCCCGCTTTATGGGATCCCCGCCCCGCCCCGCCCCGCCCCGCCCCGCCCCGCCCCGCCCCGCCCCGCCCCGCCCCGCCCCGCCCCGCCCCGGGCTCGTTCACACCCCCCCCGCTCGGGGACCCCACGCACCCCTCCACGCGTGTCTGTCCCCGCAATCCGGCCCCGCAGCACTCGCAGCCCCGGGGGATGCGCGGGGTGCGACGAGCCCCAGTGCGGTGCCTAAAACGTTCTGGGAAGCTGTAATTAATGGTCGGGGGCTTCACACCGCGGTTCTCTACACGAATCCTGAGTGAATATTGCGGAGACACCTTTTTTTTCTTATTATGGAGTTGTTGGTTGGTTGTTTTTATTGGTGAGGATAAAGAAACTCAGGAAAAGAAGAGTAATCTACCGATTTTGTATGAAATAAAGCTATTTCTTGTCGTGTAACGCGGAGTCAGACTTGAGAGGTCTTAGCTAAGTTTATACTCAAAACACAGACTGACAGGAAAATTCTAGGGGTCAAGGAGATAAAAGAAATGAAAATTTTTGCCATGAACCTTATCAAAGGCCTTCAAGCCTGCGAATAAATAACAGTCCACATCTGTCCCTTCCAACAGATCCGTCCTTTGCTCACACCAGGAACTTCTTAAATTTCAGGCCAGGCGAGGAGGAGGAAAGCAAAACATCTGCGGAGAGAAAAGTCAACAAATTTCAAGAGCCAAAGTGTCTAAAATCAGAGAGGTCAGGGTAAGGAATCCGCTGTGCAGGATCACAAGTACCAGCTGGGAGCCAAGTACAAAGGGAAGGGAAGGGGGAGCATCTGGGCAACAGAAAATCTTGCCAGTTTGCAGCTTTATAATAATTTTAACCATTTCTTCAAATTACAGCAAGCTGGAGAGCACCATCGTACGTCCAGGCAATAGTAAGAGCCCGTTTCTTGTGAATATTGAGCTCCAGCTCTGGACTTTATCATCTGACTCCGTTATTACAGTTTAACTAAACATCTCCGTACAACTCGTAACTGAAATACATCCACTGAACCACCCTGCAGGGCTCCATCGCCGTTAATTAAACAATTTAAATAATGCAAATTAAAATAGAACAGGAGAGTTTTATTTTGTAAAATTTAGTTGCTACTGCTCCAACTTCAACTTGAAAGAAAGACAGAGGTGGCACAGACATTAGGAAGGGTAATTTCCGAACGCCTCACGCTTGCTGGTTTTGCTAATTAAAATTGGCTATGAAATAAACCACACAAATAAAAAAATTTTCTTTGTAAGACAAGAAAAAAGTAGATACCCAGGAAATACTCAGAGATGTGGTTATAGGGAGCATCTTAAAATCTTGCTTTCTCTCTCACCAGTTTTCCTGACTCTGAGTCGCCTTAAGGATCATGCGTCTCGGTGGCAACGGAGTGGAAAATCCTGAAGCAGCACAAAGGGAATATGTTAATCTCTGCAAAAACAGACGTTTGGGACACCGCAAACGGGAGAAAGCCCAAATCCACGGAGGCTGAGAGGAACCGCTCTGCCATGCTGCACCTAAATAAACTCCAAGTGGACACCAAATATGTTGTTTCAGCTTTTGTCCGTGTTTCGGCGCTTAAGGCAGAGCTATTGTGTTCCTGGCAGGTTCCCTTCAGGCTCTCAGGAGCATGAGGTCACCTCCTGACCCCAGAGGGCAGCGGGGCCGCACAGAGCTGGCAGCGGTGCTGTGCCTTCCTCATCCAGAGCATTTAGTAACCTGCACGTCCCACCAGCAGCCCACTATGATCCTTTCTCCTCACCACGTATCGGGGCATCTCTGTGAACACCATTGACGCAACATCTGCTGGAATTGGGGCAGGGAATATGGACACAGACAGTTGATAACCCTGCCCAGAACGACATTTAATGGCTAAATAAGGATTTTAGCGGTAGCTCCCCTGTACACAAAGGCTCTCTGATTTTCAGCTGGTTTCTGTCGAGCTTTTTTGCACATGCTTGTTACCTGTTTTGCCTCTCTGCCTCATTATCTCATGGTTTTTCAGAACCACCCCAGTGTTCTGAAAAAGCGTTCTGGAAATAATTATCACTTGTACTCGGAGAAAAAAACCCAATACAGTAAACTGCCTGTCTGCCGCTAATAAACCTTCAGCCACTACTAAAAGCTGGTTTAGATAACTCTGGTTGTTCCCCAGAACCCTTCAGGTGCTTGTCCCCCTCCCTTGGAGAAGTACATCCAGAGGTTAATAAATCTGAGCTGTGACAGACCAGAGAGGGGAGTAAATTCAAAGCAAAAGGCTGTTCACGGCACTCCCTGCCCAAAACTTCCCCTCAACCGAGACCCCACCTGGGCTGGAAGTACAACCCAAGGGAAGAGCTTGACACTCCCCTCCAGCAGCAAAGCTCCTGAAAGTGATTGCAAGTGAAACTTGAAATATATGTTATGATAATTCAGCTCTGAGATGACAAAGGCTTCCAAGAGGCTTGAAGAAAACCTGCTTTTTCAGAGGAACCTGGAAGCAGCTGCTCCAGGAGCCTGCACGGAGCTGCCACAGCCAGTGGAAAAGGCACGAGTGGATTGAAGGCACCGTGCAAGCTGCCCCTGGGCACAAGTTCCCTCAGGGGCTTCATGGTGCAAGCTTTGCTGACCCCAGGAGTTGCCTACACTCAGGTGCTCACCAGCAAGGAGGGCTGGCTTTGGAGAGAAGCAGGCGCTCAGGACAGCCTGGATGCAAAAAGAGGGGAGCAAAAACTGTTAAATAGGAGTTAATCGGGTGATCACATCCTGTGAGCTTTGCTTCAGGTCATTTGCATTTCTTCTCAGGTGCAGCCAGGTATGAAGTTGGGAAAAGATCTGCAGAACGTCCGTGTTGTTCTGGTGGTTGAGCTTTTAACAGGAGGCGCCGAGATTTTGCTGCCCAGAGACATATATGCAAAGTGTGTGTTAAAAGAAGGATTAGAAGTGGGATTAGCAAGGTGTCACCACCTTTGGTTTGTGGAATATCTAGAGAAACAAAGCTTTGAGGAAGCAGATGAAAGCCAAGACCTTAGAAGAACAAACCTCTCCAGGTGTCTTCTGCAGCTTTTACAATGAAGTCATGTACCATTGTGGAAAGCCAGTATTAGCAAACTGAATAATTTATCACTTCCAATTTTCATGAAATTAGCCCTGCCTAAGACCGAAACCGGAAGCCATTTAAAAAAATTGGTGTCAAGACCAGCAGTGCCTCTCCTTGTCCATAAAAGCAGGTGAACGTGCCTTCTGCTCTTACATGTATTGCAACCGAATTTTCACAAGGAGATAAAAAAGGTTGATGGAAATTTCTGTGCTTCACCTTTCTAATGCTGTTTAGAGACATCCTCTGCTACTCAAACGTTACCATTAATACATGGAATGGAAGCAGAGTTAACGTGTTTTATCCTTAAAGTTAACTCTGCATTATTTGATTTTTGAATTCAATACCCTTACACTGAACTAACGACAGGTAGTTATGGGATCGGTCTTTAAGTTTTGGTGAAGGAGTAGCTTGGCTTGGAAAATAGGGGAAATCAGATGCCCTGTGAATTCATTGTCATTGCTAAGGGCTGGGCTGGCCAGATGCTCTCTCTGAGCCCCTCTCCCTCCCCAAGGGGGAAGAGAAAAGGAATAAAGGAGAGAGACTGATGGGTTGGAAAAGAAAACTAAACCTGCTTTAGTGATAATAATAATAATAAAATGAAATATACACAAATATCGATAATACCAACACCAAACCCAACCCCCCCCACACCCCCCCCGATGGCACCATCACCACTGATGGTGTGGGCAGACACTGGGGAAGGACTAGACTGGGACAGCAGGGGATGGGAACTGGATGCAGGAGCTGGATTCAGGGACGCACGGATTGGGATCGAAGACAGAACGGACAGAGTCCTCCTCGAACACCAGCCAGTGAAGAAGAGAGCTTGACCCTTGTGACCCCTCAGCTTTATCCCAGATATGACGTCTACGGGATGGAACCCCTGGATGGACAGTGCAGGGTCACCTGTCCTGTCCACTGGTGCAGCCTCCAACTCACCACAGCCCACCGTGGGACCCAGGGTTCAGCAGTGACCTTGGTCTGCACAGGAGCAAGTGTCAGCCAGAGCCTTTCTGCACCCCAGCCCCTGGCCGTGACTGTGGCCATCCAGCGCTGACACTGCCAGGAGCAGCCGCTGTCTGCACAACCCTGCCGTGACCTTCAGAGAGTGTCGTCACTGAGCAGAGACTGAGCTGGACGGTGAAACCACTGACCAGAAGGAGTTCTGTGCTGACCCAAAGCAGGACATTCATAAATAAATAAATATGGGCAAAAGGCCGAAGTTCATGGGGCAACCTGATTTTAATTACCATCCAGTTCAGCTGCACTGACTAGAACTAGTTCTCTGATTCCCTCTCCACTGCCGTAGATACCCACAGCAGAAAGTCAGCCTTAGATGTCACCAAGCCCGATGGTGGACACATTTGGTGCCTCTTCTGTGCTGTGTAAACCACGGTCCATTGGTGAAGAAGCGGACTAACGTTTTTAGTATCTAGCGAGGTATTGGCCCTGCTTTAAAAAGAATTAGAATTAAAAATCCATGAGATGCTGGAAATGTTTCGAATCTGAATTGCGCAGCAAGGAGAGACTACGGTGTCTACGTAAATGTCACAGACACGTGATGGAGGGATCCTTGGGCTGGAGGATTTCCGATAAAATATGAGGGACTACAGACGAGTGAAAGTTGCTCTATCAAAGAATGACTGAAAATGAGCCAATTATAAAGCGAGCAAGTCCACGCTTGGAGCTTGGACAGTGATTTTTGGTGAATTATACACACTACAAAGTTTCCAAAGCACTCTATAAACTCTGTAAGCTGATGACACGAGTAACCGATAAGATTCAACTAACTGGCCTGACCACGAAGGCACAAACACAAGACCCTACAGGAGGAAAATAACCTTTGAATCCCAGACCAGCTCACCAAGACGTGCGTTAGGAATTTCCTAATGAGGTTTTTTTAGCACTCGTTCCATTTTCAGGCACTGCTAAGTTGTTTGTGACCTGGCTGTGCCTTGGTGGATTGTGCTCGTACGGGATATTTAATTGGGGTTTTCCTCAGGTTTTAATTAATAATAGAACTACATTTAGTTTAGAAGTAGGGAAGCGCTTAAAACAAAGAGTAAATGCTTGGAATAAAGAGTTGATTACTCAAAACAACAAACAGAAGCCACAGTGGATCAGTTTAATGTAATTTCTCTTTTAAGACCTGTGTTCTCCCTCATTCACGTCTGAACATGCTGCTACACGGTGAAATCCCCGGCGAACTCGGGGTTTCCCGATGTTCTCCCGCACTCCCCGCGAACAGCCACTGGATGGCACTGAAAAACTGCGAGAAAAACCTCTCACACACCCCGCCCCCCCCGCACCCACGGTGAGGTGCTGCCGCCACCAGCGGCACCGGGGCTGCCAGAGCAGAGCCCAGCAGCGCCCTCCGGACGGCACTGCTGGGCACTTGCCGCACCTTCCACCCGGCCGTCCGAGACCCCAGGCTCGGTTCTGCGCAGCTGGTGCCGCGGGCTGGGGCTGGGTGGTGGGAGCGGGTGGGAGCCCGGCCAGCTCTGGATGCTTCGGGCAGACAAAACAGTCACTCTGCTGGAAAAAACGATGAGACACGCTGGCTGTAGGGAGGGTTTCCTGCTCCCGAACAGTTGCACATGAGCTTGTTTCGTAAAGCCTGAATCACAGGATCACACAGGCTGGTGGGGCTGGCAGGGACCTCTGGGGATCACCCAGTCCAACCCCCTGCCAGAGCAGGGTCCCCAGAGCAGGTGCCCAGGATGGTGCCCAGGCGGGTTTGGGATCTCTGCAGAGCAGGAGACTCCACAGCCTCTCTGGGCAGCCTGGGTCAGAGCTCCTCACCCTCACAGCAAAGAAGTTTCTCCTCATGTGCAGGTGGAACTTCCCATGTTCCAGTTTGTGCCCGTTGCCCCTTGTGCTGTCACTGGGCACAACTGGGCAGAGTCTGACCCATCCTCCTGACCCCCCTTTAGCTACTGATCACGTTGATGAGGTCCCCTGAGATGAGACTTGTGTGTTTAACTGTCACCTGGCCACATGGAAGTCCTCCTCAGGCACAGAGGGCCTGAAGATTGACACTCGGGCTCATCCTACACACGCTTCCCCTGATGGCCTTTCTGTAAGAAGCACAGTCCAGGGAAGGTTTCACTACACTGAGGACATAACATCTATGTCTTGCTTAATCTAAATGCCACATCAGCCTCATCTCTTCAAAAAACAAAAACAACTTTTGTGGAACCTTTTATTCCTTCAAAATTGCCGATACTGAGTCCCTCCCGGCACCGCATTGAACGAGCGTATTGGAGTTTGACAAGCAGGACGCCTCGAAAGTCCATGGGTTTAATTGCTTTGCCAAGGTAACGGGTTTCACTTGTTCGTATTTTGTGTAATATCGTGTAATGCTGACAAAATAATAAATTCCCCAACCCTTCCTGAAGCAAATCTTTCACTAAAGTCAGTTTGAAATTTACCACAGGGGGAAAAAAAAAAAAGTGAATAACTGAAACTGGGATTTGGAATTACCACGTGCCAGACTTTGCAGAGAAACCAACAAAATCAAAAAAATTTGTTTGAGATCAAATCTTTTGCTGGCAGTAAATAATTAATAGGCAATTGTTACTAAAAAGGAGTGTTGAGGGAAGCTAATAACTGCTCAGTTTAAATTCAAATGTCTTTTTTTCCCCTCTAATACATATTTTAAAACATCTGTCTTTAAAATAAAGTTCATTTTCGTGCCCCTGCGAATTGGCTGCTCATTATGAAAGAGCTTTTCGAAGCCTGTCTGAAACGCAGCAGCTTTCATGACAATTTTCAATCAATCATTCCTGGCCGGGAGTCTCAGAGGAAGAGAAACTAAATGGTGATTGAATTATCCTTTTATCTTTAAAAGTGATCTTTCTGAATCGGGACTGAGGCGCCGTGAGGAAACGGGTTTGGAGCACTTCTGCTGCTGCTGTCCTGATTCCTCCTGTCCTCGAAGAGCCAACACCCCAAATTTCTACTTCATGGATGAGATTTCACAGGGCAGAGGTAGAAAACAACCCGTGACTCCAGGAGGGGGTCAGCGTGCAGCGTCGTAGTGGCCATACACTGACTAAACTCTTGTGGAGATGCTGGAGATGCAGAAACGCATCCAGGGTAAAACCAAAGCAGGATCTACTGGTGTGACAGGGATACAGGGCAAGTAGACTGGGAATCGTGTGACTAAACCAAGAGAAACACCTATGAAATAAAGGCTCCAGGTCACAACTGGTACCTAGTGGCTCGGCTCCCGGCTGTCAGGTTCCCAACCACGTCTATGCCTCCGGGCAGAGCATGTCTCTCTGCCCAGGCTTTGTCTTCTTCACCTAGGAGGCAGAGGAGGAAGAGGTGTCAATGCCATGAGCCCTTTAGGGATGTTAAAGTTTCACCGTGTCTCTGAATAAAAGGTATTCTGACAACGTGCCACAGCAGTGCTACGGGCTTCCAGACTTGTTTTTTCTGATCTGAATGCAAGCAGAACGCGAGGATTTCCTGGAGGCACACATCATTGCCCTGGTTTAATCCCATCATCATTGAGGCAATCAATAAAATCACAACCACCGAACTGTACGTATGTTTCTGTACATTTGAGTGCGTGTTCTCACAGAATTGATGGAGTATTTCCATGGCTCCTTTATGCTCTCCTGGGGTGCTCAGTGATTTAGGGAGGAGAAATCTCACAAACAAGTCTCACAAGGGCAAGCCTTACACACAGCCTGGTTCCTACGCTCGGTGTCATCTGAGTGTTCCTTAAAAATCTTTGCATTAATACTTTAAATATTTATACTGTGACTTCTTTTCCCAGCTTTTGTCAGGAACTATGGGGCTTTCAGGTAATAAATTATATGTCCATTTAACATGTCCATTTAATAACTTCAGCAGCGTGTGCAAATCTCTGTTCAGGGAAGATGTGGAGTCTCACACCGTTCTGTCTTAACCACCACCACAACTGAACAGGTCCAGTGGATGTCGGACAGTTATTTGCCACTAAAATGTCAACGGAGAGTTTAACTAGAAGGAAATCAGCTGTCTGGGCAGAGTTTTCTGTTAATTGGTAGAGAGAGCTCTTTCTAGAGCCACAAGTATGGAAGATGATGTGACTGTAAGAGCCTGTGAGAAAGCTCCCCCACTTCTGGCTTTGGGGATAGGTGGGACTGTTTAGGATGCAAAGCCAGAGGGTCACGTTCCAGCTGAGCACCACCAGGTGCCACTTCCAAAATAAGCACCAGTGACTGACAGTGATTCACATTTGGCCCCTTATTTTGAAAATATTTTTGACATCCCAGAATACAAAATATCTTCAGGCAATCACAGGTGTCCTCAAATTGTCTGAATGCAATGGATTGCATAAAAATGCAGTTTAGTTCCAGAACACAACGAATTTTAATACCCACACTGGAAATACACAGTGTAGCTCTAAACGTTACGAAAATGAAGGTCACCTACAAGAGATATAACCAGGAATACTTATCACTCTGTTTATTTTTTTAAAAAACTTTATTCCACTATATCACATGAATTCTTCCTGTCTGAAACCAAGCTCATCTGACAGCGCTTGCATTAGAAGCCCCCAAATTGCCTGATCTTGCTTTCCTCACTTGACCACTCTGCTGTTGCAAACATGGCGCTGCCAAAGCTCATGGCTCAGCTGAGCTGTGCAGCAGAAATTGTGGGCATGGGTGGCTTGAGAAGAACTACCACGGAGCACATCAGGAAGAGCCTGGGGAGACTAGCTGGAAGCCTGTAGCTAGCGGCGGTTCCCCAGGGGTCAGCACTGAGTCTAGCCATGCTCAACGTGTTCACTGATGACCTGGATAAAGGGACAAGCGGAGCAGTGGCTGACATACCATCAGGCTGCATTGCCATCCAGTGAGACTCAGACAGGCTGGAGAGTTGGGTGGAGAGGAACCGAATGGAGTTAACGAGTAAAAGGTCCTGCACCTGGTGGGGAAATAACCCCCTGCACCAGTAAAGGTCAGGAGTGACCTACTGGGAAGCAGCTCTGAGGAGAAGGGTGCTGGTGGACAACAAGTTACCCATGAGCCAGCAATGGGCACTTGTGGCCCAGAAGGTCAATGGTCTCCTAGGGTGCATGAAGACAAGTGTGGCCAGCAGGTTGAGGGAGGTTCTCCTCACCCTCTACTCTGCCCTGGTGAGGCCACATCTGGAGTCCTAGGTCCAGTTTTGGGCTCCTCAGTTCAAGAGAGACAAGGAACTACTGGAGAGAGTCCAGGGGAGGCCGTGAGGATGCTGAGGGGGCTGGAGCATCTCTGTGTCGAGGAAAGGCTGGGAGCCCTGGGGCTGTTCAGCTGGAGAAGAGCAGCCTGAGAGGGGACCTCCTCAATGGGATCAAGAGCTAAAGGGGGCTCAGGAGGATGGGACAGACTCTGCCCAGTGGTGCCCAGTGAAAGGACAAGGGGCAACGGGCACAAACTGGAACATGGGAAGTTCCACCTGAGCAGGAGGAGAAACTTCTTTGCTGTGAGGGTGAGGGAGCCCTGGCCCAGGCTGCCCAGAGGGGCTGTGGAGTCTCCTGCTCTGCAGAGATCCCAAACCAGCTTGGACGCCCTCCTGGGCACCCTGCTCTGGGGACCCTGCTCTAGCAGGGGTTTGGGCTGCGTGATCCCCAGCGGTCCCTGCCAGCCCCACCAGTCTGGGAGTCTGTGATTCTGTTACTCCGTGATTATTGTTGCAGCTTTGAGATAGTACAGCCGCCCTTCAGAAGCTGGTCTGGAAACAACTACCTCTGCAGCACAGTCCGACGGGTTCTGTGGTAAAAACACAGACGGAAGCAACGAGGCTTTCCTAATAAAAGTGAAATGGGAAAAAAAGTTTGCGGGGCTGTGAAATGAGAGCAAGCCCGTCAGTCTCTCGCAGCTGATGCTCTCACAAACCAGGGGTGTGGAGCCGGGCTCATTACACAGCCACAGAATCTCTTACAAGATCCTTATCATTTTTGCAGCAGATGTTATTTGCTGCACGAAGACAGCTCAAAATGACAGCCTCTCTTCCAAAGCTCTGCAGTGATTGCCGGGAGAGTTCCATAACTTACCCAGATACCTCTTCTGCAGGGACATGTTATGGTTGTGGACTGCTGCTAATGGAGAATTCCCCTTAATTTATGCCTTCTACCTTTACAGCATTGGGTTTTTTATTCAAAGCATTTATTTGAAAACTAATGAAGCATGTGAGGGTTATGGTAATAGCTGCGATTTGTGTATGAGATTTATGGGGAAGAGTTTGGGCTGATGCAAGTAATGCCTCTAAATAGTCAGTTATTGCCCTTCCTGGAATACTGATCGAGGAGAACATCAATGATTATCAATATTAAAAGACAACGTACCATGTCCAGTGCTTCCCTTTGTACCTGTGTGTGTCCTTCCATCGTTTTGCTAATTAGAAACAGAAAAAAATACATCTGGCATCTGGGTGTTTCTGTGGGAGACCTGGCTGGTGCACAGACCCTTCCGTCCCATCTTCAGCAGGTTCCTTGGACAAGGCAAATTTACCTCAGATTGGCAGGTCCTTAGGGTGTCCTCCAGCTTGCAGTGTCCTAACAACTCATCACCAACAGCCTGGCTCTGTCCCTGGGGCCTGAGATGTTTGCTAGAGCCTTTGATAATACTGGCAGGTGAACTCCTCCCCCCAAATCAACAGAATTCTTAAGTCCGTGTGGTGCTTTCTCCAAATCTGTTGCCCCCTTTTTGCCGCCTGCTTCTCTCTTCCTGCGCTTCTCACAGGGTTAGCGATTTACCACCGCTTTGAGCAGCACAAACCAGCTCCCTCCCTGCTAAAATGCTGATTCGAGTAATTATTGCTCTTGGGTGAGTGTAATTTACGGGATAATCTTGCAGCTTTCTGTTGCTTACACTCACCTTTTCCCTCTTGTTTAGGAGGCAGCTTTGTTCAGCACAAACGTTCGTACAACTCATATACGAGAGGGCATATCCTTGACTTATCATCATCTGTGATTTTTTTTCGCTTGACAGCTTGAAAAATGCGTACACCTATTTTCTCTGATGGTTCCCTTATCACCGCGGGCCTTCCTGAGGCTGAGGCTGCTCAACCATTCCATTTCGATTCTGGAAGCAATGCTGAGGCCATTAGCTGTGTCCACATAAGGATGCTCTTCTACAACCTGACATGCTTATTAATCATAAATTCAAGAGACCTTCTGCTGCAATCTTTCTAGGTGCTGCCTATGCTTCATTTATGATGTAAAGTGAGGGTTTGGGGGAAGGTGGTGTATTTTTAGGTCGGTATTTATGTCAGGTAACAGGCAATGTTCGGTAGTTCCATATCAGTTTCCACCCAAGGAGGAGCACGTAGCTCTTTTTCATTGGATTGCGCATGGTTTGCTCCTGAGTGAGACAGTGAAAAAGTGCACTTGAAGAAGTTCAAGAGCAGGTGGCTGCAAACAAATGTTCTGCTGCCTTATCAGCGGGGAAATATCACCATCGCTTTGTCACCATATATTACCCAATATTACCCCAGCATCATGACACCATCATTTAAGGGGTCGGTAAAAACAGCATATTATGAAATATTGTTCCTGCTCTGTTCCCCCAGTGGCTTTTAAAGCGAAGCTGCCAAAATCTATGCTCCTGAATCGTTACCTGTCTAAATCCGTAGAGCACCAGTGGTTTCCAGGGTGCTAGTTAAGTATACTAGGCTGCTAGTTAAATATACCAGGCTGATAGTTAAATATATAAATACTATAGATATACATACATATAAAGACTGTGCATGTATACTCATTTTCAGATTGCCAAACTGACTCAGTGAAGACGTTTTTAAAGCATTGTATGTGCAGCCTGGACTGGTGAAATGTCTTCGCAAAGTCCATCAGCCTTGGAAAACTTGAACCTGTTTCCATGGATGAGGGAGGGAAACAGGCTGCGAGCATCTGCCAGCTCGTTGTGCTGAGCCCACCAGCCCAGCTTATGTCTGCGCCCAGCCCTGGCTGCAGATGAGATTTCTTATCGCTTGGAAAACAACTGGCCGCTGCTCTGTTATAATTGCATTTTGCTCTGATTGCCCACATTGGTTCAAATCCAATAAACTAGAAGGGAAATGCATCGAGGCAGAAAACGTGCAGATCAGCACCAAGATAATGCGAATGCGGTGGCCTGTGAACCAGCCAAGTTTGCACGTGGAGGGGAGTTGAAGGCAGCAGGAGAGAAGGGCAGATTTAAGACCACAGGATGGGGAGAGACAATGCGAGTCACCAGGTCTGGTCTCCAGATCTCACAGAACATCTTTCAGCGGTGTCTGAGCGCTGTGTGTAGTAAATTCTCTCGAGCAGTACATGGGCTGGCACTGGGGCTTCAAACATTGTGTGTCATCCTCCCCAGTCCAGAACGATACGATTAAAAATAAAATACTCCAACCCCTTGCCCTGCTCATCCCAATCCAACCTCCTGTTTTAAATTCATGCTTAGCCTTTTGCATTCCTTTCAAGGCACGCATCGTCTTCCACCTCTCTGTGCCTTGTTGAAGTTGTCCTGTCACACAGCAGAGCACCAGCGCTCGCCTTCCGCTCACCCCCACGGCTGCCGAATGTGCTGTCGCTCCAGCTCGGGTGGAATCCATAACTACAACATCCCGCCTTCCCACAGTCCAGTAAGTGCCGAAACCCCGCGGCTGTGCACAAGTTAGTCTCTTGTGACGTTCAGGAACGGGTTCATGTGTGACTCTCTCTGTTGGGAAGTTGCTCATTAGAGGTTGTGGGTGAGGCTCTCTACTCCTCTCTTCTTTCTTTTGCCTGTACTTGAGCTCAAAGTTCTTATTTTCCATTTGATTTGCTCTATTTTATTACTTTTACAGTAATTTTTGTTAATGCAAGTTGCATTTCCTGGGCTTTTTTCACCTACTGGGCTGCATCTTCTGCCCCGGGGCTGTGCTCTGTGCCATGCTCTCAGCGTCCCTTCACTGCAGCTTGACACTCCCCAGCCTTTGTTTGACCATACAGTGACCCGTACTATTCCAAGTGCCGCTGTCTTACCAACAACACCTGGATGTATTGCTTTACTGCTGGTCTGAGAAGCGTTATTTGTTCGTTCAAGCCCTTTGAGGCGAAGCGCCTGCTACATTTCCTGAAGTTAGAGCCTGGAAATTTAAAAGTCAAGCTATTAATTGTCAACATTGAGTCTTCAAACGTCTGGAGGGATGTCTGCCCTTTCGTTTGATTATGTCTCTGATAAATCCCTCGCTGAGACACTGGTATGTGTTTTAGGGAGCTTTAATTAGATTCTGGTTTATCTTTTATCAGGCACATGAAGGTAAATGCAGAGTTTCTTCTTTTATCAGTAAAATTTGTGTAAGAGTCATGGATCTGGGATTAAGGCTCCACAGCAGCTTTGATTGAATTATTTCCTAAGTTCTTTTTTTGCAGTCATTATTGTAATGGACTCTGGAGGGAAATACCTAAACACCAGGTCCCATCGATTTGCAGTCCTGATTTGCCAGATTTCATGAGGGCCAAGATAAAAAGGGCTTGTGCTTTCAACCAGAGAAGGAGGCGTTTATTTAACCCCAGAATTCAGGCATGAAAAACAGGATCAGTTGATGTTTGATTTTATTTCTAAAATCAGTTTACAACTTTGTCTGGTTTTGTCCCTTAAGACTTTACGATACAACAGCATTTTCAAACACACTTCAATGATTCAAATAAAAACGAGGGGTAGCGGCACAGCGGTGACGAACTTTACTGGTCTTTGTGGTGGCATGCAGAACCCCACTGAGCCAGGACACAGACACCTCGCCATTAACAACGCCTAGAGGGAATTACTTGTTTTAAAAACAGTCTGTCAAGACCAGCAAATTGGCAGATTGAGCAGGGAGAGTCTGTAAGGCTCTACTAGATAATGCTGAATTAATGGTCTGCCTTCAATCCCGTCCACCGCTGAACTACAGGTGTCACACACAGGACCCCCTGGAAACGCTTCTTTCTGCTCAGGACCCTCAAGGTCATCTCTGCCTTTTGTTTCCAGAACAAAGCATGGATTTTCTGATTCCAGAAAAGTAGGTGACTACATTGACCCTTTAAATGTAAAATACTTAAAACGGTTTTTGGAGGAGGGACTGGAAGTTCCGCCAGCAGATCACAGAGTCATGCTCATTTTTGGGCTCTCTGCACCCACGAATGTTTAAGAAATGAAGGAAAGAAAGAAGGAAGGAAGCAAGCAAGGAATTTATTGATGCATCCTGCATGACAGCCAACCGAGCAGGCGTGTGATGGACACGTAGATAATGTGACTCCTTCTGTGAGACAGGCCAAGAAACACCCCTTTTCAGACCAGCTTAGGTTGAGGCACGGAGAATTCAGGCTCTCTCTTCTACTTTCCAAGAATTGCTGTTTTCTTCTCATGATGCATTCAGAATGTAACACAACGACCTTTGAGAGCTCTGTGAAGAAGAGTACCTGTGGCAGAGGTTATACTAAAAGCTACTTCATCCAGTTTGAAGATTCTCTTCCAACTAACTTTTTCCCCCCCAATTGGTTCAGAAAGACCATGAGTAGCATTTACCCATGTTGCTAACAGGGGGTACAGGCCACTTTCTGGGTGTTTATGAATGTAGACAGGCCCCTTCAAAAATGTAGGGATGAATAATAGAACAGCAAACGCTTCCCATCCTGCAGTGCTATTCTCCACGTAATGACTTCAAACACGCTTATAAACAGTGTCAAATCTGTCACCACACTGGCCATAAGAGGAGGAGAAGGCTGAGACATGGAAGCTGAGTGCAGAGAATGAAACAAAGCAGGATGGGGCCCTCGGTGTGGGTGGTGGCACGTCCCGGGGCATGTCGTACGTCTACGATGCATGTGTACGCACAGGGAAATTGTGGCAGAGGCAGCAGCTGACCAACCAGTGGGTTATGCATTTTCTGGGACTACGCTACTGCAAGTTTGCAGAAAAGAAATAAAGTGTCCCGTAATTCCATGTAACCTGACGGTCACTGCTGGTCGGTAGGAACTGAGCCTGTGGTTTCCAGTCTACATACACATGTAAACCCCAGTTTCTCTCTTTTTCTTCCATACTATGGATAGTTTGTGCTTGTCGTCTGCCAAGAGCTCTGAGGAAAAACATTGGCAAAGCTCTTGTCAAATGAGACCCTGCACAGGCAGCCGTTCCCCTCCAGGTCCAGTTCCTCGCGGGTCAGGCGATCCAGCAGCGCCACATGGGACCCGAATCAGACATTCCAGGGACACGCGGGCATTAAGGCTGTTAACAGCACCGTAATTAAAGCCAAATTAACAGGAAATCTGAAATTGCTCCTGTCTTGTGTCACATCTCATAAATCTCGCATTACCTTTGAAAGTCGACTTAGACTTTCAGAACAGCTGCAAGACCAACAAACCACTGGAAAGTAGTTAAAAACCTGCACAATTTGCTCCCTTGGCACTGAGACCAGAGGATACCTTTGACGGTCTGCATGGCAGTGATGCTTTTAAACTCCTTTATTTACTTGATTTACTCCAGAGTATATGGAATATTGACAGTGAATATTTATTTCTCCAGCACCACTGTTGCATTCTGCTGAGCTTGGAAGAAGTTAATCCTTTGTAGCCAAAGCATCCTGCTTGTCACAGGAAGGGCTAGGTGGTTTCTGCAGCCTCTTTAGCCTCTGTTTATTGTAACACCGAGATAATGAATGAAAAAGAAATTTTCTTCCGAAAGAGAAGCTTCCCAGAAGCTTTTAGAAAAGGCTGTGCTTGAAGATTTAAACCATTCCTTGTTATAGTATTGTATTTTTTAATAAAGCTGAGCCAGAGGAACTATATAAGCTTTTGACTCCATAGAGATCATGAAATCTGCTTCAAGATCAATTATGAACCTACAGGTACACGCTGATGAAACTACCGGTATCTCATGTACCTTCAGCCCTTTAAAAGACAGTGACAGAATCTGGTTTTACAGGAAAACAAAGCGTAAATGTAGTGTGTCAAGATGGCCCTGGCCTCATGAAAAGCCGGATCGGATCCTTCACTGAAAGCTCAGATCCTATAGGATTTACGTGATGATCGCAACTTTGATTTGAAAACACTGCGACTGTCCAAACCCCTCACCCAGCTGCAGAGAAAAGCTTGGAAGTGTTTCCTAAGCGTGTTCCAGAGACTGGAAAAAACCTGCCGGCAAATCAAAGAGGGAGGCGAAAGAGTTCAAACAAAACCAGTCCAGGACACCAGCAGGTAAATGACTATTTTTGTTCAGAAATTTAGTTCCCGAGCTGTCCAGATGAGGCCACTGTGGTTTTATCATCCCAGTTTCGAGAAAGGAATGTCATTCGGTTACCTCAGAGTTTCCGGGTCTCCACAACCGCCAGCTGCTCTGCAGCCTGTTTTTCTGTCAGAGAACAAAGAGAAGGAAACGGTTATTCTTCTTCTCCGCGCAGGTTTACGTACCGGCGGAGGCAGGAAGGGACCAGACAATGGAAGCGGCAGATGTGGCGTGTCTTTTTGAAATCCCCTTCGCTGCTGCCGCAGTGGAGGTGGAGCAGTGCGGTAGCAGGAGATGCTGAGGGTGAAGCAGTCTTGGTTTGATAGAGACCCCCGGGTGAAGCTTTCCATCACCAGCCTGGCCCAGACCCCACTGGGCTGTCAGAGGCGGCGTGCTGCGAAACCGGGGCAGGGTCCAGAGTGCTTTGGCTGAGTCACGCCGCTGGGAAACGGGGGTTTCTGGGGTGAGAGGCCAGCCCAGACCCTGCCAAGTCCCCGGCAGTGACCTCTGATGCGTTTTGGAGACGGGGACGACATTCTCATCCAAAAATATCTGGCCAGCCAGGGGTGAGACTCTGTTTCCCTTGTGCGTTGTCTGCGTTCGTTGCTAGAAGTGACCTCCAGAAGGAAGAGCTCTGAAGCCACGGCCTCAGGGAGGGACGCTGGCTGCTGGGCGCGGCTGTAGCAGGTTCCTCGTCCCAGCAGCAGCACGAACAGGAGGGAAACGCCTAACTTTGGAAATGCTCTCCAAAAGGCTCTCCTCCTCCCTTTGCGTTTGCCGCTGCAGGAGGGAACGCGGGGATCCGTGGGGGCTGCCTGATCATGGGGGCATTTTTAACAGCAGCGGGGCAGACCAAGCAGTCAGGACTCGTGAGAGCCTCTTGGGTTTGCTTCTCTACCTGCTTGGGCAAAAGGGTCACATTTTCGCCTTAGGTCACCTTGCCAGGAAAGGCCAAACCAGGCCCGAGCTTGACCCGCCGTTGGGTTTCCTCTCCTGCCCTGAGCTCTCCTCTGGGCAGTTCTGGATGATGGTCAACAAGGACACCGAGTCAGAGCTTGAGGCAGCCATGGGATTTAAGACCATGCTTGTTTGTAAACTGACAAATATTGCTGGAAAGTTCTTGCAAGGGAGGGGTCTGTGACTCTCTGTGACCATCTCACATTTCTTGCTGTGCTCCAGGCTCCTCGCCTGTTGTAAAAGCCCCACTCGCCAGACGCAGCAGCAGGGATGGTCCCTCCCACCCCTCTCCTCCCAAGCAGGGAGGGACCGAAAACTCCAAAGAGACAGAGCGATGCTTGACGTAAGCAGAGACTGCAGGGACTGACTCCGAAGTGGAGGCTGGCGTGGCCTGACTCCCATCTGCAGCCTCTTGCATAGTCCTTCAGCATCTGAGCAGGGTTTTCAGGGGAGGTTCTCTGAAGCGAGGTAGCGGGGAGGGTACACCCATCACCAAACCTCTCGGTAAAGCACCTCCACCACCACAGATCCACTGGAGAGGAAAAGACATGAAAGTCTTGTACGATTTGCTGCCATTTTCACCTAGTTTAAAGGGTGCCTGAAGTTTTTGTGCGTCCTTTCCAGGTCCCTCTGTGTTTAAACATATCCCAGTAGCCAGACAATCTCCTTCCATCAGCAGGGTGAGCTTCAGCTGTTGTTGGGTATCATTGTACCTCACTGCTTCCTTCCTCTCCCATCAGCCCCTCTACCCCAGAGTTAAATGTCATTTATAGTTCGAGCTATTCAACTGCTCATCCTCCTGCACCCCAGAATAGCTCACAAAGACAGGAAAGTTCACAGGGAAAGGAGCATTGAGTAGCTGAATTTTCCACAGCATGAAAGAACCAGCCCCCCAAAAATGTCGCTGATGGATGTGACAGCAGCAGAGGATGTTTAGGACAGGGTGATCTGGGCAGAAGAACGCGGTATGAGTGCTCACACTTGGCAACGTGGGTAGCAAGCAGCCATCCGAGTGGGCGCAGATACCGCTGGAGAATGTCACTGCTGCAGGGAGGGTGGTCCCCTTTCTGGAGGGAAGGAGGCCTGTCCTCACCACAAAGGGGAGGTAAAGCTAACATGTAAAAGCTAACACATTTTACAAGCATTAACTTTTTCTTTCTTTTCTTTTATTTAATAAACAGAAACCAAGAACTAGCATGAAAAGTCTTTACCAGCAGTGTGTAAAGTTTTCTAGGGGGCTGGTAACTATTTCAGGGACATCAGGAAGATCAGAATAGCAGTGATTGCGAAAACATCCTTTAAATCTGAATTGAAACGCTGGCTTCTTTGTTTGCCTGTTTTCTTCTACAGCTTGTGTGTGTTGTTGAAGTCATTCCTGTTAATTGTCCTGCAGCCATGGTATGTACCAGCTAGCCAAGAAAGCTGACATGGTGAAGTTATATACAGCATCCTTGTGACCTTTCTGCAGTGAAGACACATAGCTGTCCAATAAAGCCCAGGCCAAATGACAGTGACAGCTGCCTTGCAGCATTCGGTTTGAATTGAAGAGGTTTGCTCGCAAGTGAGGAGCAAGTGTTTCATTACAGACCGTGCACCAAGACCAACATAAGCCCTCAAAAGCGAAACTTACCCTCAGCAGCTATGGAAACCGGCCTGGTGGACTGAGATGCACTTGGCAGGCTCCTCCTTGTCTCCTTGCTTTGACTTTCCTGCCTCCTGCAAGCTGTCATCCTCCGCGGGCATTTGCGTGTTGGTGTAGCACTTGCACGGGAAGAAAAGCTCACTTCATCTCTCAGGAGGGATCCAGGGTGTTATGGGAACCGAGCACTCGAAGAACGAGGGACGAAGGAGAATGGGGTTTCTGAGGAAAGGTCCAAAGTTGCCTGCGTGGGAAGATGCTCTTCTCTCAGGGAAAGAGCCCAAGTCGCTGCTGAAACGGGGATTGCGTTATGTCAGCTTGAGCCTCATAATGAAAGGGATGACCAGCGCGCCTGACTTCTTGTGGGGACTGCCCGAGGTGCAGAAACTGAACCTTTCACGCAACCAGCTGGTGGTGATCCCTCCTTCGCTGGGGAAAATGGACAGACTGGTAGTGTTGAACTTGGGTGACAACTGCCTCAAGACTCTGCCTAAAGAGATTGGGCTGCTGAGGAACCTGAAGGTCTTGTTTGTCAATATGAATTGCCTGACAGAAGTGCCAGCAGAGCTCAGCTTGTGCAGGAAGCTGGAGGTTTTGAGCCTCTCGCACAACCGCCTCTCGCAACTGCCTTTGAGCCTCACTGACTTGACGAGTTTGAGGAAACTGAACCTCAGTAACAACCGCTTTGTCCATATTCCCCTCTGCATTTTCACCCTGAGGAGCTTAGACTTCTTGCATCTCGGGTCCAACAGGCTTGAAAACATCGCAGAGAGTGTCCAGCATCTGGTCAATCTGCAAATCTTCATTGTAGAGAATAACAAGATACGCACCCTGCCACGGTCCCTCTGCTTCCTCACCGCTCTGGAGCTACTGAACGTTGATTACAACGCCATACAGACTCTCCCGGATGACCTCTACCTGCTGCGCCGGCTGCCACGCATCGCCTGGAACCCGATGGACAAAGGCCTCCACATCGCCCACAACCCCTTGACCCGGCCCCTGCCCGAGGTCATCGAGGGGGGGCTGGATGTCCTCTTCAGCTACCTCAAGGAGAAAAAGGAGCACAACTGAGTTTCCGCTGAGCTTGGGATTAAGCCTGTCATCAAGACTCCGCCGTGCTGGAAAGCTTTCCTGCCCGGGCATTTCCACGTCATAACACCTGGCTTTCAAAGGCTGTGGATGCCTTTAGTAACGGTTGGAGGAAAGCAAGTAAAGTATGGTGGTCTTGATTAGGTGTGTGAAGAGAAATCTTTCTAAAAATAGCCACCTCTGTAACCTTCAGTGTTGGTGTACTTGGGCTCTTTTTAGGAAAAAAAAAAAACCCCACAACAAACTTGTGATAAAATGTTGGCTCTTCGTGTGACAGAAACAAATTAAGGCAGACTGCTAGCAGTGCAGAAATGTGTATTTGCCAGCTATTAGGTTGGAGGAATATTAATATAAATTGGATTTACTATACGTGATTGTGGTTGCCCTTTGACGCCTGCTCACTTCTTCATACAGAGATAAACCTCTACCTAAACAAACACTGCTATCGAAGTGAATCTCGAGGAAAATGTCTCATTTACTGTTGGCAGTGAATAGGTCCTGAGCTACGTTAGCTCACAGGCAGTGTATTACTGGCTGGTTCAATACCATTAGTTGTTTACCCCACAGCTTTGTGCTGACCTCTACAAATGACAGGTGAAGATCCCTGATGAGGAGGCGATTTCCCTGTACTTTGGAAGAAGACTCCAAACTTCGCCCAAGCCCCTTATTCCCCTCCTGAGCCACGCAGCCTTTCCCACGGAGCCTCCGAGGATGCCAACAGTGGTGCATCACATCAGCCGGGAGCCGCAGCCCCAGGCAGCAGAGAAACGAATGTGGGTCCTTATTCCCACGAGCGGGGGCTGCCAGATGATATTGGTCATTGCTAGATGAACCACTGCGCCCTGCTCCCCTCCCCACATCCCCGCAGTCGGAGCCGTGGAATAACTTAGCAAGATGTCTCCTAAAGGTGCACTATTTCCTTCAGGAAAAGCAGCATCAAACCAATCATTGGCTTAAGTAAGAGCTTCAAAAATACTTATTTCTGCGATTTTTGGGATCAGCCAGTAGTATAGAAGTCAGGTCTGATGTGGTTTCTCCTACTGATCTTCCGTGAATGTCCTTCCTCAGAGTTTTATCTGGTAATAGAGAGGCAGCATGAAAAAGCTGTTAACAATTTCTGCAACCTGGTTTTTTTGTTCCCAGTGTAAAACAGAAGAGACTCTGTTGAAATCAGCTGAGATAAATGCTTGTCATGGCAGCGTAAGAGAGGAATGAGCCTGTAATTCTTGAGCTAATTAAGAGTATTCAAAGCCACCTTTAAAGTGCTTCCTTTCCTATGAGAAACCTCCGGAATCAATGATTACTTTCTAAAACATAATTTGCTCAAAATTATGGGAGGCTGCAGAAGGCTCATCCTGCTCCTAGTGAAGTTAATGGACAAGCCCTGGTTGGGAGAAAAACTCTTCAGCAGAAGCAGAAGCAGCTTGATAAGAGCAGGCAATTCTGTAATTCATAGGTACACGCGAGAAACACAGCACCTCTGGGCACGCTAACGTTATCGGTGCGGGATTGACCATGAAGAATCGGTGCTCACAGAGTATTCCTCTCCGGGGCTGCCTACCCTGATGTTTTATTAGGTTGGACTGTTTGGTGTATCATTTGTTATCTTCATCGAGAATTTCAGCATTATGCCTTGGAACCGCAGTTTCCAAGTGTGCAGTCAAGGACAAATCTTGGGTTTCTAGCAAGCGAGAAACCTTTTTGAAGGGCACATTTGCTTGAGCGTTAAGCAAACAAATAAAGCAAGAAAACAAACACCAAAGCACAGTTATTTTGAGACTTTTTTTATTTAATATACACAAAGACGATTTATGTGTAGCTTTACATGTATTTATTTCACCCGCGCAATGAGATTTATAGCAAAGTTCCACATTTTTTAATGAGCAATATGTCTGATAAATTAATATGTGATTCAAATAGTGACAAGAAATAAAGCTGCAATTATTTATAGAAACACCAACAGATAATTCTGGGAGGGGATTAGGCACATTATTAACTTTTCCAAATGTCCATTTCGTACCCCTAAGCCTGGCTTTCACGTAAACTCAATAATGCTTTGCAGGAAAATTACATGCTGGTGGCATTAATCACCTGAAAAGATTTTCCACGTATCGGTATCAAGGATTAGGTGACACCGGATAGCCTCCGCTGTGGTCTGACCGCGAGAGCTATGCACAGCAGTTCCCGTGGCAGATGTGAGACTGGGCTGTGCGGGCTCATTAGGAGACCCTGACGGAGGGCGAGAAACGGTGCATGAGTCGAGAGAATGGGCTCCAGACAGGGGATTAAAAGGCAAATTTGACATAATTAAATGTGGCTGGAAGAGCAGTTATAATATGAAGTGCAAGAGCAATAATTTAAAATTCAATTATTCAATTGAATAATAATAACCTTTTACTCAAGCTAATAAACCTTTGTGAGCAGATGGAACACACAGAAGCCTCTGCCTTTTTAAACAGAATAATAAAATTCATTGAATAAATGGTACTTTAATGTATCATTCAGATTTCACCATTAAGAAGATAATTTCTACTGAACTCCGTCAAGACCCTTATAAACAGCTTTCTTAGGGACACAGAAAGCGATCTCACAGGACTAAAGGTAGCGTTCCAAATTCTTCCTGCAAAAAGAAACGACTGTGCATCACTGTTAACACACAGAAATACGTGTGAGAGGCAATTAAAGATACACGTATTTACATCCGAGAGGGAGCACGGCAGAGAAAGCAAGCAAGAGGTACCTGGTTTTGAGCAGGGCTTAGCAAGGAAGTGGTGGACCTCAGCCTTGTCACCTGATGACAGGGAAAAGGCTGCTCTCTTGGCAGGGTGACTTTTCTATGGCAATCGCTCAGAGAAGCTCTCAAAGAGCATAGAAAAATTCTTGATGTGGATGAAACAAAGGGCAAAGCAGAAGAACAAAGTAGAAAGAGCATTGTCAGGGGTCAAACGCAATATACAACAGGGCTCTAGAATTTTTTTCCCCAGCTATCGTCAAATACCCCGGGGGTACATTTGGTGAGGTGAACAGATTCCATCTGTTTTAATTTTAAATCGAAAAGAAAGCCGCATTCTGTGAAAAGTTTAAAGTCAACAAGGAAAGCCTTTGAAAACCAGTGCGTTTCAAGCTCTTGGCCTAACTGAAGTTTGTGACTTCAGCCCGTGATTGAAAGGAAAACGTTTTAATCTGAGTGTTGCTATAACACCTCGTGGAGCATAAAGCTGAACTGCTGTGGGGCCACGGGCCAAACCTGCCACCGGTGACTTCCCCAGATCCATTGCAACGTCCCACAGCCCCATGGGTGTTATCTGGCCAGGACCACCAGCGAAGGAGCAAGAACCTACAAAGACCCATTGCCAAGATGCACTGGGGTGCCATTTCCAAACAGAATTTTTCAGATTCCAGCTGAAATCTCTTGAAATTCAGCCTGAAGGTTTTATGATAGTGATTTTAGTTGAAAAATGTATCAAATATGGGTTTTGTTCCAACTCGCCAGTATTTTCTCTGTGTTTCTTCATTTTCTCCAAAATTCCTCTCTTTTTGTGTCAATCTCAAGAACAGTTTCTAGGCATTTTTGCTATAAAAATACGTATCCTGCAGTTTAAGCTTTTTAGGATATAAATGAATTCATTTCCTATTACTACAACTCTGGAAATCATATTTTCCAGTTAATATTTTTCAGAAGTTTACAGTCACCATTTAAGCATCTAAAAAGTGTTGTCTTGATCCTGGAGAGATTTGAACACATTCTTTTCCTTTGCTCAGCCAGGACATATTACAGCATATAATTTCTGCAGGTAGAAAAATCACGGATACTTCAGCTTATTTCCTTAACCAAAGGAAAAAAGAAGCCTCAAAGGTCTTCACCACGTGAAGAGATAAATAAAGGTAAATAAAGAGAGATCAATAAAGGTAAGTAGAGATAAAGAAAGAAAACAAAGCAAATGAAGTAACCATCTTGTCAGTGTGGTTTCACCACATTCCAAGGGTAAATTTGCCCCACAACCCTTCGATGGCAGCTCTTGAGTGATTCAAGGAGTGTTTCAGACCGTCTTGCAGGGTTCTGTTAAAGGTAATTAATATGTATGTACGGAAAACTTCTGCTGACTGTTCAAGGCCCTGCCTTTACTTGAGAAAATGCACGTTTACCGGTTTACGTGTGGGAAAAACGAGTTTTAAACACTCAGTAGGTGTTTCAGCGGGCATGAGGCTTTAGGTATATGGGGACAGAGGTAGACTTTAATACTCACATGTGGAGTAAGTCCGAAAATCCTTTTATGAAATTGCATAATCCTTCCCCTGCACTAGTGAATAATAATTACAAGAATAATAATTATTAATAAAAAAAAATGCAGAATAATAATTACAAGAGATGAAAGAAGAGGCACCGAAACAGCTTTCCTTAGAAGTGTATGAGGTTATCTGAACCTCCGGACTACCCCAAGAGGAAATCAGATTCATATAAAGAGTTTTCACAAGTGAGAATTACATAACAAATGGTCTTTCTCCCTCGCAGCCATCCGGAGCAAAGCAGACTGCCAACATTATTAGTTTTCAAGTCTCCTTTCATCCCCCGCCGCCATTGATTCCATCCTTTGGGCTGTGGTGCAACAAGGGCCAACCAGCCTGCAAACCCCATCGCTCAGCCCTGCCTTGTGCAGCCCAGTGGTGCCAGCAGCGCCCTGCACTGCTACAGCCGCCGCCGCACCGCATTCCTTGGCAGGGTTTAGCGACCAAGCCTGGGAATTTATCCTCCAGCCTATGTGGAGTCACGTCATGGGTGGCTGAAAAGGTGGTTTCCAGTGAAGCAGGAAGTGTGGCAACAGCTTCAGAAAAGGTCACGGAAACTGTGCTGCCTCATAGAGTGAGTTTACCCAGGCAGGCTGAAAGGACCAGAGGGCAGAGCTTCACGTGTCCCCAGGGCTTGGAGGAGGCTCAGACACCGCGAATTCGTTGATGGACACATTCTTTGTAATTTCCACTTCCCAGACACTAAAAAAAAAACTCTTTTCTTTTTTGATACAGCTCTTTGAGAGAAATGTAAATGGCTCCATTTTTTTCCAGCCTCATGGATATATTCAGAGAGGGAACAAATGGCTTTTCCCTCCCTGCAAAGCCAGTGCTACCAGGTGTGGGTGGGTGTGAAAATGTACCGAGGGTCCGATGTCTCACCCACCAACATTATGCACCTGCCTTAGAGGTTTCAGGCAGTGGCTGGTCTCCGGTGACTGTTTCCATGGTTGATAGAGGCATAGACGCATTACTCCCAGGAGGCACCGGAAAAGGAGAGTGGCTGAAGTGCCCCGTGTTGTCACGGGGTCTCTCACCATGGGCCAGAGGCATCTGCAGACTAATTTAGCATCTGAAGCCAAGTCAGTAAAGCGGTAGAGTACAAATACCCTCCTTCACCTCTGCAGCATGTGTGCACAGGACACGAAGCACCTTGGTTAAGATAACCAAGGTATTCAGGAGGCTTTTACGATGCTTTGCAATGTAGTAACTGAAGAACACACGTGAGATGACGGAAAAGTAGCATATTTCACAGCAAATAAAATGGTGGTAATTTAGAATCAAAGCAGCACTTAACGTACATGATGGTAAATTGCGTTGCTTTTGAGTTTCTTGTACGTTAGTTTTTCTGGGTGTTTTTTTAGTGTTAGGTATCACTAAAGTTCGTTGGGACTTGAACTTGAAGCAATCTGGGGATTTAAAATATGGAAGAATTTGGATTCTGTCCTTTTTTAATTGATCGAGAACCACAGCAGCAGATACACTCATTTTCTGTTAGTCATGAAAAGTTTAGTAGTTCTTGCAGTGAACTATTTGAAATGCATTTTTTAGCCCTTTGAAGAAGAAACGAAGTTAAATTCTACACAGCATGATCGGTCTAAGAAAATGTATAGATCTGACACCAAAGTGAATACTTTTGGAGTTCAGTTTGGCCCAGATGTTTGTAGAAGGCTCACGTGGAAAAGTTTAGAGAATTTTCACATGCAAATATCTGGGCTACTCCTAGAGACAGGGAGTGAAGCTCAGCTGGTTCAAAATTTAACTTCAGAACTTTAGTAGTTGGCTCTTTATCAGAAGCTGTTGTATAGGTTTTAACCCTCCTCTGCAATCTCTCTGTTTTATTTGGATAACTTAATACGACAGTTTTTACTATGAGGCTGAATAGCCTCTTCTTACACAGGTACTACATTTTCTAGTCCTCCTTGGAGCACTAGAGGTTGCTCTGCTCTAAACGATCCCCCAGGGTTTGGAGAACTGAAAGCAAATGAGTGCTCCTTGTTGGACTTGGTAGGTTTTCATTTTCACAACGCCCATATCGGGGATAGATTTGACTTGTTTCTCATTTGGCTCAAAGTTATGAATTTACGGTAGTTCAGATGTTCTGTCTTCCTGGGACTGGCATGGAGATATTGGAGTGCATGGGTGAGAAAATCCATCCAGCATGTCCAAATCCTCGTAAGGACTTGCCTTGAGGGGAGGATGAGGAAGTTCAACAGAGACTCTGACTTCTCTCTGGTGTTTCAGGTGTCCATCAGAGAGGCTACTTCTTGTGCTTTCACTAGGCTAATGTCCAAAGCAGGGACAGTTCAAGACTCAGCTGTGAAGCCAGGAGCTCCTCTCAATAAGTCATTTCCACATTGACATCAATTTAGCATAGTCTAGGTTTGGATAAAGATGAGGATCGCTTTTCCCTTGCCAGTGTCACCGAGGTGATGAGGCACCAAACTGGGATATCTGCAGCAGTTCCTCACCCCACCCCTCTCTCTTGTTCCCCCCAAACCAGCAGTTGGCTATTTGGGGCAGGACTTAGGCAACAAACACACAGCAGACATGCCCCACGTTTGCCTTGCTGCAGTTCAGGCTACCATCAGTGTATTTTAAAATATATGAGAAATGATAAATATAAAGGGGGCAGGGAGGAAGAATTGCTGCTTTAGAGGCCACTGCTAAACATCTGTCACTTCAGTAAGAAGCCAGGACAGCTGATGTAGTTTCTCCTATACTCGCTGCATTTCCCCATCAATTCTGTTGCCTTTTCCTTTTCATTTGTCCTTCCTCCTTATCTTATTATGTTCTCTCTTCTCTTTGGCTACCTGCTCTCCTTCCTTTTTTTTTTGTTTTGCCCTTTTGTTTCTTATTAACAAGTTTCGACTCTTTTAATTAAAGTTGGCTGCTTGACTGATGCCAGTTCAAACGCTCCTTTTCCGAATTTGCCTTCCAAAACAAGTTAATCATTAGCAGAGACCTGTCTTCATCAACTACCGGAAAAAAAGAAAAAAAAAGGATTAAAAAAGAAAATAAAAACAAAGTGAAAAATGGTGAACAAGCCTTGGGAAGCAGTAACTAGCCTGAAGAGAAGGATATCATTTGCTCTTAGAATATGCTCTGCTCTTAGAGCCATTTTTCTGTGTCCCTGTAGCTCATAAATCCTCGACCTCTGATACGATTCTAGATGGACATTTGGGAGATTCTAGATGGACCAGATGGAGAATATTGAAGGCTGCACACTGAACAAACAAGGAGTTCTGCTCTCCCCTGACTTGTTCTCCAGAGGTCCCGTCCTGTTCCCAAGGAAGCTCCACAGAAACTCACTGCCTGTTACCTGCGTTTTGGAAGTGAGGCATTTCAGTGCCCTTGGTGGTCATATTGCTACAGACCTCGCTGATGTGGAGTGAGGTTCAGCACTGCTCTGCCAAGTGATTATTTTTTTTTGGGGGTGATCTCCTTGCATACTCCCAGAAAAGCAGGACCACTGGAACTGCTCCGACAAGCCTCATCTTCCACTAAGGACCATGAGAACTGTAGGCAGAATCAGAGAGTCACAGAATCGCAGAGTTGTTTAGGTTGGAAAAGACCTTTTTAAGATCATCAAGTCTAACCATTAACTCAGCACTGCCAGGTCACCACTAACCCCCGTCCCTCAGCAAGACATCGACATGTCTTTTAAACCCCTCCAGGGATGCAGACTCCACCACCTCCATGGGCAGCCTGTTCCAGTGCTTCACCACCCTTTCTGTAACGAAATTTTTCCTAAAGTCCAACCCAAATCTTCCCTGGTGCAACTTGAGGCCATTTCCTCATCTCCTGTCACTTGTTACATGGGAGAATAGACCAAACCCCACCTCGCTCCAGGCTCCTGTCAGGTTTGTAGTGCAGGTATGAGGAGAGCTGGACCCGGTATAAAATAACACTGTAATTTATTCAGCAGTTCTGGAAGAGATCAATTAGGACTGAAAATAATGTCGTTGCTTACTGCTGGGTGCCTGAAGGTGCACCCAGCTCCATGGAAGGTGCTGCTGCATCAGTTCTGCATTTAAGGGAGGGTCAGAAGAACTATTCTGCCTCCGAGGAGAACCTCCTGTTTCAGGATCTGTAGAAAATCAGATGTGAACTGACTATGACAAGCAGTTTTAAAGTCCCTTCTCAGCCTGACACTACAGAACATAAATCAAACCGCTGTACAGTATCACTGAACAAATGCAGTTAGTGTCTTATTACATAAAAGTAGGCAAATAATATGACTAGAAGGGCATTTTAATACATTATACTCGTTACTTGGTAGTTTGATGTCAAATATATGAAATATTAAGCAAGATATAATAATCCCTCTAGTAATGTAAAAATGTTCACATTTTTAATCTAGAGATCTCACTGATGAGACATGATTGTTCAACATCCTGGAAGGCAGCTTTCTAAATTATGCCATTCCCCATGGCAAGTGAAGGACAGATCACAGACTTAATGGAAGGAGCGTTTTCTTTTTCCCTGTTGAACAATGGGATTTACATTTCAGCCCTGCAGCAAGCAGAGCTACTCACGATACCTCCTAAATTAGTACCACCTCATCAGTCGCACCCAGGGTGCCTCCTAAATTAACAAGTAATACATTTAGAAATCCCTCAAAGGCTTATTATCTCCTGCCTAATCGATCATTATCACTGTATTTTCTCCCTGACACAGCATGCCTACCCCTTCTCCTAGTGAAGGGTTCCCATAGGTTAAGGAGGGCATCGGAGAGGTCCATTTCTGCCTTCCCATTATACTCCTGTATCTGCAGAGAAATTAGGGCTAACTGCAAAAATGGCCATTTCGGTTTATGTGCTTCCACAGCCGCAGAATAACAGCAGAATTGCCGGTCCATTATGGCATCACTTCTATTTCGTGGTGTAACAGTAAACGCTACATTCATAACTCCATCTCCAGAGCTGTCGTTCCAAGGCTGGAGTATTTGCTGCTCTATCCCAAGCCCTCCTGGATGTTTTCGCTACCGATGCTGCTGCAGTCGTCTTGGAGCTGCCCATGGACCTCGGTGTCACCGCTTGGGGTAGCGGCAGGGAACAACACAGGGAGAAGGAATGCTGATAGAACCATTCCCGTTGGGAAGAAGCTGCTCATTAGTATGCTCTCAGGCTGTCATGCTTTGAGATGCTGGTCAAAGGTGTTTGCAAGGCTGGTAATCAAGAAACGTTCACCTCCTCAGCTTTGTCTGTGCTAAGAATTTAACTCATTGCTGACAGAACGCATCAGCAGCTGGAGTAGCTGAAGCAGTGCTCACACGGGTTTAGCCTGAGCATAGAGATGCTGCCAACAGCTTCATACATCCCCCAAAACCTCGTTTGAGTTCCCTCCTCTCTGCTTCTAAGACAGAGCGCTCCTGTGGCTCCAGGATGCAGTTGCTTCAAAAAGCTTTGTTTGCTCGATCTCAGACGCCTTCACCCCAAGCAGAGGGCTGCTGGCAGCAGAAAGCTGTTTCTAGGCAAACTGGATCCCTGACGGCGTTTGCTGAGGCAGAGGTGCCTGAGACCCAGCCTGGTCGTCACTGTCAGGGGTCAGAGCGATTCCTCACTTCCCTGAGGCAGCTCCCACGGCTCCGTTTCCAAGCGAGGCCTCACTGAAGATCAGCTACTTTCCCTCAGCAGGTGTCAGGCAGAGCAAATGCTGAATCTTCTCGCTTCAGATGGAACACCCACCTCTGTAATTGTTCAGTTGTTATTGTGCTCACTGGAATGACCTGCATCTCGGAGCTTTTAATGGTGCTATGAACTGTAGCTAATAAGCATGGCACAAAGATGCCCATCATCTCTTTGGAAATGTGTGGCCAGGAGTTTATGCAATAGGAGGGTAGGGGGTTTTCTGACTCACAAGAAGTCATACATTATCATTTTTTCCTGGAGATACCTTCCAGCTGCTCAGTGAGGTGACAAAGAAACAAACCCATCTAGAGACTCCCTGCTCCTCCTTTTGAGAATAGCCACCATTTGCATTATAAACATTTTAACAAAGCCACATTGAGCTAAATTTAACCCTATGACTTTGATGAGTTTAGTCCACTGGCTTTGTGGAGGAAAATACAGAGCTGAGGCTTGTTTTTGATTAAGCTCATGAGTACAAAGAACTCTCTCAAAAATTGCCACAGTGGGACCTCAGCCAGCAAGAGGCCCATAACCAGATAATGGGAACTTGTTATCACTCTTTGATTATAAGTATCTGTTGGCTAAATATGCACAAAATGAGTATTTCTTATTCTTAACAGATAATCTTGCTGCATCTATTTTTAAAGAAGAAAATCTCCACTCTCTGAAGGTCCCACTAACTAACTTGAACAGGGTAGATTTAATTCCAGAATGACTAAATTTGATTTGTAATGAGAATCAGATCAACGGGTTTTTTTCTTATCTCAATGCAAACGTCCCCCATCTATGTGAATTAGGAGTCTCAGTCAACTCTGTGTTGACTCTTACAAACTCCCAGCATTCAATTTCCTGAGCAGGAGACAGTATAGATTAGTTTGATTTATAATAAATTTCAGCCCTCCCAAGGTAGCTCCTGCCAGCAGTGTCTGCTCTTTCAGAGCTGCAGATCTTAAAATATAGGAGTCAGATACTGAGGTTAATAATTAATGTGAAGCCTCCAGATCTTATAGCTGTTCCAGTCTGAAGTGATCATATAAAGTTCCAAGGAGCCAAAAAAGAGACAGCAAGAAAGTCACAAGAACTACATCCTTGATGCAGTGATACAGCAGTGACTCAGGTGCTGTAGGGATGGGGTGAGCCTTCATTCATTACCAGTAGAGACTGGGATTCATGTTTTGAACCCATGCAGGAGCTGACTTCGGTTCTCAGAACTCCTCTCTCTTCATAGCAAACACTTCATCACAGGCTTTATCCCTTTCTGAAATTCAAATTTAGCCCCTTGATTGCAAAGATCAGGTCTGCAATATGAAGCATCTCCGAGTTACCGCAGAGCATCTGTTGCCCCAGAATCCCACACGGTCTTGTTCCACCAGCCTCGCCTCCACGCGTCGTTAATGAGTCTAGGAACAGTAGCCGAGGACGTAGAGGACAGCTTGGAAGCCTGCGCATCAACAGAGAAATGAAGTTTAACACCCACAGCAGACAAATCGCAGGGATGCTGTAGCAAAAAGAATTGGTGCCTGAGCAATGGTCCAGCGAGGAAATAAGGAGGTGCTGGAGTATGTCAAGAGTAGCCTTTTGCCTTATAAACATCTGTTAAATTCAGCACCTCCTGGGCTAACGACGTTAGATTATCCATCCTGCAAAACGTCCTTAAGGAAGCATCCAGAAGGTAGTCATAGGACAGGGAATCTCATCATCAAACCTCCATTCCTACTCTAACCTGGACGTGTTTTTGGGGAACACTTTACAAAAGTAACGTCTTGGAGTAAAGGCTAAAAATATTAAATGCATAAGCATGGATGTGTGGGTCACAGACCTCAATCCACTGGAACTGCGCAGGGAGTGGTGGCTACACCTGGATTTTATGAGTTCTGTCAGGTCCAATATTTAGAATTGAGCTTGGAGAGCTATGATGAAAGGCATTATATGAATTCATAATATTGATTAGACTTTTCTCTTGTAATTGCTTCGGATAACGCGACGTATGAAGGCATTTGGAGACGTAGCGAACACTGCGAGAAGGACTGCGCGTAAGAACACGGATTGAAAAGGACACCGGATTTGCACGAGGAACAGAAAGCCCTTTCGCAAGGTGACAGAAATACATCAAGGAAAGGAGACTGGACGGCAGTTGGTTGGTTGCTTGCACATTGCCCGTGTACGTCTCGCCGACGGGCGGCTTTATGGTGGACCGACCCTTCCTGAGTGTCTGAGCACGGCTGGGCCAAGAGACAGAAAACCTTTTCGGTTTCTTTTAACGGGCAGTGTCTCTAAGAAGGACGGCCCAGAAATGTTTTTGCAGGAGGCCTGTATTCGCATTTGGGTACAAAGGCTGGGGGAAAGGCTGCGTTTCCTCCTGCCCTCCTCAGCTCAGCGCTACGCGGGGGCTCTCGGGTTTGCAGCAGAGCAGGAGACAGCTCTAAAACCGGCTCGCTGCCGTGGGGGAGTACGCGGCAGATGGCACTGTTGCTTTAGCAGTCCAGCATCAGCCTCTGTTTTTCCCTTTAGAGGAAGTCCCAGGTGCATTTTTCCCTCCTACCCCCCTCCTTCTGGGGGATCTCACCCCATTTTCTGTGATCAGGTCCATCCCCGCCCAGCGCGATGCTGCAGAGCCGGGGTCCCTCGGTGCGAGCATCGCCCCGCATCTGCCCCGCTCCTTGCTCCCCACCACTCCGACCCGAGCGGTTGCTTTATGGAGGGGAAACCTTGCATTTGCATAATGATTTATTCCCATTGGTTCCCTTGTATGCCCAATTTAATTAGTTTGTAACATTTCGGCAGTGTTTCTCTCCGATGTTAATAGCGTGTTGGGGAAGCTGGGCACGTTTCTGCCGTGTCTTTCCACTGCAGCACACACCGACTTTTATCTCTTCCCCTAACTTTGTCTCAGCAATCTTTTTTTCATCTGGTTTTTCATGCTGGATGCCTTGATGCTTATCTCCCTCCAGTTCACAATTCTTACGCCAAGCAACTTTTTAAAAGGCTAACATTTCTGGGTTTCCCTTACTCCTGTATCATCAGTCGTTCAGATGTTAAATCAGTTTAGACTTTCCTAGATGTGTTTTAATTAGAGAGATATTTGTTTATTTACCACTAGCTGCATATGCATGACGTGGCTTTTTAATGCGGTCCTGTCCTCAAAGCTGCTGAAAGCTCCCTCTAAAATCAACCAGCATCAAGGCAACTGGAAACTTATTGGAGATTTAGTCAATAAAATAAAATAACTGGGGAATTGCAGCTGCTTTACGTCTATCCTCACCCAAACAGGACTCTGCCTGCCACAAACCATGGGCTTGGTGCCAAAACGTGTAACCCTGAGGTAGCTGGTCACCCACATGGAAAACAAATGCCACCATTTGGCAGTATTTCTGCAAAAAAAGAGTTTGGTGTTTCAGATTGAGGAGGTGAGTGTCCTGCAAGGAGAAGGGGAGCTGCCTAGAGCTGTCCATAGGAAACCTCAGGCACAAGAGGGATGCTGGTGACACTCACCAGCTCAGGTCCTTTTGCCTGAACCAGTAGCAGGCAAGATCTGCTGTGTCCTTGGATCTGACGGGCAGGACTCTTGTCCGAGGGCAGTGACCCGCACTTCTTTCTTTGAGCTGGATGTGGATCACTGTTTTTCTCTGGAGCATGAGGTGTGGGTGCTTGCACGTACCTAGTATTTGTCTGAGAAGAAGGAAACCATCGCCCCAGGCTGACGTTGCTGATACCTATTTTTACCTCTTCCTGTGGAAGTGGTGGAATAGTAGAGAAGGAAAAGTGACTCTCATGGAAGATACAATACCAAAGCAAGCCTGACTCGAGAGCCTGCAAGCTGGGGTCCCCTCAGGTGGTTGAGGCATTGCCCTTCTTTGGACCCCAGCTTCCAGCACTTCGGCTCCAAAAGGAGGTCCCTGCTAAAGGTGTCAGCAGGATTAAGTGACTGTGGTGTTCACAGTCGCGAGTTTGAAATCAGGCACTAAATCCTGTTTTGGTAGCTAAAGATACCTCTACACTCTGGAATTCAGGAGTTCTTCCCCACATTCTGCTGTCGAGGAAAATAATCCTGTTATTTTAAGACGAGCCACGCTGCCCATCATCCTTTCCCAGAGCCCCCCAAGTTTCTTGCAGGATGATGCAGCGAAGTTCAGCGTGTCCCAGTGAAGACCTGGGGGCACACGGATTGCTGCAAGTAGTGCCTTCCTCATCACTTCTGCCTTGTAGCTGTGAGCTAGAAGCATATTTAAGACAGATGGATTTTTGTCTGGAGCCCACCTGTCTTCCAGAACTGCAAATCTAAATGAGCCTGAAGGCAAGAACGGTAAAAGCTAATCCTTGGGGATGCACGTGGGAGCAACGCCCGGGACAGTGCATGCAGGGGCTTCCTGGCTGCTGGGACCGTGGCAAGGAGAGGAACTATTAATCTGCCGTGAAATCCTAAAGGTCTGTGATGCCCTTTTGCTGCCCTGTAAACGTTCGGACCTTTTGTTATAGGAGTTGATTGACACGAAGAGGTTTAGCGGATGATAGAGCTATGGTTAGGTCCTCCCTTCAGTTTTCCTGGAAGTGCAGGGCTGATCCTTACAGCACAGAAATGTTCATCTGCTTCAGGCAAGAAGCGTTGCCCTTTTGCTTTGGTTCTGGCTGCATTTAGCATCAAAATTAATCTTACTATGAAAGCAATCTCAAGGAAAAAAAAATGGTGTGTGTGTATTTTCTTGCAGAATGAACACAAAAGAAAAATCAGGCAAAACAAAGCCAAATGAATGCAAAAAAACCCGTAGATTGAGTTATGTAATCCTCACTCACATGAATATTAACGGGCACTATCCACACGAGGAGATGTTGCGAAAGCAAATCAGGATCCCTTCGGCTTGCTTTTGTTTGAAGACAGCTGGAAAACAATGTATTCTTTAATGACACATGCATGTTAATACAAATTGTATGCTCTGCACTAATCTAATACTCACGGAATGAGCACATCCATCACGGAAATTAAACAATAACTTCTTCCTTGAACAAATTCCGCCATGAATATGTTACGCAAATAATTAAGAGATAATGTCAATTGCCTAGAACTTCGTGATAAGAGAGTGGCCTCCATTTGCAAGATTAAAAAAGGCCCAAGACAAACCATGGACAGCTAGAAAATAGTCACAGGGCTGTTTTTCCAAATTATGAGACTTAATCTTTGACAATATTTTATTTTAATGATATTGTTTCTATTAAATCAATCGATTGAGGGATGCTTTAGACAACCGGCTGACATTTTGGAAAATCACGGTCTTGATTAGCTTCAAGAACAATTTGGGTTTTCTTCTCCTAGCCAATAGCTCTATCAATAAAATAATAATTTATTAATGTGCTATGTATTTTTGAAGAAGGAGGCTGTTTGATTTCTTTACAGAGACAATTAGACGTGACAAGACATGTTTTGAATACAATACCACCCACTTGTTCCGTCAGCAACGTCCATACCAAAGGAACAGAAGAGGTATTTTTCAAGCAGCAAAAACCCTCATGCTAATGTTTATTTTCAAAGAAAAGGAAGAGGTCGGTTTGGTTCTTATTTAATCTCAAGCTTATCCTTGGGGCAGAAAACATCGGGATTTCTGATTCCTCTTAGGTATACTGGGTTTTGTCACATTCTCTCCATACTGGCTGCCGCATCCTCTGCACTGCAAAGCCAGCCGCTGTTCTGCAAAACTACAAAATGCCGAACGGCCTCTGGGAATCGGCACAATGCTGGCAACGAAGCCGGCGTTCACCTCCCAGTTCTGCCAAGTCTGCTTTATGTTTCCTAGCAGCTCCCAGCCTGTGTTTTCAGACCTACAGCTACCGTTCTGGGGAGCTATCAGGTTGGAGTCCCTGATGTTACGAATAATTTAAGAGAGAAGTTGTGAAGCATTTACTTCACATTGAGATGGAGCCAGAAATCCGTATTCACACTGTCGAAAGCCCTGATGTGATCAGAAAGGCTAACACCATGCTGGAGTCAGAGCACTGGCTGTGAGAAACACAAGTTCATTTCTCTGCCGTAGCCTGTGAAAATCAAACTCTAATTTTTCATCTCACAGAAAATCCTGCTACATGCTCAATTTAAGCTGATGGCACAGAATAGCTAAGGAGGAGCAAAGCTGGAAAGCCACAGTGCTTGTTGGTGAAGACACTTCATTCTGGGGTTGTTAAGCCTGGAGAAAAGGAGGCTCCGGGGAGACCTTCTGGCTCTCCACAACTCCCTGACAGGAGGTTGGAGCAAGGTGGGGCGTTGGTCTCTTCTCCTCAGGAACAAGCAACAGAACGAGAGGAAACAGCCTCAAGTTGTTCCAGGGGAGGTTGAGGCTGTCCCTGAGGAACAATTTCTTCCCCGTTGGGGTTGTCCAGCCCTGTCCCAGGCTGCCCAGGGCAGTGGTGGAGTCCCCATCCCTGGAGGGGTTTCCCAGCCCTTGTGTCGAGGTGGTGCTGAGGGACAGGGGTCCGTGGGGACCTGGCAGTGCTGGGGGAATGGGGGGACTCAAGGGGCTTAAAGATCTTTTCCAACTACAACAATTTTGTGATTCTGTGATTTGGAACAAGAGTTTCACACACCTGTGAGAGCCACCAGCAAGAAGTCTCTTGTGCAGGTTCTTTCTCCTTACTTGTAGGTGACCATGCAGGTACTTCTGCATGTACAGGTGGGCTCGTTTATGCTTACTTTTAATATTCTCATTTCTTTTTGTGTGTAATAGTATTGCTTCAATAGCAAGGGGAAAGGCGCCTTCCACCCCAGATCCATTTATGAGCTAGTTTGTGAGCTAGGCCAACCCCTCCTTCATCAGCATCACAGCAGAGGAAGGAGTTGAACCTTGGTTTCTAATCTTCAAGGTGAGAGCTTTCAGCCTTAGGTTTACGAATGGAAAGGGAGCAGCAGAATCTCTCTTTAAGGAGAACCAGTGGGTACTCTAGGTTGTGTTGACAGGCAGTGCTGGCTGATGACAACTGGTATTTTTGGAGCCCACCTACGACATCAAGCTCCACACACATAGGCACAAGCCCCAGCAGATTGCAGATGTCTCTGAGAAGTCTCTGAGATGTCTCTGAGATCTGACGAAGGTGAGTCCCTGCTAATTGCTATTTGGACTTAAACCCAAGCTGAAGTTCAGATCCAAGGTGAAGCAATTTTTACCTTCTTTAGACGTTGTAAATGTTCTGATTGATGATATAAATGTCATTAGCAACAAGGAGTTTTGGTTTGGGTGAGGTTTTTTAGACAGCAGTGGCAGTTGTACACAATGAATGATTTGACTCATTATTTTTACTTTGACATTGTCATTAGCTGTAGCTATAAAAATGCATTTTACCTCTTTTAGAATACAGACCTCATCTTGCTTTCATTTAACTTAATGGCTAAATTGGTATTGACCGTGGTGGGAGAAGCCCCGTGCCCCTATATATTTAACTGCTGTACTGTAATTGCCTCACTGTATGGATCAGTGTTTGTAATACAGGATTTAAGTGAATAATCCTTTTTATATTGCTGTATATGTGAAAGGCAAACTCTCGATACAGAAATAATATGGTCAGCGTTGACAATATGAGAGATTAAATCATACAAGTTAGGTTTTCCATAATGAACGGGCAGATTCTAATTAGAATCAGAACTCAAGTGATCCACCATCTATGGATTTATCTTCACTCACAAGGATTATCTTCTGCTTTATAAGGTGAATGCAGCTTCTATAAATTGAAAAGAAATAACAAAATTCCGGATTGATTGAAGCTGCCAGAGTAACTGGGGCAAGTTGGAGCTCGAAGCCCATTGGCAAAGCGGTTTTAAAAATATATCCTTGCTTATCTTCACTCACATTCAGTCTCATTCAATAGGCTCAGGGCTTCACCTCAGCGAAGGAAAAGATGTGGTGCATCGTGTTTTGAAGAACATATGCAGATTTGATGGAAGTCGGGAAGAAAGGACATACTTTCAGGAAAACGCAAATTTAAGACTGCATAGATTTCACTCCCATCCCTTAAGCAACAATCTTGGACCATCTTCTTGTGGAAAACACACCCATTGCCTGTAAGTTGATTGTTATCGGTTTGGATTCTGAGTTTTCTTGAATCAGTAAAGACTTCTGAATTTCTAAAAAGAACGCAAAGTATTTGGTGATGTTGCACAAGGCCATTGCAGAGGAGCCAAGCAGTTTACACAGTATTGTTTGCGTAATCATAGCGAGTCCAGATTTGGCATCGCGAACCTGAAATAATTCATTATTGAGGTCATGGGGCATTAGTAGATCAATCGTCTGGTAACAGAGACAATATTTCTCTGTTGCTTGCTACCTAAATAAATATGCCTTCTGGTAGATAAAGTGGAATCAGAGCATAATTCAGTCAACGTAAAAACCATAAAAGCACACTGGAGCGAGTTAGCTTCCACAGCTAAACCTCCCCTTTCACAAGAAGGAGATCTGGTTTCTGCTGCCACTGCCAAAGCAGAGGACAACCGCACAACACTGAACTGCTCATGAGCACCGGCAGCAGTCTGCAGGCAAAAACACTCAGGCACGTATTTACCAGGAATACCAGGAGCTATTAGTCCCACCCTGCTTCTGTAGCACAGTCACTACTCACACGTTCAGCCAGTTTCCCTTGTGCCCTGCACTGGGGAATACCCCTGAAGAAAAAACTCGGCTGTTCCCGTGAAATGAACAACCTCCTCCTCTCGTCCGTCATGGAAATGGAGAAGGTGGAGGATGGGGTTGCTGGATCTCCATACTGGTCCCTGTGTGCTTGCGCTTAGGGGTGCTCGTTTCTGTGCACATGCTTCTTAAAAGTAAAGCACGTCTCTGGCTTGCATGTATGTCTGAGTAAGTAATTACCCAGTCGAAAACTGGTAAGGACCACAGAGCCAGCCTTTATTAGAAGTGTGTATGTCTATTTGCAAACCATCAGCCTCTGAGATGTAACCAAACCAAATTTCCTCCCTCCCCTTCCTTCTATAAAAAAATAAATTGTTTTCTCAGCAGTCGAGGAGCTCTCACAGCAGAGTTGGGAATGCCCCCCTTTCCCTCCCTCCCTCCCTCCCTCCCAAAGATGTAGACTGACAATTAGGGCACATCCTAACACAAGAGACACTCTTCAAGCTTGGGGGTGTGAGGGAGAGTATTGCTTTTGAGGAAACATCTGCTTCCACCAAGAGCTCACTAACCTCTGCGCTGACGTATAGACAATAAGATAAATGTCCTCTGCCTCCCTAGCTCTTTCTGAAAGAAAGGCTGTTCATACCCGCTTTCAGATGGTGGCAGGCTGTAAACCCTGTGAGAAGAGCAGAACATGAGCGGCTCTCTACCCGACTCTCCTGTCTCAAGGATTGCAGATTCACAAGTCTTGGCTCTGTCTCCCGGCACACGGGCTCTTCTCGGCCCCCAGATCCACACGCCCATTCCACTGAGAGCCTACAGGCAGCTCCTCACTGTGTTTCAAAGAGCAAGATGGAATTAGGGCTCCAATTTTCCACGTCCCAAGGCAAACTGCACTCAGACACAGCATGTAACCCCCCTCCAGGGACTGCCCGGGCAGACAACACCATGTCCCCTGCCTCCCAGTGCCACTCCATGCTGGTGCATTAAACTTCCTTTCTGGATCTGGACCATCCTCTACCAGTCTTTGGAGCGCTTGCCTCAGCTAAATTAGCTATGTGGGTATGAATCCGTAGTTTAGAGTTTAGGGCAGTGATATAGAAACAGATTTTTAATTCTAATTAGTTCTGCTCAGCTTTACAGGATTTTGTAAACTTTTGCCTCTCTTTCATCCTGGACAGTAAAATTTCCCATGTGAATAAACCCTTTCAAAGAAGCGTAGTATCATAGAAAGGTTACATCAGAAGAGACTTCTGCAGGTCAGCTAGTCCAACCTCCTGCTACAAAGCAGAAGTGATTTCAAAGTCAGATTAGGGTTGCCCAGGGCCTTTACCTGTCAAGCTTTGAAATCCCCAGTGGAGGAGTTTCCACACACTTTCTTGGCTCCAGGGCTTAAACATTTCTGCTGTAAAGGAAAACTTTTTTTTATATCCAGTCCAAACTTCCCTGGATGCAACTTGTTATTGTATTTCACTTTGTGCTTCTGAGAAGGGTTTGGGTTCCCTTCTCTGTAACTCCTCCTTCGGCACTGGAAGGTAGTTAGCTCTCCCCCTGACTTTCTCTTCTGCAGACAAAGCAACCCCAGCTCCCTCTCCTCATATGCCATGTCCTCCAGCTGCCGACCACCTTGATGGCCCTCCACTGAACTTGGTGCAGCTTGTCTTGGACTGGGTGGCCCTGGACTGAGTACGGTTTTTCATGTGTAGCCTCTCCAGTGCCATGTAGAGGGGAATAATCACATTTCCCAGCCCGCTGGCTACGCCTGTGCTAAAGCAGCCCAGCAAGAGGTCCACCCCCACTGCTGCAAGGGTGCATTGCTGACTCCTCTGCAGTTTGCTGTTCACCAAGGCCACAAGCCCCTTTCTGCAGAGCTGCCTTTCCACCAGTCCCTGGCCTGTGCTGCAGCACAGGATTACCCCATCCTGGGGGAAGGACTTTGCCTTTGAACTTCAGGGAGCTCCTGTCAGCCCATTTCTCCTGTTGTGGAGCCTCATGCAAGTGCCAACCATGCCCTTCAGTGCACTGATGCTTCACCTTAACTTAGCTCGAGGCATGAGGCAAAATCTGAATTTCTTTGGCCTCCTTATTCCTTTGAGATGCTGCTGGTTGTGATTGCTGTTTGTTTATCTCTACGGCTCTAGCAGGAGATCCGTGGAATTGTTCCACCATCTTTATGATTTAGAAAAAGCAAACTTACTTCTGTGTGTCTTCTGACCAGAGCAGCCGGTTAGCAGAAACCCAGCAGAACCAGGGGCAGTGCTAATGCTGCTGAACGAGGGAGTTGTTATTTTCTTTAAGCCCGAAGCCTTAAACCAGCCTATGCCCAAGCACATTTCGGTGCTTTCCAAGAAAACAAGCAGAGAAGTTCCCCCCTTACTAAAATGGAACGTGAGATATTTGTGGAGGGAAGGGCGCTCAGTAGAGCGCACGCACGCACGTGCACCCATGCGATCGTGTGTGTGTGTTCACACTTCTCTCTCGTTCGCCCCGATTTTTTGCCTCTTGCGATTACCCTCATATATGCTGAACTGTAAAATGATTCATTTTCATGCAAAACTACTTTCCATTTAGCCTTGGTAGTCTATTCAAACCTTTCAGCTTTGGTCGCAGAGGGATTTGAAGTTTAGGGTTTGTCATTTTTTTCTTTTCCAGGTTTTTGTTGTTTTGGAGGGGGAAAAAAGCTTCTCCAAGCTGTTATTTTCAGCTTTTAACTATGTAATAATAATAAGGTTTACTTTTTTTGAATCAAAAGCCTCAAGCTTTTTCCTGATTTAGCATAAAATAAAGTTTCTCCTTTCTTCTCCCTCACTAAGTGTTAAGAATTGTAGAACTCCAAAAGTATCCTCAGCCAACACCGTTCTCGTTTTCCGTTCCCCTCATTCAAAACCATTTACATCTGCAGACTTCAGCATCTTTATCATCCACATTTCAGAACCTCTTACTGCTGTCTCTAGAGGTTGTCCCCATTCTCACCACAGAAGAGTCGAAAGGTATGAGAAATTATATACCATTAGCAACAACGCAAGCGCTTGTTTGCCGAACACTTAGGAGGGAGATCGGTGAGGAGGAGGAGGATGCTCTCATCTGCTTCTGCAGGTACCTAAAAAGCACAGCAGACTTGCTCAGCACAGGCTGCATGATTTGTGCTCTCATCGTTCTGAGTGTGGCAGGACACTATGCAAGGCTTTATTTTCTCTGGGGTTTTTTTCAGTCAATGGCATGACTCCAGAAGTGGGGCTGTGTGAACCTCATGAAGGTCAACAAGGCCAAGTGCAAGGTCCTGCACCTGGGTCAGGACAACCCCCGGTATTGGCACAGGCTGGGGATGAGGGGATGGAGAGCAGCCCTGCGGAGAAGGACAGGGCATGCTGGTGGGGGAAAAGCTGGACATGAGCTGGCAATGTGCGCTCGCATCCCAGAAGTTACCTGTGTGTTGGGCTCATCCCCAGCAGCGTGGGCAGCAAGTCAAGGGAGGGGATCCTGCCCCTCTGCTGCGCTCTGGAGAGACCCCCCTGCAGTGCTGGGACCAGCTCTGGGCTCCTCAGCACAGCAGAGACAGGGAGCTGCTGGAGCGGGGCCAGAGGAGGGACACAGGAATGACCTGAGGGTGGAACCCCTCTGCTGGGAGGAGAGGGGAGAGAGCTGGGGGGGTTCAGCCTGGAGCAGAGAAGGCTCCAGGGAGACCTTAGTGCAGCCTGTCAGTGCTTCAAGGGGGCTGTCCGAAAGGTGGGGAGGGGCTGTTCATCAGGGGCTGTTGGGACAGGACAAGGGCTGATGGGTTCAACTGACAGAAGGAGATTGAGACCAGAGAGAAGGAAGAAATGTTCAACGTTGAGAGTGGTGAGAGCCTGGCCCAGGTTGCCCCGAGAGGTGGGAGAAGCCCCATCCCTGGCACCGTTGCAGGTCAGGTTGGCCCTTGGGGCTCTGAGCACCCTGCTCTGGGTGCAGATGTCCCTGCTCCCTGCAGGGGGTTGGACTGGGTGAGCTTGGAAGGTCCCTTCAACCCAAACCAGTCTGTGGTTCTATGATTTAAGGGGTTTTTTTGTTTGTTTCCAGGAGCAGATTTGAGATCCTTGCCAGACCGGTAAAGCCAGCAAGATTTCTATGCAAGGATTTCCAGCTACAGCTCTTGAGTGCTGGTTGCTGACTCTGACCATCTTGGAGCTCCTCAGCAGCTGCCTCTTCCCAGTGGACTGCTCATTCTTAGATCAGAAACATCGCTTTTGCGATATCGAAAGAACAAACTTCCCCCTCCTTCCCTCCCCTTCTCCATGGAAATTTCACAACGCGGTATTTAGAAGCTGGTGACACTCACTCAACCCCAGTGAACTGGTTTTTATGATGGTTTCAGTCTGCCAGATCTCTTTCGCAATGGAAAAGATTGGTGCTATTTTAGAGTGAAAGATGAGATTTTCCACTGTACCTTCAAACCGAGTGTGGGTGGTGCTGCCAGAGGGTTTAGGGGCATCAGGAATGCTGGCTGCCAAAAGACGGCATGAAGTAACAAGTTAAGCTCCCAAATCCTGCCATTTTTTCTGATTTGCCCTCAGTTTACTAATTACTGCTGTGCTAGTGAACACACGGCAGGCAAACCATAAGGGCAACGCATCATCAGGTCAGAATATGCCCTGTTAAAAATGAAATACATGAAGTCATTCTCCTGAAGACACAGCAAAAGCTGCCTTTAAAAAAAAAATATCCCAAACCACCAGAGCAAGTTCAGTGTTACGGCTGCGGCAGATCCATGTGTTCCTGCTCCATTGGACTTACACGTGGGACTGCAGCAAATTGGAAGGAAAATTGCATCAGGTTGTGCCAAGTCAACCGGAGAAATGTTATTGTGTCTCCTTAAATGCATCCTTTCTGCCCGTTTCAACCAAGCGGTACCGCAGCCGTTCTGCTGCTGCCGGCACATTGACTTCTGCAGGAGCTACCTTGGAGGAGCTGCCCTTAGAAATGCTCATCTGCTATGAAACACCGAGCTGCTCCAGGGCACTTCTAAGTGGTTGCCCTGAAGGTGGGAGATCAAAACTGCAATAAATCCTTCTGGAAATTCAGGGCAACTGTAGTGCTGTCAAACGAGAGAGATTCAGCTAATTTTAAAAATATTAATTTGCTTGCCAGGGGTTTTGTGAGTATTCAAAATAGTATCGTTAGCACTAATAAAAGTGTCATGGTAACAACATTTGTGACTATCTGCTATACGTGGTGTTCATTCATGTATGTTACGGAGAGGTGTGGGAGTGTTTGCAAAAGGATTAACCAATTTCCAGCAGTGACAGCTACATTGAAAATTGTCTGTTGCCACATCCAGGTTTTCAGTTGCTTTTAACTTTTGGGTCTTCTCATGGTTTTTTTCTGCCTGAAGCTTGATTTTGGGGATGACAGGGAGCAAATATTTCTGCTTCCGACCTCAGCCATTGACAAAGAGATTAAAGGAAAAAGATATTTCTTTGGCCTAATTAAAAAGCTGGGGAGGGGCTGTTCAGCAGGGGCTGTTGGGACAGGACAAGGGCTGATGGGTTCAACTGACAGAGGGAGAGTCAGACCAGAGAGAAGGGAGAGATTGTTGATGCTGAGGGTGGTTCAACACTGGCCCAGGTTGCCCCGAGAGGTGGGAGAAGCCCCATCCCTGGCACCATTGCAGGTCAGGTTGGCCCTTGGGGCTCTGAGCACCCTGCTCTGGTTGCAGATGTCCCTGCTCCCTGCAGGGGGTTGGACTGGATGACCTTTGATAGTCCTTTCCAACCCAAACCACTCAGTGATTCTATGATCCAAAAAATAATTTTTAAAACAAGTTAACCTATTCAGAAAGTTCTATGGAGCATTCAAGGTTCAGACCAACCAACTCACAGGACTATCCACTGAAGGGCTGGATGAGGAAAATACACTGAACATTTACCCACTGGGTGACCTTCCTTTAAACACCTTCACTGAGACAAGGAACCCAAGGAAAACAGCAACTGACACGTGCTTGGAGAGTGTGTTGCAATGCATGTGTGGAAGGAGAGGGGAAAGGCAAGACTGGAAAGACAACTATATGGAGATATTTCTATTTTTGGGGTAGCTCTGGTCAGCAGATTTCCAACAAAATGTTTACTGGCTCAGACCACCTTGTAGAACCGTCATGTGGAAATGCATTGGTTTTGTCAAAACCATCTTCAAAAAGGCATGGCAGAGCTGAGGCTCCATCTAACATTCTGGAGTCGAAAAGCACCAGGAATGTTATTGCTAAGAACCCCTAGCAAGACAGAGCAGAGTTTTGCTAAGCAGTGGTTTGCTCAGAGACCTTCAGGTAACAGGAACAGTGACCCATTGCCCCCCATACGCCACAAATAGACAGTAACCAACCATCAACATTGCCACAACCACCACCAAGAGGCACAAACTGGAGCTGGGTGGTTAATACAAAGTAAAAATCTCCAATACTTTCAGACACCCACAGAGAAGAATCCCGAGACCCTGAAATATCTTGGTTGATGAGGTACAAAACAATCACAGCTTCCTTCTACTCTCCACTGTCAAGAGGAGGGAATCGAAAAGCGCGTATTCTCTAAAATATGTTGTCTTTTGCTATTGGTCTCTGGCATTTTCAGCGCTTTCTCTCTTTACGTTCCTCCAGCCCGTTGCTTGCCTAACAGCATTTCAGACTTCAGAACTCCGCTGAAAAATGACCAGCTTAATGCCAGCGTTTTCTGTAGCGACCTAAATGCCATGTGTCCTTTTGCTGCCTTCTGATTGCAGGAGGTTAAGCCGTAGCAAAGTCACTGCGCCTTCACGACATCTCCAGCCGGCTCCTTTTGTTCACTCCGAGCCTGCGCTGCAGTTGGAAGAATCTTCTGAGATCTTTTCTTAGCCCCATTAACCGGTGAGTGATAAAGAGCTGTGCTCCGGAATATGATTTGTTACTTTATGAATGCTGAGCTCTTTCAGAAACAGATGGAGCTTAGCTCCCTGGGAAAAAAAAAAACCAAACCACCAAACCCATAGCAATTTTGTGATGCTCAATATAACAATTCTTGGAAGAAACCTCCTTTCATATTTAAAATCATTTGCTATTTAAACAAGCTGGTACATTTAGAACCACCCAGCGATGAACCACTTCTCTGGAGGTACCGACTGCTTCTCAGACTGCTGGCTCCCTAAGTACCCGTAGCACAGTCCTGGGCAAAATTTGTTAATATAATTTTACCTCTTTGCCAGAAAAAATGCTAATGCAGTCCTAGGAGTTCTATTTAACTTCTGCTTCAGCTGTAACACCGTCAGTTTAAAAGGTGGTGGATTTGGGATCTCATAGGGAATCACACTGGATAAAGCATGAAAAGTAGAAATCCCAGGACTTAAAGATACTGGTTAGATAGAATTCACTTTGGTTTTGGGGTTGGTTGTTTTTTTTTTTTTTTTGTAGTAGATATTACCCTTCTGAGCAGCTGACATGAGCAAAAAAGCAGCGCGATAACATCATGAAAGGTAAAACCGAGTTCAAGTGCTAACGCCTCATTTCCTACGCTCGTTACACATCCCTGTCCACAATACACAGAAGTCTGCCATGTTTTCTGGTTCGTGACTCCAGAGTAAATCTGTTGTGAACAGGATTATTCTGGCTTCGTCCCACTGTAAGGGCTCGGTCCCTGTAACAGCAACAGGGATTACGATCACAGAATGATGGAGCACGATGTTTCCGATTATGCTAATAATAAACCCCAAAGAAATGCTGCAATCTCACGTGACGGTTTTGCGTGCACGCATGTCAAGCAGCAGTTTGTTCCCTCCCTCCTCCAGGCTGGTTGGGAAGGGAAACTGCTACCACAAGATGCCAGCTGAATCCACGACGTCTCTGTCTCCGTTATCCGCATCTGCCAAGGTGCTTGTCTACTGCAGCGATAGGGGCCCGGGGTGGAGGTTATGTCCTTGATATTGTCATTAGCCAGGATCAAAAACATGCTCAAGGCTCTCATAAAAACAAACCAGGATGTGATCCCACCCAAAATGTAGATAATTCGTAACTGGGCAAAACACCCCCTTGCGTTTACAGAGGAGCTGCTCTGCACGAGCAGCGATGAACGTCCATCAGCCGCTCTGCTCAAACACTTTAACCAGCAATAGGTGGTTTTATACCGGATCGTACCACAGTTTACCACTGCTGGGACATGGCATTCCCCACCACATTCCCCAGCCTTTCCATAAGCAGTTGCAAACCCGTCAGACGAGGCTCTGATGATCCCTTTTGCCGGCAGGACTAGGTACCCGTGTACATTTCCTGTGTACAAACGTGATAAAGCAAAATTAAATCCAACCCTGCAGTTAAATCTTAATGCAGCTTGTATTTCCTTTTTTTTTTTTTTTTCCCTAGGAATGATGCCTCAGGCAAGGCAAGTGCGTTTCAGCAAGCAAAAGGATTAGCATTTTCTAAAATTTCCAGTCTTTTTATCTGCTACCTTTTCCTAAATTGCTAATGCTTCTTCAACTATTAACGCCCCGATGGCTCCTGTAAACGCACTGTATGACGATGTGAGTTAAGCTTTTGGGACCAAAAAGAAAAAAAATAAACAAACCCTGAGCGCATTATGTCACAAACTGCCCTTCGTGCTTCAAATCCAGAAAATCAACTACACAGGCACAGCGTTCCGGCTTGTTCCAGCCTTAAAAAAACCCAGCATTACGAGGCCTTCAGGGAGGGAAATGAATGACAAAATTCTTGCAGGTGAGATCAGGTTTGTGAGTGGGAGCAACATCTGTTATTAGACCAACCAGGGCAGTTGGGAAAAGTAGGCAGGAAGGGTTTGTTCTCTGAAGATTACCCACCTTTTCCCATCGTATTAGATTTTCCAGTAAGGACCTGCAAATCGGTCATGTCCTTTGACCATCACGGTTATAACCATAGTAACACGAGGCTTTTTAAAGTCAAACCACAAGCTAAAAATAAATAAAACGCAGAAACAAGAGGACACCTTCAGCCCACAACATTTTTGAACTTCCTCAACTTCGGCGTGTCCGCTGAGGATCCAGTAGGACTATTTGGGATGAGCCTTTCTAAAGGAAGGCCTGGGGACTGCATAGCCGAGGACGAAAAAGCTGGTTTTTTCCAGGTTGTCTTCTTCGCAGAGAGGGTTGTCCAGGGCTGGCCCAGGCTGCCCAGGGCAGTGGTGGAGTCCCCATCCCTGGAGGGGTTTCCCAGCCCTTGTGTCGAGGTGGTGCTGAGGGACAGGGGTCAGTGGGGACCTGGCAGTGCTGGGGGAACGGGGGGACTCGATGATCTTAAAGGTCTCTTCCAACCAAAACGATTCTGTGATTCTCGTAACTCCAGAGGACAAGAGGGGAGACAACGGGCCTCCTCAGAGCACATTTTGTGAGGCTGCCTGCAGAATTTTGCCCTGGCTGATGGATCTGTTCAGGAAAGGATGTATTGGCAGACTTCTCTATGCCCTTCACTCTTCTGTACAGGATTTAGCAAGCATTCATTATTCGTATGTTACTCATGGTGTTTGACCATGTTTTCCCCTTACAAGAGTAAGAAGCTGCACAGTGTCCGTCGTTCCTTCCACATTGCTCTGCTCTTCCTTTCACTCCATTTCTTCTCTTTTTCTAGTCTCCGTCTCCTTGTTTTCACTATTTTATCTGCTTTCCAACGAGCAAAGTTGCTAGTATATTGGTTAATAGATCTTTAAAAGTGTCAGGGATTTTTGTCTCCAGGACCGTCTTCTCATTTCTCCTAACATATTTTGCTTCTTGTCCCAAAAGCATAGAAATTAAAACAAAATTCAAGCAAGGTGGCATAATTAGGCCAGAATTTTATTAATAAAAATCATCTGGGAACAGCAGTTAATAACTTCTGCAGAATAGGTCATGGTCTCCTCCCTAATTGTTTTCCCCTCCTGGAAGGCTGTTTCCTCCTTCCCTGCCACCCTGCTCCTCACCATCTCCCTGCCCTATGGTGGAGGCTCCTTTCCACAGCTACTCCCCAGCCTGACGCTGGGGTTCTCTGATCATTCAAGGACTGAAGGCTTAGGAAAAGGAGATTGTTTCCTTCCAGCGACAGAATCGGAGCTCGGCTTTCCACTGCAATCATCTCATCTGATCTGGCTCTATCAAGCGAGGTATCAGATTCCTCATCAGATAACCGTCTGAAGTGACTTCCTGTCACCTGCTGAAACAGGCCAGTCTGAACTCACCCTTTCTAGCGACCCAGTCACGTACCTGGGAAAGGTGGAGAAATTCGCTCCATCTCAATCAGTCTGGTGACGGAGGAAAATTGCCCGAGTCCTTAAAATGTGGTAATGACTGCAGCAGGCAAAGAACCTGTCTGGGTACAAATCCCAGCGTAACCTAGGCATGGGGGGGCCTTCGCATCTTTGCTGTTTCCTACCTTCCTTGTAATTCTTCTACCAAATTCATGTTTGAATTATGTCTGAGCCAAGTAAGCAGTGTTTTCCTGAAGCCAGGCGAAGGGAATCCCCTCTTGGTCATGGTGAAGTGGGTCTGGGAGAGGGTGGCAGCTCAGGGAGGAGTCAGTACCAGCAGCCCTTCCCAGCTGTCTGGAGAGGGGCTACGAGCATCCCTGTCCACACGCATCTCACTGAACCTGCAGCTCAGCAGGAAAGAGGGACTGGGCTCAAAACCCAGAAAATTACTTTCTCCCAAAACAGAAAAAAGTACAGTTTCAGCAGCTGGTGTTCTGCATCCTCACCTTGCACTCAGCTCTGGGGCCTCCAAGATGAGAAGGACGTGGACCTGTTGGAGTGAGTGCAGAGGAGGCCATAAACAGGATGCAAGGGCTGGAACCCCTCTGCTGGGAGCACGGGGGAGAGAGTTGGGGGGGTTCAGCCTGGAGCAGAGAAGGCTCCGGGGAGACCTTAGTGCAGCCTTTGAGTGCTTCAAGGGGGCTGTCCGAAAGCTGGGGAGGGGCTTTCACAAGCGCATGTAGTGATAGGGCAAGGGGTAGTGGCTGTAAACTGAAAGGGGGTAGATTTAGATTAGATATAAAGACGAAATTCGTCATTATGAGGGTGGTGAGAACTCGAACAGGTTGTCCAGAGAAGTTGTGGGTGCCCTCTCCCTGGAAGTGTTCCAGGCCATGTTGGACAGGGCTTGGAGCATCCTGGTCTAGGGGAAGGTGTCCCTGCTCACTGCAGGGGGATTGGAACTAGATGGTCTTTAAGGTCCTTTCCAACCCAAACCATTCCGTGATTCTGTGATCCCTAAAAAACCCTCAACAAACGCCAAGACAACATGAGACTGCCAAAGTTAATGAGAGAGAGAAGGCCTGCCGGGTTTGGTAGGTGCCCTTCTCAGGTGGAATCGCACCGTGCTGCAGTCTGAGCAAACACAGACGGAAAACTGGCAACAGAAGGAGAGAGAACAGGGGAAGGGAAACGTGAGAAAGCAAGCAGTTTGGGCAAGGTCGCGTCAGCAGCCAGTGGCAGAGGAAGAACTAATACCTTCGGTCTCCTAATTCCCAGCCCTCTCTGCCTGTCACCTGAAAATGCTTTATTTCAGGCACTTGCTATTTGCCGGTCTCAGTGGGTCAAATTGGACCAGGACATTACAATGAAAAACAATCATTTTTATGTTCCAGGAACCGCGCTGAACAACCCTGCCGCTGAGGTTTCTTAGGTAATGCGCAGCTGTTAGATGGAATGAAAGTTTGCTGTAAGTGCTTGCTGCTGCAATGTACGAGTGAAAGATGACTTTGGAGAGCCTCAGGAGCAGCTCTGGCAATGTGTGTCCTCCCACAGACAGAACAAGGAAATTACACAGTCAGGGACAAGGCAAAAATCATAACTGTTTTTATTAGGCTCTGTCCTCTATTTGTTAGGATTATTGCCTTCACTGTTGTCAAACCGTAAATCTGTTTTTTCTCCTTTACAGTGTAATTACAATCTTGTTTGGGGGAAGTAATAGAACTGAAAAAATACCCCCAAACCCTCCCGGTGCCACTTGCTTAAAGGGAAGAGACACCTTCTTTAAATAACCTTAATCATCTATTTTGCTCCCAATAACATAGTACAGCAGAACAATCTAAAATGTACGGCGGCGATCTTTCAGGAATGAAAACAAGAGGTTTAATTGAACATCTATCCCGGAGCACTCATTCACTCATTCATTCTCTGATAACACATTACACGTAAAAATATCAGGACGCTAATTCAATAACAAGATGATGTTTCATCCAGGCCAGGGGCGGTTTTCCGTACTCTCCATATTCCAAGGTCTACAAAATCTGGCACAATAGCAAAACTTTCGTAATGATGAACGGATGCTGTTAACTGGTATTAAAGAATATTTATGCTGCATCAATCAAGTTAAAAACTTTAATTGGGCAGAGACACTTGGGTGATGACACCCAAGGAGTCGCGTTAGCACTGAGTTGATGCAGGAACTTCTCCTTGCAGCTGATAGCAACACCGCACGGTGAAGGAAGTTGCAATGCAACAGTAAGGGCAAAATTCCCACCTTAAATTTACAATACTGAGAGGGACCAACCATACTCCATCTCCATTCTGCATGGTCTGAATTACAGATGTCTATTTAGCTGGACAACACAGACCTGCTGTGACAATTATGCCTACGATTACAACGCTCCGGGGTGTGCGTTGCATTGTAATGCAGTTATTTACGCTGTACCTTTTTGGTTAAGGCAATAATAGATCTGTACATATATGAAAGTCAAAGGAAATTGTTATGCCTCATTACTCGAGAGGACTTTCCAGAAGACAGATGCAAGTGAAACTCTGAGAAATTTAAGTTTTCCCCCTGCAGTCATTCAATGGTAACTTGCACGTTGATCTGCAGAGAAGTTCTTGCGGCAGAACGTGTTATTCCTGCAGTAGATAGCTCTGTGCCACTTCTATTCTGTGTCTCTGGATTCTTCACCCGCATTTAAGAGCACATTGCTCCAAACCACACCGATGATCGCTAAAAAGCATCCAAGTCCTCTGGTTACCTTTGAAAAACTCTCCTAAAGGACCACTTACCCTTCCACCGCACTGAGTAACTTCCTTTAAAGATGACTTCTACCACCACAAGCTAGGTGGAACTGAAAGCTCCAGGGCTCTCAGGACAGACACTTGCTCACCATTTCCTATGCCATTCTTCCCAGCACCTCAGCAGTTCGACATGGCCAGCAGCAAGAATTATTTGTTCCGCCTTCATTGTGCTGACTTGATTTTTGCTGAATGCTGGTCTGGACCTCCTGGGAACAATACCCACCCTTGACAGCGATGTCACAAAATCACAAAAGCATTTGGTTGGAAGAGACCTTTAAGATCATCGAGTCCAACCGTCCACCCAGCACTGCCAGGGGCCCTAAACCACGTCCCACATTGACACAAGGTCTGTGAAACCCTTCCAGGGATGGGGTCTCCACCATTGCCCTGGGCAGCCTGTTCCAATGCCTGACAACCCTCTCTGTAAAGAAATTTTTCCTAATGCCCAATCTAAATCTGCCCTGGTACAACTTGAGGCCATTTCCTTTTGTCTTGTCGAAGTGTAGAAAGATCATCAGGTTGCACCAAGTCAGGCTGGTTAGAAGTTTGCACAGCATGAGGCAGTCCTACTAGTGACACCTGAAATGGGGAAGGAACCCGAGCATTATATAGGCTTGCCAAACTCTTCTGCAAGGACATTCCATCCCTGTCACTGCAGAAACAGTGTTTAGCAATATTTTGCTAAAATATAATAAGGAAGTTTTGGGTTAACGTCGCTTTATTCACATGTCTCATTAACTGTGATCAAAAGCAATCGTATGCTCGTTTCCTTAATATTACTTATATTTGACAGAAAGCAGCTGCAGGATACCTCCTCAAGTCCACTCACGCTTATCATCACCGTCAGGACTATTAATTCTCTGCAGTATCCTTTAATGTACTATAACATTTAGAAATGGCATTTGGATGTGCAGTAACATCGCTTTGCACAATTAACCCCTGATTCCCTTCCACATAAGCCTGTTCTAAAGAAATACCAGTTTTGCGGTGTTATTTTCACATTACATTGGGTTTTCTGCCTTTTTCCTAATGGGTTGCCCTTTCCTTAGGGAGCAGTAGCACACACCGAATTGTAATAACGCTTTATTGTCCTTGCAACAACGCACTATATATCACAGAGATAAAAGGGGATGAACCCACTCCTCAGCCCTAGATCCGTTGGCTCCTGACCGTCGTTTTTAATATCCAGTTCTAGATCCACATGCTAGTGTCACAAACATTGAAATGAGACAATAGGAAGAAGGAAATCTTTCTCCTTGAAAATGAAAATAAAAAAAACCCCTAAAGAATTCCACCTTAAAATCTGTGCCAAAGACCAAAGCATTCCTTTGAGGGCCATCCTAAGACAGAACTACACAGTTCATTTTATTGCTTAAGAAATGGGCAGGAGAAAGCTCTGCCACAGCGTAGAGCAGCGGAAAAGTATGCAAGATGGCTCGTTTGATAAACTCCACCCTGAGCCCTTCAGTTCTTTTTCTGGAACTGGTACCTTTCCAAAGGATTACAAAAGTATGGGATCGTTCTAAAAGCATAGAGAAACACAGAGGTTTTGGTGTCATGAGAAAGGAGATGTGCCTCTCGAAGTTCCATGACAGAGTCATGGAGGCCGGCACTGAAACACCAGAAGCTTTCCGATGAGGAATACACCATTTTAGCCCAGTCGGGATACGGCGAGGTCACATTCTGACCTCATTTATCCATCTATCTCACCGGTGAGGCAGAACGACGCTGAGCCACACAGCAGGGTAGCTGGCCTCACAGATTCATCCTTCTGGTGGAGCGAACGGGAAGAAAGAGTTTACGTTTGAGGACTTGGCAGTTGTATTCTGCCAAAATGCACAAAACTTTTGACATAGGTAGGAATGTCACTTTTTTAACATGGGTTTGAGTGTTTTCTTTGAAGGCCCAGCATTTCATCAGGAAGGAGAATCTTTCTATGAGGCTCTATAACAAATAGCTGTAATGCTGCGCTTTTTTTGCTGGCAAATTTTAAAATGACAGTAACTCAGCTGACTGTGTTATTATCTCAATTACAATAATGCATCCGAGAGGAGAATTTAGCCCAACTGATTTTTCCAGAGTTTTATGCTACTAAAAGGAATGGATTTGGCTCAGACCAATTATGCTTTCTGTTGTTTCATGCATAACTTCCACAGAAGACTATCAGAGCTGTGCGTGTGCATCTCATCACAGAATTTGGCCCAAGGGTTTAGAGCTCCTAATATTTACAAAACAGATTACGTACAATTTCCTGACACAAATATATAGCTTTAATACCGCGAGGCTTTAAAAATTTATATTCATGCCTAGATGCAGGATAACGGTGGAAGTGAAATGAGTAAAATCTTCCTGTTTTCAAGGCTTATTTTGCGGTGGAGTGACACCACTCAGCAAACTGGTCTCATCCGGGCAACTCACTGCGCTGACATTCATTTGAAGTGAGGAAGGTTTTCACAAGAGCATGTTCTTAATCCCCCCTGCTTCTTGCTAGATCTTCTAATCTTGGACTATTATGTTCAATCACGTGTGAACACATTTCTCTGGCATTTGAGCCGCACAAAATCTTTTGTGTGTGGTTTCAAACAAGCTTTAATGTGCCGCCAAGTTGTTCAGTTTATTCAGTATTTCCAAATGGGGAAAAAAAAAGTTCACAAAGCAGGGAAGAATCGTTCCAAAGCCAGTGTTTGTATCAAAGGAAGAGGTTCAAAAATATCACCAGCAAAGTTTTCCCCCTCCGGCTATACCGGGGAGAATATTTGGATTTGCCTCCAATGTCCACGAGAAGAATCTGGGCTGAATTCAACCATGATTAAGAAATCCAAGGATTTGCTTTTACACGGCACAGATGTGAAGCGCTGCACAAAGGCAACATTAAACGAGATGAGTAGGAGGGTCAATGTGGGAGGACACAGTCCAGCAGGAGAGGATGGATGTTGGACGGCTGCCAAGCCTCTTGTGCCTAGCAGGAAAACCATGGCAGCTCAAATAACCTGTTGATACACTGACCAGCGGGCTGGAGCTCACGAGGCATCACAGATGCCCATTTCTTGCCCATTCGTATGTTTTCAAGCCTCAGCACTCGTGAATAAAAGCAGCTGTGGAAGGAAAGACTTAGGTTTGCACAGCATTCCGCATGGGGACGTGGCAGTTGGTGCACCACATGGCTCTGGGAGAGGCAGGTTGCTCCTGAGGTCCAGATGCCAAAGGAAGGCTTGGGAGATCGGGTGAAGGCTGCACCACAGGCGCGCTGGATGGCCTCGGGCAGGATACTGAGAGCATTAACTGCTGCTACTTTGGGCAGCTGTGGCCCGCTGCTGAACTCCTCAGGCAGTGCTTCACGCCGATGCAGATGAGGAGAAGCAGTGCAAGACGACAGCAAGGGGAACACCCAACTCCTTTGGGGTTCCAGTCTCTGCTGTCTAAAATGGCATCACAAATCACACAGACAGAGGTGTAATGAGGAACCAACGTCTTAACAGCTGGATAACGTGAATTCCCAGGTAATGCCATCCAGTCAATATTTTTTTCTTGGGCTTATCCACAGAAATGAGAGTAAATAAAAAGACTGACATCTTTCCATGCCCTGAAACTCTCTTTGTGCGAGATTTTTTTTTTCCAAGGTTCATTAGAGCTACTTGTCTCCTCTATTTCCCTCCTCCTCTACTATCCCTTTTATCACCCACCTATCTCGCTTTTCACATTCCTCTTCCCTTTTCATGCATCCTCTCTTCCCATGGCTTTGGCTATCACTTCTGAGGAGCCTGGAGCGTGTCCCTGGGGCCAGCTTCTGAGCAGTGAGCTCCAGAAGGTGACCTGCTGGTAGTTTTAGGCTTGACTGAAAAAATAACGTGAACATGGGAAGACTTGTGCTTTGCACCCCTACACACACAGTTTGGGGCTTGAATCCTTGGTGGTAATGCGGCACAGAGGCTTATGCGTGTGCAGGGGGAAAGGGAGAATTTCTCTTCAGATACATCAACCACCGCAGAATGAATAAACACACAACTTGCACTGAAAACAAAAAATGACAAATGAGATGAGTTAGGCACAGAGGATAATCCGTGGACTCTGTTGCAACCATGGAGCTGAGCTCTGTTGGCTTGTTAGAAAGGGAGGAGGAGAAAAAATAGTTGTTCTGGTATAGAAGAGTCTCTCATGCTGCTAATCATCTCGGTGGCCAAATTTGCTATTGTGATCTGAAGGTTGAGCTCTGCCAACTCCTGCAATTATCTCTCTTCCTGTTCTCCATTAGTGGCCTTTTCAAAGGACGGGAGTTTTCACAGTGTCAGATTATGCCAGGCAGCGAATACCGCACCGCCCAATCGTAATGCGGCATAAATGCTTTACAAATTGAGCCTCTGGTGACAGCTGGGGGAACGCGACCGTCAGGTGTTTTCAGCCTGGGGGTTATGGTTTCCTAATGGGTGACCTTTCCTCCCTCACATCCTTTTCCCCGCAGATTATGGTGTGGCAGTCCCATGTCATCTCATTAGTCGTGGGGAAATTAGAGCATATGAAAAGATGAGGAGACCTTCAGGAATCTACAGCTGACAGGTAGCACAGAGGCGCTGGAAGAGCCAGGGGACTCTGGCCAACCATTCGCTGTGCTGATCGCTCTCCCAGACATCGTTTACAAGGTGCTGTCACAGAGAAGGGCATCACGCCAGCAGCCCACGGGCACACCCCAGTCTCTGGTCCGGTTCTCAGAGGTGCTGCATATTTTCAGAGGTAAACAAAACTTACAGAAGCCGCACGACAGAGCTGTTGAAAGACCTGCTGTGGCTGAGAGCGAGCAGGTGGCAGAACGATCGAAGGCAAAATGAAATGTCTGCTTTGACTGAAGGGATATGTGCTGTTTTCCCAGGAACTAAAATGCGACTCAGGGACCTTTAAGTGCCTGCCCACAGGCCAGGTGCAGTATTTAAGCAATGCAACATCACATACAATATTTAAGAAATGAAGCATCGTGTTTGAGAAAATGAGAAACGTCACACTGAAAATTCAAACTTCAAAAAATCCCCAAAATAACCCACAAAACTGAACGACCAGATGATTCCCAAGAGAATCTGATGACTAGCTGGCTAAATCAGGACATCTGCAGGATGCAAGAATAATGGAAGGAAGCGGGAGTTCTGGCTACCACTTTTATAATTAGCAATTGTAATGATCTTAGCGGTGTCCTCCTGAAAGAACTTGAATATTCATGTCGAGGCACGGCATTATATTCCAGTGCTTTTGGTAACTGTCGCCACTTGCACAGAGTCAAGCACACACTCAAATCAGGAAGTCAAATGAGTGCTCCAAATACTTGCTGTTGGAAATTGTAAGGAAAGCTGCTGTTTGCACGCAGTAAGATGGGGCAGAGAAGCGTAGCATCCAGGAGCTTCCTTGGCATCTTCTTTTTCCTAAATAATTGTCCTGCTTCTCCTTCTTTTCTTTTTTTTAACCTCATTTCAGATTAAATTTAGACTTGACCCATACGAATGCAAAATACACCCGAATCTGTAAAGTTACATTTCATAACGTCAGGCCAGACTATAGCCAAAGGCTCCCAGCGTCGCAGTTACTATCTATAGAAAGCCAGGCATCCATCCGCTCGTCTTGACTGGATGCTAAAATTTCATAACAACCTGGGCTGAGCCTGTAGGTCATGCAGGGTTGTTTGCAGTCGTGCTTAATTAGTAGCTGACTGGATACTCTGTTTCTCAGTTTTATCGCCTTCACAAATAAGTCAGACCCACGCCTAGCCAATCTTCTCTACTCTTTCACTGTGTTCGTGCCACAAAGGAACAAAGACGAGATGCAACGTCTTTGCGGAGAAACGTTTAGACCAGAGTCGCCCCTCTGAGAAGCAGCAGAAAGAGAGACGCCCACCCACCTGCTGATAGATCTGGCACCCTCAAAATGTTGCATACAGCCAGGAAAATTGGGGTGATCTGCAGAGAAATTACTTCCCTTGCTCTCTTTAGCCACCGGAAGAAGAAAGCTCAAATAGACACGCGTCGATTTGGGTGCGCACACGTGTGTGCTTTGACTGTGGGCACTAGGCAAAACCTGCAAACCCTCGTTAGAGACTGGCACTCGCTAACAAGCGTCGTTACGCTTGAGAGTTGCTCCTGGGCAACTGAACGGTCTCCTTCTACCCAAGGCAAGAAGGAATTAATTAGCAGAGAGTCAGAAGGCAATGAACCCGGTGCACTCCGCATCCAGAGGAGCAGGCTGGCAGCTGCGATGCGGTATCTAGGGCAGAAGCAGCTTGGAGGGTTGATGCCTGGAGAGTGTTACAGGCATCTAACAGGCTGGTCAGGTCAGATTCCAGGCCCCTTCAGAGGCTGGCGTTCCCTTCACAAGCAGCCTGCGTTGTGCCGGGGTTGGCTCCAGCGATGCGCTGTACTTTGGATGGCCATCACATTAATTTAACCGCTCCACTTCAGCTTTCAGTCTAGGGTTCATTTCCATCACCGTCAAGATGCTCCTCAAGTTCCATCAGTGTGAAGTTCAAGTGCCTGGAGGTCCCACTCCTACCCTGGGCTGGCCTCCAAATCTTCCAGGTGTTGTGATATTTTTACTGCTATTACACAACGTGTCTCTTCAAAATTCCTCTATCCAGATCACGGAAGTGCTGCTCCTTCCTCTGTCATTTGCGCACCAGTACATTCCACTGGGTCCTCAATTAGAACAGCATTTAAAACCAGCCTACACAGCCAAACCCACGCAAAGCGACGACAGCTGACCGTGTGTAAAAACAAGGTAACGTAAATCTGACAGGGGTATACTCAGCACGTCGGAAGAATTAATGCTTTATTGAAGGCCTTCATGTGACAAGCCGCTGCAGACCATTCTTTGCAGCAGGATCTCCAATACCCTCCCGGGCACTGGTGTGTGCACACATCTGCGTGAAGTCTAGCGTGTGCTAAGGTGCCTTGCCAGGCAGGAGGAAGAGCCTTCGCTTTAGTTGCTTAACCTTCTGCACCAACACCATTGAATTTTGGTCAAAACTTTTATAGACAATGACTCAAGTGAGCAACTGTTCGTGCTGCAACGTCAGACCTAGCCTCCAAAATCTACTTTTTAAAGTCCAGACACATCTGTGGAGAGGAAATGTTTGCAAAACAGGGGGATGTCAGAGAGAAAAACGCCTTTCCCTGGAGTATCAAAATCAGAAGTTTGTATTTGCTCATGTTTGCAGCTGCGCATTTTTCATTGTTTGTTAGTTGAAGACTTACCTTTAATTCTACAGTAAATAGAGTGTAATGTTTGGGTCCAGCTTGTACGTTTTGGACTTCATTCATCTACACAGATTTGCAAAGAGCAGCAGTTGGGCTCCTGAATACTGATGTGCTGATACTGGAAGCGCTTGTCAAGGGACCGCGTTGCCAGTCCCTGTATTACATGAAAGTCAATGAGTAAACAAATTAGCAAGAAGGGGGGTTGTTTTTCTGGGAGATTTTTCTTTCTTTTTTTAACTGAAATAATATTTGTGCAGAGGAGGAAATAATCCAGAATTTGCATAGATGGCAAAAGCCTATGAAGGCCAGCAGCAACCACAATACTCAGGGAGGTCCCTTGTCCTCAGACAGCTGCTGGCTTGGAGGTCACCGGGAAGGAAAAGGAGGAGCATCCTGTCCGCACATGTTTCCCCAGAAGAAAAGCTTTGCTGGCAAAGCCAGGAAAGATGCTTTTCAGTGATAGCTCCGGTGTTTATTGTTTCATACAATGTGGCCAGGGTTTTGGAAGGCAATGTCTAGGTAGAAAGGTATTGTCTTATAGAAAAGGGTAATGACTGGATCCGAGCTGATAAATGGCTTTGCCTTTGTGTAGGAAGCTGAAATAATTCCCAGAATACTCTGTCCGATATCCTCTTTCTGCATTGAACACTTGTGAGTGGATTGTGTTAAAAAGCCGCAGCAAACTGCCACCAGTCTCTTGGATTGCCTCGTCTGGGAATAACGGGGGTGTTCACAATTCTACACATGTAAAGATGCAGCAAGCAAGACTGTTGTTTGAAAGGTCCCTCTCCAAATAGGAAGGTACTACAGGTTTTCTGTGCAGGATTGTGTTGCTGGCTTGGTTTGTATCGCTGTTTATCCGCTCTCCTCTTAGCTCAAATATTAGGAGTTGGAAATAGCAGGAGAAGTGACATCAAAGACAGATTTCTGCAAGTGTTATGACACTAATTCGTGAACAGTTCTGGGTAGACTCAAAGGAACGGGAGACATGAGCACTGGATCTGAATTTCAACATCAGGCTACTATTACTATTCTATTAATAGTATATAATAATATACTATTATATACTATATATATATACTATATATTATATACTAATATAATATATATTATATACTAATATAATATTACTATTACCTAAGGTGTGGATAATGAAAGCCAATAAATATAATGACGTTCCTACAGGAATGTACGGCACATGGCTCCTAAAGGATACAGGATGAGCTGAAGGACACCAAGATGCCTTAATCCACTTAGGGCTCATGTTGGGAATAAACACAGGAAAGCTGATCCAACCATCGCGGGTTTCACCCTCCTTTCTCGGAGCTCAAGACCTACCAGCCAGCCTGTCTCCTACTGCGGGACAGCTCTTGGCTCGCTCTGTATCCAGCCATACCAGGTGGTGTCCCACCATCCCCCAAAGCATTATTCCTGTCCTGCAACATGGGATTTTTGCTTGGTTGGCTTTTTTTAAAAAAAAAAAAACCAACAAAAACCATGATCCAAATAGGTCCATAACACCTTGCTGTCAGATGGATGCATTTCCCTGTTCTCTGAACAGTTCCTTGCACATGTAGTATCTTCCCCTGTGAGTCACCTCACCCCTTCCCATGCCTGCTGGTGTTTTGACCTCTTTCAGATGCAGCTTTCCTGCTGCCCTCACTATGCTTCCCGTCCACTACAACCCGTGTTGGCAGCACTGCCGGCTACGGCTCGCCTGATCCTCCAGAGCAGCCTGACATCCCTTCCCTGCTCTCGCTAACAGCTCTGCAGTGCTGCTCCTATCACCTCTTTTTCTCCAGGCCTTTTCCAGATTGTGCGTGTCCTGAGGTGATCGAGCAAGAGCTGGCTCCACTCCAGTCCTCTCATTGCAGCTGGCAGATCCCAGGACCCCCAGCAGTGCTCTCCCTTTTCGATTATTCCATCATCTCATGAGCCTACCTCGTTAAACAGTGGCTGTAAGTGCATAGTAATGGCCCAACCTGCATGACCAAGATGCTCAAATCATGCAAGACTTGCTCTGCTTTCTCTTCTGTTCCTCTGGTTGAAGACACAAGCCATACAAACCCATGGAGTGCCATTTCGTATGGGACCTTTTCTTTGTCCCCCCTCTATACTGGCTTTTCCCCTTCTCTCCCAGGAGAGCAATGAGGCAGTGCTGGCTCATATGGGGATTGTGCTTTTGTCCCACTGACTGGGAATATTTTGTAAAGTCTCTTTCCATAGAAAAGAGACTGGTTTATCTTACTGGTGACCACTCTGGTACATACTGCTGCTTCCTTGTAATGTTTTGATAAATAGTATTTTAGCCCTAGGAAGCTCATTTACTGGAGCAGAAATACCAATAAGGCATCACCTTGGGTAATGGTCATAGAATCACAGAATGGTTTAGGTTGGAAAAGACCTTTAAGATGGAGTCCAACCGTTAACCCAGGCCTGCCAGTGACTGCTAGATCATAGCAATATAGGTCAGTGGGTGAAGCAGGAATACTCATGGGTAGTTGAACTCCCTATATGGGCACACTTTGGCCAGGGAGAGAAGGAGTACTTTAAACAAGCGGAGTCCGTTGACTCCAAGGTAGTCTTCTGCATGGATAAGCAGAAGATCTACATGCCAGGGTCAAAGCACAATCTTTTGCTCCTTGAAGTGGCATCATTTAAGAGAGAGAGAATGCAAAGGGAAAGCACCATTCTGGATTGCCTGACAGTAACTTATCTAAGAGCTCAGCTAGGAGAATATTTCAGGGTAAATATTTTTTTTTTAAAATGCATTTGTCTCTTTCTCCTTTTGAAAATTGCCTATAAAGATATTTTCCTTGTCTGTTTGTCATTCAGAATGACTTACAGTGAGTGAAAACTTAAGTTTAGGCCCATTCACCAGCAGCTTATTGCAGGTTTTCAAAAAAGAAATTCAGTCTGATCCAATTTAACACAGAGATCACATGGTATGTCCTCTTGCCTCAATTGGATAATTCTTTGATTCAGTTTTTTTGATGTGAGTATCAATTATTCATTTGAATTTGAACATTCTACTACTACTTGACACTATTATAATAGTATATGCTGTTTCAGCAAATATTTCTGTACAGATATTACTTGTCAGAAAATTTATGGCATGAAAATTAAAACCAAGGAAATGCAGAATTCCTTTCAAAATACCGATGAATATTCATAAAAGCATCACAGTGTTTGCCTCTCTCTGATGTTCGGCGTGGTTCATTCATCCACAGTTGGAAGGATATAAGCTGAGACACGATACTTCAAGAGAGCAGTTAAATGAGGAACAGGGGAGATTAAGTGATAAGATATAAGATGATTGTAAAACTCCTGGACATTTTGGGGCAGCAAAGCCTTTATCAAAGATGAGAGAAAACTCCACTGGGTGCAATGTGGGCACCATGTAGAAAATGAGCTCAGAAAACAGGACTTTCAAATCCAAATTACCGTAAGAGCCCTGGTCCAACAGTACTTTGCAAAGAGGAGTATATGGAGCACACTGAGATAAGGGAAATTTTAGTGGGCTTAATTTTTCATCGGCTTTGAGGGCCCACTTCTAGGTGACAACGTGGAGAAGTCTGACACAACAACAGGTGGGCCAAATGCTTTATGGGAAAAATAAATGAAGGAGGAAACGGTATGTCCAAACGTCTCAGCAGGCTGCTATCACAAGAGGTGACTAAGCTGACCAACCAGGAGCATACGTCTAATAGCTCAAGAATATATTACCTTTAACGTCTGGAAGTATTTGAGTGGCTCTGATTTCTCTTAAATATGGAGGCGTTGATACCATAGCAGCTTCACCTCCACACCCCAAAGACAGAGCTCGGGCACCCAGGAGCAGAGCTGCCTCGCCCCTTCTTGTTCTGCTGGACATTTTCTGTCTCCGCAGGAGAAACTGCTGCAAGGACGGAGACACCAAAAAAGGGAGGAAGCAGACAACAGACTAACATCAGGTATAGAAGGATGGGTAGAACAGCTTCAGAGAAAAAGCCTGGAGAGATTTCGGGTTGGGTGCTGGTTCAAAGAGATTATTTGCTCGCTGCTCTGTGCTTTTTTTTGTTTGTTCGATTCCTGCTGTAATCAGGGAAAGCAAATTCAAACACGTGCCATAGCTGGTTTCACACGCATTTTGTTTCCTACCAGACAGCCCTTCAGTGAACGGTTCGGACAGCATGCAGGTTAACCGCGTTGGAAACCGAAGGAAATGCAGCTCCTGTCCTCCCCAGAGAGCCGTAAGAAGCCTTTAATCTCCCTTATGTAACCAGGCAGGTGATATGAACATTTCCAGATGGTGTCTTTGGATCTCATTCTGCCCTGAACTTAGGATGAAGCTGCTCCAGGCCTCTGCTTCACTCAGTGTTTCATCAGCTGATCATTTGAAAGCTGCTTTTCCACCGCACTGAGTAAAATTTGCAATAAAGCACATGAAAAACTAAAAATAAGGGTCTTTGGGGTTCCAGAGAAGTTGGCATTAATTTGAACCTATGGATTTGGACCTGTGTCTCTTCTCTATCCCTTCCCTAAAAGATTAAAGGGTTTGCATCTTAGGTTCTAGTCTGTTTAAGTCTGAGTGGGGCAGGGAAAGCTACCCCTTCATCTTGACCCTTCACAGCGTCAGCACTGGAAGAAGTTCACACTGCAGGCGTTGGCAGTAGAATCTCTCACTCAGCAGCAAAAAGAGATTAAAGGTGTCTCTTGGCACATCCCATCAGAGGACTTCTTTTACCCCTTGAATCCACAGAAGCTTTGGATCAACAAAAAGAACTGAAGTAGGTGTCTCTTTTACCTCATGCCAGTCTGTCCTCTCCATCTTCAGAAAACTGGTCTTTAGCTCTCTCAAGGATACCCAAAGCACTTGGGTAACCATTTGTTTCTGCTTTATCTTGACAGTACAAACCAGAATAACAACCACCTCAGGACGCAGAAGGACTCAAATCACCCATGCTTTTATTATTATTATGGTCATACACATGATATATTGTATTAAAAAGTCCACATGCTACATCCTGTTATCAGATATGAAGCAGTACTCGTCATCAAGGTCATGTTGAAATGCAGCTTTTCATCAGAAATTTCTGGCTGTCCAGAGAGGAGCAGCTCTGAGGGGGATTTTCTCTTCTCTTTACAAAGGTCTTTCTCGAGCCGTAGTTTCACACACACTCTAAGGCTTTGAAAGATCAGCTTAACCTGCTGTCCCTTCGCCCAGTCCCTCATTTACACTGGTTACCCTTTCAAGCCAGTGCTGGCGGGGCTGTTTAGGGCGGTCTGCACTGAACTGATTATGGGAACCAGGGAGCGCACAACAGGGAACTGCTTTTCTCACTGGCAGTCCTAACTGCTTGAGCTGTACGTGGGGTGATGACTACAGGACATGTTTTCTTGGGCTGTCACATGGCAGCTGGCCCCTGCCACGTTCTAGTCTTACCTGGCAAGAATAAACACTGCTCCAAAGCCACCCTGGGCTTCCACATTAACGTTACCCCGCTGAAAGACAGGCTATGGCGTCCGTCCCGCTGCACAGTGGCAGCGGTTCTTCTAGAATGTCTTTACTTTTCAGAGCAGAGCAGCAATTCCTTGCCCTGCCCTCCCACCAGAGATGCGTTGGAAGCAGCGAAGAGCCGGCTGTTTTCCCCGATTCAGGCTCTCCCCTGGTTTTGTGTTTCCTTTTTGCTTACATATTTTTCTTCCCGTTCCCTAACCTGCCATAACCTAGCTCCACACTTCTGCAATCGCTCAAGAAAGAGCGCTCTCCCTCCCACTCCTTCCCCCTGCCTACCTCGCCAACCTGTTGCTGGAATCTCAAATCCTCAAGCACTGAAAGAGGAGAGGCTTTTTTTCTCAGCTAAATTAACACCAATCTGCTCTTGTTAGCTTGCCGTCCTCCTGAGAGCAGCCACACAACCTCTTCATTTCATTTCCCCTTCTCTTGCTGCTTAAGTAGCACATCCTCACACCAGAGACACTTGTGTGAATCAATTTGCAGTGACCAGCTTAAATCTCTGCTGGGCCACTCTAGCTTCCTTCATGCGGAGCTGTAGAGTGAGGAAATAGCTGCCCTGAGACGGCTGTAAAGGAAACCCGGCAAGGGACGGAGGTGAAGCGCTCGTGTTGGTGTACCGTGCCGAATCCTCCAGGCAGCTCCCATCGCCTCGCTGGGAGCATCAGCAGGCCTGCTAAGCACGTCTCAAAGATTAGTCTTTTTTACGATCCTTCCAGTTTCCTTCGCACACATGGGACCTTTGGGCATTTGTGTAGCAGAGCTGTCTGATTTCTCCCCTCAGGACCAGTTTCACACCAGTAATCCTTGCCAAACTTGACGCAAGCGGCGGGGGAAAGCCTGGCCCAGCTGAAGTCAATAGCAAAGCTCCCATGAGAGACAGAGTCCAGACCGTACTGTCAGCTTTTTCCACAAGAACCAGCCTTCTCATGCCTGCTTGTCTGGGGGCCTTTCTGTTGAAAGAGATATTCCTCCCTCATGGAGGAGAAAGGACTGGAAGGCAAGAAAACAAGCCCAGGGTGGAGAGGATCTCAAATGGGGTGTTAAGGCTTTTACAGATGGTCTTTCTTTCTCCTTGAAAGGTGTGTTATAAACCTAGCTGCCAGGTGCAAAGCTCCCCCGGGTATCCTCATCACCCCTAGAATGACAAATCACACCGTAAGAAGCAGCGCTCACATTTCCTCCCGCTGCCTTTTCTCCAGTGAGTACTTCTCAGAGAGAAAATGACCTTAAGCAAGCTCAGGAACTCGCTCTGTTCTGAAAGTCACGCCTGGAGGGGAGGAGCTATCTCACCTCCTGGTGATTAGTCTTTAAAACAAAAAGGAAAAAAAGCACATTTTTTGTTTTTTTACTGTAGCTTTCATGGATAAAGCAGCTCCTGACTGACCTCACTGCCAAGCTGCTGCACCGGCGGCTATCCAATTACTCACTAAACGGCTGCGAATCATTTGGTGTGTTAGAGATGATGTGCAGCCGGCTGCAGACTCCAAGTCAGTACGGAGAAATTAAAGCCTTCGTTGCCATAGTTTTGTTGACTCTCTTTCATCATTGTGTTTCATCACTGCACCCCAAAGATGCAAGTAAAATACGAAATAGCATCTTCTAAGATATTAGTCTCTTCCTGGCTCCAAAATATCCCGAGGGCAGGGGGAGGGGAACCTCAATAGAGCCACAATGGCATCTTCAGGAGAGGAACTATGGAGCTTTGAAAAGCAAAAAAAATGTTGATGCTGTTAGTAACATCCATCTCCTTTAGCGGCAGTTTTGGGTGAACTGAAGACACTGTTTGTCCTACGGTTGAACAATCCTCTAAATTCCTACAGAAGTTAATTGGGAGATTTTCATGCCCAATCCTCACCCTCCGATAGGAATAAATGGCAGTAGCTGTTTCCTTGTTCTTTGTCTGGGCTTTGCAATCGTATGTAAAAGTTTCCACGGTCCATACTTGCAGTAGTTTAAACTTTGGGGCTGCCGGTTTTGTTTGAAGCCACATATTCCCGCTAGCTGTAATCAGATATATACCCGCTATCAAAGGCGGAATATCCCCTCCCTGGCCAGCAGATTGGTTCACTGCAAGAAAACTACAGACACAAGCAAATCTCCCAGACATGTCGGATTTGTAACAGAGCTATGAATTCTCTGAACTGTCAGAAGTAGAACATTAATAACCAGCACCATAAAACAAATCTAAGAACTGCAGAATAACAATAAAGAAAAAAATATTTATAGAGGCAACGCAGGAGACACAATAGTAAAAGATCCTCCCGAGTAACGGGCAGGCTTCCAAACGATGACATAAAACACATCGTCTATTCAAAATCACTAACTTTTCTCTAGCATTCCTTAAAGGTGAATTGCAGCAAATGTATACATTTTAGTGTGTTGTAACTTGTGCGTCTTTTACTACCACGGGAAGTGAATCTCGCAGTATTTATTGGAAATCATTATCTTCCTGCACTTTTTAAAATCTAATTTAAAATTTGTCACAAAGCGGCCGCAGCCTAATACCGGTGACGGAGCGATACTCTCTGAAAGAACTCCACGGGAAGATCTGCCATGACTCGCCAAGAACAGCATCCCCAATGATATCTGCTTATCAGAAACCAGCAGAGCTTCCAAAAGAAAATAATGAAATGTTTGAGTTTGAGAAGGTCTCATGGACAGGGGTCATGACCGATAACAGAAGAGCAGCAGTTAAAAGCAGCAGCATCAAAAAAATCGAGCCTCTGCTGAAGCAAAATACTCTGCCTTATTTCCAGTCCACGTTGGTTAATTAATTCGTTAATTCTTTTTGATAATTTAGTTTGGGACTCTGAGAGCAGATGTAACCACTCGATCTATTACGGTGTTTCCCACCTGCTCTACCCAGGCTGAAGAGGCGAGTGGGTGAAAATCAAACTTCTGCCTATTCTAATCCAAGCATTTTTCGATAGAACGAGCATTTTCTGTTGTTCAAAACCACTCCTGTGGGCCAAACTCTGTCACCACATTAAATAACACATATGTAACGTAACATGGGGAAGCAAGCCCTTGCTGTTAGAACTGTGTCAAACAACCGAGGCTCATAATTGTAACGTATTTATCAGCTCAGGATATGATTGATAAATAAAAAACAGCAATCAAAGAGAGATGTAGTCAAATGCACATGAACTGAGGTGAATATTGGAATTTCACCGGGAGTTCCATGAAGTCCTTCACCTCTTTTCAGGAGCTGTCTGACAAGCGGTATTCTATGATTTGCGTCTTGTGATGTTACCAGATCTGCTTCCTGCAGCCCACGTTGGTTGTGGGTTAGGTTCACCAGGTAACCGGTTAGTACTTCATACAGGCTTACAGAAGAGTGCTGCATTCAGACAGCGCTGTATCTGCAGCGCCTTCGGATCAGGGTTCGGGATTGTGGACCTCCGACCTAACTGCAAATAACGTTAAGGAAAAGCCAAAGCAGTAATGCTATTAAACACAGGGAAACATCAAAAACAGCAACATATGGTACCGAGGGAACTACTAAGTACCCACCAAGAAGTCCTTGGTCTACCTCCACAAATCCTTAATCCAGAGATACCCCCATAAGAGAGCCCCTAAATAACCTTCTAATAACAACCACAACTAAAGAAGGGGCTCCACGGGCTCTAATGCGTTTGAAGACTTCTTCAATGTTTGCTTCTAAAGCAGTAGGACCCAGGGCCAAAACCTACGTGCAAGGTTTAGTCTCTCCAATTCTGTAAGCGCTGATACAAAGCGCAATGAACAAAATCTGGCATCCAGGCAGGCGAGCCTTAACGTGCTCAAATTTAGATGTATGTTCCTATCGCACGTATAAGGATCCCCACCTATGATCTTCTGCAAGGATGTGTAACAGGCAAGCTGGATCTGCTGAGGCTCGTTTAAACGTGTTTAAACACGCTTTAGTCGCGCTTTAAGGAGGTAGACAAGGATTACAGAGGAAATGGAAGATTATTTATCATTTGATTTTTTTATAAACTGTTCCACAAAAACGTCAAACACAGAAAACCCTTCATTTGGTGTTTCCTCGCTGCGCTCCTGGGAGGAATCGAACTCAGCGGGGGCTTCAGCCTGGCACCTTTAGATCTCCCAAGCAGCGGTTCCCTCCGCTACCTCAAAAAAGGAGCGCAGCCAGCTAATGGGGTGAAAAAGCGTCGGCATTTTCCAAACGCCAGGCCACAGGGATGAAGAGATCATAACGAGCTCCCCCAGTTCCTAACGAGAACAGCAAAAGCGCTTCATGCGGTTTATTTCCTTGGGGCTCCAGCAGCTCTTTCCTTCCTTTGGTTTATTTTACGTGACTGCTGCAATTTGGTGAGCGAGTGCCCGGGTGTAAAGGTGAAAGGGTAGCACAGGCCCTCGGTTTGGGCATGGAAAGCGGTGAGGAACAGCAACAGGAGCTGCAGCCTCTGTAACAAATATCAACTCCATTTCACTACAGAAAGACATCGGCTTTCCCTGAATGGTGGGTGATGGCAGAGCCTACGTTTAAGTGTCCCAAGTATTCACTAACAACTGAAAGCTCGCGTACAGGCGTGTTTGGGTGGGGGGGTCGTTTATCATGGGAAGGTTGGAGAGGTTGTACACAAAGGTGTTTTGCAGATGAGTTCAAAGTAGCAAAGCGATTTCGCTGCTGGAACGTTTCTTTTGGTGTAAGTGTCTTAATTTTACCTCAACTTGCTTCTAAAAGAAATAATCTGCTTATTTCAGGCAAAACCTGGGACTTCTTCAAGAAGGATAAAAAGTCATTCCTTAAGCCTACACTTTCTGGTCTAGAAATGATGCAGTCTGAAAGCACTGCCTACTGCTTGGTTTCATGTACAGGTGCCTGGCCCATCCTTCGAGTGATGTAAACTGGCTTCTAGCGAGACTTCCACAGAGAGGCGCAGAGAGACCACGGAGAGGTTTTTGGAAGCAAAGATGGTTGCTGAATTTTCAGCCTGCCAAATTAGGTGGGAAATGATGTTTCCACTATGGCTGCCAGCTTTGTTTCATTCCATTCCTGACAGAAAAACCCCAAAGAGACATGACTGATCTCCACAGCTGGTGGAGCTGCAGGTACTTTCGATATGAGTCACCTGAATGGATGGCTCGAGCACTCCCGGCTGCTTAGTGTGCCATTGGGCAGCTTCTTACCCCAGCAGGTCTTCTGGCGAGCTTGCCTGTGGGCATCTCTGCAGGCTGCTCCTCAGGTGTCCTATCAAATGGGATGGGATAGAGACACCTCGGTCTTCCAGCCCCTCTGTAGACCCCTGCCCTAGAAGGGAAGCAGACTCAGCCAACTGAAGGAAAGCAGTGTCCTGGTTTGGGCTGAAGTAGTTAATTTTCTTCCTAGCAGCTGGTTCAGTGCTGTGGTTTGGATTTAGCATGAGAAGAATGCTGGCAACACACTGGTGGTTTAGCTGTAGCTAAGGAGTGTTTATCCCAAGTCAAGGATTTTTCAGCTTCTCATGCCCTGCTAGTGAGGAGGGCACAAGAAGCTGGGAGGGGACACCACCAGGACAGCTGACCCGAACTAGCCCAAAGTATGTGCCACGCCATACAAAGGAACATTCCACAGCACACAGAGGAATATGCCATACTATAGGACGTCATGCCCAGTATATAAACTGGGGTGAGTTGGCCAGGAGGGGCAGATCGCAGCTTGGAGACTACCTGGGCATTGGTCAGCAGGTGATGAGCAGTTGCATTGTGCATCACTTGTCTATCTTGGGTTTTATTTCACCCTCTTTTTGGCATTTTCCTTTTCATTATTATTATTATTGCTTATTTTTATCTCAATTATTAAACTGTTCTTATCTCAGCCCAGGAGTTTTACTCATTTTCTATTCTCCTCCCCATCCCACCATCGGGCTGCAGAAGCGAGTGCCCACGTGGTGCTTAGTTGCTGGCTGGGATTAAACCACAACAAGCAGCAAAACTATTCGTTGTCTTGCTTTAATGAGAGAACCCTGAAAACTGGCCAGCTTGAGCCTAATAGTGCTGCTGTTTAGTCTTCTGCAGCTCTTCGATAACAGCTCCCGATGGGAAATGAGAGGTGGCAAACCAGTTCTCTGCCTAGGGTTGCTTTCTGAATTCCCCAGGGCAGGGCTGTGGGTCTATTTGCATCGTATTTCTGTTGGGCTGTGGAAAGAATGGAGCTTGTTTGGGTCTAGGGGTCTGCCAAATGCTGAAGACGAGAATCAGACCCCCAAAACAGTGCTGGAAAAACCATAAATATCAGGTACTAACTAGAACCTCAGCCTGAGCAGCAGAAGAATAGAGCAAAAATAGTTACCAAATCCTCTTATATTTTTGTCCCCTGTCCCGCCAAAACATGAAGAATCCATCTCAAAGGTCACCTGCCATGGAAATCAGGTGGTGGACCTCTGAGAGTTGGCTTGGGATGCTACCAGGGCCACGGTGATCACTAATTATCTCCGTTTGAAGCTTACGAGAGTAAGACTGCCCTGACACAAGCACGATGACACTCAGCAGGTAACCTTTCTCAGAGCTTGGCTCTCAAATAGTTTTCACCATGTTTTCCAACATTTTGATTCAATTTTAGCTTTGGTCTTAGTCACCTTAATATGTGCATAAAAATTGCCGTTGACTCCAAGGAGTTTTACTGAAGTGCACAACATTTCTAACCAAGTTATGAAATTTGTTCACACGGTGTTATCCTCTTGTTTGGGTCGTTATTCTACAGCAAGATTAATCCAAGCTTTAAAATCAATTTCTAACACACCATAGTCTCTAGTGTCCAATCTATAGGTTTTGTAGCTCTACACGGGTCTTTCTAACACGAAAAACCTTCTCACAGAGAGCTACGGTTTTAGTCTGGGTTGGTGTTACTAGAAGCACAATAAAATGGGGTAACAGATTACTTGTCTACCGAAATCAATTTCACAACTAAGCTAAAAATAATCGCATTCCACGGCATTAAAGCTGTGCCATGAACTGGCGTTTATGACAGTCAGCTGTAAATACCATAATAGATTCTTTTTGTGAGCTCAGCAGCCTAAATAGCCTCGAAATAAAAGCAGAAGGTACTGCAGTTTACTCGCTCGTAATTGTGTTTAACTCACTTGCAGTCTGGTGCCTAATTAAATAACCCAAGAAATATCCCAAGAAATAGCATTGTTTCCCTGTTCTGCTTGAAAAGGATGAACATACACAGGGATATATATTGGTACACATGAAGGACTGATTTCTACAGAAACTCCTCGCAGAGACCGTTACAGAACCTGACAGAGTAGCCATGTGTAAAGTGGGGAATTTGATGTTACTTATGTGTCCTTCAGAACACTGGCTAAACGTATTAAACTGGACTTCAGCATCCCCCTTAATAGTATTCCTGTTGCTAGGAAACAGTTATCAGGACCCCATAAGCCTTGTCTTTGGGGCTGCTTTCACACTTCGCTCAGAGCCCCTGCTCTGACATCCTTGAAATTGCGTTTCCATTTTTCATTGTCTTTCCTGCTATTTTTCTCCAAGTGTTTTTGCTTAGGAACGCCAATTTTTGCAAATGAGCAGATAGAGACCACGTAACGTGAAATGGAGCTTTCCTTCAAAACATACACACCAAAGGTATTCCTGGGACAGCTTTTCGCCCTCACCATTCATCCTGGGCCACGTGCTGCTGTGGGTGGGACTACTCGTGGAAGGTTGCCACGTTCTAAGTATTCACCAAAACCTCTGTATTTCTGTGTGAAATACGATGTTTTCTTTCCCCATCGCTGGTGAGGTATTTATTGCACTCACCTACTGCAAGATTATGCTTAATTGAAAGCCTTGTTGGTTTATTCGATGCTGATTTGGATTATTTCACTCTGCATATGAGATTTACCATGGATTTACCAGGAAGAAAGGGCACCAGGTCCTCCTGCTTATCAAGCTTATAAATAGATTGCCGTTTATCTTTCAAAAATCCCAGCAAAGCCAAAATGATAATTACAGCCATATAATTATTAAAACATGTTCCTAGCCGAGCTTGTTATCGCCTCTCAAGAATCGATGAAGGAATAGATGCAGTGGATTTGATGACAGGGATGTTTTAGTGGATCTTCTTTTACAAAGCACAAGTGAGGAGGTGGTGAAAAGGTCACAGAAGGTGGCAAAAAGGGTGAATTCGGCATTCTGCTACAGAAGACACTCTTTAGTAGCCTCCAAGGATGTTTCTAAAAAGCTAGTCTGAGATATAAAAAAGCCCAAAGCTTCTAGACTTACCCTATTTAACCTTTTACATACCCCTGATTCAACACAATCTCCAGATAGACATTGCCAGGACACTTCTCCCTCGGCGTATCAAACGTCTGACCTTGCAGTTGCTGTAAGTCAATCACGGCGACTACCGTGTTATAAATAAAGGTAACTTGCTCATCAAATGCCACAGAGCTACCAGTACTATGCAGCCTGATCCCACACAGGCCAGACCACCACTGAGCTAAGACTTTATTTATACTAGTGACGGCCTCAGCTCCCTTTTATTCATAGTGGGATAAATCAGGATTCACTCAAATTAAATCATGGGTTTGGACAGAAAATCGAGTGTGAGTGGAGAGCCAAAGGACAAATTCCTGTATGCAGCAATCCTTCGGACTTCAGTGCTACCCCTGAAACCTTGCTCAGAGGACAATTTGTCCCCCCAGCCACCCGAAACAACTGGGAACTATGGAAACTGTACCTGAAAATAATTCCTGAATAATTTTCATTCCTCACCCTGCCCTCTTATGGAGTTGGGTTGCTTTAGCCAGGGTGTAAGTTCTTCCTGCTGCTTCTTGCATACAGCAGGCATCGCAAAGGCTCTCACGTAGCCCTGTCACTTTGCTTCTCCAAAGGAAATTTCAGCTGCAAAAGAGGAAGAAAAATATTGGAGCTGGAGACAAGTTGCTGCAGAATCATCTCATTGTCCTGAAAGGAGGGTTCTGATTTTCCCTTTTCTGATTATTAGCCTCAGATTAACCTTTAATGAAATGCTTGATTTATATCACTACTAAATGATGTAAAATCTGTGTTGTTGCCAATGCAGCTCACTCAGAATGCAGGATGCGAACCGATGTACATACACTGTAGATCACGGTGAGCCCGGAAAAGAGACAACACTGGAAAACAAATCCATCCTACTAGCGCAGTCTTGTCATGCAAATCCCGGTGTTGGCGATAACGACCCCTCGGTGAATTCAGAAATTGCCCAGTGAATCACTAGCATCATCTCTGGGCATTGTCCTTGGATTTTACATCCAAACCGAAGCACTCACTGAAAGCTCCGATTTCAGAAAAACAAATTGTTCCCATGTTAAGGCTGCCTTTGGGTGAGGTGGGTAATAGGACAATATATTTATAGGCCAAATCAAATGCGGCTTTAGCCAAACCCTTGTTTTACTGTGGAGGAGCTGGTCGCCACTTCATCACCTGAATTTGCTTGGCTGTCATTCATTGAAATATATGTACCAGTCACTCCGGGCCCCGTGACAAGGCTAAATAGTGCCACAGTAAAGAAGTATAAGAGACACACTCCAGCTGTCCCCTGCAACTCCTCCGACCTAAATATATCTCTTCAGTGGCTTGGCTGCCTCGGTTTCCAGGAAGACTAGCAAAGGTTTGGCTTTCCATATGGCTAGCAAACCGAGTGGGCAATAAATAACGCAGGGTTGCTGGGAGGGAAGGTTTGTTCTCACGACACGGAGTACAGGACCTTAGAGGTGGCTTTGCCGTCCCTGTGTGTTGTGTCAAAAAGAATTTTTAAAGAGCATGATAATCTGGAATATGGTTCTCTTCTTGTTTGCTTTATCGGTAAAACGCTCATTTTTCAACATACCTACAAAAACTTGGCAGCAGTTCGGTTTTGCTGTGCTAAGAACAGTGTCTATCAGGCTGGTGGGGAAGGTCTCCTTACACTCCCCATCTCCATCTGCTGCCTAATAAGCAGCATTTATAGCTCTTGTGGTTGGGAGATGTCTCGCTGTCGTGGGTTTGTGCAGGATGTACCGGCCCAAGGATAAAACTCTTAGTCTGAAGTTCTAGAAATAACAGCAATTTTCAAGTTTTCTCAACTGCGTTGACAAAGTGGTATTTACGGCAGTGACAGACACCATCATACAAAGGGTCAAGGCACAACTGCTCCAGCCTGCTCCTGCCTTCCTCTTCGCTTTGTGCAAGGGCCTGACTCTGTGGAGAGGAGAGGAGAGGAGAGGAGAGGAGAGGAGAGGAGAGGAGAGGAGAGGAGAGGAGAGGAGAGGAGAGGAGAGGAGAGGAGAGGAGAGGAGAGGAGAGGAGAGGAGAGGAGAGGAGAGGAGAGGAGAGGAGAGGAGAGGAGAGGAGAGGAGAGGAGAGGAGAGGAGAGGAGAGGAGAGGAGAGGAGAGGAGAGGAGAGGAGAGGAGGAGAGGAGAGGAGAGGAGAGGAGAGGAGAGGAGAGGAGAGGAGAGGAGAGGCAGAAAACAGAAAGTCAAAACTCTACCTTTCCCTGCTCCAGAAGACTGGGATTAAGCCACAGAGAAAGAAAGCAAGCTGGACGAAGGATGTTGGTCAGACACGAGAGCTCTGGAATTGATTTGATTCTCTAGGGCAGGTCAGGAATTTTGAGATACCTTTGGGATCTCATCGCCTTCATGGTGATGGGAGTCTTAGGGCTGATGGCACTGAGACCTCTGGCTTGAAGGACCCCTCTAGGCAGAAGAGCTCAGAGGCAGCACAGATTTGGGCCATTTTTGTAGTCTTTATGGACTAACACTGGGGAGCTTGGCATGACTTGCATGTATTGCAACCCCACCTCCCACTCAGATTTTGCCACTGCGAAGTTCCCCCCCGCTGCATTGCCTTCTCACTTTGCAGAGAGCCTGGAGCGGAGCTGGCTCTGCTCCTCGGCCAAGCCCAAAGGCGTCTGCGCGTCGCTGGCAGAATGGCAGGGCCAAGGGGGTGCTGCCTGCGGATTCGCACCTCCCATCACTTTTGCTTGCTGATTTTTGGGACGTGCTGTCCCGAGAAGCACAGCGGCTGCCAGGCAGTCTGCCACAAATCCTCTCTCAAGAAAATACAGGTGGAAAGCGGCAATTAATTCTGCTCAGCGGAGCACTCGTTTGGGCAGCATGGCTGCTGGGATGCTCTCCGGAGAGAAGGGCACATTTCACGCTGTCCCTCAAGACCAGAAAAGACCCAAGTGGTCTGTGATAGTCCCAAAAAAGGTCTGTTGGAGTATTTGCCTGGAAGAGATGTTCTTCTTTCTGACGCCCTTCCGCTATAGAGCGTTCCGGATAACAAGGAGGAGCTCACCCAGCTGTGGAAGCAGAGGTGGCCTCTGGACTCCTGTGAGCTGCTTCTGCCCAAAGGAACTTGTTTAGTGAGGCAGCTTCCCCAGCCTGGAACACATTCCTTCGAACTTTCACACTTCGTGGGCCAGTAATTAAAGATATTAAAGGGAGAGGTTGAGGGAGGGCACAATCGCTCCTTTTTGCTTGCTTGTTTGTTTGTTGGGAGTTCAGCCACTGCAAGTGTGATTCCTCTGATGTGTAAAGACACCAGACTATAAAATCTCCTATTGCTTTTGTCTCCTGGCTTTCTCGGTTGCAGAGCACATTACTCAGCGGGAGAAAAGGAAGCCACGGCTTTCATTTGGCATCCAGCTACTGGCACTTACGCTTATGAAATCAGCCTTTAGGACAGACTGTTGCATTTTAACCATTCTCCCGATTGCTCAATTACCAATCTGTTGTTTCATCCAAATTTTAAGGGGGCTTGACCAGTCCTGTTTTCACCACAGATTCAAAGCTCATTAACTCTTTGGCATCCTCATAAACTCCGTCTCAGAACCGAGTGTTTTCTTGCAGGATAGCCGTGTTTTCGTTCTTGGAGGCCCTTTGTCTGGGGTTATTACTTTGGCTGTCTTAATAAGGAAGAGCCATCTGGAGGCACGGTTGACCGAGTTTGCACCTGCATCTACATCTGCACTGTCTGGCCACGTCAGGTGGATGTTCGCTTGAAAGATCCATCTCAGTGTGAGAAAAAGGAAAAGAGAAGGGAGGGAGGGTGGAGAACCCTTATTCCTGCCTCCCTGCAACAGCAGGTGCACCAGATGGTCACAGGGTAATTAGGGTGAAGAAACAGTGTCAAGACTTCGCGTGGTGTGGTCTGTAAATGATCATCAAATCAAAATCTTTATCAAAGACGGAGTTTTCTCTCTCTCCTCACCGGCAAATCGATACACGTTTGAAAGAGCACGTGTGATCCGCTTCCTTACGTGCAGGCACCTGGAATGCAGACAGAGAAACCTGGTCAAGGGACCGCTCTTGTTAAGCAGCCATCTGTCCTAACAGACTGTCCCAAAGCACTCCCAGCCTGCCGAGTAGTTACGCTTCACATTGTTTGAAGACCACCTTTCCTCAAAAATATTTTTTCCAGCTCCTCAAGTGATCACCTAGAAGAAGTTTTGCCAGACAAAACTTCCTGGTAGAATTATGTTTTGGCAGCAGAACATCACCTTGTGCTGGTTTAATCTACAGACCTAATTATTTCTAAAGCTTTTCATAGTTTTCCCCCTTTTCTGAGCTTTTCATGCATTAGCTCCTTCAGTCACAGGTGGATACTGGTCCTGCTTGAGCCTGCTGGACAGGTCTCCTGGGTTAGGATTAACATATCGGGTGTCTATCAGCACGTATAATGTCCCATCCCAGTGCCTCAGCCCAGGGTGCCTCAGCAGAGGACCACTGCATCCCTGTGTGGTCCACTGTGTTGGAAAGGTCTGCTGTCAGCTTGCCCTTCTCTGCACCTATCCCCCCTCTAACTCATGCGAAATAACCTCACCACCAGCATGCTCTGCTGTTTTTCACAGCTTTGACCCTCATTTCAAATCCCACATCATGCACAGGGAGCTCCGCACCATCCTAGCACGCATGGGAGCAACATCAATGGAGACGACAACTGTTGGCGAGCAGCTTAAGAACAGCCGTGAGGCTGTAAATACTTTTACAGGGGTATTTCTGTGCGTGTTCTGAAACACGTCTCTTTGTCACACGCCACGTTTCATCAATAACTACAGCAAAGCAACACCCCATGACAAAGGGGAAGCCTCCACCCCAGCTTTCAGCCGGCTCCTCAGATAATCGCCGAGTAGCAGGGGAGTGGCCGTACGAGGATTAGATTCTCCAGGATAAATTCTGTAGAAAAACTTAGACGCAGGAAGAAGTTTTAACAACGTGCATAACAACAGCCGAGGATTTGAATTGAAGAAAGGCAGGCTGTGGTCCTGCGGGTATTTCCTACAAATGGAATCAGTTTTGATTTGACTGTCAGCGTGTTTGGGTTTTTTTTTTTCCAAATGATATTCTGCTACGGTGAGCTTAGAGCTTAAAAATGAGAGAAGGTTTACCTTTCCAGGTCTGTGGCTTTTTTTTTTTCCTTGGAAAGCTGAAATTTGTTGCTAAAGGAAATTACAGCTGAATTAAAGAGATACAGAGTCCCTGTGGCAAACACATGCCGCACGCAGGAGAATAAACCTCACATGGGCTTCAGCGCAGGGGACTGCAGTGGGCTGCTGTAGTGTAGGGGCTTGTGATCTGGAAGGACAGTGCGAAGCACATGATGCTGAACCCAAGAAAGTCCTCCAGAACCTAGGGTTGCATTTGCGGCATTTAGGTACATAAACTGAAACTATGATTTTTATTTATTTTTTGGGGTTTTTTGGGTTTTTTTTTTTAGTGTTTATTAAACGCACAGAGAAGCTAGCCAGCAGTATATAACTTCCTGGGCTTTTTGTTGGCCAGAAACTTTGTCCCAAAGAATCACAGAATCACAGACTGCTGGCAGGTGGAACCCTCTGGGGATCACCCAGTCCAACCCCCTGCTAGAGCAGGGTCCCCAGAGCAGGTGCCTGGGATGGTGCCCAGGTGGGTTTGGGATCTCTCCAGAGCAGGAGACTCCACCACCTCTCTGGGCAGCCTGGGCCAGAGCTCCTCACCCACACAGCAAAGAAGTTTCTCCTCCTGTTCGGGTGGAAATTTCCATGTTCCAGTTTGTGCCCGTTGCCCCTTGTCCTGTCACTGGGCACCACTGGGCAGAGTCTGGCCCCTCCTCCTGACCCCCCTTTAGCTCTTGATCCCATTGAGGAGGTCCCCTCTCAGGCTGCTCTCCTCCAGCTGAACAGCCCCAGGGCTCCCAGCCTTTCCTTGTCAGAGAGCACCTCCCTCAACCTGCTGGCCACACTTGTCTTCATGCACCCCAGGAGACTATTGGCCTTCTTGGCCCATTGCTGGCTCATGGGTAACTTGTCTGCCCAGCTCTTACTCATTTTCTGCTGAGATCCAAAATCTAATCAGAGTCAGTCTAATTCCTCTGAGAGACCGGTACATCTCTGGGGCTGGGCAGAAATCAGAAGTGCTCTTGGTCTCCTATGAAAAGCTGCTCTCCATCTCCTCTCCTCTCCCTCTCCTCTGTCCCCAGGCTCATCAGGCCTCAGAGACTGATTCTTGAGCATGTGCTATTGCAGAAAAGGTGCCTGGTGAGAACACCTCCTTGTGTCTTCTCAGGAAGAAAACACAGTTTCTCACCTGAGGTACCAGGCTCTGGTCCCTACCACACAGAGGCACCTTTGTTCCCTTGGAAGGTTTGGCACATAGCCTGAAGTTGGGTCTTTCTTGCCAACTCGCTGAAAGCAGGGACCTGCTCAGGGTGTTCTGCGCCAGATGGATTTTAGGCTCAGCTCAGCGCCCAGGGTATTTTCTGTTTTGGGCAGAGCAGTGCCTAATTGCTTCTAATCCTTGGTTTAATATAGAGTCAGCAGTTCAACGCTTTTAATTTCTGCGCTCTGATCAAACCAACATAATTACCTACCCCTGTAATGACGGTGGTCAGCAGCGTCTCAGGGCATTCCTGGTTAGTCACGGCAATACTTTTCTCCGCCACTCCAGTAAAAAGGAGTCAAATTTCCCCACTGCTATTGCTAAATTCACTGTCACAAATCAAACCAAAACAAACAAAGCAGCTCTTGTGTATCCGCACCGACCCAAACTGTTTCCAGAGCAGATAAGGTATTCTGGATCGCTTTGCCAAACATGTGGAGCTTGCATCATCAAACATGTCTTCACCGAGATGTGAAAAAAGCAATCTGTAACAGATCTTAATCTTCATTTTCCTGTAAGAGGCAGTTTAGGAGCTTTCTGCAGCTTTACCTTGCATTTTTGCCTTTGTTTCTGTAATATCTTCATCGGCACCTGAAAATACAGTTTATTTCCCTACTGCTTTTGATTACCCCTGGTTGGTAAACAATGGAGATTAATTGTTTTCTGATGCAGCAGAGGCAAACGTGATTCTTATTCACAAGTAACCTTGGCCGTGTCAGGGGGGCACGCACAGCCCTGGGAACAATGTTCTCAGCCAGCTGCGCTCATGAAGCCACAAAGAAACCTCGCCTCGCTTAGGTACGTAAAACCACGGCAGAGAACTAAGAGACGGTCCAAGACTCACATTCAAATTAACTGGTAATTAAGTCAAAATGTATCTTTGAACTTATTTCCCTGGTTTTATAAAGCTCTTAAATAAAAATGTGAGGATCTGCTTGTTTTTCTGTCGTATAACCTTGGCTTTCAGATCGTGCTAAAAGACCTGTGGCTGGAACATTAAGGCAGTGATGGGACTGTTCTTGGAGCAGGTCCGCATGGAAAAGAAGAACAGAAAGCAGCCCTCTCCCGTCACAGCCCGGATCCCAGCCCAGTTCACAGAACCACAGAACCGTTTTGGTCGAAAAAGACCTTTAAGCCCATTGAGTCCCCCCATTCCCCCAGCACTGCCAGGTCACCACTAACCCCCCTGTCCCTCAGCACCACCTCGACACCAGGTCTGGGAAACCCCTCCAGGGATGGGGACTCCACCACTGCCCTGGGCAGCCTGGGACAGGACTGGACAACCCTTTCTACAAATAAATTTTTCTGAATATCCAACCTAAATGTCCCCTAGTTTTAGAAATTCTCTTGCCTCCACTTCAGGTCAGTAGCAGGGCTCTGGAGAGCAACGTGTGGACATACAAACCTACCTCAGGCATCATGCTGTATCCCTTCGCAAAATACACACATGCCCCTAGGGATGAGTTGGAAAAGGGGGCACATAAATCTTCAGGTAGACAATTTTTACCACAGAAGTATTTAAGGAATCAGAGTGATTTAACTGCTTAGAAAATGAAGGAAATGGATATATTGCACTGGTAGGTGATGGAATAAAAAAAAAAAAGTTATCTTTCTGCAGATGTTATCTGTTATCTCTTTGCAAATGGCAAGAGAAAATAAAGAGCGAAATTATACCATTAATCTATTCATTTTGTGGTAATGGTTCTTCAAATCAAATTATTCTGTAATGACCTATTCAGTGTTTTGCATTATCTTTGAAACAAATCGTCTATTATTTTGGTACTTTTCTGGCCCCTAAAAATGTGTCTCAGCTCTTTGAACATTCATGTAGGAAAGTCACATTTCTTTCCACTTCACAAACCGGAAACGGAGGTACCGTGATCCTAAACGTCTTAGTCACTGGTGGGAGTGGTCCCAGAGCCTAACAAGAAGACCAAGACTGAACAAGAATGAGGCCAGGACTGTGGCTGAAGCTAGATCATCTCATACCAAGGTTGGACCATCCTTCCTTATTGCAGCAGGAGTTTTGGCCAAGCAAGAACTATAAAACCAGTTTTCTGGATGTTAACAATTTTAATAAAAACCTTTACTCGAGTTGTCTTGATCTTGGCTGGGATAGAGTTCATTTCCTCCCCGTAGCTGGTTCAGTGCCGTGGTTTGGATTTAGGGTGAGGATAATGTTGATAACACACCGATGGTTTGGCTGCTGCTGAGGAGCGTTTCTACCAAGTCAAGGACCTTTCAGCTTCTCGTACCGCCCTGCCAGCGAGGAGGCTGGGGAGCGGGGGACACAGCTGGGAGGGGACACAGCTGGGACGGCTGACCCCAATGGGCCAAAGGTGCGTTCTGGACCATATGATGTCATGCCCAGTATATAAACTGGGGGTAGCTGGCCAGGGGATGTCTTGCCAAAATATTGAGCTTGTTTTGACCAAAAAGCCAACTGTGCTCAGTAAAACTCTGTGCTGAAACCACTGCCACTAGGACGAGGCCCTATGTGGCAGTTACACCATTTGAATTAAGAGACTCAGTAGAATATTTTTTGCAGCGTTTCTAATTAAAATAATAATTATGTCGTGTCTATTAACATGGAATACCAAATGTAAGCCTCAGGGTCAAATGGCTGAGAAAACTGAAACTCTCTGCTCCCTTGTAGAAAAAAAAGGAGATGAGACAGTTCTGGGCAGCTTCATTTACATAAATTACAAATATTTATTGCTTCCATCCACTGAGTTCTGCTCTTCAGCTGGAATCTTTCTGCAGAAATGACAAAAAATTATTGCTCATGCACCCCAGAAGTGGTCAGTCGCTCTCACCAACTGGTAGTCAGTGATGTTACGATTGACGGTGCAGTAGGAAGAGGTCCGTTAGAGGGTGCGTGGTCTTTTTATGAGCATGGATAGTGTTCATAGGTCTGCTGCTCTTGAGCACGGCAGCTAAAGCTCATACAGCCTGGTTACCTTTGGGGCTGAGGAGAACACATGGTCAAGAGAGTCGGGAGGCCTCTTTGGGAAAAAAACACCAAACCAGCAGAAGGAGATTTGAAATCACAGAACTGAGCCCAATTAGCTGCACATCAGAGGAGATGCTGGTGATTTTCCTTGAACTGAAGCTGTATGGTGGAGGATCAATCAATCAATTTATAAGCACCTCGAGGGTAATAATAGTCTAGTGAATGCGAATTTGTCAAGGACAAATTGTATCAAGCTGATCTAATTTCTTTCTTTGACAGGATAAGTGAATAAGGGGGAAGCAGTAGATGTGATATATCTTGACTTCAGTAAGGCTCTTGAGTCTCCTACACAGCATTCTCCTAAGCAAATTAAGGCATATGATTAAATCACGGCAGAGAAGGGTTTCTCACAGCTGGCCGAGAAAACAAAATCCAAGAGAAACTATCGACAGTTTGTTGTCCAACTGGGAGGACGTTTAAAATGGGGTGTTTCTGAGCCCAGTTCTGTTCAATCGTTTGCTGGTCAATGATCTGGATGATGAAATGATGAGGATGCTTTTAAATTCGGAAGGGGTTTCAGAACCTGGAACGCCGTTCCAAAATCAGCTGGTGGAGATGTGATAAAGGCACATGTGATTGCTGTAGAAGTGCTTTGCTTACGTGAAATGGGGAAAAACCAGTCAGGAAGCAGCGTAAGGCAGCAAAGGGGATGGAAGTTAGGGGGACACACACAGTGGCAACAGTGTGACACTACGCTAAAAAGGATTCTTCTTACTCTCGGATGTATTGATTTTCCTTTCTAAAGAGCAAGCAGCTTGAGGTGACCCTTCTCGAGTGAGGGAGTTGGACAAGATGACCTGGAGAGGTCCTGCCCAACCTCAACCCTTCTGTGCTTCTGTATCAATCTCACTATTCTTGAGCCCAGCGATACCTCGGTTAGAGTCCACTTTCCGGCCTCAGGCTCTGGGAAAGACATAAACAAATACTAAAAGGGCAAAAGGAAGGTAAGATAAATGACAGGGGCTTGAAAAACTTGTTATCTCAAATAGGCCGAAAGCGAAGTAGTTCACCTCTGTGTCATTGCTCTGGGCAGCAAACGTCCCACAACTTTTTTGTGTCATTAAAGCACACAGCTAACATTTGAAAACTTGGAGTTCAACGGACTTGCGATCCATGTTTGTTATTGTGTCTAAACACACCGTTTTCTATTTGGAAGTGCAGATGTTCTTTATGACTTTTTGAAGCTCCTCATGTTTACCAAGTTCTCTTGTTTGCCTTTTTGGTGGTTTGTTTTTCACGTGTTTAGAACCCTCCCCAGACAGATGAAACTCTGCTCTTGATGTTGGCAACTCTGATTTACAAAGGAGAATAACTTCAGCGCTGTCTATTTAGGGCTTTGTAAATTTTCCAGTACTATACCCCTTTCTTCTGCATCTCTGTTCTACTGATTGGAGCAACACAGGTGAACTATGAGTAATGTTAGTCAAGAAAATGCTGTGGCTTTGTAGAGTAAGTATTCATGAAGAAAAAGCCTTGAAATATTTCCAGAACGGGAGGCAGAGAATTTGTTGTTCCTGCTGGAACCCAGAATAACTACTGCTTTGTGTCATCATTTTATAATCCTTGTCTGTCAATAAACATAACTGTAGCTAGCAATAAAAATGATACAGGCTCAGCCGGGCAATGCTACCCTGGTAAAACAAATTTATGAGCCAGTTAATATTTTTAATCCTGTTACAGAGATGACCTCAGAACCCAGACTATTTATCTAAGCCTCTATCCCCTAAAGGAGCACATGCGGGTGTCAGATAAGGGAAACCTGCTTTTGAATCATGCTGATCTTGGGCTGAGGTTGGGCAGCAAGAGGGAGAAAAGGTGGGACCGGAGACATCTGTCTGCAAAAACAAACAAGCCCCAACAGCGTCTGTCTCCTGCCTAGTACAGAGTTGGCCAAGCGCTCCTGCAGACTCAAACGAAGCCGTTAGTCTGGTACCATAAAGTTCAGTACATTGTATTTTTCCCTTCTCCACATCAGTTACATGCCAGCGATTATTCCAGTTCCACCATTGATCCAAGATGACTTATCACAACAGGGAGTCGTTCTGTTTATGCTGCTTCAGAAATCTCGGGGACGTTATTTGATCTGCTGCATCCATTAGACACACAGAATACATTTCCTTCTCTATTGTTTCATCTTATTAGCAAGAAGTGGCACTGACACTGCCTGCTAATTGCTATCCAACGAGTGCTTTGCGCCTTGTTAATTTTGACTGAGACACCTCTCCTGCACAGCACAGTGTAGGTACCACTAATAGGGGAAAGACAGGTAGTTAATTGGTATCTTGAGTGTTACACAGACAAATAAAAAATCGACTGATAATCTGTTTTTCTCTGATGGAGGGGTCAGCCCTTGCCACCAGCTTCTTCACTGTCCTTTCTCTCTGTGCTGTAATGTGTAATGTCTTATCCTTGCAAAGGATGCTGAGATCCGTAATGGCTACCAGAAGAACACACACAAGCTGCTGCCCACAACTCACAACGAATTAATACAAAGGAATGCTCACTTTTTCAACCTCGGTCAGGTGTTCTCCTGAAGGTGAAAGCCAGGGAGGTCCTAGGTCAGAGTGTATTTTTGCACTCATTGTCTGAGTCTCCTGGGAAGTCTGCAAGATATTGAGGCAAGACACATGGTCTGAACAAGCCAGTTATGGGCTCCCACAAATAAAGTGACAGTGGCTATAAAGATACGTATTGTTCTTGTTTGGGGAAGCCAGACAAGTCAGCCTGACAACAGAGGTTCTGTAGTCTGTCATATCAGGGAGGAATTTTTGATGGCTCCAGACAGCGACCCTTTGAGTCCGCAAAGAAAATAACTGAAAGCGCACGGAAAAGTTTTCCCTCACCCAAACTGCTTGCAAATTCTATTTGTTCTTGGACTTAGACCCAAATGCAAACCTTCTGCACTGCCTCATCAAAAATACAGGTTGATATCTCAGTTCTTATGTCTTATGTATACCAATGTCCTCTGCTGCACACCCAGAGATACAGCTCAGGCAAAGCAAGTGATGGAGCGTGAGCTAAGTGTTGAGATAGGAGCACAGGGACAGCACTCAAATGTCCTGAAACAGGAGACAATGGAAACTTTCTCATCATGAGAAAATATATTTACATACCTTGTAGAAGAGGTGGGTTGAATGTAAGTTATCTTTCTGCAAGCTGGTGGTTTGTGGAGAACTGGTGTCCTGCAGCCCCCGCTGAAGGCAGAGAGTCAGTATGCGGCATCTCTGAAGTAAGGACAAGACTCTTAGATACACATGCCTGCGTACAGGACAAATTTGGTAACGCTGTGGAATGCTAAGCATCGTATTCAATGTCTGTCTGTTTACTTGCGAGAAAATGTTCTGGTTTTGCTGTTCATTTTATTCAAATTTCTGTATCTGAAGAACCGCCTTCAGGCAAATAATCAGCTAAGTGCAGCAGCTGAAAACAATCCCTCGCCAGACTATAGCACCAATTAATTTCTTAGACATGGGAATGGCTCTCTGGGTAACAATCAGAAGCAGCCAGACAAGAAAAATCAAGAGGTGGCAACAAAAAGTCCCACTAAACTTGGTACAGCCTAGTGACGGCCACACTCGGGATTTATCTTCCTACAGAACCGCAAGAAGGCGACGCGTGGTCTTAATCCTGAGCGGCGATATGGGCGAGGACAGCTCGGTGCAGAACCCTCGCACTCTTCATTCTGCCTAACGTGCTCGCAGAGCTCCCACTTCTCACCCTCTGCCTGAACCTACAGACCTTATCAATTTAAAAATCACACCTCCATGGGGAAATATTTTACCCGTATTGTTATAATGACACCTATGATTTAAGAGAGGGAAAAGAAACCCATCAAATTTTCTCCCTTCTCTCCCCATTTGTTTTGTGTGTGTGTGTGTGTGTTTGGAAGCACGTTGTCTGCTTCTCTGTTTGCTCAGCCTAGACAGTGTTATCCTGGGGGCAGGGAGCCAAGGGGGGCTTGGGGAAGGAGGGAGAGCAAAGCACCACATAGCAACAAGAGGAGGAATTAAAAAAGAAAGAGGATAATATGATTTTCAGACCTGAAAAGAATTAGCGCAGGTGTTTGTGGATGCATCCAGGGGAGGATAAGGAAAGTGTTTTAATTGACTGGGTTTCCAGCTAACAGCTCCTCCTGGGGAAAGGAAGAGCTGTGTCAATATTCTCCCCGCAGGGAAGGCAGAGTGGGCAGGGGAGGAAAACCAGGTGAGAACCCTCCTTCCTGCTGAGAACCCTGGGACGTGCATGTGTTACACCCACCCTGGGAAAAACAACGGATGTTCTTCTCTCACAAGTGTGTTTGTGAAAGGGCAAACGCTCCCCCAGTCAGTCGCTTTCCCCTCCGCGTCTCAGAGTGGTGGTGGAGTTTGACAATTACAGCGATTGCACATGCTTAAGGAATTGCTAACGCACCCCCCTGATTTCCTCCTTCCTTGCTTTGCACCGGGTGGGCAGGTTTCATTTGCCACATTCAATATCACTCCTTGTTTTCGCCTTTCAAACCCAACAGTGAGGCAGGAAGGAAAAATGAAGACGTCAATAGGATAAAGAATACTTCATTAGCTTTGATTTATTATTTTTTTCCCTTCCCTTGCAGAGAAAACTGTAGGTTTAATTTGAGGAGAGCCCAACTGGTAAACTGCTCCCGAGCATGAATTCAGCTGGAGAAAAATGCAACTGCACAAGAGTAGTTTTGATAAGCTTCCTTCAAGCCCTTCTGCGCCAGCTCTTTCCTTCCCCCTCCCACACGATGTCTGTCACGTTGGCGCTCGCAAGAGCGACTCCCCTCAGAGGCCACCTTGAAACTCATTTCACAAAATACCACTTCCAAAACATGTTTTCAAAAGTTTATTTATGATTAGAGAGGGGAGCTGGAAATTTAACCTTTGATCGAGACTACAGAACAGTTTACCGGTTCACCCTGAACTGCCACTTCCACCGAACTGACTAAAAGAGACAGAGGACGTGAGAAGCAAAGACCCATTTTCTGAAAATGCTGATTTTGCCCGTGTCTCACAGACAGGTTGGAACTATTCTACATCAAGCTGCTTTAAAAAATAGTATTTGTATTATTGCAATATTTCTTCTTGGAAAAAAGATAATTTAACAAGGGATTTATAAGGGATGGAGGCAGCGCTGATTCCACATATCTGCTTAGTCCTTGATACGCTGCAGGGGTTTTCTGCTCACCACGCAACCAGAGGTGACCAATCCTACAGTCTGCTATCGATCCCCTCTCCTTTTGCAAAAATACCTGGGTTTGGGTAAGTGTTTTCAAAACTTGGATGCTGAGGCAAATTTTAGTTTCCTAAACTCATGCTCTGATTTTCCAAGTGACCAGAGAGGGAACAGAGCCCGGGGAAACAAAAGGGGAACCAAACACTGGGGAACAAAACGCGGGCAGGGGAGGGAGGAGCAGCCAGTTTGGGGGCTGTGTCTCAAATTGACACCGGTCTATCAGCTTTGTGGGGTCGAGGCCTGGCTTGCCCTCCATCTCTGCAAAGTGCTTAGCACATTCTGGACCCTGCGAGCTGTTGCGTTAAGAATGACCTTGGCTCGCAAATCGTCAACGGCCTTAAGCTCCGTCCAGTCAATATTTAACCTGGGTAGGGAGGGAAAAGAAGGTGGCACTCCAAGCCATCTGAGTTCCCAAGCTGTGGGGTAAAGCTCTCAGCCGTCGGGCAGATGGTCGCGTTATGTTCACGTCTGCTGCTTTGTTCATGAGCACTGCAATGGTTAACCTCGAACATCATTTTAAATACCATCTTTGGATCCTGATTTTTCTCCAGCACGCTCTGCAGACCCAGGCCAATGTCAAATTCTTGTTTAGAGTCCCAAGGTCTTTCCTTGCAACAGCTCAGACTAGCAGAGATGGCTTAGGAAAAGATTCTTGAACATAAGCGTGGTAAAAAGATGCTTCACCTCTTCACACCAGGGCAACTCAAGATGGGTTGGGTCATATCTGTGAAGATTACATGCTGTTTATAAGAAGATGCTCTTCATCTGACATATATTTCATGCAAGGGCAACAAGTATTACGGAAAAATAATCCAAAAACGGACAAAATTAAGTCTAAAGTAGTCATCCATATGCCGGGCTTTTACAGCACTGATGTAAACTCATAGGAAAAGGATATGATGAGATACAGAATTTATGAGCCACTGGCAACAACGTGAGAGGGTGCAATGGTGCTACAAATAACAACCGGTGTCCCCACAGTGTCCAGGGTGGGAGGAGGATGACAGAAAAAGAACGTGATACACTTTAACAGTCAGTGATGGCTAGAATGTGATATTCCTGTGAGGGGTTTTCCTGAGAGGATTCTCCCCATGATGGTGGGGAAGAAGGGAGAGAGAAATTCTCTGAACTAGTTTTAGGTTTCTGTTTCTGAAGCAGTTTCCATTTTCCAAGGAAAATGCTACTGGAAGAAAAAAAAAGAAGAGTCACATTTACACACCGTTTTGTAACTATTGAATCACAGAACCGTTTTGGGTGGAAGAAACGTTTGAGATCAACGAGTCCAACCGTTTCCCCCAATAAATACCGATGCATTCAATAATACAATTTTTTCCATTTTTAGCTGTAAATTGTATGAGCGTTATAAATGCGTGAAGCTTCTTTGTGGTTACAGGTCAGCGTGGACTAAAAAACATCGATTGCTAAACAAGCTGTAGTCACTATTTTTGTACCCCCAAGACTTTTAGCCAACGGTCACATATTTGTGAATATGCATTTTGTAATTTAGTTCTGCTGGCAAACCCTCTTTCCACAAATAAAGATTATTTAGTTCCTCTTTGAGGAGAAAGTCCAGATAAACGGGGCCACGTACGAAGGTGGGGGCAGCATTTGTGGGGAGGCACTTGCGAGTACCAGTTAAAAGCAAAATGTCTCTGGAGAGATTTCGTGTATGTTTTTTCTCCTTGTGGTGAAACTTCCTAATGAAGGCAATGTCCTTTAAATCCAACGTTAAGTGCTGCTTGACTGGAGTGTGCATTATAATTCCAGCCTTAAAGACTAACAGATGTTTTAACTTCTGTTAGAAGACAAAGCACGATGTCTGTGAGAGTGTCAGCGTGGTGGGTGCTTGTTTACAGCTGCTATCCTTAGGGAGAACAAACCTTAACCTTGACACGGCGATGGAAGCTGAAAAAAGGGACTGGCTGAACCACTCCATTTCCTTTCAAGGGCTCAGTGCGGCAGCGCAGGACGTCTTCCTGTGTGACACGAGAGCCCCTAACAACAGCACATGTGGAAAACCGATTAAATGATTTGCTTTGAAATAGTCAGTGATGAATTTCTGAAACAATGAGTGTTCAGATTTAACTTCCTTCAGCAGTCTCTCTCCTCATCCCCTGGGTAAATTTATATAAAATCTTTATATACAAGGAAAGGCTGGGAGCCCTGGGGCTGTTCAGCTGGAGAAGAGCAGCCTGAGAGGGGACCTCCTCAATGGGATCAAGAGCTAAAGGGGGGTCAGGAGGAGGGGCCAGACTCTGCCCAGTGGTGCCCAGCGACAGGACAAGGGGCAACAGGCGCAAACTGGAACCCAGGGAGTTCCACCTGACCAGGAGGAGAAACTTCTTTGCTGTGCGGGTGGCAGAGCCCCAGCCCAGGCTGCCCAGAGAGGTGGTGGAGTCTCCTGCTCTGGAGAGATCCCAAACCCATCTGGGCACCATCCTGGGCACCTGCTCTGGGGACCCTGCTCTGGCAGGGGGTTGGACGGGGTGATCCCCAGAGGTTTTTCCAACCCCCACCAGTCTGGGAGTCTGTGATATCATAGCTGGAGATTGATCATTAAGAAAATAAATTAAGTATATAGTGCATTGAGTATCAATAGGAGCATGAAGGAGTAGGAGGGAGGTTAAACACTTTGTTTAATTTTAAATAAATTTAATAGTACAAACTAGTTGCAGATAAATGTTCAGAGTGTGTTTCTCCTTGGTACCCAAGTTCTGCAGAACAAGGAGAACTGAAACACCCGAAGAACCAAGTCTTCATGTACAGTCAGTGGAGGAAGGTATTTCTGAGGGTCACTCAGCCTTTCCCAAGACCTGCGAAGGACGGACACCTTTGTATCTCTCTCAGCACCACCTCAGTGACCATACAAGCTCAGCTGGCTTGTTTACACCACTCCAAAGTTAATTTTGTATGCGGTTACAGTTTGGTGACCGGAAGTCCTTCAATATTCTTTGTTGTCGGTTGGGTTTGGGTTTTTTCCCCCCAGTAGCTTGAAGCGAGTGCAGCACTGCAGAAGCTGAAGTCAGAGATCATTTTCTTGGGTCACATCCACTACATGGTGGTTTTGAGGAGCGCAGAAGTCATGTAAGGGCTCAGTTCTGCTTTTCACGGTTAACTGCCACCGAAAACAATGCTGAGCGGGGAAAGCAACACCGAGCCCCAGAGCACGAGGAGGAGGATATCCTGCTTCCACTGCCCATACGTGGGTGACAAAGGACACAGGATTTGACTGAAATGGCACAGCTAGGAACAACAGCAACAGAAATACCTGTAAGAGCAGTAAAGTTAACGTATAGAGCAATGCTTTGGTACCAGCATGAGTGAAGGATTTTCCAGACAGGAATATCAGCTGATCCACCCGAGAACCACCTGAATGCAACGCTCAGTGCATTGCATGATCGCTTTAATTTTCAGTTTTAAAAGAAAAGAAGTGAAGCGTTTCTAGTGGGCTATTGTCTCCACTTAAACCATTCTAATAAAAACGCTCAGAACTGTTTTTCTCCACAATGTGGGAACAGAAAAGCCATTAGCTGGGGTTCTGCTTGTTTCTGGATACACCTCCAGCATTTCCTTGCTCCTTGCAAGCGTTTCCTGTGCTGGCTGCACCTCTTTAAGGCTGCACAGCGGAGCTAAAAGGTTCCTCTGCAATTTGTGACCTCCACGACTTTTCTAAACAAGGGCATGGGAGGCTTCAGAGGCAGCAAGTCTGGAGTTGCTGTGTGTTAATCAGCTCATTAGCTTTCACAAACCAGTGACTTCTGCTAACTACATTCTTCCTCTGCCTTGATGAGTGCCTCATGCAGTGCACGTCAGTCTGCTTCCTCCCCAGCTACTTCTCCAATTCCCATTTGGTGCTGAGCACAGACTAGATTTCTAGTCAGCTTTCTTCTGGCTTTCCAGGTCTTCCTGTTTGTTCTGGGCCATCTTTTGCTTTCTGTGCCCCGGCAGCTCCTGTTCTTTTCAGAATACCATCGGAGCGACAGCAAACACAAACACTTCACAGCATTTCTTGACGCCAGATTTATGTAAATCTCCTCTTGCCGGTGTTTTTCTGTTATTCATTACACCCAGTGCTGAAGCAATGCCCCAAGGAGTGTTGGGGGTTTATATTTTTTCCTTGCATCATCCCCAATTTCAGCTGACCGTTGATTTCTTCTGAGCCAGGATTCAAATATGTTGGACTCTGTTCCTTCTGGCTCCTGCAGGTCTTTTGACTGCCATCTGACCAGGGTCCCCATGGCTTTCATCTGTTTTCACTCCAAATCCTTCTTCTAAAATGTAAAATGATGGCCTCTAGCCAGCATGTTGCCTTTCACTTTTCCTGTTGCCCAGACCTCAGTTAAAGATTTAACAAAAGCAAAAAAAGCTCTGTTTCAAGCCAAATAAAGAAATAAAATTGAAAAGTTTTTCCAGACGAGAGTGTTGGACCTTTCCCCGGCAGCTCGTATATTGAAATCGAGCACCAGCTTTGCTCACATAATAGGAAATAGCTTTTTTTATATAAACTATTTCTGGAGCTTCCAATTGTTGCCTTTTGCTTTTAATACCTCTTATTTCATGAAATCTACATGAAAGATGGAAGCAAATGGAACTGTGCATCTGTGGAGGGGTTATCATCTCTAGTTCTGTGGCAGGAGAGCAGCATAGCGGCAGCTGCTCGTGCCTCCGTCACCACCGTTCCACGCAGCTTCCACGTGCAAGCGTGTCATCAGTCCCCGCAGGGCACGCGCGGCTGTCCTGAGCTACCCCATAGCTGTCGAAGACCCCCTCTTTGCGAGGACTGACATGCCCCGAGGAACGTCTGAATCCCGTAGATGATGTATATACCTGTAGAACAGCGCTGGCTTTTGAACATCAGGAGCAGAGCCCCCGTTTTAACCCAGATAGAACTGTGCTACGCTCAGGGGAATCTGCTAGTTAAAACCCACCGGGAGTGGGGACGCCGAGAGCTGATCATCTTCCTGCTTATTGCACTGCGAGCTTTTGTTTGCTGGTGACATGACTTTACAAGGAGAAACTCAAGTGAGGGATGGGGTGGAGGAGAGGATCATCTCCTTCCCTCCCACTTCCCAGATGACAGCCCTGCTGCAATGTAGTTATAGCCGACATTCACGCTAAGCTTTTTCACAGCACAAAGTGCTCCTCAAACACAATGGGTGATTACTACAATTTCCCCTCTCTGGCTCACAGACATTATATCCGTAAGCCTCTCGTAATTTGCCGTTGGTGATGCTAAGTGTTGGACAGGATTTTCCTCCACCATTTATGTTCCCAGCAGAATTCCTCCTTGCTGTACAGTTCACCCCGAGTTCGGGTGTCCGTTGGGGCAAGCCCAACCCAGGCTGGGCTGCTCTCAGCCTGCCGGGGCAGGTAGCCCTGAGGCACTACTGGAAGAGGTGATTCAGGAGGACTCATGACATTAAAGCAAATACATGACTCGCATTTGGGACGTGTGACACTTCAAACCGATCCAGCTGGAGAGTGGCTTTAAACAGGAGATGGTGAATGTTTTCTTTCCTTTGAGAGAGAATGGATTTGCTTCTCCTCCCAAACCACAGACTTCTTTCCTTCCTCCTGAATTCTCAGAGCATCTTACTTGGCACAGGCGTTGTGAGCCACTGGTGTAAAACTAGGTTTAGCTCAGGAAAACAGGATCACAGCAATTACTGGTTATTGTTTAAGACCTAGTTTCACATAGCAAAACATATGCATTGGGTTGGGTTTTTTTTTCAGTTCCACACATTTTACCTTGAACTTCTCCTCTTTAATGAAAAAAAAGAAAAAAAGAGATTCTTTCTGTTTTTCTGGGGGGTTGTTTTGTATGGATTCTGGCAGACACTTTGGAACTCCAGCACCAGCAGCATTAGCGCACTGAACCGTATCAAAAATTTCTCTCACTGTTCCAAGCGCAGCTCAAGTCCTGAGGTCCCAAATACAGACAGCTCCTGTGAAGTTCAAGGGCGGCCTTTAATTAAGCTGAGGAACAGGCTGCCAGCTGCCGCTCAAAGCCTGATATTGCAGGGGCAGGTAGGGAAGACAGTGAATGTGCAGGTAGCTTCCGAAAGCGGTGGTGAGAGTGGAGAGAAGAGGTGGAGGATGTAGAGATGGGTTCAAGGGGGGAGACAGTCAGGAAGATAGAGGTATCAATGTGAAATAAAAGACAGAAGAGGATCCAGAGGAACAAGGAACCCAGGAAAATTTGAAAATGCACTGTGAAGGGAGATCACTTGAAGAAAGTGGAGAAGGTGTGGCATGCACCGCTCCGCCAGATCAAGACACTGTGGGTCTTGTTGCTCTCTATAATTTCCTTATTCGGATCCATATGAGGGAGAGAATTTCTTAAAATTCTTCTTCAGAGATTTTCTTAAAAGCTCTTTCTGAACTTGCCTAAGAGGAAGAAACTTAACCATGGATAAAACCAGAGTGGAAGCTGGATTTGCTGGACTTCTAACCCCGATTGGATCTAATCCAGATGGAAATCCAAACTGGATTCCTAATTCTAAGAAAAGGAGGTTTCCTAACAACTAGGTTTGGTGGGAACTCGGAGGTAAAGCCTCCACCTTTGTTTAAGGTGCTGCTTGATCACTCCATGAAAGCATTTATGCAACACGAATCTCCCCAGGCCTCTCTTTCTGCAATAGATCAAATTTACACACACACACATATAGGAAAAGATGAAACATGAAGTGAAATATGAAAGTTTACAGGACCTTCGTTGGTGTTATTGTGGAAACCGTGATAATACCACCACAGCGGTAAATGCTCGTGTCACTTGTGTCTGGGGAAATTGCTTCTTGAAAACATTTATTATCATGGACTATTTCACCTGAGATGTATTCAACAGGAACCAAAACGTTCTGTAAGCAGAATGGCTTTAATACAGCATTGCTCCCTGACACAGAAATACCTGAGGAAAGAATGTTTCTATAGAAATGAGCTGCACAAGAAACAATGGCCTGAGAATGCTGCGGGAGGAGGAGGCAGGAGCCGATGCTGCGTTTGCTCTTCAGATTCAATGAGCTACTGAGCACTGTTGACAAGGAAACTAATGGAACGAATTTGGGTTTTTCGAAGATGTATTCATAAATATGAGAAACTGACTGCAAGTGGAAGTCTCCGGTCTCTACATGTGCCAGAGACTGGCTCTTCTCTGTTTCAGTGCACAAATTAGACATGCTTCCTGGGGTCTTGGAGACAGCTCCAGATTTTTGGCAAATTCATTGTTAGAGCAGTGCAGCGTCTGGGGACAAGCAAGAATTAAATCATTTCTTTAAGATTTCATTTGTACTGCGGTCACCTCACCTTCCTGCTCTTGGTTTTTGTTCTCTTGATCCTCTGATTCATTCTTCTTTCCTTTATATGCCATTAATTTTCATTGTCTTGGAGACCAGCATATGCTGGCTCGCCGTCCGCTCCAGCTCTGCCGCCTTATTCTTTTACAGCCCACATAAAACTGGCTGCACTAAGAGTCCCTAACTTACCGAGTACAGCAGGAGGAGAAGCAAACACCATATAAAAAGGCCTAAACAGCCGCTGTGATAAAAGCCTAGCACTGATTTCGCAAGCTTTACTATATATAAAAAGTGTGCGCCAAGTAAAATAAATTAAAAAAGAAAAAAAAGACAAAGAAACAACAAAGAAACAACAACAACAAAAAAGAACAAAAAACCCCCAAACAACAACAACAAAAAAAAGAAGCCTGCTTAGGAGAGTCGTGGTAAAATAAATGTAATATTAAAAACAGGTACATTTTGTACTCCTCGAGGGAGATGGTAAAAGAAACATGCTACAAAGGGTTTCAAATAGTTTATTACAGGGGGTTTTCCCAGCGCTTTAAAGCTTCTCTCTCCCCTCCCTAGGTAAGTAGAAAAGTACCTCTGATGCCTTGTCTTTGTGAACGAGAACGACCCCATCTATCTCAGCTAGCTAGAACTTGAAAATATCATGAATAAGCACTTACAAACGTCTCACTAGCTGAAAAGAAAGAAGAGTACCCTAGGTCAGAAATGGACCATTTTCAGAAGTTGTGGTGATTAGCACCGTATTAAATCTTAAGAAAAACATCCATGAGGAAGATTCTGCCACCTTTATGCAGGCTTAATAATAACTTACTCTGAGAAAGAAATCCCAGCTGGAGATTCGGGAAGATATTTCACCGTCTGTTTAAGTGTGTCAAAGCCTGAGCCAATAGTAGTGGAACTTCTGAGATGCTATTTTTGGCTATCTTAAATATCCGTACCGTTTGGAAGAGAACAATTTAATAAGCATGAGTCGCCGTGGATTTGTGAAAGGTAAATCATCTCAGACAAATCATAGTACTTAATGAAATCACTCTGGGTATAAACAGAGCCAGCGGATTTAATGTATTTGGATTTTCACACACCTCCAGTCGACTTCAGACATGACGGATTATTGTGTCATGGCCTGTTCAAATATAGGACAGGTAATAAAGTAAAATAAAATAAAATAGGAACGGAACATCAGGGAGGTGGAAAGTAAACGGCTGAGATTACAAAGGCTTCAGCATTTTCCAAAGAGCAAGGTCCAAGAGGGATCTCTACTGAGATCAATGCCTTTTAACGCCAGCTTACGTCACATTTAACACCCGATGTCTTCTCCTGGAGGTTCATTAAGTCTTTGCCCACAGCTTCAGGTTGCAATCTGATCTCATAATCAATTGATAGAGCATATGATCAATCATATCAATTTATATCAATATTATATCAATTCATAGAGAATATATAGTTCATATGACATGATTTTGCAAGGATGATCTTGCAAGCATGGCCAAACCAGAAACACAACAGAAAGAGACAAAAAAGCATCCTAATGCGTAAAATTATTCACCTGAATAGGAACGAGGCATTTGAAGTAATATGTCATTCCAATGGCATCTGATTTGCGACTACGACTGTGACAAAGGCTCCACGTCTGACAGCACAGCAAGTATTTCCAGGCGCACACGTACACCACAGCGCTGCCAGAGCCGGGGGGACTGGCTTTAGCCATCCCCACGCGTCCCATTGTTCTCCAGTGCCATTACACGTGCTTGAGGGTGTCGAGGCAACTCCTTTCGGAACTGTGAACCACATGCTGGTGATGGAGAAGGCCCTTGGGGAGAAAACCAATTTAAACCTCAAGTCTGAATACTTTTAAGACCTCCAGCAAGAGATTCATGCTGCATATTTTTAGCTGCAGATGACCTGAATCACTGCCTAGTGACATCTCTAACATATAGAGGCTTGACTGCCCTACTCAACGTGCTCGGTGCCGTGCGAAGGAGACGGTGTGAAGGCTGTTTTGGACCATTCAATACTGATTAGAAGGAAAACTAAGATTCTTAAAGTGATACATAAAGTATAGCAGATATCCAACAAATGAAATCATACATACATGCCTTATATAGTATCACCTTGTAGAGTATTAAACCTTTTTTTCTCTCCTCTTCCTCAGTTTTTAGACATTTTCATATAACTCTGAGTGGTGGGGACATGGAATTTTGCTGGTGAAGGCTAAAAAAAAAAAAAAAATTTAAAAAATAATTTAAACACTCTGTTAAATTTAGAACTTCTTACTGGGTACCTTGAGGAGGACGTTGGAAGATAATACTTTTATAGAATAGCTTGCAGCTCTGCTTACTAGGACAGGATAATAAGCACAACACGGCATTTTATTTTCATTCAAGATCTATAAAAATGTGCCTATCAAACCCTGCTTGTGTGATATTTCACAGCAAGTGTCAATAAACATCCACTCAAAGGAATTTTCCTCAAAATCTTGCCTCCAGAAACCCCACAGTCACTACAGGGTGAACATCGGTGTAAGTGGACGAGATCTGGGCGTGCCCGAAGGTGCAAATGCAAACTTGTGCTTGGATCAGTTAACGGGGGGACATCGACTACAAATGCTCTCAGGTTCTGAGTACCGACCTCACCATCAGAAGCAGGAACCTGAAGTGCAGTCCTGGTGCACTGGGAGGGGTCACATTTTTCCTACAGCTTTACTGTGGGCACTGAAGTCCAACCGATCAATATGCTCTTCAAGCTGCCTGATAAACGGCCACGGTTGCCAGACGCTGACTCCTTCTATGATCAACGGACTACCTGATAAAATCACAGAATAACGGAATGGTTTGGGTTGAAGGGACCTGCAAAGCTCATCCAGCCCAACCCCCTGCAGGGAGCAGGGACATCTGCAACCAGAGCAGGGTGCTCAGAGCCCCAAGGGCCAACCTGACCTGCAATGGTGCCAGGGATGGGGCTTCTCCCACCTCTCGGGGCAACCTGGGCCAGGCTCTCACCACCCTCAGTGTCAAACATTTCTCCCTTCTCTCTGCTCTCCATCTCCCTCTGTCAGTTGAACCCATCAGCCCTTGTCCTGTCCCAACAGCCCCTGATGAACAGCCCCTCCCCACCTTTCGGACAGCCTCCTTGAAGCACTCAAAGGCCACACTCAGGTCTCCCTGGAGCCTTCTCCTCTCCAGGCTGAACCCCCCCCAACTCTCTCCCCTCTCCTCCCAGCAGAGGGGTTCCACCCTCGGGTCATTCCTGTGGCCTCCTCTGGCCCCGCTCCAGCAGCTCCCTGTCTCTGCTGGGCTGAGGAGCCCTGAGCTGGACCCAGCACTACAGGGGGGTCTCCCCAGAGCACAGCAGATGGGGAGTAGAGTCATCTGTATGGTATAAATATATTTATGTTGCAGACAGGACATGAACAAGCTCTGTCCACACACCAAGCTCCAGGTCCTACTTCAAAAACCACTTTGATGCAGTTGTGCCTGATCCCATACCCAGACTGCCCGTAACACCGGCTGGATTTTCAGAGTCGCTAAAGAATGAATAACGGCGATGGGAAAACCTAAGTCTGTAATTCTAGAAGGGTACAAATTCCTCTACTTAAAGAAGTAGAGGCAGTAGCTATAAAAACAAGCAATAAACAACCGAAGTAGGCAACACCAAATCTGAATTCTCTACTAATTTCCGTCAGGGTTTTAAAATCGGGCAGTAAGTCATTCAAGAGACCTCCTCCTACCACACTCCTTCCTCTTGCATTGTCCACCTATTTTTTCAAACTTACGTTTGCAAACAACTAATCATAGTTCTCCACTGCCGTTTTCTCGCTAAGGAAAACTGCCCCCGTTCGCAGCAGTGAACACGGAGTTCTTCTCGTCCTCCAGAGGCTGGCTCTCATTTTCCCAGTAAAACCCTACGCTGTCAATATTGCCCCTTGGTTCTTCAGAAAAACGTGCCTGCAATGTTCCTGTTTGTTTATAGCGGAGATATATGATTATCTTGTAATTTCCTAACACAGTCTTCTGTTCAGAATAAATCTAGGTTATTTTGGCCCTATTTCTTGTGATTTTGTGGATAGCGTCTTCCCTACAGTCTAAGAAAACAAAACAAAATGAAACAAACCCCTATTCCTATTTTTCTTGCAATTCTGTGAATTATTTTACCCGCTTTAATCCAATTTCTTACACATTTTTAATCTTTTACTTGGGAACATATTCTAATGATTTCTTTTCTGAAATTAATATCCACAGTACGTAAACTGTGATAAAGACAAGACAGATACCGGACTTATTTCAACTCTTTGGGAGTACAACCACCGAATTTATTTAATCATTATAGCTGCAGAAACCTATATTTGGTATAGAATTTGTTGCTGAGAATAGATGGGGAAATATGGAATATTTCAGCTATATCCTTAAGCTACTTAAGGAAAGGTATAGTAAGAGAAACAAACAAATGAAAAGAAAATTAATTCATATATCCGTAGGTATAAAAACATGTTACTGCTTCAATTCTAATATATTCCTTTGCATATCGACTGCCTTTTTCTATATCTGTGTAGAAAAAAATATCACCAAGATGTTTTTTCTTAAAAAAGTAACAAAACTACTGCTTTATTTTTTGAAATACCTACATTTGGAGAAACAATCCATTAACATCACTTCACTGCTGAATGAAATGCAGCCATGCTCTCTCTGCTTCCAACATAAAGCATGCTCATCATGGTGGAACCAGTTTCCAAATAGCTTTATCCTGTAACGTACTTTGAGTGCGATACAGTGGTGCTGATTCACAAAAACGTTTCATTATCTGATCTTGCTGCTTTGGGGAGAAATTGAGGCATGCACTTCTCTACAGCTCCACCATACAGACTGGGCAACACTGCAAGTCGTACGAGGTCCTGTGCAAGTCACTCAGAATGAGGGCTGTGTTGCCACCTCTAGATTAAATAGAAGTTCTCTGTCTAGTCCTTTCAGAAGAAGAAAACATTGGGAATTTTTTTTATCTTTTGGATCAGCAGATCAGTGGAGATGATTTTCCCCCACTCTGCTGCGCTCTGGGGAGACCCCCCTGCAGGGCTGGGTCCAGCTCTGGGCTCCTCAGCACAGCAGAGACAGGGACCTGCTGGAGCGGGGCCAGAGGAGGGACACAGCAATGACCCGAGGGTGGAACCCCTCTGCTGGGAGGAGAGGGCAGAGAGTTGGGGGGGCTCAGCCTGGGGAGGAGAAGGCTGCGGGGAGACCTTAGTGCAGCCTGTCAGTGCTTCAGGGGTCTGTCCGAAAGGTGGGGAGGGGCTGTTCATCAGGGGCTGTTGGGACAGGACAAGGGCTGATGGGTTCAACTGACAGAGGGAGATTCAGAGCAGAGAGAAGGGAGAGATTGTTGATGTTGAGGGTGGTGAGAGCCTGGCCCAGGTTGCCCCGAGAGGTGGGAGAAGCCCCATCCCTGGCACCATTGCAGGTCAGGTTGGCCCTTGGGGCTCTGAGCACCCTGCTCTGGTTGCAGATGTCCCTGCTCCCTGCAGGGGGTTGGACTGGGTGAGCTTGGAAGATGCCTTCAACCCAAACCAGTCTGTGATTCTGTGATCTTGACGTTTTTGTCCTCGTACTGGTGACAATCTGCTCACACACAGACTGCTGAATAGGAGCAAATCACCAGCACAGCTACGCTCGCTCCCCGGGCAGCTGGGGAGCCCAGGTCTGCGGTGAGCCCCAGGTAGTCAGTAGCCTTTCTGCAGCCCCAAACAGAACACACGTTTAATTCTGCAAGTTCGACTGCAGGTTTAGATCACTGAGGAAAGGGGTTGGCTGTAGCAGAGCAGGAGTAGCCCCAAGAGGCCTCACGCATCACAGGTTGCTCTTGATGCTGCCGTTCTTGTTCTGTAGCCATGTACTGGTGGGCAGTAGCTGAGGTCAGTCACTGTCTCCCCGAGTACTGGTGCTGTCTCAGTTACATCAAGGCAAGACTCAAGCAGAAGACTCAAGACTCAAGTCAGAAGCAGAGGAGATGTTCTCTCCTCACCGAGATAAGCTGACAGAGCCTTCCCTAGATGCTATAGATCCTATCCAGATCTGTCCTGGGAACCGTATCCAACCTAAGTGTACAACTAAGTGTGGTTCTCAGATCTCCGTAGAGTCCAGCTCTCAGCGTCGTATGTTGGTTAAAGAGCTGTTAGCACCAGCGAAACCCATCAGGGCAATGAAGATAGTCAGGATCACACCCGTTCTTTCTCTATTCCATGACCCCAGAGGAGGATTTGACTTTAAGAGAACAAACTGCAAGTAAAGCAACCAATAGCATAGTTCCAGGGAATCAGAGCTGATTTATAAGCACTGTTTAAAATTACCAGTTCTATTTGAAATTTCCTTCCTAACACACACCAAAAGCTGGAAGACGTTTGCTTACACAAGTCCGCTATGTCGGAGGAATTGTATCTTATGAGAGCAGAAGATCATGTTTTAGGTTTCCAGTGTTCTTGGTGAGATAAACTAGATTCCCACTGACACAGGGAAAACGCCTGGGTTTTTTTCCTCCCTCTTTTTTTAAGCCAAACCTTTTAAAAAGTGGAATAAATTCTCGGTAACTTGGTTCTTAGAGGCTGCCGTGCCCTAGCAAATCGTTATGACCTTGAAAAAAGTTCAAGGAAACCACAAGGAGTCAGACTATTCATTCGGTTTCGGTTCCCGGAATAAACAGCATCCAGATATTGCTGCATTAAATAAATCAAAGAAATAAATAGGATCGTGCAATAAACATTGAACAGCAGGCAAAACCTGAGTTAAGCACAGAGCTGACCCTATGCAAATCAGAACCAACTATGGTTTATTGAAGCCGAATAAAACAACGACTCCTTTTATATGTCTCATGCCAAGAATTAAATAGGATTCTTTCTGCCACAGGGTCCCACAGGCAAAGTCTCACAGAAATGCTTTTCTTCACACACCAAAAAAAAAAAAAAAAAAAAAGGACGGGCTGGTTCAAACTCTTAATACATGATAAAAAGAAGCTCTTGAAGAAAAGAATATACAGGCGTTAGGCTTAACTGCTGATAACCGAGCAGCAGAATGAAATGTTGGTAATTAAGGATGGAGACCAGCGGTTACATGTGATAAATTATTTGGCAGTGGTTATTTGCTTTAAAGCATATCCCCTCGAGGGGGTATTTATTATTCTTGAAAGCTTATCTGGGAACAAGGAGAGACTTGAGTGGGAAGCTGGATGCAGTAAATGAAACAACTTGCTAAATGATTTACTGTCTAAAAGTTGTGTATATTTTTACACGTGTACAGTTGCAGCAATTGCGCGGTGCAATTACTTTGTTTATTGTCCCTTTTCAGTTATCACTAAATAACTTCCATCTGACTTCATCGCTGGCACTTTTTAAGCAGATTGCCACTGCATCTAGAGGAGGAGTTTTAATTAATTATGAAAAGAATGGAAAAATCAGGTTCTTTGGCTACCTGCTCCTGAAGCTTGGCAGACCCGAGCCAGCAAAGACACATGAAGCAGCCCAGTTAATTCACATCCAGCTGCCAAACTGGTCCGCCTATGGAGCCGGCATTCGTAACTCACCAGAAGCGGCTCCTTTTATCCAACTACAAATAGTATTTCATTGAAAAAGTGTATCAAAGGATGCCCTTTTTTACTGATATTGCAAAGAGAATTTGCAGAGCTTGGGAATGCAAAACCTCCTCTACTGTTCAGAGCAGCTTCTGAATAGACGTAGCTCCAGATTTTTTCTCCTCCCTGCACCAATCCCATAATTTTTGAGAAAACTGGGTCACAGCGGGCACAGAATCAGTCTTCATAATTTGAAGGGAAACAATTTCCTTGTTACTATTTTACACACAGAGGCCCAGACTAACCTTTGCCCATGCCTTCTTGACCGGGAGCAGCCTTCTTGCGCTCCTCCCGTGACGGCTGGGGCAGAGGCCAGCTCAGCTGGTACAGGAACCCTGAGACGTTAGGAGGAGAACAAAGGGAGATGTAACTCCATCTTCTATACTAAAAGTAGCTCAGTTTGAAAAACATTTCTCCAATGTTTTATTCCACTCAAGACACGGCATGGTTTTACATGTGTCAGAATAAAACCCAAACAGCTTTTTAATTATTTGACCATATCTGGGCACGCAGATGTTGCCTTAATTCTCCTCTGGAACACATTAGTGCGACCAACTTCCAGGCAGGCTCTGAACAGCCCGTGATTTTCTCCTTCACGTCTGTTCACCACAGAACGGTGGCAACACCGATCACTGAACGTTCTTGCCTCTGTATATACCTGGAGCAAGCATCAGCTGTAGAGTTTGAGGGACAAGGCACCCTACCCTTCCCTTCCACAACAGGGATTTATTTCTTTACCATTGAGCATTTTCACCGTTTTCTCTCACTGCAAAATACGATCCAGTGACAAGCCTGAACTCTTTTCTCACATTCTTAGGTTTACTAAGGCTTGTTTTCCACTTCCTACGAAACAAATAGAAACCCCCAGAAATCTGAATTTGAAATGTGTGAGTCATTTTGAACATTATTTTAATGACTGAAGTGGAAAGAATAATTTACTACTCTGCTTCATGGAGAAGAACAATGTGTGTTTATGATCTTAAAAATACAACAATGATTTTACAAGTAAGGAAGCTGCTGGAAAGAATCAAATAACAAACCAGTTTTTACTTAAAATAGTCTATTTATGGAGCAGACATTGTTTTTTGGGCGAAAATCAATAAATTGTTGAAATGTCTACTTTTGATATTTTCTAAAATAAAAACAAACTCCCTAAATCCCTCTGGGAAAATTGTTTTGTTTTGCCTGGAATACTGAAATATTAATTAGGAAAAAAAAGCAACAAACAAAAAAAAAAGAGAGAAAGAAGAAAGAAAACCAAAAAAACAGAAAGAAAAAAGAAAAGGATCATTTGACAGGCTAGTCTTTAGGGTGAATGTGGGTTCCAGTCCTTGCTCCACAAAACGTCTGAAGAGGACATGGTGATAAATACAGATACTGCAGCTCTGAGGATGCCCGGATCATGGCTCGGGTTAGTTGATTCTCTAGATGACTGTGTAAAGTTTTCCTTGAAGCTCCTTGCCCTGGTTTGAGCCCTAACCCGTGACAGCCCTTGAGAGGTTGTGTTTCAATCCAAAGACGAGACTTGGCTCTGAGAGCAAGTTAACGTTCTGCATCCTCTTCGTTTGTCTTTTCTTTGTGTTATTTTAAAAGGAAGTGAAGCAGAGAACTGATTGGCGTAATACAGTCCATAAAAGCGCTTTAGACGCCGCCTTTCTTAAATGCAGACATCTACCAGGCATATTATATATCCAATGATCACTCTTTTATTAGTTTTCCTCTCGGAAAAGAAGAACAAATTCAGCTGCTAATTATTTTTCCAATAGCTGCAAGAACTCAACCTGGCTCCTCGGTGGTTACACTGGATCTTCCCCCACCTGCACTGAGATACTTATTTCTCTAAAAGAAACAGCAAAAGAGGTGCCTGTCACGTCAGATGATATAATTCTGTGCCTTTGTCAGAGGACGCCAGGTATACAGACTCAAATGACGATACCTCCACAAAAGTGTAGATAAAGCCAGTATTTGAGATCTCTTGGTGTTCAGGACTTCTGCCTTTTTGCTGTGGTTTTCTCTTAGTTCCAAACCATGACCAACTTGCTGAGTCACGCATAGTGACGCACACGCTGTGGACTAAGAGAATGCAAATATCCCATTCTCATCAGGCCCTGGGTGAGCCTTTCAACTCCCACCTCACGAGTGTGTTCAGGAGAGGTTCGGAGATGAGTCTGAAATAGTGCTAGAAATGCCAGGTGGCACTTGGGTTCTAAGCCAAATGGAGTCGAGCTTATTTAGGAAATAGTGGGATGTTATTAGAAGCCTTTTCTTAGAGAAGACAGAATCACAGCTCCAAGCAGTGGAGAAAGGAGAGAGAGTGAAAAATGAGGTGACAGGGCACGGGGGAAAGCAAGCTAATGAAAAAGCAAAGTGAATATAGCCTTAAAGCTCCAGCCTTACAGCCTGAAAGTTCATACGGCCTCACACAAAGTGGCCTTTTAGAGAAAAAGATGGAAATTGGTCTTTTGGGTTGCATCTAAACTGCTGGGTTTAGACACTGAACAACATCCCAACTGTTGTGTGAGTCCTGGCCTTAACCATCCACCAGTTTCTGTGCGCTTTGCCTTTCAAAATAAGGAAAGTTTGTGTAGGCAGAACTGGTGCGACGTCACACCCTGGTTTGCTGCTGAGGGACCAAGAGGCCAGGGCTTGCCTTGACCTCACTGTTGAGCAGGCTTAGTCCTCTTAGACGTTATCCACACCTGGAGAGATGAAATGTGTCGCACATTCCCACACGTGTTATTGACACGGCAGCACTAGACAGCAAGATTCTCCCCCCTCCCATAAACAAAGTACTGTAACAGTACCAGAGATGTTAAAAGAAAAATAGGTCCAAAAACTGTTGATGTTGATTGAATGGTCCAACAGACCTCAAATGTAAAACCTTATTATCCCTATCATGAAGATGCCGTGAGTCAACGTGACTCTAGATCCGTCCTTTTAACAATTCTGACAATGGTGTTTTGTCTCCAAGAGAGCAGAACAGGAGAAAATAAACTATTTTTAGTCTCTGACCTGGGAATATTTGGGACAAAAAGAAGGTGCATCTCATAGAGGTTTTTTTGAGGTTTGTTCCCAGAAAAGGCCTCAGTTGGAGAGGTCAGTCCTCCCTTAGTGTGGCGGTGGTTCCCTCCCTGACCACCTATCCTACAGGAATGCATGAAGCTCCTTTCAAGTGCCAACATACCACACCAAGAGGATAAAGACAGATTCTTCATCTAAGGATGGAGCTGAAGGTTTCATCTGTGATCTTTAGGGCTGCCCAAATTTGGAATGTCAGATTTTATAATCATGGTCATTAGAAAACTCTTCGTATGTTGACAGGTTACCTACAACACCAAGTCTCCAATCCTAGAAACGCCAACCAGCAAACGGCTCAACCCTCCCTCTTGCTCCTTTGATTATGTAAATACACTGCACGATAATAAGTGTCGACAAAACCCAGCCTGGTTCTGACCGAAGAATAGCTCCCTGGTTCCTGGTGAAATAGTCAAACGCATGCCTCCGCTCTTTCAAAGAGTAAAGGAGCCCTTGGTTTCACACGTGGCCAGAGGAGTGGATGTGAAATCCCAGGGACCAGTCGTGCTACTGGATTTCCTGCTGCTTTAGCAGCCCCAGCCCCAGCATTGCACCCTGCCGGCCCCTCTCTGGGAACGGTGTGCTCTTCTCAGCACACCTCTGCTGCGGAATGTTTGAGCTGTGATGCACAACGCCCTCGTTCTGCCAATCGAACTGAAACAGACGCTTGGCCCAGGGGGTTGGAGGCTGGATGGCCATCTTAAGAGGGGGATGCGTAATTAAATTCTGACTCATTTATGCCTTATCCTCCCTCTCCCCTTTTATCTCCACCTATCATTAAAAGGCTCCTTTTCTTTCTCCCTCTTCTCACCCTTCTTCCTTCTTTCCCTTTCCTCCTCGTTTGTGTCTTTTTCTATTTCCCATACTTTATTTTTTTTCCCAAATCCTTCTGATCATCTGTCTCCTCACCCCCTAGTTCTTCACCCAGCTGCGTTCACAGGCTTTTCCATTTTATATCGGCTTCTCCCTCTCTTCTTTCTTACTATGTTCCTGCTCCTTCAGATGGATTAAACCTTATTCCAACCATCCCAGGACCCGATCTCCAGCATTGCCTGTAACTAATGTTAGTTGCTGTTCCTTAATGAGCAGATCTGGATGGAAACAAAGCATATGGCTGGAAGGAACAGTGTGGAAAATGGGGTGATAAAATCAGTGGTAAGAAAATGAATTTAATTACATTATTCTTATCATCGTATCATCCAAACGCTCATTTGCTTTGACAAAGATTTTCTCTCAGCGTGTGTGACATCTTGGCCATATACTTAATGTATAGTGTTGTCTCTCATTTATTATTAAAAGCCAGTGAAAGGTTGTCTAAATGAAATCAGATCTGCATTCCACCAGCAGGAGTATGACCTTCAGAGCACATGATCTTGCCAAGAAAATCTGCGTAGGTCATGTATACATGTACCCATTTTAATAATTCCCACACAAATGTGCTTGTTTGCTGCAGCTGAACAGAAGCACATACACAGCAGCCAGGTACGCTGGGATATGGGGTAAGTTACCCAGCTACAAATTAACCTCATTAGCCATTAAACTGGTGCAAATGGGGGAATTTGCTCATTTTCACATGATTTCAGGCAAAGTGTCTCTGCTGTGAGCTCCCTCCTAGCTTCTCGAGTTTATAGTCTGAAACTAACACTCTTGAACCAGACTTCAAGTCTAGCGGTCCAGCATCTCCCAGCATTCCCTACTGCAGCACCGGCCCCCTCCCAAGCCCTCGGTCATGCACTGTGACAGTGGTCTGCGGATCCAGTTTACACCCTTCAGACTCCATGTGCCAGAAAATGCTAGAATTCAAGTTGAGAAAAGAAATGCCTTTGAGTTCAACTTGCAAGGCTCTTGACATCTCCAGGTGCTTTGGCACACTTTCTCCTCATCTAAACTCATCTCTTCCCTAAATCTGCTTTTTTTTTTTTAAGTCAGCAACTGAGGCTGAGCAGTCTCCCTTCCTCCCTGAACTCTCCTTAGGCAACCATGTTCTGCTCTCTTCTGCATATTTTCTTCTCCCACTCCGACTTCTCTCTCTTCAGTGATGATGAAAACATCACCACTCACACTAACCCGTCATTCTCCCACTGCAATCTGTCCATAACTGGTCCTTGAGGGTGAACCAGGAGTCCTGCGTCAACAAGTTATTAGTTAGAATAGTGGTGGTTCTTGGTACTTACTTTTTTTTTCCCAGAGAAGCATTAAATGTCTTTTTCAAGCAAGTCAGTTACTAAGGATGGCATAAACTCAGAGAATCTCCTCAGTGTAAACTACAAACCAGACCCCGTAATTTGATAAAGTTACAATTCACTTCATGGCAATGTCTGAAAAAACACCCTTTTCCCACATCTTGCTGCATTCTAAAACATTCTGACATTCTGTGCGTGAAAATGTCTCTTTTAATATTGGATCAGTCTTCTGCAAACTCTTTTATTGGTGTATGAGTAACACCCATAACATTAATTTCTCCAAGTCTTTAAAATAGTTTGCATTTTATAGACTGCGATTCATCACAAAACCAATACGACACATCCCTTACACGTGAAAGCTCATCTTTACGATGACACTGACATTTCGTTCCGCTCTGAGCAGAGCCAAGAGAATGCCACTGATATGTTTGCCGATGTCTCTCACCTAAAGAACTCGGTGAATTCATAAAATGTCATCAACCGAGATCAGCAGTCACGTACCGTAGATGTACATCATCGGGGCTCTCTGTGGCCTTCGCTTGTCTCTGGCAGAGCGCCCTCCTCCAGCAATTTTCTGGACAGAAAGGACCATGATATATAAGTGGACCATTTTTATTCCAAATATTCTTTTCTTTGTCAGCTACCAGTAGGTTCCACTTTTCTGTGTCAGTCACAATTGTTTCATCATTCCCCGGGTCCCTCTGTTCTGGGTCTCTGATTCCTCTCACCCTTCATGCCTTCCCACTTCATTAACTCCTCTGTTTCACGCTGTTTTCTTAACTGCACCTTTGTTTCTTTGCTATCCTTCCTCTCCTTCCCTTCCCCCACCTTTTGTACTTTTCCTGGAGTCTCTCCATAGAAACTGAATCACAGAGAATCAAGAAAAATGAGAAAAATTGTTCTCAAGGGGATCAGGAGCAGCCCAGAAAAGTTTGTTCCCATAAAACCTAGAATGTTCAGTGAACATGAGGGACATTTTCACTTACATCTGTCTAAGACGAATACAGCTGCTGTTCCGCGGAGAGCGAGGAAAGTCTCGTGAGCTGCAACAGATTGAAGAAGTGCAGCACATTTATGTCAAAATGGTATTTATAAAGGTCAGAACGGGGTGATTGAAGATTTAAGCATCGGTTCTGGAGAAAGTAACCTTAGGTGGGCAAAACCACTGCTAAGTTGTGACAGGAGAAATTATATGTAACTCTCGGTCCTTTCTCTTCTGCGACGTGCAGTGACAGCTTTCTAACACAATCATGTGCCAAGCATGATGAGCACCACGGAACTGGATCATTGTCTACATGACCTTCACGTGCAATCGCTATTTTTCATATTAACAAAAATATCGACAGGAGTTAGATCAATTTAAGAAGCCATTCGTCTTTACGATTTCAATCCCTCCCTATTCTTGTCAGCTTTCATTCTAAATCTAATTTATTATTTTACCCGTGCACTTAGTGACCGTGAGCAGAACCAAACACAGATGAGTTCAAAACTGGACCTTTGAGGACGGCAAGAATAAACGCAGCTATTTCCTGTTTGTATCTCTAACAGCTCCCACTGCGTGATCTTCTAAGAGCATCTTCAGCGACAGCCTTAAGGCCAAACACCCTGGGCAGACCCCTCATGCTCCATAATTTCACCACCATTTTCAGACTGTTATTGCCCAAACTGGTGAGAAAATAATGCAAAAATCTTCCAGATCATCCCAGCTAACAGAGAGCATTATCCACAGTACCACGAGACCACTCCGCTGCAGGAACACTTCCCAGTCTGCACTGGTCCGAGTCTCCCCAGACATCCTCCTCAGGTCAAGGTTTACAGGACCTGTCCTTGTGTCATCGCGCAGAGCCACCACCAGCCTGGGTCCAGCCAGGCAGAGCTCTTTGCCAGACTCCTTAGGGACATCCCCATGATCTCCAATCGAAGTTCTGCACGAGATGCGGCTCGTTTCGAACAGCAAAGCGATACGTAACGATTCAGCACATCTGCAAAGCCGCCCTGAGTTTTATTTACCATGCTTTTATTCTGGCAATCATTCTTGTCTCATCAGAATGGGTGTTTAAACCTGGGAGAGGAATCCGTTGCAGCATTATCTTTCAGCACATACATTCGTATCCATCATAATTCTTAATTTAGACTTAATAAAACGATTTGACTGTTAGTATAAAATCAATTATTAAATAATTGATTTTTTAGCACAACAGAGCAGGAGAATCAATAGCATTCAGGGCCACGACAAATTTCAAGTTATCATTCCCGATGCCTTTGACAAATCAAGGGACAGTTGAATTCCTACTAATTTTATTATGTGTAACTTGCTAAGAAATTTCACTGCATGCAAATAAAGTCGTTCTTTGATCGAGTCTCGTTCTCTCCTGTGCTTGCTCCCCGCTTTGTCTCCTCAGGGCCACGCTATTTAAATAAGCTCCCATTATTTGCAGTGGAATGACTGGCTAAAGGGAAATATTTGTGTCCCTTCACTGGACATCTGCTGAGAGCAATCAAGAGGAAAAAACGATGGTATGAAGCACATTTCGCTTTCACGCCTCTTTATCATTCTGCACAAGCGAACACCAACAAGAATTCAAATATACTGAAATACATTCCTCCCCTTTCTAAAAAAGCAGAAATATTAAAAAAAGAAAATAAAGAATGAGAAAAAATAGTAAATAAGAGAAGCAGATTTTCTCTGTGAACCTTTCACGTTCGCAAGTACCTACTATTACTGTTTTCCCCCCAAATATTCAGATACACAAACACGACATAAATTCGACAAATGACTAACATAGAGTAATTTAGAGTTGTCACCATTATAACATATAATTTACCTATCAAAAACTTCTTACCATATTAAGGTAAAGCCCTGCAGTCAGTGCAGGTGGCAGGGTGAGAGGGTGAGCTTACCTCGATGCTCATATGCTGCTTCTTTGATGGATTCTGCATCACTGACTGCTGTGTCTGCAGTAAAAAACATCGTGGTTTTTTGTGGAAAGACAAGTACAAGATATAAAATGCACTCCCTTCCCTTCAGCTACAATGGTAGGAAAAAATCTTAACTTCATGTCCCAATAGGATCCAGTTTAATAACACCTCCTGCATCTCGTACGACAATAGCACCAAAGCAATCGCAGGAAAGGGTCTGGAGGTGCCGTCGACAACATGAACGCTGCACTGATAAATAAGAGTTAGGAATGAAGAGGCAGAAGGAACTCTAACTCCATTCATCAATGCCTGGTTCGAAGACCCACGAAGAGAAACACAGAGGCTGCATATTTCACTTCTTCTGTTTCACAAACTCCTAATTAGCTGTGAATGAACTTTTGGAAAGACTTAATCTTATGCCAAGGCACAGGCACTATTATCTGATGCTAATTCAGAGCTATGGGAGGAAAATAAGAACAACATATGAGAGCGAACAGACTCGAGTCGACAGGCAGAAAGAAAACTAACCATAGCTTCCATGTGGCTTTGCGGTTGGCTTTTGCTTCTGTGCGGTTTTGGTGGCATGAACCCAAGATGTTGGAAATACGTTCTGCTCGCTGGAGACGCCATCTGAAGGGCTCTCGCAGACGTGACCAGCCAATGCTCGCACTGATGGCATCAGACGGTACTACTCCATTTGTCTGCCTTACATAAAGACATCTGGAAAACAAACTTTTGTCAAGTATTTCTAGGGATTAGGGAATGATCCATCTGATGGGAGCCTGCAGAGAAACGCTCTGGAAAAGGGTTTATCTACAGAGAGGGATGAGCTGGAGTATCTCCAGCAGAAAAACAAATACAAAGCTATGCCTCTGCTGGTATAACTCAGTGTGTGCTCCTTCTGTTACGTAATAAATGTTGATTTATTTTGGAACAATTACTTGGAAGATCGAGAAGTTAGTTTACTTCACAGCGCTTATCTCCGCAGGTTGGATTCCTCTAGTCTCATTCCTTGACACGGCTGATTACAGAAGCACTGAAAAGAACGAGCAGCAACTTGAAGTTCAGATGAGTAGGGAGAGGTGGAACAGAACAGAACTTTGAAGACAATGAAATTAAGCCTAAATTTGTAATAGAAAAGGATGTTAACCCAGATGAATGACAAGATCAAAGCAACGAGTGACAAAGATGATATTACAGTCTGTATTTGTACAGACTCTGAAGACTGAATATATGAATATTTGCAAGTATTTGCATTTGATCAATCCCGTGTTTCTGTTTCTTTCTGCTCCTGGCCAATCCTATTCAGCCGTGCACGGATCTGAAGGTTACGCACTCTCGGTTGGCATAAGTAGGTGCTTGTTTAACAGTATTAGGTATTTGAACTACTTTGCTCTTGTCTCCCGGACGTGCCTCCTGACAATGTTGGCAGAGACACAGCTAAGGACGTACGCATTTTGGGGGAAGCCAAGATCGAGGAGTAAAAGAAGAACTGGGAGGATATTTCCCTTTACAAGGTATGAAAAGCTAGAAAGGAATATTACAAGCCACGTGATACATTTGAGGAGGCAAAGGAGGAAAGCGAGATGGCTCTGAGTGCACTAAGAAGCCTTAATGGTTCTGACCAGCCTCACCCAGGACCTCCACCCACACCCCCTGCCCGGTCCTCCCAGCTGCCTCTTCTCAGCTGACCCCGGGGCCTTTAGTCTCTGCTGGATCTGTGCTGTAGGAACACTGGCCTCTGTGTGTCTGGTCACAGACCCTGTTGACCCAGGCCTCAACCTGGGGATTGACTTCTGAGCTTGATCTTGGACCTTTCTTATCACTGTGGACCTCTTTGGTGATCACCAAACATAATCCTAACCCTGATCTGTAGATACTCTTCCAGGCTTCATCTCAGACCTGCCCCATCACTGTGAACTTGCCTGATGATCCGGAGCCTTGGTTGAACCTGGCCATACTCTTTTGGCCTGCCCTGCTCACCTTGCTGGGGCAGGTGGGTCAAACCCCTGCCCCCTCTCCTGCTGGGAGGTGCTAAACTCCTGGCTCCCCACCCCTGAGGGAGCTTCTCACATACATCATACCGTGGTACAATATTTCTAAGACTAGAGTTAAGAGCTACAATGGTTTTAAGTCTTTGTAGCTTGTCAAACACAACAGATTTCTCGGGAAATGCTGACCATCAGAAGACAAGGCACGATTTGGCTTGCAGACATCAAAATGCATCAACCACAGCCTGGTATGAGGTACATGTTCTTCCTTGTCTGTACAAATCACACGTGTGGGTAGGAGACTATGCTGATCATGGAATCAAAACCTTTTTTTCCAGCAGAAGATATGGCATTGCATACAGATACAGTTTTCATGAGTTCACAGTTTCTACCTGCTACCCTCTGTCTTACCCGTCTTACTATATGAGGCTGTGGAATAGATACTCTTCCACAATGCAGCTATTTGTCCTTGGGCTTGAAGGAGCAGGAGCCACCTCCGTAGAGTGCCATCTGTTGCTCTTTGCTCTCCTCCTGACATTCAGAGCCTAAAGGTCCCCCATATTTTTTCCTGGGACACTTCAGACCTTTTTCTCACTTCTATTTCAACCATTTCTGATTCACGATCGCTTCTCACTCATCTTCTAAATACTTTTTTTCAAAGATCAGGATGTGTTTTCTCTCTCAAGTCCCAATGGTTTAATATCAAGGCCAAGAGTGGCCAGGTAGAATTTCCTCAGCTGTCATAAAAAATACTGGGTTTTAACAGTTGGAAACAAAGAGGACTTTGGGTTTTATTACCACCAAACTTGAGTGGCAAGGTGTCCTTGGTACCAAATGGATCATTATCGTTGCTTGCACAAATCATTGGACAATATCCGATAGGGAGCAGCCGCAGTTGTGATGAGCCCATCTCGGTGCCAAATGAATGCTCAGGGATCAATTCCAGTGCCAGCGAGCCCCAGCAGCAATAAGCAGGAAAGATGATGAGCTTCTGCTGAAGATGGAGCATTTTGTATGCAGCAAACTTTTTGCAGCTGGTTTAGATTGACCTGAGATTCCAAGGAGTTGGGAAGATAAAACTACCTGAAGAGAAGTGAACCTTGGCAAAGGAGAAGGTGTTGCTCTGTATTTAAGAAGAAAGAGTAACAAATGGGGGGGGGGGGGGAAGTGCCTTTTTGGCATATTCTCCCTTGACCTACTGAGATGATGCAATTTTTCTTGAGTGACCAAGGGCTGGCTCTGGAATTTCACCGGAGCTTTGATAGAAACAGAGAGTCGAAATCGCTGTCTGCCTTTCCTCTAATGAAGCACATCTTTTTAGCTGGACCTAACTAAGAAAATGTGCCCCATCTCATGCAGAAGATGACTTTCCCACCCTATTTAAACAGCAGTACCACCGAAAGATTCATGGAGCTTCTCCGTCCGAGCTTTAGAACAAGATGGGGTGGGCTAGTGAAAATCATTCTTGTCCAGCTACTTTATAGTGCAAAAAATAGCTTTGAGCTGTGTGAGTGATGTTCTCTGCCACTGGTCCAAGGCATCAGGTGACAACCCTGTGGCCACATGCTTGGCCACTTAACCAGCATTGTCACAGATCAAAAAAACCAGGCAGGATGTTTGGGCCTCCCTCCAGCATCTAAATAGGAGTCTTTGCTGTCCTATTTGTGCTGTAACATGAGCAGGAGAGCGTTCCTGCTTCGGATCATGATAGGAAGGGTGACTTCATGCTACAGACTATGCAGGGTGGCCTTGAGGTCTTAGGCACTTTGCGGTGTGTTTACTTGTTCCTGTGCCAGTAACACAGAATGAGCAGCACTGGGAAGATCATTAGCTCCTTAAAGGAAAGGTGGCAGCTAAACAGATAAACATCATATATGAGGAGCTGTTGAGCATATCTGTATGCTGATCCTAAGAACTTTCCCTTGATGCTGGTCAAGTTCCTCTGTTTCCACATGGTGATAAATATTTGGACCTCAGACCTCTCTACCCAGTAACTTGGTTCTCTATCGGTTTGGAATTCTCCAAAATCATCTGTCAGAAGTAGCTCAGAGATCTGGAATATTGGAAACGAGAACGATTAGCAGGGAGAGGGCAGCCAAGCCAGAAGAGCTTGTGTGATGAACACTAGTCATTATTTATCACCGAGGTGGATAATTTTCCCCCCGTGGGATATATACAAATCCCACCTTTAAAGATAAAACAAAACCTTTGCAGCGAGGGCTGGTTGGGTGCATTTCCTGTTGATGTACATCAAAACCTAGAAACCACACAACTTCCAGATTGTTTTTTCTCCTTACTCCACGTGTCTTCCTGTCTCATCCATTGACTCCTTTCAGCAGGACTGATTGTATTTCTGATATTTGTCATCTTCCATGTTCCCAAGCCAAAGTGTGAGTACGTACACCGCTCGGTGTTACGATTGACACCGGCCAGAGGGACAATCTTACGTGTGTCTGGACACCGTGAACCTAGAGAGAAGCTATCGTGAGTATAAAGCATTGGTTTAGCTCTTCATTTCTGGGTTTTTACTGACAGACCTACTGGAAGACACACTTTAAAGTCAAATTCACTGCAAGTTACTTAAGCCACGTCTTGACCGTTTTCTTAACAGTTTTGTAGTTACAAAGGCAGCACTTTTGAGACTAGCTATAGCTTCTGATTTTTAGAAGCTGTAACTGCAGCTTTTAAAGAAAATTATGCAACCAGGAAAAAAAGTTAAATAGAAAATCAGAATTTTTTTTTTTTTTTGCAATCTTCCAAGACTTTGGTAACTTTTTTCGGGGAGAAGGCTTGGAAGTTCCAGGCGAAAAATTAACGAAAATATTGAGGAGGTTCAAAAGGAACAGGCTGACGTCAGGAAACACAACAATTAGTGCTATTCCGCCCCCTCGCGTTAACTTTTGAGGTAGCTCCTCACCCCCCCCCACCTCAAAGTTCATCTCCGAGTCCCTCGGTGGTGATCGCATCCCCGGAGAGATCCATGAGCAGAACCAGCGCAGTGTCTTGACAGCGGCGCGGTTGGGCGGCCCCTGGAGATGACGCGGCTGCGTGCCCAACCTTGACCATCCCAGAACCGGTTTGGTGGGAAGAGACCTTTAAAAATCATCGAGTCCAAGCGTTCCCCCAGCGCTGCCAGGTCACCGCTGACCCCGGTCCCTCAGCACCACCTCGACACGTCCACCAAACCCCTCCAGGGATGGGGATGATGTATTATATGTAAAAACAATGCAAAATACGCACAAATCATGAAGCTGTTGTAGTGGGGGATGGGTAGTTAAGGTTTGATTTGAAAGCCAGGTAACTATTTATGAGCAGCACATAAAATGGAGAAAAATGAGAACCTAGAAGCTGAGCTCTTAGATTTGTGTTTGCCACCTCAAAGCCTTGATTGCAGCATTATCTAGACCCTTGCTTTTACTGTTTTATTTGTAACCCACAGGGAATAGATAGGCATTAAATTTGGCCACTCTTGGACTTGAAATAACCAGAAAGCTTTCCTCGAAAGCAGTAGCCAACACAAATATTTCCACCTCTAGAAGTCCAATTGAGAAGGACCTGGTTTGAAACCCACAAATGCGTTTTGGACACCGGGAGCCAAAGCCCTCAAGTGAAGCAGACTGTCAGGCAGCTGCATTTCATCCAGGACATAAATGCCAGAAGTCGCAGGCTGCAGATAATGAAAGGTAACTGCCATCTGAACGTCATCTTCCTTCCACCCCTGGCTGCCAAGCCCTGCCAGTTCGAGACATCGTTCATCACTCAAGAGCAGAAGCTGCCACCCTGATTTGAGCTGGGGCAAGGGGGGGGTCTGCAGTGGGGGATGTCCAGAGGTCTCTTTTTACCTCCCACCCTCCCCAGCTGGTCCGGGGGGGCAAAAGGTGCCTCGGAGCGAAGGCTGGGCCACGGCGCTCAACTTGGATGAGCAGCACCTGGACGAGAAGCAATTTACCGACAACCCGGGGCAGCTGCTGGGAGCCCGCAGAAACCTATTTAAGAGCCACAGCTCCCCTTCGCCGAGGGCAGGGCTCGGGGGTTTTGCGGAGTGGTGGTCTCGGAGTAGCTCTTTCTCCAGACCCCAGGCTGTCTGTGAAAACAGGACAGAGCGATGATGGAGAGCTAGTGCTTCCCCGCTTCGTTTTATCCTGCCCGGGGGCGAGGCGGCTGGCCCAGGACCGAGCTGCTCGGGTTCGCTCAGGGCCCCATCTCGGCGGAACAGGTAACCGCGGCGGCTCCAAGTTCAGCGCCCGCGGGCGAAGTTACCGACACGCTCGGCTGAGATTTTTTTTCTTTTTTTTTTTTTTCCTCGGTTGTTCTTTCTCTCCCCCGCTGTTCGGGAACTTCCGACGTCCGTGCCTGTCCCCTCCTCTGCAAACACTGTTGGGGGGTGGCGGGCAGGAAACCGGCGCGTTTCGGCTCCGCCGGCCACGGCCGTGCCCGGAGCGCCGCCGCGACGAGCCCGCTCCGCCTCCGCCCTCTAGCGGGGGAGAGCCGCGGCGGCGCCGGCGGCTGGGCGTGACTTTCCGCGCTCCCTTCAGCCTGCCGGGGGGGACCGCGAGTCAGTCAGGGAGCCGAGCTAAACCGGGACTAACGCGGCGCCGGGCGAGGAGGCTCCGGGATTAGCGGTGCCGCCCCCCGTCCCCTCCTCTCCGGGTACCGCGGGAGGCGAGCGGCGCCCTGGGGCAGGAGGCAGCGGCGCGGCCGGAGCAAGGCGGGCGGCCCCGCCGGGCACTTCGCGCCCCTCTTTGGCTGCCCTTAAAAGCGAAGAGAAGGAGAAAAACAGCCCGTGGGGCGCCAAGTCCGGCTCCCCCCTCCCCGCCTGCCCCGCTTGACTGGAGGGGGGCGAGAGGGGAGCCTCCTACTTTGGCAGCCGCTTTGGCACTTCGCTGGAGCCGCAGCAGGAAGGGGTGGAAATATGGGGGAAGTTGGAACTTGCCTGGTTACTTTGGCCGGACTTTTGCTGGCGGCGGGAGCGCAGCCGTTCACAGGTAAGGAGCCGCCTCGCCTGCCCCGGGGCCCGGCGGCGGGAGGGGCGGGGGGAAGCGCTGCGAGTTCGGACTCGGTTGGCTTTTGCTTTGTGTGCGGGTTCGTTGGTTGGCTTTATTTCTCTTTTCTTTCTCCCCGGTGGGGCTGACACCGGAGCCGAAGCGCTTCCCCCGGGGGGAAGTGTCCGAAGCAGGCGGAGAGGGAGGCTCCGGGATGCCGCTCGGTTTGTGCGGGGAAGGGCAGGGCTGGAGGGACGGGCGGCCGGGCGGGACTCTGGCTCGCCTCGGCGTTTCTCCGCCGCCGACTTCCCGAAAGTTTCCCGCCGCCCCAGCGCTGGAGGCGGGCGGCGGGGGGGACGGAGAGCCCGCCGGGCCCTGCCCGCTCGCCCCGCCGGATCCCCCTGGCTCCCCTCGGAGCTCCCCGGTTTCCCCGCTGCCCGTAGGTGCGGCTGGGAAACGCCGGAGGCAAAGCCCTGACCCCTCGTTTTCTGCAGCCCTTCCCCAGACCTGGTCGCCCCGGAGGGCAGGAGCTGCCCCCGCGGGGCGTTCGCACCCGGCAGCGCCGTTCCGTGCCCTGAAGTTCCCCGCACACGGTGATCTCGAGTGCTCTGCCTGCACCCCGTCCTGTTCGGATGTCGAAGCAGCCCCTAATCGTGGACAGAGATGTGGGTTGTGAAACAGTTCGGTGTGCTCCGCTGCCGGGAGTGCCGTCTGGGGGTCGGTTTTGTTCCTCACGGGGCGTTATTGCGGCCGAAGGGCACGTCGAGTTGAAGCCATGCGCTCCGCGGTTCCTGCGGAGCGGGGCCTCGGCGCCGCCGGGCCGCTCGGGCTGCGGGAGAGCCTGGGTGTTCCCAACACAAGTTCTAGGGCTGGGAATCGCTGGTCTGGGTTTGCGGCGGGTTCCCCGGACCTTGGGTTACCCGCAGCTGCTTTTGCCCCTAATTTCTCTCCAGCGTTTTTACTGCAGATTAGACGGGAGATCCCCGAGCACAGAAATGGTCTGTACCGAGGTGATGAAATCCTTCCCGAGCAGCCGCGTTAGGATGGAGCTGTGCCCTGCAGTGAATTAGGGGGCTGAACTCATGGGTGTGAGCCCGATAACTCGTTAATATTGGGAGTCAGCCCAGCCATCGGCGGGAGCTCCGGCTTTATTCGGATAAATCCGTAACGCACCGCTGACCCGCGTGAACTGTCTGCCTGCTGCTGGAGTTCGGCTGGGGCAACCCTTCTTCGCCGGGGTATTTCTGTGACTTCTGCGTGCGGCACGCTCGGGGTCAGCGTTTCAGTGCGGCTCCTGTTGCTGAGGCACAAGCCCCCACGAGTGTTGGGTTTGTGTCTGTTATTAATTAATGGAATTTAACGGAAATCACGCGTTTCCAGTGCTGCGGGCAGAGCTGGGGTGTAAGCCGCGGTCCCGAGGCGCGGTGATGCTCGGAAGCGGGGATTCGGCCCTTCCCGAGCGCAGAACGGCACCGGCCGCGATTTACACCCGTTAGAGCCCGTCGGGGGATGCAGAATCTCGCCTGCTCCCCCCCGTGAGCACGTGTGTGTTAATGGTAACGCAAAGATTATTTGTGAGGATGCACGTACAGATTTTTTTATGTATTGATTAGGGACAAAATTGAAATGCCCCTTTTTGAAGCGGGTGCCTGGGAGTCAGTTTTGCTAGGGGGGAAAAATGGCTTTTGTTAAAAGCCTGATGCATCACCACGGAAATGAAATTACAGCCCCCCCCCCCGTCCCTGAGTGAGGGGTGACCGTCTGTAACAGCTGTCCCTTGTTGCAGATAGATCTGACTAACCTATAAAAAGTTTAGAAACAAAGGAAAAAAAAAAAAAAAGAAACAAAAGTGACTCTCCACAAGTTCTAAGCAAAGAATAGGGGTGGGTGAGTGAAGTCATCTGTGGCATTTAGAATTCCGGCTTTATTTGTACTCTTTCCTAAACGGACTGGTTAGTTTTACAGAGATCGGGTCTAACATTCAGCTATTGTTTTATTTGAGTTTCTTATTTAGAAAATAATCTTACGGGACGATCAGATCTTGGCTTTTTAAGGCCTGGAAGCTTTCAAATAATCTTTTGAAAGCAGCTTAACAGTTAATAACAATGGGATTTTTTTTTTTTTTCCTCCCTCAGTCCTTAACTAAAGAATTTAAAATTCTGGATTCATCATTTCCAGAGGCAAATGGTTTCAAGAACTGGAATTTAAGAGGTCTGAAGTGGCCAGAGCTGCTGAAGTTTTGTGTTTTACAGTGGGATGTTTCTGTATGAGCAGCTTTTGGTTTAGGTTTATTTCTTTAGTTTCTTTCTGAGAAGCTGTCGCACACCTGATTTAGCCGGGGTTTGTTTATAACTTTAATGTAAATGTTAAGTGGCCCCGTGCGAATGCTGAATGTTAGGAAGTTCCTGTCCTGGGGAATGCCGCCTGCCTCCACCGTGTTCCTCCTGCCATCCCTGGGTAGATGGCTCAGGCTGGGCAAATCCGCTCCGGGAAGGGACCGAGGACAAACCCAGCGCTGGGGCTAGTTGGAAGGGAGACTGTAAGCCGAAATATTAGGTCTGCTATAAACCAAAGGGCTTTTCCTCTACTTTTCCTCTCGGAAGGGGTGAGCCTGTCGAGATGTGAGAGGTGCGGATGGACAGACGGACTCAGAGTGCTTGTAGGAGGCTGTAGCAGTCGGAAGGAGAACAGGACGGAAAGTGCTGTACAAAAAGTGAATGTCGCTTTTCCTAGCGACCGGCAAAGGTTTTATGTAGAGAATAACGGTCCTCAAGCTGCTCCTGGATGCAAAACCCCCCGCTCCGAGTAGATGTCGTGCCTTACACCCATCTCTTTCATGTCGGGGGTAGGCACTCTGAAAACACGGGTTGTATTTGCCAGAAACAGATGTAAGGAAGGAGTCTGACACGCCGAAGTTGAAACTCGCTGTGATGATGTTGATGTTTGGTGACTGCAGAGAGGGAAGATGAAAAGGAAGAATATAGGTGAAGGCTTTGTAGGTCCTGTCCCAGCTGAAATGAAGCTCCTGGCAATTGGGACAATGTATAGAAAAGGGGAAAAAAAAAAAAAAGGGTTTTGGTTTAATTAGCTGTGTTTAAAGAGATTTCTCGGCGTATTCAGGATCTTGAATAGCTGTTCTGATCACTTCACCAGCAAAGAGTTTGTTTCCCGATGATAAACTGGGATTTACTTCAGAACACTTCAGGTAAAAATGAGGGTCTGGGCTTTGGAAGTGGAGCAGTTTGTCAAAAAAAGAAACCACGTGGTGCTTATGTGGGTTGAATTCTTAAAGGTATTTTATTGCATGGCTCTGGTGAGAGAATTTATGAAAAAATAATACATTTTATGCTCATGGTAGTTGCTGGATTGACAGCTAGAGAGACCAAATCCTCAGACAAACCACACAGCACGCTGGGGTATGGCCGAGTAAGCTCCTGAACTCCATCCTGCTAATGCTGTTTGAGTCTGACCTGAAGAAATGCGGAGGTTGTTTATGTGCCCTCGCTGTACGCTGAGGTGGTCAGTGGAAGTGTCTGCAGCCCAGTTGCTGGTGCCCAGCTCACTCTGATGCTGAGACGGATGGTTTGGTTCGCAGCGTTGTGTTCAGCCAGGATAAGGTGGTAGGTGGGGATGTGATAGAACAAAATCCAGTGATGCTTGCAACAGAACAAGGGGTGATGGGTTAAACTAAAAGAGGGAGATTCAGACCAGAGAGAAGGGAAAAAAATTTTGAGTTTGAGGGTGGTGGGACACTGGCCCAGGTTGCCCCGAGAGGTGGGAGAAGCCCCATCCCTGGCACCATTGCAGGTCAGGTTGGCCCTTGGGGCTCTGAGCACCCTGCTCTGGTTGCGGATGTCCCTGCTCCCTGCAGGGGGTTGGACTGGGTGAGCTTGGAAGGTCCCTTCCCACCCAAACCAGTCTGTGGTTCTCTGATTTAGGGGTCGGGACCTCTGAACTGCCCCTGGGTTTCACAGGTTGGAACTTTCTGCCAAAGGAAACTGTTTGAGAGGGATTTCTTGTGGTCACTGCCAAACACTTGAGGCAGTTATCACTAAATTTTAAAGATGTTTCTCCAGAAAATGACAGGCATTTATGAACCTTTCAGCCCCCATTTATGACTTCTTGTAAAGAAGTAGTTCTGCAGATTTCCCCAGAATAGTTTAATTGGTGTGTGAATGCGTCTGAATTATCTGCTCAATTTCTTAAGGAAAAATTGCGAAGCCTCTTTTTTTCCTGAGCACTTCCAGATCTGTGTTTGATTTAATGCATAATATCAGTGTATTAAAAAGGATTTCAAGCAACCAAACCCAGTTTGGAGCCTATGGGTGTATGTGAGGGGGGAGGCAATGAGTTTTCCCGTGTCACTTTATTCACCCCTCTGTCCTCGCATGCTTCTTGCTGAGTTTGGTGGTGTCCTCCTGAGTGGTGCCTGCTGTCATCTGCTGCTGATCACTAGGTGTAGCTGCGTCTCCAAATCCCCTTTTCGAAGCAGGGAAAGAGGAAGGGCTGTGAACGGGGCTTTGTGGGAGCCTGGGGGTGTTTGGAGCTGGGGAGCTGTGGACAGGCAGGGTGGATTTTTGTCACCTAGAGCATTTTCATCTATTGGTGGTATGATAAAAATGAACTTTTAATTGCTTGTGAAAAGGTGGATTTTAGTGTTTGACAGAAGGATGCTCTAATATAACAAACCCGCATGAAATGACAAAGAAATTGTCAGTGCGAGGGTTATTGCTGTGGAGATCTGATGAGGTTGGATCTTAACGACCCTGAACTGGGGTGTTTGGGGAAAGGTGGGAAGGAAGGAAGGCTGTGGTGTGTGTGGTGTTTTTTTTTTTTTTTTTGAAGACTAAGAGGTGAACCGTATGGGGAGAGAAGATGCTCTAGAGGAAAAAAAAGGCTGGAGTCCTAAAGGCAGCTCAGTTACATCTGGAAACCAGAAATGGATTTATAATTACTCGCATTTTTAGTTTTGTGATCTTGGTTTTGATCCAAGGCTCGAATATATTTTTCTGACAGCTTTGCACAGCAATAGTCGATTATCTTCACACATACCATTAAGTGTAATGATGTTAATGAATCTTTTTTCCTCTAGAATGATGTAAAACCAACATTTTGCTGATGAGTGCGTTTGTTTCCCCCCCTTTCCCCCCCATATAATCTGCCCTGACTGGGCTACAGTAAAAATTGAGGGGTAAATCGGCTTTTTTTTGTTGTTGTTAGGGTTTATTTTTTTCTTTTTTAGGTTTACAGCACAGTTATTTTGGGGAAGTTTTTAGAAAGATACTTTATAATGTTGAATCTTCTCACCCCTTTTATCCCTCACCCAAAAATCGGATCTTTTGAAACTGATTCATCAGATAAAATACTTTTGTCTGCAGCCTCTTGTTTTAATTCTGTCGTGCATAAAGGGAGGCTGAGATGAAAGAACTGTTCAGCTGTGCTGATAAGATTCGAATACAAGATTGAGGAGGAGATTATGACTATTTTTCATGGGGTACTTGCAGCAGGGGGGATGTGTATATATGTTTTTCCTTGTTTTCTTCTCCCTCTAAGGTTGAACAATTCCTTATTTTCGGAGCTGATGCTTAGTACTTCTAGTATGGATGATACAGTAATTTATGACCAAAAAATCATCACCTACACGCACATCTGAAAGTTTTGGCTATATATATACTTTCTGGGGACATGTGGAGAAAAAGGATTTGTGAAAAAATCATATTACCAGGTTATCCCTCAAGCAGAGGCAGAGATTTCCTAAAGGAGTTCACAGTCTCCTCAACCTGCCTGGAAACTCCCATTCAGGTCTCTTCTATTTTCATGTTCATGGCTTTTGACTCTTAAAGAGTTGAAAACAAACCTGAAAAGCGATCGTCATCTCGGTGAGCTGCGTTAGGCTCCAGACCAGGCATAACTGTTTTCTCTGTGGTTGGTTGGTGTCGTTGCTGTCTCATGTGATTTGTGTATTTGTTTTGTTTGAAAAGAAAAATGTCATTATTACCTTGTCCCTCTTCCATCCTTCTAGTAAATAAAGTCACTGCGAGAAGCCTGGTGTTCCCCAACAGCTCTACAGGGTGTTCGGAGTGTGCTCACAGCCCTGGTACAAACTTGGGAGGGAACAGGGTTGTTTCCAGGTTTGGGGCATGGTGTGTCTGAATAGAATCTGTTGTAGTTGTACCAACCAGCCTCATTCGGGAGCCGTGATTACCCTTTGTGGCAGCTACTACTGCTTGGGCAGCAGCAGATCTCCTTTACTTAGCTCCTGTAAGATGTGCCGTACCTGGCCCAGGACCTGCTTTTCTCTCAGTGGAACGTTGAGCCTGGAGATGTTTCTGGTTCCGCGATGAGATGACAGAGCCTAACGTGAATCACGCCACTGGAGCACGGCGGGGAACAGGCAGGCAGACAGACAGACATTTCAACTGCTGTTGGAAGAGTCAGTTGCTTAGTGATCACAACTCCTACAGAGCTGTGGGAGACCAGGATTTCACAGCCACATGGGTGAGGATCTTCACAGCCAGGCTTTCCTCTTTTTCGGGGTTTGTGCTTAGTTGTGAGCAGGAGGATTTTTTTCCACGGTTGAGCAATCTGCTGAATTTCCATTTAAAAAAAGTCAGTTCAATGTATTTAGATCAAATCTACAGCAGTCGCTTGTCACCTGTAACTTGTTCTCTCTGGAAACTCAGTGATGTGCTTAAACACCATGATGTGTTGAGGAGGTGGAGATGGCTGTGGACACTTGCTGGCGCCATAGTAGGTGGTGGGGTGGTTGTGATGTTAATTACTTGCTGTAGCCTTCTTTGCTTTGCTGTTACCTCTCCTGAATGGTGCAGGGGAGATGGTTTTGCAAAGCACTGCATTCAACCCTCTAATAGAAGCACTTTACATAACACATCACCTAAGCTGTTTTTCTTTTTAACTTCTGCAGAGACAGCTATTACTGCAGTGATTTCTCAGTTATGTAAGATAAATTGTTGTCCCAGTAGTGATTTTAAAGGCACCGTGTAGTCGATGCCCTCTTTGTGGCAGAGCTGGCATCTTCATTCAGTCCCAGCTCAGGAAGAAATCTGCACAAACCGCTTTCTAAATACAAAAGCAGCCTTTGGGGGTTAGATCCGTGAGTGGGAAACCAACAAAACCGAAACACAATTATGGTTAATATTTATTTAAAGCCTTAGAGGCAGAGGAAGCCACATGGAAGCCTGTATGTTGTCCAACATCAATACCTTCAGTTTATGGTGACAGCAAAGCACAGGGATTGATGGGTGTGTAGAAAGTTCTTGAGGTGTGTTTTGTTTATTTTTACTCTCAGAATTGTTATTAGAGTTGTCCACATAAATCCCTTCGCAGCCCAGATGTATGTGAATGAGCCCAGCATTTCCACCCGGGGATTTGGAGTGCGCCGGGGTTTGCCTGTTTTATTTATTCAAGAGTGTTGGAGACTAGCACAGGCCCTGCAGAGCAAATAGGGATTGAAATTGTGTAGGGCTGAGGAGCCCAAGACAAGTAGAAATACGCTCTTGACAAATAAACTGGCTTGCAGCAATAGCAGGGGTGGATTGGGGCAGAAGCTACGTGTACAACTGCATAACAAAGTCACTTTGTCCACTGGAATCTGTTCCTCCTTTGTGTCCTGAGTATCGGGGTGTTAAATGTTACCTACCTTAAGAACTTTACATGACCACAAAAAGGTCTGAACTTAAAAAGCCTCAAAATGCTCCCAACATTGTAGCCCAGTGTGTAGCAGAAGATTATTCATGCAGGGCAATGATGTGGGAATCACTCCTAAAGAGGAATATTCCTCGGCTACAGCTGGTTTATTTTCAACCACAGATAAACACACCGTGGTGCTTGTGGCATGATGCCCTGGCAGACCCGTTGCTGTCTGTGTGCTTCAGCCTTGTTCACCTGGACCTTCAGATGGTGGATGTGGAGTCCTGAAGTGCCCATGGGAGTTCGGAGGTGGGAGGCTGCGTGGAGCCTCAGGTGTTGCATATGCTGAGACTGAGAAGTTCAGGTGAAGGCTGGCTGGGCTTGCTCTAGCTGTATGGCCAAGGTGGCTTCAAGGGGAATTAGGGAACATAAATCGTGCACTCGTTCTGGCGTCAGTCAGGAACTGCTTTGGAGGTTTTGCTTGCATGGAACGGGTTGCAGGTTAGGCTGCAACGTGGAAGCTTGTGTTTGCAAAGTTACTGCTTGCCTGCCAGACCTGTTGTGTTCAGTCCAAAACTAGGGTCAAAAACGTAACCCCAACTCAAAGACTTTGTTGTGAAAACTGTCTGTATTTTTGAAAACCTCAATTTCAAAGTGAATATAAACTTGTGGCTTCCTGAATCAGTCCACAGTAAGTCTGCCTTGGTGAAGGAGTATCGGACAGGCTTTTGGTTCCTTCAGATCGATGCTCGTTGGGTGGATCACAGGAGTTCTGCAACCCACAGTTTGGGAGCTGCTCCCTTGCTGGGAGTGAGGAGTCGCGCTTCTCCAGAACTTGTTCTGTTACCCACAGGCTGCGAAGTGCTGTGCCAGGTTTGCAGCAGTGCAGAATGAATCCTGGCTTGTAGACCAGCATGAGACAACGTGTATTTGTGGACCTTTGGGAGCAGAACTGTGGAAAAAATCAGAACTCTGTGCTTGAAACGGCATTGAGCAAATCCCTGATGTTCACCAGCGGCCCCCTTCACATGATTTCAGTGCTGTGACTTCACGCAGTGGTCTAGCAATAAAAGAAAGAATTGGCCAATTATAGTAATCTGCCAGAGCTGAGTACTCTGGGATTTTGTGCAGAGGAAGAGGGAGGGTTCTTACCTGTTCTCAGTTCTGTCTACAATTGCATTTCAGTACCATCTATTCCTCAGCAGATAACATACATATTTAACAAAGCTGTTAACCATTGGGCTGTCTTTAAGAACATATTGCTTACCTGCCCCCTCCTGTGCTCTCCACCTCCTTTCCTCTGTTCGTGTCTGCTCCTCATCACCACATTCCATGAATCGCATCATTTGTGCCTCCCTCTGCTGTGACAGAGCTGAGACTGCTGCTCGCAGCTGTGACTGAGCTGAGATTGGAGGATAGAAGCTCTGGGGTGCTGTGGGACATGCTGTTCTCCTTACGATTTGGAGATCTGTCTGCATGTTTTGAGAAAGCTTAGGGGGGACTACAACAACCCCATGCTGTGCTGCAGGCTGGGAGAAGAGCAGCTGGAAGGCTGCCTGATGGAAGAGGACCTGGGGGTGTTGGTCAGCAGTGGCTGAAGAGGAGCCAGCAGTGTGTCCAGGTGGCCAAGAAGGCCAACAGCATCCTGTACTATTGTCACCAGCAGGACCAGGGCAGGGATTGTCCCCCTGTACTGGGGGCACTGGGGAGGCTGCACCTTGAATCCTGGGTTCAGTTTTGACCCCTCACTCCACGAAGGACATTGAGGGGCTGAAGTGTGTCCAGAGAAGGGCAATGAAGCTGGTGCAGGGTCTGGAGCACAAGTGTGCTGAGGAGCAGCTGAGGGACCTGATGGGTTGGTTAGTCTAAGGTTGGCCTTGAGGAACAATTTCTTCCCCGTTGGGGTTGTCCAGGGCTGGCCCAGGCTGCCCAGGGCAGTGGTGGAGTCCCCATCCCTGGAGGGGTTTCCCAGACCTTGTGTCGAGGTGGTGCTGAGGGACAGGGGTCAGTGGGGACCTGGCAGTGCTGGGGGAACGGGGGGACTCGGTGAGCTTAAAGGTCTCTTCCAGCCTAAACAATTTTGTAATTCTTTGACTATGACAGAAGTTTGGGGATACAATTCCTAACTGCCTGATTATGACTTACAAGTTAGAGTTTTGGGTTTTTTTCTGAGCCGTGTGAGACTGGACCGGGCCCATGCATGTGCTGACCCACATGCCGGCAGGGCATGTGCTTCTGAGTCAGCGCTGTTAGCGGGCGCAGCTCGCTTCTCGCTCTGTGCTGACAGCGTTCCCCCAGCATGCCCAGCATCAGCAGGCAGTGCTGGTGGAGAAGGAGATCCTGTGGCCAGGCCTAGATTTCAGACCAGATGGACGTTACTCATAATATTATTTGGGTGTGAATGATTTGTGCTGGAGTGTGAAGCAAACTGCTGAAGATTTGTTGTTTGTTTGTTTTTTCAACCCAAAAAGAATCAGTAATACTGGCACTGTTTATACCAACAAAGCTCAGAACTTCCAGATGAATCCATCGGTTTGGGGCATCCTATGAAAGTAATTATGAAAACAGCTCCTGTTGACACAATAATTGCGAGTAAATCAGGTGTTAACACAAGTCAGCATGAACACGCTGCTATCAGCACTTTGGAGAAAGGGAGTTTCACGTGTAGTTTTCTGGAAGATGGAACAGCGATGTTCAGACCTGGCAATTGAAATTTTTGTTCCTTGCTAATAAGTAGAGTGTTTTTTTCCGGACTCAGCCTGCCTTTGAAAATCCATCTGGAATATTTTTTTCTTTATTCAAACACTGCAGTGAAGTGGTGTACAACAGCCGCGCTTTGGGTTCGCCTGTGTTTTGTCCATGCTGACAAAGCCTGTGGGCTGGACCAGGTGACCTTTAAAGGTCCCTTCCAACCCAAACCATTCGATGATGCTGATGGGTTAACTTTGGCCCGTGTTTTTATGTGTCCTTCAATGCATATGCAGTGTATTCTGTACGTATTTTTAGCAGCTAAAATTGTGCTTTAAGATCAGCTCGGAAGTTCCCACTCTGTACTCCCTGTGCAGATGATTACCGTGGCTCCTGTTGATGAAAGCTCAGTGTACGAGCAGGGTGCTGGCCACGCTCGCATCATTCTGTGCACAAGCTGATGTGGTCTATTAAAGCATTTGAGTTCTCACTCGATGCTGAGAGCAGAAGATTCCTTCTTAATCCTCATCTGGCTGATGTCTCTGCTAGAGTGTTAATAGATAGTCTAATTTGTGAGCTAAATTACTAATTGTATTATGAGTCTAAACCTTATTAAGCCTTTTGTGTAGAATTAGATCACAGAGCTTTGGGAGGCTGAATTCTGGTTGGGTTCTGTCTCCTCTCTTTGAGAGGAGCGAGTTTAGCGGCATCTTTTCTCCAGAGCGGCGTAGCTCGGAGGCTGCGCCTGATTTCCTTAGCTGCCTTCTCCGGTGTCGACAGAATGGTGTGTTTGTAAAGCAGGGTGACTTTGAGGGGAGTGGCACATTTCCAGGCAGGGTGTGGGTTTCCTGAAAGCAGTGAGATTCTGGAGGTGAGGCTGTGGTTGGGGATCTAACAGGGTTGCTCTGATCTTATGTGCAGCTGCTGTGGGGAGGTTCAGCTCTGTGGGAAGTGTTGAATTTGTGCAAAAGCTTTAAATTAGCCGTGGCTATGTAACAGGGTAATGAGTTTGATAGAGGTATATACCTGAAAGAGTTCAGGGAGATGAACTCTTAACATAGCCCTTGAGTTAGGTTTTTAGTTCCAAGGATGTTCACTACCCACCTGGAGGTGGAGGGTATCTCCCTTCTCTCTCACTTGTGCTGCTGGATTTCATGAGTGCTCCTCATCTGTCTGTGTGCGAATCCGGGTGGGATGAGACTCTTTTCCCCTCTCTAACACGCTGCTGGAGCCAGCTGCTCATGCAGACCAGTTGAAGATGGAGCCAGTTGCCTCCCACAGCAGATTGGTGGGACTTGATGGATTTCAGCATCACTTGCGTTAAGTTTTTATGTTGATGTGGAAGATGGTGGTGAGCTATTGCACCTTTGATAGGCAATATTGCACCCAGGGTAGTTTATTTTCTTTAAGAGAAAATGTTCCTAGCTACTCTATACGTTTTCCTGTGTATACATGAGATAAAATTGCAGTGGCATCAAGTTTTTTCTCTATACACAACAGCACTCTAAGCTGTTGTGAGAAACCATTCTTACTTTGCACCTGAAGCTCTCAGGGCCCTGTATGTACTTAATGGCTTTGCTTTTTACTGTTGTGGATTAATGCTGTTTGAAATGCATGGGCAGTAAATGAAAATAATAGGATCTATAGCTTGTGTCACATCATCTGATATGTTAAAAGAGCTTTTTCCATCTCTGCACCATGGTTAGTGATATACTTTGTGGAGTACATTAATAAAAAATAGTGTGTCTGTCCTGGGAGAGGAAGTTCAGAGGCTTCTGCATTGTTCTATTCCATGTGTGTTGTTTCTCTCAACCTACACACTGTGTATTTTATGTTACTGTGAGTAGAGCAGCCAAAAGTCATTGCCAAGAGCTAGTGGTCTTCAGGGGCATCTGTAGGAGCCTGTATTTGTCAGGGGTTTTGGTGTTGCTCCCAAATTGATTCTCCTGTTTATTTTGGTGGGTGAATAGTTTGTGAGAGAGTCTTTGTGCATTTATAAAAAAAAAAAAATCTGGCATTAACTTATTTAAATGCAGTATATCTGGTGACCAGTGCTTAAGAGCACCAGGTCCTAAATTCCTGCTGAAGGGGGGGAAGTTACTTTGAACCTCTCCACTTCCCTTAGGCACCTTTTGGGAACACAGGCAGCTCGCGCTGGCTTAGATCTGCAGATGGGACGATTTTGGGATCCAGGAATGACAAAGCTTTTTGCACGCTTTGCCAGAGGTGTAGCTGGAACATCCCTGTGATCAGCTGGGCTCGGCTGTCTCCTCTCAGCTTCTGGTGCACCTCCAGCCTGCTCACTGATGGGGTGGCGTGAGGAGCAGAAAAGACCTAGATGCTGTTAAGCTCTGCTCAGTGATTGCTAAAACATCCCTGAGTTATCAACACTGTTTCCAGCACAAATCCTAAACACAGCCCTGTACCAACTACTGGGAAGACAATTAACTCTACCCCAGCCAAAACCAGCATGTGGTGGGAGCACCGTTGTCTGGTTTGGTTTACAGGCACCCGGGATGAGGGAGACTCATGGCTGCTTAAAGAGCACATTGTGTGTCCCGTGCTGGTCCAGTGGGCCACGGCATCCCAGTGAGTCCGGTCAGGAATGGACAGGTGGGGCTTTGAGGAACTTGTGTGGGTTTGCTTTTCCCACCTTTTTTGTCCTGGAAATAAAGCCTTGTGATTAGGAGGGAGGGGATGGGAGGACAGTTGTGAGACAACTACTTGCTTTCCAGTGCTAATTATGGTATATATTACCTATTAACAGGGAGCTCTCTGTTGCTGGGGCAGAACCTCCTGGTGGGAGGTGCAGGAGAAAGCTCTTCCAGCAGCAGGGAGCGATGGCGAAACCTGTCTCCGCTCTTGTGGTGGCAGCAGAGGAGCTGGTTGTGTTGGCCAAAGGTGGGAGGGCGGCTCTGCCAGCCCTCGAAGCGCCGCGTCTTTGTGGCAGCTAGTGCTGTAGTGGCTCAGAGAGCTTTGAGCTAGAGAATTTGTTCTAGAAGTTTTCCAGGGATTACTACCGCTGTCACAGCGTGAAATGCCGGGTTGGTTTGAGCCTGGACGTGAAGCTTTGTGAAAGCTTTGCAAACTAAGAGCTTTCTGAGGTACATTTAGTTGCGGTGCTTTTTCTGCTTAGAGTTGCTTATGGTCTCCCCTATAGCATTTACGTTGCGGGAGCTTAAGAGCTGTGGCCTTGGTGTTTATTCCTAAAGGAGGGAACACTTGTATATGTAAAAGGGGAAAAAAAACGGGAAGAAAAAAGCATAACTGTGTGGTTGTTATGTTAAATGAATTTTAAAGCTGGTGAGAAGAGGCATTCAGAGATGAGAATGCTTGGGGGGAGAAATGAAAGCACATTGAAGCTGTTTCCCCTGGAGGGCTTTAGGCAGGATTGAGAAGAAGTGGTGCATACTGAAGCCTTGTTTATAGTCTTTCACTTACTGTTAATAAAACAGGGATGTTCTAAAAGGTTTCCATAATTAAAATGCAGTCCTTGAGTACAGCGTGTTAGCAGAGCGGGCTAAAGCTCTGCTGCCTCTCCGGCTGCTGAAATCAGTATTTATCAAAAATGCTGCAGCGGACTCGCTGTTTTGAAGTTGTTTTCAGGCCGAATGATGTTAGAAATGTTGGGTATTGAGTGAATGGAAACAGAACTTAGGGGGAGGCTGATAAGTGTACAAATTGACTGGTTAGTAACTAATTACCAGGACAGAGATTGTTTTTTTGCCTTCTATTTTTTCCCGTAATTGGCTGAATATTAATAAATCTGGTTTATTTCTGGAAAACAGCAAGTTTTAATGGTCGAGCAGGAATTTATAATAAAAAAAGTGGAAGAATTAGCATAATAAATAATTATTGCTTCCAGGGTTTTTTATTGTTAAGATAATGTTAAAAAGCAAAGCACTTGAGTAGAAAGTAATTGCACTGACAAGCACCGCACAGCTCGCGTTCACAATGAAGTAAACCTTCCCTCAATGTCAACCTGATTTGCCATCCACAGAAATGCTTCCTCACATTATGGAAGTGGGCTTTTTCTATCAACAGCAAAGAATAAAACTTGAGGCATCTAATTAATCTTGTCTGACATTTGATTTCAGACTCAGGTTAAAACACAAGGCAGGTGGGTCTGGTTTCCCCCCTCTCTGTGCATGTCCACAGGCAAATCTCTCCATTAATGTCAAGCCGCATCTGTGTGGCTGTGCCACATGTCAGTCATTAATGCATTAGCATGGCTTGTATTTGATTCATATGCACCCGTGTCCTTGTCTGGAGGGCTGGGTGAATGGGGAACCGCAAGGCTTCATCGCAAGGATTTCACCTTGACCCTCCCTGCATGGGACAAGGGGACTTCTCTGTGCGGTAGGAGGATCAGAAGTGGTGATCTGGAGCGTGGGGAACTTCTGAGTTGGTATCATCAAGTAGTAGAAAGTAGAGAAAGAAACTGGTTTGGCTTTGACATCTGTATCAAGAGTGCTCTTGTAACAGACGACAAACTCTTCCTGCTGCCCGGCTGTTTTATGGGGGGGAGGTTAGACTTGCTGGCAGGGTTGTTTTTCTAGAGCGCCCCGAAAAACTCTACAAAACTAGTCCGGTGCATTATGGGTATTCTATTTTCTGAAATTCCCGTTAATGGTTTCTGCCAGAGGCAGTGTGAAGCGCTTGGAAACGTGGTGGTTTGACCTTGTGTGCTGAAACCTGTGTAACTCCGTTGTATTTTTACATAGGTAGTACAAACATTTTAAAGGACATGGTTAACTTAGATATTAGTAGTAGACTCTGCTGGTTCTTGAAAATAAATCCGGGATAATCTTAAGTGGTTTCATAATGAAAAGAAAGTTGGCGCACTGAAAAGTATCCTCACAAATGTTGTTTACGTATTAAAATACTTTCCTGTAGCATTTGCACGCAAAATTCCTTGGTGTTGGGAAATAAATATTTGCATAGGAAGTCAAAGTAATAAGCAGCATTGGTTTTGTTTTGCTGACTAAATGCAAAAAGTAAAAGCATTGCTGGTGAAGAATGTCTGAGTTTATTTTTTAACCTTTACAAACTCCAAATAAAAGTTCTAAACCTAAACTTTTGTTCCTAGAGTCTGTCAAAGTGTGAGCAAAATGATTTTCCAGAAGGGCTGGATGCTGTTTGGCAGAAACGGTGGACAGCAGCTCCCAGCCAAAGCTGTAGAGCAGCTGGTTCTGTAAATCACTTCTTAAAAGTGCTTAAAACCCCAGTGTACAAAATAAAAGAAAAATGCACGAGTACAGAGCTTTGTTTATTCCACCTTGGTTGTGTAGGAATTGTGTGTTACCCCACCTTACAGGCAGCAACTGTTGATGAGAAACATTCTCATGGCGATGAGCACTGCCTTGGGTAGGTGGCTGCTTCCCATGTCGCCAGCTTTTGAACAGCAGCAGGTAGAATCTGATGCCAGAGGAGTTTGTGTTTAGACCTAAAAAGAGATTTACTTGTCGTTGACTTCTGGTGACTGTGGCTTTCACTCTTTGTTGTGATGGGGCTTGGTTTGACTGTCTTCCTTGAACCTCGAAAGGCAGCCCCATGGGATGGAGGTGGAAGATGGAGCTGGGAAATGCCACTTCCTGCTAAATCAGTCTCGACTACAAGGTTCTTGCTGCCAAGTTTTCCCTGGGTAGTTCTTGACAGACTTTGATTTCAAGAAGGAGGACTAGAAACTAAGAGGAGGAGCAGTAGCACAGCTTTGGTCCGTGTGTAGTAATCTTCACCTCAAAGAATATAGCTCTTCTAACAGCTTTTAAGAGATGATGAAAGGTAGATGTGGAGCTGGAGAAATGCATTCCTGCTCGATACCCCGCGTAGGTAAAGGCACGAGATTTTGTGAAGAGATTGTGAAGATGAGCCGCAGTTTCAGTTGCTTTTGGAAGGGATTAGAGTCACAGAACAACTAAAGTGGGAAGAATTGTCTGTAGCTTGTCCAGCTCAGCACAGAGATCGCGTTGCTGAGAGCCTTGTCCATGGAGTCTCGAGTATCTTTAAGGATGGAGGGATTTTCCATAACATCTCTGCGTTATATGAACTTATAAAATAGGAGCTTTAAAATTTTTTCAGTGTGTTGGTGCAAGATTTTGATACAGAGAGAGTTTGAGAGAAGATACTCCAGAGCACATTAAAACATAAAAGGTAAAAGCTTTTATTCAGCTTCTGGCTGCACCAGAATTTGAAATGCGTTGGTGTTTGAAATGCGTCTCTCAGGAGGGTCTTTGGAAATACCTTCTTGCACAGTTACCAAGTACTTTTAAGGGTGCCAGTGATGTGAACTGCTCCTTTCTGTCTAGTTTTGTTCTGAGTGAATGCAGTTGTGCTAGTGACTGCTTTTGGTTGTTACTTTCAGGTAATAAAACAAGGTCCTGTATCAAGAAAGAGACAGTTGTTCCAGAAAACATTTTAATTTGGTTTTCAAATTGACACAGCTTAAAGGCACCCACTTAACTACCTGCATAGGAGAAATTTTCATTGTGTGGTACCAGCATTTATGCCTAAGAACAGAGAATACCGGATCTCTTTCTAATGAGGGTGCTTTCTTCAATTCAAAACGACAGCAAAGAGAAGATGCACTCTGATACTAAACAGGAAACAAATGGCAGAACCACTAAAATGAGAAAAAATGAATTAAAAATCCCTGTGGAGGGAGATTGCTAATTGAAGGACAAGAACTACAGATTTTTAATGGATTTTTGTCCCAGGTAATACTGGCAGGGGGAGAAGTGGTGTTACTCCTAACTCGGAGGCTCCACAGGGAATTTTCAAACAGGGGAAGGCAGGAGAAGTGATGCCTCGGGATGAGTTTGTGGAAGTGGAGAAGCAGCACAAACACGTTTTCCTCTTGCAGGGGAAATGGAGGTTATTATGCTGTGTCCAAAGATTTTTCCCTATACTCTTTTCCTAATTCATTTAACTATTGTTGACTTCCATTTCAATTGGGCTCCATTCATTCCAAGTGCTGTAGAAAGCTAAAACTCTTTTTGTTTGTAGAGCAGATTAAAATATTGCTGGGGAAAGGGGCCTGACTGGACATGCTTTGCATCCCAGGCACGCGGGTATTCCCTGGGGTGCCGGAGCATTGGAGATGTCCGTACCCGAGTCTCCATGGCTGTCCTCTTATTTATCCTTTTGGCAATAAATCTTGTTCTTGCCAGAAATGTGCTAAGTAATGAGATGGCACATGCTGGTCATTTCCAGCGGATTAAAGTTCATGTTTTCAGAGAGTTCTGGAGTTGAAAGTCACAGTGAAAACATCTTGCTGGTAATCACTGAACAGTGAAAAGGTTATGGGTTATTCTGTGTTTAAATTAATTACCATGTCAGACTTCTAATTAGGCGTTGGGGTATTATAGCTGAGATTTCGGGAATGACTAAAATTTGTACCTTCTTTCTCTCTTCCTGTGTCTGGGGAATCTCAGCAGGCTCTGCAGAATAGGCACCGGAGAAAGGCACCCTTCTGCCTGTGGTCATGTAGCTGCTCTCATCATTTGAATCTGTGCCTGGATACATACGGACCCACAAGTGCCAATTTTAAGAGCTGGCTGTTCAAAGCAAGACAAAAATAAGTAGTTTTACTTACTACAGTTTACTTACTACTTATTTACCGTGGCTTTTTTATGCCACAGGCTGTTACATATTGTAAGAGGGAAGTTTATCCTTGTGTGGGAGAAAAAGTAGGCAACGTGCGAGAGTCTTGTTTCCATTTTACTGTTCCTTTTTGGTTTCATGCCGATACTCGATGACCCCAAAGTCTTCACCAAAGTGATGGTGCAGTGAGTTGTGTGCGCGGTAAAGACCTTGGTGTTTTGGTGCTTGGGGGATAAGGGAGCTTTGGGCTGGGGAAAACTTGGCTGTTGGTGAGTTGTAGACTGGTGGAGGTTGGAAGGGACCTCTGGAGATCATCTAATCCAACCCCCTGCTAGAGCAGGGTCACCAGAACAGGGTGCCCAGGATGAAGGCTGGGGTTGGCAGAGGTGCGTGAATTTCTGAGCATTGCCAAGAACAGTTCCACATATTTTTGGCTATACTTACGTATATTAAAATATTCTAAATGAATTTGTCTGATATGTTGTACTACATCAGAGTTTTCATCATTTGAAACGTGAAATCACAGAATTGTTTAGGTTGGAAGAGACCTTTAAAACCAAGTCCAACCATTCCCCCAGCACTGCCAGGTCCCCACTGACCCCTGTCCCTCAACACAAGGTCCGTGAAACACCTCCAGGGATGGGGACTCCACTGCTGCCCTGGGCAGCCTGGAACAGGACTGGAGAACCCCAACAGGGAAGAAATTGTTCCTCAGGGCCAACCTCAACCTCCCCTGGCACAACTTGAGGCCATTTCCTCTTGTCTCTTCTTCCTTGGGAGAAGAGACTGACTGCACCCTTCACTCCAACCACCTGTCAGGGAGCTGTTGAGAGTGAGGTCTCCCCTGAGCCTCCTTTTCTCCAGGCTGAACATCCCCAGTTCATCAGCACATCATTATCTATGGCCTATACTCTTAATTTTTCATGTTGGCTCTTGATGTAGTTAAAGTCTTCTAGCTGTGAAAAGCAAAGTTCTGAAAGAGAATCTCTCCCTTCCTCGTTGCACAAGGGAGTCGGTGTGGGGAGAACTGGGAGAGATGACCCCTTTGTGGAGAGAGAGAGAGAGGTGGGGGGAAGACTGGGAAGAGAATACAAAACAGAGAGCAGAAAACCCTGCAAAGCAGAAGAGCAAGAAATTGTTGAGAATGGAGCAAGAGAAAGGAAAAACAAATGCGTGGGGAATGTGGGATGTACAGAAGGATTTATCTCGTGTATTATGTGTGGAGAAGGGGAAAAAAAATGAGAGCCAGCAACAAACTTAATGTTTCCATTAAGGTAGATTTGCTTCTGTAATGGGTGTCAAGTTAATATTTCAAGTTGTGGGTATCAGCCATAAGTAGGTGTTGGGCTGTTTCTTTCTTTGCAAGGGGGCTATGTAGCACTTTACACAGATAGTTTGCTCTTAAAAATCTTTAAAATTAGGAAACTTTTTTTAGTTCTCTGCACCCTTCTCAGTCTGAGCAACCCACAGTGTTTTTAATTGAGCATGAAATTAAAATAGATTTGTTTACTCAGTTGGTGTTATCCTGCCTGTCGATACCAGCAAAACCACACTGGGGCAAGGTTTGAGGCTAATGTGTGGCTCTTTTCTTTCTGACATCCTCCGGAAGCAACAGTGATTATAACTCCAGAAACAAATGAACAAACTCGCCCCACACCGTGAGCTAAAATAGAATCAGCGATGCTCAATGAAGGCTGAACGCGCAAAGCAAATAATGGGTGTTTTGAGGCAGTCTGGTGGATGTGTACATATGATTATGTGGGTTGTCACTGTCATTATAGATGTGATATATAGGTAGGATACACTGAGCTTAAGCTGATACATTCTGATACCTGTTTTAATGAAATATAACAGGTATTTATATTAAAAGAAGTTGAATTGCTGTAGCTCTGCAAGATCTATGTAGTTATTTTAGGTGTTTGAGTTCTTCAGGCAAGTGTGGGAAAATGCTTTAGCCTTGCCACTTCAGTGAAAAATATTTCTCTGGTGGATGTAAGTTGAGCGAATGAAACACCGTTTTTTCAATCTTATCTGGGTGATCGTACAATACAACTTGTTTAATTGGCCTTTCATTTCTTTCCATGAGGGAGTGTGTGATTGAAGTGGCGCTTTTTATGCAAGTTGGTGTTGTATACAGCCTTTTATGGGTGCATTTATATGGAGTGAATTATTTAATATAGAATTCTGCCTTGTGCAGAAAATGCCTTATATTAAGACTGAATTATCTTTTGCCTTTAAATATTTATGAAGTACATAGTGGGATTCTGGTGGCTCGTTGGTTTTGCTGCAGATGCTTGACATAATGTAGTGTAAGACCAGGAGGACCCATCAGCTCATGATCTCTGATCTCTGGGGCACAGACCAAGAACTGCTGCTCAGCGAAAAGCCAGTACTGCTGCACCTCTGCATGCTCCACTCATCTTCTGCCCTAGGTTCAAGGGAGTCTCTTGGGTGGGTCAAAAGATGATGGTTACTATAGTAATTTCCCCTCCCTCCCCTGCATCTGTTACTGGGTGTTGCAGTAGCTGTTCCTGATGCTGGCACCTTACTGTTTTGAAGAAACAATGATAAAAAACCCAAGAGAACCTAAAAGATGTACAGAGAGACATGAACTGGGTGCTGTTGGCACGAATTCCTTGCCACAACTGTTCAAAGTTAGATGAGCATGCCTAAATATGGCAGTGGTTTATTGACAGTTATTTTTTCATGTTGAACCTTCAGTGACTCTCTTTCCCTCGTAGTGCTATATGGTTTGCTTCTCATCTCATGAATTCAAGTGCTGCTGCTTAGGGCTGTAACAGGCCCTTGGACACCGATTCAGTCTCACTTTGCACCAATAAATTTCTGTAGAGTGGATTTCCTCTGGGGTAGCTGCTGCTTCCTGGGCACAGTGCTTGTTGCATGCTTCACCGCTAGTGAAGGAAGTGGAGTTTTATCGCACAATGGAAATACTACTTTATTCTGGGTGCAGCGGGAAAACCAGGTTCGTTCTCAGGGTGAAGCAGAATCCCTTTAGGGGTCACTGCAAATACTGGTTTTTAATGTGTAGAGAAATCACTTTTATTTATCTTGGCTTAGCTAATACTGGCAGCTAAACTGCTGCTTTCTGAATACTTCTTAAACGTTGGCTTGGTGTATTTTTCCAGGGTATATATAGAGAGATATATATAGGTATCTGTCTTGTCTACATATATCCCTATTTATAGAATATGTGTGTTCAGACAGGTCTGGATAACTCTTCCCCAAGTGGCACACCCGTACTGGTATCTATTGCCAAAATTAAAGGCAGGCATTTATAACAGTGTCATCTTTTTTCCCATTCCTCAAGCATGCTCTGTTTTAGGGGTAGGTTATATAAACTTTCCCAAAGCAACTTGTAGAATTTCAGAAAATCCTCTCAGCAGATACTGCAGCATATCGATTAAAATGTTCCTCTGCTGTTAGATTGGAGTGAGCTGGGGAGATAACAGAAAATGAGCTTAATTTCTGTTTTAATTAAACGAGACTTATGTCAGTTATAAAGCTCCTTGTGCAAATCATCTTCTGTTTATGTATATTTTTACCAGTCTCATTTAAACTATCATGTTCAATATCGCTGCTTCATAATGCAACTGCTGTGACTTACTAATTCTTCATTAATGTAATGACAAGGAGTTCTAATCAAATGATTTAGGCTGATAGTAATAATTTGCTGTGACTTTGGTGCTCGGTGTTAGAGTATATAAAGTTTGTTGGTCTCACTTTCCGGTACTCAGCTTGCTGAGAGCATTTTCCAGAAACTGTACGGACAAAACCAGCCCCTTCTGTGGAATGAAGTTCTGGAAGAGAATCACTAAACTACTTGCAGCTGGTTTTAATTATAATTGGGTTATATGTAGAGGTGTCTGTGCTAGTAATATGTGTGAGAAAGGTTTTATCCCTGATGTGCTGCAGAATAAAACCTCTTTGTTATTTTTACTCTGTCTGAAAGTGTTTAAGCATGGGAAAACCGGTGAAGAAGCTGCTCCCTCCCCTGCCTGTTGTTTTTTCTGGGGAAAACCCTTCAAAAGTATTGCTATTGTCTGAAAAAGCGCCAGGGCCAGGAGCTTATTTGAACTCCCCGAAGCTGGGAATACCTGCAATGCAGTTAACCTAAATAAAGTGTGATGAAGCCGCTTACGAAACAGCTTTTGGTGTAACTGGTTTGGGGTTGGTGGTTTTCTTTCCTGAAGGAGTTTGTGTGACTGGGCACAAGAGGTGAAAAATAGTTACTGTCTTTACCAAATGAACCTTTATTTTATGTGAAGTTTTCATAATGAATAAAGATTTTTTTTTTTTTTTAGTTGTGGCAGCCTTAATGGAGGAGCAGCTTAATTATTGATAATGTATCAGGGTGGTACCCTGGCTCGATTTCCCCCGTGTAAATCTGCTGCTGCCTTAGCAACAGCAGCAGCGTATCATTTAGTGCTTAGGCTGTTGGTGGACTGTACGATGTCATAATTACAGAAAGAAATGTACAGATGGAGGGGCTGGAATGAGAATGAGTCGTGCCTCCTACAGCCTTGAAATTTTTAGGAGGGATATATAGGTGATGCGTGTGTGTTGAGCTCACAAGGCTCTTGTTCCCCCAGCGTTACCTGTACTGTAGGGTCACAGTTGATTATTGTTTAGGAATTCTATACTTGAGCATAGGAAAAAGGAGTGTGGAAGCAGGTAGGAAGCCAGAAAGCTGTTGTCATTCATGGTGAGTAGCAGAACCAGTGGCCAGCGCTGTGTCAACAGAGCAAGGGATGCTCTTGGCCCAGGAGAACCTACAAGCCAAAGATAAAGGGGCAAGACTGAAAATGTAGAGAGCAAAACATTGATCATGGTGGCTTTACTAGAAGAGCTTCTGGAAGAAAAAAAATCAAACCCTTCCGTACAAGATTCTGGTTCAGTCTCCTGTTTCTAATGCAGCAGGAATCTGTGTCTAGCAGTAACCTTCATAAGTGTGTCAGGAATGACACTACTAAGTGGCTGCTTGTTTACAGAGGTGGTTTTTGTTTGTTTTGCTCTGTACTTGACTGCTCTGTGAAATATTTTATTATACTGAGCAATGTTTCTAATGGTTCTTGCTCAATACAGATGATAGAGTGGAATTTTGAGTGTGCAAATACATCTAAGAAAAATCACTTGCTCCCCATCATCACCTTCCTTTCCCATCTCCATTTGAACGAAGGATCTTGCTGTACGCATTTATTCTATTTATTGTTGCTCTTAGTTTACTGCTCTTTGCCATGATAGAGCTTTGCTAACAAGCCAGCTTCTCTGCAGAGCAGTGTTCTCTGGAAGAATAACAAACTTGAAATACACTAAATATATTGAAGAATTCTCAATATTTGAAGAGGTCTCAAAATATTTACCTAAGGGTCAGTTCACATAAGTCCTTGTCTGAGCTGCTTTATGCACGTGGAAGGGATGATGTGCCATTAACTATGTTTTATTCCCTTCCAAAGGCAGCAGCTCAGGGCACTACAGATCTCGTTGTAGAGGAAGCAGAGGCGAAAACAGATGCTGTGAGTTAGAAAGGAAAAATGTGATGTTTTTAATGCGAAGTGGGTTTGGGAAGTTTCTAGAGAGTTAATGTAAAAGAAAAGCCCTGACTGTTGAGGTACCGCTGTTTAACCTGCGGCTGCAGTCGTGATGCGTCCAGCAGTGCTTTTCTACTGCGTGGAGCACAACCAAGACATCTGCAGGGACTTGACATGGTGGAAAAGCTTAGAAGCAGCATAAAGGCTCTTCTGTGCCCATTTCCTTCAGCAGTACGGAGCAGAAAAGGGAATTTATTATTTAAATGTTTATGAAAAGCACAAGGAGTTTTAATGTGTGAATGCGCAGGAAAAGCCGAAAGCGTAATTGAGTGGTGGGGAAGGCTGCGGCTTTCTGAGCTAGTGGTGACTTGTTCTTGCTGTTTATTCAAACTCGAAGACTTTCTTTTCCATTAAGGAGCAGAATTAGCCCGACAGTAACTATCTGAGTGTCTTCAAGACTTGTGTTTGTTTTCCTGACCTGCCTGTGTGTTGGGGGAAGTGTTGCTAGAATGAATGCCAGGCTTCGCTTGCTAAGGCGTGGGTGGGAAACCAGCTCAAAACTGATGTGTGATAAGTGACGCGCAGGCTGCTCACGGGTTTGGGGACTCTGCTTTTAAATTCCATCACAGGGTTCAAGGTTCTGATTTTGGGGTTAACTCTCCCAGTGATTAGTTGTCCCGTGTCAAATAGATGAACCACAGTCTGTTTCTTCCTCTCTTTGTTTCCTGGCAGAACGGGGATAATTGTTGAGCCAGTGATGTGACGTGAACGCTACTGACCCACGAGAGATCTTGGGTGTGTTTGTGCTCTATGCAAATAGTACCTTTGCTGTACTGTCTATTCAGTCCAGCTCCATGAAATTTAATGAGATCCGGATTGAGCCTTTGGTTTCTCATGCCTAACGAGTTGTCCGCAGCATTTTAAATTGGGAATTTTTGTCTGCTTCAACTCCTACATTTGTCTCCAGCACTGTGTCAAACTGCAGTCCGAGTAAAGGTGGCTTGTGTGCTTGAAAGGTGGAATGCTTTTGGAGGAGTCTTTGGGTTTTATTTCACTTTTTCAGTAAAAAAAATAAATTAACGGGGTTAATACATTTATTCTCTTTTTTTAATCCTTGTCTCATATGTTCTGAGGGAGCATTTCCGTTCCTGTTTTAGTTGGAATCATGACTACACCTTGGATGTGAACTTTGGGGCCGGCTGGGTGCGTGCCCCTCAGTTCATGTTGCCAAACCAACCTGGAGCTTGTAAATCTGGATTTTCTTTGGATGAAACGAGAGGAGATGCAACATGGGAGCTGCATCACCCACCGCAGGGCCCTCCCATCATCTGGAAACCCTTGCAGCTGTGGTGATGCTGTGGCCAGGACTATGGCAGCTGTCTGTAGGAACTGCTGCTTTGGGGGGTTCCTTGTTGCGTGTATTTTCAATTTTGATTTTTCATGTTTTCATGATTTTTTTTATTTTTTCATGTGTTTATTTTTCAATTTTTATTCTGTGTTTTGTTTTGGTTCATGTTTTTGATGAAGACGAGAGATCAGGCAGTGAATGCTGGGACTGCATGGGCTGTGCGTCAAGAGGAACAGAGTGGTGGGCTCTCTGAAAAACTTTGAAATTCTCTTAATTTCTGAAGTAATCTGACCAAAGTCTTGAAGTTTTCATTTTAATGCATTCCAGAGTGTGTCTAAGAAGCTTTCCTCGATATTCAAGTGTCTGATTAACAAACATATTGCTAACCCAAAAGAAAGCTCATGGAAATTTTTGTGGTATGGAGTTGTACCCTGTAATAGGTCAATTTAGTTTCTTTTAATTAAAAATACTGGCAGATCAAATGGGTTAACAACTATTTTGGTTCACCTAAAAATCTGATCTTGACAAAAATCCCCAACTCCTCGTGTTATTAAAGTTACGTTTGTGAAATCTCTGGGGTGTGTCGTAGAAAACGGAGCTGTTTGCTCACCAACTCCATCGCCCTTATTAAGCTTTTTCCATTCTATAAAGGCACCGGCTCTGAAATACCGATGAGATTGCATTAAACCCTTGGCTGGCAATTTTGTGTGGGATTGAGTATTGAAATGCAGCAAAGCAAATAATGAAGGCATATGTTTACCTATAATTCTTTTTACCTTGGGAGAAGGATTAAATAGGAACAGTTTGGTTGTTGTCAAATTCTTAACGGTTGCTTTCAAGCATGAAACAGTCCCCGGGCTCTCCGAGGATTTACCGAGCAGTTTGAATAGAGAGGTCTCTGCTGCTAATGGAACCGAGATGGCAGGCTTAAGCAATGGGGTGCTTTATAGCCTCTTTAGCCACTTGAGATGTAACATCAAATAGCTGAACTCATCGCGGTCTCCGTTGGCGTTGGGGAAGTTGCACGAAGATCGGCGAATAAATAATTCAGTCGTACGAACGTCTCGATGCCGGAGCGTTGCAAGTATCTAAGAGCTTGATTCACAGAAGGTTTAGTACCAGGAGATGTTCAGTGGGGTTTGTGCGAGCTTTGCCCTAGGGAACACTTACTGATGATTCAAAAAAATTAAAAATCTGTTGGGATTGACTGTGGTTTGTACAGAAGTATTTAAGATTCAGAAATGTTCTTCATAAAAAGGAATACATTATCTTTGAGGGGATGGCTTACAATTACTGAATTGTTTCATATGAAAAAGTTCCGATTTTTTTGCATTTGAGATGTTTGCTGTTAAATTCCTTTTCTGTATGATAGTGATTCTTCATAAACAAATATTTAATAAGATCTTTACTAAAACATTTAGGAAATGTGTATAGAAGTGTGTGCATTTGTCCCCAGTCCTGCCTATAAACCAGACTTTCAGTTTTGTTTGACCTTGGATTTTTTGGTTTGTTTTGTTTACAATTCAATTAGTATACGGAGTGGATCCTTCCTTCGAAAGGCTGCTAGCACTGGAGCGATGTCAGGTTTACATATCCTGTGATTTCCTTTGTTTTCCGCTAAGTGTGACAACATTACTTATGGCTCCAATTTTTAGAAGTACAAAACCTTCCTCCCCATCCCTCTAAATTCCCTGTTAAACCTGCTAATGAGATGTCTAGTATTTAAAAAGCTTTACTACAGGGATCAAGGCAATGTGAGGAACTGTTCTGGTTGAATACCCACAAACTTGGGATAATTCTCAGTGTTTTGAGAAGGTTCTTTCCTCCTCAGTTCATCTAATTTCTGTCCATGCCAGTTGCTGCATCACTACTGAGCTCTTAAATTTCAGCTGCTCAAATTGTTCCTCTGCAGACTGTCAAGTCTCTGCTGGGACTCTTCTGTAAGAAGGTCCAAGAGCAAATAGATTAATTGATAGATTTGTAGGTTTTAATCTTCCCTGGTGCCTGCATGGGCTTTCCTGTTCTATTTTTCACTCTTGTGGACCTGTATCTGAAAAAGCGTTGATACAGTGAGTTCGGATAACAAGCCAAATCCTGAGCCAGGTTAGAGAATTAAAATGAATTGAGAATGCAAATGAATTCCTCTTTCTGTTACGAATTTGTCTAAGCTTTGAGGTTCTGCTCTGTCTCTCATTATGCTTTTTTCACTGGATGAAGTTGCCTGTTACCAGAAATCTCTCTTCTGTAAATTCTTTAGTCTATGAGCAAATCACCTCAACAACCTTTCTGAAATAATTATTTGGACTTCAGAGGTCTCTTGTCAAAGGGTGGATTTTCCAGACCTTCATGAATGCTGGCAAATCTTCTACTGATTCTTCATTTTCCCCTGTCTGCTAATTTATCAAGTCGAGAGAGGTGACACTGTATTTTATTGGTGAATATTTTGATCGCAATATCAGCGGTAGAACATTATTGACCTTGGCTTCATGTTTTTAATCCTCTAGGTTGTTATTTCTCTTGGGTTCCTCAAAAGGCGCTGAGAGATGTCCAGCTGGACATTTGAGACGTAGTGCTCTGCGCTGTAAGGGTTCCCTTACAATGCTGGATGAATTCACAGTTTCCAAGGGAGAAAGGGAAAATGACATCCATCTCCCACAGTCTCTGAAAAACTTATGACCCACTGGTAGCTTTTAGTCACTTTTCCTGCTGTTTTTCTTTCTTTTTTTGGTTAGGGCTTCCTTCGATTAACAATCCATTTAGCAGCCCCTGGCTATGGAAGGCAGGGCACTTTTGTTCAGGTCAGCAGACCTCGCCTTGAGGTATTGTTGCATTCACCTGCCTTTTAAAAAATTAGTATCTCCTCAGGGACTTCCCGAGAACATTTCAGAGTTTAGCTGAGGAGCGTAAAGGACCACTCACCTCCTGTTATCCGAGAAATAACATACTTAAAATGCTGCTCGTGCTTTCAGACATAGCGGCTGTTGGAAGAGTCTCTTCCCATTTAAAAGAAAGGCAGGGCTGTTTTCCAGGTCACTTTTCTCGCTCAGCTGTGAAATGAGGCATGAGACTTCCGAAATCCAAGAATATGAAGTGGGATGGGTTTGTCCTGCTTGAATCTTCCAGGAACCAGTGCAGTAAGGTGTTCTATTTCTGTTTGCTGGTATCACTGCAGTGTTTGGGATGAATTCCATGTGGATTGGAGGTCTGGTGAATCTTGGAAAAGTAGTTTCTTAGGTGGCTGATCTTCACCTGTAAGCTCATAGGCAGGATAAAATTTCAGCAATTCAGTCGTGTGACTTGCAGAGGGTTAAACCATCGGTTTATTGGCACTGATGTAATAACTGGATTAATGCTAAAATGATGTTGGCAAAAAGAATCACAGACTGGTTTGGGTTGAAGGGACCTTCAGAGCTCCCCCAGTCCAACCCCCTGCAGGGAGCAGGGACATCTGCACCCAGAGCAGGGTGCTCAGAGCCCCAACCTGACCTGCAATGGTGCCAGGGATGGGGCACCCAGATAGTGTTTTAATTAAACATCCAGACAATGTTGAAGCTGCTGTGAGAGAACATGCACAGTAGAGGATTTATTTTTCTTAAATGCAAACTTTGAGATCTTAATTTTGTAAGAACAGCACTCTCTCCCCACACTGGGCACTTCAGGGATCATGTAGTATCTACCTCTGATGCTTTGTATCTACCTCTCTGCAGTGGACTTGTGAAAGGGTGAGTGGAATCTGAGATCCTGTGGTGGAATGCCAGCTGTACATACAGACATCATGGCAGAGGGGGCCGGATGTCTTCCACAAACAAATTACGGCAACGAATGGTGCTGAAAACTCGGTGGTTTCAAATGTAACAACAGTTTGGAGAGATCAGATGGGTGGGTGCTCTGCAGTGTGAACTAACTGACAAAAATATGAGTATTAAATGCATTTAGTAAAGAGCAATGAACTCATTCTGTGGGAATGCAGATTGTTAGTGTCTGCAGGGTAGTAAATATTGGGCTCAGTGACTGTTTCTCTGAAATACCATAAAAGAGCTCCTGCGTCTGCTGGTAGTCACCAGTGAGGGTGGAATCTTTGTTTTCCAGTCTTGAGATGGTCTGGGGCAGGCTGAGTCAGGGTGGTGGAGCTTTTTTACAATAAACCTGCTCTTAATGGCTGTAGTGTGAAGAAGCCTTCTGGGTCTCCTGTGTTCTGAGCATGGAACAGGAGATGTTGAGCTTGGGGTCACCCACACTGAGGCAACGCAGCTAGAAGAGCTCATCGCTCTCTTTTTGTTGCTGTTGTCACTTTGTAGTCTTACAGCGCTGGATTTGAGGGATAAATGTTCCCTTTTGAGAGAACCCAGCCTTCCTGGTGTTGCTCTGTGTTTGTTAATATTTTGCAAACATTTATCAGTTCTTTTATGTAAAGAATGAGAAGAATGTTTCAGGAATGTCTTTTATCCGTGGTTTCTACACATCAGTGTTAACTGGCTCATTTGTTGCCCAGCATTTTAATATTACGCAAGTAAGCTTTATAGCTTAAAATTAGGATTTTTTTTCCTCCCCCCATACTAATAATTCTGAAAGGTCCATGTCAGTACTGCTGAAATAATATGGATATTAACAGTTCTCAGAAACTTGGCAATGGGTGTTGCTTTCTCATACCCATGCTCTAACAGCCATCACTCCTTCGCTACAGAAACACTGCATTTCCGTAGCTTTTTGCCTTTAAAACTTTAGGTAATTAGATAAATAAGTGTTTAACTATGTTTTGGTGGAGCAAAAATTGGTGTATGTATGGTAAGACATACAACACAGCAGCATATGCACTGTTGGATGCTGGTAGAGCTCGTGGAAAAATCCAATTATCTTTCTGCCAGTTGAATAGGTATAACCTCTGGGGCTGCCCCATTTTACATTTTATTTTCTCTTTATTTGGTTGCTCTAGCAGTATCCACACGTGTGACCTCTGCATCCTGTATCGGAGCTTTATGGAAATTTCATACAGAAATTCTGTGGTAGTAGTCTGAACCCTCTGCTATGGAGAGGTTGTGGAGATCTTTTTTTATTTCAAAAATTTGCTGTTGTGAAAAGTTGATTTTACCAAAGGTCTTTCCCTCTGTTTTGGGCTTAAAAGTAAACTGAAACTGAAAAGAGTTTTTGAACAACAACAAAAGAAAGGCTCAGCTCATTACCTGTCTGTTAAAAGCCAGTTTCCTCCTTTTGTTTCTTTTTCCTTCCAAAGGAAGCTAATCTGGTTTTTGTGCTGTGGAATTGACGTGGTTTCTAAATGACCAGAAGGGACTGGGGTGGGTCTCCCTGTTGCGGTACTCTTAGCTTCCACAGCGATGTCCTCCTGGAACCCTGGTGTGCCATGCCCAGGCAGCTGAGTCCCACCTGCTGTCCACGTGTGTTTCTTTGGCCCCACCGTTCTGTCAAGGACCCACGTTTGGTTGATTGTCTAGTTTTTGGGGTTGGTTGGTTTGCTTTTAGATATTTCTAAATTTTTGGTCCTTCCTTCCTGGCACGAAGGCCCTCCAGAGTCATCCTTTGCTTCTAAATACAAGTTTTGGGATGTGTTTGCCGAAATGATTATTTACTGATTTTGGACTTAATGTTCCTGATGTCGCTGTGTAATACTCTTTATTACTTCGTCTTTCTTTCTCAGTCTTTCTGTCCTCTTCAAACTCAGTTTGGGATGGTGCTGCTTTTTTAAAGGTTCTCAACACTGTCTTGCTCAACGTTTTTAAGAGCTCCTGCCACTGGTTTTTCCCCCAAAGTAGTTACCATGTGCCTTCAGCTAGGTTTTAGTTAATTTAATAAAACCATTTTAGTTTTTCAAGGTGTTCTCCATAAACTGGTGCTAATTTGTGGTAGTTTGATATAACTGCATGTTGCACCAGCTGTTCTCTTAGTGGGCTTTGTTCTAGGATCCAGGGAGAGATTGAGAGGTTTCTTGTTCTTGAAGTGTCATAGCAGCTTTATCTTCTGATTACAGCTTTTTTCCCTGGTATTTCAGGACTTTAATTCCTGAAATGACTTGGGAATTGCTTAAGTCACTTCTCTTGGAGAAGGTCTAAAATATGTTGTAGTAGAGCTGCCGGTGGGATATTAGTCATTGATTAGCGTTGTCCTTTACTAAAAAAAGTATATATTTTGAGATATGAGAAGCAGCAGCCTTGGATGCCCATCATGTGGAGAGGCTAAAGGAAGTCTGTAAAACTGAACCTTAGTTACATCTTCATTTAAGGAACTGTGGAACTTCACATCACTTTCTGGATTTGAGTCCCTGAGCCACAGTGAATGCTCAAAAGCAGTCGGTGGGTTCACTGAGCTGTGCATGGCGCGTAGTAAAAGATGGGTAATTTCAACCACCTTCCCCTGAAATTTGAGCAGGGAAATGCAAGGCCAGACCTTCACAACCCCAATGGGGAAGAAATTGTTCCTCAGGGCCACCCTCAACATCCCCTGGCCCAACTTGAGGCTGTTTCCTCTTGTCCTGTTGCTTGTTCCTGGGGAGAAGAGATTGACCCCCACCTCATTCCAACCTCCTGTCAGGGAACTGTCAAGGGTGAGAAGGTCTCCCCTGAGCCTCCTTTTCTCCAGGCTCAACCCACCCCAGGTCCCTCAGCTGCTCCTCAGCACACTTGTGCTCCAGACCCTGCTCCAGCTTCGTTGCCCTTCTCTGGACACGCTCCAGCCCCTCAATGTCCTTCTTGGAGTGAGGAGCCCAAACTGAACCCAGGATTTGAGGTGTGGCCTCACCAGTGCCCCCAGTACAGGATGATCCCTGCCCTGGTCCTGCTGGCCTCTGTCCCTCATTGCGACACTGGAACTTCCTTCTTGGCTTATGAGAGCTGGAAAAAAACCTCCAAGGCAATTAAATCCTGTGAGTTGTGTGGAAGTTTGTGACTAAGGGATAGAGATCCAGGTTAGTGTGTGCTGAGGGAAATGCCTCTTGCAGACCTGGAACCATCGCTGTGGGACTCTTGTCACAACTGATGGGAGCAGGAGGGAGCATCGGGGGCACCGAGGGAAAGGTGAAGATAGGGCTTTGTGGAAGGTGTGATAAAGCGTGGCAGGAAATCTGTGCTGTTTCCTAGAACTTGTATTGCGGAAGAAGCCAAATTGCTGATTTTCTTCCTTTAACTCTGATAAAATTCAGATAAGCAAGTTAAAAATTGCTTTTAAGTGCAGAGAAAAGTATTTTGGTTCTTCATGGCTGTATTTTCTTTGAGCTGTTTTTAGTTTTTTTTTTTTTTTAAGATCCGGCTGTGTCCTGAGGACAGTTCTCAAGCCTCTGTATGTTAACATTATTGAATCAATTACTTTTGTTAGGACTTGATTATGTTTTGTGGTGTTGAAGGTCATTTGCCGGAGCTTGTAAGTTGACGAATATGATGAGCTGGTTGGTCTGCTGCTGCTTTTTTTTTAGTCTTGGCCGAAGCACAAAGAGGAGGTCTGCATGCCAAAGCATGGATTGTGTTGTAGTTAAAACAACAAAAAAAAAAAAAAACCGTAAAATGTGTAGAGGCTAGAAGAAATGTGGAGGCTGTTTGCATTCTTGTTTGGGTGCTACCTGTAGTGAGGCTGCTCCCCTCCCTAGTTAGTCATACAAGTAGAGATGGTGAGGTCTGTACTCTATTTTTGTACAACGGAAATAATTCCGTACTAGAAGAGGTAAAGGTCAACTGGACATTTTCAGCGGTCAGCTGTTGCTCTGAAGGTAGGTGATTTGGGCAGTGTCTAAACTGAGGTTCTCCTGCAGGTCTCAGTTGGTACCTGTGAGACTGAAACAGTCAAACATCTGGTAAAATAAAACCTCAGCAGCTCAGATGCTGCTTAAAAATGAAGAATGTGAAACAAGGGTCTATGCAGTTGTGATAACTGCTTTCAACGTGGTTAAACTTAACTTTAGATAAATTATCTCACCGTTAGGTTGTTCCCTTTCTGTTGTGATGTACAGTGAAGAGTTGACAGGGACAGCAGCATCTGAGACTTTTTCCCTCTGATGCAGCTTCCCACCAAGATGCTGGGTCACTTTTTGCTGGTGGACTGAACGGCAGCTAGTGGGGGTTCTGGGGGGGAGCTGAGTTACCTTGTAGGAATTTGCAGCTTGTGGTTTAGTTCATCCCTGAACTGAAAAAAGTGCTCAACATCCCAAAGGGCTCTGAAGTCAGATTTTTATGAAGACAGACAACTGAAGAGGGTTGAAATAAAACAGTATCCCAGAATATTTACCTGAGCAGTGGTTAGAATGTATGGTTAGCTTAGTGTGAGGAACAACAATATTGTGGTAAGAACAGCTGTCTCAGGAAGGCTACAGGCTGTCTGGATCTGCTTGTCCCTCAGTAGCCATCCTCTCCTTGAACTCTTGAGAGAAGGGGAAGGTTTTAAACCTTTTCACGAAGTGTTGTGTGGTTTTGCAGGATCAACCAATTTCTGAGTTCAGCATCCCCTGCTGAAAAGCCCTGCCAGAGCGTAATACAAAAAGAAAAGTGTTTTCCTACTAGCTGTCTCAAAATTAATTTTGGTGCTGGCAATCCACCCCTCTCCCCCTGACAAATACCTCGCTGAACCCTCGGAAACCTGCAGCCATACAGCAAAAATCAGAGACGATGAAGTAAACAGATGTGCTGCTTTGTGGCTGGGATAATGTCATGGCTTTTGCCAGGGCTGCGTTAAAACCCGTAGAGGAGGGACGGGAGTGAGGTTCTGGTGTGAAAGCATCAGCTGCAAAGATGACGATGAGCACGGGAACAAAGCACAATATTAAATATAATGACCTTGGTGGGAGTGCTGGGTGTGAGGGGGTTGTTCAGTGCTCGCTGCTCTTGGGAAGATACTTTTGTTCTTGTCACAGAAGCAGATGCACTGTCTTTAGCAGAAGACACGAAAAAGCCCGTTGAATCTGTCTACTGACTACCAAAGGAAGGAAAAATCCAGCGAGGACCCAATAATTAAAGTCACTAATTGGGGGCACTAAGCCCATCCATTAATAAACCTACATCAACAAAGTAATCAGCAGTTTAAAGCCCAAATAATGAAAACATTAGGACTGCAATACTAATTTAAAGAACTAAATTAAGCAGTGGAGACATGACTGTTGTCTCTGAAGATTCACTTGGCGTATATGTCCTCAAAAATTAAATTGAATTTTTAAATAATTAAATAGCTTTCACTGGCCTAGGGGGAAAAAAAGGGGGTTAATCTGCATATGTTGTGGTTCAGTTTTGCTGAATAATAGTGGGTTGGTTATATTCCACCCACAACCTTTTAAAATCAAGCTGTAACCCTTCTAGTCAGGAGTATATAATATCACAAGTAATTACTCTAAATATTGGTAGGTGATGTGGTTGCTGTGTCAGAACAGTAGTAAAATAAGAAGGAATAATATCTTTTTTGGTACTTCACAGTCAGATTTTCGACTAATAAATGTTTCCCTGTGGAAAGGGTATTTCCATCATGGTACGAGCCGAAAAAGCCTAAGAGAGAATTACAGCAAATAATGGATATTATTAGTCTTGGAAAAAAGCCTTGAAAATGTGATCTTTGCAAAATGACAAATTTTCTGTTTTTTGGGTGATAATTTCAGTTAAATTACTGTTCGTGCTTTATTAGCTGAAAAGATTAGCTGAAATGCAGTGACATATTGTGAGTGTTCCACTAATTTATCTGTTGAGTAAAGATGAGTTTTTGAAGCAGTAAAATATGTCACCTTATTTAAGCACTGTAAATGACGAGATTTCTGATTTAGGGGCGCTTTTATAGTTTAAATGACATTGCACAGTGTCACTTTTCTAGGTTTTTTTCCCTTTTTTTTGTCTGACCATAAGTTTTCCTCCCATTTCAACTTCTACTGACTCAGTCATTCACTGGTCTAATTGTTTATGCCACAGCAACAGGCATAGCAAAGAATTGCTACTAAAATCAGTTGAAATGTAGTCTGGGAGAAAAGTCCGGTTCATTGTAAGGGTTTATTTAGGAAATTGGTAACATTTGGACATAGGCTAGCAAGTGAATTAAAGTTTTTGCCATTTTTTTTTTTAATGTGACATGATGAGGTGATCTATTGCTGACTGCTGTAAAATGGATACATCTAAAATATCTTCAATAGCTTTTTGTTCCGGGCTCTTCAGTTACTGAAATTACGCATCTGTCAAAAGCTCCTTGTGGTACAAAGATGAAAATCCCATTATTTCAGAATCCTAAATGTCATAGATCTGGTGAAGAACATCATAATGAGGGGTGGTAGATGCTCCATCTGTGGACCCGTTGCAGGTCAGGTTGGCCCTTGGGGCTCTGAGCACCCTGCTCTAGTTGCAGATGTCCCTGCAGGAGGGTTGGAGTGGGTGAAGGTCCTTTCCAAGCCGGACCATTCTGCGAGGATGCAGTGAAACTTCCGTAGCTGGTACAATTTCCGGTGTTCGTTCTGGGGGCTGCCCAGGCACACGGTGCATTGTTAAACTGGGGACTTGCTGGCCTGTGGGTCATCTGCTGGACTCGCATACCGAGTGCACTGGCTGATGTTTGAGTTGTTTAGTGACTTCTGTGTGTACAGTAACAACCTAATGTGGATGCTCCAGCAGCTGCTGGGTCTCATTCCTCTACCACAGGCAGACTGTGGGGTGGTCGTTACAGCAAAGGCTGGAGGTGAGCTCAGTCCCATGGCGGACATAGCCACAGCCAAAGGGTGACTGGAAACCAAGGCAGAGGAATTTCAACTGGTTACAAAAAAAAAAAAAGATCACTTTTAAGTTCAAACCGTTTTTTTTGGTGTAAGTTCAATGTACTAGCTCAGTATTGCCTCATCATACCTTCAGAAATGTTGTTTTCCAGCAGACCTTTTTCACTTTCTGACTAGCTTGTGTTTGGACGTGACGGTGTGAAGCTGTGGGACTTGAGTTAGTCACTGCTGGCAAAAGACTCCACAGTGAAATGTTGTTGGGAATTTGGTTGTTTGGAGGTTGCCTCTACCTCATTTGTCATTTAAGTGTTAGAATTTTCCTAAATACCTAATTAGAAAAAATACAATATATTTAATAATATCAAACTTAACAATCATTACAAGCATATTAGCATAACTTCAGGCTTTCAGAAATTTTTTTGCAGCCTCTGATAGTACGTTCTCAGAAATGGTGCAGTACAGCAAAGCATCTTAATCCTTTTTTTAATTGTCAGATAACATCTGATCTTGCAATAGATAATTTTAATGGTATTTCATATTGATTTATAAGATGGACAGGGTTTCATCTTTGAACAACAAAAATACAGGAAAATAACATGTACGAGCATGTAAATGACTCTTTAGTGGAGGTGTCTGTAAGAGAAAAATCAGAATTTCAACATACTTCTATTTTTGCATTATTCACTTTCTTGGTTTTAATCTGTTAAGTTAGTGAATACTTTTTCCAGCTGTTCCCCTTAAAGTTCTTCAAAACACCAATAAGAAGCAGGAACATCCACCATTTACTGTGTAACAGCAGTAAGTGGAGGCAGATCTCTTAAATATCCCTTTTTCTAGTGTTTTAACTCAGATTTTTGTCGAATACCATTAGACTCTCTGAGCTAAACCAGAAAGCTCTCTCAGGACACCAGCTGCTAAATCCTGGTTCTTGTGTTTGCGGGAATGAGTTTATGGTTTTACTGGAGGTGAGGACTGATTGCCAGCACTTTGGGTCATGAAAAGGCGCTGGAGTTACTGCAGCAAAGCACAGCCCAGGGATACCCAGACGTTAAAACGCTGCGGTTACTGTACTGTGGGATGTGGAACAGCTTTTGCAGCGGAATTAAAAATTCAGGTCAATTCTGTGTCCTGGTATTTTTTTATTAAATATAAAGAAAACCTACTATATACTTCTCTGTAATGTGCGTATTTCCATCATTTATTTTCTCTTTTTTGGGGGGTTTCTGTCACGGAGGCACCCACAGAACAGACAGCAGCAGCTCTCCAAAGTCCGTGGATTTAGTGCAATCCAATTTTCCCGGCACTCCGGCTGACCCAGTCACTGACCAGTTCGGATGTCAGTTGGGGACGTGTCCCTGCACAGCAGACCCCTGAGCACTACAGAACACTCTCCAAGGAAGATGAATCACAGCCTGCTCACCTCACGGAGAGAAAGGGAGAATGTCCCACTCAGAGATACCCAGAGGGTCACTCACCAACACCGGGTGAGGGTCACTCCATCCCAGGAGATACACCCGGACAGCGTCCTGATCCCAGGGGAGTCCCGGGAAGTCTCCTCGACCGGCATCCCGATGCGAGGGGACGGTCCCCGACGGCACTGCCTGCTGCTCCTAGGAGAACCCGCTGCAAAGGGTTCTCCGGCAGGGCTCCCTGTATCCCCCGGTGGGTGTGAGCTGGGGTCACTGTCAGTGCGCACAGCCAGGAGGCAGCTCCGGGAGCCCGGACTGCGAGGAGCCGGAGAGCCCTGGGGGTGGCCCCTGGTGTCTGCCGGTGCTGCTGCAGGGAGCTGCCTGTTGGGCGAGCTCCGGGCAAGCAGGCAGGGGGTTTGCATGGCCACAGCGTGGGGCAGTTTTAAAAGGGACTTGAGAAAAAGCTTGGTCCAAATTTACCGTATTTACTGAACTTTTAATGTTGTTACTGGCTAAATTGGTGAGTGTGGAAGAGCTCGGGATGCTCATCATCAGCTGTGTATTTAGAGACTGGTCATTCACTCAGAGCAACAAAACCCCTACATTTCCACCTCCTTTACAGGTCTTGATGATGAACCAACACTGTTGGGCAAAATAAGCCACAGTTGCCTCTGAGTGGAACTGCCTGTCTACCTGCCCCTTTTGTTTAATACCAAACAGATTTTTAGGTCAGTGCAAGTAAGGCTGATCAGGGCACTCTTGTCAATCCTCCAGCCCGCACCAGGACCCTGTGTGCCTGACTCACCTGCTGCAGAGGAAAACTAGGAAGCTGCTTGCTCTTCCTTTTCAATTATTATTTTTATTCCTGTGTTCTCCTCAGTGCCCTTAAATACTCCTCTGTCAGCAATTAGCGGTAGCAGCGTTTCATTAATCCGTCAGATTTCTGATGCGGCGCATTCGAAGACCGGGAGATAATAGGGGATGATTTGTTTAAAACCTCTGGATTAGCTGGTGGTGTGTCAGGCTGCGGTGTAAGGGCACCAGCGATGCTCGTAGAACTGTGAGCTGAAGCTGGCTGATGCTCCAAAATCAAATGAGAGCTTTGCTGTTTGTACCTTTAAGCTGGCAAACAGGTACTGCAGCTTAAAATTTGAGTAACAGCCTTGGATTTTTGGTTGTATTTATATTTCCCTGCTGTATGAATCACTTAATACACCATATTGCCTAAATATCAGTTTTAGTGAGTTAAAATAAACCCAGCCCCACAAAGCAACTTTACAATATAGCCACATCTTTCAACAGCCTCTGAACTTCCAGAGGACTTGCCAGCGTTCAGGCTGGAAAATCCCCACGGGATTGAATTCTGCATGACTTGATATGCCTACGTGAGCAAGAAACATGGTGGGCAGTGATTTGGAGTGCCCTTATTGTAGGGATGAAAGAGGAGCTGTAGGTGCTTTCTCCTTTTGATGGAATAGTTGTTGGTGAGAACACTGAGTGTAGCGGTGGCGGAGGTGATGATCAGCCTCCAAACCTGTTTGGCTCTTATGTGGAGATAGGAAGGGGAGAGAGACCACCCAGGGCTGAATGGCTGATGGCAGCTTGACTGCAGTATAATCGCCACCAGCTCTAGGTCACCTGTATCGATGGTATTAGGTGTGACACCAAGAAATACCCAAGTCCCCTGTAAGTCCATGTTGTGCTGCACAGAGTTAGGGCAAGTTGTCCACTGTGGCCAAGAGTTTCTGCCTACTTCTCCTAAAGCTCAATGTCCAGCAGGCTGCTATTTGTTGCAGGTCAGCCACCAGGTCCACCCACCTCTCTCAATCTTTTGCTATTTAGGTCTGTTGTTGCTTTCAAACTCCCTCTAATCTTGCCCAGAAGGTATTGAATAGACCTGCCTTAGCTGTGTCAGATGAAAATTACCACTTGCAGCCCATCCTCCCTTGCCTGTTGTGTCAGGAAGAGGACTCTGAGGGAGCAGCAGCTGATGCAGGGTCTGCCATGACATGGAAGAACATTTTCCTGCTGCAGGGTGGCTGCATGGCTCATAGCATGGGTTGTGCTGAGGGTTCTGCTTCACAAAGTGAGGAGCTGAGGGCTTCCTCTTGATCCTGCTGCTGAGATAGCACAGCCTGCGGGTCAGCTGTGACCTGTGGATAAACCCACTTGCCAAAACAGGCTCTTGCCTGATCTCCTGTTACTGGAGGGGTTGTGGGGACTTAGTTGATGACAATCCTATGGTGGTCCTTGCTAGGGCCAAACAGGTCGCTGTTTGGATGCGGTGTGGAGGATGGTGGGAGAGAAGCAAAACCTCTTAGCTTTTCTTTGCTATCTTGAAATGTGTTGGCTGATGGGAGGGTTTAAGTGTCCTGCAAAGCCAGGTGGGATTTGGTGGGTTGGCTTCTCATGCACTCTGTGTTATTTACTGGAAACGAGCAACAACTGCTTGAACAAACCTTTTACTTCTTGATTCTGTTAGCTGTTGAGTTCACTTGACATGGATGTGGTGGTCATCTGTGCTTCTGAAGAGTTAGCCCAGATATAACGGCACAACTTCTGCACAAATGGTTAGTGATGGGCAAGTGTTGCTTTTTATAGGTGGACCTAAGGGTGTTTCAAATCAAAATCCTGTTGGGATAAACATGGTCATAAAAAGCTTTAACATCATTTTAAAAAAAAAAAACCCAAAACACCTTAAGGTAAACGACTGAAAGCAGTTGGCAGTCTGAGAGGAGGCTCTGTGTGCTGTTCAGCAAATAGGTATTTATTAATTTTCAGCTGTGCGCTCACAGTGTGAAAATTGACTGATAACAAATGTCCGCATGTAATTTCATGATGAAAATGTTTCAAGTCTTCTGTGCTTCTGGCCATATAGTGACCTTGCAGTATGCCCAGAAAATCAGAAGATGCAGAAAAATATTGCGTATTTTCTGTGCCTAGAAGATACAGAAAATAACAATCAGTTTATTGGGTTTTTCAACCTTTTCCCAAATTTCTTATTTTGCCACTTACCTACTCAATATCTAATTAATACTTTTCTTTCAAAAGAATTGGTTTCAAAAGTAGAATAAAATAAAGTATAATAAAAATGCTTATTGTAGCTGAAGTTGATAGCGATGGCGCCCTTAATTTGAGTTGCCACAGGCTCCCTCTAACCTGGGTGCTTTGTTTTTGCGGGCTCGTGGGGAATATCTGCCTCTCTGAAGTGGCCAAACAGCATCCTGATACTGCACGAGCTAGTTACACCTGAGTTTAGCTGTGCCTTATAGTGTAAGGGGATTGGTGAATAAAGAAAAAGTATTTGCTGAAATGTAAACTACCCAATGAGCAAAAAAAGCTCAGGATTTTATAACTCATTCCTTCTGCTGTCTCAGAACTAAAAATCTTCAATTTAACTGGTTAAGATGTTTAAGGAAAACTTTAACTTTCTGTTCTTTTCTTTTAAAAGTTTTTCTTTCCCTGAATCACATGCTGTTTTCTTCATGGTTCATATTTAATCTATTTTTTACACACTAGAAATAAAGTCTCTTTTCCGTTGCCAGTTTACCTTCAGACTTACATAGCCATAAAATAGAAAAGAAGAAAACCAAACCTAAACCATTTTGTTGTTTAAAGAAAACTGTTTCTCTGGGGTCATTAAGTCTTAAAGAAGAAATAGGGAACTTGTCTAAGGAAATACTGTGCTTGAGTATTTAATATGTAGGCTAGATGGTAAATAAGGTGCTGTAAAAATATTTATGTCAGGAAATAACTACCAACCCTTAAGGTTGTGCTGAGTCAGCAGGACCTGGGCGTGCGAGAAACCTTCCTGGTGTGTGCAGGGTTTTCTTGTAGCACTCTCGTTGTTTCAGTGAGACTTTCCTCTCTGGAAATGGTTACTGTGCTGAACCACTTGACTTCCAGGTGAGGCTCTTTGAATGACTCTGTGTGTGTCCTCTCCGAGTCCCTTATCTCAGCTTCTGGCCGGGTAAAACACTGGATGATGGGTGTAGCTGCTGCGGTGGTGCCCCTGGGCCCTCGGGAGATGTCAGTCCCAGACAACCCGGTGTTCTTGTTTGAATTACCAGTGCAGAGAGCTGGGCCAGTCTGTCACCTTCTGATCTCGCGTACCGGAGAGCGGAGATAATCTGGTTCCTTCTTGTCCTGGGTGCAAGTCCAGGGAGTTGGGATGAGTAGGCACTCCCTAACTGTGCCCGTTGCCTGGCAAACGTAGCCCAGAATTCCTGCTGCCGGGATTGTAACCCACCCCGAAGGGTGCTGAGATCGCCTGACAACTAATGACCACAAGCAAGTGTTGACCAGTCAAGCATCTTGCGACCCTACAAATACTGATCGTAAGCGAGACCCTGTGAGCTCTCTGGGCTCGCGGCGGGCTGTGACCTGCTCTGTCCCCTGAACTTGGGGTGCTGCCCTGGGCAGAGGTACTGATGATTGTCCGCTGGCAAGTGCTGGAGAAAGGGGAATAATTCACCATGGTTTACGGTGAATTTACCGTGCCAGCGTGGTAGGACAATACCTTGGTAACAATTTACTGCAAGCGCATCAGGAGAACCATCCCGGCCGTAGGTTTACCTCTGTCTATCTGTGTACAGGTTAACCTGTACGTTTGTGTTGGTTTAATCTGTGTGTGTACTTGTGTACAGTCTGATTTAGATATGCCGTGATACCTCTGGTGTGATTCTTGCTGTTCTTGACTCTTTAACCAAGTTGCTATGTTGATTGTGGTAAATTTTAACTATTAGTCAATAGTCAGGGTGACTTGTTATTCCCTCCTTCCCTTCACCCCTGGCCCTTTTCATCCCCGATCTCTCAGTAAATCATCCTAACTTGAGTGTAATTCAATTCTCTCTTGTGGACTTCTTCCACCAGGAATTAATAAGGTGAAGCTTGCCATCAAATTGAACCTTGAAGAGTTTGTTTAAATTCTGTCTAAGTATCATGCTGTCTCAAGGAAACAGTCCTGCTTTCCCATTCGGAGTGAGGTGCCTTCCATTCATTCTGCAGCAGGTGATTTAAAGCACTCATCCATGACCAGCAGGTAGAAGTCTGTGGAAAGGTGGTGCTCGTTCTGCCGAGTTTCAGTGAGGGCACCAATCGCTGACCCTGGCAGCCCACAGTCGCTCTGTCCATCCACATCAGTGTGCTCAGTGGGCTCCTCTTCGCCGTCACCTCAGGGACCTAGGAGGTTTGGGTTCTTATGGCTGCCTCCCCCCAGCCCAAAAGCTGTTCTCTTCCACTCCTCGCTGTGGCATTTGCAGAGCTTTTTGCAACAGCCCTGGGGATTTCTCTGACATTCTAAAATGAAGAAAAAAAAAATTGCTACTGAGTGACCTTTTACTAACTAGAACCTTAAGCAACTTATCAGAGCTGCTGGGGCAAAAGCAGCACCGCAGTGTGTTCAGATTTAAAATGGGTACAGTTGCACTTTCAGTTTTGTGGCTGTTCACATGTCCCCCTTCCACGCTGGCTGGCTGTAATTTCACTCATAGGAGCCCTTAGCTAAGGCTTTGGAGAGACTGTCCTGTCCTGGAGAACAGCTGACTAAAAATAATTTATTTAAAAAGAAAATCAGTAAAAACCCCAGCAGAGTATTTTTCTGATCAGAATCTGTGTATACTGGGAAAGCTTCGGGTTTGTTTTCCCCTGGGCTGAATAAGAAAAGCTGCATTTCCTCTTTCAGCTCTTTGGGAGCCTTTCTTGGCTTCACTGATTGACGTTTTGGGGTGAGAACCCGTTTTCATTTAGAAAACCCGGGCTGTCTTGCATGTGAGCTGCTCCTTCCATGATTGCTGCTGTTAGAAGGAACAACTGAGTAATTTACCATTTACTTGTATCTTCTGGGGCTTTCTTTACCCTTCAAATAATTTGACTATCATAAGATCATTGCAAATTCATCTGGCCCGAGGCAGCTTGGATGCGGTCAGTGATGATCATGCTGTGAAGACAGATATATGGTTATGGTGGGCTGAGGGTGATGCTGAATTACTTTTAAATTTGGGATGCTGTTTCTGCACCTGGGAATTATCCAATAAATAAAACTCAGTCTGATTACATGTGTCCAGCAGAACTCTATCTATAAAGCTATCAGGCTTAAAAAAAAAAAATTGTCTCTGATGGATGGTGAATCGATCTCCTGCCCTGTATGAACTGTTCCGTAAAGAAGCTCTATCTTACAGTAAATGGAGATAAGTCCTGCTAGGAGAGAAGGAGGCTGCTTATTTTTTTTTCTCTCCCCCTTGCCCCGTTTCTCTCCCTTCTTCCCCATAGAGAATGTTGTGCTGGTGGTGAAGACAATCCTAGATGAGGCACTACATATACACGTATACACACACACTGTATATATTTATATCTGTCTGTCTGAGTGGAGAAGGCTCCCATGTGAGATGTTCAGTTCGCAGCAGAACAAAAAATGATAAACTTTGCAGAATCTGCATCTTCAGCTGCTTTCTCCTGATGGGAGCAAATGATAGAAGTAACATTGCAACACCAAAACCGGAGTGTAATCAGCCCTTTCTTTGACTTACTCTCTGCTTAAGCAATTTTACATCTCTCGATGCCTGTGAAAATTCTGGTGGTAAGACGTATGATGACAAACTAAGCTTTACTGGTTTTTCATGCTTATACCAAGTAATGCTGTTGGAGGAGTCCAGAACAGGTATTCAATCTGTGTGACAGGCTTCCCCCAGCTGTGGTATTTCCTGTTTATATACAGATATTAGGTTGGCAGCAGTGCTCACCATGTAGAGGAGAAGGTCAAAACATGGCCTGGTCTGGCACAGAACCTCACTGGAAAGACACAGTCAGCTTCTGAGGGCTGTATCCAGTCTAAAGCGTGCGCCTTTGCCAAGGTGCAACCTGTGCCAGCAGCCACTCAAGGTTCTGGAGGTCTTTTGAAATAATCTTGTCAGTTCTGATGTAGTTGCTGTACAGACAACAGAATCACAGACTGGTTTGGGTGGGAAGGGACCTTCCAAGCTCATCTAGTCTAACTGCCCTGCAGGGAGCAGGGACATCTGCAACCAGAGCAGGGTGCTCAGAGCCCCAAGGGCCAACCTGACCTGGGATGGTGCCAGGGATGGGGCTTCTCCCACCTCTCAGGGCAACCTGGGCCAGGCTCTCACCACCCTCAGCGTAAAACATTTCTTCCTTGTATCTGCAGTGGGTGCAGGTGGGCTGGATTCTTGCTTAAAGCATCCAGCGAAACAGGTATGAATCTCCAGAGCTGGTGTGGTCATGCCTGTGTTTCCAGTGTCTTTCTCACCTGTCCTGTCTGTTCTTAAATTACCAGCCTATGTCTGCCTGTGCTTTGGTGGTTTGTTAGGACGAGAGGACACCTGTAGTTTTGCTTAAGAGTAGCAATAGGCTCTGGAGGACAATCTCCAGTCCTAAATATGTTGTGTGTAAAAACCAAAATATTCCAGTGTTCATCCATGTCACATGGGTGTAGAGTTTGGGTCTCGGATGCCTTCAAGCTATGATCTAACCCTGCTGCTGTTCAGCTCGTTGGTAGCCTGGCTGTGGAGTTCGGTTAAAACCAAAAATAGATCAAGGATGCTTCTGAACATAAAATTTATGAAATTTTTTTCTTGTTGATTTTTATGACTATACAAATTAGATAAAATTGTTTTTCTAAGTTGTAAACTGACCGTAAGTGAAAGTCTTTATTGGCGATCTTAAAATGTGGTTGACTTAAGTGGCTACGCAAATTAATGAGAAGTCTCTATTAATGAAGACTCTCAGCGCAAGACCCCAGTGTGGTCTAGACTTCATTAAAGTGAATTTTAGGGCCTGTGGGTAAAATTTTGTCAGATCTGTGGTTTGACTTTGTGGCTGTGGGTGACTAAGGGATGACATCCGTGGTTTGTGGTACGGTTGGAAGCGTGCCGGAATATTAATGATATGCCTTCATTTATAGAATATTCTCAGGCAATGTAAAAATAACTCTTTACCATCCACTGGTATAAGAAAGACTTAACAAAATAGAATTGAAATCACTGTTTTATGATGAAATAGGGTATAATCCTCTCTGTGAGGTTTCATGCTGTAAAAGGGAGATGGCCGTCCCGGACCAAATGCTCGTACAGAGCTCTTCTGTTCGGCGTGTGTTCAAACACCCGGCAGCACATGGACAAACTAAAAATACTTGAAAAAGAAAAAAAGACGAAGCAGAACTGGGATAAACTGGGATGTGCCCAGTGTGTTCACGATGCTTCTCTCTTTTAGATTTCCTTTAGGAGTTCCTTTCAAATTCCAGCCCATATTTCTCTTTCATGGTCAGATGGTCATTTGGGCCAACCACTTCCAGTCAGTCTCTTATCTCTCAACATCAGAGTGAAAAATGGGGCAGGCTGGTGAGCTGGAATGCGTGTCCCCTCCCATGCTGTGATCCCCCCACCCCCGAAAATGCCTGTAATCGTTGTTCTAATATTTGGAAAAAAGTATAGTCTTTTATTTTTGAAGGCTATGAGTCACATCGGATTTCAATTTTGGAATTTTACATTGACAGGAGGCAGATTGCGGTGAAGACCATAAACTGACAGTTTAGGGCAAGCATGGTATTGCCTGAGGCAGGCGAGGCTGCAGACCACTCCATCCTTCTGACGTAGGACATGCATCCCTCCTGAGGTTCCTTGTCCTTTCCGATGATGGATTGAGGAAGACAAGCAGCACATGGGTAGACAAACACCTCACCCAGGCACTTGGTGCCATTTAACAGCTTCTTCCTGCATGTGACATTTTCATTTCCCTTCTTCACCTCACTCATCACTAACTGTTTGGGTCTTGTTTTCTGTACACAATGCTAATAGAGACTGACAGAATACAAATACGGGCTCCGTTACTCCTTTTATAGGCTGTATATTCTAGCACAATTATATAGGAAGCCTCATCAGCTGAAGCGTGAAAGGACCACTTAAAATATAATTGGCATTGACCTTATGGGACTATCATTCAGGATAAAAGGGATTTTTTTGTTCTGTTTTGGTTGGTTTTTTGTTTGTTTGTTTTTAATGAGGCATTGATACCCAAGAATGTGCAGGTATTCAATTTACAGCTCTTTTCTGAGTTTACCACCACAGTACCATGACCAAAATATGCTTTGCCTATAAAATAATTCTCCAGACTCTCATGTTTACGATGTGTTATGACTGTGTTTTGCTCAGGTGGGATCTTAATACAGAAGTCAGGAGGTGTAGTGCAAACCAGATTCCTTTATACACAAACGACGTGAGTGTGCGCATGGTTTCCAAATCGGCGTGCTGCACGCTCCCTGAGAGGTCTCGGAAGGTACGAGCTCGGTGTTGCAGAGGAAAGTCTTTAGGGGAGAATTTCTGTGTATTGGCATGTTCTGTGAGATGACGAGGAGATGGAATGTTGGCCAACTTGGTTAGTATGTGGAGAGAGATGTGCCTTGGTTGATAATCTCAGTTCTGGTCCCTGATAGGGACCAAGTTGATGCACGGCTTGATGTTCTTTATAACAGTGTGAGGAAGTTCTCAGGAGAACCACAGCAGCTATGTGAATAGCTGCAGAACAGGAGTTCCTAATCAATGTATTCACCAAAAATCTTAGCTTTCATCCTTGATACCAGTAAGCAAAACGTGCCTTTCCATCGCTGTACTGTTGACTTCCAGCCTCCCACTCTGTTTCTTCGAGACCTTTTCTGAGAAGATGGTGGAGGAGGCTCTTCTCTTGCAAGTATGTTCAGTAACTCAATTGCTGATAATTCTCCTGCTCTGAAACAAGGCTGGATTAAAATAGATATAATTATCATTGATGATACTAGTATATGTAAGTGTAGATTTTTTTTTTTTTTAATGTCACTGATACAGTGCAGAGATTCCAGCATCAAGTCTGCTGTTACTTAGGGAGACCCTTAACTGGGAAGCAGGCACTAGAGATGGGTAATTCAAGTTGTGAGACAGAGGATGTTGCTCTTGCATGATAAGAACCTGATGAGGTAAACAGCAGGTTATCTTGTAGGGTAGGAGTGTGAGACAAAGGATGTTGTTCATATATGATAAGAACCTGCTGTCAGCTCAGGTTGCTTGAGATAGAGAGGAGTCTTTTTGAAGCCGGACTGCGCTTGCTTAATAGGGTATTGGATATTAACTTCTTCTCCCAGGGGAGGCATAAGTTTGCGGTAATGAGACATGCGATGTATGAACTGGTATGTACTACAACATGTAGAAGGCGTGTCGGGTTAGTCTGTAAACTTTGGAGTACCCGGCCAATGGGGAAACAAGGGAGGGATTTCGCAGCCGGGAATAGGGTATAAAAGTTAATGTATTTCTCTGACCAGGTGTGCCTACTTGTTAGACACCCGGTCTTGCAAGAACGTAATAAAACTAAGTGCTTCACTGTGAAGTCTGGCCTGACCCTCTTTTCGTGAGGTTTTTTGCTTGTTTCTCACAAATTCACTGTCCATTGGTACATATTCATCTTACACTTGGAGTGAGGCTTACATTTTCATTTGTATTTTTGAGGATGGTTTCCATCAAGAAGCAAATCTTGAACTCATCAGATACCTATGATGAAGTGTTCCCTGCTGTGCTGTGAGTGTGGATCTATCACTGAAGCCTTAATCTGGGAAGGGAAGGAATCTTTACCTACTCAAACCCACTCAAAAGAAGATAAAGATGGCATTGATAAGGGAGAATTAAAAGGAAGCATGGCTTCCAGTGCTCTGCTGCTTCTGCCTTCAGGCGCTCCAGTGCGTGGTGTAGAACACTTCATCGAGCTGCAGTAATGCGTTTTAGGCAGTTCAGAGGAATTGAAATCAAGTTCTCCAGCGTGGTTTAAGCTGAGGGTGCTCAGTGCAGGGTGAAGCCCAGAAAAACTGTAGCCTGCTCAGCTGCAAAGCGAGTCTGGGGGTTTGTGGCCGTGCAAACCCCCTGCCCGCTTGCCCGGAGCTGGCCCAACAGGCAGCTCCCTGCAGCAGCACCGGCAGACACCAGGGGCCACCCCCAGGGCTCTCCGGCTCCTCGCAGTCCGGGCTCCCGGAGCTGCCTCCTGGCTGTGCGCACTGACAGTGACCCCAGCTCACACCCACCGGGGGATACATGGAGCCTGCCGGAGAACCCTTTGGAGCGGGTTCTCCTGGGAGCAGCAGGCAGTGCCGTCGGGGACCGTCCCCTCGCATCGGGATGCCGGTCGAGGAGACTTCCCGGGACTCCCCTGGGATCAGGACGCTGTCCGGGTGTATCTCCTGGGATGGAGTGACCCTCACCCGGTGTTGGTGAGTGACCCTCTGGGTATCTCTGAGTGGGACATTCTCCCTTTCTCTCCGTGAGGTGAGCAGGCTGTGGTTCATCTTCCTTGGAGAGTGTTCTGTAGTGCTCAGGGATCTGCTGTGCAGGGACACATCCCCAACTGACATCCGAACCGGTCAGTGACTGGGTCAGCCGGAGTGCTGGGAAAGTTGGATTGCACTAAATCCACGGACTTTGGAGAGCTGCTGCTGTCTGTTCTGTGGGTGCCTCTGTGATGGGGTTTTTGTTTTAGATTGTTGATATAATTGGAATTGAAAGCTCCTCAGCTGTGGGTTTTGTTTGCTGCAGAAGTTACCAGTATACATTCTGTTACGGGAGGATCATGAAGAGCTGTTTTGGTGTTGCTTTTCAGTAGCAGGACAGAGACGAGTGTCTCTCACCTTGTGTCACTGCAGCCTCCTGACCATAACATGGGCCTGTCTCAGGAAATACTGTGATGAGAAATTAAGCTGCTTTTTTTTTTTTTGCTGACAGAGATTGTTCCTCCTTTGTGCCCAACACATTTAAGATCAAGGCTTTGGTTTCTCGGGGACGTTTTTCTGTGACAAAGTTTGTTGCTCTGGCTGGGTCTTCATTTTCAGGTGTCTGTGTATTTATGTGGTTTAATCCTCTTGCACGTTGATCTGCTGTGGGACTGATTATGAAAATGAAGTTTGGGCATTGTACATGTATTACAGGCACGTGCATCTTTCATTTATCTCTAACACATTCTCGAAGATATGAAAATTCTCATAGTACCTATTATTACATTGAGGAATTCATTACACTGACTTGCAAAGCTCTGCTGACCACCGTGATTTGGCTCTTCAACTTTATTTTATGGATAGAAACAGCCTGTAAAACCGTGTATGTTCCCCAAAGGATCCTGCTGTTGCATGTTTTGTATTAATGCAGAAAAGCTGTTGGTTGAAAAATATAAAAAGGGTTATCATGAGTATTTGCAGATGCTTTACTGTGAGTTTAAAAAGAATAATATGCCAGATTCCTTCAAGGAAAAAAGGAAAGGTTAATTTTTTATAGCCATCTATGGTGTTACTCATAAATTTTCCAATTTCTCTGCTGCTTAGCTGCGATACATTATTTAGAACATAAAAGATATTAATTTGAAAGGCTGATCTCCAGAGATAAGCCAGCTTTCCTTTTTAATAAACCATTTAAAGTACAGGGTGCCTAGCAAGAGTTCTGCAGATAATATTTCTGATTGCATTAAAATAATGACCTGTTTCAGGTTGCATCGCTCCAGACGTCGGTGCTCGGAGCAGCAGTACATGACAGGATTTAGACTTCATAGATGCTGATACATCAGCAGGTTCCCATATGGAAAATCTGTTGGTCTTCCAGTAAATTGTGTTAGCTTTTAGTATTTGTGTAGTAAAATACCTCATGCCGTAAATGTGTTGGTCTTTTTTGTTGACTGTCTTTTGGTTATAAAATATAACCCCCCCTTAGCATTTCTTATCTACTTCATTACAAGCATAAATTCAAAATAAACCTAGTTTTGTCTACGAAGTGTTTTTCCTCTGCTTTGCAACAGGTTTATCCTTTTGTGTGTGTGAAAATGAGGGCAAGGTATTGTATTTGCTTCATCATAGATGCTCCAGTCAGACATGGCATGCTTCTTTACAGATGATGCACATGTTTAACTTCCAGAATACAGAGATTTACAAAAAACTGCTCTCTTGATTATCACAGAGTCATTTCACTTGGAAGAGACCTTTAAGCTCCTCTAGTCCCCCCGTTCCCCCAGCACTGCCAGGTCCCCACGGACCCCTGTCCCTTAGCACCACCTCGACACAAGGTCTGGGAAACCCCTCCAGGGATGGGGACTCCACCACTGCCCTGGGCAGCCTGGGCCAGGGCTGGGCAACCCCAACAGGGAAAAACTTTTTATTGGATGAATAATATCTGAACAAGAAAACCAAACCAGTCCATGTGAAAAAGAGAGTTCTGAATTCTCGTGGAGGTAGCAAAAATTGGTGGTACTTTATAGTTCAATGAAGTTTCAAGTATTGTGTTTTTCTATAGGCATATGAATCTCAGTTCTCCATGCAAATAAAACTTCTGAGATGTCTTCAGTTACCAAAAGTTTTCTGAACTGATTTACTCTAAGTGCTATCATAAATAGTTCCCTATGTGGAGAACGAGGGTTACAAGCAATTATTAAAGCAGCTTCCATCGTATTTTAACATGGTATTACCAAGCTTAGAGCACCTCAGATCCAAAACCCTGTTGGAGTTTGCTTGCCCCTTCGTGTCTCCTTTCAGGAGCTGACTCTTCTCTTTCCTGAGTGTGCTTGACTGAGGGCTGGCACTTAACCAGACCGTCAGTGTTCCTCGGTCTGCTCCCATATGATTTCTAGCATTGGGAGTTTCAGACTGGCCAATACTTTTCTCAGGGAACAAGGTAACATTAAGTGAAGATCCAGCATGGTGGAGTTTTTCATGTGGAGTAGCCAAATGAATGAAATTCAGACTCTGCTCCTGGTTAAAACGGTTTCTTTGCTTGCTACACGTCAACTTTGAGGTGTCAGACACTTTTTCCATTGGCTGGGTGGAATCCAATGTCTCCGCTTCCTCTTTCAAAAAACGCAGAAGCAGGGAGTAGTAACTTGTCTTCTCTCTTCCCCGGTGTCTCCTTGCAGCTAAGAGCAAGGCGGTGTGGGCTGGTCAGAGACCAGCCTTGCCTAGGAAGCGGGTGAAAACGACCGGTTTCATCTCGGGAAGGAGCTCAGGGGGCTCTGGGACAGGCTGAGCTGTTGAACAGCTGCTCTGTTAGAGTACTCTTGTGAGCTGGTTTTTGAGCAGTGTCGGGTGTCTTAAGATTAACTAATTTTTGAACAGCCACTTCCTCAGTAAAGATGAAAAATCAATATTTCTGTAAGACATTTTCCACAGTTTGGTGCTGTCTGTGTCTTCTATAGAAGAGAAAACATTTGGTGTCCTGTTTTATTTCCCGTTGCAATTGCAAGATGATAGCAGAGGAACAGAGCGTTTTGCGTTTTTCTAACTCTAACAAAACTGGTATTCACATAAAGTTAAGCCGGATTCCTCTGGATCTTTGCACTTAATGCTCTCTTTTTTTTTTAACTGGCATTGGCTATGACATTGTGGTTTTTGGTCTTGTCATCTCTCCTCTTGACATGCCCTTTCTGCTAGAAGGGCTGAGCTAGACTGTCAAGGGAATCATCCCTTAGAACAGCATCTTTCTCTCTTTTTCTCATGCATTAAAAGTCATACTTGGGGATCTCTTGCCCACAGGAAGGTGTTCTAGTTATTATATGTGCTTTGCTACTCTAGGTGAAGTTTTCTTGTGGTGTGCCATCAGCAAGAGACACGTGGGAAGGGCGGGTTCACCTGAAAAGTGTATACTTGCCTTGCTCATTCAGTTGCTGTGGCGTTTCTCCCCTTCCCTGAATGCGTCTCTAAATTAAGAATCTTCAACATTTCATTCATAATGAAGATGATACTAGAGATCTAACTGTTATAAGCAACTTAAGTGTACACTTGGATATGTTGTCATATATGCTTATGGAAGGAGAACTTCAGATGCACGATTGTTCTTGCAGTAAAGTCAAGAAAGGATGGCTGGAGTCACCTTCTCTGCCCAGTGACTGTTACTTTTTCATAGTGGAAGTTGGACTTTTCAAATAAATCAACAGCTTCCTAGTGGGGAAGGGCTTACCACCCTTTCCTGGCAGGGGTGGTGGTTGTAGAGTTCTGTTATCAGTCCAGTCACCAACTTTGATTTTAAAAATCAGGATTTTTAGTATTTCTTCAGTCACGTAAAACACTAGTAGGATGAGAGCGGCTATGGATGAAGGTGGGCAAGATGCTTAATGAAAGATCTTGAAAGGGAAAAGGTGTCAGGGATACAGTAGTCTGACCTCAAAAGGCTATGGTTTTTTGGGGGAGAGGTAAATGGTAGCAGGAGTTGGAGGGCGGTAGGACAAGGGAAGTTAAAGGGGAGACTTTTGAGTAATTTTGTTATTTTGACCAGGTAATTTTTTTTCTTCATGTATCTTTTACTCTGACACCAAATTCTGTGTCCAAACCACCCTTTTTCTGCACAGAAGGAATACACATGGTAGTTCTTAGCATGCACTGGCTTCAGTGCAGGTTTGAAGCAAATGCAATCTTTACATACCATTAAGTTGGCTTTTGGTGGTTCCTACAAAATCCAGCAACTCCTGATTCTCCTCCTTCCTGGGGTTCCCTTTGCTGACTTATCTTACTCTTTTCCCTGGTATACTGGTAGTGTCATCTGCTTCCTTCTTGAAAGAGAGCTGAGCTGTTGAGATATAATTAGCAAAATGTAGTGGGTGGAAGATGGAGCGATGTCAGTGCTTTGGATGGTTGTCAGGAACAGGTTTCTTGCTTTTTTTCTTTAATTTCATTGTAGTGTGCTGCAAAGACTGTTTCAGAGGTACAAATCTGAATGTTTTGGGTTGGAAAGGACCTTTAGAGCTCACCCAGTCCAACCCCCCTGCAGGGAGCAGGGACATCTGCAACCAGAGCAGGATGCTCAGAGCCCCAAGGTTCAACCTGACCTGCCATGGTGCCAGGGATGGGGCTTCTGCCACCTCTCGGGGCAACCTGGGCCAGGCTCTCACCACCCTCAGCAGCAACAATCTCTCCCTTCTCTCTGGTCTGACTCTCCCTCTGTCAGTTGAACCCATCAGCCCTTGTCCTGTCCCAACAGCCCCTGATGAACAGCCCCTCCCCAGCTTTCTTAGAAGCCCCTTTCAGTGCTGAAAAAAGGCTGCACTAAGGTCTCTCAAAATATGGTTTCCTGGAATATGGATGAAAAAACCAACTCCCATTTGTGAACTGCACAGGAGCACAATAGACATGTTCCTGAGAGAGATTTTAAACAGAAAGGAATTAATAAGTGAACGTACAGGCTTTGAAAATGCAGTTTGTGTTGGTGGTTATTTCCGTTACATCTCAGAGCGTGATGTACTCTTGTACATTATGGGAAGACAGTAGAAGTGTTAGAAACAGACCAAGCTAAAAAAAATTTTACTTTAAAGGCCAACATTTATTAAAAGGAGCCAGAGCCGGTATTGTGAACAGATAATTTATGCTTAAAAGACTGACTTGTATTTAGCAGAAGGTCTTTTGTTCTAGTTTATCTCTCCCTACAGAACTCCTCTAGTCGCTGAGCGCAGTTTGCTGCCGCTGGAAGACAAAGTTCCGTGTGTTTACAAATCTGCACAATGATCATGAGAGAAAAGAATGTGGAGTCTATTGTGTTCTTGCAAGTGGCTTTTTCATCTTCGGTCTCAACTCACATTTACTGTAGACCAAAAAAAAAAAAAAGTAGTTTTGCATACTGGGGTTTTTTTTTAGTTGTGCACAATGAACTACTTCTTGGCAAACAGGGCTTTGAATAGAGGAGTGGTATGTGATGGTTTTAAATGGTCCCCACTCGGTCAGAACACTGGAATTCTGAGTCAGGTTTTTGGTTTTGAAACAATGTCGTGCTTTTAAAACTAGCGCAGGGTGCTGGGAGTGGTTTGGGCTCAGCAACATCATTTATGGGCTGCTGGGAAAAGGAGGCACTGCCTTTACCAGAAGTTAGTCTCAAGTGCCTTAAAAATTTAAGCACTGAAGATCAATATATGAAGTAGTCAGTCAATATTTCGCAAGCTTAAAGGAAGTTTGGAGTTGCTTTATTTTAATGAGTTATTGAATGCGACTTGCGGGAGAGAGATTTAAATAAACTAAAAATACCTTTTTTTCTTTTTTTAAGGGAGTGCTATGCTCTGTTAACAGAAGCTTAAAGTGTCCTGCGGCTGAAAGGCTGTTTGTGCCGAAGCCACTTACGGGGCATGGTTTGCCCCAGAATTATTTGGAATGATCGTATTATAAATGCATAGACTTCCAGGGCGACATGTAAACCGCGTGCCACCGCATAAATTATTCATCATGGCCCACAGGTATAATTACTCAGAGAAGTGAAAATGAAGAAAATTACTTCCTATTAATGGCTGCTTATTCTGATAATTATTTTATTCAATTTTTAATCCTACATTACCCGAGTCCAGCTCACACAATGTACATACACTTTCATGTGTTTTCTTTGACCTGAAACCCATGAGAGATGCATGAATTGCACGCGTTAATGTTTCTTCCCCGAATTATATATTTAATTTCACTGATTTGTGCTGTGTTTTCACACACCTTTCTCCTCTCTCTGATGTGCCGTATTCTGACACGGGCTGTACCACATCAGAGGATTGCAGGAGGGTGCTGGGGCGGATGGAAGTGGGGCTCTCCGTGCTGCCACGTACAAAATAGGAGTGTTGGATATAGACAATAAAAGGTCTCTGCGTGAAGCAATGTCAAGGGGGACAAAAGTGCTTTAGGTCTCATTCTGCCAACAGCAGAAATATGTACAAATGTGTTTTGCTAATGTGAGCGGTCCCGTTGAATGAACTTAATCTCGTTTGGTATTTCAGGTAAGGACTCAATCCTCCAGCCTCTCCAAAACAGGTGCAAAATTTATTAGAGCTCTTGCCGTGCTTTGTAGCTGCCGGTGTAGGCAATGTCCGTGCTGCCTCTCAGCTGCTGTAAGAAGCACTACAGAAAAACAGCAAGATGAGATATATATTTAAATAGATTTTTGCCACTCGATGTTTTTTTTTTTTTAATAGCATTTGGATGAATGACAAGAGCCTGGAGTTGTCATGTTTTTTCAGGTATGGCAAAGCACTTTTAAAATCAATTTCATTATCTGCTTTTGCTTCTTAGGCAGCATTGTCTTCTGTTTGTAGGCAGAGCAGACCACAAAAAGTAAGTTTTTCTGTTAATGTCAAGTCAAGCCCCCAACTCAGTGTAGCGCCCGGGGACCCATTTCTTTCTCCTGACTTTGTGTTACAGTCAGACTTCTTGTGTAACCCGCTTGGTTGGGCTGCTTCTTTCTTGGCTACCTTTCTTCACATGGGATGAGCTACCTCGCAGAGTGACTGTCTCCTCTTTATTATAGAGTGTAAAGAACAAAATAAAAAATGACTTCAGTCATTACGTTGGTATTTCACAGCTCAAGCCGTTGGGGATCCTCTTCCGATGCAGGTGCTGTGGGTACACCATGTCACCATCAGTGCTGTCGTCACTGGCATTGCTGGACCCCAGTAAAGCAGAAGTAAATGGGTGTCCTTTGCTTTTTCTCGATCTGTCCCTGACCCCTCCATAGCCTGAATTTAAATGTAGTGATCATTTCATTCTGTATTAGTAACTTCTGAAGAAAAAAACCATTCTTTGTGTGTTAGTTTCTACACAGACTAGTAAATAATGCAGTGTCTCAGTGACAAAAATACCCAATTAATAAGGATATATAATGCTCTGGGGAAAATGTGTTTAAGTCTCATCAGGAGGTTTCGTTGATCAGTTCGTAGTTCATGGGTGCTGGTCCACAGAAATGCTTACCTGTGGATTCCCAAATTCTGGAACTATTCCCTTCAGTAATTTCCATGTTCATCAAAACCTTCAGAAGGAAAAAAAACCAGCTTGGTATTTCAGCATGGAATGCGTCACCTTGCTGTAGCTCTTTGTTGTCTGAGACGGTCTCAGTTTAGCAGAGGTGGAACTCCCTCCCCTTCCTGGGGGAGAGGCTGTGCCTGGCTCTCTGGCAGTTGCCGTAGGAGGGCTGCCAGACGCGGTGGGTTGGGTAGCGCTGAAACCGGCAGCTCCTGCAGACTTCGACAGAGGAGAACATAAACAAGGATCAGGAAAGACTGCGTGATAGAAATCCATCTGGCTCTTACATCTTCACCTCATCAATTATAAACTGCTTGTGTTTGCATTCAGGGACCTCAGCAGCCCCTTATGATCCGTCTCCACCCTGGGCTGTCTGCTCTCATTCACACAGACAAGCTGGTGCCAGCTTCCATCGTCGGATAAGGAGAACCGTGGCTGTCAGGTTGTGTGACAGTTTATCCATCTCTGTTCACTCCATAAACCTAATTGTCAGAAGAGGGCTGTCATCAAACTTGGAGATGAAAATGTGAACGTAAATAAACAGAGGAGTCGCAGCATTTCCTGCTGGCAGTGAGATTCGGAGGCTTTCTGTAAAAAAGGCTTCCTAGACTTTGTAGACTTCCTAGAACCACAGACTGGTTTGGGTCAGAAGGGACCTTTTCAAGCTCACCCAGTCCAACCCCCTGCAGGGAGCAGGGACAGCTGCAACCAGAGCAGGGTGCTCAGAGCCCCAAGGGCCAACCTGACCTGGGATGGACCTCTGGATCCCTAAATCAGTTGACTCAGGTCCACTAAATTCTGTGGACATAAAGCTCTGGGAAGCAGACAGCCTGTTCCAGTCTGGAACTCTCCTGAGGTTCTTGACCAGGGACTCCATGACTGTTCTTATTTTGCATAAGCTGATGCTGTGAAGGATATTAGTAACCTGGCTTTTCTTGAATGAATGATGTCATCTTTTTCTAGTTTTCTAAGTCCATCTTAATGAAATGTCTTACTTTTGTCTGAGTTGGTCGGGTTTCCCAGCAGAATTTTACAAACTCTCTGTAAAACTTGTGAAGTTACAATGTGCAACTGTGGTACGACATAAAGAACAACTTAAATGTAATAAAAAAAAAAAAATAAAAAATTGGAGGGTTTTGCCTGAAACACATTCCTAAGTTTACAAAAAGAAATTAAAATAGTTTCTCAATTCTTTTCCTCAAATAAGAAGCTTTAGGGGAAAACAAAAGATATTTAAAAATTGCAAGGCACGAGAACAGTTTCTAAGCTTTAACGAAATGTGAAAGTTCCTCCTTAGGCATGAAAATCTTGTTGTGCCTCGGTCTGGTCTCTCTCGTTTGTCCACTTCTTTTGCTTTCCTCTTCACTTTAACAAGCGATCGCATGTGCACCAGCTAAATGTCTGATAAATCTCCAGGCGAAGCTGGGTTGACTTGTGTGGAACTGACTTTAAAAATATTTGATGGAATGTTGCTTCAGTCTCTGAATACTTGTCAGCTCAGATTTATTACAGCTGCTCCCATTACCGAGATGTGCACTTTGGTCCTCGGGGATCTTTCGCTCTCTTTTGCTGTAGAGTCGTGGCTATTGCAGTGTCACAGTCCATCAATTATCCACTTGGACACTTGGAGCCCAGCAGAACATTGGTAACTTATCACTTGTTGAGTACTTTTCACCTGTATGTACAAATATATGTATATTTTTGGAGTGAAAGCACTTGTATTTCATACTTTAAGTCAATGGGTGGTATGTTACACTACATTTATTTGGGGGGAAAAAAGCTCCAGTGTCTCTGAAGGATCACAGAGTATCTGTGAAATAAATGTGTGGAATATCAATAACTCTCCTTAATATATATATTTTTACATCGTATTTCACATAGTCATAGCCTGAGTTTCTCTATGCAGAGGTGGATAACAATATATGGCTGTTGTGGGAATAGGAACTGTACGAGAGGACTTGGAAGATCTTCAATAGGTATATCAGTCTTCTGAAATTATTTTTTTAAGCATAATTTGTCCTTTATTTTCAAGACTTCCAGTAGGAAATTCAGAGCATGCCATACTTAGTGCTGTGTAACTGTGGTTGGGAAAATAAATATTCTTAAAGATACTTTTTAACCTCCTGAAAATACATATAATCTCATATAAATTAGCATCTATAAAATACGTATAATCTCATATAAATATGTATAACCTATTTTTGAATATGTGTAATCTAAGTCTCATATCAGCAGGAAATAATAACTTTACTCAAATAAAAGCAGCGTGTCCTTACAAGGGCATAAGCAAAATTGACAACTTAGTGACACATCTACTCGTGATGATAATGCTATGAATAAATGGGTTTTTTTAAACCTCCCTCATGAAATGACCAAAAAAGCCACCCCAAAAAAACACCAATCCCCACCAAACTTCTCCTTTAAAAAAAAAATAGTGGAGTCAATTGGCACTGACAAATGAATGACAACTTTAATGAAATTGGAAACCTTTCAGCTGTTCTATACCTGAAAAAAAATTATAGGCTCTGTATTACCATATTTGGGTCTCAGATGGGTTGAGAAAACTTCAGTCGTCAAGGTTAAACGTGCAGTAAGTATATTTATTGCTCCCAGTAACACAAAAAAGTATATTCTCTTGTGCCTTAAGTGGAAGGATCATTTAAAATTCCAATCAGCATCTCTTGCCTGCCCTCAGGACAAAATCTTCCCCCTCCCTCTCCCTGCATCTGTACGGGAACAGCGTAGGGCAGACCTGCGGAACCTTTCTGTGTTCCTGGTCAGCTGTTTAAGGTTTTTCGGAGTGGAGCCCTGTGGAGCGGGTCATTTATCACGTTAAAGCGGACTGAGTTAGCACTATGAGGTCAGCTAAACGTTCTCTCAAGAACTTCCTTATCAGCCTTGGGTAAACGAATAAGGGTTGACTTGTTACCAGCCCCTGTCAGAGAGACTACGGTTGACAAACTTGAAACGGGTTATGAGCCTGACACGCAGCACTGAGCCATCCTCGGCTCCATGAGCTATTGAGATTTAGATTGACCCACTTTGCCTTTATCTGACAAATGTCTGGTTTTCTTCTGCTCGAACAGAACCAACTGAAAATTCGGTTTTGGGGAGAAACAGGGTGAGTTTGTTCTGGAGCCGAATGATGTTGGGTGCAAACCTGTTCTTGTGTGTTTTTCTCAAGGTATTAACTTCATGCTTTGGGCTTTTACTCTGTGAATAAAAAAAATGAAGAGACAAGTACCATACAGTAAAGGATTTTTTCCTTTGTTTTCCTGAATGTATTCAGCAAATACGATAAACTCAAGGATTTCTGTGTTGACTCTAAGGCATGTGATTTAGTGTTCATTGCTTCTGTGCTGTGTAAACGGGTCTCTTGTCCTTGAGTTCCCGGCACCTGAGCTTTTCTGATGGATAAAATTGACTTCTCTGGCACATTTCTTACCAGTGTTAGGAGCAGGCTTAGCTGACCTGCTGTGCCATGTTTACGTTTTACTGCCATCTCCTTTTTCCTCTAAGATTTTAATTGAAACTTATATGCTCAGAAGGTTATTTTAACCTATTTTATATTTCAGTAGACTTAATTTTTTAGTCGATTAATCTTAAGTTCTTTACTGGATTCTATTCTCTTAATCCATTTTTAAAAAACTCCAACTTGCTATATTATGCTCCTTAACATTGGCTGGTTTTTGGGGGGCTCTTCTGTCTAAACCTCGGAGACCTCAATGTCAGCTGTAGCTTCAACCACAAATGGTTTGTGACCCATTGGGGGCGGGGGGAGAGAAGACAGACGATATTCCTGGCCCAATAGGTGATTCCTAAGGACAAGCATTTCTTACAATTTGATGTCTACCATTTGGAGTTGATGGTGTCTAAAAACTTTACTGGGCAAGGCCCTTCAAGTTTGAAGTTCCTCATTTAGTTTCTTTAGGATCTGGGACTGTGAACTGATTTTCCAATGACTATTTCAAGCCACTGCGGGGGTTTTATGGGTCTCTGTAGTACTATTAATGATCATGGCTTGTTTTGGTGGTGCAGATGAAGTTACTCAGCCAAGAGGAGTGATGGCAAAGTTTGGAAGAGTGGTGTAGTTGTCAGGTAGTCAGCATTATGAAGATGAAGTTTGGAATATAGTAAAACTTTACTGTTTTTTCAGCTCTTTGAAGCAGATGCTCAGAGCATCTTTGTACGTGCTTGCAAGGCAAATTTAATTAGATAATTCATCTGCTGTTTGTGTCACACTCTGTAGAGTGTCCTGGAAGACTCCTGTGCTGGTCTTTGCTGCAAAGAGTTTGTCCTCTGTAAGGAGTTTGTTTGCTGTCCATTTTTCTACCTGTCCTGCAAGTTTCAATTGCTTCATGCCTTTGTTTAAAGTCCCGATTAAGTACATCAGTTTTGGCTTTCCCATCCAGGCTGAGGCAGTGTTCAGACAGTGCGTTGGCCAAAGATCGGTGCCGTCTGAATGCTGCTTGGTTAACGGGAGAGACTGGGTGCATGTTGTTAGACCGCCCTTTGGACCTCTCATCTCATTTGCCCTTTCCAGTTACCACCCCCCCAATAAATAACAATGTACATGAAGTCTTGACTAAGCAATTCCATTTGGAAAGGAAGAACTGTTTATTTTCCCTCCCGCAGAGCGATATACTGGTCTAATATGTAACCAGTCAGCAGGGAGAAGGGTGCGCTTTATGGAACTTTAATTTTCAAGTGCTCAGAGTTGACTGCCTGAAGTCGTTAGGGAAAACAAGGAATGTAAGAATGATGGAGCGCTACCATCTCCCCCCTTGGCCCACGCGTGTGGCTGTACAACTGTACCCATTGTGTAGGCTGCTTGTTCGTGCTGAAATCAGCGTGTGTGCAGTTCCACTGGACCAAAAATGCTTTTGCTAACAATCATTTCCCTTGCTGAAGGGGTGTGGAAGTATTTATCAGGCTGCCCCAGCAGAATTTTCATCCCTGGTCTCCTGGAGGGCGTGTGGGAAGAGTGGGGCAGTGTTGCCCTTCTGAGCCATCGCCGGTCGCCCCCATCTCTGTGTTTATTCTCGGCAACAAGTGAGGAAATGATGTTGATATTGCTGAAATACAGATGTGCTTTATCCCTGCAAACGAGTTGCAGGAGCCAGCTTATGTGTTTCATCAGCTAAGGATTCCCGAAGTTCTTGCACATCTTTCACCTCTCTGAGACCCAAATTTCAATCCAGCACTCAAGGATATCGTGCGGATTTGTACACTTGCTTGGGGGATTGTGGTTCCATAAAACAATGAAAAGATTATGCTTATCCAGGCTTATTCCATCCGTAACAGATGTAATATTAATAATATATTTTTTAAACTTAAGTCACTCGGCTATAATCCAGTGCAAATTAACTGAAGTTAGAAATACTCTTTATTTTGGCATTTCTGAGCACTTCAGGCAAGAGAAGACATCTGAGTGATTATGGCTGGTAGAAGATACTGGTTCTGCATAACAATGTGATTTTCAGTGAAACCAAATCCCGTTGCAGCATGTTCTTCCCACAGAGACAGGCTTGCTGGCACATTGGTTGCAATGTTCCTTTGCTTATTTTTTTGTGATGCAGAATTTGGGGCTTTAAATGCATATAGTATTTGGTAGCGATAGATGTTGTTTAGGCTTTATCTTAATGCTATGGAAAATTCCCTCAATCACGGAGACTTTACAGTAGTTAAGCTGCTAGCAAAGTTGTCTCCTGCGGCTTCCTACACCGTTCACCGCTTTATGGGGTAGAAAACCTGTTGGGAAGGGAAATGAGAATGATATTGCAATTATTTCCAACTGATGACCTGGACCAGGGTACATCTGACTAACATCTCACGTGTTCTTTAAATTTCTGAGCTTTTTCTGAGTTGTTTGTAATTAAAAAGCCTGAAGTGCTTTCTCCTGGTTCTTTCTAGCAGTTCTACTGGTGCTCAGGGATATCAGCAGGGTCAGTGGACATTGCTTAATTTTATAATCAAAGTATATATGTATTTTTATCACCAAAGAATTACCCGTGAGTTTCTGTTGTGCAGCATGTGTGAGAGGAAATGCCTGCACATAGCCCACGTTTCTCCTCTGTTACTGCATCCCCTGGTTAGACCTTGGCACTGGCGCACTGTTATGGTTAGCATAAACCATTTAATTGCTGTCCTAAATTTCCACATTGGGCTGTAGATGAATGATGTACTTCAGCAGCAGCCAAAGCGAGATGAAATGAAAGGCTGGTACAGCGGGAACACGGATCTGTAACTCTAGCCTGGAACACTTCCCTCGATTTACCTTTCTCCGAAGAGGATTTCCTTTAGAAGTGAAAATGTAGGTGTGATTTTGAATCTTAGACAACACACGATTATTCTTCTACAAATAAACAGCGTTTCTGATGTCCATGCTCTGCGCCGAGAATTCCAGCCACGTTCCTGTGTGCTCGCTGTAATGGGATTGTGTACGTCTTTAGCGAATGCTTCAAAATAATCCTTTTTTATTATTTTGCAATATGATCGTACATCTTTTGAAATGGACAACAGGTCTGTTTAACTGGCAGTTCGCTGGAGTCAACAATTTCCATGAAAGCTATCATGGTGTAATAGCATTGTGGGAAAAGCTTCTTTTCTTCGTAAACTCTTATATTTAATCCCTCAAAGCGGCAAGCGACATGCTGGCCGGAGAATTAACTGCAGATTGGAGATAAAGAGGAGGCCAAAGTTAATGACGGCTACAGAAAGCTGAAAGATAGAATATAATTCAAGCAGGAGAGTAACAGCTTGCAAAACAGGTTGCAGAATTTGCTTTATGACAAATAACTAGTGCAAAAGAAAGTGTATTTTCTGTGTCTCCGGAAAAACCGTGTTTTCTTGTAAATAGAGTCTTAACTACTTAAAGCTCCTGTGATCATGCAGGAAATAGATGGGATGTGTTTGGGGTGATGCTGGCTGGCTGCTTGATTGCGGAATATCAACAGTAATGCTGTGCAATATAAAAGCAATTACCATGACAGACTTAAAGTTTCTTTTTCATCTTACAAGGTCCTAAATTGAAAGGAAATCTGTTTAATGAGAAAAAATGAATCTCAATTGCTGTTGAAACTCAGAATAAGAGATACTGTATATTAAAAGTCCAAAAATAATATTATGTTCATTAACCATGTTCCCACAGAAACCTGTAGTAAGTATTTTGTAAGGGACAGGTACTTACCTGTTTTCAGTCCTGTCTCATCAGGTGCTTTAGTTACGAGTGAACCTTCTAAAAGTTGATGTGATGACTCAAAATACGCCACAAGTTAAAGATGATGAGTCCCACAGGGATTCCCAGCTGTCTTGAAAAGATGAATTTCTTCCTCTGATCGTTTAATTTCACTGATTTGGGTTCTATAAAATACTGTATTCATCTCTTAGCAGCCAAGATGGGAAAGAATTGGTCAGGGTAAAATAAGTGTTTGTGTCAGCTGGGTGTTACGGGCAAATCCTGGACCAGACGCTATCGTTAGCCTATGTTCTGCCTCTGTGTAATTCACAAAATCCACCTCTGGAGGTCATCTTGTCCAAACCCCCTGCTCAGGTAGGGCCTCCCAGGATCCGGTTTTCCAGATGGCTTTTGAATAGCTCCAAGGATGGAGACTCCACAACCACCCTGTGGTCACCCTCACAGGAAGAAAGTCTTTGCTGATGTTCAGCAGGACCCTCCTGTGTTTCAGTGTGTGCCCACTGCCTCTGGTCCTGTCACTGGACAACCCTGGCAAGAGCCTGGCTCCATCTTTGCACCTTCCCTTGGGGACTTACACTGCTAAGATCCTCCCTGAGCCTCCTCTTCTCCAGTCAAAGCATCCCCAGCTCTCCCAGCCTTTCCTCGCAGGAGAGACACTCCAGTCCTTCATTGTGTTTGTGGCCTTCTCCAGTATGTCCATGTCTCCCTTGTACTGGGGAGCCCAGAACTGGGCGCAGTCTGGTGTGAGTAGTTGGAGATCGTGGGGGAAAATTGGTGGTGTCCAACCTGTTGGTGATGCGGTGTCACTGAAGGCTATGGGGGAGAATCTGAGGCTGTGAGACCTTTCCTCTGCCCCAGCTCAACTCTTTACTTCTGCCATGGGCGTCCAGGTGAGATTTGGGAAGATTCAGGAGTTTTTTCAGTTTCTTCATGTCTGAATCTTTGCATTCAACTTTCCCTGGTGCCAGGGGCTGCTGCATTACAGACGATGCGGTCTTCAAGAGGTGTCATGGTGCTGCCGTTCTTCTGTGTGCCTCTGGGGTTGGGTTTGATCGTGTTCTGCACGCTTATCATGGGGGGAAATAATGCGAGGCTCCATCAGAAAACCATAGTTGTTCCTTATGTTGTTCCACAGGTGTATTTTCACATGCAGAAAGACACGTTCATCAAGTCTCTCAATAATTTGCATTGCACTGAGGGTTCAGGAACTTTGCCCAAAGTACTTTTTATTGAGAATAGAAATAGGACGTTTACGTCTTCATATTTCATGTAGGGTAACTGTGCACCACGGTTTGCTAAAAAATGTGCCATAAATTAATGCTGCATTTTAAAATAAGTGGAATTATCTAAAGTTGACGTAATTTAATCGGTATCCTCAAAACCTCTTGGAGAATGAAGCCAATGCAGGCTTGGGAGTTAAGTAGGGCAGTTTATTAAAGCAAATGGAAGTGATCAATTCCAGGCTTTCCCAGTCTCAGCCAGTATGCTAGAGCAGGAATAAGCACTGCACGAGAGGACACTTTAATGACAGAATCCTCTTATCTCAAGAAACCAAGTAATAAAAATAGTTGTTATTGTCTGGATGCTGCTAGCTTAATCTTGGTATTAAATACCACAAATAGGAATCTGCTTTTTTAGAGGACAGCCAACTGGTTCGGAGCCACGTAGGCCAGGAGGGAGAAAGCTGTGGCTCTTTGTGTGTACCTTCCTACACGGTTTGGAAGGTAAAATGCAGTAATGAAGCTTTTGAAGAATTCATTAGTATTTCTTCTATAAACTTTTAACACCAGCTTACCTCAAGGCTCATACTGAAATAGTAACGATGATTATACCCAGTCATGGATGGTAGTGTGGTCTGTGTGTTAGAAAATTCAGAGTGTATTTATTAACACATTTCAATATTGTATGAGAACAAACACAACTGCTCTGTCTCTGAATTCATGATGTCTTGATCCCGTGAAAAAAAAGTGGGGAAATATTTTTAGGCGTGGCATAAGCTATGTATTTCTTTGTGATGGGTTTTCGGGGTGGTGAGTATTGGTTTCTCTTTGGAGAATCCTCTTAAAGATGTTTAAGCTCCATTGTCAAGCAATTTTGAAAGGAATCACAGATCAAAAGTTTTTTAACAGAAAGTTTTGGCTGTGGAAATTGGTGTCTCACATAGCATCGAGTCAATTTGCCTTCAGAGAACGTGGCGGAGTTGAGAGTTTGTGTGTTTTCTCTCATTACTTCAGCCTTTAGATCCCAGTTAAACAGAAGTGCCTCACACAAGCGTGTCGTTATTTAGGCAGAGCTGTCAAAATAATGATGCTCTTTAGAGTCTAAGTAAGCACGTGTTTACGTACTGTGTTAGTAATGTGGAAGGCTTTACTTGAAGGACAGATATCAAGAGGTGGTTCTTCAGCTGAGGTGGTTGTCCTCTCGGGGAAGAGGGGATGTTCTCCTCACAGAAAATAGTACTGCAGAGCTATTTAAAATGGCTTTATCCACTGGGCATAATTGAATTTTCCTACCACATCGTTCATGGTTTCCCCAAGGTAGTCATTGCTGTTTTCCCCTGGCTCTTCTCTCCTTTCCGCGTAGTCAGCATATAGGATTTAACATCTTTATTTTGTGTGGTGTGAGTATTTCAAGATACAGGTCGATGCCCTAGGCTGTGGGAAGGCAAGGCTCTGCCTGTGCCTGCTGCTTCTGAGAGAGTCAAGATTCAATTTCATAGAATCACAGAATCCCAGGTTGGAAGGGCCTCAAGAATCATCTGGGCCAAACTTTGTTGGGAAAAGCTCTGTCTAGATAAGATGGTCCAGCTGAATCTTAACAGTGTCCCATGTTGGGGACTCCACCACATTCCTGGGGAGATTATTCCAATGGCTCATTGTCCTCTTGTGTCCAATCAGAACCTCCACAGGAAAAACTTGTACCTGTTACCCCTCAGCTTTTCCATGGGACTCCCTGTAAAAAGGGGGCCCCCATCTTTACAGTCCTCTCTGTGGTATACCTTGAAGATGGATCATGAAGATTAGTGTGGACAAAGGGAAAAAACCTTTTCTTTGAGTTTCATTTACCAACACATTGGCTTTGTTAGGTCATGGGATCAGTCCCCTGAGACTTAGAGAAGTCCTCATCACTGTGATGCTGGCTTGTGGTCCTGTCAGTAAGGAGCTGACTCCCTCTGTAAGGGCAGTCGTGCTCATGCAGGCTGGAATGCCCAGTGTCAGCTCTTTCCTGCTGACTGGTTCTAGGCTTCAGCCAGGCTTTTCCAGAAGAAAACGCAGGGAGTTTGAATCTGAACAATTAAAATTTTGGCTTAAATGTGCAGCATTATTTCTTTATTTCTGAGCGTGACCATTCTGTTTAGAGTCAGATGTAGCAGCAGTGTCTTAAAATCTACCCTGTCTGTGACATCTACCTACCTGAGCTGTCTCAATCTTCAGCAGCTTTCAACATTTCTCCTAACGCCTCCCCTTCCAAAATACACTGCTCGTGTTTTGCTGAAACTGTTTCCTTCCGAGTCGCTTGAACATTTCTTATTCTTTTTTTCTCTTGTATCCTTTCATCCTAGCAGGAAAAAAATAACCTGCCAAGTCATTAGCAGAGCCTAGGTTAAATAAAACCACCTCATCAGCACATTTATACCCAGTTGTGAAGATCAGAATTGCAGATAACGATCCTGTGACAACTTTTCACCTTCTGTTGTTCAGTGGGGCAAGCCCTAGTGAGTTCTTTAATATAAAAAGTGTTTCTATGTAAAAGTGATTTTGTATTTTATATTAAAGCGATTTTTGTAATAGGTGAATCCCTTTGGAACACACACTGCCTTATTTCTTACCGATCATAATTACGCTTCATTAGTAAACTGTAGTCCTGAGGTTTTGCCATGGGTGGCCAGTTCGTGCTGGTTTTCCTGTTTGATCATTAACTGAACGTTGCAGTTAGACTAACATTTTGTTGACTTAAATGCCTAAAAATACTTGAGGTTCAAAGTCATTAAGTGTTTTGGATGACCTTGAGTTTACAAGAGCTCGTCCAGCGTGGGCAAGAGTCCCTGGAGGTTTTGCCATGGCGATGAGCTGCTGCGTGTCCACGTGTTTCTCTTCCAAACATTGGCTCATGCTTATATAAATCAAAGGCTCAGTGATGGGACATCATTATTGCCATTTTGTGTTTTAGTAAATGGTTTTCAGTGATGGTATTAAGTTGCAGAAGAACAATATGAACTGTCACGATCCTCTTTGGGCAAACAGCCCATTTCACGAGCTTCTCGTAGCCTGCAGGCAAGCTCTGTCATTGCTGCATGGGCTGAAGCTTTGGGTTAGTGTGATGCATATTACACTAAATGTGAGAAGAGTCCTGACTTTCAATTAAGGTGGCTTCAAATTAGCAGTCACTTAAGTTCCTACTGATCTAAATGGCTTTGGCTTAATTTCAGTCCTTCAGAAGTCAGTAAAGTGACTTTTACATTATTCTTCCCTTTTTTTAAAAAAGGAAGACTGGTTTGTCCTGATGGGTAGGTCTTAAAAGTTGCTTTTTAGTGATGAACTTCGGTGTTGCTCAGGAGTCACAGTAATATGTTTGTGTAATATATCCAATATTTTTGTGTCACATATAGGAAGCTCTTATCACTAAGAGCTTGTCAAAGCTATTTGATAATTTACCTGAAATAAAATAATCCTGGCAGAAATATTGGCGTGACACCTATTACAGCTGAAGACCAGAAGAAATGTTTATTTTTAATACAGTATCAGCTCCTGCTTAAATCCCTTTCCGTGTGCTCCATCCAACATTGACAGCACTACTGATATTTGGAATTTCAGGCATCAGCAGTAGTTGTATGCTGATTTAATCACTTTATTGTTAGCGTTGACATTTAATGTGATAATTTAGAAACCCAGAGAGAGTAGCACGGGCTGATGATGACTTCTCGAGCAGGCTTATTTATCAGTGTAGAAATTGTGCACCATTATAAGACACCTTCCAGAATCTGCCTTCTCGAAGATCACATCTGCAAAATTCAAGCTTTTGGGATGCCAATTGCTTAACCACAATTTTTTTTTTCCCTAAGCACAAAGTCAATAAAATAGGTATTGAATCTCGACTTCCTGGGTTAGAAATCCCATTGAGCATCTTTCCTCTCCTACCTTGCTGGCAACAGGCCCGTTGTGTAAGGTTGTTTTGATTCTCTGAGGCAAGAAAGAGGTTATTTCTTACACAGTGTTCTGTGATATCGGTAACACTGGTAATTTTGTCTTTCATGTAGTCGTACGCGTATATATGGTATTTTAAAGGTATTTTGGTATTTAAAGGTACTTTTAAGCGGAAGGGTGAAATACACTGTCTAACTGATTCTCATAGAATCCTGTATTTCCATATTTATCCTGTTCATGCTAATGACCTGAGTGCTGTACACTCATTTTAGCAGGTTTTCATTCCGTGCCCATCGATTTGGCTGTTCTAACTCGGTAGCTTTTCACGTCTGAAGGTGATGCACAGAAATACGAACGAGGAGTTGTATCAGCAGTATTTTATCACCAAAGCTGAGAGATGTCGGGCGTAATTACCGAGACTAACATCTGGAGCGCGGTTTATTGGAGGGAAGGCTGTGCCAGGGTTGTTAGCGCAGGAGCGGTAGCCGTGTGCTTGAAGCTTTGTAACTGGAGCGAGCTGGGCGGGCGCTGTGGAAGGTGTAAACCCCAGCAAAGAGAACTGATGAATGCTGCTGCTGCAGTGGTGGGTTTGGGTACACTCCTCAAAGATGTCGTATCTCTTCCCAAGAGAACGAGTACTGCCCGACTACAGGAGATTTTGGCAAAAACAGGTTATTTGAGCTTGCAGTGAAGAGTAGGGTGGGATTCCACCTGGTGAAACATGGGACTCATCAGCAGAGGGAAGGTCCAAGGCAGCATGTGAGGAGTTGGATTTTGCGCCCTTTTTTCAGGCCACTCTTCAGCTCTTTACTGTAGAAAACAGTTGCCGAGTGCTGAGGGTCTTTGATGGTGCTTCTGCCAGGAGCTTGGCAGAATGGTTTGGAAAAAGCATGACTGGTCTTGACAGTCCAGCCTGTGTCTCCCCCTACGGTGAAATGGGGGCCAACAACTATGAGTTCACTGATTTTAATGGGCGTAAAGCCTAGCACTTGTTTTGGCGACTGTAAGGTACGCAGGAAATACTGAGGTGGAAATGGCGACATCATCTCAGTCCCTTGGAAATTTCCTACCACCTCTGTAATGTTTTCTACAGGAGGGTTCCAGTAATGAATGGGATTTTCTGCGATGTCTGTGCAACACAAGGCTTTAAGAGTGGATTCATGTGTTGTAAATACAAGCAAGAGTATGTACATATTGTTTTGGGAGTTTTATATTGGTTTTTTTTGTGGCGATGGTTTACATTAGTATCACCCAGTAACGTTGCTGTGATTATCGCCGTAAATCCTCTGTACCTATCCATGGTTACCTGGCAATATCTCTTTTCTAGCAGGTCTGTTACGTTAAAAGTTCAGAGTATTGAGGAGGTAAAATTGATATTTTAAATAGCGTTCCCCTGTTCTCCCAGTATTAACTGTCAAGCTTTTATTTTATCTGGCTTTCTTAAACATCTTGTTATTGCGGTATTCGCTTTCTGGCCACGTTTCCTCTTACTGTCTGTTGGATGACTCGGTGATTGGCAAGAAGTCTTGATGTTGATGTGAATGCCTTGTAACTAGGACATCAAAGCCATACCGATGTTCGTGATTTCTGGATCTTTTCTGTTATTACATGATTTGTTGAATATATTTTACATGGTTTACTTTAAAAGTTTGCTGGCCACAAAGTGTTCCCGTACCAGTTTTGGTAGGTACTACCATAGATACTGTGAGATGTAGAAGTACTTGACTGTAAGATGTTTGCTCTGTGAACTTGCAGAATAATCTGCTTTTGGAAAGTGATCAAATTATCTTGATTTATTTTTCAGTGAACAGCGTAACATATTAATAGGATCATTTGGTCAGTGTAAAATGAAATATATTGGCTGAGTATGGACCAAATATTTGGTCTTAAACCTGTGTGTGGCCATAAAAGGTACTGGTTGTGGAATAGACTGGTTTTCATAGATAATGGTGAATGCTTGTTTACAGACCTGCCCTCAGCAAGCGTTTCAATTCATGCTTAATTATACAAATGAGTCCCCAAGGAGATGTCATGTATTCTGTCACATCTGAAAGGAGCGGCAGTGCTCTTCTAATTACTTATCTCTTCATATACCACCTATACCCAGCACGCTGGGAACATCAGTATTTCAGTTAGAATCAAACAAGGTTTGATTTTTTTTTTTTTGTTTTTTCCTATGGAAATAAGAGACCACAGTGGATTTCATCTTGGTCAACTGGAAACTTTGTGAAGCTCACGCATGACGTATGTGGATGATGCGTAAATTAACAAGTCACTTATTTTAGAAGCAATGAACAGTGTAACTCCTTACTGATATGCCAATTTTTCATTGAGATCTGTTTTTCCTTCGAAAGAAATACTGACAATATGGTGCTTGACAGTCTCGTGGATAAAAATGCAATATATAACGTGCCAGTTCAGACCCGAATCCTCGATGTAATGAAGCTGTGCCAGCCCAACAGATTGATGGTGCAAACAAATCTTTCTTGTGCATTTGAGGATCGAGTTAAGCACTTGTTTCCTTACGTATTACTGGTTTGGTTTTGCTCAAAAGAAAGTAGAGTGTTTATTACAACAGCTAAAACGCAACCTGGAAACAAACCTCTCGCTTGTATTTCCGAACAGAACGGTGACCGTTATTTAAAGAGCGTGCGTCCTCCTCCCTCCCTCCCTCCCTCCCCAGCCCCTTTAATAACCTTCATGTAATCCTTTAATCCTGTAAGCTTTTATCTGGGGCTTTGTGTATATTACCAGAGCAACTTTCTTTCATTACAGCATCATCAAAGCAGGGATTTCTGATGTTCGGTAGTGCACAGGGGGCATTAAGAGTTGTGTGTTTTTTTTTTTTTTTTTAAAACAATTGCTTTCTGCTGCTGTTGGATGTAACAGGGTATTTTCCCTCTCCTTCTCCTAACACATTTGAAAGGCGAAACATTTACAGTTTGGAAGGGGTAGTTATAAAAAATCTTGGCAAGGTATTGTTTTTTCCGCAAAACTTCTTAGTGGAGAATAACTTTAAGGTTGATAAGGAATGTCATGTAAGTGTCTTGATTAATCTATGGTCGAAGAATTCTTTCCTTGGTGTATAACAAGCTGACCTTTTGCAAATTGCCAGGACAGGAGGGATAAATGACATTGTTACAGTGAAAAAGATGTATGAAGTGAGTGTTGTGTTTTTCCTTTTGAAGGCTGAAGGTCTGGACCTGTTACTTCCAAAGTTTATTAGTGGTCGATACAAAATTAGTTTTCTAATGTTTGACTAATTTCTTTTAAAGCTTGGTTTCATTTTGGAAAATTAACATTTGTGTCAGTACTGTGATCTTTAATCACGACAATCTTTAAGCCATTCAAGCAGTTGTAGTTATTTAAAATATAGTCATGGAACCACAGACTGGGTGGGAAGGGACCCGCAAAGCTCACCCAGTCCAACCCCCTGCAGGGAGCAGGGACATCTGCAACCGGAGCAGGATGCTCAGAGCCCCAAGGGCCAACCTGACCTGGAAGGTTTCCAGGGATGGGACATCCACAGCTTCTCTTGGGCATCCTGTGTCAGCATCTTCTTTTCTCCAGCAGAACAGCCCTGGGGCTCTCAGCCCTTCCTTGGCACAGAGATGCTCCAGCCTCCTCCTCAGCTTTGTAGCCTCTGCTGGGCTCTCTCCAGTAGCTCCTTGTCTCTCGTGAACTGGGGAGCCCAGAATTGGACGCAGGACTCCAGATGTGGCCTCATCAGGGCAGAGCAGAGGGGAAGGAGACCCTCCCTCAACCTGCTGCCACAATTCATGCACCTGAATGCACTTAATGCACTGGTAGCATCTGGCAGAAATTAGACTTGTGGAGGAAGAGTGGCCGGGCTCAGCTCATGCCTGACGGTTCAGCTGAGCTTTCAGAGATACCCAGGCTGGGGATGGAGTCAAACACCAGCGTTTCATACAGCCTGTTCGGGCTCATCGTAGCCTTAGCTCCAGGGAAGGCAGGGGTGAAACTCTGTCACGCTGGGATTGGGGCGCAGCTCAATAGAGACAACAAATAACAACAATTTTCATCTTAAAGTCGTCTCCACACTGTGCGATGCCTACATGAGGCTTTCTACCATTTCATAGTGTCCGCACTGCTACCCTAACCTGTTTTCAACTGCACAAATAGTTCTTGTCATCCAAGTGAGACCCAGTGGGGCAAGAATGCATGATTTGACTTAGCTTTCCTGTAATGTTTGTGTTTAGCATTTCCTTCGGTCTGCTGTTTGAACATTAACCTCTCTAGGGAACGAGAACTTGTTTAGCCAATAAAACTTGGGATTGTGAAGGAGGCCGATGTCGAAGTGTGCTTCTATCTGTCCCATGTCAGTTGTGCCCTGAAGGGAGGGTGCTGAGAAAGCTGCAAGAGGCTGAAAGTGCTGTTTGAGATAGGAATAGCTCCTTTCACCTTCAGTATAGCATCGCTGGGGCCGCACCCTGTAATTACGCTGTCACTTGAGAATTGCTTAACAATTTGGAAGCTTTAAACTATGACAGACTAATTCGGAGAAATGTTACTGTAGTTCCGTGGCGCTTGCAGTGGTGCACAGCGGCTGGTAATGTACGCTGCCTTCTGCGTAGACGCTGGAGACAAAAAGGAGCCTCAGAAATGAACTGTCAAGCTTCCTTTAAGGGAGTTGACTCAGATCTAACCTCCCGCAGTCGGTGGTATCGCCGGGGATGAATGGAGGATTCTGCGAGATGTAATGCCATCTCGGCAGCAGGAAAACACTTCACATTTGAGATAAAAATGCTTTTTGAAAGCTCCTGGCAGACTCGAAGTGACAAGATAGTTCTAGGCGTTAGGTCTGTACGAGGGCAGGAGACGTCAGAACTACCTGGGACAATATGTTTAGAGGAAGCCAGGATGAAATGAAGGTGATAGAGACTAAATTTGTCCCTGAGGTTATTTTTCCTCAGAAATCTTGTAAATGTCACATTTTAGTTTTTGGAAACTTCGCCTAAAAGCTGATTCCTCGTGCTGCAGCGTGTGGTTACTGTCAGGATGTGTTGGTGAAGCTGTACGCCTGTCAGTCAGACCGGATGGCTGAGATCTGACAGAGCTGCTGCCTCGTCTCTGTACTTCCATACGCTTTTCATGAATCTCTCAAAGATAGAGAAACTTGCTAGTGAAGTTAATAGTCTAGCTTTTTTTTCCTTATTCTTTAAAGGCCAGTGGGCTGAGGTTCAACCAGGCCAAGTGCTGGGTCCTGCCCTTGGGTCGCACCAACCCCCTGCAGTGCTCCAGGCTGGGGACAGAGCGGCTGGAAACTGCCCGGGGAAAAGGACCTGGGGGTGTTGGTCACCAGCAGCTGAAGAGGAGCCAGCAGTGTGCCCAGGTGGCCAAGAAGGCCAATAGCATCTGGGCTCGTACCAGCACTGGTGTGGCCAGCAGGAGCAGGGCAGGGATCATCCTGTACTGGGGGCACTGGTGAGGCTGCACCTCGAATCCTGAGTTCAGTTCTGGCCCCTCACTGCAAGAAGGACATTGAGGGGCTGGAGCGTGTCCAGAGAAGGGCAACGAAGCTGGTGCAGGGTCTGGAGCACAAGTGTGCTGAGGAGCGGCTGAGGGACCTGGGGGGAGGTTTAGCCTGGAGAAAAAGGAGGCTCAGGGGAGACCTTCTGGCTCTTGCGAGAAAACCCCCTGACAGGAGGTTGGAGCAAGGTGAGGGTTCATGTGTTCTCCCCAGACACAAGTGACAGGACGAGAGGAAATGGCCTCAAGTTGTGCCAGAGGACATTGAGGTTGGCCCCGAGGAACAATTTCTTCCCCCTTGGGGTTGTCTAGTCCTGTCCCAGGCTGCCCAGGGCAGTGGTGGAGTCCCATCCCTGGAGGGGTTTCCCAGCCCTTGTGTCGAGGTGGTGCTGAGGGCCAGGGGTCAGTGGGGACCTGGCAGTGCTGGGGAACGGGGGGACTCCAGGAGCTTAAAGGTCTCTTCCCACCAGAACGATTCTGTGACTTGTCAAAATAGCTATTCTAGGCTGAGCCCTTCTTCCATCTGTGTTTGACAAAAGCCTGCTGTGGAAGGTACCTCAATCTGTGAGTGTGAATTGTGTCCATAACACTGTTCTTCAGCTGCATTAAATTACACCTCGCCAACAGTTGAAGTAAATACCTTGTAATCTTTGAAATGCGTGGCCCTTTGTCAAAGCGAAGCCGTTCGTTTTCTTGGTTTTGTTTCCCTTAAGCCTGGAGGGACACATTTAAAGCCTGACTGCTCTCCCTGATGCACCTCCATAGGTTTCAGGAACTTTCTCCTGGCGCACATCAGCACATCGGAAATTAGGAACGGTTGGGTTCTGTTCATCTTCCAGTACGTATGTCAGACGCTTTGAGTCGGGTGGTTTGAGCAGAGTTACACGTGGAGACATGCTGTCTCTTTCTAAAGAAACCCCGTCTCAGCCATTTTCACCTCGATTTCCTCCAAATTGAGGACTTATGACACTGCTCGTGTAGTTAAAGAAGAATCCAGTCAAAGGACGCAACTCAAGGAGAGGTTCTGAAATGCCACACCAGTTGAAGGTGGGTGCTGAAACAGCTTGAAGCCAGATGCAGTTACATGCAGCAATTATCACAGAGATAAAACCCCTTTGAAAAGTGGGTAGCATGGATTTTCTTTTTATTTTCTTAGTGCTGTGGGATTTTGTGGAATGTGTTCAGATGACGAACTGTACATCCTTGGAGTCTCTGTGCATGTGTTGTCAAAGAGCAGATAATTACCAAATGGCTGCTCACGTGAAGTTTTCTTAGAAAATATTTTAGCAATATATTTCTTGGTTTTCTTTTCTGAAATAATTGTTTTTAGATAATTTTCAGTGTGTGACTTTAATACCATGTTAGGTAATTGCTCAGAAAACCCCAAACATATGTCTTTGAGGGGGTTGATACATTCGTCCTCCAACTCCTCATAAAGTGCCAATAAACACCACTTTCACCAGGTACAGGTTCCGTTATTTTATTTAAAATAGAGAGAGGAGCAAGTGTTAGTTACACGTGTACATTTATTGTTGCTGTTAATGTCAGGGGACTTATTCTGAAACATTTTTTGCCTTCAGCTTCTTATCATAATTGCAGAACAATCATACAGTTCTGATGGAGATGGATTTGACTATTTACTGAGTGGATGTTTTTCACGAGACGGGTGGTGAACAGAAAGCAGCCATTGAAATTCAGTAAGGTGCATAATTCATCTATCATCATTTAACAAATGGAAAAGACTAAGACAAGCTGCCATCCATCACAATTATTTAACTGCACTCTGGGGTGAGTTAAATTATATTGAACAACTTTTGGCTTAACGGATTCAGAGAATCTTATTGAGCAAGTTGCATCTTCTCCATGAGCTTACGGCTGCTGCTCGGTGATTTACAGTTTTGACATTTGTTACAAAACATTTAATTTGAACTAGAGACTTTTCAAAGCTGTTTTAAAAACAAACTTGCACAGATAAAGCGTTACATGTGTTGAGCGCATGAATAGCAGCAACCGAACCTGAACTGGAAGCAGTATTACTGTGAATTGTCCTTTAGAGGTACCTGCTTGTTCCCTGGATTAGGTGTGGTGGGGGCAGGACCTTAAGGGGACTGCTTCTGTGATTTAGGCAGTTGTGCCCAAGTCAAGGGGAGTGCAAACCCTATTGCAGTCCTGAGACTCTCCAACCCTTAGCTTCCACAGGTGCCTCCGTTTCTTTTTTGCCTGTTGACATTAATAAAACCATTGTATGTTGCTAGTCTGATAGTTCAGCCAACTAAACTGTGTCCCCATTAATTAGGAAGGAGCTAAATAAAGAGAAAATCCAGTTAGCCAAGTAGTGTTCATTGTGATCTTCTACATACGTGGCAATTATCCGTTTAATCAGATTCCCGTGGGTTTGTGTTGGGTGAGGAGGAGCCTAACATGTTGTTTCTGAGCTCTGATGCTCCATGGGAGACTTTCACAGAAGAGAACAGCAGCGTGCTAACGCTGAATTCCAGGTCTGCAGCGGCTCTTGGACACAGCTCTGGTCTGCAGCTCATGGACCGATGTTGCAGCCCGTGGCCCTGCAGAGTTAAATCTTCATCCTCTGCCCGTCTGATATGACAAATTTCAGGGCTGTCAGGCTTTCTTCTTTAAACTGTTGGGTGTGGCTGCTGTTGGGCCCGGGGCATCAGCGTGGAGGTTCTGGCTGTGCTGGGAATCCGCAGCCTTGGCTGCTGGTCAGCAGAGCTGCATGGGTGCGGTTCAGCAGCAGACTCTGCTCGGCTTGAAGGACCTGCCCCTAGAAATACTACGTGGAGCAAAGTGTTGGGCAAAACATCACTCCCCAGAGGGGAGTGCTGTGAAGGTGTGCTGAGCATGGATGTTGTTTCTGAAACATTGCAGTTGTGTTTTCAAAGGGGCTCCTAATTCGGAATGCGATTCGTCTTGCACATAGGTGCAAAGTGGAAGTATCTCTGCAAGGCATTTTAGTTAAGGAAAAAATAATAAAACAGGGGGACAGAACCACAACTTGTGGATATGGAACTTCCGGTGTTCCTTGATATACTGAGAAACTCAAATTAACCCAGTTTGTTTCATCTTAGAGTCCTTGCCACGGATTTGCCTGGCTGTTACTTGAGGGTCTTTGTCCTGCTTACCGTGTTGGTAAGTAACTACTGAATGAGCAAAAGGTCATAAATGACACGTCTGTGAAATGCTCTTCTGGCTCTTCACCGGCTTTGTACGCTTTCGAATACCCAGAGATCCTTAAGGTGTTTCCACCTGGTGGCACTTGTATGAGTCACCAGAGCATTTGTTGAAAGCGAGTATTGTGTTTTGTTTCTCCTTAAGTGTAATAAGATGATATAAACTTAATAGTTTTAGAGCACTGCTTTTTAAAATTGTTCTTTAACTTTTTGTACATCTAATTGTTCCTTCTCTTATCTTCTGTCATGAGCTCTGTGCTTTGCAGAAGAGTCTGGGAAGGATTCCATTCCCAATCCAGTTCTCTTCATCTTTCCTTGATTATCTCCCCTTTTTTTAATGCACCAACGTTATGCTGAGGAGGTCACATCAGTGCTGGCTGGGTTCATGGGGGGCAATTAATTCCTCTGAAGTTCTTTCTACTCCTTGATTAATCTTGTTACTTTGGGGGGATATATCTCTAGTGCTTTCTCTCATACATGCTTACCATCACCAAATATTTTCATATATTTGTAAAATGAGATAGAATCCTTTAGGTTGGGAGAGACCTTTGAGATCCTCGAGTCCAACCGTTCCCCCAGCACTGCCAGGTCCCCACTGACCCCTGTCCCTCAGCACCACCTCGACACAAGGGCTGGGAAACCCCTCCAGGGATGGGGACTCCACCACTGCCCTGGGCAGCCTGGGCCAGGGCTGGACAACCCCAGCAGGGAAGAAATTGTTCCTCAGGCCAACCTCAACCTCCCCTGGCACAGCTTGAGGCCATTTTCTCTTGTCCTGTTACTTCTTCCTTTGGAGAAGAGACTGACCCCCACCTCACTCCAGCCTCCTTTCAGGTACATGCAGAGAGCGATACAGATAAGCTGTGTGTTCCTTTCTGCCTTTGCAGATCACTGTTGTATATGCTGTCCTTTTCTCCTTCACCAGTTCCTGCAGCATCCGCTGGTGTTCCTTTGTAGCCCATTTGAAATCCAGAGGCGTGTTCCCTGCTGTTCTGCTAGAATGAGTGTCCTACTGCAGCCTTTCCCTTGACTTGCTTTCTTCATTAAAGGTTCCTGCTGGTGGCTTTTGTGGTTTATCCCATTTGCAAGCTTGCTGTTGACTGTGACAGCATCTTTCCTCTGCTTTCTCTCCCTTAAGCAGGCTCGTTAGCTTTGCCTACCTGTTGCTTGAGGTCGTGGTCTTGTAGCTGTCCACAGGCTATCTTCCGTGCCTCCGAGTCAAGGGTTTTCTTCCACGTGCTCATCTTCAAAGCCATCTTCTAACCTGACATGGAGATAATGTCCAGTAATTAGTCAACTGATTAGGACGAGGATCAGTGAAAGGCAGCCTAATGCGCCACTAATTAGGGCTTTTGGCAGTGCAGTGAAAGATGAACAAATGATTGCAGAGAGATGGGCCTCGAGGCAGGATTTACAGTTTTTAGTAGAGGATTTACAGTGCAGCGCCTGTTCTTGCTTCACCCGTCGGAGAGCTGCAGCAGCAGAGTTAGAGGTTACCTTGAGACTTTCTGCACAAGGAACTCGGTGTGACAGTGGTGCGTGCTTTTTAAAATCGTGAAGATATCTTGTTGCTTCATTTTTTTGGTTGTGTTCGTCGTTACCTTCACTGGACATTGCTTGCTGCACCCACACCTCAAGATTTCTTCCTTTCTTTCTCTTTCTTTTTCCTTTTCCTTTTCAGGTTGGTGACCAATTTCTTCCCCTTGGGGTTGTCCCATCCCTGGCCGCTGCCAGGCATGGTGAGTCCCCCATCCCTGGAGGGGTTTCCCGCCCTTGTGTCGAGGTGGTGCTGAGGGCCAGGGGTCAGTGGGGACCTGGCAGTGCTGGGGAACGGGGGACTCGATGAACTTAAAGTTCTCTTCCAACCAGTTGATTCCGTGTGATTCGTCTTTTTGTTGTGTACAACACTGTTGAGTTGATGCTCTTACAAGCAAGAATTGGGAGCAGTTATTTTATTCGGGTGATGTAGCAGTAGCGCCCTGTTCTGTGTGGAAGATTCAGGAGTTCACTCTTGGGGTCGCGTGAGCTCGGGCGGGCTGTTGTTGCAGCATCGTGGTTTTAACGCTCTCAAATGTGGGTCCCTCTTGTAGTCGATCAGACCTTGTGAAAGTGGCAGGTTTCTAAAATTATTTCTTTTCCTTCTGGAGATGTTGTAGATGTGATGAATGAAATAAAGTATAATTTATCGCAAGAGATAATGACTAAAACCAAGGAAAAAAGCAGTAGGTAACTACATTTAAAAACAGGCAGTTATTTATACCTGTATTATGGTGCAAGCCTGTTGTGCAGCCGGAATTTAACAAGCAGACCTGGGTTCAGCCTTGGTGCTGCTAACGACTGGAGCGTTATTGATGGGCTGAACTAATTACCTGGGTGATGAATCGCCTGCTGGAGCTTTTTGACTGCTTCATCACCGTGGCACCTCCTGCAGGTCAACTCCCTGAGCACCTCCAGATGAAGGTCCTGCTCCCTCTTCATCCGCAGGGTTGCACTGACAGCCGTAACTAAAGCGAGGTGAATATTTCCCTGAATTATTGATCGAGTGGCTAGAGCTGTATCACAGAACTAAATGGTTTGGGGAAAGGCACATGCAGTAACTTTTAAAAAGCAAAACTGAGTAACAGCCTTTCTCACCTGGAGGAAAGCCCCAGATGAAATGAGGAAAGTGCAGCAGAAAACCTGTAGATGGAAAAAAAAAAAAATAAAGAAGGTGAAGGAATTCTTTGATTAGGCAGGGAAGGGGCTGCATGGGCTTGATATCTGCTTGAATTCTTCCTGCATACACAGTTCTTTTATGGCGCTTCTGCCCAAGTGTCTCTGTACACATGCTGAAATTCAGCACATAAACAGCTCGTTTAATTAGATGATTAACTATTTCACTATAAAATTTATAGGGAAAAATGCCATTTGTACGATAGGCTGATAGCAAATGGAACGAATGCTGTCCTCTCTGGTTTTTCCTTTGCTCTATCCAGTGAAGTAGAATATAAACTTCAATATATTCTGTCCCAATCTAGACTTTTGACATATCAGACAGAAGAAATATAAAACCCATCTTAACATTATTAGTTCTATGAAATACTTTAAGGTTGTGGAATGCTTTATACATAAATGTTTATTTTTTTTTAATTGTGGTGTAGCTGAAAAGCCTCTGAGACTGGCAAAGCTAACACTGCCTTGGTTCTTTAAAGCCAGAAGCGTGTTGTAAGTAGTCTGGATTTCTCATCTGAGCTTACGGTGCCGTTATCTAACAGGATGCACCAAGTGCTCTGTAATAACTGCACAACTCATCAAGCAAATGGAAAGATTAGCCCTGAATTCAAGCCTCAGACTTCTCTTTTCTCCCAATCAACAGGCAAGTAATGCACGTTGGATTCATAGCGATACTGAGATTGTCAGCGTAAATCCTTTTTAAAGTTCAAAGCTGGAAATGGATGGTGTGTACAAGCGACGCACAGCAGAGTTTCTAAGTAGGGGCTCGTGATAAGTAAGTGAAATTGGGTTTGACGGAAATGGCCTGTGTGGGTTTAGCAGGGAGATTTGGGGCTCAAAAAGACAGGGGTTGGTTCCAGCATCAAGCATTGGTTTCACATCACCTGAGATTGCTGGGTGGAGCCTCTTCTAGGAGAGTAGAGACAAGAGGCTCGTTAAAATGAGCAGCACCAAGGAGAATGGTGAAGCTTCAAGTATATATATAAGTATTATAAACATACCCAAAACATTGTCTCAGCTCAGGATGTTCACGTAGCTGGATGAAATGATAGCTAGTCTCTCGGCTACCAAAAGTGGGTTTGATAGAACAGGTTGTCCTCAGTCCTGCTGTCTGGTAACTTCAGAGGCAGCATTAACAGTCTGTAAAAGTTGTGGAAGCCAGGGAAGAAATGAGTCTTGGGGCTCACTTTGAGGGTAGAAATCCAGCTGTGCGATCTCAGTTTGCTGTGGACCTGTCATCTTAGAGCTCACTTTTACCTGTTCCGAGACTTGGAACTATTTTGCACTGTTGAATTTATTGATCTTAGAAAAACATAATGATACAGAGCTTTAGAACCAGAACTTAGCTTCTTATTTACTTCTTGTTCCATATAATCTGTGCTATAACAGCTACAGTAATTTAAAATATCACAGGATTTGATTATCCTGCGACAGCACGAGGGTTGTTGGTCAATGTGTCTGTTTACCTGATGCTGTAAGGCAAGGAGTGAACAAAGCAACTTTGACCCATGAAGGAACATCTAGTTCAGTCAGAGCAAGTGTTCTTAGCTCCATCTGAATTGTAAATTTTTGTGATAAGTGTTGGAGCAACTTAGGTCTCTTTCTCGTAGTCTCATGGCATGAAAGGCAGCTGGAAGCTGCTTTTTGTGAAAACCTGTAGGACTCCTGGCACAGCCACAGAGAGAACAGCAGCCGCTTGCCGTGTTGCTTGTTCTTGCCTTTCACATCAGTTCCTTCATGCACAACCTGAGGAAAACCTTTGGGGGGGGGTAATTGAATAGCAGACTTCACAAAGAGTGAGGATGGTGGATTTTAGTAGTTTAGGAAAAAGTGCTGTATTTCAAAGTTATTAAAAAGTACCTGAGTCAGGAACTTCATGACTTTGTGAGCTGAAGGGCTGGTGGTGGAAATGGTGGTTGGACTGTCCTGTCTTGGACTATGCTGCCCCAGGATGGATGTAGCATGAAAAGGTTTGTCCTTGTGACACTGAAAAGCTAATATAGCATTTCCTGAATGGACATTAGAGAAACGGCGTGGTGTGGTCTCGGGATCAGTCTTGATGGTTGTATCTTGGGTTACGCTGTGTTTGGACTAATCTTTCTGGGGCACCTCTGCTGCGCTCTATTTCAGCGATACACAAAGGTGCTGGTGTGCCCAGGTGAGGTGGGAAGGATAATTGATTAAAAAGTGGAATTAATGAGAAGCTACTCAGAGCAGGTCAGTGCAACCACACATCCTGCGTAAACCCATATTGAGGGATTAATGGTGTTTTTTGTGCTTACCCTCGTCAGGGCAGCACTTCACCTAAGGACCCCATTTAGGATGTTGCCTCCAAGCCCTGGTAGATCTACAGGAACAAATGAAACCAGGAAAAAAAAATGAAATCAGCTAGTTTACTCCATTGAGATGTTTTCTTTTTAATTCCAACCGCACACACACTTGGGCATGTTTTGGAGATAACTCTCCTCAGTGAACTGAAATGAGGAGTGAAGGCAAAATTGCAGTAGAATCGAAGAAAGGATAGAGGCATGCTCCATAATAAATTTAACAGGGGCAGCATCTGTTACCAAGATAAGACATCACAAATAGACGTGGAGCGGCAGCGAGATCCTCTGGTGGGCGATCTGTCCGTGGGCTGGCAGAAGGTGAAGTGCCGCAGACCGCTGCTTTGCCTGGCTAATGCACGGCTCGGGAGCTAGACTGAAAATTACCCTTTTTCTTTTCTTTTTACACATTTAATAAAGGAGTTCTGTGCACTCCTGGGTGGCAGCTATAAAAAATTAAGTGAATCCTACGATAGAAGCGGTATGAAGAGGTGTTTAGTTCGGTGTTTCTCAGGAGGCTTATTCCGCTGCCAGAATATCTTTCCTATTTTTAATTCTAAGTATGTGGAAAATTTCCTTCTGTGAGTTGTTTGTAGGTCACAGCTTTATGTTGAAACGTTTCAGGCAGTTTGTACGCGAGACTTCTGCGTTTTGACGCACGGTTTTGTCATGTATTTGTGATAATACAGGATAACATTTGGGAAGTGTGCCTTTTATTTATCATCTTCGTGTGGATTTGTCCACAGTCCAGAATTCTAGGAGGCTGAGTCAGCTCAACACTCGTACATCACCCATCTCCCTTTTGCAACTGTATGCCCAGTGTGATCTTTTAATAAGCTCTATATGTCTGTAGGTTAATGTATGTTACGAATTGGATTTCTGCTTGTTCTGGAAAAGTCACTCCAAGTACTTGTCATATGGAGATTTTTTCTTTCATATAAGGCTTTCTGTCAAAACAGTTATACGTAACAATGTTTATTACATTTGTAAATGAATTTATGGGTCTGAGCTCAATTTCAGCGTTAAATTAATAATTCAAAAGGTACGATGGTGGTATACAAAAAGAAGGGAAAAACCTGAACAAATACTGAAAAAGCACACAAACCCCCAAACCCCCCACAACCACTAGAAGTGACCCGTGGGATAATGTAACCATATGGATGCACTTGCCCATATCATCCATGCCATGCAATAAGGAAAAACCACCACTAGTATTGCAAATCACACACATTAAAAATGCCAGAAGTAAGTTTAATATCATGAGTTAATAATAATAAAGTTAATTGTATAAATTAATAGTTTAAATAATAGCCTATTAATAGGTTAAATAGTTAGAAATTTCTTTCACAGGCCTCATAAATATTGCAAATGACACAAACATAGAGATGTATTTGCTTGCACAAGGTGGGTGATGCTTATTTCGGGAGCCTTTATTCAATGTCTTATCTTTCATCCTTGGTGAGCGCCATCTGTCCCTACGTCTAGGTGTCTAAACGGAGGTTAAACGCACATTTTGAGAGGGAAAGAGGAAACTCTTCTCTTTACCAGGATTTTCAATAGGAATTCGAGAGCCCAGATGTGGAGTTCTCCTCAGTACCTATGGGGCAAGTGTAATTTTTTAGAAAACCACTTCGTGTGTCCTAAACGTGGGCCAGGTAGAACCGACAGATAAATGTCTTCCAGAAAACGCAGCTTTGCTGCGGTGCCCCGTGTCACCAAACGGAAGCGTTTTTGGAGACGTGGTGTTGATTCAGCTTCTGTCGGGTGAGTGGAGGGAGACAGAGGGAACGGTTGTAAATGTTTATGAACCCGTGGTGAGCTTTGAAGGTCTCGTAGATAACAGCTTTACGTGTTTATCCAAACAGTGTTTTCCTGTTCTGCCACTGACCTGTGGCACTGCTGCCATCGCTTGTGGGAATGGGGAGCTCTCTCGCATCTCACAACCACATTTTCCACTATCTTAGCCCAATTTTAGACTGTTTTCCCATCTGTTTATTCTCCCTTACAGCCAGAATTAGTATCTGCCCTCTTAGTTGCAAACTACATCCTCTTACCTCATCATCTCTGCTCTGCCTCCTGAGATTTTTTCCAGCTAATTCCTGGCCGTTTTCAGAACCCTTTTTGCAGCACAGCCGCAATCAGAAGTTCTTTAAAACGGTAAAATCTGCTTCCTCTCGCTCCTCTCCCTCACCCCTGTGCATATGCCAGGCTTGGCAGAATGGAGATACCCGTTTAAATTAGATCGACGTTATGGTTTTTCAGAGTCCCTGGCCAGCGCTCTGGATCACAGTGTTATTTACAGCTCTGAACACTTGCCTCCAGTATAAATCAAAATTGAGGTGTATTTGGGAGACAACAAATGCTTGATTTAAAACATTCCGCTGTTGAAGGCTCCCTTGTAAAGCCTGAATAGGAATTTTTGGCGTGTGTGTCCCTGCAGCTACGAGGCAGTTCTGGGTGCTCTTTGGAGGGTCACAGGTCCGTTAACCATGTGGTGCTGTAACACCTTTGAAAGGGCAGGTAGAGCCTTTTTTTGGCTGAGAATCCTCACACAAAGCAGAATCCAGGCAGGCCATTATGTCCAGTTTCTAGTATGTTCTTCAAACCATCCATATACATAATTTACTTAAAGCTTTATTGGCTTGACCATCTGTTGATTTCAGAGAGTTGAACAGTTTTGTATGAAAAAAACTTTTGTCATCACCATATCTTGAATAAAAGTTATACAACGGACCTGTCGTACAGGTTTAGAGGCAGCTTTTAATTTTATTTTTAAATTATCCATTGGTTCCCACTTTTGCTTTTGCTCTTAGCCAGTTCAGAACTGAGAATGGCTTTTTATCGTCCTCTTCTTCCCTGCCCCCAAAGGAGTAGCTGTGCATTCTCTGGTGTGATGGTTTGTCAGCTCAGGGCTCAGGATCCCGTTCTCCTGACGCCGTGTTCTTCAGATCCTTTTCTAATTGTCAAGAGCATCTAGAATGGGAGGATAGCCCTGAAACCTGGGACTTTAGCAACGTGGCAGGACAGCAGTGCTGCGCGGTAACCCTTGCGGTGAAAGCCGGCTCACTGCCGAGACAAGCTTTAACAACCGCAGTTTGTCTCGGTTTCCAGTTACTCCCTTTTCATTCGCTGTGGTGTGTTGTCCAGGTGATGCGCTGGCTCCGTTGCCGTTGGACGAAGGGATGTTCTCGAGGACGGGAATTCTTGGTTTGGGTAAAGGCTCCTTTTATTCTAGACAGAAAAGACTGATGTGTTGCCTAACAGGATGTTGATTTTTGACTGCGTTGTCAAAGCCCCCCGATATGACATGTGGTCTGGACCCCCTGCTCTTGGTACTTAGAGTTTATCAATGGAAGCACATTTCAGTATGAAACTGAAAATAGAGATAACAGAATTCACAGTACTTTAAAAAGAGGTAAAACCCAATGCTAATAAAACATGGGATTTGGTAAACTCATCTTCTGGGTTCACCTGTTTCTGCAGCAGGATTTGTGGTACTAGAGCGGAGCAGACACCACAGGGGTTTGGCTGTAAAGAAAAAACTGTGTTTCAAATCCCAAAGCAGCACCCTCGTGTCAGTTCTGGTGTGTGACGGGTGGTGTGTGACGGGTGGTGCCTGTCAGTGCCAGCACTGATACTCCTCAGCGTTACGACTTATCGCTTGTATATTTGGCAGCGAATTTTTGATAGAAAGTTGTATTGATCTGAGAACTGTGCGGTGTATCAGACCACAGAAATAAAGCAGTGTCCAGCGTAACTTGACTTTTTTTTTTGCTATGTTAGTTTTTGTCACTTACCAATTTTTAGCTTCTATTATCCTACTATTTGTTAAGGCGTTCTTTGAGAACGCTTCACAACAGATGTCGTAGTTACAGTCTGTACACACCGAACACTTTGAATAAAACTTACTCATGTTGGAGAAATATGGTGTATTTATCTTATTTTCTTGAATTGGTTGCTTTCATCTTAAATTGCTTTAGATCTTGAAAATTATGAGCTTAAGCGAGGAATACAATTTAAGGGAGTGAAACAGAAACATGTACAAAGGACTATGTTGGACAGTGGCACCATTGTATTGATCTGGACTCACAATTCTTAAATGGATAATTGCAGTTGAAAGAACCGTAGCTCTAAACAAGCTGTTGCATCTTGTGTGTTTGTCAATTCTGGTTCCTCTTACGAATCCAGAAGTATCTATAAAATGCAGCATAAGCCAAAGATCTTAATGGGATGCGTGTCTCCTGTTCTGCTTGAATATTTCAGTCAGCACAGAATTCATCCTTTAGAACACAGTTCATCTCCTCAGACTGTAATGCCCTGTAACAGGCAGGGAAATGGCTTTGCTGGACTAAACTATAGAGCAGACAACACGCATTTGATTGTTGTTATATATTCTAAGAACAAAAATGGGCAGAATTTCTGATACGTGCTACTTGATTATAAACAAGTGCCTGTCTGTGGCAGGGGGCTGTGTTTCAAAACAGCGCGACGATGAGAGATGTTAAAGACCACCGATAACTCATCAGGTTTTGCCAGCCCACGTTGATAAGTTTTATGAAGCGAAATTCTTGTGCAGTAACAGCATCTTGACTAGAAAATCGGTGAAGCGCTGCAGAGGAGGGCTTGAGGAGATGGAAGCATAGGGGTTTGTCATATCATGACCTGTTTCTGAAGACAGCGTCTTATTTGTGATACTGGTCAACTTTGGGGAGCGGCGTAAGGCGTTAGGACTGTCAGTGACCCTTGATCTTCTCTTGGGCTAATCGAGATATTTGGCCACTCCTCTGGGAGGTGGCCGTGAGGTTTGGTTACTCATGCCAATACTTAGAGTTTGCTATTAGTTGGGCGTGGAAGTGACTTAGGACTGGAAGGAGTTCCAAAGCTCCTTCTAAACTCGTTCTTATAGCAGATGTGAGGACTAGATACCCATTCTGAGGAGGTTTTAAGATAGTAAATTCACAAGGGTTTGAAGGATGTAAATGGCAAAAAATAAAATAAAAAAATCCCAACAAAGTGATTTAGAGATTCAGTGATTTCAGAGAATAAACTAAAACGAGCAGTGAGCTGACAGACAAATGATCTAGACAAGGAGAACTGTCATTCTCTTTATCCCCATTTTTGATATCTTCCTGACTAGCAAGAAGCCTTTACCACCATCGTCCTTTTTCCAGTATTGGATTTTTGGAGTGCTTGGCTGTGCTGCTGGGTTGGAGCGAGAAAAACCCCTTAACCTTTTCTATCTCTTGTCGCTGGAGATCTGTATGATGTGATGAGCCATGGAGCTGTTCCGACATCCGTCAGTCCTCTGTTGGAATCGTACGCCCTGATTTAGGCCAGGTTTTCTTTGGTGTATATTTTTTGCTAAGCTTGCCTACACTGTGTGCTGCCTAACCTCTGTTTCACCAGTATTTTGAGGGTTTAAATTTTTCTTTTAAAAAGGACAAATAGGTCCATGAAGTTGATGTTTGCTTTTGTCTCTGAAACAGCTTACGGGGTATTTTATGAAGTTTTAAGTGATATTTATGCAAGTACTAGAACAAGTGTGGAAATAGCTGCCTATTTCTAAGCCTTCCTGCTGGAAATGGTGCAGTTGTTACTTGATACACGTTATACAAATCTCCTGTGTTTCTGAATTTCTTTAACTTTAGGAGAGAGAGAAGTTATATCTGTTGTTACCATTGAGGTGGAATGTCCGTCTGGAGTTCTGCGTTCTTAAAGGGTTTTCTGTTCCCACGGGTATTATCTAGTTGAATCTTGTGCACTTAAATTGTACGGTAAATGTACTTAAATTGTACAAGAAAGATGCAGCGTCCAGAGGTGCCAATTTCCCTGATAAGCCTCAAGCTAATGAAGAGTTCCTATAGAAAGATGAACAGAGAACGGTGGAGGATGACCAGTATCCGAGGGCCGGGCTAATGGGATATGTCTATAAAGACCATGGCACTGTGAAAGAAACCAAAATGGAATTACTTGTGATTTCATATAGCAATAATGTCTGACGATTATATACTTGTAAAATGCTTGTTGGGGATCTCAGATGCACACGGGGACCAGCTATCAGGACAGCTGGACGTCGGTTAGGTGAAGTTTATCAGCTGTAATGATATTTTGTCTTCTATTCTACTTTTCTGGTGAGGTGTTCGGTAATGCTGTTTATTATGTTCCAGGAAAAATTAGGGTTTTAAAGTCTTTTGAAGCCAGATTTTGTCTGTTTCCTATTTTCATACAGCTTGGCGAGGCCGAGCCTGCTGTGCCCATGGACAGATAGCAAGATATGAATAGCCCTGAAGTTTCCTTTGTTTGAACAGCTGCAGAATTTACTGTAATGTGGACTGAAATATCCCTGACTAGGGTTATATTTGTTTTCCTGAATAGGAACGATGTCCTCCTTCACTGGAGTGAAGTGTCAAACATCAAAGAAAACAGAGTTTTGTAACCCCGGGTGTTCGCCTGCTAGGACGATGTCAAAAAGCTGGAAATGTTTCCCTCTGGCAAAGGGAAGAAGCAAAGCTTTTCTGTTTTCTCGGTGGATAATGGTAGATTCCAGTCTCCTAAACCCTGTCCCAGTCTCCTAAACCCTGTCCCACCTTGGGCTAGTGTGAGGTGCCATAACACGGTGTCCTGTTCTAAATTACTTGGAAGAGAACGGGGAACAGCGTGGAAAGAATACTGTTTTCTTTCAGAGAATTTGAGGCTTTTTGAGGAAGTGCTGACCCCACCAGCACCCAGGCTGGTACCAGTTTGCTCACTGGGAGCATCTGGGTCTTCCCTTACTGGAAATGAAGATACATAAGTGGGAGCTGATGTTCCCACATGTGGAGTTTTCTCTGAAATGTAGATTCTCAGGCAGGGAGTAACTTCTTTTTTTCCTGAGGAACCGAAATCGTTCATCTTTAGATGCTCCGAGTTTTACTGCTTTATATTTGCTGGTTTGTTTTTGATCTCTGATAATTGTGTCAAATGAGAACATTTGTCTGCAGTTCTAAATCTGCTCTTTTACCCTTGGGATTTTGTTTTCACGACAAGAAGGTCTTATGCCCTCTCAGGAAGTGACGATTAATAAATATCTAATCACTTGTATTAAAAGGGCATTTTAAAGTTACACAGCCTGCGTTGATTCGTGTGGCAGTTTTGGGGATTAGAGATTCCTAACCTCACGGTTTAACTTTTCTCCTTGGTTTATTTGACAGGATGCTGTACCTTCGATGAGCCGCTCAGTTCCTGTGGCTATAGTCAGTCGGATGACGATGATCTTAACTGGGACCAGGTGAACGCCCCGATGAAGCCGCCCTCGGGTCAAGGGATGCCCCTCTGGTTGGTCTTTCATTTTGCTTTGTTTCTCTTTGACGTTAGCCTATGTGTTTATTCAGCATTTCTTGACAGTACTGTTATTAGAGTGCTACTCTGGTATTATGCTTGTTGTGTTTGTGATGTTGTTATTTAACGGGCTCTGTGCGTGGCACGGGGTGGGACCTAGTTCCATAACCACCACCCTTGCATTCTGCTGAACTATAAACGTACTCTGCTGCTACAGTCATTCCTCTTCCACTTCAGCCACACAAATACGTAAAATCTGACCATTGGTTTTAAACTATTCGCTAGCTTAAAAATTATCAGTTATTCTTTCTTCATGTTTGTATCCAGGCACTTGAAGAGTTCCCCCCATATACTCCATCTCCAGGGGGATGACTCCCAGCAGCCCAGCTCAGCATGTTTGGCTTTTAAAGGCTGAGCTCCTGTGACTACTGTCACCTAAAAATAGCCTGAACAAAAAGACCTCTTTGTGAAATCACTGGTTGTAACATCATGGGACTTCTGCATGATAGGTTGGAAGGGATCTCAAGGATCGTCTGGCTCAACCTTTCTGGAGAAAAGCCTGGTCTCATAAGCTGGCCCAGCCGCCTGTCCAGCTGAAACTAGTCTCATTTAGCATAAATATATCCAGAACACTTAAAAGCATTGCAGATGAATGTCCCAGTGTTCCACACCCATTTCAACTGGTCCTTTAAAGCACCCATAATGTACTTGACCGTTTGTGTAAAATCTGTTTAATAGTTGTCCTTCTCAAGACACGTTTGTTCCTCCCTTATTTTGTATAAGGGAATTAGGAGATAAAAAGTGTGAGTATATAAACAAAACCTGAACATGTGCACTCATCGCTGGTGGTACGATAAATGCACTAATGTACGATATGCGCCAACCAGCCCTAGATATCTTTCACCTGTAAAAATGCTCTCAGCATCTTCACCATGTATTTATCGATGTTGCTATGTGCCGTGGACAACATCATATCTGAGGTTGATGGCTGAGGGACCTGGGGTTATTCAGCCTGGAGAAAAGGAGGCTCAGGGGAGACCTTCTCACTCTCCACAACTCCCTGACAGGAGATTGGAGCGAGGTGGAGGTCGGTCTCTTCTCCCCAGGAACAAGTGACAGGACGAGAGGAGCCAGCCTGAAGTTGCACCAGGGAAGGTTTAATTTTCCCTGAGGAACCATTTCTTGCCCGTTGGTGTTGTCCAGGCGTGGCCCGGGCTGCCCAGGGCAGTGGTGGAGTCCCCATCCCTGGAGGGGTTTCCCAGCCCTTGTGTCGAGGTGGTGCTGAGGGACAGGGGTCAGTGGGGACCTGGCAGTGCTGGGGAATGGGGGGACTTGATGAGCTTAAAGGTCTCTTGTAGCCTAAACAATTCTATGAAATGAAGTGCCTTTTCCTGCAGCACTTGGGTTCCTCTGGCAGAGGTAGAACTCGTGACTTCAAGACAGATGTTCCATTTGCCCGAGTCCCGGCGCTTGAATAGTCACTCTAGATTGAGTTCATCATCCCAGATAAAGGAGGTTCTTGCAAATTCCTTTCTAAACTGGCTCTTGTCCAGTGGTCTTGGCACACACTGCTAAAAATTTTCTGGACTGTTTCATTAGTGCTTAATCCTGTTTCTGAAGTTGGAGCTAACACACAGAGTTTGTCAGTTGTCTTGGCTTGCAGTACAAGCTATACATTCTTTTTCTTAATCACAGCACTGGAAATTCTCTTTCCATTCCAAATTTCATTCATTACTCTCCCCGCTTGGATTTTGTGAAAGCGATTGTCAGCGTGTGTTGTTCAGTCTTGGCAGACAGGAGAGGTTCAGATCTCTGCTCCTTTCAGTGATGACCGTAGGCTTGAAGACGGTTTGGTTTGTTTTCCCAGCGGCAAGAGTCCAGACTAGGGGCTGGTATTTTTTTTTTGGGGGGGGGAACATGATATGTATGTAGCTATTTATCAGATGTCATACAACTTGTTTCTTACTTGTCTTCCTGCCTTTTTATCAGAAGACTGAAATAATGTTCTGATGATCAAGTAAAAGGGTATTGAATTTGGTAATAAATTATATTTAGAGTTTAGGGAGTTTTATTTCTGGCCATAAAGGAAGTGAAATATGCTTTGGGAGTCTTGGGTCAGAAGATGAACGAGTTAGTCTGAGGAGGGTTGTGGATATTGGTGCCTTAAAAGGTCAAAAACCCCTTTGAGAGGGAAAGCAGTGCTTGGTTTTTGCAAATGAGCAGCAGTGTGTCTACGGGCACAGTTCGGTCAGGAGGTATCTAATTTTTCCTCATAATTCAATCTAGACAGTGTTTTCCTGTTCTTGTTCAAATCATCATCTTAATGATTTTAATTAGTTTTCAGTTAGCCTTACCCAGAGAGTTATGCGATACACTTAAAAACCAGCTTCAAGTAGTTTGTCAGTAGTTTTTGAACCACATATTTCAGAAAAAATAACTTCAGATGATAATGAATAGAACGTCTTAGATTAATGGTTTGTGGGGAATTCTTGGCTTGGAAGCAAAACGCTTTATGCAACAACGCTGTAATACCAGAGTGAAACAAGAACTCTCAGTTCAGTAGTCCCTTGTCAGTAGAAAAAATTAATGCACGGAACATTCCTAGTTTCAGGCAATATGCTGCAGTCAGTGGGTCGGTGTCACTGTATAATAGTTTGTATAATGTGGTGGCAGTCAGGGGGAAGCGCAGTCATTATGGCGTTTGATTTATTTTAATCCACGTGAGGCTGTTGGGAGCGTAGTGGTGCTTCAGACAGATGACTCTTGTGCCTTGATGTGTTATTTCAGTGGGACAAAAGAAATGTCGTGTAACATTACTGCCTGTGTGCGTGTTCACCCATTAGCGTATAACACCATGTGTCGACATCTTCGTGAACGGTGATAGACCCAGAAAGCAGTGACACGAATGTATTTGTACGGATTAATCGAGAGGGGTTAGTCCACCGCTCTTCTGTTCTGAGCGTCTCGTGAGTCAGATGGAGTAATCGCTGTAGGAAGAGCGGCTCTTCCCTTTTCCTCAGCCTCTTTCTGTTCCAAGAACGTGTGTTTATAATAGTGTTCAGAACTATAATTATAGAAACACTTAGTCATTGTTAACAGCATCTCGCATTGGCCTGTTAAACGCTTCGAGCGGTGTGGTATTAGTGTGTTTATAGACTACACGTTCACAACGCGAGCCGACTGTGGGCCACTAAAGATGTCTTCAGAAGAATATGCCCAACGAGGGGGCTGCAGGAGCTGCCTCTGTCAGAAGAGACCAGGGGCTGCCCCATGCTGGATGCTTTCTTTTAGGAAAGAACAGATTTAGAACACAGTAATTCTTGCAGATTTTTGTCCCGCACGTATCTAGAAACCACTTCTTTGAATTTGGGTTGTAGCTGCAAAGAACCTTTTGCAAACGGGCTGCATTGACTTTTTAATTCAGTATGTTTGGGGAAACCCATCAAATACGAGCTGCTGACCTCGATTCTTTGCCCGTTACCTCCTTAGTTATCTCGTATTAGCGTAAGCATCGTTAATTCCGGTTTTGCCCTCTGCTGCACCACGGCAGCAGTCCTCATCACCTAGCTGTTGGATTTTCAGGGAGAGGTCTTAATGCTGTCCTGCATGTCGCCTCACAGGGGGTACTCCCTCTGAACACCCGTGTCACCTTCTCATTGTTTTTAGAACTTTTGTCATTGTGTCTATTAAAAAAGGTGCCTAAATCCCTTTACTCTGATCAGTACCATTTCCTTACCTCGTCCGTTTATTCCATTTTTTATTTTGTGTTTACCCACCAGTTCTCGTTCAGTGCTCCAAGGTCCTGTGATAATGGAAATAAACATAGAGAGTCTTCTGGAGCTTTTCTTCCTGCATTTCTGATCTGGTTTTTGGTTCATCTCCTAGATCTCCTTGCTCTGCTCTCTCTCCATAGCCCCATTTTTATTCTCATGACCCATCCAGCAGAATTTTGGTGTTGTGGTGTTCCCACATCTCATACTTCACATTAAAGTTCAAACTATTGCTTATTCTGAGGTGTTTAGAGGGAGGATACAGGGGGAGTGTGTGTGACTGCAGCAGCGAAGCCATCTTGCCGAGATACACCCGGCTGTGTGATCTGGAAGGGAAGAACAGAAGAACCAAGAGCAACAGAGGTGTTGGTTGGATTAAAGGTGGTGGTGATGGGCGTGGAGGAAGCTGATGAATTAATAAGTATATAAGCATACCTATGGACACATACCCGTGTAGGTATGGATGCCCGTTTACCACTTGAGAGCAACACAGAGAGCAGTGAAGAGAAAAGAATGCCGGGTCAGAGCTCTGAAACGGTGAGTTAGGTGAGGAATGAGTCGGGTGAGAGTTGAGAAAACTCAGGTGAGTAAATAACCCACCCAACCAAAACACAGAAGTATGTGGACTTCAAATCAGAAGAGAGTTTTTGAGATGTTTGAGTGTTATTTATGTCCAGCTGCAGCGAGTCTTGGCACTGACAGTGCTGCAATTGGAATTTTACAGATTGCTGTAAGAAATGCAAATATTTTCAGGAGTCTGCTCTATTTGTCATTTGCTGCATTTCATTTCTGTTCCTGGCCAAGGATTTGGTTACAAAACACTGCGTTCAATTGTGTAAAATCCTTTTACGGCGTTTCACAGTTCCAGTTGATGTCTGAAGGACAGAAGCATCGTTTTTCTTCGATGTAGCCGTTGGCTTGGTATCACTGATGGGATATCAGTGCATTCGCAATGAGTCACTGGTATCAGCCTTTCATTAATTTTAGAATAGTTCAAAATCAATTAAATCAAATCTTCACAGGCTGCCACTGGGTGCATTGAAAGGACATTTTCAGCAATGAAGGCTTCTGTGTTTAATATAGTGCTGGCCAAAGCCCAGATGGGGACTCTGGGTGTGCTGTTTGAGGTGATAATGTGTGATTTTCATGGCTATATGTGATTTTTGTAATAGCCTACTATGGTTATTTGTATCCTGAATATCAGTGTGGCAGTGGTGGTGGTATATGCAGAAAATGCATGTAATGCTTATATTAATTATTGTTTAAAATGTCCCTTTGGTGGCCAATTAGCAGACATGCATAGCTAGCAGGTATCCCAGAAACCAAGATACTGATTTAAAGGAGTATTTGCTATTTTAGAATGTGAAGTAGTTGTGTAAGAAATGTACGCTGGGGTTGGTTTGTGTGTAGAAGAGTTGTGATCTGCTTTAAGACAGGGTGATCAGTTGGCCAGTCTGTATGAAAGCCAGCTGCGCTGAGGAGTTGGTAGTATTTTGACTTTCCATTCTGCTGAGTACTTTATTCGGTATGTTTTAGCGCTGCTTTGTGTTTGTGTTCGAGGTGAGCAGGGATGCTTTTCTCCTGTTTACATTAATACAGAAGAGAATTAAATGTATTTCTTACTCAGTGCTGTTTCTCCCAGCTTCCTTTAAATAGCTGCATTTTTAAAATCATTCGAATGCCATCCAGAGATAACGTGAAGTACTACCAAGGTGTGGGAGTTGCACCTTGTCCAATTTACATTTTTATACAGAATTGCCTGGAATTTAGCACTCTGCCCATCCAGGTAATAGCTGCAGGCATCAAGGACACGTCCCTTTCGTGAGCAGCTCGTGTTGGCACATTCCAGCCGGTTCCCAATTAACTGTGTAAGCTAATACCAGTTGTTGTTAATACAGAGCAACACGGAGGTCAGCCTGGGCAAACCCCCCGAGTATGGACCCAGCTGGCTCGTGCTGCCATGGCTACAGCACAAGCACTGAAGGACCTAACACTCGGTCAAGAACTACCTAAAGGTTTAGTAAGTCTGCACTTAACAGATTTGTTCAACAACCACAATAATTCCAAATTTCAGATAAAATGGTAGGGTTAATATGAAAAGGATTTATCTACTCCCTTGTTGTGGATGTTCTCTACATATTCTCTATGTATGGTTCTATTTTACACTTTTTTCTGCTTTTGTAGAACAGAGTATTTTGCGTACAAACTGTGGTTCATGAGGTAATGCCCAGCGTAGGTGACCGATGTTCAAATTTCCCTCTGAAGCAACAGTATTTATATAGTATTTACAACCGTAACTTACCAGGAGGAGTACAGTTGTCCCGTGTCCTCATGCATTCCAGCAGCACTCTGAAGCTTGAGTGCAGAATTGCAGAACACGCTGCAGCTCTTGGAATTGAGTGGAAGGTGCTGCGTTGTCGTTAAAGATGTTTGACTGGAAAATGACAATAGGGTAAATTATGACTTTTTTAATGTTTCAGGAACTCTTCTCTTCCATAGAAGTCAGATAGAGGCTGTATGAAAGGTCTGGGAATTCACTGTTGATTACAGCAGAGTATTCTCAAAGCAGCCTGGAAGAGGAGGTTGGCTGCAGAGGGTATTTCTGTGTCACACCACGTAGTGCCACCCAGCCTCCAGCCTAACTCATTTCCCTCGCTGTGATGACGTGTTCCTGCTGAGGTCATCTGTAACATCTGCCATAATGTATGTGGAAATACACTGAATAACTGGGCTTTCGTTTGGTTGCTTTACCTCCCTGGAGTGTTCATTCCTTTGGATGAGGCAGAGTATCCTGACAGGAGAGAGGGAAATTGAGGTAGGAGACTCCCAGCAGTACAGAGGGCAAGTGCTTCATGTTGTAAAGCCAGCAGATAATGATTGAGGTGTTTTATCGGAGACTCAGGGCAGCTACCTTTGCACTACCTTTGGTGATCTGGCATTTTTCAACTGGAATATTGGTCTGGAAAAGAAAAATTCAATTATTTCTGATGGTTCAGAAAAGACCACAGAGAATGGACATTTTCTTTCCTGGGGATATGCCCAAGACATGTAAATGTATGTCAGGAAGCTTTGATCTAGGTGGTTTGGAACCCCATAGTAATATAAGTGAAGCAGCACACGCCTTAGCGCAGGGTTCCCTTGGTACTCCCTCAGTGCTCTTGTCTTCTACTGGACAATGAAAATGCTGTTCGAGAGAAGCTCAGACCAGTAAAAAAGCCTGTGAGGGCTGTGAATAAACAGTGAGTCTGAAGATGCTCCTCTGAGAGCTGCACTCACTGCACTGCAAGATCAGGAGGAAGGGGAATAATCAGAGAATTCCTAAACAAGCTTTTTCTTGTTTAGTAATTAATCTCCCAGAAAAAAAAAAAGCCTCTTAATTTCGTGCAGTCTTCAGGGCTTTTCTTTCAGCCTCGTACTTATCCCATTAGATTTCTTATCCATCCTGCCCTTTAGAAACTAATAAAAGAGTGGATCAAACCCATCCCTTGCATCTCCAGGCTGTAAAGTGTGTAACGTGACTGTCTCCATTTCAGGGATGGAGTCAGTCATTTCCTGAGTAAGGAGTTTATCTTTTAAGACCCTTCTTCTGTGCGACGAGACCATAGTTACCATCAAAATGCCAATGAGCTGGAGATGGACTCCATCACTCCTCTTCAGGAGCCAAAGTTACGATTCCTCGGGGAATCATCTCGGAGTATTATTTTAATGCTTTTTGCTGAAATTAAAGAGGGAATTCTTGTCTCAATTAGATTTATGGGAGATTTTTTCATCCCTTCTTGCAGCACTTAATTTGTTGGCAGGCATTGATGACTGCTGGTGTGTTGTTAGCAGCTCGAGCTGTGACTATAGCGAGAGCGGCCAAAGAGTCATTGATTTGAGGGCGAGGTCATTACATGCTGCATCAGAAAGCTATTTGGCAAACCTGTCCTTCACAGAGTAGTCGTTCTTTGGGTTGAATTTGAAACTACCGTGAAGTACAGGACAGTGACAACGAAAGCTTCTTGCTCATCGGTGTCAAAAGCAGGCCCCTGTTCCCACCAGACCAACACTTCTATCACAATTTAAGAACACGTATTTTTAGCATCTCCCTTTGTCTTCCTCCCTCCGGCACAGAATTGTGTGGCTTAAATAACTTCAACCTCATCCAAGTAGGAAATGCTGTGTAATGCTCGAATACGAGCCAGCAGTGAGCCCAGGCGGCTGAGGGACCTGGGGAGGTTCAGCCTGGAGACAAGGAGGCTCAGGGGAGACCTTCTGGCTCTCCACAACTCCCTGACAGGAGGCTGGAGCAAGGTGGGGGCCGGTCTCTACTACTCAGGAACAAGTGACAGAACGAGAGGAACCAGCCTCAAGTTGCACCAGGGGAGGTTGAGGTTGGCCCTGAGGAACCATTTCTTGCCCGTTGGGGTTGCCCAGCCCTGTCCCAGGCTGCCCAGGGCAGTGGTGGAGTCCCCATCCCTGGAGGGGTTTCCCAGCCCTTGTGTCGAGGTGGTGCTGAGGGCCAGGGGTCAGTGGGGACCTGGCAGTGCTGGGGGAACAGTTGGACTTGATTTTAAAGGTCTTTTCTAACCGAAGTGATTCTGTGAAAATCTACGCAGTAGAAGTATACTGGAAAATGCCTTAAATTTTGCAGAGTCAAGTTTCTTCACTTAGCGTGTGGGCAGAAACACCATTTTTTCAATTAATCAATTCAACCAAAAAATGGCATGTTTAGGTGTCTCCGTAGAGCTGCAGAGAACTTCTGCTTGCTGTGCAGCTTCAGGTGTCCCCAGATGTCGGTGCTTTCTGGGCTTCTGCTCCACGCTGAGGACAGTCGTGTGGCAGCACATCCACTGGCAAATGTGGCTGCAGAGCTGGGTTAGCACACAAGCAAATTGTGTGGATTGTTTTGTGTTGTATTTCAGCCCTCCTGTAATTGAAACAATCAGATTTCCCAACACACCAGACAGAATCTTAATTCCCTTGTATATGTTTGCAGAACTCGGAGTCAGAGAAGAAGCAATTAAAAGGCTTTCATTAACTCCACGTGCTGAATCAACGAGCTCAGTACTTTTGTTCTTGGTGTTAAAGCAGCGTAGTTATTTCCCTCGCCAGCTGAAGTAACACATGCTTCATCTGCAAGTCACAACATCTCTAATCGACTGCGTTTCGGTAGCACAAAGGAAAAAAAAATAGCGTCTGGACCTTGTTGAAAACGTGATGATCTACATAGACCTTTAATACCGGGAGAGCAGGTGCGGGTAATACCGAAGTTGTCATGTCGCAGCAGCTAATGACATCAAATATTTGTGATAATTGCATGCAAGCAACTGATCGCTGCTCTGTGCTTCTCACGTGAATCAGTTCGAAAAGCTCATCTCAGTACTCATGTATGACTATGAAAAGGTGGTGAGAGCCTGGCCCAGGTTGCCCCGAGAGGTGGGAGAAGCCCCATCCCTGGCACCATTGCAGGTCAGGTTGGCCCTTGGGGCTCTGAGCACCCTGCTCTGGTTGCAGATGTCCCTGCTCCCTGCAGGGGGTTGGACTGGGGGAGCTTGGAAGGTCCCTTCCCACCCAAACCAGCCTGTGATTCGTATCAGAAACAGAAGCTCCAGATACACTTTTCTCTCCAGTAACTTCACACACTGTGATTTTTCTCCTGCTGAATCCGCTAGCCACAGACGTGACGTTTTGTATCCCCTGTCGCGTTTGTTACCGTGTGCCCAATTTCTCGCTTTGCCACCTCTAAGCATTATTATTTTTCACGGATTAATTTCCTAAGTAAAGCTTTGTTGGTGTGCCGCGTTTTAGCGTGTCAGTGGTGCGGAGTCTAGGGAAGCAGCAACTGTCAAATTCCCTAAAGGATTCTGGGATATAATTTTTTTTTTTAGTTATTAGTTTCCTGAGCTTTGCTTTGTCTGTTAAAATGTGTTCCTTCACGTTTTTCCTCGTTTAAAGGAAACTCGATGGAACATTTGAAGATAGGTCTAAAGGCGCACGCATTAATATTTGTGGCCGCGTGTCTTCCGACTCCAGAGGCACCTGGATATGACCGCTCTGGCGCTTCTCCGTACACCTGCTGAGCCGCGGGATATTCTGAGCAAGGTGGTGCCTTTGCTTTGACACCGACTCGGTTTCACGTGGCTTCCACACGTACAGATGCATTACTTACATTCCAGAGAAATGCTGTTACAGTCATTTTTCTCAAGGCGGTCTTCAACACTTTGTGCAAAGCTTCGTGCTTCTCCCCCTCTCAAGGTTAAATTGTGGAAAAACATGTTTTTAGAAACCGGCACCATTTTCTTGCAATTTTGCTGTTGCTAATTAAGTGCAAGTAGCAGATGATGACACCAAGTTTTGCCCTCCTCTGATATTCTTTGTCTACAACTCTTGAAGTTTGTTATACAAGACATTAATTATAGCACAGTAATTAAAAAGATAATTATGGCTTTTCTTTGTTCAGTACATTCTTTTTCGTGGTATCAAAAAGCATTTTGCTTTAAATATGCTCATGGTCTTTTGGAAAAGGAATTTCGAAGTAAATGTTGAAGTGTCCTCTTGGAAGAGAAGTGTTCTATTGCAGTAAGACAACTCTTGATGGAAGTTGTGAGGACCAACATACTTAGAACTTGAACAACATGTTGATGTTGCGGTTATCCTGTCCATCGCTGCCAGGGCTATGAGGAGGGGGCTGGAGCATCTCTGTGCCGAGGAAAGGCTGAGAGCCCTGGGGCTGTTCAGCCGGAGAAGAGCAGCCTGAGAGGGGACCTCCTCAATGGGATCAACAGCTAAAGGGGGGTCAGGAGGAGGGGCCAGACTCTGCCCAGTGGTGCCCAGCGACAGGGCAAGGGGCAACGGGCACAAACTGGAACATGGGAAGTTCCACCTGAACAGGAGGAAAAAAAATCTCTTTGCTGTGAGGGTGAGGGAGCCCTGGCCCAGGCTGCCCAGAGAGGTGGTGGAGTCTCCTGCTCTGGAGAGATCCCAAACCCGCCTGGGCACCATCCTGGGCACCTGCTCTGGGGACCCTGCTCTGGCAGGGGGTTGGACTGGGTGATCCCCAGAGGTCCCTGCCAGCCCCACCAGTCTGGGATTGTGTGACTTCACCTGGACCTCAGTTCCCTATGCCAGGCTAGATAGATACGGATGCTCACAACTAACGTGGTGGTGGACTGTATTTTGTGAGCATAAGTTGCTCGTATAGTTATTTTACCCTAATTTGGGGCATTATATTTATAACTCTGTTTCACTGAGGAAATGTAACTGTAGTTTTACTTGGCAGTTTTAAATGGTTTTTAAGGATCCCTGAAATATTTTTGCTTTAAGACTTAGGTGGGAATGTACTACTTAGTTTTATTCAAGCTCCTTTGGGAGAAGAGAAGGGTTTTTTGCCTGTTTCTCTACAAGGAACACGCTACATGTCTCTGTATTCTGTGCACTCAAACAGCACTTTGCAAATGTATGTATTCCTTCTAGTCAATGAAAGTGGAATATTAGGCTTCTTTAAAACAACAAAACACCCCCTAAACCCCAGTAAATCAAAACCATTCCAATCTTTAAATGATAAATCAACTGTTTTCATGCAAATAATTGTATAATGAGGTAGCATAATATTTAAATACTGATGTGCTAAATATGTAACAGATATTAAATGTTACCACACAAATTACTAAAGGAAAAAATTCAAGGCACTAAAGCTGTATCTACCATATGGTTGCATAGTGTTGTAGGAGGCCTTGTCATAGAATCACAAAATTGTTTTGGTCGGAAAAGATCTTTAAGATTGAGTCCCCCTGTTCCCCCAGCACTGCCAGGTCCCCACTGACCCCTGTCCCTCAGCACCACCTCGACACAGGGTGTGTTCAATCCCTCCAGGGATGGGGACTCCGCCACTGCCCTGGGCAGCCTGATCCAATGCCTGGAGAACCCCAACGGGGAAGAAATTGTTCCTCAGGGCCAAAAAACCTCTCCTGGCTCCACTTGAGGCCATTTCCTCTCATCCTGTCACTTGTTCCTGGGGAGAAGAAACCAACCCCAACCTCCTGTCAGAGAGTTGTGGAGAGGGAGAAGGTTTCCCCTCAGCCTACTTTTCTCCAGGCTGAACACCCCCATGTCCCATTAGCTTCTCTAAAACTTCCTTTTTTTTTTTTTTTTTTTTTTACTACTAGAGGTCAGGAAAAGACTAACCTGTTGTCTCAGGGTAGCCTGCTTTAGGGTTCATAGCTCATGTCTCCAAAGGACTCGTTTTACCACAGGGAAGATGCTGGCTGCTGGAACAGGCTGGCATCAGATCCAACCTGCTCTTGCTGCAGCTGAGGTTCCTCAGTTCCCTTCTGTATTTTGCTGTACTTTTCAATAGGGAGACGAGCTGAAATGTTGCTCAGACTTAGTACTCAAAGGTAGGTTCCTCTTGAGAGTTTAACCCTTCTTAATTAGCTATATCATATTGTAAACCAGCACCTGGTTGTTTAAGGATGCAGGAAACCTTTAACTGACCAAATCAGCTTTTTCCTAAACCTTTCTTTGTGTAAGAAATTACATTGGAAGCAAGACACTTCCAGCATGTACAGAGTTAGCTTGACTGGGGAGAAGGACAAGTAATGGAGGTACATCTGGAAAGGTGTGCTTGGAAAACTGAGTCCTGGGAAAAGTGCATACAGATTTTATGGTCTTGTAGGTACTGGATTGGTTTTGTTGGCAAACTCCTTTATTTTCTATTTCACTGAGCACTCTGCCCACCAACAATCCACCCTGAAGGCTAGGTCAAGACACCATCTAGCTAATAAATGTTGTCGCTTTTTATCTAGTTATGGGTGTTAGCAGAATCTGTGCTAGACAGGTGGGTGAAGTTCAAGTTGTGGTCTGAGCGGGGCAGGTCGATAAATCACGTGGTGTCATCAGTAGAACTGATAGCTGCTGGAACGGAATTTGGAGGGCAAGAGATGTTTCAAAAAGAAAATATCCAGTAAGGTGTTGGAAGACACTGTGTTAACCTTCATTCACGCCTGATGCACATTAAAGTTCCCAGAGCAGATCTTCTGGGTATTTTCCAGCAGTTCCTTTTTTACTAAAGCAATTTCAAACAGATGGTGTATTTTAAACGCTTGGGATTTCATTTCTTGCTGAGGTTAGTACAACTGGAGGGGTGTACATACGTTATTGTTTCCTGTGATGAGCTGAGATGAAGCCTGGATTTTAGGCAGTAGTTTTGCACATGCTTATGTTCGCTTGACCAACACCTACCTTTTCCTGCTAAGGAGCAGCAGGGGCTGGGGGCTTCTTAGGGAAAGGGGGTCTCGAGCTAAGGGTGTGGACCACTTTCAGTAGCCAGACTGGTCTGTAGTGGCTTAGAGACCAATTTTGGCTGCAGAGGAGGGCCTTGAAATGCTTCCTATCCTAGCACTGCCTTTGTACCTGGTACGTTGCTTCACAGAGGGTGTGTCAATAACAGCCAAAACAATTCTTTGCCCATTTCAAAGAATTGCATTTGACTGTCACAAAATGTCATGTCATACCTAGAGAAACTGCAGGTTATTGAGGGTTAGGCACTTAAGAAATGTCTTCTGAGAAAAGACCTTTTCTTCCTTCCGTCAGCGTGATCTTTTTTCTGTTTGTTTAGCAAAACTGGAAAACAGTTTATTCCTGTTTTAATTAAAACAAGGGGGAAAAGAAGCCCAGAAGATGGTGTTAGTAGTAAGATGTTTCCTGTGAGTCAACCGATACAAGTGTGTTCCCTCACCACAAGTTGATGACCTCCAAATTGCTTGTGCCTGCTAATGCCAAATATTGCTTGTTTCTGTGTAGTAAACAGCCTTTCTGCTTCTGGTAATAATAATAATAATAGCGTAAACTGCATAGAAACAGCTCAAACAGGCTTGGTTTTAAGATAGTCAAATAACAGTATGCTGTAAAGTAAGTATTTGGATTCAACACTCATAGGGAGTGTGGTTCTGATTTTCAGGAAACAAGAAGATTGATCAAGGACAGAGTAATCATGGCTAAAAAGTTACTACTTGTTTTACATTCTAGAGCAAAATGAACTCTATATCTCATTTTTGTGCATGACGTGTCCCCATTTTTGTTTCAGTTCTGTGTGAAGTGGCAGTAGCTGTTCTCATTTTGTGCTTGTCTTCTTGCATACCTAGTGCAAAAAGCTGGTATATACGGAAAACTCGGGGCAGGGATTGAGAAAAGTGACATTCACCAGTGATGACTATTTGGGAGAACCATTTATGATGCACAAAACCCGCTCATGGCATATAGGGTGGCAGTAGGAAAAATCACCCTCTTATTTATCCAAGAATGTCACAGGTTCTGCCATAAATGAGAAACACCTCGTACCAACTACGAAGCGAAGTGGTATCGCGTGTAATTTACGGATAATCTACTTGACCTACACAGGTTAAGTGACTCACTTGAGCTAGTGAGCCAGTGGCAGAGCGTGAGATAAAGCCGAGAGGTACTTACACTAGTTCACGATTCGAAGAGGACGCCCGTATCGCTCTCCACTCTGAAACACCAACGCTGACTCCAAGGCTGCAATCCCCCTTTAGCCCAAACCTGCCCTGAAGTTAAAAACCTACCTTTGTGAAAGAGCCAGTGGTGAGATACAAATGGTTTGTACCGGATGTTGGCGCTCGGGCTGGGTAATTGCCCCAAAGAAACGCGCTAGAAGCCATGCAACACGTGGCAGAGGTTGGCATGGCTTCGAACGTTGTGTAGCTTGCTCCCAGTTGACTCAGGTGAAGTTTCTTTTTATATGAGTGCAAGGCTGGCAAAAGTCCTTATTCTGTAGGGAATTTTTTTATCGGAAGCCTGAGCTACACCTCTTCAGCCTTCACACGGAGACGGATCATGGTGTCAGGTGCTCCAGACTGGAGAGTTTCTCTCCAGATTCACGTTACTTTGCAGTCTTTTGTGAACGTTGGAGTTCTGATAATACTTGCCAACAGAAATCTAAATAAATACATTTAGTACTCGGTGTTATCGGGTGGTGTAGCCCTTCTGAAGGGCTAGAGATGTTCTTGAGCAATTGAAATTTCGAAGTCGTCTTTTCCAAGTTCTTGAGTTTAGAGACACGGTCACCGAGCAGGTGTATGTGGGCACTAGTTGTGTTTCAGCCTCTTGGGTGATCATTTGCAAGACTTGAGAACCTCTTCTCACCTGAGGATCGATCTGACCATTTTGAGGCTAAAAGCTGGAAAATGTTTGTGTGAAGATCTCTGGAAGAACAAAACAGAAGGAAAAGCGTATAAATTATCGAGCTTGTAGTAGACTGTTCAGCAGAATTATTTCCATTGGATTTTCTATTATAATGCCAACTATTTTTTTGAAAATAATAAATGTTTATAACACTCTCTCATATTAGCTGAGCTTTGGTGACACATCCAACCCTAAAATACTACTTATCTCTGCTACTTAAGTATGGGAACCATTGTTAAGTAATTACAGTACTAAGTATCCATTCCTCCTTATCCTCAACTAAAAAGAATAAGAAGAGAGATGGGGGAGGATTGATTGCAGGTTTCTCTCTAGGTCTTAGTAACCTTACTAACCAAAGTTGAGTAGTGTGGAAGGAAAAATAGCTGGTCGATAATTGCTGTCCTAGCTGAGACAGATGGAAAATCATAAATAATAGCAGAGTGGCTACATGGTTTATGCTAGAAATTTGTGGTAAGGAAAGGTAAGTGATGGGAAAATGGTTTCAATCTCCAGGTGGATTTAAGCTTTAAGTATTAGAGAAGTTTAGTTGTTTCTGGGGCTGTGGCCTCTCTTGAGCAAACAATGTCTTCTAACACTTCAAGCATGTGCTGTATTGTTATTTGGAATAGAATACTTCCTGCTTTCCTCCTCATGCTTGATTAAAAAGTAATTTTCTGGTAACGATTTTCTTGGGCATTCGAGAACCCTTAAGCAACATTTTTGGTGGCATCTCAGAAATTCTTCAGTGTTTTCAGATGTATTTTCTCTCCTTTTTTTTTATTCTTAATGGCCTGAACTAGTGTATTACTCTTTAAAAAGAAAAGAAAAAAAAAAATCTTTATTAGCTGCCGTGAAGTAAAAAGAATGCTACAAAGAATAACTGAAGTGCTGGTATTTTGGCTCCACCACTGTATCTCCATCTGTTAGAAAATCCCTTGGGATTTTAAAGGTATGAAACACTATTTTTCTTGTCTAATCGAGGATTAAAATTAGTGCATCTAAAGAAAGCTTTTCTCGTGCAGTTTAGCACACGTAGCTGGTAGATGGGCGGCAGAAACGGTAACAATTAACTTTTTTAGCCCGTTAATCTGCTGAGTGCCCTTTCAACCTGATGTAATTGAGGAAAGAAAAAGGATGGGTCGGTGAGCGTTGAGTCAGAGGGAAGGTACACGGGGTGGGGGAACCAAAGAGGTTGATGAGGTGGGTATCCCTGATGGAGCAAAGATGTTAGGTAGAGCGTGGCAGGACAAGAAACCAGATATTTAAAGAAAGAATTAGGCCTATAACCTGTGAGAATCTTAAGTTTTTGTCTGTGTGAAATAAACGTCAGCGCTTGTTAACATTAATAACAGAGCGGAGTAGCTCCATTCCAATGAAACATCCTTTCGTAGGAGTCCTGGCTTTTCACAGAAATAAATAGTTTTTGCAGCTTCTCGTTCTTCCAGGAATTAGGTTTTATAGGATCTGATCCTTTTCCCAGGCCTTTGCTTCCTCCTTTGCTTTTCACCGTGAAGGATTGGCAAACAGGCGTTACGGACTGCCGTGGTGAGAGGTTTACTCGGGGGTCTCAAGACGGCAATTTTTCTAATCAAGTGTAAAGATTTTTCGATTGGCAAAACAGGCTTATAAGTTGTAATCATTAAAGTTAACTTTAGTGCTGATCTTGTTTTGTTTTAAAAGACCTGGCTGAGGACTCTCGAGAAAACAGAAGTTCGCGATGATTGCTGTCCGCTTGCCTGAGCGCTTCTTGCGAAGCTGAAGTAGCCGTTGTCAGAAAATATTCCAGGGGTTTTGCCCCGGCTGCTGACAAAACAAGGAGATTCCGAACGTGTTCTTCTCATCTGCCAACCAGGCTGAAAGTTAAATTATTTCCTGTGAGCAATATTGCCAGCCCCTACAACTAGAGCAAGTTCTGGATTAATTTTTTTTTTAAAAAAAAAAAAAAAAGCTTTTCTACCATTGATACTCTTCAGTCACTGCTTTTTCACTTTCCCTGACTGACCTCTGTGAGATTTATTACTGAAATACAAGAAAAGGTGACAGACTATTATAAAAAGATGTGGGGAAGCAGTGTATTTGTGCGAGCGGACTGATTCATTCTCTCTGACCTCCATTACAATAATGATATCAGCCAATCCACCTACTGAAGTGATAATGAAGTAGAAATAATTAGGTTTTAATAAAAATCTCCCCGACATTATTCTTTCAGGAAATTAACTTACATTCTGTTAAAGCTTAGTGAGTTTTACCTCCTATATCATGACAAGCCTTATCAAAATGATGAGCCAAGAGTAGCCTAGATCCATTTATCTGTTAATTGTTCATCACGAGGCAGAGCCTGTCGCGTTACGGTCTGCACAAAAACCCCAGCCTGGCTGTTAGGAGATGGACGATGTCGCTGCCCAACTGAAAAGTTTTCTTTCTTTTTCAAATAACTACATTTCGAATGATTAAAATCTTGACTTTGCTCTTGGGTGATAAGGAGGAGTAGAAGACGGATGACTTGGAAACGTGTGGTAAGTGTAGTAGAATGAGCAGGGCTCAGATTAATCCAACAGACTCAGCAAACAGTCCGGTTTGCCTGAGGATCGGGGCTTGTCGCTCTGCTGCGGAGAGTGGGTGGGTTTTTTTGTTTATAACTTATTTTCTGGCTTTTCTGAAGAAGGATCTTAAGGAAGCTGGAAGAGCAGGCATCTAGTTCAAAACAACTTCCAAAGTAACTTTTAAAGGTGTATTTATGGTACTACCAATATTTTTTTTTTTCTTTTTCCCTCAAGTCCATCTCCATGGAATATATAGCTTGGAGTCTGGCTGTTCCTGTACACAGAGTACTAACACAAGTGTACTGGAAAATAGGGGCTGCATTATTTTTATCTTCACAAAGTGCTAGAGTTGTAGGTATTACATGTTATAGTAGCCAAATAGAAGAATATCTGGGCTCAAGTGAAGTCTGTAGATTGAGTCTGTTCTGCCACTGACGTGATTTCCTTGGCAAATTATTCCTGGGCTGATTGCAGATAAGGCTTTATAATTTGGTACATGTTTCATTTATTTGAAACTTCACCGTGAAAACAGCAAAGCGAGGGAGGCTGGCTTCAAGGATCACAGCCAGCGTTCTAGGAGAAGGAACTGTGGCGTTGCAGACTTGGTTTTGGTCAAACCAAAATGATGATAGGTGAAATAATTATATCAGGGAGAATAAGGCGGCAAGAAGTGAAGGTGAGAGGAGAGTTTCACGTAAAGCCAAGCTGCTCGCTTAAAAATGAATTTACGTCACTGTGTTCCTGCTTTTGACACCAAGTCACAGTCATAATGAAACACCAAGTATTTCTTACGTTGTAAAGGATAATTGAGTCTAGCAATTATTCACTGTAGGAGTCTCATTTTCCTTTAATAACTTAATGTAGTCTGGTTCATTATGATAATGTTTTGCAATGTTTCTGAAGATGATTCTCTCAGAGTGCTGTTGAAGTATAGCTTATGTGGTTATGGGAACCAGGCTTTGAAAACAACAACAACCGTCTGTAATACTTCAGGAGATACATTAAACTGGTTCATGTTTGCAGACAAGGAAAGGAAGTTTAATGGAACTGAGACTTTAAGTCATGTCCTGGGGGAACTGAAACTAAACTGTGGTCAGACGCAATAGATATAAATCAGTTTGGAAACTAAACTACTGCCTACGCGGCTTGTTTTTGTGGTTCCCTGGGTACGAGGCTCAGCTTGAGGCTGCCTGCTTGTGCACAGCAATTTGTTCTCAGTATTAGGGGGGCAGAAGTAAGAAGCTGTTGATGTGAAACACGTTCATCGTGAGCGACAGGCAGAAGCAATGAGGGGTATTTGTAGTAAACCCTGGATGGAGCTATTGTTGCCGTGGTCAGTGGGGAGAGACGTGTTTCCATGGGGAGCACGGAGTCGTGAGGATACCAGGGTAAAATTATTGCAAAAAAGAATGAGATGATCCTAAAAAAACGTCATTTTAGATCCCTAGGTTTTGTTTGGCTAATACAGAATTAAATCCAGAGGATTCTACTATCCTGTCCAAGTTTCAGCCTAGAAGCTTTAAAGGTGAGACAAATTCAATGAAGAAAAGTGCAGAGCATTTGTTATCGTTTAGTTTGGTTTCTGTTTGATGCCACTTTATCCTGCAGCATATTTTAAATACTTGTAAAGACACCTTCCCCTTTCACAGCAGTGAAAACACTTATTTATCCCTCTTCCACCTTCAGAATCACAAGCCCTAACATTTAACATCTGGATTAAATTCTGGGCTTGAAAAAAATTGCTCAGGAGTTTAAAGTCAGTGTTATTTGCCTTGAGCACTGCTACCAAGCCTTATGTTTTCTGACAGACCACCAGCCACCCTTAATATAAATTCATCTGAAACCACCGTGGAGCACGGTGCTGAGCGTGGTTCTGCGTGGTTCCTTTGCTCTAGATAACTTGGGAACTACAAGTCTGCTGGGAAATGGTGGAAAAAGTAGTTTAAGGACTTGGGAGCCTGCGTTTTGCTGAATTAATGAGCACTTCCTTCTCGGGGCAAGAGTTAGTTCAGATGCTCTGCTAAGATGCACATTATATACGTCTGCCAATATCATTTTACAGCCTGCAGCTCCTCAGTTGCTGTCTTCAGCTACTGTATTTTGTTGACAAATCAGCTCTCACGAAACCAACTCTAGGATTTCTGTATGACTTAAGTAGTTTTGAAAATGGTATGGGTGAATACAAAGGTATTTCAATGAGCAGTTTTTAAATTGGCTGTGAAATGTCGGGTTCCTGCGATAGCAGGTGCTCAGAACTCCAGAAAGCGTCGTGCAGAAACATTAGGCACGTTCTGTCTCCAATTTTTAATCCTGTTGAAGCCCAATTAAGTCAGTCTCTAAGTGCCTTCCTGAACGGTACTTAAGCACATGGTACTTAAGCACATAATAAAATCCTTGTGTTAATTAGTCTTACGCTTTCCATCTTAGAAAAAAAACCCCCAAGCCTGTTGTTCTTAGGAGTGACATTTAGTTCCTGGCACTGTGAGTCATGGAAACCGGAAGGTTGAGTTCAGTGATGAATCAGGCCCAGATTAACTTCTTTAATGCATCTGTAGCAGACTAGAAGTTGAAAATAGGTATTTCATGCGTGGTTCCGTGGGGTTCAGTACGTACCGCGGTTAAATGCCTTAGGGACGTTCTCTGCTCTAGTTAAGGTGGACACAAATTGAGACCAACGAGGACATTGCGAATAGCCACAGTAGTACAGGGCTTCAAACCACTTCCATCTGGGGCTTGGAAAAAGTCTCTTTAAAGGAATGAGAGGCGAAATTCCTGCTTTATCAGCGTGCAGATAGCTTTGGAAATCCTGCCTGTTGCCACAGTGAAGGAAATTATTGTGCGGATAAACACAGATAAGTTGGCAACCCGTGCAGTATTCGTTATTTGCGCTGTGGTCTGTGACGTAATCCCTTCTAGATAGAGCCTTTGAAGAGAGATTGTACTGTAGTGTTTAACGCATCGAGAATAAAATAGCCGAGGGTAAGTCTCTTTTCTTCCTGGAGTGCCAAGAAGGTGTTTTTTTGCAAAAAGAGTTTTATTTTAGAGGTGAGACTTCAAATTTATGGAATTAATAGTTAAATATCAACTATAATCCTTATGCCTTTTTTTTTTTTTATTTTCATGTGCTGAAACCCTTTCACGTAACCCTGTCATACAACTTAGACCTTGGATAGCAGATAGCTCTGTACTTATTACTCACTTCAGAATTTGGAAATCAGGTGGGGAAAAAAGAAATCGGAGCCCTTAAGATACATCACTCTTCTCTCTATTGCTAAGTGTAACAGGATCCCTAAGAGCAGAAAAGCCAAGTGAAGTGTGGCTTTATATACCAATTTGTAGAAAATGCTGCCAGCTGCCTCTGAGGCCACCTGCATTAAAAAAAGAAAGATGGAGATGTGGGTCTCCAGTTCCTGTGCAGAGCGAGTCCAACTAGTGCAGTATTTCAAGCTGATACACACACACACACATATATATAAATCTTGGTGTAGACCAGAGTGAAATTCCATTTTAAAAGCAGATTTTAGATTCACGGTGGTGGGTTTTTTGTTTGTTTTGGGGTTTTTTTTTAGGATTGAGGTAGCAGCCCCAATTATATCAGTTTTAAACCTTTCGTGCTGGTATAATAGAGGTTGACTGTGCAGACTGATTGCTGTGAGGTAATAAAAGGTAGATATCGAAAGTCTAATTTAGCCTGTGGATGCTGCAGTAGCTTTTCCATTAAGGCTTAACCTGCCATGGGGCAGAAGTGCCTTTCTACTGGTATAACAAAGTGCTGTCCCATGGGGACATGGGCTCCAGAGCACAGGTTCTGAGCTGTCCCGTTGCTCATCAGCTAAACTCAGACCCTGATGTGCTTAAAATTTTACTCAGCAAGTCTCGCCTAAGGTCTCTGAAGTGTTTCTACGGGGGAAAAAATGCTGTAAATGCTAGTATAAATAATCTGTAGTTTAACTGGGGGAGAAGCCCAGTACTTGTCAGTTCAGTTGAGTAATTCCGTTTGGAAAAACAAATTAAAGTATCTTTTAGGGAAGCGTCTCTAACTGCCCTTACACGGGTGAGCTTCTAATTTCTGAGCAGGATTTTTTACATGGAAGTGAAAGAGTTGAGGCTGTAAACGGTCCATGCTAAGAGAGCCTTTAGACGAAGGTATGAAACAGATGAGAAGGTGGTTGCTCTGATTCCAAAGAGTAGCTTAAACAGTGCACCGTAGTCTGCTGCGGATCTGTGGAGTTGTTCTGTTTTATTCTACCCTACTCTGATGGATAAGGTAGATTTCTTGTGAGTTCTTTGTTTGCACTCATGAAACCAGGAGTAAATTACTCCAGTAACAGAATGGCCCTTGAGGCTAATATGCCTCTAGAATTACTGGTATGTCAACAGGGTTCTGGCAGTCTCTGTGGTGTTGGGGGATTTAGAGCCACGGGCAACACCGTCAGGTGTTGTTTCCTGTCTTACAGGTCTGTGACAAACCGTCAGACCTTTGAGGGATGTCATTTCTATGTGCCGTGTTACTGCAGGTACTCACCTGTGCAACTCCTTACTAGTAGTTTACACCCCTGATAGGAAATTGGTAATGGGTCCGGTGGCAGCGTGCTCTCCAGAGCAGCACCGGCTGCCGACAGCACGGTGAGTCTGCTTTTAGATGGAAATTGATGTAGTGAAATTTTGGAGAGGATCCATAGGTGTGATCTGTAGCCAAACACTAACCCAGCAACCTCAAGCTGCAAGAAAATTGGATTTCTCTAAAAGTTATAAAGCTCGCTGTCGTTGGGCCTTGAGAAGCTTTTTCTATTAACCTCTGTGTTTAACAAACCTTTCAGCCAGGCATTGGGAAGGGAGAAGAGCACCAGCAGCACTTAACCTGGCTCTTGGAGGTGGTCCTTTTCACTAAGGATAACCTGCAGGATCAACCCATGTTCCACCCACCCCCGTTATTACAGTTCCTTCCCCAAAGCTTTTACCTGAAGAGTATCTGCTTTACCCCGGGAGCTCCCCTGAGACACGTTAAAGCCGATTTCCGCGTATCTCCTGAGTATTCTTCCGTAAGCGCAGGATCGCGTGGTTGAATGCTGTACAAAAATAACGACTGATGGTGTTGGTGGCACAGCAAAGAGAACGTGCTTGGAAAAGAAGGGACTCTTTCTGGGCCACAGCATTAATTGTTGGCACGTGCTGGTTGGACACGTCTCTGGGGACACGGAGCTGCAGCAGCCTTGTGTCTGTCAGGCTGGGCGAGGAGGAGGTCTCGCCCGGGGTCCGGAGAGTGGCTGGGTTTGGCTACTCGGGTGCATTGTGGTGTTTTGCTAGTGTTCAGTTTTCTTCAGAAACAATTTTATATCTGTTGTTATGTCCTTGTTAAAATTAAATAGCATCTCATTTAATGGTCATCCAAAGAGAGTCCCACTAGCAGAGCCCCATTCCTCGTTTACTGGAGTCTCTTCATTAGCAGTTGCTTCAGCTACTCAGCTTTCAGTACAGTCGATGTGTTCGGGTATGTCGCTCCAGTCGGTTTGTTTACTGCGTTCAGCACCTCACGGAAGACTTTTATGTCTTGAATCACCAAATCCTTTAGGCTGGAAGAGACCTTTAAGCTCATCAAGTCCCCCCGTTCCCCCAGCACTGCCAGGTCCCCACTGACCCCTGGCCCTCAGCACCGCCTCGACACAAGGGCTGGGAAACCCCTCCAGGGATGGGGACTCCACCACTGCCCTGGGCAGCCTGGGACACACCTGCACAACCCCAACGGGGAAGAAATGGTTCCTCGGGGCCAACCTCAACCTCCCCTGGTGCAACTTGAGGCCGGTTCCTCTCATCCTGTTGCTGGTTCCTGGGGAGAAGAGACCAACCCCTAGCTGTCTTTTTCAGCAATACTTAGGACCCTGTCCAAGTGTAAAACCAGGATTTTTTTTTTTTTTTTTTTAAGCAAGCCCTGTTTGTCTGTTACCAGGTTGATTGTTACTATTTGTATTCCTATCCTTTAATCCCGTGTTTACTGAATCCTGTGTTTGGCCCTTCCATACTTTGGTTAGGCTGGATCTAGCAGAGCTTTTCCAACCTTGCTGCAGGTACACAGGCTAAAAAATGAACAAATATAAAATTAATAGAATTATATAATAATATTATAATTATAATAATAAATAATTATATAATAAAATGAATATAAATAAAATGAATACAATAAATGGAGCTGGGCCCTGCTGGGAACAGATGAGGCCAGGAGCACCTGCAGGTGTCCGGGGCAGGGAAGGAGCCTTTGTGCTAAACCAGTTTTATTCTGTGTGCGAGGTTGGAAACTTCATGTTCTTTCCTTGAAAACAGAAGGGACAGGCAAAAAATTCTTCCCGCGCCTATTGTCGGTCTGTGTGTGACAAATGAGGTAGCGGCTCAAGGTGTCTTTTAAAATTGTTTTTTGAGTATGGGGAAGAGACACAAAACCCGGCCAGAGGTGATGAAAAGAGGGGAGATTTTCCTGTGGACCCAGCGGAGAACGAGTGGAGTTGGTTGAAACCAAGGAGGCTGTTGAGAGCTGCGGGTATGAAAAGCAGGTCGGCAGGAAAAGGGCTCATGTTGCAAAGACACAGTGGGGCAGAAGATGTGCTTGGGTTTGAATGGCTGTATTTTATCCCTCTCACCCGACAGAATCTGGGTTTTCGGACGGAAGAGTTTGCTCAAGTTTATGTTCTAACAAAACATTGCTTCTTCAAAGCCCTGCTGGTATTTTTTGGTGTGTTCACTTGAAAGAAAAGGTGCAGACGGGTCTGTCTCAAAGCTCCGGCATGTTTGAGATCCCGTCATAGCATGAAAGTTAAAAACTGTTATCGCTGGCGAGAGGTTATTAGGGCAGCTTTAAAGAAATCCAGCTGCCTGCATCAGGAGGACTCTGGAGAGAAGTCGCGGAGAGCTTGGCGTACCGTTTGTGGGAAGCTGCCTGCTGCGAGTGCCTGTTAGAAATCGGCTTGCTGCTTTAACAGTTTGTAGCACGGTTCTGGCTGGCTGTAGAACCTACTGGTGGAGCTGTCAGAGCGTATCGAATTAGACCGAACGTGGGATGGAGGGACCTTACAGAAATGAAAACAGAGGATGTTCAAACTTGTCTCTTTAAAAGGAGCACAGTTCCTTTAAAAACAAATCGCAGAATCCCAGACCGGTGGGGGCTGGAAGGGACCTCTGGACATCGTCTACTCCAATGCTCCAACTGCTTTAGTTCACCCAGAGCAGGTGCCCAGGGTGGCGTCCAGGCGGGTTTGGGATCTCCCCAGAGTAGGAGACTCCACCACCACCTCTCTGGGCAGCCTGGGCCAGGGCTCCCTCACCCTCACAGAGATATTTTTTTCTCCTGTACAGATGGAACTTCCTGGGTTCCAGTTTGTGAAGAGCTCTCCCAAGCAGTTGTAGCACTTAGCTAGTTTTCTGCCCATGGGTTTTCCGAGTGACTGGGGCTGGTGAGGAGACCTTCTGCTGATGGTGGTAACTGCTTTACTGCCTTGGGGCTGGGCTGCTTCTAGGGTGGCCGTCCGGGGCCAAGAGGAGGGGTACAACTCCTTGGAGGCTTCGTTGCCCACACTGTACCCGGTGTATCCCTGGGTCTGTGTCTGCCTGTCCCGGAGTAATGAATTTCCACTTGACTTTCCCCAAGACTTTCCATGCCATGGTCCCTCATTTAATTTTCTTTTCTTCACCTGTAACCTTCATATTTTTATTTTCAACTTAGCTCTGCACCAGAGGCTATTTTTATTTTTGTTGCATAACATACTGGATGCTCCAACATATGGATAATTTCCCTTTCCTCACTTTGCTTTCTGCTTTTTCTCAAATGCAATGGCTGGTTCAGAGTTAAATCTGAAATTTCAGACAAGTCTCTCAGAATTTGTCCACATGCAGTTGTTTCCTTTAATAGCTTGTGAAATTTATGTGGATGGACTTTCTATGCCTTGCTGGCTTTTGGCAAAGAGCTCATATTAGTTATATAAGAAACGGCGTTAAGAATGTCAATGCAGCGTTAGAAAGCGTAGAATAGTCACGAAGGAAACAGAACAAAGATTATAGACTGACTAGTCAAATTCGTTAAATACTGAACTTCTTTAAATATTGAAAAGCATTGAAAAAACAGGCAGCATTCATGAGAAGTCAATTCTTGTAGATGTCACTGGCTGTTGGAAAAGGGACTGCAGAAATAGGATTCAGAAATACGCGAATTCATGTTTGTGTTTGATCAAAACAATCTGGAGCAAAATAATGGAAGATGTGTCTGTGCATACGAGATGAGCAAGAGTTTGAGGAATTGAATTGGGTGAAAGAATTATAAGGCTTATTAGTTGTTCTGCTAAAATGAAGGTGGCCTCGTGGGTAGTGGATTGATCTTTTCAAACAGTGTACAGGATTTATGATGGAATAATTTAACGGATTTTTCTGAAGAGTTTTAGATGCTGAAAAATTGGAAGATAACTTGAAAGTTGTGATGATTCGTGGTTTTTTTTTTTTTTAGGAGAGGTAATAAATAATTATTAAAATTATAACATGAAATATAATATGAGTAAATATTGCTCAAAAGAGGGCTTAAAACTCACCTGAGACAATAATGTTTTGTAAGTTAATGAACAGAAGGGCTGGATGGTAGCTGAGGGAAGGCTCTCAACTGGTGTGCTTTGGAACACCTCATTATGCCAGTTCATGGTGCAAGTGGTGGTGATGTTTATGTGCAGGTACCTGCTGTTAGCGTTGGAGTTGGGGTCGTTCAGCCTGGAGAAGAGAAGGCTCTGGAGAAACCTTACCGTAGCCTTCCAGCACTTAAAAGGGCCTATAGGAAGATGGGGACAGACCTTTTAGTGGGGCCCGTTGTGACAGGACAAGGGGTGATGGGTTTAAACTAAATGAGGCGAGATTAAGACCAGGGAGAAGAAAGAAATGTTTTCCGCTGAGGGTGGTGAGAGCCTGGCCCAGGTTGCCCCGAGAGGTGGGAGAAGCCCCATCCCTGGCACCATGGCAGGTCAGGTTGGCCCCTGGGGCTCTGAGCACCCTGCTCTGGTTGCAGATGTCCCTGCTCCCTGCAGGGGGTTGGACTGGGTGACCTTGAAAGGTCCCTTCCCACCCAAACCAGTCTGTGATGATTTTCAAATGTTACAATAAAATATATTGTTCTTTATCTGTAAAATTAGTAAACAGTGGGTAAAAATACTGAAGGCAAAACCTCTTCTTTTTATTTGCTTTGGGAATTAAAGTCCAAGACTGCCTGTTATTAAATTCAGGTCTTCTGCTTTCTGTGGGACTTCCAAGGTGGTCTCTACACATTAATAAAATACAATAAATAAAAGAATGTATGTCTAGACTTCAGCTTGTCTGGAAGTGGGACCCATTATGCTTGAGCCTTGCGGTCCATCGGCATGTGCCCAGCAGCTCCAGGATCTCCGACAGTCACGTACTTAATCTCGGGCACTCGCAGTAGTGTCAGTCAGTGGAATTTTACTGGTAAAAGGCAGCCGCCCCCTGTGAGTTTTGTTAATAAAAACTAACCCTGTGTACAGAACCACAGAATTCTTTTTGGTGGGAAAAGACCTTTCAGCTCATCCAATCCAACCGTTCCCCCAGCACTGCCAGGTCCCCACTGACCCCTGGCCCTCAGCACCACCTCGACACGAGGTCTGGGAAACCCCTCCAGGGATGGGGACTCCACCACTGCCCTGGGCAGCCTGGGACAGGGCTGGGCAACCCCAATGGGGAAGAAATTTCTTCCTAATGCCTACTTAATCATAGAATTTTTTTGTGCTTTTCAGTGTTGGAGGGATGTTTGTGTACCTGAAGGGTGTCTTTTTAATAAGTCAATACACAGAATATCTGTTCTTAAAATCAGACTTTCTGTTTTCCTTCATTTAGCACATTTTTCAAATATTAAGCGTCAGAATCAATGCCAATGCCTAAATAACTTGAACTCCAGTACTTTTTTACTCATGTATATTGTTATATCAATGAAATCGCGGTGGTATTGTGCGACCTTTATAGGTCCTGTCTGTTGTCACAGGCTGGAAGGAGAATTAATGATTTGTCTTCAACCATGTAGATGTCTGTTGAACAATCAACAAAGTGTCTTTCTTTGCTCACTAGTCACATTTTCTTCTTGCATGAAAAATGATCCTTCACTCAATTCCATCATATTTGGCATTCCAAGTCTAAAAAGTGTCTCTTAACAAGCTGATGTGACCTGGTGAAAACTTGCAGAAGTGACTGGAAAATCTCTCTTGTGCCATTTCCATCATTTTTGTCGGACTGTGCATTGCTTTTTCCAGTTGTCAGATTGCTTTTTTTTAAACAAATACTTTGTTTTCCCCAGTTCTTGTGTGTCTCTGTCTTTTGGGCATCATTTTGTGTAAAAAATTTCATTTTCCTCTATGCTTACTTCACAGAAAATCTCCATTGATGCTATTGAGAATTACTGGGATGTCTGGTTGCCCGTTTACTCTGGAGCAACTCTAGTCTATATTTTCTTTTTTTCAAGCATTGCATCTTCTTCGAATTAATATTTTAATGAACCAAATATTTGCTGAAAGGCTGCCGAAACGTTTTGCAGGGAGGAATTGTAAACAACAGCAGCAACCATAGCAAATTCACCAGTTTTGATTTAAACCCTCTGGGTAAAATGATGAAATATGGATGATTTAGCAAGTTTATGGATTAAAGGAGCCTGGATTTAATGGCTGCTGAGCAGCCCCAGCTACCTTCGGTTTCCTTCTCGGTTTGATTTCAGTGTGTATTCTCCAACTATTAAATCGCAGACGGTGCCTAAACATAGACCTGAGCACTGAACCCAAGAAAATCCCCTTTAAACGTTTTGACCGAGGAAACTGTCGTCATCCGTGTGTTTGAACGTCAAAGCACATCTAGGGAAATCAGTCACTTTAGGAGTGTGTTTATGGTGATATGTGCACTTGCTATCTCTTGTTATGACAGAGAGCTGAATCGATCGGGATTTTACGTGCTTTCCCGTGGAATCCTTGTTTCCTGGCTGATATCCTTGATTCCTAGTAGATACACCACTGCATAGCTGCTCTTCATTTTTGAGTGCAATTCATGTGTGCCCAAAGATGTGATGAACTATTTTGGAGAACTGATCCACTGTAAGAAAATATTCATTTTTCTTCTTCCTTTTCAATGGCGGAGAACCAATCCCCTCCTTTTTTGTTTTTTTTGGTCAAAATTAAGTGTTTATTTGTATTTTGAATTTATCCACATGCTTTAGATTTATATAACCATCTGGCATAGTATTATCCAGCAATCTGTTTAACCAGCAGGTCGAGGGAGGGGATCCTGCCCCTCTGCTCTGCTCTGGGGAGAACCTCCTGCAGGGCTGGGTCCAGCTCGGGGCTCCTCAGCACAGCAGAGACAGGGAGCTGCTGGAGCGGGGCCAGAGGAGGGACACAGCAATGACCCGAGGGTGGAACCCCTCTGCTGGGAGGAGAGGGCAGAGAGTTGGGGGGGTTCAGCCTGGGGAGGAGAAGGCTGCGGGGAGACCTTAGTGCAGCCTGTCAGTGCTTCAGGGGGGCTGTCCGAAAGCTGGGGAGGGGCTGTTCAGCAGGGGCTGTTGGGACAGGACAAGGGCTGATGGGTTCAACTGACAGAGGGAGATTCAGACCAGAGAGAAGGGAGAGATTGTTGATGCTGAGGGTGGTGAGAGCCTGGCCCAGGTTTCCCTGAGAGTTGGGAGAAGCCCCATCCTTGGAACCATCCCAGGTGAGGTTGGCCCTTGGGGCTCTGAGATCAGTGAGTTAAGGTGCTGTGCTGGGTGTGCTGGAACAGAAGAAACTTCGGCTTCCAAAAGCAGTAGTTGGTGAGACCTTCACAAGTGGGAGATCAGCTTGTCCCAAAAGCCCTTCGTGATGTGGTTGACCTGGCAGGGCACTGCTTGGTGTTTTATTTCCTGAGATTGAGGTGATAGTTTAGTCCAACAAAAGGACGTGTTCATGTCTCACTCTTTGCCTCATGAGCCGAGAGCAGCTTACCAGATGCTTTCTAGCAGAAAAACTACAACAGCACATTCGAATGACGTCCTACTGCTTAATTTAGTTGTTTTTAAAGATACCCTTTTCTTGCCAAAAGGAAAGTAGGATGTATTCAGTTTACAGCAACGTACTTCTGTACTTTTTCCCTTCCACCAACAGAGTTAATTTTCAAAACGGGCTGACTATACTCTTTTTAAGCCACTGAAAATTTTTCACATGGTTCAGTTGTGCAGTACATAATCCAATAGTTCTTAAAAATACTTGGCTGTTAATTTTCTGGTAACCTGTGAGTGCTTCAAGTGTTGTTGCAGTTACTGTCTTAAGGGGTTTGCATCTTAAATTCAAGGAAATGGATGGAACGGCAGGGCATGAACTGAGTGATGGAAAGAATATCATTTTCTTTCCTGCCTCTTTTAAGCAAAGATCCACATGGCAAAATTCAAAATTTATTTCCTTCCTTTTGTACCCAAATATATTTTTGAGAGTTTTATTTTTAACCTTTTATTGTGCAACAAAGATGGGGAAATGTGTTTTAAGTAACATAGCAGGAGTAGCTCTTGTTCTAGCTGTTCATTCTTCATCCTTCAGCATCCTTAATTAATCACTGCGCAACAGGGTCAGAAATTCCAGCACATCAATGTTGCCATCTTATCATCTTTCCTTCTGTTAACTTAAAACTAAAAGTTTTCTCGAAGAGAGCATGGCAAACACATTCGGTGACTTCTACTTATATTACTGATGAGTAAGGAGTTGTCCCAAGATGTTATAGTAGGTGGCAGTCCGTCAGTTGAGTACAGAGTAACTCCTTTTGGGAAGTAAAATATTCAGTCCTTTGTTTCGCAATTAATTTCCGTTTTTGTCAACTTTACAAACTCATTTGTTTTGGCTAGAGTGAAAATTAATGAGAAGTTGTGCTTGAGAAATGGTTTAAAGTAACTGCAAAACTGTGTTATTGAATTGTTCAACCTAGTTGAGATAAAGGTGCAGTCTGGACCAAGGTTCTCAAAGGAGGAGGTGGTTGCATCTCATTGAAATTCGAAGGTATCATCAAAGTAAAAGAAGAAGAAGAAGAAAAGAATTTACGATTGTTTTCTAATAACCGTTTGGGAAATGTGTATATTTTTAAGAGCACTTAGCTGCGCATTTATAGCATGTGCCTATAACATCCCCATTTCATGACTTTTAGGACAAACACCGGGTTTAAATTACCTCAGGTGTTTTATTGATATGTTTGCTTTCCCAAGTAGATGTTATGTGGAATTTTATTGCTTTCTTCGTTATCATAGTGTATGTATTAATAGCATTCTTTCCCTTGGGTTTGTTCAACCCAGAAATACGACTGTCTTGCAAATCCTGTTGTATTTTTCCAACACAAATGCAGTCATTCAGATGCTTCAGTTGCACGTCTGTCTAACATGGTAATTTTGAAGGTGCTCTTCAGTGAAACACGTTAATAGGCACTGAAAACAGAGCAGGACTTGACTAGCTGTTCATGGGAGGGTTGTTGGAGCGTAACTTTATCTGAACTGTACCTTTACATTTCTTGTTTCTTATTTAAGTTTGTGCTATAGTGTAAAATTCACCCCTTGCCTTTTTCCACCCTGTAAAGCTTAACAATTTGCTGGGTATTTTAATTTCTTCTCTCTTTTCTCAGCTCTTGAGGCCAGTAGGTAATTGTCACACTTGGTCAAGGAAGTAGCTCACGATTAGCTGGAGTAAGGCTGAGGAGTCGAGGACATTTTAGACTCCACCTATGTCATATACTGCATCTCACCATCGGAGCACTTATTGTCCTCAGTTCATTGTGACTCTTGTGGTGGCTTGACCCTGGCTGGGCGGGAGGTGCCCACCAAAGCTGCTCTGTCACTGCCCTCCTCAGCTGGGAAGGGGGGGGGAAAACAGAACGAAAGGCTCGTGGGTCGAGGTGAGGACGGGGAGATCCCTCAGCCATTACCATCAGGGACAAAACAGACAGACTTGGGGAAATGAGTTTAATTTATTACCAATCAAGCCAGAGTTAGGGTAATGAGAAATAAAACCAAATCTTAAACACCTTCCCCCCACCCCTCCCTTCTTCCCTGCCTCAACTTCACTCCCAGTTTTCTTCCCCTCCTCTGCCCCAGCAGCACAGAGGGACGGGGAATGGGAGTTGTGGTCAGTTCATCACGCAGTGTTTCTGCTGCTCCTTGTCCTCAGGGGAGGACTCCTCACACTCTTCGCCTTCTCCAGCATGGGGCCCTTCCACGAGGTGCAGCCCTTCAGGAACATGCTCCAGCGTGGGTCCCCCACAGGGTCACAGGTCTTGCCAGCAAATCTGCCCCAGTGTGGGCTTCCCACGGGGTCACAGCCTCCTTTGGGCATCCACCTGCTCCAGCGTGGGGTCCTCCATGGGCTGCAGGTGGATCTGCTCCACCATGGACCTCCATGGACTACAGAGGCACAGCCTGCCTCACTATGCGCTTCTGCACGGGCTGCAGGGGAATCCGCTCCAGCACCTGGAACACCTCTTCCACCTCCTTCCCTGGACTCCATGTCTGCAGAGCTGCTGCTCTCACAAATTCTCACTCCTCTCTCCCAACAGCTGTTGCACAGTAACTTTTTCCCCTTCTTAAAAACCCTCCCAGAGGTGCTGCCACTGTCACTGATGGGCTCGGCCTTGGCCAGCAGTGGATCTGTTTTGGAGCTGTCTGGCGTTGGCTCCTAGCAGCTTCTCACAGAAGCCACCCCTGCATCCCTCCCACTACCAAAGACCTTGCCACACAATCCCGATACAGACTCCGCATATAGAAATGTTGGGATAGTTGGGACCTACAGCTGATTCTGATCTCTGCAGAACCAGCGCAGGGCACATCAGTGGCTTTTTTTTCGTTTGTGTCTTTCTTCAAGTGTAAATAAGGACTCTAGTATTTGCTAGCTTTGGCGAAGTGTCTTGAGGTTCTTCCAAGTAATTTGAGATTAAATACCTACCAAATACAAGTTACTGTTAGTAGAAGCAAAGAAAAATGATTATTTTTTTTTTTTAATGATGGTTTAATTACAGTTCACCATCTTAGGGAGAGGAAAAAACAAAGAAGAAATTGAATGAGTGACTTTGTTTTGCAGGTTCTTTCATGTTGGTGAATACCTCTGGGAGATTTGCGGGACAGAAAGCCCACCTCCTGCTGCCCCATCTGAAAGAAAACGACACGCATTGTATTGATTTCCACTATTATGTCTGGAGCAAGAGTGGATCCAGCCCTGGCACTTTGAATATATATGTGAAAGTTAACGATGGTCCTCTTGGTAGCCCGGTCTGGAACACGTCTATCACCGCTGCTTGGGACAGAGCGGAACTGGCCATTAGCACTTTCTGGCCCAATTTTTATCAGGTATGTTTTACCTTTGATGAAATTTTATTTCTCATAGTAGCCAGCTGGTTCTTAATCATCATCTTGACTTTACCTCGAAGTATCTTTCAGTACGTTTGGAGATGATGCTAAGTGTTTGTTTTTACATACATAGGGCTGTGTTTACATAGATTTATAGCAGCGTATGCACACATGCACATGCCTTAAATGTGGGTGAAGTAATTATATTGAAACAATTTTGCTGGTTTGCCATCGATTTCAGTCAATTGCCTCCATTTCTCTGTAACAAATTCACTCATTCTTTCAGTTCGTTAGGGATGCCGGAATTGAATGCCAATAGATTTTATTGCAGTAGAGTCTTCCAGTTTGATTTAGATCAGCAATACTTGGTGCTTTAGAGCCAACAGAATCCTTTGAATCTGTGGTTTGAGGCTTCCATCTGAATGCAATATCTGCTTGTTCTGTCCAGTGGTAAACATAAATATAACAGTCGCTCTCGTAGGAATGGGCTTCTGGTTCCAGCCTGGAGATTTAGGGAGAATTTCACTTGACAGTTCCTCAGGGCGCTGCCTTTCTCTAGGAAACTTTACAGGTTATACATTCATTTAGTATTCTACAGTAGTTCAATATTTTTTCTCCTTCTTCCCATGAAAACACAGTCTGTCTCCACAAGCAAGTAATTTGGTGTAGTAAGAGCAGCCCAGCAGTCAGAAATGTTGCTGAGGCTCCTCTCATCCTTGCTTGCAGTTTGGAAAGCTTGGTTTGGATTTCCTTTGGTTCCCTGCACTGAACATTTTCACCATAGTTATGGCCTGAAGCTTTCTGAGGAAAAGCCGTCTCAAAAGACGGGGTTTCTTTGACTGCAGACCTCCCTACAAAGTACAATGTCATTCCACAGCGTTGTTCCAGGGAGTGACAACATCTTCATTCCACCCTTTCAGAAATCTGTGCTGCAATTTCCTCCATCGCCTGGTGACAGTTGCAGTTTCTCATCGTTTCTGAACTCTTTTCATCTGTTTTCACGCTTTTCCTTCTTCACAGAGTCCTTTTTAGGGAGAGGCAGGAATTGACCTGCCAGCGGCAGGGAGAGGGGTGGGAAGGGGACAGAGGGTATATGTAGATGTTGTGAGAACGCCCGTCCCAGTTAGGTTGAGAGCTCAGATGATGGCAGGTATGGTGGGAGAAGGCAGAGGACCCATCTGATGGGTGTCTGGCACCAGCTCTGATTCCAAAACTCCGCCCTCTTTTGGTGCAAATCCACATGTTTCTCACGTAACCTCCAAAACCTACAAGCCTTCCTTCCTCCCAGGGGTTTTCTGAGGCTGTCTGACCTTATTGAGCAAAATTCATATGGGACTCTTAAGTCCTCTTAAGAAGATTTTTGAGGGCCTTTTTTAACTTTTCGTATGTGAAGGTTGGTAGTTTTTCCATGAGTCATCTTCAGGAGAAGACTCGGCATCGGTAAAAGGGACAAAGCAACGTAACGGTGTGATTTTCTTTGTTGTTTAAAATCACGTATCCACTCTTGGGAATGCCTTATAATTCCATTCCATTAGCAGGACACCTACAAGGTGTCTAGCTGCAAACCACACCAAAACGTTCTACAAAACTCTTCAGACAAATGATAATATTTCAGAGTTAAAATATTTATGCAATACAGCACGCTTAAAAACACAGTGGTGGTGCTCTGTTTTGCTGTTGATTCATGGAAAACGTTGGAAGAATAATTCCCGCTAATGGTAGCTGACTAGAAATTAGATTGTGGAGTGTGGATTAGATTGTGGAGTGAATTTTAATCCAACTTCTAAAGAGTTATTTGTTTAAACTGCGTATTATTAACACTTACATGCAAAGCGTTCAAAAGGTTTAATAATTAACAGTATTTTATTATTGTAGCAGCAGTGATCCAGGCTTAATACCTTTCATGCTGGGTTTCCATTTAGAATTGGCTCGTTAGAAGTAGAGTCTCTGAATAAAGTAATTAATTTCTTTGAGTGCACACTTTTCTTTGTACTAGGTAATTATTTGTGTAGGTTTTGTCCCATATGAAAGCTGTACTAGGTGTATAAATCACAGCGATAACCTGCATGGAACAGCACTAATTGTAGTTTAATTACTGCTTATTTAAACTTAAATCGTCTAGTATTCTGATGATTAAGGATATATTTAATTCCATAATTAACGGTCTTCTAAGTGCCACTGCTTAACACCTGCCTTTGACTGTAGGGTAGGTCTACGCTGCCGTCCAGGTGCTGATTACAGTATAGTTGCAGTAACACAGGCTCAAGGTGCCAAACACCTTCTGAGGGTCGAAGACAGCCAGCACAGCTTGTTCTTCTCTGCTGCGCCTCCTGGTCCCCGAGCTATTTGTTTCGAAGCAGCCAAGATGTTTCCGCAGGAGCTCGTCTGATTTCTGTGTTGCTAAACCCCTTCAGGAGCGCTCCCCCGAGGGAGCATTGGCTTCCTCTCCTTATCGTGGGTCACGGGAGAAATGGCCTTGAATGAGCTGTTGTCTGCTTGGTGCATCTTAAGCCAGAGCACCAAGGAGTTTATCATGCCGCTGGGGACAGCCTGCAAACAAAACAAGGCTTCTAATTACAAAGACCTTCACCTCCCTCCTTACTGGAATGAGGGTGTACAACAGGAGAAGAGGATTAAATGATGTAGGTCGCTACGGGTAGCGGTGAGCTTGGGTTGAGGTCCGTGGGGAGCCGTCTCACTAGGCTGAGAGGCTCCAAGATCGATGCTTGGCGATACAAACAAGGCTGCTCCTCTAGTGAGGAGAGGGTGGGAGGAGGAATGTGTTGATTTTTTTTTTTTTTTTTTCCCCTCACTTGGGTCTCTTCTTCCTCACTTCCTCTCTCTTAGCAGGAGGAAATCTGTTGATTTCAGTGTTGTTCTTTTGGTTTGTGTGTTTGGGGTGGGGAAGTAACACTATTATTTTTCTTCTTTTTTCCCAGAATAGTTAATCCTTGTCTCTGACCTCTCAGATTCTCAGTATTTTAAATATTTTTTATGGTTTTGAAGCATTGCAATTTTGGAACTTGACGATACGGGTTGAGCCTGGTGAGTGGCTGGTGCTTTCTGCTCCTAACCCTGCAAGGCAGCGGTTTGGCACAGCAGCGCTGCACCGGTACACACCGCCCCCCCGTCACTTTTAATAGTCTGAATTATTTGCATTGTACTTTGCTGGGAGTCAAACAGGGCAGCAGCGAGCTGAAACAAATCTTGATTAAATAAAACAACAAACACTGCGGTTTTAAAATCCAGAAATGGAATTGAAAGGATTAAAAATAGCTTCCAGCGGAGTAACGCTGCACCTTCTTTAAACATAAATTCCTGTGAAGCTGGAGTGAGAAAATGGGACAAGAGCCTGGCAGTAATTCCAGGTCTTTTTGAGTCGGGACAGAAAGGACTTACATGGGATCGCTTCACACCGAGATGGGATTTACCCTTTGCCAGTCTGACGCTTTCCCCTGTAAATTGGGAGTTTAGGGAATAAGAAGCAGCAGATCCAACCTGCGGTTTCAAATCTGGGCTTAAACTTCGTTTCGTAACCTGCTTTGTTCGTGTTTTGCTCAGTTTGGCTCGTGCAACGTGCTGAAGTCATCGGCTAGGACAGGGAATTGAGCTTCTCGTGCAGGGAAGGTCAGGCTCGCGTTGTGCGTGCTGCATTTGACCGCGCGCGTACCGTCCCCGAACCGCGCTTTGAACTCGAGAAACTTTGACATGCGTATTGCATTTCGAATCGCAGCCCTCCGTCAGGCACCTAAATAGCTCTTGTTCATCCGGCTGGGTGGTTTGGGCAGAGGTCTTTTGAGAAAGATGCACCAGGGCAAACCACGTACCTAAATTTTAAAGTCTCAGAGGTCCAAAACCGGCCAAGAGGAACGGGCGTGTACTTTTGGTCGTACGTACCAGGCTCTGTTACGTTCTGTCGTCCCAAAGAAGGCTGCTACTGGGCCTTCAGTGGAGAAATGTGAGCTGGTTTAACACCAGAGAATAACAAGTTTTGGTAAGCTTTCACGTCAGGAGCTCAGTTTTCAGTGGTGCTCACCCATAAGAGGTTTCTTTGGAGTCTCACGTTGACAGCAACCACCCCAACGTTGTTTAATGTGCTGAGTGGTGAGTGTGTAGGAGCGAGGGGTGGGGAGGGAAGCGGCATGAAGCGAATTCCCAGCTGGGGAGGCCGGGGGGCGTTTTAGGCAGCCCAAGCTGTGACGGGTTTCTGCGGGACCTGGGAAGGACCAGGTCAGGAGCCTTCCTTCATGCCTCACGTGGCTGTGATGAGGCAGCAGTCGCTGTGGTCACACCCCAGTCAAAGAGGGGGTAGTTCTAGGATGAGCCTGAAGTGGGAGAACTCCTCAACCCGCCGGGGCACAGGACGATGCCGGCTTTCTGGAGAGGAACTGTTCCCAAAGCTTTGTGAAACACACTCACAGTAAAGCCTGGCAGGAGCAGAGGAGAAGGGGTGCGTGTGGTTTCCTCCTGTACTGGGGGCACTGGGGAGGCTGCGCCTCAAATCCTGGGTTCAGTTCTGGCCCCTCACTGCCAGAAGGACACTGAGGGGCTGGAGCGTGTCCAGAGAAGGGCAACGGAGCTGGGGCAGGGTCTGGAGCACAAGTGTGCTGAGGAGCGGCTGAGGGACCTGGCAGGTTGAGCCTGGAGAAGGGGACGCTGAGGGGAGACCTTCTGACTCTCTACAACTCCCTGAAAGGCAGCTGTAGAGAGGTGGGGATTGGTCTTTTCTCCCATATAACAAGTGACAGGATGAGAGGAAATGGCCGTAAGTTGCACCAGTGGATGTTTAGGTTGGATATTGGGAAAAATTTCTTTACAGAGGGGGTTGTGAAGCATTGGAACAGGCTGCCCAGGGAGGTGGTGGAGTCCCCGTCCCTGGAGGGGTTTCACAGACGTGTCAATGTGGTGCTGAGGGACTTAGTTTAGGGACCCTGGCGGTGCTGGAGGAATGGTTGGACTCAAAGATCTTAAAGGTCTCTTCTGACCAGGTGATTCTGGCCCGCTCGCTGAGGCTGCAGGGAGCAGGACTGTAGCCTCACGTTAAGCAGTTTGCTTAACCCTCCTCCTTCTTGTCTCTACAAAGTGCTATTTTTAAGTCGTGTGAAGTAGAGGGTGTTTCTATTAAGTACAATCCCCCTTTTGGCTGAAAGCATTGTAACTTTGCGACAACAAAGGCAGGAATTTGCAGGGTGAGGTTGTGCGGCAACAGAACCGGTTTAGTTCGATTGTCCTTCGGAGCAGAGGAGTTATCTTGAGTCGCACGTTTTCAGCAGTACGCGTTTGCGATGGTGAGCAGACCCCCCCCGTCTCTTTGTTCCTACGTAGCAAGGGGAAGCGGCAGGAATGAAAAGCTAATTTTGCTCTTCAGCGAAGCAGGGAGGATCACGGCGCGGGGCTAAGCCGCGTCCCTGGTTCCTGTTTGGCAGCCCTGCGAGGGGGAGGACGGCTGGAACAGCTCGCGGGCCAGCGGTCAGCAGAGCTTTTCCTGAGCAAATGGATTCGGGGGTTTAACCGGTTGTTTCCGGGCTGATAAGGTGGGGGAATAATAGGCACCAAATCCGAGGGCTGCCCAGTGTGACGTTGTCGGCTCTGTTTGGACTGTTGCGCTGACTAAAGCGTTGACTCCGTTTTCGGTCGCCCGCCGGTGTTGCGTCAGCCCTGGGGGAAGGCAAGGTTTGGAGGCGGGAGTGGAAATGTTAACTGTGACAAGACAAGCGACTTTTCAAATGGGAAAGGATGGAAAAATGGATGTGAAAGAAGTTTCTGGGTTTAATTTCTAGTAAAATTACTAGCAGAAAAGATCCAGATTTGTCGATAGTCTTGACAACCTGCATATAAGATTTTCGGTGGATAAATGAGCTACAGGAAGCACACATCACACCAGGACTTCCAGAAACGGGTCACGCGTAGGATCAAATGGGGTTTTTTTAGTGTAGAAAGGGAAAACGCTTAGTTAAGCGGGTATTTTAGTCCGTGATCTTCGTTCATTAATTTCAATAAAACAGAATACTGGGTTTGCGTACAGCGGTTGATAGTATTTCTCAGCCTGTGAAGAGACATTATATTTACTGTTCTCATTATAGGTGTCATGTTCTCTTATATAGATGAAGTAAAAGGCCCATCAGCGACATCCCTTTGACAGTGGTGTGTCACTACTGGCTGTAGTCTCTTCTTTCCATTCACTAAAAATTGCATATTTTATGTCAAAAGAGACCAAAACTTAACGATCATTAAAGTTGGCGATTGCTTTTAATGGAAACATGATTAAACTGACAGGATTTCAGTTTGAATCACTTTTCTTTGGCACATGCCCTCTTTAATGACAATAATTGTAATTTAATAGTATGTCCAGCTGGCAGTTTCTTGCTACATCGCCTGGCTTATTTGTGGTAATGACATTTTGGGATGTCGTCTAGAGATACGGCAGGATATTTGATATCGCTGATTGGGTCTTTCTCTGTTGTCCTAAGCAGGTCTGATTCAGGCATTTCCAGGCTGTAGTTTCTGCCTGTGAACTGAGATCTTCTACTCAGGTATTGCGTATGTTTTCCTTTCTAGGGCACAGGTATTTGGTTTTGCTGGAAGTTGGGTAATTCTTTGGAAAAGGCACTTACTTTTTTGGTGGCCTTTTTTAAAAATAGATAAGCCCCCATTATCCGGCGGTAACATTTTTAGCAGAAAGCTTCTGAACTGGTTTGGCTGGCTGCTTCACAAGTGTGTATGTGCCAGTTCCTCCCGGAGTTTTCTAGAATTTAGCATATATAAAAGTGAAGAACGTGGCAAAACCCTCCTCTGCTCTGCAGTGATGGGATCATGGATCAGGTAGACCTTTCACATGGCTTTGCACATAGCTTCTCCTTACTCCAAGTGCTCCAAAAGAGAGGAAGGAGTTTTTTCAGAAAATATCACTTACATTTCAATGGCAACTAGGAAGTTAAGTATTTTTTCTTCTTAACAGAGAAAACTCAAAGCCACTAGAGAACCCAGGAGAAATGTCCCCAGCCCTCTATGTTTTTACGGGCAGGTCTCTGCCTCCACACATACTCAGTTAACTGAGTGACTTTCTTAGTGGCAGCGTATTTTCCCAGGAAACTTTTCCACCATTTCTGAGACCTGGCTGTCTGTTCCCTGTTCTTCACCACCGTGTTGTAACATCCCTGCATAAACTGCAGGTTCCCGGCGCTATGCCATGGTTCCCAGGCCCTACAGTTGTTCAGATCTGCTCCATTTTGACTAGGCTTGGTGGCTCTTTGGGAGATGGCGCGATCTCCTCCTCCTTCCATGGGCACCAGCATAACCATTTTTTCAGAGACTGACACAAACTGAGAATGTACAACTGTTTGGCTCATCTGTTAACAGAGAGAAATGCCTGCTCTGTTTTCAGAGTTCAGCGAGTGAGAACAGGAGCTGCATTCTGGGTCTTGCACTGCCATCAAAACATAGGGTTCCTTTGCACACATCGTCTGTCTCTCTACTTCCGTTGCAAGGTTGCCAAGATGACGGTAAGAATCATCAAGGCTGGAAAAGCTCTTTCAGGTCTTTGAATGCAAGTTATTCTGTAAGAGCTTCTGCTTTCTTCTTTAAGAACTTCTGCTTCCTAAAAGACTTCTCAAGACCAGTTCCACCAGGAGATTTCCTTCTTTGTAGGAAGGAGACGCTTTGAAGTTTTGAATGGTCATGCTCTGGATGGCCAGCTGGATGCAGGGAGCTAAATCCTCATACCTTGCTCACTCTGTTGCCGTGGACCAGCAATATCTACTCTAAGCACCATCAGAGTGCCCCCAGGCATTGAGAAGGCCACAGGCTGGGGTCGTGACCGGGAGCAATCCTTTCCTTGCAGATTTTGGTTCTGAAAAATCTGTTTGGTGGCTTTTGGACTTTCATCGTTGCCATCTTGTTGCTGCCTGATTCATCTCGGGGCAGCTGGCACTGGAGGTTGACATTTTTGTGTAGACAGGAGGCAGAACTAGAATGAAAAGTACTTTTTTGCTTGTCAGCCATGTGGAGTTAAAGCCACAGTTACAGCGGTTTCGCTCCAGTGAGACTGGGAGGGAGAAATGGGCAGAGCTCAGGAAGAGCCTATCTGGGAGAGAACAGGATCAGGGTCCGCAGAGAGAGCAATGAGAATGACGGGAGAAGGCAGAGCTGGGAGGTGGTGGAGAGTTTTCTCACCTCAAGGTTTGTTTTAAGATCAGAACCGGTGCTCTGCCGGTGTTTATTCAGCACCAGGAAACTGCGATATAATATTTGGGAGCTGGTGACATGTTTGCCTTCTGTATCATTCTGAAATATGCTGAAAATTTCTCCTTCTGCAGTGAAGGATGTGGTAGCTAGTGTCCTTCTGCATCTGTTCCAAGGTCGAGTACTGCATAGCTGTGAAAAATAGTTTCTAAACTTTCATCTCAGGAAGTACACAGAGGAAGACACTTACAAGAGGCAATGGAAGCAAAAGGGAGGTATTAAAAAAATAAAATCACAGTATGGGTCTGAGCAAAAACTTCTGAGCATCGGTTTGGAAATGACCTGCTAACGTTACCAGCGTATATTCTTCTTCATACATTCCGCACAAACATTCTTGGGATGTTCAAAGCTAAGGCTGCCAACGTTGGGAGAGGTTTACTTTTGCGTGTGCTTAACTCAAATGACACCAATGGTCCGTTTATTTTGTGACCTGTTTATAGCCATTAAACAAACCGTGGCAAATGGATCTGCTTTACTTAATTCACTGCGTTTGGTGGAAGATTAAGAGCATGGAAAGTACGGTCACGAAAATAGGTGTGTTTGTGCCCGATACCGTGCAAATCTCTGTACGCTGCAGAACTGTAATTTTTAAAATACTCTGCAAGACAAAGATTTGAAAATAAAATAGGAATCTTAATGCCGAAGATGATTCTTAGGTAACTACTTCGGCAGATCAAATATGGGGGACGTTTGGTTATTCCTCATTGTGAGCTATATATGATCACACTCATAAATCTCCAAAAATTGTATAAACATGAAAAAATGTGACGTATGTTCTGGTTAATTTTAATGCTAAGAACAACAGATTTTGAGCGGTTTTTTTTTTTATTCTGTTTTGCTTTCAAATGTTAAACAAGCTGATGTATTTTTCTGCAACAGAATGTTTTTATATTCCCTGTGTTACAAAGCCACTGACTGAACTTCTCTTTTTGCTTCTCAGGTTGTTTTTGAAGTGGTCACCTCGGGTCACCCCGGATATGTGGCTATCGATGAAGTGAAAGTTCTAGGGCATCCGTGCAGTAAGTACCTGTCTGCTGTTTTAAAGCCAGCCCCCAAAAACGAGTGTGCCACTGCGCTTCCATAAATGGGGAGCAAAAGATAAGGGAAATGTCAGAAAACAATGTCACTGCTATAAATACCGGCTGAGTATGTACAGAGTGTTCTAGAATCTGAGCTCCGTGCCTTCCTGGCTTTAAAGACGTCTCTTACTTGTACCTTATGTGCAGCGCCTGGCCTGAGCCCCAGTCCCGAACTGGGCTGTCTAACAACTAACTCCTTCAGAACAAGAGTCATCAAGATTTGTTGGCCAGTTTTCTGTCTGCATCAAATGTCCAGTGCAGCCACAAGCCGAGTCGTTAGTGAGAGCAGATGAACACCACAAGAGCAGACTATGTATGGTTATTTTTTCCAAGGCTTAGGAGGAAGAGAACTCAGCTGGCTGAGGCTTTGCAAGGTGATGTAGGTACTTCCCGAGGTTCTTGGCTCAATGTAGTGGTGACCTGGTAGTGCAGGGTGAATGGTTGGACTTGATGATCTTAAAGGTCTTTTCCAACCAAAACAATTCTGTGATTCTGTAATTTCTGCAGTGTTTTACTTACGTTTTGGGTCTGTTTCCTTATCCCGTTGTTAAAGACACCTAATCCTTAACTATCCAAAGCCCTTTTAAAACTGATCTCAAAACAAGACCTTGTAAATTAAAGTTTAAATTGCAGTCACCCAGATGTAATTGGACAGACTACCTAAATACAGGATTATCGCACGTAATTTCTGTGTGTTAAATAAGGTGTGTGAACGTCGTACGTGGAATTGTAGGTTGTATCTTACTGACCAAATGGGGAAAACCCCACCAACTTCTGGGTAATTGTTCACCGTCCTCTCGGACCACCCTGTGCTTGTTTGCTGCCTTTGTGGCTTGTGAGAGCTGCGGTTTAAAACAGAGGGTGGTTTATCGGTTGGTACCAGAGCACCTCATAAAAATGGTTTTAGTGTTAGTGGCAAGAAGACACAGACATTTCTTCAGACTCAGAGACAGTTCTGCAGGATCAGCAGCTGTTATTTCTGAATCACTTAGTTCTAATAAATGCAGCAACTTCTCATGGCGTTGGACAGTATTTATGAATTTATACCTTTGCTTCAGGCAGGAGAAGTCTAAAGCAGCATTTTATCAGCCTAGTAATTTTTCTTACGCAGATTTTGAGAGGTTTGATCTGTGCATTTGCCCCAATCAATTCTCAAAACCTGCAAGCAGCTCTTGTTGATGCGAAGCCTGAGTTATAGCCCGTAACAGGCAGAGCTCTAACGTGGCAGCGCTGAAATGCAAAAGCTTTAATGAAAAGTTCTTTGATGAAGTAATTAAAATGTTGGAAATTAAGACATCAAACCAGTTACGTTGTCTATGAGAAAATTGAAAAAGTGTGAAAATTGGAATAAAACTACTTTGTGTCTAAAACTGGGCTGGACTCATCACGCTGTTCTTTCTGTATATTGCCAGAAAAATACTTCTGGCATTATTCACTCTTTAAACAAAAACTAGAATGGGAAAAATATTTGCTAGGCATTTGTCTGGGTAGACCAAGCAGAAGGCAAGTTGTGAGCACGTAGAACTGAAAGGGATGGAGTGGGGGGGTGTCCTGTCTGTGGGTGGTTCGTTGGTTTTAAAACCTAGCGCCCCTCTCCACTTAGGTCATGGCTGGTAATTCAGAAGGGCTGACTTTCCAGAGTTTAAGCGGGGAAAAAACGAGTATGGTAAAAGCAGATGTAAATTAAAAAGTGACTGAGAGATGGGGAACTTAGTGAGGGATTTTGCTGCATGGTGAGACATGAATTGATAGACAAAGAGGAGGATGACTTTGGCCTAAAGTCTGTCTGTCCTAACTGAGAAGTGTTTAAGAAAAAAATCCCAGTATGTCTAATAAATTTGCCATAAGGACAGTTATCATGCAAAAATTTTCTTCTGTGATTGGATACTAACTTGGGCTGTTTTATTTCATCTCCTTCTCCTTACAGTGCCTTGCCCTGGATGTGAAGCAACTGTTTCTTGAATTCTTGTAGCTAGTTAGATATAAATTCCTTTACACTGCAATGTCTCCTGGTGATAAGGTCTTTTAAGAAGATATCACCAACTTTAAATGGTTGTGATGCTCGGCCAGAAAATGTATGTTTAGTTTGCCAGGTTTTATTAGGTTATTTGTAGCTGTATTGCTTTAATTTTTACTGGGAGTGTTTTCTCTTTCTAAATGAAAAATAACTATGGGTATGGAGACTGCATTGTGCTGTTGGGCTTTTTTTTCCCCAGTGTTGTTGAAAAGAATTGTATTTAGAGAATACAGCTGTAGCTGGTGAGAAGTGTCAGTGTTCTAGCTGTTTGGTGTGCCCCATTTCTAAAGCATCTCCTCTGCAGACCCTGTACCTGGTTAAAAAGAGAATCCTGCCTCCCTGACAACATCGCTCAACTTCTCACTGTTTTGTCTGGTTGGTAGTGTGAGCATCTCAGAGGTTTTTGTACAAAACATAGTTAGTTTCCAGTACGATCTTTATTAACGGTGTTACTGCAAGAGGGGTGCTGAGCTGAGCTAATTTACACAGCAGGAACAACTAAGTAGCACCCGCTCTTCTGCTCTGCACGGAACTAAACCAACCTACACTCTACGGTGGAGTCCCTGGTTTGAACCTTTTGGAGCAGGGCTGTTTCGTTTGCTCCCTGTGTTACTCGTAGCCAGTACTTCCACGCTGCTTGACTTCAGTACTGTATCTTCTCCCAACAGCAAAAACTCCACATTTCCTGCGTCTTCAGAGCGTGGAGGTCAACGCGGGACAATTTGCTACTTTTCAATGCTCTGCCACTGGTGGAACGGACTCGGGTGACAGGCTCTGGTTACAGGTAATTTCTTTCTTTCCTAATGCACTGAGGTCTGGTGTTGGGGGGGAAGGGGAGTTCATCACTGAACGGAATGGAAAACATGGACAGCGATGGGGCTGTCCGTTCTATCCGTACTGGGATTATAGTGCCTTTGAACGGCTGCCTCGTAGAAAATGGTCTGGGGTTTGTTACCTGTGGTGATCATGAGTAAAGGCTAAATTCCCCGGGGAGAGGGGAGACTGTAGAAGACGTGTCGAGGTGGTGCTGAGGGACATGGTTTAGTGGTGAGCTGGCAGTGCTGGGGGAACGGTTGGACTCGATGTTCTTAAAGATCCCTTCCAAACAAAACCATTCTGTGTAGAGCACCCGGTTCTCTCATAATGTGCAACATGGCATGTAATGATTTTCCTGGCTTACCTCTATGTCTGCTTAGTGGTTTTAGCTAAAGTGGCATTCTTCCTTTTTAAATCTGGAGGAGACTTCTAGTACTTCCAGTGCTCCTTGCAGTACTTAAAGGGGGCTACAGGAAGGCTGGAGAGAGACTCTTTATCAGGGAGTGCAGTGATAGGATGAGGGGTAATGGTTTCGAACTCAAAGAGGGTAGATTTAGACTAGATATTAGAATGACATTCTTCACTGTGAGGGTGGTGAGACACTGGAACAGGTTGCCCAGAGAGGCTGTGGATGTCCCATCCCTGGAAGTGTTCAAAGCCAGGTCGGACGGGGCTCTGAGCAACCTGCTCTGGCTGAAGATGTCCCTGCTTACATCAGAGGGATTAGACTAGATGATGTTTAAGGTTCCTTCCAACCCAAAGCATTTTGAGATTCTATTAGACCAGTATGACAGTCAAATCTGATCTTCTGTATGCATTATAGAGCCAAAGAATCCTACCTGCATCCATTGAATCCATCATTTTTTATGGGTTCATTAATGTAGCTTCTAGATAGGTGTCAGGTCTTTATTTAAAGACCATCTCCAACTCATTTCTTTTCCATGAAGACAGTCTTCCCTTATCTGTGTGTGCTACCTTGTATCAAAACCGTGCATCTTACTTGATCGCTTTTAGTCATGGGGGTGCAAGTTTAACCGTTGCCTTGCTGCTGTCACTCTGGAGTTGTCTGTCCTCTACTGCGATCACTGGTCTGTGTTTGGGCTTAGCACTAGGGATATACCACCCTCCACGTCCCTGCGCGCCATGCGTGAAAAACAAGGTGCTGGAACTGGGATGTTGTCTGTGAGAAGGAAATGAGGGTGGCTAAAACCATGCCTAAGGAGATCAGTCAGATGGAACTGCAGTACGCGGAGGAGGAGCGAAGGGAGGAGTTGAAGCAATAGTTAACAGGCAGGACCTAGAGATGAAATTCTCTATTTTTGTTGCTTATACAATTTCAGGCTTCTACTATAGTTTTCCTTTCACATTGCACTTGGTGCAAAATTTCACCAAGCGCTTTGGAAGAGATTCATGTAAGCGTGACAGGTTAAACAGCTGAGTGGTTGTAAGAAAACCAGCACGCAAACAAATCAGGAAAACCACTTGGAAAGCAAAGACTCACGCTGAATGATGAGCTGTTACATCTATCCAGAAAGAGCCTGATGGAATACAGTAGAAGGCAATGGAAATCCTGCTTTTATTTTAATTCGGGCTTGCAGGGGTATTTTCAACCTCTGTGCTGATGTGACACTGGTATTTTTCTACCGCTCCAGCCCTTTAAAACCAGTATTGCAGTGTTGAATTGGTAGAATTAGGCTCCTGTCTTTCCTAAGCCACTGAGATTTTTTTGAAAGAATGATTTTTCCAGTCGTGAAAAGAGATTAGCACGTCTGGGAAAATAACGGGTTGCTATTTCATCAGTGACAACCTTTCTAGAACCTTTGAACTTGTGCATCATGCTCGTTTGTAAAGCTGAAGGTAGAATTAGGTCTAGGGAAATCCTGATTCCATTCCATTTTTCCATAGATTTCAGAACACTCTAATTTCAGCTTTAACTCTTTTTTTTTTTTGCACAGAAGTTGGGACACACACAAATTCTTTGCAAGGCTGGAAGGTAATTTCTTTATTTTAGAAATTAAATACCCTTCTAGATTTTATGAGAATTAATTCTTCTTAACAGCAGTGGCGATTCCAGTAGCTATAGTTAAGTGTTTCCTTGTTTATACGTGATTATGAGGTTTTTTCCCCTATATATGAAGGATAAAAAAGTAGTGAGAGATTGACTTTTTGAGGAATTTATCTTCCTGCAGCGCCACTGTTTATTTATCCTGCCCATACAACTACAGGTCCCTCTGGTAATCAGCCCAAGGCTCTGCAAATTCCAGATGTGCCTTTGTGTAAGAACATTTTCAAAGTTGACAGGATCTCCTGGATAGCCTGGATTTATTTGTGTGCTTGTCTGCCAAGATGTCTGCTGCAACTTATGGTGAGCGATCAGACAGCTCCACGTGTGGCATGCTGCTCACCAAGGCGATGAGCTACAGTTCCCGAGGGGGTTAGCTGTGTTTTAGTGCACGAGGTCGCTGTGGGGCAAGAGATCCCCAGACCTCGCGGTTCTCCATCAATCAACTCAGACCGCCCGGTTTCACGGTGTGATGATGAGGAATTTTGTCTGCGCCAGTGCGTACCACCTCATGACACTGCCCCAGGACCACGAGCACAATGAAGCGATCTGTAAAAGCCATCAGAAACCATTGTGTCTTCTGTGCCATGTGACTGGCTAAATGGACGTTAAAGCTCCTTTTGTTCCCAGTAACAGCAGAACCAATATTCAACTGCAAAACATCACGATAAAAGATGTTCTTACGTAGACTAGAGCCAGAATAAAACACGCACCGTTCTTTGGAGACATTGATGCTAGCACTCGGGTATCGGGGATTCGGGTTTTAGTGGTTGTCCAGTCCCTGTGGTACGCCTGGTTAGTCCACCGGTAATATTAAGCCCTTTCTGCCATCCTTGTGATGGTTTGCATCCTTAATGTTCCCTAACCTTCCGGGCAAACCATAGTAAGTATCTGAACACAGACACTTGTGTGGTTTTATCGGGGGCTTCTCAGCGGTCCTGCCATGTGAGTCGCACGGGGAGGCCGAATCTGTTCAGATTTGGCAGTTCCAAACTCTCGTGAGCTCGTTTGCTCCTGCATGATTTCCAGTAGCTGTCGCTGGTTTTGAGCTTCACCGTCTGAAGGGCAGGTAATTGCCAGGGTGAAATCACAAACCCGCCGAGTTCGGTGACGTTTCTGCCGGTTTCCAGTAGCGGCAGGGTTTTACTCCTGGATTTCTCTCTCGTTTACACAGCACCTCTCAGCTTGGACGCAGCAGCAGACTTCACGTTTGGTAGTACAGATCCTTCTGGCGAGCAAACGTTTTACTTCCTACAGTCTGCGAGACCGGGAGGGATATAAGTTCCTTCAAACAAACGAATAATTGTGACTCGGTTATTTTAGTCCCGTTGTCTTTGAGTAGGTGTTGGAAACAGCGTCGGTGTTCTGAGTTTAATAAGCAGTCCTAAGTGAAATCTGTAAATCATATTTTATTTCCTTTTTTCCTCCTCTTTTCAAGCCTGTCCCACTCTTACTCGCTCAGGAATATGAAGTCTATTAATTTATGGAGGATATGGAAGTTTTTGCAGTTAAACGGGTGACGTGGGCACCTCCATTCACAGGTTAGCAGCCCGGATTAGACCACTGAGCCATGAAATGTGACACTTGATGCTGTGAGCAGTGTTCATCTTTTGGGAAAGGGAAGAAAAACATTTTTCCTCACCCTGCTAGGCAGCCGTGCACCCCAGCGCACAAGCGATGATCGCGGGCTTGTCAGCGACGAGAAATTGTGGGTGTTCTCAGCGATAGAATTTCAAGTTCAAGTCAAACGAAAGGACTCAAGAACAGAACGTGGCGTCCTACGAGTTTGGGTTGGTCGTAACGAGTGTCCAGTTACTGAAGTCCTTGGCTAGGTTGTGTGTTTATGAATTCGTGTCCCCATTAGCTCATGTCGTAAACATAAGGGTACCTTAAAAATAGATGTGGTGACACTACTGAAGGGGTGTTTGTAACTAACAGATGTGTCTCATCTGCTTACGGGTTTTTGTCACCTCTGTGGACAGCCCAGGTTATTGTCAGTATGGGATGACTCTATTCCATCCATGACTGAGCCAAAAAGCCGTTCTGTGCTCTTTCCTCTGCTCCTGCTGTCAGGGCTGTAGTGAAAAATTACAGCAACTGCTCTAATTAAACAAATTCCCCTTTCAAATTACAAGCTGCAGAAGTTGACACCAACAATAAGCTGCTAAAGGAGCTAGGGATCCCAAGGAATGGAAATACACTTCAGGAAAAAAAAAATGACCAAACAAAAAACATTTGTAGGTGGGAACCAAAGTTAGACTTTGGAAAGGAATTAACGTGTGGCACACAGAACGGTTACGGGTCAAGTGAAAGCAGCCGGCACAGTGTCTTCTGAAAAGCTTGAGCTGGTCTGGTGGGACTCGATGATCTTAAAGGTCTCTTCCAACCAAAATGATTCTTTTTTGGAAGTAACCTTCTTTTAGGGCAGGCTAGATCACTGAAGAAAAAACCATTTTGCTTTCCACCAACATCTTTGAGCCAGGAATCTAAACTGTGGCTTGCAAGTAGGCATGAAGTTTAGAAAAGTAAAAGTTTACTCAAAACCAGGTACGTTCCTTCCACGGCAAGCCCAAGGCAGGCACACACATAGATTTTCTTCTCTGCAAGTGTACGAAGTTTTAACTGTCAGGTATTGAATATTTTCATATACAAAATAGTATATTCAATAGTAACAATTATTACCCAGTGAGTAAGTGCTTAAATATTAAAATACATGTTTCCAGGGCAATATTTGGGAAAAGTTGTGCCTCTGCAGCCTTAAAAGTTTGAACCTCTTGAGCCTGCCTTTTTAAAGCTATATCTTTTTTTTTATATATACTGTGCAAATCAATTCTGAAAACAGTTTTATTTATTTTCTCATGGAATTTTTTCTACTAATCTTAATTCTTCACATTATAGGGTTGTTTCTGTGGGATGGGTTGGTATGATCCTCATTATACCTTTGAGGAACGTATAGACACTGAGAAACAGAAGCAAAATTTGTCCCTTCCTTTTGGACACAGTCTCTGAAATATCTGGACCTGATTCTCTGTGTGCAACTTGTTCTCAGAACAACCTAGAGCGTGACCTCAGGGAAACTGCTGTCCAGGTGATACCCCAGGTATCACGGAATTCCGTTTTAATATCAAACTCAACCTTTTGATATTAATTTATAATGGTTTGTTGTAGCCTCGCTGAACGTGCGGCAGTTGTGTTTTTCAGAGACTTGTCCCTTGGCTCAGTGCGGGTGGCCTCTCTTGAGAGGTTCCTCAAACAGTAGAAGGCTACACTTGATGAGAAAGAGAGGTCATCGCTTCACTGAAGTAATGTATTTTTCTAGCCTCACTCCGGAACGTGGTTGAAATTCAAATAATTACTTAAAAATGTAATTCTCAGGCCCGTAACTTTTATTGCAGAAAAATCAGTTGAGGGTAAGCAAGTGACAACAGGATCTCAGGATGTGTCTGACAGCTACTGCACGTGGCTTCATCAGACCTACCAACAGCAAGAGACTAACGGGTGTTCTCTGGAAGAAGGGGAGAGGGGAAATCTTCCATGGTTTACGCACACAGAATGCGTGCTACTTCATTTGCAGCCACGGAACTCGGACCAGTATCAGTCTAATGGTGCTTTTCCCTATGCCGGGTAAACAGTTTATTACCCATTAACGAGGGAGTTGGCTTTTCCCCTGAAAGCTGTCTTTCACCTTCCTCGGTGTGCCTTTTTGCGTATCTTCGGTAATCTGTAGCTGAAGGTATGCAGCGTATGAAAGATTTTATTCCTCTACATACACAACCTGCATGCATTATTTATTATGGATTCAAAGGAAGAAATATAATCCCGTGTCAGAGGGAGTTCTGGAAAGCAAATTGTTTTTCCGTAGGAATACCCGCACAGAGAGAAGTGAGAGGTATCAAAAACAGCCTTATGAGGATGGGGAAGCAGTGCAACGACTCCTGGCAAATGATGAGAATAAAATAGATTTATAGGATATAAAAAATGGTGGGGTGGGGGTGTGTCCGTGCTCTTCTTTATGTAAATCACCTAGAGCATCCCAGAGGGTGAACCAAAGTCCTAGAGCTGCATAAGGATTTGTTGTTCTGCTGTAAACTCTCTGAGGCTTCCACATAATTACCATTTTCATTGCCACGTCTGGAAGCTCTCGAGGAAGAACTGTTCCAGCCATTTTTGAGTGCCGAGATAATGAAGCAGTATTTTACCCGTTAAAATTAAATCATATACATATGAAACAACGCCGTGACCATCAGGTGGAACTATGAATGTCAACTGTACAGTAAGAAAGGCCTAAAGAAGACGTTCTTCTGATTATTAAAGCCATTTAGTTCGGGTTTGATCAGTAGATGCCTTTGTGTTCTATGGGGGTGCAGGAGATCGTTCTTCCTCCTGCTCACAAAAGAGCTCAGTCTTCCGAGGCTGATCACACCACCTTGTGCTTAGCGAATTGTCCTGAACCCACGGACTTGAGAAGAGCTTTAATGCCATCCATCAGCCACAGATTTTGCCTACAGTACACATGTCCTGATGCGTGTGCATCCTGATGTGGTTGATCTTGTAGATAACCTGAGGTGATTTTACTGTTAGAAGGGTAATTAGTGCCCTGTGGGAAGGGGGCACTGTCTGTTGCTGAGTACAGAGTTAAACTTCTCTTAATGGTCTGATAACTTTTTCTATTATTTCCAGGTTCTGGTATGTTACTTTTTTTGTGTTCCCCTGCACTCCAATGTATTATTTAGTGCCTTTCCTGCAGTCAATATTGTATATACTCCATTAATTGTCATTAATCTGTTTTAGTTCCGTTTCATTAATTGCATAATAATCTTACTGTATGACAGAAAAAGTTCTACGAACTGCAGAGTGTCGGAGGCTCGTGATGTGTGTGTGTCATGTTTGTGGTACCCAGTATCTAGGGAGCTGTGAGCTTTGATGAAAGCTTCTTTCAAACCTGCCTTAAAGATGAATTGTCCGATGCCTATAACATACTTCAGCTTGTGCTTTGGGTGGGTAACCTTGCAGAACTCTGCTGTTGATTTTTACAGACGTGGGAAGAACTGAAATACTCCTTCATATAGCCCTGGATTTTCTTGGGCGGCTTTAAGTTCTTTGAGGAGAAATGAGAAAGTGACGCGTGAACGGGTGGCCTGACCATTCTTAGCGATCTCCTTACCTTAGGCTGAAAAAGAAAGAACAAAGCAAAACCGTGTTTGTATTTAGCTAATAGAAAATCCTGTGCATGTGGTAGCGGTTATGTAGAGCATTCATTATGTTTAGTGATTATTCTTTATAGGGGATAAATAATGTGTTGTGGAGACAAGACACGGGTCACAAGTCAAGGCAATGCAAAGTTGGGAGGAGCGGCTGGTGCACTAGAGGGGTGGGCTGCTCTTCAGAGGGACCTTGATAGGCTGGGAAATGGGCCGAGAGGAGGAACCTCACGAAATTTGTTAAAGGGAAGTAGGGAAATGCAAAGTCCTGCCCCAGAGAAGGAATAATCGCTGTTTTCACCATTTTAGAACTGTGTCTCAAGTATCCAGAAACTGCCAGATATTAACGAATTGACCACGTATGTTGATTTGCAGAATGTTTGCTTGCCTGCAGGTATTATGGACATATGCAAGTTAGGGGGAATGCACCTAAATCTGTCCCTCTCCTCCATCCTTATCCATCCCCATATGTATGTTCTCAATTGATGAAGTGACCCATGAGAAGAGTTGTTCTGGGATTACCTTTATCAGTCGAACCTCTGCGATATTCTTGTCCGAGTCTGAAAATGAAGTGAGCCAAGCAGTGCTCTCTTTTCAAGAAACGCAGGGTGATGTGTTAATCTTCCAGCTATTCTGGAGTGTGAAATAATGGGGTACCTGGCGATTAGCAAACTTGAGATACTGGAACCGTTGACCCGTGCCATGGGGGGCTGGTTAAATTCAACTTGCTTGTCAAGAGCATGCCGGATGTGCCTCTTTCTGGACCCAGAAGGCTGCCTTGATATGCAGCTCAGTTCAGCAGCAGTGGAATCACTTGGGGACGCGTTCAGGTTAGGCAATTGGTGAAGAAAATTCAATAAGCTTTCTGTGCTAGGCTCATGGACCTTTGGAAGAAGGAAACGGTGGCCTTTACAGTGAATACTGTAGTTAAAATGTACAAACGTACTGCTGGGAGGTACTGTCCTCAAAGTGGAGTTGAGTGGAGGTTTCTTTTGTAAGAGCAAGGGCTCTTGAAGCTGTTTTGAGGCAAGAAGAACCCAGGTAAAGATTAAATTAACCCCAAAGGGAAGATGATAGGAAGGAAACAGAGCATTGTGGGAGGTGCCTGTCGGGGGTGGGAGCTGCTAAACAATGGGACTGACTCCGTATCGAAGACCAGAACAACTCCAACACCCAAGCTTCATGAACCAACCCGTACCTTAATTATTACTGATGATGACTGCCATGGTTGTCTTTAACCCACAAATGGCACTGGCACCGTGGAGGGGTTTACTGCGGCTTCCCTTAACTGTGTCACTTCTCACCATTCATCCCTCCCATTCGAAAGAATCTTTTCAGGAGGCCGCTGCCTCACCCTGAGCAGGGCATGGTGTCTGTCATCAAATATTTGCGTGCATCTTTCTTGGCTACTTCCTCCTTACCTGCTTTGTAGGACGCAGTATCACTTTGGTTTTGCCTGCTGTTCTCTGGTCGTTTAAAACTCTGCAATAGAATTCAGGTTGTCCCCAGAACTTGCATGTTGGACTTTCTTCATCCCACACTGCTTTTCTTCCCAGCAAGGTAACGCTTTTCCAGTGAAGAGAAGGTGGAACATGAGCACGCTGGTTTTTTTAACTCTCCTGTTATGTAGTTGGATGGAAAAGGCAGACAAACGCCTGCATGAGTGTCCTTTGCACCGTGCGGACGGATGAACGTTATCACAGAATCACAGGCTGGTTTGGGGGAGAAGGGACCTGCAAAGCTCATCTAGTCCAACCCCCTGCAGGGAGCAGGGACATCTTCTGCTAGATCGTTATGTCAACGATCGTTACTTTCTCATTTGCTCCTCTCCCTCCGTAAGCCTGGCGTCTGCACAGCGCCAAGCCGGAGTATTTAAAGCCCTCCATATGTTCTCTTCATTTTGTAGCAAGTTGTTCATCCTGACTCTTGGAATTTTTAATATAAATAAAAGGCTGATGAGAGGTATTTAGCGTTGGGTATTCCAAAGAATTAAAGTACAGTATTAGATTAAATGACTTTCTAAGTAGGGCTACGAGTTCAGCAAAATGCCTAGCAGATACGTGGATCATTGCCATAATTTCTGTCCAAGGTATAAACCTCTCCATTAGAGAGAGATTTCCTTGTGCTCTGTTTTCTCCAGATGCTTCCAAGGATGTAGTTCCCCACAAGTCATTTTTTATTTTATTGTGTGTTAAAGATGAACGGAGAGAAGTTTTGGAATATTTACATATTTAATGAGCACAGACAGAATATTAACTCTTCTCTATCGCTCTGGAATTTAATGTGTAAAGAAAAAAGAGATGGAGCAGCATTCTGGATTTTTTTCCTTTAAAGTTACAACAGATTTGCTCCCGTCAGAATGGTACAAAACAATTTCAGTGTGTAAGCACAGAGTAACTGCTTTGGGTAAATTACACCGAGTTTAATGACTCCAGAAAATGCAATAACGTCTTTGTTTACTTTTCTATGTGTTTAATTGTATCTTCAAATAGATTTCGTTGCTTAATACTGAGTGTATTACTCAATATAATACATTCAATTATTTCTCAATGTAATACACTACTCAATGTGTAGCGTCAGTAATATTTTTACAACATTACGTGGCAGCTCCAGCCAGCGTTTAGGTTGATTCGTAATAACCGCAGGTTATATGGTTTGAAGAAAGGGCTCAATTATCAAGCATGAAAATAGGGCAAGCTGAAATCTTTCTTTAAGGGTAAAATAATCACCTTTTGCTTGAATGCCCGTGAGTTACACGTGCAGAGGGCAATTCTGGCTCCGAGCAGAATAATTCCAAATAGGACAATAATGAGCTTTTTCCAGCGCGGCCTCGTTACGTGAATGAAATACACTCGTTAACTTAGGCGGATGGAATAAGTACAGGATAATCACAGGATCTACGCTGGTTCTACTCTAGACTGACACACAGTTGTCTTGGTTATGAAAGCAAGTCTAGAAATTCAGCGGTAGAGCCAACTGTCTTAATTACTGGAGTGATATGAACTCCGTGAAGCAATTTTATTGAGGTACTAATTACTTTTTGATTTGGATTTTATACGTATCTTAAACAAAATTACTTCTGGCGCTGCCGATGGTCCGTGAGGTCCCACTGGTATGACTCTCGTCACAGGTTTCTCAATGTGGAAGCGGGATAACGCAGCCCCTTTCTTTTAGTAAATGCATGGAAAGCTGCTTAGTCCACCCGCACGGAGTGACCGATGTTTCCTTTTGAGTCTCTTCTGGCAAAACCGTCGAAACAAGCCTGGCCAGTGAGGGATGCAGTGGTAGTGCTGGAGAGAACGGCCCAGCACTTCGATCCCTTTGAACTACTGGCTGCATTTTTGTGAAAAGGATTTCTGAGAGGTTTAATATATATCTCGTTGCTGCTAAACTGCTGTTCACTTGGAAGACTTAGAGTTAGTTCATTGCCTAAAAGAGACTGTAAGCCTAATTTAAATAACCATCAACCTATTTCTTTTCATTCTAGCTTGCCTAAAATGGAAAAATAATGTGCATTTTAAAGTGCTTTAAGCTGTCTCTGTATGCATTTAATATGCTGGTACTGAGAATATGGATTTTCAAGCTGTGTATATCCCAAGGTTAAATTAAGATTTTTTTTTTTAATATCCCTATATATTAAATAAAATGTTGTTTAATAGAAAACTTATTCTTACAAGTGACTTACCAGTTACTCATTTTCATAAGTTGGCTTAAATAGCATTTTAAAATATATGGGTTTTTTTCTAAGCTTTCTCTGAGCTCAGAAAAAAGTTCCAGGTTGCTCAGCAGCCATCAGAGCCCTTATTTTGGGGTTTGGGTCTCAACAGTCTTTGTTTCGTGGGCAGAATTCCTCCGCTCCAGGTGGGTTGGATAGCTCTGCCCTGGGGATGTGGCCTTTGAGGTCCAAGGAGGTCTGGTGTAAAGAGACTGGTGGGTGGTTTTTTTTTTAGTTGTCAGTAAGAGATGATGTGTTTGTGAAGAGTCAGACTTCCACATAAAAAGTGGGACTGTGCGAGACCTGTTGGTAAACTGCATTCTATCTTAAAACCCCTGAGATTAAGGATTTAATGACTATAATTCATAAAGCAATATACAAGTGATCCCTTTTATTTGTGAGACTTAAAATCATCATTTTGTGAATGCTACTAAAAATAATTCTTTGTAAAAAAAAAAAAAATTGTAGCGGGATTTATTAGTATGTTCAATAACCGAATGCTCATTTAATGTATTTCCAACTGTTCTAAATGAAATGGTTATTGGCAATCGCACTGAGAGCTTGTCGTTTATTGTACGATGGGCTTAAATGGGCCTGTTAAATATGGAAAAGAAAATAGTATTGACGTTCTCCTCTAAATTTCAGGTAGTTAATGAAGCTGTAACAGTGACTGTTGTGCAGACTTCCTGCAGTAAGTTAGAACAAAACGTGGGTCATAAATAAAGAGAGCGAAAACCAAAGTTTGGGATTAAAGGGAGTCGACAGAAGCCATTCTGTATTTGCATATCAGAGTAAAAATAGCGTTTTTTCAGACTAAAAATAGGCTTTTACCATTTGTCCTTTGCTGAAATAAGAGTGTTGGGAGGTTGTAGGTGTGGGATTTTATTTTATTGTTTTTATTTTTTTACCATGCAGCATTTTTAACTCTCTTTTCCAGTACCTGTGGGCTGAACGTTCCTTACACTGGGATTCCTGACCTTCATCACCATTCCTTTATGCTCAAGCTTAAATCAATTAGGCAGCTCTTCCACTCGTTTGCTGTCATCCCCGAGGAGAGGGAACACTTGCTCCCCTGAACTCTATTTTTTCTTGGGGAAAGTAAAGCAATTATGTTTCTTAGTCTTTGTCTATTCCAGACACTATGTTTTCCTTGAAATTATTTTTCCCAAAGAGACTAAATTAAAAAAAAACCTGGGTTTTTTTTGTGTTTTGAGTTCTGATACGAAATGTCACGCCGGTGATTGCTGTGGGACTATTTGGGTCCTAACATGTAATTAGACACTCTACACTCAGCCGCCGTGAGTTTGTAATGTGTAAGGGAAGTCAGTCAAGATAATCTCTATTAATAACAATCTCACATATGTTTTACTGGTGTGTGATAATAAAAGCTTTTCATTCTGAAGCTCCTTTGTGAATATTAAAGCCACCATTAATAACCCCTTTCACATCTGGATTTTTGGGTGGGGGCAAAGATGCTCAAAGCCTCAGTAGAGCCAAGCTGAGGTACGTTTAAGGCTCGTGTAGCTTGTTCAATTGGGCAAAATGATGCGTGCCTCTGAAATGTGTTTGGCTTCTTTCCAGGCAAGATCATGGACATGTGAACGGATAGCGTGTGTTCCATGGCCATCCAAGTCAATTATTTGATCAAACTCATATTTGCTGTTGTAGAAGAGCAGTTAAAACATTTAAAATCAGGTGAGATTAGTGCGTTCAAGAATCAGCAGATGTTGAAAAGGATTATGGAACCGCAATAAAATAATAAATTATTATAAATGCTGCAATGCGTTCATCGGTTCCAGTTTTCGTTCTGCTTATGCACGAAGAACGATGGTAAATGTTGAGCAGTTCCCTTCGTGGGCTGCCGGCAGTTTATATGAGAACCCAGGCTGGGTTGTTCAGGATTTCTGCCGGCGTTGGGAGCTCTGAGGAGGGCAACGTGGTAGGAAACCGTCCTCGATGTGGGGTCTCTGGGAGTGCGCATGCGTCATACCTTTCCACGGTCTCCTCTCTTCACGAGTGGCGGGTTAAGGCAGAAATTACGCTGCCTCATGGCACTGCCTAGTCCTTCCCCTTCACCTCTTTCTCCCTTTAGCAGTGTCCTGTAGCCTTTGTTGGGTGGGAACAGCAAGGAATCAGTCTTAAAATCTTTACACGCTAGTTCAGTTGTGTCGTAGCAGTCAATTCTGGATGCGGGTGCCCAGCGTGGAAGGGTGGGTGGAGTGCAGAGGGGCTTCTTCACACTCTACATGAGCTGAGCTAGTTTAGGGGTGAGAGTTACTCAGTGTGGCGCGTGTTGGTCCCTGGAGAATCACTAACCCTGGTTCTTGGCCGGATAAAATAGCCTGTGTAAAGGTTCCTGATGTTCACCTAGAAAAGAGGAAATGCTGGCATGGGTGGAGGTAGAGTCGGCTCATGGCTTGGCTACGCGCAGTCCTTAAAGAGTCTGAACGCTGCAGAAACCTGCCTCAAAACCATGTGGTCTGTGACTGGTCAGCAGCTCCGATAATTAGGATTAATCAGTTACTGTCTTAGGTGAAAAATAACGTTGCTTTTAAGAAATATTAATTCTTCAAAATCATAATGAACCCGCTCTGCTTGCTTCCTCGCTGCAGCCACTCTTGCCAGAAGGATGTTCCAGTGGCGAACCCAGTAGAAACAGTACATGTGAAATAGAAGTTTGAAAGATTTCTTTCCACATTTTGTTTTCGGGAACTGCTGTGTCGAGTCAGAGAGGCTGGTTTCTCAGCAGCTCAGAATTCTAGGAGTTTTAAGGAGCTGGCAATTACCTGAAGTAATTCTCAAGTGATAATTTAAGACTGAGTAATTTTTAAGGCGTGATAGTACATTCTTTGAGCATCTTACAAGCATTTTTTTTTTCTTTTAAATAAGCTGTGCATTACCCACGTTTATTTTTGAAGAGGAAATAACTCTACCTTGCCGTGCATGAGAATCAGTATTTAGCGTTAATTATGCTGCTTCTTTGGCATTAATGAGATTATTAACTTGGACTTGGGTTTGTGATTTATTGATGAATTTAATTTTACCTGGCTGGTATTTGAAACTCTCTGGTGATAACTGGTGTTCTAAGGGTATTCGTGATGTAGTGGCAAGTAAAGGCCATAACAAAATGAGGTCAGTATTTCCCATATACATCTTAAATTCTGCTGGACAAACTACAAACTCGAGGGCACACAAGCAGACATCACCAGCCATGCTGAAGGTTTGTTGAAGCTCAGTTGCCTTGTTTGCAGCTTCTGAAGTCAGAAAAACCTACTGAAAATAACAGGTATCATCATATAGCATCAGACTGCCTTCCTGCAGGGAGCGTCTTTTGGACGGTGCTTGTCGGGGTTCTCCAGTTTCTCGTGGTGTTTCGGTAATGGCCGTAGCTGTATGTTTCTGTGAAAAGCATGTCCTTCTTGTTTGCTTCCTTGAGCAAATGTCGTCACTAGATTTTTGTATATGTAGAGTGTTTTCTTTTCAGCCAGCTCTAGTAATGCAATGGTTATACATTTTCGGAGGGGTTTTGAGCGTTCATAGTGCACATGTTCTAGTTCATGGGCAGGTGGAGCACGAATTAGTGGAGGGTCTGCGAGCCAAGTATCTCTGCCCTCATCTTGTGTCGGAGAACGTGGCAAGATGTCATCTCTGCCCTCTTGTCTGCTACCCTCCCTTTTTCACTCCTCCAGCCTTGCACCGCATCGCGTGAGGGATCAGGCTGGTAGCATGGGACTTACACTGGGCCTTGTGCTCCTCAGCTGTTCCATGGCTCATTTTCTCACGTCGTATGTGCAATATGTTGAGGGTGAGACAGTGCCCTGAGGTAGAAACTTTCCAGTTCCCAGCGTCGTAGAACCATAGAATGGTTTGGGTTGGAAGGGACCTTTAAAAGTCCAACAATCATGCTGAGGAAGTGAGAGATGGAGACAGCTTCAGCCTTGTTGGACATTCTCCAGTAAATGTGTGCCTAGTCTCTTCCACCCGAGTCGCTGATAACCCTGCGTGTAAGGGCTGCTGCCTGAGAGCCATCCACTGACATTTCTGCGCAAGATGCATATGCCAAGTAGCAGATGCAGAGAGGAAGAGAAAGCAGAGTTTCATGTTTCTTTCAAAGAAATAACTTTAAATATTTGTGTAAAGCAAGCCAAGCAAGTAAATGTTCCCCTGCTCTGAGATCTTCCTATTAGTTAATCTATAAAGAGCTGAAAGCAGCCGTTCCAGGTGAGTGGTCGCCCATCGATGATGAATGGTTTAACTCGCATGGGAAGGCAGTCGAGTCTCATGCAGCGTAAACATCTGTAAGAGTAACCCACAGACTTTTATCTTGCCTCCCCTCTGGGGCAACTGGGGAGAAATAAAACTGGTTGTCAGTATTTTTGGTTTGTTTTTTTTTAAATATGACTAACAATATTCTTTGTTTCTTCTCCCAGGGTATTTATGTAAGGGATGCACCTCTGAAGGACATAAAAGTGTTCAGCTTCCGCCGATTCGTGGCCCTTTTCAGTGTGGTAAACGCCACGAAACGGGACGCTGGCAGCTATCGCTGCATGATTCGGACAGAAGGAGGAGTCGGTGTATCAAACTACGCAGAGCTGATCGTCAAAGGTATTTGACCGTAATTGCCCGCTCAGTGTATGGAGTAAGGACCCGCAGTTGCTAATTCAGTAGGAACGTCACTCATAGCCTGTTCGAGTCGATAGGAGGTTCAATAAATAGACTCTGTTTATGTAAATCTGAAGAGTCTATCCAGCTGTAACAAGGGAATGGCAGAAGCAGCCAGGGCTAATTAACTTGTTACTCGTTGATTGTTGTTTTAAATATTTCCCCCAAACTCACTGTTTAGGACGATAGGTCTTTACTGGATATTTTTATTCCAAGGTATGAACGTAATGCTGACTATTTAGGTCCTTTGGGGAGATTGCATTCTAAAATATATATTTACTGCAAAATAGGAAAGATTTGCCTGAGAAGGAACATGTAAACACATTCCAACATCTGGAGGGCTGTTTTTAAAAAACAGCAGGAAACACTTAAATGTAAGGGGAATGCCCCACAGCTCTGTCCATCCTCATGGTGGCGAGCTGCACTAAACCAATTTTTTAACATCCAATATATTTAAATTGCATTTTGATTGCTTCATACTTTTCTGGCAGTATTTTGGAGGAATACAATTTTATTTCTGTTCAATCAGAGACAAACACAGATTTTTTTTGTAGCATCTAAGCTGCAGAGTCGCATTATTGTGTAACGTGTGTTCTCTTTCTGGTCCTTCCTGGAAATTAAAGAAACTCGCAGGCTGACTAACAGAACAATAAATTAATTGTTGTGTAGTATCTTCTTGTCACTCTGCTTTCCAAATTGTGCTCCAAGGTTAATCTTTTGGGTTAAGATACAAATTAACATTTCTTATGACTTAGTCATCTAATTAAATAATCAGTATCTGTTGCAGAGCTTGCGCAGTTCTAGTTGCAGGCAGCAGACTGGATCAGGGGCTTTGGTATTCGCTGAGCTGAGATTTGCTCTTTCTCCGAACTCTTTAATTATTTAATATATTTATAAATCTATATGGGATTTGTCAGGACTTTTTAAAGTTGTGATCCTTTTCCTAAAGGCGGCTTACATGGAGGACAGCAGGCAAGGTGTACGATAACTTACATCTGGAAATGTGCCATGGATCTTGTTTCCGAAGTCAGTAGAGCATGTACGTATACGAGAAGTTGGCAGTAAAGGAAGGATTTGAAGGACAGGAGGCACAGTGGCTTAAATAAAGAATCAGGCCAAGACGTTAAAAAAGCAGAGCAAAAGTTTTGGGTAAGAAAAGATGAGAAGTGAAAATAGAGTTTACATGGAGCAGACATATGGAGCGTTGGCAGAGGGGCTGTAGATTAGGATGGGTTTTTTAAATTAAGTAAGAATTGAGGAGGATATTTAAGATGAAAATGAGGAGTGGGGTAATGGAGAGGTGATGTGGTTAGAACAATGTTTGTGAGATGAGCAGGGGTTGATTGGAGAGGAAGAAACTTGGGCTGTGGGTTAATAGGTCACCAGTAGAAGATGCTAGGCAGCCCTTTTCTAAAAGCAAGAGTGTGGTGTTAGTGGATGTGTTTTAGAGAAAGTGGAGAGAAGCAGGACAGGACAAGGAGAAGGAGGTTGCAACTAACCCGCGTACGAAGGTAACAAGACAAACCAAATTGTAGCATAAAAACTTAGATGCGCTGTTTGAACAGACAGATGAAGAGAGAAGCAAAAGAGTGGGTGGGATGGGAATGTAATTATAAGGCATGGTGGAAAAAATGAGATTATTTCCATCCAAGCATGAGAAGGAAATAAAAGGGGTGGCCAAGAATGGAAACATATGGAAGTCAACAAAGAAAGTAAGTGTGGACTATGAGCCCCAATAGGAATGATGAAGCATCTTTCTGACCTAACAGGTTGGTTAGATTTTATGCAATTTCGTTGATTTAGGGGGTTTTAATTTATCAGTGCTCCTTTTGCGGCACCGTAGATGAAATTATGAAGCGTATCATTAAAGCATTTGTGCTTCCCCAGGTTCTTTCAGGAAATTTGCACTGGGCACTGGAAAGACGTGGATAGCCTGAGGGTGTAATCCCATTAACTACTTGTAGAGTGGCAAAGTAATTATGGTAATCCCCATTGCCTGTATTGGAGCTTTTATGGGACCACCTGCGGGTCATGCCTCCTGACCTAAAAAGACTCATTTTGAACATTGTGCTGTAAAACCTTAGATGGCTATACTGAAATAGCAGCATTAGGGACTAATTAGTAAATATGCTTATTGATGGCCTATAATTAAGAAATTGTATTTGCTAATTATTTCAGCAGCTTTTCTGCGATGTTAGTAAGTGGAATTCAAAGATAATGGATTGATTTCGGTGCAGCTATAACTTTTTGTGATCCATTACCATCAGAAAACCATTAAAATAGGTACATTTACCCATACTGCATGTGATGCTTAGAATGCTTGGGAATTGCTGATGGCTTAATAATAGTATGTGTAGAAACAGTGGTGTAATTACTCCCCCCACTTTGTTGCAAACAATGAACCTAATTCTCTTCTCGTTGACGCTGGTGTAACTAAGCTGACTTAAGAGGAATTTCCCTGGAATTACGTTGCTGGGATGACAGGAGAGTCAAAGAGTGTAAGCTAAAGACAAGCAGTTCTTCACATGTGTTGCGCTCGGTTTCATCCTGGTTACTGGGCTTGTCGCTCAAGTTGCAAATAAGTAAATCCTGCACCGGAGGTGGTTGAGTTTTTTGGGTTTTTTTAAATATTTTTGCTTTTGAGGAGGGATGTTGGCACAGTAGAGTGGGTTACAGCTCCATACCACATTTTTTCTTCCCAGAGAGGGTTGTCAACCTTTGGCACAGGCTGTCCAGGGCAGTGGTGGAGTCCCCATCCCTGGAGGGGTTTCCCAGCCCTTGTGTCGAGGTGGTGCTGAGGGACAGGGGTCAGTGGGGACCTGGCAGTGCTGGGGAACGGTTGGACTTGATGATCTTAAAGGTCTTTTCCAACCACAATGATTCTGTGATTCTACTTCAGTGTAGATGTAGTTTCACTAAACAAGAACTTACTCTACGTAGGTTCTTGTTAACAAGAATCTACTCTACGTAGATTCTGGTTACTTTCTGATGTAAACCTCTTTAGAGCTTGTAGTGCCGCTGTGCCGTGATGTGCTGTGGCACTGGTGACCACGTCCCACAACTTCTCAGGTCAGTGGAAGAGCCACCAGTGTTAGGTACTGCAAACCAAACCTGAAATCATAAAGGAATAGGGATGAGGTTTTGAAGATGAGAGATACGTAAGGAACCACCAAACGACCTTTGTGGTTTTCTTCTTGTTTCTTTTTTTTTTTCTTCATTTCTACCGGAGCAGATACAGTTATAGCAAGGTTCAATCTGTACAGAGAAAAAAAAACCAAACCAGCAAACAAGCAATTAAAGAGCTGTCAGTTAATCCCATGTTATCTTATTAAAGAACTGTAAACATGAATATCGTCTAGGTAATGAGCAAAAAGCCTGTCAGTGAACAATTAGTCAGGCCTTAAGAAGGAAAAAAAAGGTGAGGGTTTTTTTTCCTGAGAACTTGTGTTACCTTATGTCTTTTAGAGGATGGCGAAATAAAATATCGATTGCTCTATTTAAATAAAACTTGAAGGGGAGGTTTTCAATTTACCCGAGTGTTTGTTCTGATAGGAAAGGCTGAAGAGACAAGAGCCTTGTCATTGTGTCTGCTCGAGCGACACGGGAGCCTCATCTAAGTTTGTCAGAGAATTGGATTGAAATGTCACTTTATCTAATAGGAGACACGAAACTGGCCTTGTCAGATCACCCGCTCCCTGTAAAAACCAGCAGTTGGCGTCTAACAGGTGACATAAAAGTAGTCAAACACCGAGCAGAAGGAAAATAGTAGGGTGGAATTGGTTAAATGTATTTGGTAAAGTAAATTAGACTTCTGCGTACAGTCCCTAGGTTGAAATTTTCTGATGGTGGGCAGATCCCACACCGATTAGGTTTAGGAGAACAGAATGAGCCGGTCTGAGCAGACACCAGATTATCAGAGTTCAGCCCGCTTATTGAGTTCAAACAAGGTGAACCTAGGAGTCGGCGTGGTTAAGAGGAGTTTTGTTGGGTTTGGAAGGGAGGGCGTCGAATGGCAGCTGTCTGTAACGCTGGCAGCTCGGGTGGCCGCAGCTCCCCGAAGGGGCGATGTGTCACCCGGAACAGAACCAAACCACTCCTGGACCTCGAGAGCAAAGAGCTGATCCTGGAGGGCAGAATCATTCTGAGATCAAGACAGAGCGAGAGAACATGAACGATTGTTTATCTGTGGGATGGGTTCTCATCGATTAATACACACCGGTACTTCACATCTGCTTTCTCCCTCTGCCAACTCTCCTCTCCTGCTGGACCCAGCAGCCTGTCCGTACCCCTTGTTTACAACAATATGGGTATTAGGAGTTATTTTCGTGGGCTGCCTGACAATTCCTGTCGTGAAGTCGTGCTTTCAGATGCTCCTGTTTTGGCAAAGCGACTTCAGGGTGGTGTGAGTGTCGCTTGAGCCTGAAGGTTTTGAGAAACCTCCAGCCAGAGCACTTGAGATAGTTCAGCCGTCTGAGCAAACTTGGCGTAGGAAGGTGATGAAGACTCTGGGCTTTGAAGAAGGAACTTCCTTTTCAGGAGGGTAACAGTTATCTCAAAATACTGGTTTTCTGTTCATGGGAAAATGTGTTTGCGAGTATAGTCAAGCTACTAAATAAAACCCACTGAGACCTCTTTGAGTTAAAGTCTAAATTCCCCCCAAGTTCTAGATTCAGTGGGTGGAATTTAAATGCAGGCGCTGATCCTCTGGGACAGGCTGCACCCAGGTACAGGAATCAAAAGCTGTGAGCTTACCACCCCTGTGCTTTTCGAATACAGCCCTCCGCCTCGACAAGCCCTTGTACCACAAGGGTGAGATGGTGAGACGCGTGATGTGATGAAAAGCTGGACATGAGCCGGTGACGTGTGCTCGCAGCCCAGAAGCCAGCAGAGTCCTGGGCTCATCCCCAGCAGCGTGGGCAGCAGGTTGAGGGAGGGGATCCTCATCAGAGATGTTCAATACCTTATTTTTATCACTTCACCTACTCATGACGTGCTGAACAGTATCGTGTGGGAATATTGTGGTATTGTCTTGCCAGCAGTTAATAGTTATTTTTTAAAAATTAGCTGGCAGGATAAATGTTTCTTCCCTGTTCCCTGCAAATGTAGCATGGCTCCATTCTCCTGGTCTCTCCTCTCAAAAGAAAAATTCAAAAAATGTCGCTGTTACTACAGAAGTAGATTTTTTTTCATTTTTCAAGTTAGCTGTTCTGAGCCACAGAGAAGAAATGTCTGTTATTTTTGTGTTCTGTAACTCGCCTAAATCTCAGAGATTTACATTATCTCCACCAGCATCTCTGTGTGATGCCTTTCCCCTCCCTATTAAAATTTCAGAAGAGCTGCAAAGCGTAAAGATGTTAGGATCTGGTAGGAAATGTTTGGGAATTCTGTATTCTTTAAAGTACAAAGCTGTGAAATAAAGCAGTTGCTGTTTCAAGTACGTTTCCAATTAATACAGAAGTGCATAAGAATAAATAGTTTATATGGATATACGGCTAAATTTGTGTTTATCCTCCTCAGAAGGGCTGCTCCTTATCATAAAGGTGTTTTTTTTCCTTGTATTTACTATAAATATCATTTTACGTAGGGTGCCATTGGAGCATTTGCCTAAAGCTTTCTGTCTCCTGCAGATGCTGGGCTCGGTGAAGTGGCCACTAATTTCTTTCCATAAGGGATGATGCCTCTTGCCATTTGTCCCAGAATTCAAGAATAGGTCACCTGTCTGTCCAAAGTCTAAAAAGCATTAAATTTGAAATTATGGCTAAACTTACCTTCTTTTTTTGAGGTAATATTCTGGTTTAAAAGCCGATCTTTGGAGGGTTTCACAGTACTGAATAGCCTTGGGCTTGTTTCAAGAGAGATCTACATGGGAGAACTTCACTTTAAGCTAAATTAAATAAAATAATAAACGAATAGACTAACCGAACTAAAGCGCCACTTGTTCTACGACCGGTTAAAATTCCTCCCTTGAATGCACACAGTGGTAAAACCACAGCTCTCTGATACCATTTTCGTACAGGTATTTATTGGAAAATAATTTACATGGTTTATTTGAGACTATCCCAGTGGCCACCAGTAAAACCTGCCGTGAACGACGGTGGCGCTGCAGTCTGGTTCTTAACCTGATTGATTCAAATTCCTCAGTATCCTAAAAAATGTAAATCATTCTGCTGAAAGAAGGAATAAATTAGGTCAGAAGAACAACTTTCATACTTGAGTCGTGAAATCAGCTCGTTGTATTTGGTCGGACATGGTCTGTATTGAAGTGTCTGCTTAACTCTGGGTCTGTTTTTAACCACGCACTTAATTATAAGCATTGTATTTGTAAGGAAAGGTTCATTTTACATAACCTTGCTCGCTGGTAAGACAACTACCTTTACTATTTGACTACGTTACTAGTATTAAAGGACATTACTAGTGTTAAAGTACCGTATACGCAGGCTTTGCTGAAATAACCCAACCTGCCTTAACCTTTTGCACTGCGGTCACAAAGGAACGAAAAATCCGCCCCGAGGGATACAAAGACAATAAAATACTCTCTCTTTCAAGTACTTGTAATATTTGGAATGAATTGGTGTAACCACTAACCTCCGTGACCTAACTCCTGAGTTTGCATTTTGAATGGCACTTCGACAGCCTTTAGTAGCGCTCAAAACTTGGAAGTAATTAACTGTTCTTTCAGCATGGCTAAGTAAACGCCCGAGGATGCTCTATAAACGTTCCGCTCCGTGTCTCGGTTCACAGAACAGCCTAATGATTTAAATTGATGCTAAATCATTTCGAGGCGAGTCAGAGCTGTTTGCGGACACGCCGTGGCTGCGTGAAGCCATAGTTTAGATCCTCCAAGACCAATGACTTCAATAAAGCCGCAGCGTGTCTCTCGTGGAAAGATGACATCGTGGAAAGATGACATCTCGTGGAAAGATGACATGCCGTGCATTGCTGCTGACATAGAACCGTTTTCCCTGGTGATTTGAAAATGTAAACAATATTCTTTTCTTTATCTACTGGCATCCACCACAATACGTGAAGCCATTTTTACGCCTATTCCAATCAGTAATAATTAGCCGACGTCTTTGGAGACCTTCCGGGTTGGTGCCCACTGTATCACGTTCTTCGTGGTAGTAATCAAGTAGGTTTTATAAGGTGAAAATCCATAACATCTGCTGTTTTGTGATGTCCTATTTCAGCAGTTACTAACAGATTGCGCAGACTGACGCTCACGTACAGTTGCACAGTGCTAATGAGAGACACTAATTAGCTGATCTTCACTGTACCTAGTGCTCCGTGAGTTGAGCACTCTGAGTAAATGAGGAAAGGTAGCGTTATATAGGAAAATGGTCAGTAAAAATAGCAATGCTGCTATTTCTGAGGCAATATTAATACTTATCTCCAAGGTCCTTCCTCCCTTGTGCTTCATTCTTTTCTGTTCTTTAACTCGGAAGACCCTGCAAAAATGCTGAAATACATAAATTCGGCTTCTTTTCTGTTTGACAACCTGTATCTCAGCGCGTTGGGAAGTGGGGGGCAGAAGAGGATAAATGTGAGTCTGCAGCTTAGGGAAGACAGATGTGCCACGTTCATTACGTATTCCGTGTGGCCTTGAGGAGGTGGCAGTGTTTGCTGATAGATACGTTAAGAATATTGGATCAAACAGAGCTGTATTACAGCGGCTCGGTCTCATTCTACTTGAATATATTTAACCAACGGGAAGGTGAATTTTATGCAGATGTGATGCACGAAACAGCAGAGGAATTTCCTGCTTAATCAATAGGAAAAAAATATGAATTTTTTATTTACCTTTAAAAAGAGATGATGTCTGCAAATTATGTCTGCAGTCTAATTGAAAACGAGATGTCCAGCACATAATAGACAGAAGCGGCTTTAAAATTTTGCTCAGTTTTAAGATGTTTGGAATGCAGGCTATCAGGAAATCACCCACGAGCTGGCTCTGTGAGCCGGAGCGCTGCTTCTGTGCGGTAGTTAGGGAAAAACAAGCCATTACTTGAAATAGAGTCAGACTTGCCGTAAAGACTCAAGAATTCCCCCAGCTCTCATTTAAAAGCTCTTTCTGTTTAACCAGGATATAGGACTTTAAAAGAATACTCTGTTTATTCTGCTTACACAGAAGTCTGAAAACGGGAAGGCTGAGCAGTGCAGTCTGTCAGAAATAATGAAGGAAAAACCCGCTTTGTTGTCCTGCAGAAATCACTGTTCTGGCGAAGTCTAAGGACAGGCTACAATATCCCTTGTAGCTTGAAAACGGAGTAGGATTCGTATTTACATCCATAAGAACTGTGTTCTGAGAAGAAAACCTGCGAGTGTCTGTTGTCTTAAACTGGAAGTTCCAAGTTGCAGTGTCATGTCTAGTGACTGGAATTCCAGTTGTACCCAGTTTGAAGTTATGTGGGATAAACCAGAAGCTTCCTGTTAAAAACCCCGCGTGCATAAGCAAAGGAGTTGTGTATTGCAGTTTATTGACAATAGATTAGTCTGTAGTGGTGATTTCTTCGTATTTTAATGCAATCTTCAGCTCTAATACAGCATGAACCCCCTTGCTCCTTTGAACGCTTTAGAAGCAGAAAAAATGCCACAATAATCATTGCTGCTTTTTGTACCTTCTTGTGCTTCAGAGCCACCAGTCCCCATCGCTCCACCTCAGCTGTCCTCAGTCGGTGCAACTTACCTGTGGATCCAGTTGAACGCCAACTCCATCAACGGGGATGGACCCATCATCCAAAGGGAAGTGGAGTATCGGACCTCCAGTGGGAGCTGGTACGACATACAGCCTGTGGACTCCACGAGCTACAAGATCGGGCACCTGGATCCTGACACAGAGTACGAAATCAGCGTATTGCTGACAAGACCAGGCGAAGGAGGAACTGGATCTCCTGGCCCAGCTCTCAAAACACGGACAAAGTGTGCTGGTGAGTACTCGGAAGGGGTCGGACAGTTGTAAGCATCATCTTAGGGTTGACATTGTGAGTTATTTCACTGAGCTCTTGTTAAGGATAAGCCATCAGCATTTACCAGCTACGATGGCCTCGGAACCAACCACTGGTGCCACTGTAGGCTGTCGATGAAATCATGCCTGTGCGTGCCTTCACGTGGTCAGCGTAGAGTGCTGGATAAATAAACAGCTTTTACTCTCAAGTATGCACTGAGCTCTCTCCGTCACACCCCTCTTGCCACTGGGTTTCAGGTTGGTTCACCCTTCTTTTTATTCTTTTTTTTTTTTTCTTTTTTTGGCCGATATCCTAAGTTTGATACAAGTTCTGTTGGTTTTGGAGGAACTTCCTTCTTTCCTTTTTTCCGTGTCAGGTACATCTAACCTGTCGGTAAAGTGGAAGGAGATCCAGTGTAACAGCGAAAGGATGCGCCGTTACATCTCAGTTAGCAGATGAGGTTTAGCTTCCCTGCGTGGCTGATTAAACGCCGTAGTGTGATTCATGGTGCTGTGTCGTGGTCTTGGCGCCTGTTTTGGATGTTGTGATTAATAGTGCTGACCTCTGACGGTAAAAAAATACAAAGTCAAGCTGTGATACAAAAGCAATAGTACAGTCATTTTCAGGAAGAGTGGCAGTGATATTGATTTGGGATTCAGCTGCTTAGAAAATTATAGAGCATACTGAGACCTGGGAATTTTTTTGTCATTAGTGTTTTCCCCCAAGGTTTTGAAACTTCTTTCTGATGGTGTGAAGTTGGTGGAAGGTAGGCAGAAGCGTACCTAGAGGAAATGGGACAAGCAAATGGTATCAAGTGGCATTGGCTTATTGATCCTGATCTTTTAAAGAATGGCTCGGTGTTACTTGTCTTTTTAACAGGAAAAATTCCATCCTTAACAGAAATAATGATGTATTTCCATCGCATGTGAAAGTTTCTCTTTGTAAAGTCACCTGGCCGCCTGTCAGTGGCTAAATGGCATTTCAGTTGAACTGAGTGGTGTGATGTCAAAGACGGAATGAAGTAGTGTTGCTGTCAGAATCCTGGTGTCTCACAAGAACTACCTCTTGGACTGCCTTTTTGGGGTTTTTTTGTCTGTCTTTCATCACTGGAAAGAAGTAGTTAATGAAAAATACCAAAAAGCAGTTCAGTTAAGTATTTAGTATTTATAAGATATTTTTTCTAGACTATGATAACTTCAGCTTAGTCAAAAGTGAGGCATAAAAATTAATTAAGGTTCCCTTCAGGAGGGTTCCTGGGTCACTCTGCCTTTTGTGGTAATGTAAAATTATCTGTCGAGACAAGGTCAGTACGTGTTTAGTACGCAAGTACTTCAGTTATTTAATAATTCAAACAGTTTTGATTATCTGCTTACATGATTAGGTAATAGTGGGTGCCGTGTAAGCCAGCCTGTCCGTACGAAAGGCTTGGAGATTTGGTGGGCTGGTGCCAGCCAGCAGCCAAGTGCCCACACAGCTGCTCACTCAGTCATCTCTGCCGCGGGACGGGGAGAAAATAGAAGGCAAGGAGACGCATGAATTAAGATGAAGACAGTTTAATATGTGAAGCAAAAGCTGCGCTTGCAGGAGAAATAAGAAATTCATTCACTGTTTCCCATTGGCGGGCAGATGTAGGCAGCTCCTGGGAAGCCTTGGCACCCATGGTGGTTGCTGGAGAAGATAAGCACCATGACAATGAACATCCCCTCTTCCTCCCCCTTTCCTCGAGCTTTGATTGCTGACCGTGACATCATATGGTCTGGAATATCCCTTTGGTCAGGTGGAGTCATTTGTCCCCTCCCAGCCTCTTGGCCACCTCCAGTCTGCTCGCTGCGGGGTAGAGTGGGAAGGCGAGCGAGCCCGAGGCTGCTCATCAGCGTTCAGATCGCTGGTGTGTTACCAGCCTCGGTTTAGTCACATTCCAGGACAGAGCGCCGCCGTACCGGCTGCCGTGAAGGGAATGAACTCCATCCCAGCCAGACCCAGCAGAGAGGAATCTAGAATTCCAGTTATATTTAAGAACATCATCTGCTTTCTGATCTTTTCAGCAGTACATCCTGTTGAGTTTCAAACCAGGCATTCGGTCTCATAAACTGCTGAGTGTTGGAAGTGTTTTATTACCTGGTAACGTCTCGTCATCCATCGCCGTTGTTTGTGGTTTCATTTAGCTAAGCGGTAACCCTCCCAGATGGAAAGCAGAAAGCGACGGCTGACTGAAAAATGTAAATTGGACGACGATATTAGATCTGTCCCTACAAATTGGCTTTTTTTACAGCCGAAGATCCTGCTTTGAAGGTGTGGTGGTTATTGGTTAACTGTTAGCAAGTGACATCCTAATAACTGGCCCAAGGGCTTAAAAGGGATGCTGATAAACTAACGACGATATAATTAACCGGGGTAGGAGTAAAATAGTGCCAGTCTCCAAAGCATACCATAGAATTAATAAAACAGGAGTCTTTAAGAGAAGAGTCATTGCCCCTTTTTAATTACTGCGATAATTGTATGCTGCTCGCCTGTTCCCGAGGGCTCTGGTGAACCACTTGGAGACTTGAAGCGGCATGCTTAGACATTCAATAATCCTAATAGTTCTCCAAAGCATTTGAAATATGTTTTCATTTTAGCAAAATGAGATTTCAGAGGCTGGTAATAGACAAGCCTCAGCTGTAACTTCACTAAATAAAAGCATCTATAATTAGAATGCAAAGAAAAAGGAGAGAAATCTCTCCAGACGTGGTTGCGTCACCCTCAGTGGAGCACTTTCTAAAGTGCTTTGCTTCCTTTTGATGAAGTGTGATATCAGTGCAAGTGCTCTTTCAGTGTAACGTTCAGGAAGGCTGAGGCATTACATTCAGGTCGGGATTAGATTTAACCTCGAAGGCGCAGTTCAGGTTTGGTAAAGAGGAGTGTAATGGAGTTTGGCCATTGTGAACCACATTTGAGTCAGGCTTGGAAAACAGGTTTCTTTCTCGTTTCAAGGCCTCTCCCAGCTGCTGTGCTCGAAGCTCCCTCTTCCCATTGTGTTGTGAACCTAGAAGAGTGCTGCCGTTTCAAACGAAAAGGGGAGCGGGGAGAGATGGGAAAAAAATTCACCAGGAGGTGTATGCCAGAACATTTCTTTATACAGCATAGCTCAAATTACGCTGACGCACATTCGCTCTCTGCTGTAGTCGTCAAATAAGAATTCCGGAGTAGACACCTACAATTAGAGTTATTTAGGGCCAGGGTATCAGAATGCTTCACGCTTCAGGCACCGTTATCTGAGGAGTAAGACTGGTAGCTCGGTGCAAGGCTCACAACGCCAGCCACTGCTCTAGAGACTTCCACCACCCAGATGTTGCCAGCAGCAAAATAGCTGCACAAATACTTGAACCATGCGGGATATGGTAAGTTTGAGGATCTGTGAATCAATAGTTATTAAAAAAAACCCCCTGTGATCCCTTACTGAGGTAGATTGGGAATCCTCTGGTGCCTGAAGTCCAGACTCAAATCTTCTCTAAATCTGACTTAGAAGCAGCAGAACCATCCGTAGTAAACCCTACGGAGGAGTGTTGAAGGATTAATAAGGTAGGCCATGTTTTGTCGCTTCCTCTATCCATATCAATATTTCCGTGGGTAGAATTATTTATTTGAGTGCTTTTGCAACCTCTTTGTCTTTGACACGTGTGGCATGATATAAATCTGGATCCAGAGTGTGTCCCTGCACTCTGATGGTGAGACAGTGGCCCAATTAAAAGAGTCTCCTGGAAAATCCAGAACTGCTAATTGAGCTCCTGTAATTTTATTTTTTTTTTTTTTTTTTGCATGGTCTCTGTAGTAGGAAACTTTATTCCTAACAGTGTTGTTCCTTGAATCTGCTGGTGAACAGATATAGCTTAAAGCCAGCTACCTGAGGAAGAAAAAGTGAAATAAAATCCTCCCTCCTGCTGAGGGAGGGGATTTTTAAGGCCTCCTAGGGAAAATTGTTGCCTTTTTCTCATCACGTTTCTTTTTTCACTGTGACATTTGGAATAATCCCAGAAAATTAGCATCTTTTCCTGAACCAGAAAACTCTACTGGAATTGGAGACAATAAAAAATGAAGACTGCCATGAAAGAACCTTCTGATGGACTGTCCCCACGTAGTGGGGGTTTTAACAGTCAGAGCTCTACTCCTCTGTGCTCAGGCACAATTATTGCCCTGGAGTATTTGCAAAAACAATCCCTGCCAAATTAACAAAGAATTTTTTGGGCGCAGAATTCACACAGTCCTCACACGAGGAAGTGACAGGAATGTTTTAATTAACACAGTTCATTTTGCTGGCTCTTGTACCCCATCACCTGAGCTTGTCAGGGGGAAAGCGGTTCCTCCCCGTACAGCTGAGCTCCTGAATCACTGCTGACGGTGAGTTGTAAACTGCCTGTTCTCCTGGAAGGCTTGTTGCAATCTGAAAGAGCAGAGCAGAGGAGCTCTTTAAATCCCCACTCTCGAAGATGATTCTTTTTCCATTCTTTCATTTTGCTCAGTGCTGTGGCTTTCACTGGGTAGGATGACTTTGCTAGTTCTGGCATGGGGAAAAAATCTACATGTGCGAAAATGCTCATAGATGGAATGAGTGTCCTCTTGCCGCCGGTCAGTTAAGACCTCATCTCCTGTTCCCAGGTCCTGAAAATGAGCAGACGTGGACCAGACTTGGGAATTGTCACGGGTTAGGGCTGGGCCAGCCACTAGACGAATGGCAGATGCTCTCTGTGAGCCCCTCTCCATTCCCAAAAGGCAAGAGAAAGGGAATGAGGGAAAGAGACTGATGGGTTGGGAAAGAAAACCTAGAACAGCTTTATTGAGAATAATAATAAAATGAAATATATACAAACCCAATACAGAACCCGACACCCCTGGTGGCACCACGTCACTGTCACCACTGATGCTGTGGGCATCCTGGTTGCTGAAGAGGTGCCTAACTCAAAAGCGTGTAAGGTCTACAGCCGTTTGAAAAACCGTGGGAACGCCATATTCACACAGGCCACGCAGGCTCACCTGCTGAAAATCGTAGCCTGATTCAAAGCATAAAACTCTGAATCCTCTCCATCTGCCCATTTTGAATGGTCCCTGCAGATGATGCAGTTCTCCCCTGTCATACACTCCCTACCTACACCAGGCTGACACGAGTCCTCCCACCTTCTGTTGTCATTAATTCTGTGGTCAGTCTCTCCATTTGTCGGTGTCCGTGTTGAAGCCTGTCGTGGCTCTCGGTGCTTCTTGCTCCTTAATTCCATGCCCTTCCCCATTCTGTGTCGCTATGAGGAAGGATGAGTTCCTTCCTAAGAACTTCTCCAGGTTGAAATGGCAGCTGCCTTTCTCTGTCCTTGCAGTCATCTTTGGATCTTTTGTCCCAAGAAAAGAGGAGGGATCTTTGTATCACCGAGGATTAAGTTCTTCCTTCTTGCTGCTCTACCTTGGGGTCTGCCTGTGAACAGGTTCAGGCATATAACAAAGTCTTTACGTCGCTTACTTTTGTGATCGTAAGAAAATCTCAGCTTGCAGCCGTACCACAGGTTCTTTTCCACAGCTCTTTCTCAGAACGTAGCGAGTTTCTCAGAAGTTTGAACCCAGGTTGTGCAGCTGTGTTCTATCAGAGCTAGACCTCAGGTCACAGACGCCCTGAGGAGGATGGCTGCAGTTGTTGCATCATTTTATTTTCCATGGAACAGTTCAGTGGTGTTTCTAAAGTCACCAAACCCAAAGCTGTAATAAACTCCTGTAGGAAGTGGCATTGATTTATCCGAACAGAAAGTCCACAGTGAACATCCATTTCACGTGTGGTTCTATTGTGAAAGTTACAGTTTTAATAGAAATTGGAACTGACTTAAATGTCTAAAGGGAAATAAGAAATAAAATAGGGAGGCGCCGTGCGTAGCATTATCTTGAAGTACAGTATTAAAAGAAAAAAATTGATTAAAATAAGGCTCTGGATGAAGGTAACGATTTAGGGCACTTGCATTTCAGTTTTTTCATCCATGGGATGATCTTTTTTATGATGAGAAATGTGAAAAATTCATACCTCTGATGTCTGCATTTAGCTACCTTTCAATATTTACCATCCTTTGAGCACCCTTTTTATTATTTTAAATACATTAAAACTCTCTGGTGTGTAGTTCATGCTTATTCATCCTGTTAAGTTCGATCCAGTTCCTGGTAAGGAAAAACAGGTTTGCTTTTGGGAAAGGGGTGAGAGTTCAGTTTTTATTAGAACTTTCAGAAAGCACTTTGAAGGTGCTTTGCCCCAGAAATTTTGCAGCAGAAAGTGGTGTTTATGGTGGACTGTTATCTTTTAGTATTCCCTGTAGGGGGAAATGCATGTAAAGCAGAAAGGCAATAATAAGTGTTTACTCTTGAGACACAGAAGTGCCTTTTCATTTCTAAAACTTTATGGTCTTCAGAAACAAAAATCAAACTGTCTGTCAGTTGGTCTATGTTTAGGCTGTTTCTGCAGAAGTTTTGTTTGCAATTAGCTTAAAAAAAAAAACCACCAAAAATATTCAAGTATGGCCAAGTAAATGAAAAAAAAAAAAAATTTTTTTTAATGACCTGAGCATAATTATAGATGACTTTGGAATGACAACTGGCAAAAATTGTACTATAATTAAATTTCCATTATAAAAGTTTCATCTTTTTTGTCTGACATGTAAGGCGAGATTGTGAAGAGTATTCATTTATGAGCGGAAGAATTAGAGAGCTGTAATTTATAATTCAGGATAATCAATGAAAGCATTTCTTTTGTCAGAAAGTCTTTCACTGACAAATAGCATTGCATTGTTGTTTGAAAAAGAATCTAAAAATTCTGGCGTTATTTTTTTCCCTTGCTGTAAAAGGAGGTGAAGAATTCTGGTAGTTGGATCAAGTCTGGCAGCAATTCCTAGTGATTTTATGCAGAGAGCGCTTCTCAGTTTGTTCTTATGGACCTTAACTTGGTCCTGGTCTGTATTCACGACTTCATGACAAAGCAGGGTCTTGCTAAGGCCCGTCTTACCAAGGCGCTGTTTGATCTCAGCGTTGTTTCTAGTGCAAGAAGTGAGAACAGACTCCGGCTGTCAAACTTTGCGGTGATTGCCGGAGGTGGACCCTTTGCTTTCCAACACTGGGACCTCAAGGACAGTGCGGAACAACATCATGAGGCTGCCCCGTTAATTTCTACATCATCTTTCAAAGGCTGCTCCGGCAAAGTTAGTAGTCTGACAAGTTTTGGCACTAGACCTGCCAAAGCTCGGAATGGCTCTCCTGTAACTAACAGGTGGGTGATGCTTCTCCCGTACACCCGTTTGAGCGCTTTGCGGAACTCTCTTGTGTGCTTTCGTTATCGCTGTTAATTAGACCTGAGTCCGCTCACTGTGCGCTGATTCCTCTTACTGTATCATCTCTTCACAATTTAAACAACGTGCATATGCCGTTAATCCCAAAACACGTACACGGAAGAGCTGGACTCTTGACTAACTACAGCTGCCTTTTGTCTTACCTCTGAATCTGTTAGAACAGTGACTCTCCTTCTGCTCCGTTAACATCACGGAGCAGCCCAGCGTGAATCTTCCAAAGGTAATTTATTTTACGCGGTGATCCAGTGACACAAGCTCCGCTAAGCGGTTAACGTACAATATCGTACCGAGTTCCCGAGACAACCCACCTGAAAATCGGTGATTTTCATAACGATAGTTTTCAGAGGCTGTCTGCTGACATTCAAAGCGATCATTTACTTCTGTGCGTTCTACCACTTCACTGCTTGTCTTTTGACTCAGGGGCCATTGCTTCTGAAAGCAGTCACTGTTAATATCTTAAATCTGTCGGGAAAGGGCCGTTCTGCATTCATCTCCGTGCTCTGCGGTAGCTGCCTCTGGATGATCCTGCCGGTCGCTGAGGCCGGTTTGTACGTCTCTTTCTTTTCATTCAGCCAACAGCCTTTAATCTCTGCCGACTGGTTTGTGCGTCGGTTGGTCAAACAATACGATTCACAATTATATCGCGTCTTAGGGTTTTGTTCTGCGTTTGGAGCTTTGGAGATGCTCCGTTCTCCAGTGGATCAGACTGGGTTTATTTTTTAAAATGAAAAGGTTTGAGCTTCTTCTTTATTGAGAAGTTGGAAGTGGCGTGGCCCTGGACATCTTCTGTTACAACTGTGGTCTAATATCAGTTGGTGTGACAAGTCGAAATGCTGAACTGTCAGGGCGGCACAGTATTCTGCCTTCACGTGTCTAAAAGAAGGAGGAAAAGGGAGCCCTCGAGGATTCCATGTACAGGAGCACGTCACGCATCCGCGTAAACATGCCGTTATTTCATCATTTCTCCACACATCTTAGTATCCTGATCAAAAATGGTACAGCCAAGCAACTGGTTGGAGCAGATCTTTATGGAGCTCTCAGACTGTACTTAAGTGGTAACTTACTTATTTCTCAGATTTAGAGCTCATAAATTTATTTCTTTTTTTATTTTTAAGTTTATTGTTATGAGCACAGGTAACCAATTCCTTTTTTCTTAATTTTTTTACATGAGATTATTTCTGGCCCTAAAGGGAAAGTGGAGCTATAAAAAGAGGGTGGAAAGACACATAACGTTGGATAACCTAATTTTAAACTCGTTCTCAAAAAACGCTGACCTTCTGCTAAAAATTTCCATCATGAAGAAAGAGTAGTCCTTTTGGTCTAAATTGTTAATATTTGAAAAAGTTACATGAAAAGTTGATAAGAAACTGATAAAAGTTGATAAGAGACTAACAACTGCGTATCTCTAGGTGCTGTTTCTCATGCAAAACACCAAATTCAAGGTTACCAAAGGCACTCAGAAGATATTTCATTGCTTTACTTTAACATGAATTCAGATTGGAATTTTGTCATGCTGTAGTAAAAACACAGGACACGTGATGTAGGAGAAAAATAATTTTTAGTTATTTTCAGTTGTAAGTTTCTGTGGATTGCAAAAATTACAACTTTTGCTGTTTGGGAGAGGTGGAAAAGGCTTCAGTGGTGCTGCAGTGGTATCAGATGTCGAGATGATGACTGGATGAGCATCACAGAACCACAGGCTGGTTTGGCTTCAAAGGGACCTTCCAAGCTCACCCAGTCCAACCCCCTGCAGGGAGCAGGGACATCTGCACCCAGAGCAGGGTGCTCAGAGCCCCAAGGGCCAACCTGACCTGCAACGGTGCCAGGGATGGGGCTTCTCCCACCTCTCGGGGCAACCTGGGCCAGGCTCTCACCACCCTCAGCATCAACAATCTCTCCCTTCTCTCTGGTCTGACTTTCCCTCTGTCAGTTGAACCCATCAGCCCTTGTCCTGTCCCAACAGCCCCTGATGAACAGCCCCTCCCCAGCTTTCAGACAGCCCCCCTGAAGCACTGACAGGCTGCACTAAGGTCTCCCCGCAGCCTTCTCCTCTCCAGGCTGAGCCCCCCCAACTCTCTCCCCTCTCCTCCCAGCAGAGGGGTTCCACCCTCCGGTCATTGCTGTGTCCCTCCTCTGGCCCCGCTCCAGCAGGAGACCCTTGAGTCCTGTGCTTTGGCAAAAGCTGAACCTTTGTTTTACCTGCAGCTCATTAACCCGGTCCAACCTGGCCCTGCACTTTTTGCTGACTTCCAGCATTTTCTTTTGCTTGTATCCGTGGAGAAAACCCCTTTCCTCCTTCTCATTATCTGTCCCATTTTATTCATCACGTTAGACACCAGTTTTGGGCAGCATTTCATGCAGAAGCTGTATTACAAAACCAGTTATGCAGGTGTAATCCTGAAAAGCAGTTGATAAAGCAGTAATTCAAATAACATTAGAATATTTTTTTTAACTGATAATGATCTGTTGCTGAAAAAGAATTTCCAAGGCAAGTCCATGGTATTTATCTGGAGTAATCAGAGAGGCAAAGAAGTGTTTGTTTTCAAGGTGCTAATAGGGAATCTGATTATCCTGTATAATTATATTGCCACCACGCTGTTATTTCAAGTTATTTTATTTTGGGGAAAGCAAATACAAGCCAGTAAGTCTAGTACTGATTTTGCCTTCTGTCATCAAACTTGGAAAGGTTTTGTCAATGTTTTCGTAGTAAACTTTATGCTGACTTTGACCCAGAATTTCTACGAGTGATTTGAGGAAATACTGTAGTTCCTTAGCTGAGTGCCAGTGGTGACAACAAATGTTGCTCCCGTGAACTTACTGTCTATGATTTGGCAGAAGTATGGGTTGGGCATTGAGAATTATCTCCAGCTTTTGCGCAGTGCTGTCAGGAACCGTGCTTGTGCTGCGCGGCATGTCGCCAACATGGTAGGAAGACTTTGCAAGAGGCTGACTCAGAGCAGGATCCAAAGAAAGTGTTCTTACTCATCTTTTAAAGGAATCTTTTTTTTTTTAGTTCCTATTTTAAATTAATCTTTTAAATTGCATATTCTTTATGCTGGTGATAAATTACTTCTAGGAAGACTAACCTCCTACATCTTTGTAAATATCCACAAATCTCTTGGGGGATGATGATAAAACCTTCTAGTACGAAGGTAAGATTTGCTGCTCCTATAAAATATCTAAAGACCTGCCTGGGCTACTGGCACAGCGATAGCATCTCTCCTAATATCCATTGACAAAGGACTAAAATCGGTTGTTTTCCTAAAATAAGATCAAGAGCGCCTTGTTTAGATCCTCACTTTTAGGCCATTGTTGATAAAGTTCTGTATTATAATGTAAGATGGTGCTGTGACTTGCTGATCTCAAGCAGAACGTGTTCTTACTCTGACCAGAGAAGACAAATGTCCTCCTAATCCTCCAGATTGTGTCCATTCCTTTTCAGATGGGCCATTGCCAAGGTTGAAGTTGGACGCTGCTCACTCTCAACAGCTGTTTCACAGATGATGCTATTTGTTATGTCAGTGGAGTTAGAAGTTGTCCAAACATGTAATACAAACAAGGAAATTTCCATACCAGCAAGAAAGACCAAATTCTGAAGGTAGTTGCTGTGGACTTTTTGAGACTGATTTGAAACGCTGTGAGAGATGCCAGGGACTTGTACTGCTTCTGAACAAGCTGACAACAGCAGCATTACCGGCAGTGGTTCATGTTCTAGAAGAAAGGAAAAAGAGTTCCATCATTTTGTCAGAACTCTTGGATACATTTGCTGTGTATTTTTAACAGCTCTTTATGGAGAGGAGAGGTTGGTTGGATGGTCTTTTTGGTCAAATTTAGTGAAAAAGACTAAATTGCATTCCTAAAAATATATGTAATACGTTGCTGTAGCTAAATCAGTTCCCAGATCACACTATGCCAATAGTTTACCTATATGGTGGGGTTTTTTGATAAACCACCCGTGTACGTTTTGAGTATAGAGGTTTTTGTACACGGTACAGCTGAATGGTGAAGATGCCTTGCAGCTACATACCACTTCTACCCAAAGCAGACTAGAAATTACAGTACCTGGACTGAGATGACCTCCTTTTTTATGTTCTCATGATGTTTTGATAGCTCAAAACAAGACTTCCTTTATACATAAGTGGCAGCTGGCAGAACAAATCTCTGAAAGGAGGTTGTAGAGAGGTGGGGGTTGGTCTCTTCTTCCATGTGACGAGTGACAGGGTGACAGGAAATGGCCTTAAGTTGCGCCAGAAGAGATCTAGCTTAGGTATCAGGAAGGACTTCTCTACAGAGAGAGTTGTGAAGCATTGGAACAGGCTGCCCAGGGAGGTGGTGGAGTCCCCATCCCTGGAGGTGTTTAACAGACCCTGGCGATGCTGGGGGAATGGTTGGACTCGATGTCCTTAAAGGTCTCTTCCAACCAGGCGATTCTGTGATTCTATGATTTTTAGCCTCCAAAAGCTGATGGGAGAGGCAGGAGAAAGCATTGAACAAGACTGTAGGGGACTGAAAAAAGGGGCGACACAGTGGAAGAAGAAACAGGCATGCCAGATCTCCTCCCCCTGCCCTACCAAGATACCTACCAAGTCCAGTAGGTTCAAATCTGAGATGCTTGGGGTTTTTTTGTTGGTTTTTTTTTTTTTCAGATCATGTTGTGAAAATCGTGTTATTCTTGAAATGTCATCCTGTGCTGCCTGCTCCTTCACTGTGTTTCCTCTTGTGACTGCGTATGGTCTGGAATCTTTACTTTTCACTCTCCTCCCTCTGCTGCATCTGTTGCTTCTGGTTTAGACAACCCCTCCCACTATCACACGGTCTGCTGAAGTACACATGCCCCCCTGAAAGGATGTGGTGAATTTGATGCTATTCTGTTTTACGCTGTTTGCTGTGGTAGGACTGAATGGAGTGAAAAATATTAAAACAGATCTTGTTTTAAGAGGCAGACTGTTTGCTTTACTCTTAGTCTCCTGTTCAGCAGAAATGGAAATGCTAGAAATAAAGCAACTAAGGGATGATGATCTAAGGGGCAGGATCTTTATTTCTTTTTTTTCCCCAGCTATGTACAGGGTTTTTTTTTTAAAAAAAAAGGTTTAACAAGAAAATCTAGTCTAATATACAAGGGATTAAAAAAAAATACAAAGTACTGGAAATGTTCGAAAGAACTCTTTAAAAATGCAGGCTTTCAAGGCATTATTTAACACGAGACATTTTAATGCTTCGTTTGTGAAACGATGGAAGTTTTTTTATAATGTTTTCAGAAAGTCACGTGAACTATCACAGACAAAAGAGGTTTGGCCATAGCAATGACCACAAAACCGTTCCTGGCCTTAGACCCCTCGCAGCTGAGCGGGGATTTTACAGACTGTGCTACAGGCACTTCCATTTCTCCTTAGTTCCACTTTCGGGGCTGGAAACTTCCCTGAAGCTTTGGCTAAGTGACTCTTTGAGTTGGGGTCCGCTGTCCTTGGCCAGCCAAGGTCTGCTGAAGTCTCCAAAGGGAATGCCAGCAACGGAGGGAGAAGCAGCTCCTTTCTGTCCTGTGGAGAAGATATATTTGGCATAGACCCTTCTCAGGTGCTTCAAGGAGAATTGCCCTGTGAAAGAGATCAGAGGAACCCCGAAGGGAATACTGTGAAAGGAATCAAAGACAGTGGATGTCCTGCATCATCTGGTTAATCTTCCTTGTGAAATAAAGAGCCACGTCAGAGCTGAATTTCATCCAAGAAACCCTTGACAGTTTCTTTGATGTTTTTTCAAACCAGGGAGGATTTTTTTTATAACCTGTAGTTTCAGCGTTGAAGGGACATCTATCATTGATGCATATGTGCCATGTGGCTTCTCTGTGATCCCAAGAACTTGTGGAGTGGTTTTTTTTGAAACTTGTGATGGTGGACTTTTAGTTGGATGACACTTTCATCAAGCCGTCATCCAAGAGCAAAGTCATTTAGAATGTAACCAGGGTGAATTGTGAACTCAGCACACATTGATTTGCAGTAAATCTAGACAAAAGCTATCTCATCTGCAGTGGAGCACCGACTCCTCCAGGGATTCAGATAAACACCAGAAGAGACAGAGCTGCTCTTTCAGAAATTAGATTTAGAAAAATGAAAGCTGTTTTTCTGCTCAGCTTTCCAGAGCTGCATCATGGTTTGGATTATTCAGAGTTAACGATTTTTTTCCCTGCAGACATATTGCACCTGCTCAGACAGTGCTAACTTCAGCATGGAACCATTCCTGGATGCAAAGCAGTAGCTGGGATGCAGTTAATCATATTCTAGTCGGCCACAACCCCGTGTGACCCTGCGTGCAAGGAGGGTCCGCTGGCAGACAGCATCATTCCGGAATCCAGGGCGCATTGAGAAAGAGTCAGCTTAGGAATTTGGACGTTAGCCAGAAGGCGGCACAGCCTCAGCATCCTGGAATAGGAGAGTGTTGAATCGGTGAGAAAAGTCCCTAGTCATGAGAATTCTTTTAGCAAATAGTTCCTGGACTAGTTTCAACTAGTAGTTTTGCAGAAATACATAAGGAGGGGTATTGGCTTCCCGAAGGCTTGGATTCCGGCCCCAGCCCATATGCTGTCCCATAATTTTTTCACCAGTTCCATGGTTTCTCTAGAAACACAGAGCTGAGAACTATCGTGTGGATAACCAAAAGCCCAAGTAGATTTAGCCACAGACTTTTTCGTTAGAAAGATGTAAGCCAAGATACTTGCTTGGAGGCCTTTTTCACAGACCGGTTTCATTCAGTCTTACTGCTTTGCTTTTGAAAGTCAAATTTTGAGAGAACTCAGATATTGAGAGAAAGTTATTTTTGGTGCCTGGTCTTCTAAGAAAGAATCATGAAATCGGTGTTTTAAAGTGGGATGAAAAGAGATTTTCAGCCTATATAAATCCTATTACCATGCAGATATATATAGTGACATTTCTCTTACGTCATGGATTGAAAGATCTTCTGAAAATACAGCAGTGATACCTTATCCGTTCTTGGAAAAAGTTAGCAAATTTATTCAGCAGCTTTTTATAGAAGCAGATTGTGCTCTAATAAGTAACAGGATCCACCACCAGGTAGGAACAGCACTCGCAAATCTTAAATGTCAGGGATTCTATCATAAGTGGTGCCTTGTGTAGAGATGTGCTGACGAGATATGGTTAGAGAGGATATCGCTGTTGCTTGGAAAAGTGTTAACAGCAAAAGGAGAAAAGGGAGGAAATACATAATGATCCTTTTCACAATCTGCCAGTCGTAATATGCAAAATCAACTTTTATGCGCATACAAGCAGCAAATTAAAAAAAAAAAAGAGATAGAAAAAAGGAGATGGAAAAAGTGTTTTCATTTTCTTTATGAACTTGCTTTAATCTGGGCAAAGCTTGGCACGTGCAAATGGCAGTTCCAGCTACAAAAACATCTGAAATAGTTCATCCAAGTCTATTTGAACCACAAGAATATTTTCCACATCTTGGACTGACTCTACTGCGTTGGTACTAAACTTCTCTGAAGTCCATTCGTTGAGGCGGAAGGAACATATGATTAAATTCAGATGTTAGCGTGTTCTCCCTGATGGCTCGTCTGAGGTTTGTAGAGCCGCAAACGTTTCTCTCCTCGTAAAAGAAGCAATTCCTTAACTTTAATGATACCTGTAGTTAAGTGTGGTTCCAAAACACGTAGCGCTAATGATGTAGCAACTAATTACACCACGTGACTTTCACTGTGTGAAATCAATCTGTGATAGGGTTGTGGATCTTGGTGTTTGTATATTTTTTATGCTTTTGTCGTGCCTGATTCTGTTACCGGTTTGTGTTTTCCTTTCAACCACTAGGTGGCTGGAAAAATTCTTATGGATTGGTCTTTTTCTGGCTTTTCTTGACTCTGCTGAGTCGGTGCTGAACTGGGTCTTGTGCCCTGCAGACAAGAAGTCCAGGTCTTGGGGCCTGATCCTGCTTTGCTGTTCCCAGAGTAATAAGCATCACTGTGAAGGGGAGAAGACTCAGCCCTGACCTTTAGTGGGTGTCAGAGGTGCCTGGCCTTGGGTGCAGATAGTGGTAACCATCACCTCTGGTGTAAAGTTGCCGGCAGAGGGATGATTTCACTAGCGCTCTGGTTTTAATTGAGATTTCCCCCAGCAATGGCTCGTGCAGCCTTTAATTTCAGAATTAGTCTTTGAGACAAGGTGGAGGTTAGAGCTCTTAATTTGTACTTTCATTGTGTTGGTAAGCCAGCTTTAGAATGATAAAGTAATCTGAAAAAAAGCGAAAATTTTAATGACTCCCTCATCTGTTTGGGTAAAGCAGTGAATATGGAAGTGTCATTATTGCTGGTGTGCTTCGTTTATTTACAGTTTCAAACGAGTTTTATTTGAGTGCCAGTAGGAAGAGATGTTTTCAAAAACGAATTACAATGTCTGTCTCGTTTCTAGGTATCGGTGAGGAGTATCAGATAACTGTGAATGATTTTAAGACAGGAAAACATAAACTGTAAAAAAAAAAAAAAAATAGTCAAGAAGAAAGAGAAACTACTGGTGAAAAACGGGTGAGAATTTGGAAAATACGTTTTTACTGTGTTTGTGCTTTGTAAAGTTTATCAGTTGCGGAATGTTTCTGTAGTAGCAGGAACGGCTCCAGAAAATGCTCAGTGCTCGCACAATACCTGTAGACATTAGACAATACCTTGGGAAGGTTGAAGTTCTTCCCACCAACTTGTGTAGCAGCTGTTTCCAAACTACTTGAACTGTTCCTGCATGATGAGCACAGGTAAAGCTCTGTGTGCACCACTGTCTTACCCTGTCAGTTTGTTCTTTCTAGACAAATCACTGGTAGTTTTAAAGAACTTTTCTAATTAGGGATGCAGTATTCTACACTTTTCTATGCCTTTCTACTTTTTCAATAAACGTCAGGCCCATGCTGGAAGGGTTCAGATTCTTTCGTGCAAGCAGAACCCTCTTGAGTTGGTGCACTCTTTACAGAAAGAAATTCAGGGAGACAAAATGGTTTGTGATGACTTCCTTATCTTTCTCTCTTTGCGGTTTTTTTTTTCTTTTTCCTCTCTACCCTTCAAAACCAAATCCCACACATACCCCACTGACCAATTACTCGCTGCAAAGGCTAAGGAAGGAGACGAGTTTCTGAAGGTAGCGTTATCCCTAAGCAGTAAGTATATGGGTTATAAAAGTAGTAGCTGCGTTAGATCAAATATATTTGCTATAATGTTTTAGCTGTATAATTACCTAATATTATGTGTTTAGGTATATATTATAGCTGTAACACATAAAATTAGCAGCTATATTGTATACATTGAAGGAAATGTGTGATGCTATGTGACACGCAGACTGGGAAGGAATTCCAGGTGAAGCCCGCAATATTTTATATTTATTTTGCATTTACTGGCTTGGGTTGCTTAAATCTCAGCTAGTATTTTCCTAGCCGTTCCAGTTACAGTGATCTGCCCTCACAAAGCCCCCTAGGAAACCGAGACACGCTCAGCCCACGGTTATCGGTTGGCAGGCTATCCACCTTCACAGTAGGTCATGGCACCGATGCAGAGACCCGAGCTTGCTGGCCCTGGACGAACGGGGATCTGGGAGCCCCATGGCTGCGATGGTGCGAGGCTGTGCGTTGGAGCCCTCAGGCTGAACTGGCGTTGCCTCCAGAGCCTTCTCCACAGCCTGTCGTCTTTGTCCCATTTCAGCTTTGCAGTGGCCTAATTTATACAAATGCTTTGTATCACCTAGAGAGTTTCTGTCCTCTCTGGCTTATCTTATCGCTATCCTGAACAATAGATAATAGATTATATCATCGTTCTCGTTGCTCACAGCCATGCAAACTGTGCACGCAGGCCTGTAAGGCTGTACTGGTCTCATTGGAGTTCTGGCCTTAGGCTGGTCGTTGAGGCTCAAGTTGGCCAAATGCTAATCAGACAACGTCTGGGTTCTGTGCAGCTTTGTTGACCTGGCATGACATTTAACAGAAGTGTCTTAGAACGTGAGTAAAACCTGTGTGCGCTCTCTTGATTTTCAGATAATATTAACATAACTAGGAACTGGTTTAGGCTGAACGAGCCATTCTTGAGCAGGTTCGAACCAAGGGCTGGAGTGTTATATCTGGACCGGCTAAGACCCACGTCTTGTTTCTTGTGAGGGTTTTGTGTTCTCAGTAGTCACAAGTATAACTGCTCCATCATTTTTCAGTTGCTGGTGGATGTGCTTCTTGCCTTCTCAGCCAGCCACGGTGAGGAGACAATCTAACCCAGGGTAGTTTCCACAGCCTTACTCTGAGGTGGTTCGATGGAATGTTATGTCTGTGGGCACTTGAATACGGCCCATCTAACCTGAACGGTAATGCCTTTACACCTGTCGTAAAGTAGTGGAACAATCTAGGGTTTTATGTGGTTCCTGTGAGCAGTGAAATCCTACTCGGCAGTCTGAATTTAGCCCTGCAAAGAAGGAACCAGTCGCTAGGGATGTTTGAAGCTTTAAAAGCTTGTTGTCCTGAGGATGAGCCGTATTCACACATTTTCCATTGTCAAAAATGGCTTCTTTGGCTAAAAAAGTGCTGTGGCAGATCCCTGGCCTCCTGAGCAGGAGGGTCTAAGCGGCGATGGACGGTGTGATGTATGGGCTTACAGCTGCTTCCGTAGAGCTCTGAGCAGAAGCCTTTGGGTTCACAACCGAGGTGTCATACCACGGTTCCAGACGTACACTCTGTCTATCGGTACCTCTTCCTCGTGGAGTCAGGTTTACCTCCGGTCTGGGCCAAGAAATCAGGAGATGTACAGAATGAAATAAAACTGATTTCTGTAACGATTATGTCCTACATACGCAAACCACAGTAGTTCTGTTGAAGGGCAAAGTCAGATAATGCCCAAAAGCGTTTTCATTTTTACAGCTTCTGAACTAATAGGGCCATGCTGTGACTCTGGGGCATATTAGCACACTCAAATCCGTGCTTGGATGAACCACTATCTTACTAACTCAAGTTTGATGCAAATTTTGTAAGAAAATAAAGCATTTTAATTATTAATGCTGTCAAGTGTCTTTGTAACGTTCAGAAAAGAGACAGAATTTCACCGCTGCTCTGGAATATTTTTGCAAAATTATCTACCATCCATGCCTGGTTATGCAGATTGCAAAATTTTTAGCTGGGATATGCCCTGACAGGCCCCCTCAGAGGATCAGCAAGTATTTTGGTATGGAGATGAACTGTGAAATGTAGGTGAATAATTTTCAGCCTGTTACGATTTGAATAGGTGGTAAGTTAGCAGCGGAACAGTACGTAAGTCCTCGCCGACTTAGCGAGGTGCTAATATTGCTGCCATGTTAACTACCGACACCAGGTCATCCTCCTACTTGCTGTGGAATTTGCAGACTGTCGGATGGGTGCAGCAGGAGGTGACAGTGAAGACCTGTACAGTGCAAACTAGACGCCAGAAAAATCAATATACAGCTGCTCTGACACACTGTGGGGAAAATAATGGGTGAGGAAGAAAGGTGGTGAATGTTTCACTGTTAAGCTTAAAATAAAATTTTTGAGGAACCTCCCCCCCACTCCCTTCTTTTTGTCTGTGTATATTGTTTTTAAAGCAGATCAGTTGTAAGTAAACCCTCTTCCTACGGCACTGTGGATGTGTTAAGAAGCAAGTAGTTTTTAAGTACCCTTTTATGAAGTGTTTAAGAAAGCACATGATTTTCTTTTCCAAAGTGGATGGCTGTCTTTTCCATGGAGTAATAGTAACAGAAGTGGTTTCTGATGCTTTTCTTAGCTTCACATCTTTCTTTAGTAATAGGTGTTACCCACAAGACAAACAAGGAAAACCTTCGTAGCTTCTTCCACTGTACAAAACTGCTGCTGCACGCGCCCCGGCTTTATGTTGCACAAAAGGTTGAAAAACTTGTATGCGAGACGTTAGTTTTACCTGCGTGAAGGTACATGGCTCTGGAAGTCGATGGTGCTCACTGATTCGGTTTGTGGAGCTTGGCTCTCAGCTTGTTACCCAGTGGGTAACAAGTGGGGCCAAAGAGTGAACATCTCTGAGTCCTGCACGTTCACCCAGAAAGCTGAGAGCAGATTTTTGTCCTGTGGCCTCGTATCTCATCAACATCAGCATCCAATGAGCAAAATTAAGAGGCAGTTGGTTCTTTTAAAGTGCTGTTGGAAATGGCTAAAGGGATGATGATGGGAAAACGCCCCAGCTAGAGCAGCAAGGCGTGTTCTGATAACTCGGTCTAGCAGACGAGGACAGTAATAGCCTGCAAAGGGCGGTACGTGTGTTCCCTACTGCATTTCTCCAGCAGCGTGGAATTCCGTATTGTGATTGGAATTACAATCCTTCCGTGCTTTACGAAGCTTAATATTGATGATACCAGTGTAAAACTGCGCAGCAGACTGAGAAAGAGCTGCATAATGTCTTCTAGGTCTTTCACGTGTCTCCAATTTGCTGCCACTTCTGAAATCCAAAGGTAACTCTCGTTAGCGTGTTCCTCCACTCACACGCATTCGTTTCGCACCTTGGATTTTCTTCTAGCCGCAGACGTATAACACTGTACTTTGCTGAGAGAAAACTCACACTTAAAGCAATTCTTTTCCGTCATGGTGCAGTTAGTTTTGTTGTTTTACCTTCGTGGCTTCGTGAAGAATGGAAGAAAGAAAGAACGCAGTAGCAGATACGGAAGGACGTCATGAACCAAGGAATAAACCTGGATTCTCTTGTTGCTTCATCCGAGTTGCTTCCCTGATTCTCTTGCTTCATTTTTTTTACTCCTTTCAGTTCATTCAGACCACAGACATATGTGCTTAAGTAAAACTAATGTTATTCAGATTACAGTGTGTTAGGTTGGTGAGTGCAGTTGGTGTAACAATTCCCTAATTTGTTGTTGCTGTTACCATTATACATGTAATATTAAAGAAGAAAGGAGGATGTATTGGTTTGCAATAGAAGTAGCAGTCTGGGGCAGTCAAACATATAATTAATTGTGTATTTTTCATGTTGCTTTTACTTACCTCAAGTTGTAAGGCTCAGTTCAGGATGTTTGGAGATTCCTTGTAGCATCCCTCCTGGTCTCTCTGCCATTCCAGAAGGGCAGAGCATCTCCCACGGAGTCCGTCTTTCCTTGTACAGACCAGTCAGATGTGGTAGAACATTTCAGGTAGCAGCAGGCACCCATGTTTAGGCAACTAAACTGCACCTTATTGAGCCATGCGCAAATAAATTGTGCGGATGAATTTGTTGTTCGTGCCTTTGTATTTTCAGAATTTGCTATTTACTCGCATGAATGAAATTTTGATCGATGAGTGCAGCAGCATCTTCTTCCTCATATTGCTCACGCGGAAGGCAAGCGTTTGCATTCTCTCGCTCTGCGGTGCAGAAGTGTTATTTAGCAATTAGAACTGTGTGGGTAATTGCCTCTTACGGGCGCGTTGTGCCTCAGTTGTTTACTGCTAAGCGAAATGTGAAAAGTTGATATCAAACCAGGCAATAGTGAAGGTGAGAGCTTGACAGGAGGAAACCCGTTCCTTGCTCGTAGGTTCTGAGCGAGGAACTCTTGTTATGTATGAGGAGCGTGAGTCTACAGTCAGGCAAGCTTGTAGATCTTGTCAAAAAAACCTGCTACTGTGGAAAATAGACACCGTTCCCTGTGACTGTTGAGCATTTGTGTTGCATCCCAGTAACAGACTGCTGTGAATCTGGAGAAAAATTGTCAATTACTAATATCCACTTGCATGCTCTGGTAGCCAGCCAGAGCCTGGAAGAAAAGGGCTTTGCTCATCGCTGTCCTTCACATTTCATTTCTAAAAATGTTGTGCAGTTTCATCTGCAAAACTCATTCTGATAAGCTCAGTGAACTGCTGCAATTGTCTCCTTTCAGTAAATCTACAATTACACGTGTTATTTAGAGCATCCTCCGCGCACTAAATCGCGGTGTGAAAGGCCGTAGCATGTCTACGTAAGACCAAGTACAATGCGTGCTGTTCTTCCCACGCTGACCCCGGTCACCGCTGTGGAAGAATGCTGGACACGTCATCCGCAGCACGGACCAGGAGAAAGAGCGCGGGGTTGCTCACTATTCCTGCTGCTATTTTCCGTATTTCATTCTTAAAAGTAACAAGAGAGTAAACTTTCTTAAAGCTTCTGCTGGAGTGTCCTCAGTTAAGGTCTCCCCTTTTCCACCTTGCTCTCCAAAGGGACTTTTTCGGAGTGTGAATTTTTGTGACACGTGAAAATGAGCAGTTGAGCAGTGAAAGACAAATTTTGTTTTTGTGTCCAAGGACTTTTGGTGAAAAATAGAGACCATTTGGGTTTGTTAAATATTACACCCCATGAAAAGGGGAAGGCAGGACCGTAGCTTTGGTAGGACTGTGGAGCCTCCACAACCTGTGGAGAACAGGGTCTGGTGCTGAGGATTGTCCCTCCCAGGCCCGTGCTATTGTCCCGGTGCCTTGTGGTGTTCTCAGATCACAGCGTAGGCAAGAGCCCTGCAGAAGCAGTCTAGAGAATTTGTTGGATCAAAATGAATTAAAGAATCCAGTCTGCCACACTAAGGCTTGTTCCAAGGACTTATTCCAAGTGAGAAATGTTTTTTTAACTGTGTTCTGTATAATAGTAAGTATCTTTAATGAGCTTTCTAGAATGAAAACCAAGATGATTAGAATATCTCCATATCTGCTACTGGGTTTAATCTATTTAAAGTGTCACGTTTTTTGTGACTAGGCTGCTGTTGAAAACTGTCTTCATACGGTATCTAAAGCATCTGCTGCCTTTCAATATATGATATTCTATTCCCCCTGAAACATTTCTATCACTTGAGTTGCCCTGTTGCTTTTTATATTTTTAATTTCTGTTTATACACTGGTCCATTATCCTCTCTGGGAAACCAGGGCTGCCTTTTAAAGCAGTCAGGTGAGCCGTCTGGATTTGGCAGTGTGGGGAGGGCTTGAAAGGAAGGAAGCGTTTGATTCCTTGTATTTATCTTCGTTATCCTTCTTCACTTTGGTAGGTGGCCATTCAAGAGATAAGTGGTGGGTCAAGACTTTAATAAGATCAAGAGCGAACTGTTCAGTATGTTAAAGGTCGCCGTGGTGATTTTTAATACCCAGTCTTGAATGAGAAATTATTACTGTCATTCTAATGCAATAGAAGTAGAGATGTACAGCTTAAATAACTGAGTAAAGCAACATTTTTAAAGCAGGTAGTGTTGGAAAAATGGTGCTTGGGGTTTGTTTTTTTATTTCTTCTTATTTGTCACACACCATTAAGCGTCTTTTCCTCTAGGCTAAACCAGACATCTGCTACTTTGACCTACTTATCACAAGGAACAAAACTTTTGTTGGCATGACATCACTACATTGAAACTTCTTTAGAAGATGAAGAAAATAGCAATTTGGGGAATCCAGGATGCCATTTAATATCTAGGTGAACTATCTCCTTGTAGCAGAGAGAAGTGCCGATTTATAAATGATGAAGTTCATGCCCCTCTGTATGCATCCTATCCTGCCCAAGCCCCCTGGAAGACTACATCCCACGTTTTGACATCAGAGTGGCCACCAACCTCACCTTGGGAAGAAGGGAGAATAACCAATCTGCAAGAGCAAGGAGTTAATGATGTGTGAACAGGTTGTAGAATTAAGGATTTATTGACATCGGAGTTGGATTTTAAGTCTCCAGTTTGAAATTGCTGGTAGGTTAAAGAGGGATGTGTAGCATACAGGCTGTTGTTGGCATTGTGATGGTTTTCCAAACCTCAAATGCAAGATGGTTCGGGTTTTCCTGTGGTTTGTTTTGGGGTTTTTTAAGCTAAAATTAAAACCTGATTTCAGGAGCGCAGCGCTACAGGTAGAATTCTGAAGCAACAGTCACAAAATACACAAGACTGCTGCGCTCCGCCTGTCAGCCTGGAGCTCGCGCTTTTCTGTATTCCTCTCATTCTGCAGTCTCAGAGGAGTCCGTAACGTTTTCTGTCTAATGCTGATGTCAGGCATTGCCAGTGGGCAAGCTACATTTTCCTTCATCCAGATTTTTGGAAGCTCTAGACACTCAGTCCATACATAGCGCTGCATTTCAAAAGGTAAGCGTGGGAGGGAACAATTAATGGCACCATGGTTTGCTTTTTGTAGGGTCCGAGAATGGAAAGACTCTCTAGGGGCCCCTCTGTTCCTTCCCTGTCCTGGAATATGCTATATAACACGCCAGCTATATTTCTGTTGTTTGTGACTTTTTTTGCTACCTTTCTGAAGGATCTCAAAGGAATTAAATTTTGTGATTTCTTCATCCCACCTGTTCCAGCAGTTCATGCTGCAGGAAGTTTTCCACATCTCTAAGCTCAGCCTTCTTTGCTGCAGCACAAACCAGACACAGAGAAAAGGTTATTTCCTTCCTGAACGTGGCGTTCTGGTTGAGTCCTAAGTAATCCTCGCAGTGCTGCTTCCTTCACGTGTGATATTGCAAAATGGTAAAATCAAAGAAACATCACAGGGTTTTGTCTGGGGAGATCATCCAGCCCAATCTCCATCTCCAAGCAGTCCTTGAAAGGCTGGGTCAGCTTGCACAGAGCTTTTTCAGTCATGTTTTGAGTATTTCCAAAGATGGAGATTCCACAGCCTCCCTGGGCAGCCTGTCGCCGTGCTTGACCACTGTGAAGAATTTTTTTCCTTCGTAGAGAGTTGGAATTTCCAAGAAGAGAATAATCCCTCCTTTTGTTTTGCACATCCACATTTGTTATCTGCAATTCTCTGTCATGTGCTGCAATACAGCATTTAGAAATGGCTCTTGGAGCATGCCCGCTTCCCTCAGCTGCTTCTCCCATTATTTGCTGCATTCCAACCACTTTATTCACCCTCTGCGCCATTCCAAGTTGTCAGATCTCAGGTGCTGAGGCACTAAAACACATGCATGTATATACAGCCTCCAGAGTGCCTTATACAAAGGAATAATCACTTTCCTTCACCTTTGTGCTGGTGCGGTTCCTGTCCCACATTTGACTTGCCGTCCAACACGATCTCTAGGCTTGGAAGAGCTGCTACCTAGTCCCCAGTCTATCCTGACACATGGGATTGCTCCATTCTCGGGGCAAGACTTTGCATCTCTCTTTGTTGAACTTCATGAGGATGGGCAATTCCTCCAGGTTCGACTGGTGGAGGTCTCTCTGATCAGTAGTCATGCCTTCCAATATAGCGAGTGCTCCTCTAATTTTGTGATCTCTAAGCGTGGGAGTACATTCCATCTGTTTCCTCAGACCATCAGTGAAAATGTGAACAACATCAACTCTAGTGTCATCCCTCAAGGAGTACCACTTCTAACCAGCCATCAGTTCAGACATTAAACTCTTGAATAATACTCTTTGACCCTAATGCTGCAAACTTCCTACTAACTCCAAGACCGTCAGCTACAGAGATGCAGCTAAAGCAGTTGTTCCCCATCTAGAGTTTGTGCAATTCGTCGTTCCTGACTCGTTGTAGCATCACACAGTTTTAACTTTGGAGTAGTGTCCTGATGGTGGTTGGTGGGGAGGGGTTGTTTCTGGGGAATTTTTTTTTTTTTTTGGTCCAGATTTGGTGGCCAGGGTCATCTCAGCTTTGCTGTTGCAAACACCGTTATTGAAAATTTGGACTAGTACCACGTCTTGGATCCCTGTGAGCTATGTTTCACTTTGGCAGGTTACCAGCTCACTAAATTTTCCGTGTTGTTTTCCAATGGCTGCTTTATTTGAGTCCACAGTGTAGTGCCTTCATTTAGGCTAATCCTCCTTAGCTGCTTTGGGTTATGGAAAAGTCATCTAAAATAGCATCAAAAGCTTTAGTAAAGTCCAGATGTAGGTATCTCCTACTTTTTTTCCAAACTCAGGGCCTGCTGCCTTGTCATAGAAGGAAAACATAATTTTCTCTGATGTGTTCTTAGCAAGTCTTTGTTGTCGTCTTCTAATTTGGCAGGGGTGAGGAGGAGTTCTGTGTCTTGGACGTAGTCTGGTCTGTTGTTCTACAGGCCTGTAATTCCTCATGTATATTCCTTTAGGGTTTTAGAAATAGCCTTTAAAAAAACCTAAACAGCATTATTTTTGCCTTTTTGAGATCATACGTAAAAGTTCCCCGGAATAAATGCTAATGAAGATGCCAGCAGTCAATTTTCAAGTAAACAGGATGAGCAACAGGCCTAGAGGTTTGAAAATATCTGACTTCCCCTTCAGCTTACCCGCTCCTTCTCTACTGTAGGCTCAGATCTTTATCCTTGAGTTTGCATTTGTGGTAGCCGGTAGGGCATGGTTGATTTTTTTTTAGTGGAGATTCATACACAAAGGGCATTACGTACCTCAGTTGCCTTGATGTCCGTACTGCATACTTTTCCTTCTTGTTCAGTTTTCTCTTTGACATTGTTTTTACTGTAGTTTCTGTGCCAGTTACGCAGTTCTGCTGCACCCTGCTGATTCTGCCTTGGTGGCCAGGCGCCTGTAACGTAGTGATTTGACCAACTTTGTCATATGCTTCCTTCTTGTATGTGAGATTTGAAAGTACAGAGGATTTTCCACTTGAGTTTATCACATTTTCTGATGGACAAAATTAAGGTTCAGGCAACAACTTAAACTCCTTAACATCATCATCTTGGCTCCAAAGAAGATGAAACCCCCCTTTTCAAGATTTAGAGGCCTGTGAGAATTTCATAGAAGAAAAAGATGAAAAAAAAGCACCCTCTCCAGTCTCTGTATTAAAAAGTTTATGGGAGATTTGGACCTCGTTGCTTAGGTATCTGTATTACTCTGTGGTCTTTTGGGACTTGCCTATATGCACAGCCCAAGTACAGTTTTGCTACAAGTCCCCCACCACATTCTTTGCCCCTCTCCCTTCTGCATCCGAGTATTGATTCTCTGCATTATTCAGAAGTAAAACATCAGTCTGACCAACCAGAAGCGTTTACCAGCACAGCAGAACAGAGCATAATGTTTTTACAGGTTGCAAAATTCATATTACACACTGCAAATTGGAGGAGTAATGACCTGCCTCTCTGGTTTTAGGCACAACTCTGGCAGGCACAGGGAACGCTGAGTGTTTTTCTCGCCCTGAAATGTGTATCAACATTAGCAGTGTAAATGACTTGTATATAGTTTGACAAATGTATAGTATTTGTTTCCTTAGGAACCTGTATAGTTCCTGAATTTTATGCTGTTTGCTGTTTCAGCGCGTAAATCCCATCTATTATCTGTTGATTTCCAGAGAACTTTGAGTTTGTCCATATAAAAGAGCTCTGGGATATTGTAGAGCTAAACAAAAATGAATAGCCAAGATTTAGCGTTTTTTCTCATAGTTCTTTTGTCTCTTTCACATCTGTGAGTCATAGTACGTGATTAATGAATAGAAGGTGGGTCATTCTGTGTACAACGCAAAAAGTACAGTGTGAATATATAGGATTTTCACGCCTAGCTGTAGCATTGAGTGCAGCTGAAACCAGCACAAGTTGTTAAATAAGTTGCATAAATTTATTCTAGATTGATATTTTCAATATAAAAATGATGAGGTGTTTTGAGTAAGTAAAATAGCTTCTTTACATAAGGAATAATCAAGAAGTAAAGGAATTACATGTTATAGGGAGAAGACAAAAAAAGAAGTTTCTGGGATTACATTATCAGAATTGTATTCCCGTAGTAAATGGGGCCCTGGTAACGTCGGCATTGAGCGACTGAGATTTCAGATTCTTCTGGAATACGTTTCACAAAAATAACCTTGCAAGTCACTCTGACTTTCCACTTATAAGTCCATTTGTCCGTATTTACAACGGACAAGGGTCCCACGACTAACGTGTACCTTCTCGTGCATTTCTTTGTTCTACTGTAATTAGCAAAAAAAAAGCTTTGTGTGGAAAAGAAGCCAAGCTTCTGATCCTTAGTTTAGTCATTTAAACGCATTTTGAGTCCATTAAATCAGAACAGTGTAATTCCTAGACAGGCAGTTAACTTCTAGCCCCCTCAGCCAGTGCCCTGTTTGTTCTGCAGATGTACAGCGGGAGGGTGGTGATGATCTGTAACTGAAGGAGCAAAAAATGATTTTCTTTAAGGGTAGTGAGAAAACAAGAATACGCTTTGTCTGGAGGTCTTGTTCGTCTCAGAGGTACCCTGTATGGTGGAAAGTGTCCTCATGTGTCAGACTCAGAAGAGCTTTTACTCATCGGTTGCTTTGTCGAAGCAGCTCTGCGTTTTAAGGAGTCCATTCTGACCCTGCTCTTCAATGACCATGAGGTTACAGGTCCACGTTTTCAGCTTGCATGTACAAAATAAGGTACCTGCTGAAACGATGAATCACGATGATTGTTGCAATGCCTTTGACAAGAGTGTTGTGAAGTGTTTCTACAGTTGCTAACGGATCTCATGGCCCTGAAGAATAACAGGGAAAAGAGCTGGGGACAAAACACAAAGGGTCTAGAACAACTCTAAGAGTGGTAGCAAAAAAAAACGCTCTAGAAAATTGTGGCAAAAAAAGGCTCAGAGAAGAGAGAGCATTGACTCACACAAAGAACCGTTGAGGGCCAAGGGTAAGGAGTCAAGACAAAGACAATGATCAGTACAAGCTTAGTAGATGAGGAGGGAATTTGGAGGATCTTGACTGTGGAAATACGTAGGGAAATTTAATATCTCGTCGTGATGAGGAGGGTAAATATGATAAACCAATACACGGCAAACTGAAAACTCCATCTGTCGGGGTAAAAGGACGAATGGCAGAAGGTGGTCCTGCTATTTCAGGTGGGTTACGAGAAATGGTCATTTATCCCGGGTAACTTGGGCATGGAGGCTTTCAGAAACCCAGCGGCTGACGTCAGGTTGCGCGTTGATAATGCCGCAGGGACAGAGAGCTCTGGCCTTAGCAATAGGCTGAATGTGTGGGGGCTTAGAGGGGGTTGATGTGGGGGAGCTTTGGCCTCGTTCTTGCTCTGCGGCTGGAAGACTTAGGCTCTTTCCTTCTGGATTTCTGGATTGGAATTCTGAGTTTCTGTGGTCTGACCCTAAACAGGTGCTTGTTCATTTTTTTTTTTTCCTCTCCAATTATATAGAAGTAATTATTTATTCATTATTTTCATTAAACTTTAATAAATACATGAGATACTAGCTAACGTTTTGCTTGACACATGTTAATGACTCACGTCTTCATCTGCTTGAGGATAACTGATGAAACCTACTGGAAATTAAGGCTATAAATTCTCAGGTGGGGACTTCAGTCTGATCAATATTTCGCTGGTAATGACAATTTTTTTGTTTGTTCTTCTGAAATACATTGGTTATAAGGTGGAGAATCAATGTCTGGAGATGAAAATCTGGTGTCAGGTTTGAGATCATTATCGTGTTATCTGGAGGCCAGTGGGTTGGGTCCACAGGCATAGCAGTAATTCCACCAAACGTCCCTTCTCCCTCGCTTTTCCTTCAAACTGCAACTCATAATACAAAATGCATGGTCTCGACCTCAGTTTAGTCTTCTGTGTTGTGTTCTGAGAGCTGATTTTGTTTAATTACGGCTTGAGGAAGGCAGTGCACCGTGCTTCAGTGTATGCTAACAGAGCCTGCACGGAAAGGAACCAGAGCTATGTGGTCACGCGAACGCTAAGCAGATATTATAACATGAAAAAAAAAAACATTGAGGGCACAGAGGAAGAGAGTATAGAGGAGAAACGAAACATGTTTCTTCAGCAGATTCACTAACAGAAAAATAAAAGTTCCAGAAGTTTTTAGTTGTTCTCCCAAGGAACAAGCGACAGGACAAGAGGAAATGGCCTCAGGTTGTGCCAGGGCAGGTTGACGTTGGCCCTGAGGAACCATTTCTTCCCCGTTGGGGTTGTCCAGGGCTGTGCCAGGCTGCCCAGGGCAGTGGTGGAGTCCCCATCCCTGGAGGGGTTTCCCAGCCCTTGTGTCGAGGTGTCACTTTTACCTCTGCCAGGAGGCGTTTTAACGGAAAGGAAGAGGCTGAACAGAAGATGTCTTTGCTATTAGTTATACCTCCTAAGCTTCGGAAACGCTTTAGCGAAGGTGCTGAAAGCACACACTGGCTGGGGAAAAATCCCGTCTATGGTTACGCTAATGTGGAAGTAACGGCATCGTTTTGGAAAAGGGTCTCTCCAAGCTCTGTCGGGCTTTGCAGTCTGGCACTTCAGGTCTGGCACAGCGCTCGTGTCAGTCCAGCTGCAGATGTGGCGCTGGGAGTTGCTCATCTCTGGAGCTATTTTTCCATCACTTGACAAGTCTCGCGTCGTCTCCCCTCTCATGATAACAGGAGGTGCCGTAGCCACCCCATTGCTCCCAGCTCCCAGATGGGCCAAACGCAGCAGCAGCTGCTGCAGCTGCCGTCTCCAAACTGTGGGGAACAGCAGCGGTGCGGTACCGTGCTGTTCCCCTGGGAACAGCGAGAAGATGTCAGTCACGCGCTCCCAGCGCACAGCTGACACGTCTGTACACTTGCAGTGCTTTGCAGCAGGCAGACTTGACCTTTAATTCTGATTATACCTTTGGAGTGACTAAACCGCGAAGTCTGGGATATTTAACGCAATTCTTGCAAAAGCAAAGCGAGACATGAAATATGTGCAGAGCTGCTCTCTCCCTGAGACTCCACGTGTCACCTGAGAAAAAGAGCTGGCACGGGACCAGGAACTACAGTCTTTTAAATGAACCTGAAACTGTTGTCTGCTTTCCTTGTCCAAACTGCTAATGAATGAGGAGCTTTTGCCAGAGGTGCCGTGTCTTCGGTGCAGACCTCCAGTTAGGCACCCAACCCACCTTATTCCATAATAGTGCCTTAGAGGTCTGAAAACAAAGCCATGAGGCTTTTGAGGATTCTCGCCTTACATTTCTGGGTATCATTAGTTAGTCAGTGGGCTGCTGGGGAAAACTTGAATGCAATGAACAAAAAAAGAGGGAATAGACTCCTATTTCCTTGCTTTCTAGAAAGAGAAGTCAGGGTATTCCAGAAATGGTGTTTCCCTGGTGTATCCGTATGCCCGCGAAGCAAGGATTGCTCATAGGGAATGAAAACTGCATTCAAGTGCTGTGGCCTTACACCATTAGCTTCAAGCAGTGCTAATGTCCTTTTGATACTCCAGCGTGGGTCTTGGACTCCCTGGAGAACCTTGACATTCATCATGAGATCTCAGGCTTCGACATTCTTCATTCTTTGCTGATTCATTGTCCAGTAGGATGATCTGTAAACTTCATGTCTTGTCCTTTATCTCATCTGGGAGCCATACGATTCATGTAGATTAAATCTTTTGCCCAGTGGACAGGTGTGAATCTGATATCTCCTCTCAGAGTGGATATTAAGAGCTGAACTAATGTGCTCCTTTTCGGTGAAGGTAGTTGCCAGCCTTCCACCTTGCAAGGAAATGACCAAGCAGAGCTGGCATGTTCACAGAAATTTAATTGCTCATGGAAAATGTCACGAGAGATTACAAGACTATGTTTGTCATCAGTTTGGTGGGACAGCCTCGTTGCTTGACCATCACAACAATCTACTTGTGATACGGGCTTTTGAGGTGTGTGCTTCACCCGTTCCAAACTCTAAGGTTGCAGAGGTTTAATGAAGAACGTATCAAAACATTACACGGAGCATGTACAAGACAGGAATATCATTAGCACCAAACCTGCTACAAACCGATTTGCCACGAGTCACAAACTTGCAGAGCTATGTTGCCATAGAAGCAAAGACAACGACACTTGTGGGGACTGAAGGGAATGTTTCCCGGGCAGAGATGTCTCAGGATTGAGTTTACAGCCTACATCAACTGCCAACATTATTTCTTAAATAGAGGGAGGGTAGATTCATGGAGACTTTGCACTATTCCTAGGGATAGGCGCTATAGGAAATGCTTTCATTTGGTAGGCAACACCTTCATAACAATTGTTATTAAAATAAACCAATGATGCATAATAGCATAGACAAGGCTGCCCAGGGTGGTGGTGCAGTCCCCATCCCTGGAGGGGTTTAACAGATGTGTAGATGTGGTGCTGAGGGACATGGTTTAGGGACCCTGGCAGTGCAGCGTGAACGGTTGGACTCGATGATCTGAAAGGTCTCTTCCAACCAGATGATTCTGTGGTTCTATAAGTTCTATTAGTCCTGAAGACGTGGAAATGAATGGGTAAAAACAAGCCATGTGCTCAAGTCTTTGGTCACCACGTGCTAAATGCTCGTGTGTTATAAATATATATGAATAAAAGCAATTCTCCAATACCACGAGGACTAGCTGTTCTGTACCACAGGGAAGACTTTGCTGAGTTTTAAGGCAGAAACACTTCTTGGTGTACTTTTAGGATTTTACAAAACATCCAAAACCTACAATAAAAATCAAAGAAACTTTTCACCTTGTGAGAGCTAAGTAATCATCAAATATTTAATGAAAGTGGATGCTGACTGTGTTTAATCATGCTAGAAATTGGTATGAAAGATTAAAGAACCATCATGTACAGTAAGGGAAAACCACTGAGTGAAAATAAGGGTAAGAAAAAAGAGAAATGAATTGAAAAATATTTCACATGTACTGTTTTTTTGGAGATGAAGGGCCTCAGATCTTCTGTACTGCTGTAGATACAAGGGCCTCTGGTCCTTTGTGGTCTTACTTTACAACTAGTGTGCCAACAATTTGCAAGCCGTATGCAGATACCCTGGGCAATATGCTTGGCGTAGCTTTGAACATCATTTGTCTTTTGTCGACAGAACAGATTTATTTCCTTGGTGCTCGCATGGCCGAATTCTGCCCCTGGATGTGTACATTAGGTATCAGGTTGCCCAGACCAAAATGACAGTGTGGTTTACTACAGGTAATGTTGTACAGCAGTATGCGATTGAGATGTTAGCCTGTGGTCACAAGGTGAGCCATTTGCCGTCTGATGGAGTTGTTTTTATTTTCGATGCAAGTGAAACAAGCACATTCTAGGAAGTAGAGTAAGTTGCGACAGGAAAGGAGGCCTTCAGAATTACCAGCTTTATTTTGCCATATGCCTCAAGCCATAGATGTTTGATTGAACCAAAGGACTTCTGCTTTTCTTTAACCTCAGATACTATATAGATAATATATATACAGAGAGAGGTAGTAGATATTCTCTGCTTCGCTCTGGAGAGAACCCCCTGTGGTGCTGGGTCCAGCTCTGGGCTCCTCAGCCCAGCAGAGACAGGGAGCTGCTGGAGCGGGGCCAGAGGAGGGACACAGCAATGACCCGAGGGTGGAACCCCTCTGCTGGGAAGAGAGGGGAGAGAGTTGGGGGGGTTCAGCCTGGAGAGGAGAAGGCTGCGGGGAGACCTTAGTGCAGCCTGTCAGTGCTTCAAGGGGGCTGTCAGAAAGGTGGGGAGGGGCTGTTCATCAGGGGCTGTTGGGACAGGAGAAGGGGTGATGGGTCCAACTGACAGAGGAGGAGTCAGACCAGAGAGAAGGGAGAAATGTTTTACACTGAGGGTGGTGAGGAGATTTCCCTGAGAGGTGGCAGAAGCCCCATCCCTGGCACCATTGCAGGTCAGGTTGGCCCTTGGGGCTCTGAGCACCCTGCTCTGGTTGCAGATGTCCCTGCTCCCTGCAGGGGGTTGGACTGGGTGAGCTTGCAAGGTCCCTTCCCACCCAAACCAGTCTGTGAATCTATATTATAAAAGTTCATTTTTCTATTTCCTCAATGTTACTGAAAAAATATGTTATTTACAGAAAGAAACTCGAAGTGGAATGCAATGACCGTTCACAGCCTAACAGGTGGATGGGTTGTGCTATCCAGATTCTTCTCTGATTGGAATAATTGCGAAGTTGGAAATTAAAGATTTTTTTCTTTTCTTTTTCTTCTCCTTTGTTATGGTCCCTCTGTAAAGAAAACATTTCCTTTTTTTCTCCTCTGGAATCTGGCAGCAGCCTCCATTCCTTCTGCTTCAGCCTTGTCTTTGCTACACTTTAAATTCAGCTCAACAGCAGGGATGCTCACCTGGAAGGGCTCGGCGTAGCGGTGATCTGCCACCCTCTATGGCTTAGGACACTTCTGCAGATCAGCTGTCACAGGACCTGCCTAATTTTTTTCACCACATGGTCTTATCAATAACCATCTCATAGGAGAAGGCAGCCAGAAACTTGATGGGAGTCAAGAATTCACATCCTGTCTTCTGTGAAATTGTGCTTTTAATACAGAGAGAGTTTTGCTGTGCTCACCTAAGTCTCGATGGTACTCCCTCTCTGCTCTTCACTTTGCATCTTCAAGTGGTGTGTGATTCTTCCTTTCTTTTCATAAATTCCACCATGATGCAGTTATTTCAACTAAAGAACAAGCTATTTATGAGCTATTTTCAAGAAAGTAGCTAATGCTATTTAGTTTTTGAATAGGGCTTTTTTTAAATATTACTTAACATTAGAGTTCAAGGGAAAAATTAATGTACTTTCATTGCCTTTTTGGATATGTAGGTGTATTTTAAATTGAAGCAGCAATCATTAGTGTTGCCCCATGGACTGCCAGACTTAAATGCATGTAGAAATATATTTATATGGGAGTGAGCTATCTGCAGATCACCGCTAAATTCTGCTCCTGGTAAGAGGAACAGCCATGCTGACCTCCAGATGTACTGCTAAAGGCACGCCCAAGATAGCCACTCGGATTGATACCAGCATCGTTTGAGCACTTCTGTAGCTTCCATGAAAAACAATAAAGTTCTTTAATTACTTCAAGTAATTAAAGGAAGTTGGGATTTTTGGTGTTGCCTGAGATACTGTCTGGTGTTTTTCTACCTGTTGATTGTATTTTTGTACTGGCGGTTTTTGTACATCCAGTGATCTTTACATTTGTCTCTGGGCGTTATGGAGGGAGCTCCGTGTTAGTCAGTGGGTTTGGTAAATTGCCTGCAGGACATTTCAGCAGCTCTTCTCCAGTCGTCATTAAAGAAAATGGAAAAAGCTCAAACCAGCTATTAGGCATTTTTTTCCAGGCCGTTCCACTCTGTGCCTTAGGCAAGAATTAGGTATTTTCATGGGTATGTAGGACAGCCTTCATGCACCTTTGTCTCCATAGTACTGCGATGTTAGTTTTGTTATCCGTGAGTTTACCTCTTGACTTAAGAGATAGATAGCTCTGCATTAAGATCAGGATAACTGCTGCTATTTTTGAAACTGAAATGAGTTGCAAATTCTGCTGAAGCAAATGGCTTTTATTTATTGTGCTCTTAAATAGCTTTCTGGTTGTACTGAGAGTAAAATTGTTTCTGCAACATACAGTCATGTAGATAATCCTCTGGTCTGCTGAACATACTGTAGAGTGATGTGTCTGTAGTTATAAACATTAGGCTTCACTTTTATCAAGAGATTCTAGCAACATCGTAAACAACGGGATGGGAGCTGGAGTCATTTGTTGATGTCATTGGGAACCGTAGATGGAATTATTGCCTTATTTTATGTGAATTCATGGGGAGTTCTTTTGTATATGGATCGTGATTAACGGGTATGAAGCTGCCAGAAGCCTCCCAGGGTTTGTTCTGCCATTTGTAGCTAACTTCTTCTGAGTGTTTTTAAACTTGTTACTGCTAGAGGAAATTTGGTTAGGTGACTCAGCATAAAATTGTGAAAATAGGTGCCATAACCATCCTTTAGACTTCACCTAAAGCTTTTTATGCTTTTTTGTTTGTCTTTTGAAAGCCCTATTACAAATATGTGTGGTGTCATTGCAAAGCACACGTAAACAGTACCTGTATTGGTCTTTCACCTGTAGCAATTGCTTATCCTGGCTTGTACCAGCACTCGTGTGGCCAGCAGGACCAGGGCAGGGACTATCCCCTGGACTGGGCACTGGGGAGGCTGCCCCTTGAGTACTGGGTTCAGTTTTGGCCCCTCACTCCAAGAAGGACATTGAGGGGCTGGAGCGTGTCCAGAGAAGGGCAACGAAGCTGGTGCAGGGTCTGGAGAGCAGATCTTATGAGGGACAGGTGAGGGACCTGGGGCTGTTTAGTCTAGAGAGGAGGAGGCTCAGGGGAGACCTTCTCGCTCTTGACAACCCCCTGACAAGAGGTTGGAGCGAGGTGGGGCTTGGTGTATTCTCCCCAGACACAAGTGACAGGGCAAGAGGAACTGGCCTCAAGTTGCACCAGGGGAGGTTGAGGTTGACCCTGAGGAACCCTTTCTTCCCTGTTGGGGTTGCCCAGGCCTGTCCCAGGCTGCCCAGGGCAGTGGTGGAGTCCCCATCCCTGGAGGGGTTTCCCAGCCCTTGTGTCGAGGTGGTGCTGAGGGACAGGGGTCAGTGGTGACCTGGCAGCGCTGGGGGAATGGTTGGACTGGATGAGCTTAAAGGTCTTCTGACCAAAACAGTTCTGTGATTCCGTGATTCTACATAGCGCTTCCCTCTAGTGACAGGTGACATTCTGAGCCAAAGCCTAATTTAGATAAACAGCCTTTGTCTTTTTGGAGCTCTTTTTTCATTTGCCCCGAATCATCTAAATAGAAAAGGCCACTAGTACTGAGAAGAGACGTTTGGCACTTCTGCTTCTTGTCGGGTTGACTTGAAGCTTTCGCTAAGCTTCTCTGCGTGGCCACAGGAATAAGCAAAGGTTTCCAGCATCCTTCAGCTCCCTCATTATCCGATTACATGTCTATCTGCGGTGGGTCCCCCACGCTTCCCGGTGGCAGCTGAGAGCAGCTGTACCCTTTGTTCCACTGTCTGCTTCTTGTTGCATTTTGCCAAGGGCGATGGAGAGAAACGAAGAAAACCAAACGCGTGTTTTCCTGTTTGTGTGAGCCGGCAGCTTTACTACACCTGTCACTCGGGAAACAAGACAGCGAGGATGGAAATTCTTGGGATGCCTCCAAAGCATTCTGGAGTGTCTCCCAGCTGGCCTGGAGAAGAGAAGGCTCCAGGGAGACCTTATTGTAGCCTTCTGGTACTTAAAAGGACCTGTAAGAAAGATGGGATAATCTTTTCAGGAGGGGCTGTTGGGACAGGACAAGGGCTGATGGGTTCAACTGACAGAGGGAGATTCAGACCAGAGAGAAGGAAGAAATGTTCAACGCTGAGGGTGGTGAGAGCCTGGCCCAGGTTACCCCAAGAGGTGGGAGAAGCCCCATCCCTGGCACCATTGCAGGTCAGGTTGGCCCTTGGGGCTCTGAGCACCCTGCTCTGGTTGCAGATGTCCCTGCTCCCTGCAGGGGGTTGGACTGGGTGAGCTTGGAAGGTCCCTTCCCACCCAAACCAGTCTGTGGTTCTATTTCATCCATGTTCCTGTTCTATTAAGGCTAAACTTGCCTTTCCAAGCCTGCTTTCACCGATGACCTTCAGGTATGGCTGGAAGCCTTTAGGGTCCCATTGCTGTAGGTGCAAAGCCACTGCAGGGACCCTGTGCACCGCAGGACTCCATGGCGCGCTGCTGTGCTGCAGCATGCTGGAGAGGCCGGAGGATGTGTGTCTTGTGAACTTGCAGATCTTTGCCCTTGTACTGTGCCACAGAAAATCTGCTATGACAGCTGCGTGTATGGCTACGCAGTGGCTGAATTCACTCATCAGTTCTGAGAGGAAACATCTACTCTTGGGCTTGTAGAAGGATTTTTCTTCCCTCATTTTAGTTCATAATTTAAATCAGATTTTCTCCAGGGATAGTTGCGTGGCCGTAACAACTGTAACGCCTCCAAGCATGGTATCTTTTTTCTTATTGGCACAAACCCGTGTTAGAAGGAGCCTCAAATCAGAGAAGTTAAATTAAAAAGGAATGGAGGCTGCTGGCCAGATTCCAGAGGAGAAAAAATAAACCACAACGTTTTCTTTATGGATGGACCATAAAAAAGAGAAGAAAAAGGAAAGGAAGAAAATCTTTAATTACCAACTTTATTTGGCAATTATTCCAGTTGGAGAAGTATCTGGATAGCACAACCCATCCACCTGCTACGCTGTAAATAGTCACTGCACATCACTTGGAGTTTCTTTCTGTAAATAACAGGTAACCTTGTGCTTTTCTGCCATGATTAACATTATTCCATAAAGTACAACTGGAATGGTTCTGTGCTGTTGCCTGCGGAGTTTTTTCTCCTGCTGTAAGCCAGGACTGCACCATGAGGGACCAGCCCTTCCAACCCCTGATCACGTACACTCTTAATGGTAGTACTCGATGCAGCGTTCAGTCAAAGGGTTGACGTGGATGTAAATGCTTCTGCGCTGTCATGTGAGCACCTTTTGTATGGTTTTGGAGAAGTTTTGGTTTTTTTTTCCAGTTGGAAGCTGTTCCTGTATAAGAACACTTGGACATGTACATTAGAGTAATGAAATCTCTGTATAAATGAGGAGTAGGAAAATTGTGGTCAAAATATTCTCTCTGAGGTCTAGCACCAATGTGCTTTATGGCTTCTTGAAAGTTCTGGCCATGCAAACTCCCTGTTTAATTTAATTCTTAATTAAAATCTTTATTCTATAGCATATCTAATTAACTATTTAGCAGGAGTGAAAAATGCCTGTGTCTTTAATAATTTTGCGGACTTAGAGGAGTGTAGTTATCAGAAGAAAGATGTTCTTTCATGGGTACTTCCTTTTTATATGTCTTGAGTAGGCATTTGTAATTTTTAAAAATAATATTCTCTTAATTACCATGGTTACGTGCTGCTAGTGCTGATACGATTTGAAACAATCGCTTTCTGCTCCAACGCTTAACACACTGTGAATTCATCAAAAATTAAACAAAACTTGTGTCGTGCAAAATTTCTTGTCTGTTTTAGTCTGGTATTTACTGAGGTCCTCATACTTCCTTCAGGGAGCGCTCCCTTGTACCTGGATCCAGCTAAATATTCAAAATACGAAACCCATCTGTGGTGGGTTGACCTCAGCTGGCTCTGACCTTCCCAGTTGTTCTCTCACTCCCTCAACAGGACAGAGGGACAAAATGAGGTGGAAAAGCTCATCCTAACTCATGTTTGTCTTGAACTAAGCGCTTGCCTTCCCTGACGTCGACGTTTCATGAAGTCACGTATTAGTGAAGCAGCACTAGCACGTATGTTTAGCTCCAGGATGGGTGTAGGACTTGGTGAGTATCCTCAGCAGTGGAAGAGACACCCCGACCTCCACGTTGCTTTTTGTACAACTTTCAGAGCATGCCGAAAACGTAATAACATCTTCTCCTTTGAGCCCTAAATACCAAAGTGCTTTGCAAACAGAGGATTTAGTTATTCAAATCTGAAGTGTCGGGCTCTTCAGGTGACAAGTGCCTAAGCCAGAAACTGAGCCGAGGTTTCAAATCCCCCAGTACAGGGATCTTCCCACTAAGCCCAATCACCTGTCTGAGTAATGCTGACCCGCGCCGACTTTAGCTGGTGGGTCGGATGGGCTTTTGTTGGCTGTCAGACGCTGTCGTATTGTCTTTGTGTCAGTTTTTTCCCCACTTTGACTCTACGGTTGGCCTTGGAGATCCAGTCAGGAAGAGCTCACGGGAGCATTTGCACCATCTGGTACAACAAGAGCAATTAATGTTTACAGCATCTTATTGATGGCTACGTTCTGCTCCTTCAGATTAACCATTGGAAGTGGAGTTCTGAATATCGCTATTTACAAGTCAGAGAAATTCTTTGTCCCTGCAAATAGAACGTAGTTTAAAACGCAGTTGTGCTACTGGCAGGCTTACGTGAGCGCGACGCAGATGCTCCGTTGTCGAGAAGCTTCTGACGTAAGCTGGATATACGTTATATTTCTAGATTTTGTGCGTGCATATATATACTAAATCCAGCAAACCGTTTTTAGGTGTGTGTAGGTTACTGACACAAAAATAAGCATTGACATAATTCAAGATTATAACCAGCAACCCCTAAACCTTCCTGCGAATGCTGAAGCAGCGGCTCTGCTGTCACCTTCTCGTTCGGTTCAGTATGAGTTACAAATAAGAGCTTACATTTCTATCATGCAAATGTAAATTTTAATTCTTAAAATGCGTGCTTGATATCTTCCTGAATATCTCCTGTTTTCTAAAATGAAGCTATTTTAAAACTTCATTTTCGTTTTTTTAAGTACAGACACTTCTGGGGCTATTCTGTTGGGAGCTGCGGATTTTGAGCTGTTGTAGGTTCTTGTTGGTTTTGATGCCTTTGGGTTTTCGGGGTTTTTTTGCTTCCTTTTTATTCTCTTTCCAGTTTTATTAAGAGAAGCAGATGAAAACCTGAGCACTCCGCTGTAACTTATCATCCTGAATTTTTTCTTCTATAATCGTGATCGAGATGGGGAAAGGCTGCGGTGAGAAACTTCTGTGCTGGGAAGGAAACTGCGTGATTTATAACAGATGTCAGCAATTTATAAATTCAAATTACAGTAACATATAAATAGTGACTGTATAGCAGTTGCTTTTTTATTACTTTTGTATATGACCTTTTTCGGAGCAGCAGTTATTTTCCATTAGTTCAGTTGGAAAAAAAAACAATGCTTAATGGACTTTGAATCCTGGGTCACTGGTGATGGAATGAGACAGTTTTCAGATTTGTGTAATTGCTGTCATACGCAGCTCCGTCATTTGTCACACCAGCTTGTTTCTGGTGGGGTTTTACCAACCACCTCTTCCGTGGTTGCCTTGAGCTGTGTGGTAAAACGGAGACCTGCGGGCATGGCCGATGTCTCCTCATCAAAGCCACTGCCTGCCTCGGACCAGTGAAACTGTAATGGTGTCCTGGCCCCTCTCCTTCACTCGACATCTCGGGTGCTTTAGCAACCTCCCGTAACCTCCCCCTTCCTGAATATTTGATGGCTATGTGATGTTCTTTCATGTCGGTTACGGTTCTGGCATAAACGCACACGTTCTTTAATCCGTTTGACAGCACCGAATTTAGAAGAGGGGAAGGAAGCAAAAGGACGTGACCACATGCGAAGTGACCTGTAGCAATTAAAGCGGGGCATGCTGCAGGCAGCGTAGGGAAATGTAGTCCTGATAAATAATTAACCTTCATGACCAGAGAAAGGAAATAAACAGCACAGGCTCAAGACCACGTGTGGAGGTAAAGCATGGCTTAAAGGAGGTAACGACACAGGCTTAACTCGCCTCCCATACACGTTACACAAATACATGGTTATCTTCCCATTTTCTTCTTTATTCTGTGCTCGTATTCCTTTGTCTGCTCTTCTTGTCAGCGGTATCATACATTTCCATATCTGAGGCAGACATCAAAGTCCTGGGTCTATGCACTTCTGTGGGAATCTTAGGACTGGGTTAAGTCTGATGAGGAAAAAGAGAATTAGCTTTGAAGCAGTTTACCATCCACTACACCCCTTATTCCCAGCTCTTCTCCTTCCTCCTCCACTGGAAGTTTCTTTCCGTGTTACACGGGTCAGACACAAGGATGGGCTGGTTTCCTCTGCTTCACAGCGTAACAGTACAAATTGCCTTCATCAGCGAGCGTATTTGCTTGTCTTCGTGTTTTGTAGAGAGCGCTGGTGGCAAATAACTTCTTCACAGGGAAATTCAAAGAAATCTTCTGGAGAGGGAGCAATCTGGAGGGAGTTCTTCAAAAAATTCTCTAGATATTGTGATATAGCAGGAAAAAAAAGGCTGAGTATTCAGCCAACAAAGTCAACAGTGTGTACTCTAAATGTAGGCACTTTCAAGTACTTTAAGGTGTAAAGACATTATATATAGTTATTGAGTGGGAAATATAATCAATGAGAAATTCCTTTCCTACAAGTTGGCCCAATGCACAGAACAAAAACTAGTTTACCTATACCATTTGTGTAAGTTCTTCTAGCTTTGTTGATTAAAACATCCAGAACTTGATGGGTTACCCAGATAGCCTAGAAGAAGTTTGTATTTTGCTTCTTCTAAGAAAATCTCAGTAAAGTACTGTTGCAAGTGATGATGAGGCATATTTATGCGTTACAGCTAGTTACCCTGAGTTACCCGGTTACTGCAGGGTACTTTAGATTGGTGCGTGAAAAAGCAATTTCATTTACTCAGTAACTCCTCAGACTTGTGTGAAGCTGCTGGAAAAGTGCTGAGGATGAGCCTAGGCTGAGGAAATGTAAATGCTGTATCCAGACGGACGGGGAGGTTCTGTGGGGAAAAGGGTCTTCTCGCCAATGAAACAGATGATCTCCTCAGGATCTGCTCAACTGTACTTTCCTCCCATGTAACGTCATACTTCCGTGTTAGTAGCAGGTAGCACGTAATAGTGGAGTAGGAAGACAGAAGATTCTGTTCCCTTTTGACATGTATGTAAGTTCCCGGTTTCTTTTACCGGTTGTTACAGAGAATCTGATTCATTTCTCAGGTTTATGCATTTGAGAGTTACTTGTCAAAACCGATCTCGCTCTACATCATTTGGTTAAGGTTGATTGCACATGTCAGGTTAGAAAGAATGGTAAGTATTCTTTTTAGACGAGTAACATTGATTGGTGGCATTTTCTCTTTTACGTAGATTTATATGTCCATGTCGTCCTGTCATCGGCGTTCAATAAAGGCTTGCTTTCAATCCCCGATGTAGCTAACACCAGTGTACGTAGCAGTCCTGAATTAATGGCGTTTGTCAGTGGCAATAGGGCACAGCGATAACCGGAACATGCTGCTACGTCTTACTCCGACCGATCTATGGGACGCCGTTGCCCATTTATTCTTTCACACAACATAATAAACAGGTCTATGGGCTTCTACCTTCGTGGCAGGTATTGAGCGACTGGAGCTAATTTACACAACAGTTTTTCTTTTCTCCTGTTGGCTTCAGGGGCAACTCAGGCAGCTGGACCATAAAAATGAGTTCCGACATGCCGGTGTGTCACAGTACAGAGCAAACAGCGCGTGCTTTGCTATTAATAGTCACCACCATTAGATCTGGGCTCTTACTGTACAAAAGTCTGTTCAGAGAAGGGTTTGCCATGCTGCAATGTTACACAAATAGTTTGCCATAGTACCTCATCACAGATATGTTCCAGCCATTTCCAGGAAAATAGGCCAGAAAAAAAGATTTTCCCCTCACACCAGAACTTCTAAATGTTTATATGGTTCTCCTGGGTTCCCATTTTTTGACCACAGAGTGGAAGAGCGTAGGTTGCGTTAATGCCATTTCCCCTGTTCACGGTGCACTGCCAAATCACTTTTGTTGTTCTCATGAATACATGCAATGAGGAGGCACCCACCTGCACCATCTCCCAGTATGTCTGAAAGTCCCTGTGTCGACCCTGTATTACCAGGTGGTGTCATGCTCAGTGAAGACAATACTGTTGTGCGGTAACGGTGTGAAGGAGGCGTGTCAGGTGGCCACGAGAGCAATTCCTCAGGCCTTCAGCTTCCTTTGTGTTGCCTGTGGCTTCTCAAATACGAGCAGCATCTGGGCTGCACGCTGCGCGAATTGGTCGAGACCTCTGCTTAGCTGTGCCAGCTTCTGAAGGGTGCCACAGCTGTGGAGGTACGCGTCCGGGTAAATGTGTGTCAGATCAGGAGATGATGATGTTAGTTTTCCTCAAAGATCATTCTGGTCCAAGGATCTACCAAAGGTAAATCTACAGAAGGTCACGGGTACCAGGAACAGGCACTTGAGGTGCCATCTCCCCATAGTAATTCTGAGAGGTATTTGTCACAACCTTTTATTTCTTCCTGATTTACATATTCACAGAGGTTCCTGGGGTGAGGTTGGGATAAATTGTCACCGCCACATGTGTGAAGTGAAAAGTATATGTCTGTGCTCTTTATTTTTCATTTCTCAGTTAGATGTGTGCTTCCTTCATGCACAAGAAAGAAAACCTGAAGAACACGTGCTTGTCTGTCTTTCAAACTCTCTAGAATTAGCTTGTCATGAAATGTAAAACTAATGTGCAGTTGTAAAAACCACTGCCAGCAGTTTCCTCACCAGTGGCTGATGGCTAAGTAGATTTGGAAATGAAAGGGGTTATTATAAAGTGATTACTGAATAGGTGGGTATGTCATTTTAAACAAGCGACTCAAATCTCTGTTGCATATTCGGAATGTAACCTTGTTTGTCTCATTCATACCGAAAATCTGATTTTGATTGTGGAGGAGTAATCATGTAATGTAGGTAATTTGGCAAAAATATATTGCGTGATGTTTTTCTTTCATTCCTTATTTAAATGTATTAGAATTTAAATGACTCACCATTCAGAATATACCTATAAAGTGGCAACATAAAGAAATATTAGATTCCATTTGCATTGGTTGAGATTTAAATTTTACTATTAAGTGAAAAGTTCGTATCGGCTCTCTCACGGAAGAAAACATTGTATAGAAACTAACACAAAATACAATTAACATCGAAAGGGTGTTATTAATGATTACAAGGATGTTATTGATGATTAGACCAATATATCTTGGATCCGTGAATGTCAGCCTGAAGACGTGGGTCTCATGGTTGGACTCGATGATCTTAAAGGTCTCTTCCAACCAAAGCGATTCTGTGGTACGTGTAGCCATGAATTGGAGAATAAGAGATGAAAAAGTTAAAGAAGCTCTCATGCAGGATTTTATCATTCATTAATGTTTCTGTAGCCAGTGCTTGTTATTATAACACTTTACTAAAAGCTTAAATCTCTCGTATGGTTTCAAGCAACATCTACACATTGTTTTTTAAGCAGTGAGCATATGCCTTGGATGCTTCTTAGAATGGGCTTTCAATGAATCTTCTAGAATCGGCGACATACCGTGGTTCTTTCCTAAGCATTTGTATATTTTTAGCTTGTGTTTCAGCTAGAAATACCACAGGAAGAATTCTCCTAGTGATAAGCTGATATTAGTAAACCTCACCATATAACTGAATTTGAGGTGAGGTGAGTGAGGATTGAAGCTGTGAGAACTTGGCCTGTCCATTTGACTGCTGTGAGGTGTGGGTACATATTTTATCATTTTCTGAGCTCCCACAGTTTGGAACTAACCAGTTCTGTTCACCAAGTCCAGAAAGACCTGTTCTAAGGGGTTAGAAATGAGACCGGGAATTAGCATTCCACAGCTCTTGCTGGTGCTTTGTACCTCCAGCAGGTAACTCATTTCTTTGGAGCTTCAGTTTCTTTGTATGTAAACTAGGAGAACTATTGTCCTACCTCGTACAGGTACGTAAGGTGTAACTACGCAAGACTTCCAAAGCGTGTGATAAAATCGGTGGAAGCACCATCTTGGATCTGGTTCCACGCTCTTCAGAATGGTGTTAGCCATAGTCCTGCTGACAGCAGGGTACTTTGGGAGATGCTGGCTTTTCTCTTGCCCAGTACTCTGCTGGCATCTCCAGCAGGAAAGAGAGGCTGAGTAGGAGAACACGCGAGAGTCTTCCGGTTCTCAGATGCTGGGAAGTGGTTTAGGTGAGACACAAACCTATCTGTGGTGGGGTTGCCCTGAGCTGTGTTTCTGTCCTGTTGACACCTTCTCTCCGTCGTGAAGCGGTGGATGCTGATCACGTTAGTAAAGGTGCTGGCGGAAGCGTGTGCAGGAAGCCGATTGCTACCTCTCCGTCTGCAAGAACAGTAACATGGAAGGGTGCAGAAGGGATTCCCACAGGTTACCGCTGGAGGTTAGCATCCTCCTAAGGGTGTATAAGGCTATGTACACCCTTGTGCTCATCTTCCTCCACTGGCATTTTGACTCTTGAAGATGAATATAATGAAAAGAATATAATTAAAAAGAAGAAAAAATTCCTAAAAAGAAGCTTGTTTAAAAATCTAATTAAAAACAAGCCATTTTCCCCCAGAATTTGCGCAAAGAAGAAGAGGCATATAAAATATGTTTGTAACCGATTATTCCTTCCTCTTTTTGACCATCATTTCAGTTTTGCTGTCTCATAGTTCTCGCTCTCATTAGCGCTGAAGCTCTGCAGGGTTTGTGTCCCAGCGCTTTTTACAGAGGCTGGGAGCACATTTAGAAGACCAGTGGAGCTGCTGCTTTTCTGTGGGAGGCCTCTCTTTTGGAAGCGCTCTTAACAGTGAAAGCTTGGTAAGAATTTTAAACAGCATCACTTGAAATCTTTCCAGGAGATGCTGGGTGTCCTTTGTGGTCGTTTACTTTTACCCGAATAATCATAGAAATGGTTGCTATCCATTTCCATGGCTGCTACCTGTCACGAATTGAGATATCCCAGATGAAACCCATGTTTCAAGTTTTTTGCCAGAAAAATAGTTTACGATTGTTCAAAAAAATTTTACAATTATTACAAAAAAACACTTCACAATTGTTCTGGGCTGCTTTTAACGTATTTTCTTGCTGCCACAACACACCATGTTCTTGGATAAATAAGATGACCAACTTCTGATGTGCTCCTCTTTACTCCAAGGGTTGTTTCAGGATTTTCAACAGCTTTGAGCACCCTGGTAGCTTAGTCTTTGGTTTCACTTTAAAATGATTGGACTCAGCAGGACAATGACATCACCAACATCGTATTAGGGTTTTGATTTTGCTCATGAGTCATATGTCCCTTTGTTCTCCATCTCTTTGTTTGGTTCCATTCTTCTATAACCCAAATAATGGACAGTAGGAAAAATCAGGAGGGTAAAGCGCCCCTTTTCTACAAAGCAGTTCTTTATATTAACAAACCTGACTGTTCCTTTGGGTTTGAGATGCAGCTGTGTCAAACCAGTGTGTTTCTATTGACCAAAATAAGAATGTGTTAAAAAGCTGTGAAATTGCACCACTCAAAATCTTGCCCATTGTTTCTTTCCTCGCTGCACTCTGCAGTTTTTGGTAAATTGGAATTCAAGAAACCCTGATTTGTTACCAGATCGGATAAATCATGTTGGTGTTTTGAGCAAATAAAAGCTCTTTTTGAACTTCAGTCTGTTGTCAAAGAACTCAGACGAAGAATAATTACAGTGTAAAAATCACTCCATCACAGTTAAATGGGATCTTCCACAAAACTGTCTGACCAAGTCTGCAAACAAGCTCAGATTGTTTGCAGTGATTGGATATCAAAGCAAATAAGGGGAAGCCAAACACGTTTAAATTCTTTACCTACTTTCTTGTTTGGTGATGGCTGTAGGCATACACAAATCTTGAGATTTGGTCTCTAAAAGCAAACCAAACGTTGCTTCGACAGCAGCTGGCTCAGGACCATATAGTCTGTTCCCTATGGATGAAAGGATGTTCTGTCACCTCAAGATCTGTGCCCCTGAGGTGTAACTCGGTGTCTGGACTACCGAGGAGCAGTGGAGTATCTCTTTAGCTGGAGGACTGTAGAGTGAGTTGTACAGTCTGGCTTCGTAACCTGTGCAGGGTGGGTTTCGCTGAGTGAGCAGAAACACGGGTGAAGTTATGGTCTGCGTAGATACGTATCAATAAGGGCTGTGATGTCCATTGTTAAAAATTGGTTAGGTATTTAATGATTTAGTTCTGCCGGGGAAAGTGAGCTTTCCCTGTCGCCGCCTCAGCTGTTCTCTTTGGTTCTTCCCTGGAAGGTACTCCTGACTCGCTGGCAGCCTGATCACTTTTACCAGCACTGGTGACCTCTTAGAGCATGTGTTTGACTTAAAACACAGGTAGTCTTGTTGGAAACAAGGCATGGGTCTTAAATTGTCTGCTGAGTCAGATGTAGCCGTGACCGAGCATGCGGAATCGAGCCTCAAGTGTGTGTGCGCGCTGGTGGTCTCCATCACCACAGCACACAAGTTCCTCGCAGTTCATGAAGGTACGTGCGGCACCCTCTGCTACTGATGCTCGAGGACGATGACTCCGCTTTACTCAGAGCGAGTTGATGTGAAAAGGTGTCAGGTGATTTGAACAAGTCTGCTCAGACAATCTGTGAAGAAGTCTGTCCATTTGGTTCTCATTAATTAACTTTTGTGTTGAAAAGAGCTGTAGTGGATAATATCTTAAACCTCCAATGATTCGGTTTTCATCTTGAATTTGTCCTTTTTCTCGTTCTGTTCATCCTTTTCTTCATGTGGAGGGACAGCAGAGTCCAATCTGGAATATAAATCAGATGAGTTGTTACAGAGCTAAACCACCCCAGTAGTTTGCCTGGACAAGAGGTAAATTCTTCGCTCCTGTTGAAATGTCTTTTGAATAGTATCTAAACACATCCCAGATGTCTGCAGCTACTGGAGTGTTGTGGAGTGGCAGAAAATCACCATAGTGTTCTTTCCTTCCTCCCTTATTTCAGCAGGTCTGTGCAGTCTGTGGGGAAAAGACAAAACTTCCCATCTGACTTTTCAATCTAAACCCAAAGCTCGATGATCGGTGGCTAAAGGAAGCTAGAAGTAAACCAAAAGGTCTTTGTGATTCTGAAATGGAGTATCTGAAAATGCACTGTACTTGTGGGGAGAGGTGAAGTGCGAAGTTCCAGAGAAACGAGCTGTGAGTTGCAGCTGAAATGGATCCTGGCTGTCAGTCCCTGCTCCTTATTCTGAGGAAAGCAGAGCAGAGCAGAGAAGGAGCCAGGATCACCAATTAAATGGGATGCTGAAGTGCCAGGGGCTAGAACTGGGCTTGCTGGTCCCTCAGGTCAGAGCTGCAACTGTCAGATGTCACCGGTTGATACCCTGCTGGAGCTGGCAGAAGGAGAGCAGCATGAAAACTGCTGCAGGCACCGGCAGGGGAATGGGGTAGAGCTACCTGGCGGAGCTTCAGGCGTGACAGGCGGTGCGCTCCTCCGGGAGGAAAACCTCTTCTCCTGGTAGGTCTTATTTTCCCCCTTCGCCTCATATCAGTGAGGCGTAAGAAAACATCTGGAACACTGAGGAACAGCAGGGGCTCAGTTCATCTCGAGAGCTGCCGAGTGAGTGGGGAGGTCTGGCTGTACATCCGCTCTGCCGGGGAGCCTTTCCCGAGTCACACAAAACCGAAGGATCGGCGGATAGCTGATGTGCAGTGAGGTGTAGGTGTGGCATACAATATAATCGGTATGGCAGATTAATCTCCTTACTCATTTTCTGCTCTAAAAAAGGTGATTTCAGTGGCGATTAGCACTGTGCCATGACGCTTCTCTGTGTCGCTCTCCCCTGATGCAAGGTAACAGCAGGAGACCATTGCTTGGTCAACAACCTGCCAGTACTGCCTGAGCAGTCAGTGCAAGTCTCATGAGCACAACCGCGGCGTCTCTCTTGAGTGCTCACTTTTTGAGTTGAAGATGGGAACTTACCCTGGGAAAGTGATTAAAAAGATCCTGTAGAAAATAAGATCTGCTAAATGAGGTGTTAATTCATCCAGCTTTCCCTTTCAAACCATAGTCATTAGCCGTCGCTCTTTTTGTGTGGGTTAATGGTTTTCCTTCCCCACGTACTCTACGTCCCTCAGGATGAAGAGCATATCATTTCCAGTGTAATGGAAGTGATGGGCTGGGCTCTCCATACCGCGTGAAGTATTTCCTGTGGGGTACATGATACCTCTGGAGAAGCTCACTGCTGACTTGATCAAATGGAAACTTCTTTTTCTGTCTTTTGTTGCAATAACTGATATTTTTCATGGCTGTCTTGTGCCACGTGGTTTTTTAATTCAAAAATTCCATTGATTCCTTGGCCTTTATTTCTGGTTAAAAGGTGACATGTTGCCCTTCAGCACCTTCCTGCTTAGTGTGTGAATTAACTGGACTTAACCAAAAATTGTCATGCGCTTGAAGCGTGTGGTTCTGCGGTGACTGAGAACTTAACTATACAGAGCAGATGAGGGCTGATATCCTCAGGTCTGCGATGAGGTCATGTCTGATAAATGAAAACAGTGTGGTATGCAAAAAAAAAAAGAAGAAAATTAACATAAAGCAAATAAAGTAGTGGTACTTCAAGAGTTGGCTTTATTTGATGAAAGCAATCATAAAGCATCATCTATTCCACTAACCATGTCTGCCTTGAGAATTTAAAAGCGAGCTTGAGGACACGAAGTGGATGAATTCTTTGGAGTACAAGCCTGTATCTTCAGAGGCTCTTTCATGTTCAAACCTCTTTGCAATATTCAACCCTAGTTTTTCAGTGGACGCCCCCCACAAAACCAGCGGCGATCCCACCTGGGGCTGCACTAAGATCTTGCTTTGGTTTTATCCTTGCATGTCTTTCTCTGCTGTGTCCTGGGGTTTTTTTATGTCCTCCTTCTCCCTTTCTTTCCCCTAAGTGCTGCGCTTGACTGGTTGACACGTCGGCTGGATGACACAGCGCGCTTACCCCACGAGGGGGTCATTAGGGCTCTATCAGTTGCATAATCTCTGTGTGAGTGGTAAGAAAAACAGGTATGAGCTGCGTAGCTGTCTGATACAGTCGAGTCAGGAACCAAAGCTACCAGGGCGTTGGCTTTGTCTGGTGAGCTTTATCCTGTGAATATCAACAAAAGCTGTATTGTCTCCAGCTTTTTCCATCTAATCGCTTTCTTCCCTTGTCTGTTTTGTTAGAAGGGAAAATGTATCTGTCATGTTCCCAGCACTGACTTCAGGGTTTAACTAGAGGGCTAGCTTGTACTTTTTATCCAGGTAACGTGACATGAGAATATCATCCTCCTGGGCAGAAATCGTGGATAGGTTTTGAGCCGGTCTTTCTCAACAGCCACTCAATTTTAGTACTAAAATGCTAAGAATTAGTTTTATGTCTCTCATAAAATGATTTCTCGGCTCCCCTGTGAATTTTCTGCTGTGCCTACTATGGAACTGAGCAGGCTGCTCCATGTTCCTGCAGCCAGGAGCTTTGTTCAGCTGCTTAGTGCTGTATGTCAGGGTCACCTCGATTTTGTTGGTTTTCTAGTCCTAGTTATCCCATTCAGAGAGCATCACAATGCCCAACAAATGTCCTTCGCTATTCATATCCTCACCTAAATGAAGAAATGTGCATGTTTTGCTGAGGAAGTAAGAACAAAATCGCCTCCTATGAGCGCTGAAGGCGGCAATTTAAAAACCAGTATACCGAAATAAATTTGACTTAGTTCTGCAGAACTTAAGGGTTCTGTATCTATATGTCTGTTGTATGTATACATTTGTTGTCCTTAAAGAGCAACGAAGCTGGTGCGGGGCCTAGAGCACAAGTGCACTGAGGAGCACCTGATGGACCTGGGGGGTTCAGCCGGCAGAAAAGGAGGCTCAGGGGAGACCTTCTCACTCTTGACAACATCCTGACAGGAGGTTGGAGCGAGGTAGCGGTCAGTCTTTTCTCCCCAGGACCAAGCAACAGGATAGGAGAGGAACCGGCCTCAAGTTGCATGAGGGGAGGTTGAGGTTGTCCCTGAGGAACCATTTCTTCCCCGTTGGGGTTGTCCAGGCCTGTCCCAGGCTGCCCAGGGCAGTGGTGGAGTCCCCATCCCTGGAGGGGTTTCCCAGCCCTTGTGTCGAGGTGGTGCTGAGGGACAGGGGTCAGTGGGGACCTGGCAGTGCTGGGGGAACGGTTGGACTCGATGAGCTGAAAGGTCTTCTCCAACCTGAATGATTCTGTGATTCTAAATGCTTAGAAGCTGATGTGGAACCAAAAAAAGAAAGAAGGAAAATTCCTTTTTCATGAAATTTGTGTCTGAACTTTGCAGAAGTAAATACTTAAGGAAGATGTGAAGCTCTTAGGATTGGCCAGTCTTTGAGTTGTGCTTCTCCTTGATCTTAACTGTTGTAGCAATGGAAGATATCCACAACCCTTCCCAGACACCAGGGTTCTTAGCTGGGAGACCTGAGTGTGGAAGCAGGTACACGGCTTTGTAGTGATTTATCCTTGGTGAGGATGTTTTGACCAGTCTGTCTTGTCACTGGAAAGGAGACCAGGATTAGATCCTTTGTTGAATTTGTTTTGGTTTGCTGTTTTGTCACCAATTGGCAAATATTCCATATTGATGATGAACACTGCTGGGTAGTGGCAATTAAAAAATAAAAAAGAAAGAAAGAAAAAAGAGAAGCGGCTGGGGGATTTGAAAGGGGAAAAAAACTGCCCTGCTTTGTAGATATTAGAGAGAAGCAGCGATTTCTTACACCTTTTCTTCAAGGAGTTAAGATGAATAACATCTTTGAACAAATATTTCAAGCATGCAGGGATTTTATTAAAAAGTAAAAAGATGAAATCCTCTGTAAATTGTTCAGAACATTCCTGGTGAAGACATGATGATTAATAAACATTAAAGAGGGAAGATGCATATTAATTTGTTTATGTATAAGAGGCTTCTAGTTCATTAAAAGTCTTCTAAGCACTTAACTAGTGAAGCAGTGGATAAAACCAGACATTGTCTTTAATCTTGTTGAGGGCTCCGATATGAGAAACCCAGATTATCGCTAAGTGTTTCTAACAGCTCTGTTAATGACGGGTAACGCGGGGCCTGCATCTGCTCCGTGGTTTTGCTGTAATAAGGTGGAAATTTGGGTTCACTTTTCTCTCTCGGTTTCTGTGACCAGTAGGACTGAAGAAAAATGGAACCACAATCTTTGGTTCTTGGATAGAGGTAGCCGTAAGTTCTCGGGCACGGTTTTGGTAGAGGGGATCCATGGCCGATGGTCAACGGGGAAAGCTCAGAGGCAGTAGGGTATCAGCTGCTGTTCCTCCCACCTGGGTCTTCTTTGCTAAACCACTGCTACAAACTGAGATATTTGCACTGGGGTGTGGTAAAACCAAAAAAGAAGGAAGCTATTAGCAACTGATGTTTTGGGGAGAAGAACCCTATGGACTATTTTAAAGGAATTGGGATGTTAACTTAATGTTCTGGCCAAATAGAGGTCGAGTGATGCATTCAGTCTCACTCCAAAACAAATGGGTGAGAAATAGCTGAAGAACCACCTAACTCTTCTCCTGTGTATAAACAGCCCTGGGAGAAAATCACCACGTATTTGCAAGTTTTCCCTAAAATTAACTTTTCTTTTCAGATACTTGTTTTGGGAAGGTTTTTGCTCTAAAAGGGTTAACACAAATTAATTTTTTAAAAAAGAACATATTTACTTTTTGCAAGCAATAGGTAGTTAAAAAAGTAAGCGTCATTTAAACCGTATCGTGCACTTTGAGTTTAAGCATAAAAAGTTTCTGTTATTTTGTTTGCTCTTCAGTTTTCATCAAAGACACTTTTTTCTCCTTTTCTTGCTAGTTTTTTCCTGATTTTTCAGAGCCCTATAGTTTCATTGTCACTCTGAGAGAAAGCAGTGAATTTCTGTTTCTGCTTATATGTCGTATTTATAGAGCAGCGTAACTTCTTTATTACCCATGTTACCTACTATTAGAATATGAATAAATAATCACACCAGAATTATGCTGGTAATTTTGCAGATCCGATGCGTGGGCCACGAAAACTGGAGGTCGTGGAGATCAAATCTAGACAAATCACTATTTGCTGGGAGCCATTTGGATATAACGTCACACGTTGCCATCGATACAACCTCACAGTCCATTACCGCTACCAGGCTGGAGGACAAGAGCAAGTGAGAGAAGAAGTAAGCTGGGATACAGAGAGTTCACATCCCCAGCACACAATTACTAACCTGTCACCATACACAAATGTCAGCATCAAATTAGTACTAATGAATCCTGAAGGACGAAAAGAAAGCCAAGAACTTGTAGTACAAACTGACGAAGATGGTGAGTTGTTGTATTTCCATATACGTATACGCTGTGTGTAGGTACGACCCGGTAGTCAACACACTTCTCTACATAAGTGCATGTTCTACTTTCGACAAAATCTGTGACAGGTTTTCCACCAACTTCACCAATTTTAAGGCAATGAGGAGTCCATTAAAAGTGTTATAATGATCTTTTTGCTAAACCCATATCACCCCACATCATTGAATCATTTCTTTGTTACACTCATAACTTGAACGATGTTCTGCCGTTTAAAAGTTCCGTTGTCAGTATGAAGAAATCTCGGGTGGTTGACCGCTGTATCCTCATGTAAGCTTTTCTGTGGAGCGATGTGCTCAACAGTAAATATTTATTCTGGTCTGTGGTTTCAATTTCTCCAGCTTTGGCTTTCCAACCACTGGAATGCTGTAATCATGTTGCATGGAAAGGTTCTACCATCCTCCTAAGTCCTCTGTGATATTATTGTGATTATACCCGTGGAGAGTTCACTGTTAGCTGTGATAACACAACGGGACTTCCTTGGTCATGCACCAGGAATCAATTTCCCCTTTCCAGAAATCCAGTGCCCTCTACAAGTGTCCCTTAGGTATTTTGGACCTTGCTTTTCGCCCTTTGAGGATGCTGATTGTTCAAAGACGCGTATCAAGCGAGTGGCGTTGTTTTATATATCGGATCTGTCCTCCTCCCGTTTTATCTTCTGCCATCTGAACAGGAACAGCTTTGTATCTCCTTCCAGATCAGTGATAGATTTACTGCAAACATGTTGGACAAGATTTCTAGAAAAAACCTTCAGCAATGACGAGTTCAGTTCCTCTCCTAGTAAATACTTGAAGTCTGCCACTTAAAGCTATTAAATCATTTAATGTATGCTGTGTTGGTTTTGTGTAGTACTAATTTCTAATCAAAACATACGAGGGAATAAATTAAACAATTTAGGCATGTATAGTTGCTAATGCAAGAGATCTGACAAAGCGTAGCGAACAAAAAAAAGGTTTAATTAGAATTAATTCTGCTGTCATCCTGTAGTTTTGATTGGGTTCAATTGTGGGATGACAAAGCTAAAGACCTTATTGTTATTTGGGCCGTTTATGTATTTTCTCTAAAATCTCGCGTAATATTTTCTTTTCCTGGCCTTCCGGAACTTTATATTATTCCGAGACCTATCAGTGGCTGAGAGAATACCTTGGGCAAAACTCACACCTTGTCAGTATACCATACACTACCGGCAAGGTCCAGGAATCTGCACGTGACACAACATCCTGACCCAATTAATCACCATCATTTTTCAAATCACACAATCAGGTAGGTTGCAGGTGACCTCCAGAGCTCATTTAGTGCAACCTTTTGCTCAGTGAGAGCAGATTACTCAAGGTCTTGTACAGGTGAGTTTTGAGTATCTCCAAAGATGGATATCCCACAGCCTCTCTAGGTAACCTCTGCCGGGGTTTGACCCTCCCTCTCATAACTGCTCAGAATTTTTTGCCTTCAGATAATTTTAGAGGGTTACCAACAGTGTTTTGCTCCACTTCCAACTTACTTGCGCTGTGTTTCATTCCTCTCTCTTTACATGTAAATAACCCCATGATTCCAAATGAGCTTTTCCGGTTTTCTCCTACTTGGAAGCGAGGTTTAATGCCCAGACTTAAGGCTGGCCTAAAGCCATAATCATACTGGTTCGTACTGGTAAGCTGGTTCAGAAACCATCCTTGGAGCTTCCTCTTGATAGAGCAACAGACTCTGCGTAGAGAAATGGAGAGGTGATTGTCAAGTCTCAAACCCTCCCAGACCAACAGCGTTGAGCAGCAGGAGGAGGACCCACCAATGGGAAGGAGCCACCACGTCTTGCTTGCAGATCCTCCTATTCTTTAACGTTCAAGTAGATCTCAGTAAGGGGTCTGAGAAGTGATTCCAGCCACTGCAGCGAGTAGTTTCCACCTTCTTTCTCCAGCACGGGGAAGATGTTAAGCATATCTTCTTGCTGAGCTACCCCAACCTTTGCTTCAGGCTTGGGTGAATAATGCTGGGACAGTTTTTATGCCTCAACAGCACAAATATTAAGCAGAGTGTCTCCATCTGAAATTTTTCTCATTTTTTCCTCCTTGTTCCCGTTAGTCCCGAGTGCTGTGCCGCTTGAATCCATTCAAGGGAGCACCTTTGAAGAGAAGATTTTTCTCCAGTGGAGAGAGCCAGCGCAAACATACGGTGTGATTACTTTGTATGAGGTACCCAGCGTTTTGCCACGTTTTCATTTTTATGTGGAGTTCTGGTTTTGAAAAGTGTGTAATTAGTAAGAAAATTAATTATTTTTGCAGTTTATGTGTAATTAATCTTCTTTTTGATGATAGTAGCACTTACAAAGTCATAAAATCAAATCTATAATGTAGGAGTGAATTATACAGGACCCAAAATGTCCCCGGGTTGCGAGCTTTAAGAAAACTGCTATTTTTAGAACCATGTGCAATAGCATTCTATCTAATAACATGGATCAAATATTTAAAAGGCTGAAAGACAGATCTTAGTGAGTTTTTAAAAGGAGTAAGAGACAGAACACAGCGGTGACAGTCAGCATCACATGTAGATAAAGCTCATTACAGGAAGCCTATTGTAATAGAAACAAGCAGGCATAATTAAAAAAAAAATTTGAGCATTTTTTAAATGCAAATTCGACAGAACTGTATGTTGCTAGATGTCTAAAAATCACTGCTCTTCCTCGTGTGGAACCTCTGCCTGAATACCTTTTAGAAAAATTGACAAAAGACTGCAGAGATTAAGCTGTCAGACAGTAATCACTGTTAAGCTTCTTACCTGACCTTACTACAAAATCGGTATTGAAATGCTGTGTTTAAAAAAAAACCAACACCTAAATGAGATAGGCTGTGAAAGAAAAGTTAAATTGAATGGCTCTGTTTTGAAAACTATTGTATTGTAAGAGGAGAAAATGTTATGAAAAAGTCTAAATTGATTTTTTTTCCTAAAGCTGACTGCTTTCCAGCTAGTTCAACAGCTGCCTGTCTGCAGGGACCCGGTGTGTGCGTTAATCTATTAATGTTTTTATTGATGTTGGGCTTTACGTACACAGAAACACACCGACGGGGAGGGAGCAGCAATCAGTTAAATCAGAAACTTGATGTATTTACTTTTGAAGTAAAATATACCAACCGACTGCTGCAGCCAGACCATCCCGTGCTTGAGAGATGCCCAGTCAGGTGGCTGGGTGTGAACAGACGCCGAGGTGCTGAAAACTTCTTTGTCAAGACTTTTTCTGCCCTGGTGTTTGCTTACGAGCCTAAAATGTATCACAAAGTTTTTATAAATAATAAATTTATTTATTAAAATTTTATAAATATGACCTGGAGGCCTCAGATATACACAGTGAATCTGGGGGATGTTTTTCTTATTTCAAGCGTAAGCCGTAGGTGAACGATGAAAACAGGCTTCAGGTGTATTTTAGCTGCCTGAAGTAGCTCACAGGAGAAGATCCAGACAAGTTAGACGAAATGTAGGTACCTTTGCTTGATAGGATGAGTTGGACTAACCACGATGTCTCAGAAGGCACCCCTCTGGCTGGTGGTTGGTGCATCCAAACCACCCAAGCTTGAGGTGTCCAGCTCCTGCCTACACCTTGTTGCAAGCCAAAGCTTAGACAAAGTGGCATCTAAGCCTTGCTTATGTGCACATCAATGATTCTGATCCAAAAAGCAGAGGCACTAAAGCTGCTCTTTTACAAACATGTGCCATATTTGGCATGTCCTCATGGCATTCACCTTTGCTGGTGCTTTGAGTTGGAGACATGCAGCTCAGGAATTTGGTTTTAGTGGCTGAAGGAGACAGTCTTATAATACACGTGGTGGGAAAAAGCTGTGTGTTGAAGTATCGAGTATTAAAGTATTCAGTGCTATTATGAAATCAAGTGCAAATCCAATTATTTTACCAATATTTAAAGAAAAAAGCCCTTAGATGAAGAACTGACACAATGACATATTATACCATTTTGCTCCTCCATCACCAGTCCAGGTCCACAGTTGTAGGAATAAAGGGATTAGTCATTCTTTGCTCAAAGTTTCATCTCAATTTGATAAAAATTGTCAACATCCAGTGAGAAAACGACCCTCATGCCCTTTTTTTTCCTCATCACTGCAAAGCTGAGCTGGCAGCAGCAATGGTGGACCTAAGAAATTAGTTAAAAAAAAAACAAAAGTAGGGACAGTCTTAGGAGTAGGAGTGAAATACAGGAACGGTGCAAGTTCATTTTAAGCAGGCAAAACACTTCTTGTTTTCATGTGTTTTATTACTGATTTTCAGCCCTTTATTGATGTTATAGTAGATGGGTCGTATAAAAATCAATTTTCATTAAGTCAGAGGTTTTAGGGAATTGTGAGTGTTTAAGGTGTGTAATGCTGACACTTGGATGTCTCTTTGTTTTATGTTCTCAATTCTAACGATATGGAATAAATACAGCAAAAAGAATGTCAATTATCACTTTCTGTAATGAGAGTGTCAGAATTATTCGCATGCAAACGAAACTTTAAAAAGCAGGGATGAATAATTTTTACTTTTTAATTTTTTTGTGGGTTTCTTATTTTTAAATTCTCATTACAGTGCATGGAAATTACTAATTAATAGAAGAAATCTGGATCAAGTTTTACTGTGAACTTCTGTTAACATTTCAATGAAAACTAAAAATACTGTTTGAATCAAAGGAGGAACTGAGGATACAATATACCCTCTGCATATATTACTTAACATTTTATCTCTTCATTCCTCCAAATGAGAGTCTGACCTAGGTACAAGATAATAACCTGAAAAACCTCCAAATTAGCAATTACGCTGGCTGAGCTTCAGCCTAAAATACAAGCTCGCTGAAAAATTTGCCTTAAGCTGCCCTTATCATCTTTCAGAGATATTCAGAGCAAAGTGTAATTACGGCGAAGTCAGCTGGAACGGGGGGCTGCACCCTCTGGTACTCGCTTATCTGCTTTCACCTGGTTGTTTGGGTTTTGTTGGCGTTGCTGATCAAAACCAACAGTCAAAGGAATTCAAAAAACGACGCTGTTAAAGGCAGCGTCTTGAAGGAATTAATGTACGCCCGAACCCATCCTTTGGAGCTGTAATCTCGCTGCCTCTGAGCCTCTGCATCTATAAAAGGAATAACTCAGATCAGTTCGGGCTGAGTTTCTGTGTCCCTCCGTGGGATTCGGGATTTGAAGAGTGTAAGAGGGTGAGACAGCTTATCATAAAACACCCGACAGCGCGTACGTCGTGGACGGAGCTGCAATCGCTGTCCATCTGCTGAAGGCAGCTCATAACTTTCTTACTCTTTTGCAGATCACCTACAAAGCAGTCAGCTCCTTTGACCCAGAAATAGATTTATCCAATCAAAGCGGCCGCGTCTCAAAGCTCGGGAATGAAACGCACTGTCTCTTCTTCGGGCTGTATCCTGGCACTACCTACTCCTTCACCATCAGAGCCAGCACAGCTAAAGGCTTCGGACCTCCAATCACGAATCAGTTCACCACGAAAATATCAGGTACTTGATGGAAGAATGTTACTGCTCGCTTTTGCTGATGGCGTGGGGAGTTCTTTTTGTTGTTTACTTCTCCTTGAGGGTTTCACAAGCAGCAAATTGATGGAGTAAAATGCGTGGTCATCCCTGTCAGTGTCAAAGTGACATATAGTAACATGCCTGAAAAACTTCCAAGTGCTTAAATACCAGCTAGTACTGCGTCCAGTTTTGGCCCCTCACTCCCAGAAGGACATTGAGGGGCTGGAGCGTGTCCAGAGAAGGGCAACGGAGCTGGAGCAGGGTTTAGAGAACAAGTCTGATGAGGAGCAGCTGAGGGACCTGGGGAGGTTGAGCCTGGAGAAAAGGAGGCTCAGGGGAGACCTTCTGGCTCTCCACAACTCCCTGACAGCAGGTTGGGGCGAGGTTGGGGCAGGTTTCCTCTACCCAGGAACAAGTGACAGGACAAGAGGAACCGGCCTCAAGTTGTGCCAGGGGAGGTTGAAGTTGGACACGAGGAGCAACTTTTTCCCCGTTGGGGTTGTCCAGCCCTGTCCCAGGCTGCCCAGGGCAGTGGTGGAGTCCCCATCCCTGGAGGGGTTTCCCAGCCCTGGTGTCGAGGTGGTGCTGAGGGACAGGGGTCAGTGGGGACCTGGCAGTGCTGGGGGAACGGTTGGACTCGGTGATTTTAAAGATCTCTTCCAGTGATTCTGTGATTCTGAAATTCCTGTTCACTGCTGTAACCCAAGAAACCCTCTGAATTATGTGCCTGGAGTCAGTGCCAGCTGCTGTTGCAACATTTAGCATAGGGTTTTGTGGACTTGAGGATGGGGGTTTCATTCAGAGCTTAGTCAGCCTTGACATGATTCCAAATAAGTTCAGTGACGGTGCTGGAAAATCTCTTTAATGAGCCATGAAGAATTGTGAGTAGGGCAGAAATACTCTCGGTCTGGCCCTCACTTAGGAAGTGTGTATTCTGAGCAGGCGTGTGGACTGGAGTGGATGTGAAACTGTAGTCGACAAGAACGTCAGGACCAGTGGTTTTCAGATAACAGCAGCATGTCTCTGTCACTTCTGCAGAGCCATGAACAATATTTTAAAGCCCTCCCAGAGGCAGAGCAACACTTCGTTTCTCTAGCTGATGGGATGCATCACTATTACATCCCCTGAAACGCTTATGTAATTGATGAGAGAATGTTCAGTAAAGTTCCAGTTGAAATCCCTTTACTCTTCACTTCTCTACAATCTTCTTGGGAGTTAAACTGACAGTTGAACTATGGCTCCTGGATAATATTTATAGAAATTTGCCCTATCTATTTGTGGTCAACTGTGCTTTTCAGAAAGGATAAAGGAGAGCATTAGGGTACAAAATCCCCTTCCTCTTTTACTCCCTTTCTGTAGACTTTACCCCATCGATCATGTTCTGCCCTTACTGGAATGAAAAAAAACTACAAGCGTTAATCAGAAATAGAGCAGTTTCTTTTTTCTCGTTATAGGAAAGGGCGGTTAATGCAAGGTGGAAATTATGGCTAATACAGATGTTTGTAGAGGGAAAAAAAAGTTAGTTTTCAAGTTAGAAGATTATTCTGTATAGAAAGTCTAAACATAATTAACACTGATCAGTAAAGACGGGCTTCATTTCCCACTCCTCTTCCTATCCTGAGCAGAAACTGTCAGAAATGAACTTCTGGCACAGCAAGAGTCGATACGAGTTAGGATGGTGCAATCAGCCCTTATTAGAATGGGGAAGGGAGGAGACTACTGAGAGTGGGTGAGAATCTGAGCACTGGGGACGAGTGCTGGGACTTCAATTGTTGTTCTTTTCTAAGTTTGATACCTCACCAACTACAGTTCACTCGTGTGAACAGACATTGCAGGCGTGCTTGGGAGTGAGGTGAAACCTCCAAGCTACCACGTGGCGAGGTTCTGCACCCATCTACCTCCTGACTTCGTGTGTGTTACTCTACTACAAGGAGTGTTTATGCCTTGTCCATGGAAGATTAAAGCCAATCTCTTGATGAATTTAAAATAGAAGCAGAATGTTTTCTTCATGTCATTGAAAAATCCCAACTGAAATTTTACCTGTGGAACATGGTACCTCTTTGCCGTGCTTTTGGCTTCTCATTGTCTCACTAGAAGGCTTTGAGGCTCTCGAAGTGGAGGATGAGGAGGCAGCAGCACATGCTGATCCATTTCTGAATGGAGTCATTGCGTTTTGCTTTGGCTAACTCCAGGCTGCGTTTTCATCTGGATTAAATACTCTTAATTTCCTGTGCTGAGTGTTTGAGTAGTACGATTCCGTGCTGTAAACAGTTGCCGTGTTTCGTTCTACAGTTGGGTGATTGGCACTGATGGATGAAGGGATCTGTTTGTAAATACGCGTTACCAAAAGCGGAGCTCGTAGCAGTGCGTGCAATCACAAGTGATGGGCCCTCTGTTAGAAGACTCTTTTCTCTTGCATGTAACTTTGTGAAGAGTCAGCTGTGCGGGCTGCAATGTGGTGTGCTGCCTTCCATCCATTTCAGGAACAGGGCTGACATTGTGAAAAAATCCGGTGACCGATACATGACTGAAGTGCTTTCTGACAGGGGTTTAAATATTTAGCAAGAAGAGAGACATTACTCTGAGCTGTCCCTCTGAAAATTTGTCTAGATTTGGGCAATTTGTGGATTTTGCAGTTTGCACGCACATGGTGGAAGTTGACGGAATTGAGCAGCGAATCACAGAAGCATTGAATTATTTTGGTTGGAAAAGACCTTTAAGCCCATCGAGTCCAACCGTTCCCCCAGCACTGCCAGGTCCCCACTGACCCCTGTCCCTCAGCACCACCTCGACACCAGGTCTGGGAAACCCCTCCAGGGATGGGGACTCCACCACTGCCCTGGGCAGCCTGGGCCAGGCCTGGACAACCCCAACGGGACAGACATTGTTCCTCAGGGCCAACCTCAACCTCCCCTGGTGCAACTTGAGGCCATTTCCTCTTGTCCTGTCACCTGGGGAGGAGACCAGCTCCCGAATGTCATCACAGATCCCGTACCCACTAATTAGATTTAAGTTCTCCAAGCTTTTAGAGCTTTGCCTGTGCGTTCCTCAACATAATGTGGCCCGGCACCGACAGGGAGTCGCTAAGGGCCTCGCCAGTTAGTGCGTCTGAGCTTTCTGCTGCTGAAGACCAGAGTGTCTCTCTGAAGACCAGAGGAAGAATATCTCCTGTTTTCTCTGTTTACGGATAAACTCCCTGGTACATGTGGGCAGTGTGGAGGAGGAAGAGTCCTAACCTAGACAGAAGAGAAGTGTAAGCATAGATAATGTCCAGGTATCTGCTGCGAAGAGAAAAAGTAGCCAGGACTAAACAGTGTGACTTGGAGAAGCACAACTCATATCCTGCACATGACGACAGTGTTGGTGCAGGGAGTCTAAGATCAGTGAGGAGTGCAAGGAGGGACCTAGGTGTCAGAAATTAGGAAGGTTACAAGACTAGCTGAGATGTGGGCAGGAGACCAAAGGCTAGAAACGACACAGTGTTCCAAAACCGTTCAGAGTTCGTACAGCTCTTTGGAGATGCAGTTGCTCTGTGCTTCCCTTGTTTTCAGGATGGTCAACTTGAGAATGGGGCATTATGTCAAAAAGTGCTGGATATTCGAAACTGCAAAACTGAAATATGTGAAAATTGTGTCTGAATCTTTAAAGTGCTGGGTAACATTATGCCTTTAGGCTTCTCAAAGTGGGTACCCAAATCACTTGAAATAATTAGTCTACATGTCTGTGCCTTGTATCGAGGATTGCAAACAGAAAAAACCCTCTCAGCTTACGAGGGGGTTTTTGAAGATGATTTTTTTTATTATTTGTGAAGCATTTCAGAACTGTTGAATATCAATGAAAAGCGATGAAGGTGTTGTTAATGTTTTCATAGCAGACTGAAGAGCGGTGGACTAAAGCCTTAATGCAATTCTTACGTGGATATGCGAGGCAGTATGGGTAAAGGAGAGAGGGGTTCCTAAACCTTTCAAGTAGATGCAGCCTCTACTGGGAAGGTGAAAAGGACTGGCAAATAGACTTGAATGGAAGACTGATGTTGTTGGGGCTATTTAATTTGCTAGAGAAGCTTAGAGGTTGATATTACCTGTGTGGGAAGCATAATATACTCTGAGTAACTTCATCAGTGCAGTGCACAGAGTATCCAGTGGCTGGAAGATGAAGCTGAACAAATTGAGATGCCAAATAGCCCTCCACGTTCTACAGGAGGTGTAATTAGCCACTGGAAGAACTTGCTAAAGGAAAGCCCTTCTCCCCCACCAAATGTGTTTTCTTTTTCAAGCAGGAGTTAGTTTTGGGAAGTTCACTGCCCTGCATTATTCCTGTGGTCTGAAAAAATCATTGCACTGACCACTTATTGCTTCGATAGCCTTTAAATCATTTACCTGGGTATCGTCGTTAACCACTGGGCGGTAAGGATGTGACCGGCTGCTAAACACCCAGCGAGCCGAGCAGCCTTCCGCCCAATGCAGTGATAGAAACGTGACTAGGTGATGGCGCTGAGAGAAGCAGCTACGGTAAAAGGCAATAGCTGAGGCATCATTTGTTTTAATCACAACTGTAATTCCTTAACGAAGACCCAGTTGGTGAAAGTGCTGTTGAGTGCGGCTTCAAACGACGATCAGTTCTCGCGGTGATGGTCCTGCTTCAGCGTTGTAAATTGTTTCTCTGCTGGACGATGGACCCAGGACAGTTACAGCAGCAGTTAAAATTCTGGGACTGACAAATGCTGAGAGTGCACCCTAATGCCACCGACATCCCGGGAAAGGCGGGCGCGGTTTCCAAAACTACAGTCGCTTCAGCGTGCGCATTTGCCGAGAGAACTTTTTGTTTCCAAGTCATGGATTCTCGATACTTTCTGCAAACTTACTCCTGCTGGTGTCCATTTCCTCACATGGACTTGACAGTGAGCTGGGATTTCTAGGGGGTTTTCGGTGGGTTTCTTATAGCTGAAGTTTTTTAACAGTTGTCTCACACACATGAAGCTTCTTAGACCTAGAACATGTCCTTACATTTTAAGAAGTCTTTAAAATTACCCATTCAAATAAAGTTAGAGCTCTTGAAAGAAGAAATGCGGGAATAATGATTATTTTTGCCTCTTTTCTTTATTCCAGCACCCTCTATGCCACCGTATGAACTTGAAACACCTTTGAATCAGACTGACAGCACGGTGACAGTCCTGCTGAAACCTGCGCAGAGCAGAGGCGCTCCTGTCAGGTACGGGGGGGAAAAAACCTTGACGAAATTAAAGCCCAATTGATTAATTTCTTGAACGTGTTTTCTGGGGATTTTCTCCACAGCAATCAGTGTCTAAATTCATGTCCGTATTAGCTCTAATTAAATTAAATAGCTGGAGAAGATGGAAGTGCTTTGATGTGGCGTGTTCATGTATTGTTTAAAGGGTTTGATCCAGGCGCGAGTGGCTTGTTCTTTGAAGATAAGGAACAAAGCCGTGGTTCTGTTGTGTGGGTGGCTTCTTTAAGGTAATTGCTTACTGCAGTGTTATAAGTTCAAGGGCATATCACATTTTTTATGCCGAGCTACTGTCTTTAGTATTCGCTGCTCTTGTTTACTTCACAGGTTTAAGATAATCAACTCCTTGTAAGTTAGAGGGTCTGAACAGTGTGCGCTGCAACATGCAGGAAGGGTTTACAGTTAATTGACCACGGCAGCAGAAATAGAAAAAAAAAAATCCCAACCTAGAAAACCAGTAACTCGGATTCTTCAGTGTTGTGTTATTCATTAATGAGTTTCCAATTTGCAGAGGTTTGTTTCACCTCCAGAAACACGGTACTGTGTAAGTCCTCACCGATTAGAATAAAAGATGCCTGCTTTTCAGTGAAGGAAACAGAGGAACCGTGAGATTATTTTGAATGAGAACCAGTAATGAGCTCAGAACTCTGAACAAATGAAAATACGAATGAGAGAAATACAGATTTTTCTGAAGTTTAGGATGTTTTTCCTTTTGGCTAACGATGTATAATCAAAAATGGTTCCTTCTTTTGTTACTGTAGGAAGAGTTTCCACCTCTAGTGCATGACTGTCAGTTGTTTTTATCACGACGCTATGGGTTTTGGTAGTTTTCTGTTTGTCTGGGAAATGCAGATCTGGAATACTCATATATTTATTCAGGCTGAGAGAGTTGGGGGTGTTCAGCCTGGAGCAGAGAAGGCTCCGAGCAGACCTTAGTGCAGCCTGTCACTGCTTAAAGGGGGCTGTCCGAAAGCTGAGGAGGGGCTGTTCATCAGGGGCTGTTGGGACAGGACAAGGGCTGATGGGTTCAACTGACAGAGGGAGATTCAGACCAGAGACAAGGGAGAGATTGTTGATGCTGAGGGTGGTGAGAGCCTGTCCCAGGTTTCCCCGAGAGGTGGGAGAAGCCCCATCCCTGGCACCATGGCAGGTCAGGTTGGCCCTTGGGGCTCTGAGCACCCTGCTCTGGTTGCAGATGTCCCTGCTCCCTGCAGGGGGTTGGACTGGGTGAGTTTGGAAAGTCCCTTCCCACCCAAACCAGTCTGTGGTTCTGTGTATGTGAGAATGAAAATAAATGCTGTTTGGGTTTTATTTTGCCAAATGACGGCGGAGCGAGGTCAACAGCAAGGACACAGACACCAAGTAAAGAACAAAAATAAACCTATTTTACTTTAGTTCAAAGCAGGAAAAAGAGTAAGCAGGGTGAAAAGAGCAAGCCAAGTAATGCACCTAATCCTTACTACAGAAAGTTAACCGTAGTGATTAAGGAAGATCCATCACCAGTTACCTTTATTACATTACCATCGTCCAAATCCATGCATCAGCTGGGGAACCCTGATCACAGCGAAGGATTTGGAGAACCCTCCCGGAAACTGGTAATTCCTACGCAATGTGTCCACTCATAGATGAGGTCTGCACCTTCGCTGTGAAAGGGGTCCTGCTTTTCTATTCTTTATCAAATGTGTCTAGGTAACTACCTGCAGAGCAAGCATCCCTTTGCTCAGATGTGCCTCAGACCTGCCCAGGATCTGAGATAGTCTGAGGAGTTAGAGTTTTCCTGGCTTTAGATATGCAAGACATTTGGGTTTAAAGAGGCAAGGTACCTGGCTTTCGGTGTACGAGGCATTTGACTTTAGACATGCAAGCTGGGTGGTTCACTCAATGAGTGAATTCTGATTCCAGGCCTGTGGTTTAGATCTTTTTATATCAATCGGTCCTTTGACTTAGGAGTGAACACCGCAACTCTTTTGGAAGAGCCCAACATGTGTGCTCTACCCGTTTGATACGATACCATGCATACTCCGATTATCTGTTACTACACAAACATACTTAGCACTGATTTCTACAAACATATCAAAACTTTTAGGTAAGATTGTCCATTTAAACAGATGCACCGAATGTTCCAGTAGACGTGGTTCATATAACCGTGAACTTTGTCTGCACAACACACCGTTTACTGTACACATACACAAATCTAATTTATGAGACCTATTCTTAGAGTTGATGTAGCTGCCCTCCAAATGAGGCAGCCAGTATTCTGGTTTTTTACATTACATCATCGATGTAGACGTGCGTGTGGAGACAACTGTAGACAGGCTGATTACTTCTGTTAATTGCACAAAGTCTGTTAACGTACACCTCCGTGGGTGGAGGTAACAGCTCGTTTTGTCCGGGGCAGGAAAATGGACGAATGCGACCACGGGACCTCCGTCTCATTTCCCACTCCTCCAGACACCCAGATGACACCAGATATTGGTCTAGTGACAGTTGTAGTTCTGATTGTGACCTCACCCAGCGCTGAATTTTATTGACAGAGTTTGCAGGCATCCTGCTGCACGGTGTGCATGTCTTAACGTCACTTGGACTTTGTGTAATGACTTTGTCTTCTCTACACTCCCAGTCCGTGGCTACAGTCATACCTACGTGCTCAAATTTGGGTCTCAAATTAAGATTTCAATACCTGGGACATCGATTGGGTTCTCCTCCTCGTCCCCCAGAGGGCTGTGATCAGTGAGCTGCGTCATTGATGTAGGAGCGGCTTTCATTATGGCTGACCAGACACAGGGTATTGCCCTATTTATAACAGTTACAATCACTACAAACATCACTGTAGTTATTATGGAGCTACTGACTATTATTATAAAAGGCCTCACAATCACAGCCATGGCATAGCGCCTACTATTAAAATGTCATTTGTTAACCCGAGTTTTGCAAACAAGCGATTATCCATATCAAAACAAAGAGACAGGAAATGAGGGAAGACCAAGAACTTCTGGTCCACAATTCAAGTTCTGCACAGCTTGTTCACTCTATTTAGGTACCGTCCATACTTCAGGTCAGTGCTTCTTGAGTTCTCCACCCCATGACTGCAGTGGCACCTGCACTTGATTTGTTTGTACGGTAGCAGATCTCAATCTGCAAAGTCCTTCTAGTCCAGACGTAGATGGTATCTTCAGGCTGGAATTCCTGCACAGCAGCACCTAAAGGTGGTGGTGTCTCTTGCCTTCGGTACCCGTGTAAGGATGGCAATATCCTGGAAGGAGGGATCAAAATAGCTGGTACCACTGTTATTACACAGATAGAACTATGGGAGTACGGTGAAACCTTCAGGAGAACCTGTACTGTGGGGGTACAAGGGGAGACAAGTTCCACGAAGGTGGGGCAGTGTCTTTCTTTGCACCAACTCCATTATTTTGGAGACGAAACAACAGCGCATGCGCAAAACTGGGGTTGACACCACGGTCATAACATTATGGAGGGGTGGCAACTACCCAGGACCCCAGACCTATCTCTCGAGTCTTCTGGGAAACAAACCACGCATGTGCCAGACGCAGACCCGTTTCCCGAACCTGCTAAGAAGAGAGACGGCGCATGCCCAGCCACACATTTGGACTCCATTAACAGGCGCAGATCCGGATGGTCATTTTCTATCTCCTTGTTTCTTTACTTCTCCTCTTTCCTTTTCTTCTACTTTCTCTGTCTCTCTGCCGTAGTGGTGGACGAAGCACAACCTGCTACAAACGGCTGCGCTGAAGGAATTAGAAAAACTGTGCAGTTATTTGGGAGAGCTGATAAGGTCAGTACTGTTAATCCCCAAAACCTCCTTTTAACCTTTATGGCCAGTTCATACAGGACCAAGACCCTTCTCTGTTTTTTTTCTTGCAGTTCGTGAAGTGAGCGCAGAAGTGTCGGGATGGACCGTGAGCAAAAATTAGTATTATTGCTCATAGCAGTTGCTATTATTGCTGTTACCATTATTTTAGTTGTCGCTGTTTGCTGTCATTATGGAAATTGTTGTGCATAATCTGTTATCAACGTCCCCTTTTTCTTCTCTGTTTCTCTTTTTTACTTGTTATCATAATTTTGTGGACCTTGATGATCATATGTTCCCAAACTGCCACTCAAGTTAATAAAACAGTTGTTCTATCAGTTAAAAAGTCTGCGGTTTTATTTCTTGGCTTAACTGGTTGGGGAAATTTTCAGTCTTCCTTGCTGTGTCTGTAAGAAGGATTCCCATGAGGAAGGGTCTTCTGCAGATGTGGGCAGGGGCAAGAAAGGAGCAATACAAGATACATTAAGGGCATTTGGAGATCCCCGAGTTATCCCCTAAACCCCCACAAACATACCAGACTGAAAACCTATTTGACAATACCATGTGCACAAGGCAACGCAGAATGACACCACACACAAAATTAGCAACTTCTGTGGACTCTTGAGGTCGGTTTTCCAGCATCTGTAAAGAAAACACAAAAGAAAAGCGCTGGGCCTCTGTATGTTTGGTTACACGAGGGCATTATCCACCCAGTATTAATTCAGTGAATTTTTCCAGAGCTGTTTCTTTTCTTTTTGCTTTGGGGTTGTTAATATCATAACTGAAGTTGGTTGGTTTTTTTCCCTCAGTGAAAGCAGCATCCTGAAATAACCAGGAGCTTTTGTGTGTGAGACAGAATTTATCACCATGAGAGCCAGTTGTTTGTAGAATTAGGTTTAACAACGAAGCTCTGTTTAAATGCAGAGAGGGGGAAAAAAAAGAAAAGCCAAAAGTGGTGAAGGGGCAGGGTGGGGAAGTGGTGGGGCTGCAGCGTTACCAGTCGAATGTCTCTTTAAGTTTGCAGCCACACCAGCCCATCAATCCCATAATGTTTTGGCTAGGCAAAGGTGTGCAAGCTGGGGGATCACTCAGTAAGTCAATTCTGATTCCTGGCTTGTGGTTTAGCCCTTTTTCTATCAGGTTTCTTCAGAAGATTCAACGTTTATTATAATATTTATATAACAACATACTCGTTGTTGTATGTTGCATGTGTGTAGGTCCGCCTTTAGGAAACGCCATCCTGCTGGTTGTTCTGACGGTTTTTTAAAAGGAAAATGAACCACGCTGGGGAAGTCTCAAGCAGCTAAGAGCAACACAGAGTGCGATTATAGCCGATGGAATGAAACTTTGATTTAGCAGATTAGATCAGGATTTGATGCTTGTCTTCCTTTATCTCACAAAGCTATGGTGTGGTCCTGAATTCAGGCACCTGGATTAAAATACTACCGGTTGGAGTCATTGTTGTATAAACACAAACGTATTAGCCCGTTAATAAAAACCAGCTTCATTCCTTTTATCTGCATCGTGAACTAAAGATGATTGACTCCGGTAGCGGTAATGACACATCAGAAACTTCACCGGCAACGGGAAGGAGCCAGTTAGGAGATTAAAGCGTGCCAGATAAGGGGATGAGAGGTGAGGGAAGTGGGGGGAGAGAGTAGAAGCTGTAGACCTGACAGGTGAACACACAGCAGCAAATTTAACAAAGCCCTTTGCAACAGGTCTTGGATAAAGTGAGTGCTGGCTGCAAACGCACGGGGTAAATACTGAGTGAGACAGAGTGAAAATTAGAGGAAGAATTTCTTAATAGTTGGAACGTTTCGCTGTGCGTTACGCTCTCGAGCACCCTGTGGTTGCATCGCTTGCGGAGCACGCTCTGCATGTGGATTTTATCATCGTACTCGGTATTCATTGGGTGTTAAAAGTTTAGTCATACTTCATTTATGCGCACCACTAAGCAAGATGCCTTGTCTATCGATTCGGCTACAACCGCCGGCTTGGTTAATGCCAGCTTCTGAAGCTGCACTAAACTTGCAGTATAAATTATTGTTGTTTTATTGATCAGCACATCAGCCATGTCACATAAAATTCTGTAATTCCTGAGATGGATCAGGAGAGCACAAATTCTACCATTCAAGTTAAAAAAGCTAAGACCCGAGGTCATTCAGAATTCCAGCTTTTTTTGGTGATTACGTTCTTTTTCTCTACTTAACTATGAAAAACTCTGGTGCACCTTATTTAGAATCTGCACGCAACCGCCACAGCATCAGAAGAGAGCAGGGGCGGTGCTGACTGTTTGAATGTGTATTCCAAAGGCGGACACCATGGGAACGTTCCGGAAGCTCTGTTTACAGCGATAGACTGCACATTAATCATGACGGCCAAATGGCATTCCAGGCTGGTTTAGAATTCGTAAGACTGGACGTGATGAAAACGTACTTTGTCAGAGTTTTAATACAACGAGTGCTGCTTGCGTTGTCTTCAATTTCGGGTCCAGCATGTCTTATGCCCGTTGCTGTGTTTAGTCCAAGGAGATTATTTCTGAATTATGTATGTTTAAAGCAGAAATGCATTCAGTAATGATGAATGTGTGCCCTTCTTTGGCAGCTGGTGAAGCTACTTTGATTTTTAGGATGACTGTAATTTCCAAGGTGTTGTTTTTTTTTTTAATTTAGGATGTGGAGATTGTGTAATAGATGTTGTATTGCAGTTATTCTCTTTTTTTTTTTTTCAACGATACGTGTATTGTAAGGAAAGATGTAAAGAATGTGCATCAAAAGCATACAAATGGGCCCCTTACTCCCAGAAGGACATTGAGGGGCTGGAGCGTGTCCAGAGAAGGGCAACGAAGCTGGTGCAGGGTCTGGAGCACAAGTGCACTGAAGAGCGGCTGAGGGACCTGGGGGGCTTTAGCCTGGAGAAAAGGAGGCTCCGGGGAGACCTTCTGGCTCTCCACAACTCCCTGACAGGAGGCTGGAGCAAGGTGGGGGTCGGTCTCTTCTACCCAGGAACAAGCGACAGAACGAGAGGAACCAGCCTCAAGTTGCACCAGGGGAGGTTGAGGTTGGCCCTGAGGAACAATTTCTTCCCCGTTGGGGTTGTCCAGGCGTGTCCCAGGCTGCCCAGGGCAGTGGTGGAGTCCCCATCCCTGGAGGGGTTTCCCAGCCCTTGTGTCGAGGTGGTGCTGAGGGACAGGGGTCAGTGGGGACCTGGCAGTTTGGTTAGTGGTGACCTGGTAGTTTAAGGGTCTTCTCCAGCCTAAACAATTCTGTGATTCTGTGAAATATTTTTTTGTGAGGTCTCTTCAACATCCATTGAGAGACTCGCTCTTCCAAGGCAGAATCATTTGTACCTTTTCCTTCTTCAGGGCAAGTTAGCCTGAAGTATAAAAGACCCTGGGGCCAAATTGTCTGCAGGTACATTGATGGGTCAGTTCTCTGTACTTCTACTAAGGAACGCTGATTTATTGGAGACATCTGGCTCTTACACAGAAGTGGAAAATGTAATGCTCAGTGACTGCGTGTATTTAGTGTTATTTATATATTCATCTGTGTTAGAAGGAGCTTTAGATTGTTTGCCGCATTCCATTATAAAAGGTTCTTGTGACCTCGTCTGGAAAAGTTTTCCCACAAGCTTTTATCTTCAGCAAGTTTTCTCTGTCGCATAGGTTTCCACTCAGTCTTGCCATGATAAAGGTTGAGTGTTTCCACTTCTTTCATCTCGCTCACATAATCAGCAAAATGCTGTCACCATACCCCCCTTCTCCTGCTGTTCCGTGCCGCAGCCTCAAAAAGCCTTAACAATAAACATCCCAAAGATTGCAACACCAGAACCACCCACCTCTGGGAGCAGCAGACTGGGGAACGGGGCAAGAAGGGTAAGAAAGAGGACAAGACCCTCCAAGCTCTACCCTGCCTCCTTGTCGCTGTCTCTTATTCCATTACAGAGCTTGGCTCAGCTGGATTTGCTCCATCAAACCCTTCTAAGCAGTTAGTGGTCCATTCAGCCACCATTCCTGCTGCTGCAGACACCACGGACGGCTGGTACTTCCCTCTTGCAGCCTAAAGTGAGAGACCAGAAGGGCCAAGCGTGTCCGGTAGCAGCGCTCTGTGGATGCAATGCTTGGCTTTTAGGAGGCCAGAGCATGAGTATGCGCTGAGTATGTGGGGTCAGTCTGGCAGCACCCAGGTCTGAGAGAGACTTGCAGCAAATGCCAAGTGGTGTAATTTAAAAGTACCTTAAAGAAAAGGTGCAGAAGGAGGCAGATAAATTTTGAGTTATGTGGGTTGAAAGCAGAGAGTGAGCTAGAGTGAAGGCAGCCGGTGTACTCCCCATGCACCTTCCAGAGAAATTTCAAACTCCATGTTATCTGAAGTGATAAGCACCCCTTTCTACTCTTTCCTCACTTCCTGACGTGTTCAAATTGTCTAAATTCCACAGAGATCTACATTTCTTACTGGCCTAATCCAGCTCTTTCAAGGCACCCTGTAGGTACCGGGTTCATTGTCACAGGTGGAATTAAGGCCATCTGCACATGGTCCCTAGGATAGGAACAGCATGGTTCAAGGGAAGATGCACGGTGTAAAGAAACCTTTATCAGCCCAAGTCCAGGGAGTGCTTCGTTCTGTGTGTGGCTCAGCCGATTAAACAACGCTCATGGTATAATGATTCTTAAAGGAGTGACAGAGGACACCGAATTCCTACCCACGGACTAGCAGTAGGAAGGAGTAAAACTGAGGTGGTCATCACCTTTGAAAGACAAAGATACCACACCGGAACCACCTTCTCGTTCCTCCGGCATGAGTGGTGCCGTGAGGATCAGCCACCTACACGTCTGGCCATCCCCTCTGCTGGGTCACTGTGCCTGCTCGCTTTCTCAAGGGCTGGCAGCAGAAGTTGGTACTCCCTGTGCCATGTCAGGTGGGGCATGCGGTACTTCCATGTGAAGAAATGGGACGATCTGAAGCCTGAGAGAGCTTTTGCAGGAGCCTCCAATCTGACAGCCAGCCTCCCAGAGAAGACACTACGTACCTTTACTCTCGAAGCACGCTGTCTTCACAGAAACACTCGCATGGTCGGCAGGTCACCAGATTAAATTGTTTCTCTGGCAGTGAAGAAATCTGAACGCAAGCCTGCAAGCTCAGCAGGCTGTTTGGAAACCGGTGGCAGATAGCACTGGAGCTCAAAAGGCAGCAGGGCTTCCAGCGCCCCGAATTCAGACGTTTCAGGAAATTTCCCGTAACCTTGACAAGCCCACGGGGCTCTTGCATTGCTGCTGCGATTACACGACAGCCATGGGACTGCACCTCAAAGTTGCAATCCGCTTCTCGGAGAAGAGCTCCTGGTATCTCAGTCTGGGATTCAGCATTAATTCCCATGCATGAATTTTGGAGGCAGATATCGTGAGTATGACTATACATTCAGGATAAGTGAACACACGAGTGCTGAAGTGGGAGAACGCTGATGTGCGCAGTAAGAGACGTGTTCGGGTTCTGCGTGGGCACTAACGTGGCAGGAGCACACGCAAGCAGAAGCATTGTTATAGCCGTGTTTTAGCTCTGGCCTCTCGCAGTTCAGCACGTTACTGTAATTCCTTCTATTCCCGGTGACATTACAGGGTACTGCAGCAGTGAGAAAACAGAAAATCTCATGTTGGCAGAGCTGAGGAGAGAAATATCAAAACTGTACGTTAGCTGGGAGAGATTTGGGAAGCGTCCCAATAAAATCCGAAGTGAGTTTTGGCCTTGTAAGAGCTCTCTGATAAAACACTCTAAATACTCGATGGGTTTCTGATAAGGAAACAGTTGTGTTGAAGTAACATTACTACACGTGTTCAAGTAGCGTTACTAGCTGATATTCTGCAATGCCGTGTTCAAAATAGAGCTTTTTGAAGTACCGTGAGACCACCAGGTCTAAAGAGCGTGAAGGGAACTTGCTGTCCATTCTTTAGTCTGCTTGCCACGAGCATCCTATCGTGTCAAGGTCCGTAAACAAGAAGGCTTGAATTGTGTGCTGTGGGGTCAGCTCGTGCCTGCAAACTATATTTCCAAGTCATAGTTTTACAACCTGTAAGGCAGCCAATAAACTCGTTTGAGGATGTCTGTGATGGGGTTTTATTAATGCCCATAATTGTCACTTCTTTATAGCAACAAGTATAATTATTTACAGCAGAAGGGTCAATCGGAGTTTCATTGGGGGAGCAGTACAATAATTGCTTATGCTGTAAAAACGCTCTAATTCTTTTTCGTTATGCAGTGGAACTTGTCCTTGGATTTTTACTGTGATGGGAGCTAGAATTTATGGTACATGTGGCCTGGGCATGCGCGGTGCAGCTTCCCCTGTCCTGCTGGCTAGTTTGGAAATTTCCGTGGTCCTTTTACTGTGACTTCTCACACAGTCCCTGGGTAAAAGGAGCATTGATTCTTGATTTCTTGAAGTAGTAATTTGTGTCACTGAGAACCTGGCACATAATGCTATCTGTCATTTTGCTCTGTGATTAATGAAAATTAATCTAGGATAAATAAAGCAAGCTAGAGCACTTCCAGAGTATAAGAGAGAGTAGATTATTCCATATCTCTGAAGAGATTATTTTGAGTTTCATAACTCACTGATACTTTCCCATGGCTTTCGGTTATAATTAACACCTGAAAAATTTCCTACATTGTTATGCACTGTTTGTTTTTTGCCTTCCTTCTAGATGCCGGCCTTAAGTAGGATGCAGAGGAGGACCATATCTTTGCATAATTCCTCATGATAGTCTTCTCTATTGCTCACCCCTCATTCTGACAGCATGACTGTCCAGGTCAGCTAGGCTAGTGCTCTCCCGTCACCCTTTGGACCACTGGGTTTTTCCAGTCTCCCTGGTGAAGGCTGAAGTCCAGCAGCAATTCAGCTGGTGAATTATGAACTCTTGGAACTCGTACCCTGATTTGCTGGCTCTGGACCACCAACTTCAGTCAGAATTGATAAAACATGTTTTTCTTAAATCTACTAAAAGTAACAGCTCGGTCTCTGAGAATGCAAGGAACAGAACAGTGTCATATTTACATGATCCCTTTCCAACTCAGCACTCAGCTCAGCCTACCTGAGTTCAGACTTCGGGTGTGCAGATTTACTAGAGAATTTAGCGTCTCCTGTCCCATTCTTTGGTACTGGGGCCAACTGGCTAAAACCAGTCTGCGTTCATACTGCAGAGCTGCCAGGTGCAATGACCACCTATAGATTGCCAGTTGGGTCCTGTCTAGAAGTTTTGGTCAGGGTGGTACCTGGACTCAAAGCTCTGCTGGGGACCTTTCAAACCTTTTAACAGGGAGGACAGTGTTGCATTTCTCTGTTCAGTCTCCTGTTATACATATAGCTTAGATGAATTTTAGACAGCTGAGTGTTCGCAAGCCTGAGCTACCAGCCTGTTCTCAAGTAAGGAGTACCACTATGCTCTCAGTAAACCAGTAGAAACTTCTAACTAGGACCACAAAGTTCCAAAAGCTCCTCCTAAGCAAGAGACCTAAAATCCTTGTTCCTTTCGCATGGAACTTTTAATGTGTTGTATTTTAGAAGGTTATTGAAATTATGGACAGAATTAGGCAAGTCTCCATTTGATTAGACAGGTTCCTTCATGAATGCGCTCCTGGTTCTCTATTTCTTCTTGTATTTCTGTCAGCTTGCTAGGCCAGCCTCAGCAGGAGACCACAATAATCACAGACTGGTTTGGGTTGAAGGGACCTTCCAAGCTCACCCAGTCCAACCCCCTGCAGGGAGCAGGGACATCTGCAACCAGAGCAGGGTGCTCAGAGCCCCAAGGGCCAACCTGACCTGCAATGGTGCCAGGGATGGGGCTTCTGCCACCTCTCGGGGCAACCTGGGCCAGGCTCTCACCACCCTCAGTGTAGAACATCTCTTTCTTCTCTCTGATCTGAATCTCCCTCTGTCAGTTGAACCCATCAGCCCTTGTGCTGATAAAAAGATCGTCCCCATCAAATGCTGTTCAGATGGCTGGGGGGTGGGAACAGTAGGGTGAAAACCTCTCAGGCTGAAAACAATATTGAACCCTGGCCTCCAGTTCCTGAGAACATGCTCAGTCGTTAGGTTATTGTGGAAAAAAACCGGCATGACTGTCACATCTCTTATGAGTCAGCTCAGCCATTTGGATCTGAAGCAGATGCAAACCTACGCAGTAAAGCCCCAAATAAAGTGTCTTTTAGGTCTTTAAATGTAAGCATCTGCTTCTGGCTGAGTTTAGGTAGTTCCTCGGTTATGGGCACGGTGATCACCCCATAGAGACTGCAGGAGAGGTGCAATCCCACCTTCATCTCAGAGCAGCCCTCTGGAGATGTAAAGAGACGTGTTTCTCTCTCCCACTGAGTGTGCAGGGGCCTCAAGCGTAGTTCTGGGCGCTTGCCTTGAGGGAGAGATGTTTACTTTAGGGACCACAATGAAAGAGTTATGAGCATCGCTGGAAACGACTGCATTGCGTGATTTTAAAAAGTGTGCTCGGTTTACGCGTACCCGAGTTCAACCGGGGAACAAACAGCGCGCTCCTTGGAGATGTAAGAGCGAGCTGCCGTTGCCCTGCGCTTTGCCAGGGACTTGTTTTCATTTTACCGTGTGCTGGGGAAGGGTTGGAGGGGGAGTACGTGAGTCATTTCCCCGAGCGGTTGTTGAGCAGGATTTTGTGGGGAATGTGCTTTCTGGAGACAGTTTCAAGTCATTTTCCGACGGTCTGTGTCACAGTAGCTGGATGTGAGATTGCAGCCTCAGCAATTCTGAATTCCGATAAAATTCCTGTGGTTGGGAATTGTCAGGCAGACAGAATCCATCGCCGTCTCTGGGAGCTTTCGACGGTGATCTTACACGTGCGCTTCCCGCATCCTTCACGCCACTGTGTAATTAGATTTTCCACCGTGGCTTATCACCTCACTACGGTTCTTTTTTTTCCTGGAGGTTTGAATCTCGTCAGTATTTCTGCTCCCGAGTGCTGGGTGCCAAAGAGACGCGTCCTGAGTGGCAAGCAGGGAGTCGTTTTCAGCAATTATTTGCCCACGTGACTCAATAAGCACTTCAGTCTGTCACGCAGGTCGTGCTGGAACCTGTAGCTGCTGGGTCCTTGTTAGTAGCTGTTAATCAGCTTTCTCCCAGAGAAACTGGCTGCTCATGGCTGGGATGAGCATATTCTTCCCTGGATAAAAAACTGGCTGGATGAGCAGGCCCAAGGTGGTGAGGAATGGAGTTAAGTTTGGTTGGCAGCTGTTCCCCAGAGCTCAGTACTGGGGCCTGATCCATTTATCAAATACTGCACAAGGGGATCCAGGGCACCCTCAGTAAGTTTGCAGATGACACCGACCTGGGCTGGAATGTTGATCAGCTGGAGGGTTGGGAGGCTCCACGGAGGGGTCTGGGCAGGCTGGATCCATGGGCCAAGGCCAATGGGCTGAGGTTCAACCAGGCCAAGTGCTGGGTCCTGCCCTTGGGTCACACCAACCCCCTGCAGTGCCCCAGGCTGGGGACAGAGCGGCTGGAAACTGCCCGGGGAAAAGGACCTGGGGGTGTTGGTCACCAGCGGCTGAAGAGGAGCCAGCAGTGTGCCCAGATGGCCAAGAAGGCCAACAGTATCCTCGCCTGTACCAGCACTGGTGTGGCCAGTAGGAAGAGGGCAGGAATCATCCCCCTGTACTGGGGGCACTGGGGAGACCGCCCCTCAAATCCTGGGTTCAGTTTGGGCCCCTCACTGCAAGGACATTGAGGGGCTGGAGCGTGTCCAGAGAAGGGCAATGAAGCTGGTGAAGGGTCTGGAGCACAAGTCCTGGCGGTGTTTGGCCTGGAGAAAAGGGGTCTCAGGGGAGACCTTCTCGCTCTCGACAACTCTCTGACAGGAGGTTGGAGCAAGGTTGGGGTCAGGCTCTTTTTCTAAGAAACAAGTGACAGGATGAGAGGAGACAGCCTCAAGTTGTGCCACAGGAGGTTGAGGTTGTCCCTGAGGAACAATTTCTTCCCCCTTGGGGTTGTGCAGCCCTGTCCCAGGCTGCCCAGGGCAGTGGTGGAGTCCCCATCCCTGGAGGGGTTTCCCAGCCCTTGTGTCGCGGTGGTGCTGAGGGCCAGGGGTCAGTGGGGACCTGGCAGTGCTGGGGGAATGGTTGGACTCGATGTTAAAGGTCTCTTCCAACCAAAACAATTCTATGATTCTCCTGAAGCTTTGGCAATGTTGGACATCAATCTTTCGGTGCTTTAGCCGTGTCATATACTTTATAATTTTTGTAGTTCTTGAGATTCAGTTCCTTTTCTTTCTTAAGTATCTAAATTAACTGTGTACATTTAAGTGTCTCAGAAGAGCTCTAAACCAGTCTCCATGTCATAAGTCCATGTTCGCTGTGCTCTGTTGTGAAGAACTGAATTACCAAGAGGTGACCCAGTAACATTCTGCATGTTTTGCTTATAGATTTCAAATATACACATGATAATCCATTTGGCCATAAAGTAGATCCAGACTGAGGCATTGGGTTGGAATGGTGCACAGAAAATATTGAATAGCCTCCAGGATTAACCTCCCACAGATAGGACAAGAAGTAAAGTTCACATTTTATGAGCTAATAACAAGGATGTTGTAAGAGAGGCTCGTTTTTGGAGATAACAGAGGAGAAGAAAGGAGATACTGTCAGTGAATCATCAAAACATGGCATGGCTGTGAGAGGCAAGTAGACTGTACACCTCGGGTGGGGTTTCCAGCAGAGGTGACAAGCTCTAAACGCTCTTATACAAGACAGGCAGGACCTCATGTGGACAACTAGTTCTGAGCTACCAAGAGCTACTCGTTTACTACCATGGCCACAGCAGAGCGTTGTGGCAGAACTGATCAGGGAATCGGCAAACCGGGGTTACACGTGGGGGGACCGAGAGGACTAGACTAGTTTCAGCTGGCCAGCTGAGGCCGAGAGAAGGCATGGTTGCTTTCGAAAAGTACACCAGAGGAATAAACTTCAGAGAGGGAGAAGGACAGTTTCAGTTCAGAGAGCGTGTAAATAAACATCTCCAATATAAAGTCCCTGCCGAGTGGTGAACTGAGGCTCTGGAACAGGTATCAATGTCAGGAAGGTGGTGCTAGAGGAGTTTATAGACGCGCTGGTGGGATGTAGGGTTGGTGGGAGCGAGTCACATGGCGCCCTGGTCCCAGAAGTCCCATTTCAGCGTTCTGTACCTGACAACCCTCAAAAAACCACGTGCCTTTGTCAAGGTGCTCACACATACTAGCGTTGTCTTCACCAGGGAGCCCAATCCAGCGGGTTTTTTCTCATAATTTCGGATAGAACGCAGAAGTAACCTGTACCATTTTAACCACCTTTTCCATGGATTCTTTGACAATGGTGCATTTTCATACCGCCATTGACCTTGAGATTTTTTTTTCCCAGTATTGTGGGGTTTGGAGCCAGTTTGTACAAGCCCTTTATTCACTAGCAAACACTAAACGGCTTCATTAAAAAAGATAAATGTATGGCAGGAGGACTCTGCTTTCCAAGACAAAGTATTTGGGGCAATTCCTAACTCTCAGTGTAAATAATAGTTGATTGCCCCCTTCTGTGTGTACTAAAGCGTTCTGAGCTTGCGTTGCAAGCAACCAAGTGAATGCTTCTGATTGATATGAAGTGGTATTAAAGGAGATGAAAGAATAAAGCGGAACGCTGCGTGGAAGGAGGAAGAAAAGCTATGGGTGTGCTCCGAGGGAAACGCTGTCACTTCCCATACTGGATGCTGAAAGAGTGTTCATTTTGCTGAACATAAACATGAAAACTTTCTTTCTGTTACACTGTTCATTTAAGTAGGAATGGAAATCACTGGCATTTACAACAAGCATCATGACTCCAAAGCAGGGCTAAGTAAAAGCTAATCTGCTCAACTGGATTACATTAAGTGACATAAAGAAACATTAGAGTCACTTACTGGGCTCCGCAACTGAAAGCAGCAGCTCTTGAGGCAGGAGCGGTATGAATACCTCAGCCTCAAACAGTCTCGGGGAGCGGTGGGATGGATGTCTAAAGCATTCTACAAATGTCGAGTTTAGGGGAGAAGTGACCGCGGGGAAATCAGAGGAGGGCGAGTAAATTAACCGTGTTCTCACATCTAGAGCAGAAGCTGGTTTTGAGATTAGTCTCGCAGGGTGCAAGAAGCACAAGGCCATAATCTCATCTGTATTTAACACTTGTGCTAATCCTGAACTGTGCAGAATCTTTCATCTACGGCCAGATTTCCTGTGGGAAGAGCTGTACGGTGTCACGCTGCCAAGGGTTCTGTGCCCCCTAATCCTACCGGAGTCGTTCCCAGTGCAGGGGGGAGGCAGAGTTACACCTTCACTGACAGACTAGAAGGTCAGCCTTGCATTTATCCCCAGAAGCCCTGAGAAACTGGGGACAGTGCCACAGAAACTGCCTGGCTTTCTGTATCCGCCTGCGTCATCCTGCGCTGCGGATCAGAGTGCCCTGCAGAGCCGTTGTGTAGAGCAGAAAGGATGGACATGAACACGGGTACTGATCTCCATTTCCAAATTGCTGCACCGGGGCCCCACTGCATTTGAACTGTGGCAGGAGACGATAGCGTGGAGAGAGGAGGATGTTGCTGTGATTATTTTTGCTGTGGTCCTGCTCTCCCACAGCAGAGTCGGCAGGAGGAAACGCGTCTGTGCCTTGGGTTGCTCTAGTGATAACACTGGGCTTTTTGATTGCTGCCAAAGCACAGGCACGTACTGCCTCCCACCAAGGCTCCCACGAAAGCATCCGGCAGGAGGAGAAAATGGACAAACGAGACAATGTCTTAAACCACTGCAGCAGATCTGCTGGAGCTCGTCTCTCTGTGCTCCGTGTTGTATCCCCTGGTTGAATAGATTAAAAACTTCATATCGTCTGCGAGCGCTTTAATGAGCGGTAAACAGTTTTCCAGCTCTGAATCGAAAACCCTGTTAAAATTGGCTTGTGTATTCATTCAGCTGCCTCAGCAAATATTTTCCTTTCTGTGCTGAGCACAAACCAGCAGGTTACAGAGCATCGTGGAAACGGGGAGAAAACAAGCATCTCCCTCTGCTTCTAAACGGCTCATTTCCATACATCTCTGTGCTCAGTTCCCCAGCCCAGTTCAGCAGTGACTTCCCAGTGCACAGCTTTGAAGGCTGTAGAAAGAGCTCATTCTTTTAGTGTTCATGTTCTATCATTAAGCCATTGGTTGGTCTCCTGCTCTAAACGCTGCTTCTCCATTTCTATATCATATCCAGGCTCCTTGATGGATTTCCAAGTGGATGTTGTTTTGCATCCATAAATACAGGAGCGTGTCCAGAGAAGGGCAACGAAGCTGGTGCAGGGTCTGGAGCACAAGTGTGCTGAGGAGCAGCTGAGGGACCTGGGGGGTTTAGCCTGGAGAAAAGGAGGCTCAGGGGAGACCTTCTGGCTCTCCACAACTCCCTGACAGGAGGTTGGAGCAAGGTGGGGGTTTGTCTTTCCTCCCCAGGAAGAAGTGACAGGACAAGAGGAACCAGCCTCAAGTTGCACCAGGGGAGGTTGAGGTTGGCCCTGAGGAACAATTTCTTCCCCGTTGGGGTTGTCCAGGCGTGTCCCAGGCTGCCCAGGGCAGTGGTGGAGTCCCCATCCCTGGAGGGGTTTCCCAGCCCTTGTGTCGAGGTGGTGCTGAGGGCCAGGGGTCAGTGGGGACCTGGCAGTGCTGGGGGAACGGGGGGACTTGATGAGCTTAAAGGTCTCATCTAGCCAAAACGATTCTGTGAACATCACGTGAACATCGTTATATTTGCAGTGTCCATACCTCACGGACACTCTCCAGGGCATACTCACAGCATTGCAATAAACCATAAGGTTTACTGGAAAATATTGAAGTGGACTATTGCTTCCTTGTAATCAGTTTTTCGTAGTAGAAGTGATTCTTTTTTTGAATTTGTAAACCCCTGAAGACATTGCAGTGTATGTGCAGATCTTTATGTTGCGGTTTTAAATCTACAAGCAGTATGTTTGTTTTTCTTAACCTTTTCCAAACTGTGCATCCCTAGGAGTTTGCAGAGAGCAGAATGAAAACCACTGCTCTAGGATGCAGCATCTTATACAACAAACATAAATTGGGAGTTGAGTATGGGAGAGTGAGCCATAGTGTATCTTACCATTTATGTACAGATTTAGATCAGAGGAAATCTTCCTATTCCTTAAGACCATCATATTTTTCCCAAAATATTCTTTTTTTCATTATTCTTGTACTTTGTGTAGCTACTCCTCTTCTTCAGGAAGAGGAAGGAACCTGTGGTTTGCAAGTGGCCCTGGATCTCTTCGAAAGAGAAGTGCCTCAGGCAGGCTCTTGCACAAAGACTGCCTCTTCTTCTGTTGCTCTATTCCTTGTAATCCCAGTACAGTATTTTACCATATTGCATCCCACAACTCTGACCACTGAAGAACAATAACAACATAGTATAGGATTTCTTAAAAAAACACTTGAATCTCAAAATTCTTAAGATGTAGGTTTGTAGACGTGGTGCTGAGGGACGGGGATTAGTGGTGACCTGGCAGGGCTGGGGGAACGGTTGGACTCGATGAGCTTACAGGTCTTTTCCAACCTAAACAATTCTATGATTCTATGAAAATTATTTAGTGGAAATGATCTAATGGATTCAGCTCATGTAGATTTAAAGAACTATTACTGTCCCTGTTAGGAGAGGCTCTGCCTCCTCGTTCTTGTGGGAATTCAAGTGAACTGGTCATTTAGACTTTGCTAGATCTATTCCCTACCAGATTTGTGAAGACTGGGGAATAGCGTTATAAGCAAAATAACTAGTTTGTTTCTTATTTGCACGCTGGCTTACATAGAACCAGAAGTTACCATAGTTCCAGAAGGAGCGAGGTGGGATCTGACAGTTTAGGAACTGCCGATGACTTTGCTGGAGCTGAAAGCGTGTTGTAATGAGTCTTCCCATTGCAGTCAGCAGCAGCCCTACGATCTTCAAGCAGTAGTGGGCATCCTTTGAATGTCAGAGGGTCAGGCATACACCGCCAGGAATGCTGCTGCTGGCTCTGATGAGGTGGGGTGGGCTGTCTGATCTCACTGGTTGTGCCGTATTAGTTTGCACGTGTTCAGACTCCTGGAACGTCCTTTTGTTTCTTCCCCGTTGATCCGTACTTCAGTACCATTGTGCATCTAATAATTTCTTTCTCTGCAACAGAGTGAAAAGAAGGATGAGGCAGGTCTGCCACTGCTTTCAGTTTTGAGTGTTTTCTTCAGATCGCCTCTAACTTCGTTCTTTTTTTAGACTAAATTATTCTAGATAGTTTTGTTTAATTTCTTTTAATCTGTGACAAGACTTCACTCCTTTTTCCATGCTTTCCAGTTGTTTTATAAATTGGCCTTGGCAACCTGAAAAGTGATGAGTTAAATGGTGTAATATTGGCTTATAAAAGCTCCTCTCTTGCTCTACCAAGATATTTTTATCGCGTATTTATGAACTTATGATTTTCCTGTGTTCTTTTCAAAAAGAAATTAAGCAAAGAACATAAAGCTGATTAAGAAGCTTTGAAATGGTCTTTGGATTGTTCCAAGTATCATAAATGTAAATTCACTGAAAGTATGTTTTCTGGCTTGGTACCAAAATGTATTGCTGTAGTTTCAGCAAAATTCGTTGAAACAGAAAACACTGTTAATAGAGAACACAGTTCTTAAGACAGTGAAAATCTTATTTTGTGATACAATGGCACATTTTAGCCTGCAACGGTAGATAAGATTGCTCAGTTCTTAGGATTCACTACTATGCACAGGATTTCAAGGTCATGTTACTCGATTTGGACTAACGTGGGCTCATGGTTGTGCTTGTTTCCCATCTGGTCACAGTCTATTAAGCCTTTGCTAATTCATCTGACTCCACACTCGGGTAAATCAAACAGATGAACAGACATGTATTTATTAAGAAGTCTTAAAATAATTTATATTCCACTGCTGGTATTTATTGAAAAAGAACTTGGCTTTCTAAGACGGTGGAACCACATCTGCTACAGCTTGGTGCTGAGAAACTGCCCATGTGACTGAAACAAAGACCTTTAGAGTCAACTGCTAGTTCTTCTCTATTTTCCTACCACATAAGGTGATCGTTCTGCAGACTGTGTATGATCCCTAACCTTTCATTATAATGGCTGTGTCTGTGGGCTTGTTACAAATCTCTAATTACTAAATTGCAATGACATCAAAGAAAAAAATGCTCAGATAAAGAAATTTTAAAATTAGTTAAGTCAAAAAAATCAGCAGCGTGAAGCTTTCATCTTGACCTAATTTACTTGAAATCCTATGCCTGATGTGAAGATTAATAACAGGTGGCCTTTTCGGGAGCGCTCAGCTTGAGTCTAATGTTCTAGTTGTTCTTTTATTATCCCAAACCTCTCTAACTAAAGGGTTTTTTTCACCCTGCCCTTTGTTTACAATGTGGGACTGTAATTGAGTTCATATTTCTCACCCGACCTTTCAGCTGTAATTAATATTTTATTATATCAGATTTTATCACTAAATAGCCTAGCAGCAGGGTATTGAGCCACACACCGGCTCCCACACACGCGTACGCGCACAAACGCGATAGTGACATTGATGCCAGGCAAGTTCCGTGTAATGAGTTATGGTTGAGAGAATACAGAATACATTCAGGGTACCCAGCTAATATTCCAAAGCAATTTAGGACTATCTTATCTTGATCAAACCAGGACAAAGAGAAATTAAAGTTACAAGAGTGAAATATTCAGCGCCGTGTTATTATATCGAACACGTGGCATCTAGCAAGAGCGGTCGGTGCAAGACCAGCTATTATCTGTTTTCATTGTTTTACTTTATGAGCAGGAAGGGTTTAGGTCACGCACTTTTTGTACTATTACACGCTGTTCTCTGAGTTTGCTAAGCACGAACACCTCCACAGCATGACAGGTGAAAAAATCGGGGCTTTTAAGTTGCTGTGCTATTTGTTCTTCAAGCTGGAATAAACCAAACTGCCTTCCTCTCACTGCACCGCATCCTGAGGGGTTTTTTTGTTACTCAGAGCTATTCTGATGGAAAAATGATTTTGAAAGATGGAGGCAGTCTTGTTATATAAATAACTGTAAAGAATGGAGAGAAATGCTTCCTAAATCTGGGTGACTTTGATGATCAGTGGTTACAGAAGCCTACCACATGATTTGGGACTAAGTGGCACTCCTGTTCCTGGCAGGATTTTCCAGAAAGCTCCCGCCTACTCTTCCTCTCCCTCTTTTCCTCTGTGTCCATCTCTCTTCCCCACCTCCATCTCACCCTCTTCCTCCTTCCCTCCTTGCTTTGAATAGGCGATTGCTGGGAAGAAATACCCAAATTAAGGCAGGGGTCATCAGCAGGGTAGAGTAGAAGCAGCTCTGTACTTGAAATGGTTTGTTGATTGTTTGATATCAGCAGGAATAGCCTCGTGAAACGCGTCTCTGCAGCCTTTTTTAAAACTTATTTTTGTTTGTACACAACAGAGTCACCCAGATAATGAACCCATGTTCCCCAAGGGAGAGCTCAGTTGCAGAGGTGAAGAGGAGCTAAACCAGGAGAGGAATTACAGAGTGCGTCTGGTTCCTGAAAGCTGTAGTCTTACTGTGGTAGGAAGGGTGGCCCAGAAGATCCAGCACTGGGGCTTGACGAGGATCAGGGCACGGTTGTATTTCTGGAGCAGGCAGGGACAATCTGTGTAGCTCTCTGCTGCTCAGTATATCACACTCTCTCCATTCCTATCTCTAAAATTTAAATAAATAGCATTCTCCTCTCTAAAGGAAAAGATCTCTCTCTATGGTTGTGAACAAGCTGGCAGTGGTGAGGAGTGTCCTAAGAAGCAGCTGTATATAGTTAACTGTCTGGAGAGAATTATTTTACGAGGATTTTTACTCACCTCTTCTCTGATGCCCCCATTTATCAGTTCTTCTGTGTTTGGAAAAAACTTGTAAATCCATGTTGAGCTTATGGTGGCCATTGCTTTGCCACTGCCTTTACCACAGAGCCCACCTGACTCTTCTGCAATGAAGATATTACGTAGGTGTTTTTGTTCTCGAGGGAATTGAATGCTTTGTCATAGCTTCCCCTGGTGACTGGCCTTGGAGGAAAGAACAAGCGAAATAAGTTGCAGTGACATAACGCTGCCCGTATGAGAACTGTCAAGATTTCCTGTGTAAATCCATAGGATTGAAAAGGAGAGGTTCGCTTGGATGTATTTTTCCCAGAAAATCCCCATTGTAAATAGCGACTTTTAAGTCTTTGAGACTCTCCACATAAAAGAGTTGGGCAGTCACAAAGCAGCTTAGGAGTTTTACATGAAAACTCAGCTACCGTTCCCCAAAGGACTTGGGTCTGTGAAGATAAAGCTTATTCCGACACCTGAGGGTTCACGTTTGGCACTATCTCCAGGGGCTGAACCGAAGCTGCCTTATCTCCACCTTTACAGCTGTTGAGGTATTTCTGCTTTGATTGATCTGAGAAACAGGGCTCCTTGCATGGCAGTGGCGGGGCGGTGGAACATTCATCCCTCTTGGGTTCACTCCAGGTCTGATTCCGAAAGATTTGTGGCTTTCTCCAGTTTGACTTTTCCCATGAGCTGGGGATTTCAGGTGCCGGTGATAGTGTTTCCTGAGAAGAAAGGCAGACCCTGCCTTGGAGAATCTAACCACGCTTATCTCTTGCCTTGCAAAGCCAGCGAATAAAGCCAGGTGTGGAAGAAGAATCGTTCCATTCAAGTATCAACAAGCTATGAGCACAAAATATTTTCTTTTCTTAGTCCTTTTTTCATACTTTGGAAGCACCAACTGTCCTGCAGACTTAGAAACCTGCCAAAGATCGTGGAACTTTTGTTTGCCTAAAACCTCCTGACTTCAAGTAAAGCCGCAGAACAACAGTTACAGGGGTTTAAGACTCCCTGCGCTCTCAGAAAGAAAAGGCATCGCTCCTTTAGCACTGCTATATCAAGCTGTTCAGCGTGAACAGCCGCAAGAATTTGGATTGCTTCTGTGTGGTCAGTATTATCAGTGACATGGCCCAGTTCACCTTCTTGGTTCCCCATTATAAATCAGATCTTAGAGCACTGCTTTAGCTGTACCGGCGTTGGCGTTGGTACAGCAGCGTTACTTTGGAGGGTTTGTTTGGTCGGTTTGTTTTCTGTAAGTTTGATGTTTTCGTATCTGAACCTTCTGTTCACGCGAGGTGGTTTTTTTAAGGTTCTTTTTTTTTTCTCATTTTAGAAGCTGTAGCAGGCAAGGCTGTATTTTGCTTAAAGCCCAGAAAATCTCTGATCTCCCAAATAAAATGTTCCTGAAAGAGAGGGGGCTGCCTTGAGCAGGTGCCTCTGTCATCCCCCTGTCTTTAACGCCACCTGTGATAAATATACAGACTCCTGCTCAGTGGGAGGAGAATCAGTGACAATTTCTTGTAGCCTTCTTCTATTTGCCTGCTACCTAAATTATTAATTCCTGTCCTTTAAAAAGTAATTTCCCTCTTCCATTTCAAGATACGGTTTACGTATAATTTCCAGTCCTGTAAAATTTTAAGTTGCAGGATGAATTACAATAATCTAGTGCAATATAAAGGCAGGAAGAAATAGATCAAAATCCCCCGACCAGAGGGAATAAGGAAATCTCCTGTTCTCATTTTACAGCTGGAGAACTGAGGCACAAAGTATTTCATTGACTTGCCTTGTGTCACGCGCAACAGTTATATTAGACTTGTAAATAAATCCAGGTAATCTTAGTCTCGATTCCGGTCCTTAGGCTGTCTTTCTTTTGCAGAATAAATTTTTTTAAAATTATTTATGGCTTCAGTCAGGCGAAGCATCAAGACTATTTAAGGGAGAAGACATTGAGCTGACATTCCAATAATGACGTAATCACGTTTGTATTCCCTTTGTTTTCAGTCTGGAATTACTTCTGGTGTAATGATAAATCCCTAAATTTCAGTTGACGAATACCGAGATCATACGCGTTAAGGAGTTCGGTGTTAAGAATTCTGAAGTCAGTGCTTGTGTCCAATAGGCCCTTCTCGCGGAATTATTTTGTCACCTTGAATGAGACTTTGGTTAATTAAAACTTGATTTACTGCATTCAGGTAATGTGGGATGTAATGCTGATTCAGCAAGTTACTAAAACCCGTGATTTCAAGTACTTAAGGCTTGGTCCACACTTCTGTCATCTTTTGAATTGTTTGGTTCATTTGTCTAAATATTGTTAACAGCTTTGATTACCGTGTTAACATGGTTTCTTTCTTCTTTCACGTCTCTCTCGCAACTCTGTTGAAATAGCAGTATATTTAGCAGACAGTGACAGGCCACTTTAATTTCAGCAACCCAGTTTCAGTGGTATGTCTGATTTCTAACCAAAACTACAGTCCTTATTGTGTTCGGATCTGTATCTCCGCATAATCATTGCAATTTGGAATTGTTTTGGAATTGTTAAGACAAAAAGGAGTTTAAAAATTACATCAGATTTTCTTTTCCCAGGCACCTTTTTTAATGCTCAGATTTGAAATATTTGAATCCTAAGTTAAAAATCATTCCCATGTGTTCCTTTCTTGACGCAACAGCAAGTTTCGGTCTATATAAAAGCAGATTTTGTGTTCAGTTTCCAAGGCACAGGAATTCTCCAGTAGACCTGTGCGACGTGAATTAGACTGGAATTACATTTCTCCCCTTCGGAAAGAATGAAGTTCTACCAGCGGCCAATGTGCTTTTGGCACCTTTCACTGTGGTGTCGGTTGTACTTGGTCGGATTAGCGGTGGGAAGGGCTTCTTCTGAGAAATGTGGAGGTGTGGAGGAGGAGTAACTCAACCTCAGAGAAGCAGGAGAGTGTGAGTCACTACTACGAGGAGCAGGGGAGTCCTGGAGCAGTGCTGGCTCAATTCACGGCACTTTAAGCCTCTTTGGAGCAGGCAGGTCAGCTGTTCCATGTTAAAGAAAGCCGTTTTAATAGCAAGAATTAGAGGAAGCCTTTGGATTCTAATGGTAATTGGGGTGATTTTGTAAAATTCATTAGCAATCTCATTTATACAAATGTAAAAGGAATCACTCATGAAGTTCTGTCAGGTTCCCATTGACCCAGGTGCTTACGATGTGTTAATGTACATCAGAGGAACAGCCGCGTGTGGAAGTGGGGCAGCCAGAGAGGAGTCAGTTATTTTTCATTAGCACTTGGGCTTTGATAAAGGGGAACAGAAAAGAGCTGCTTGACCTTTTGGTGCTTAAATTATTAAAGAGCAAATAGATTTGAGGTCTGGATGCTTGCAAATCTAATTTGCCTTGTGGAGTAAGGATGAAAAGACATTTTGGGTTTGAAATTGCTCCAGTCAACTGAGTTCTTTCTTTAATGTATCTGAAGATTAATAGGTGGCAGGCATTTAAAATGTAATGTACAAGGAGTAGTGCGTGTAGTATAACTACCATGAATTTGCCAGAGGAGAAGGAGCATTTTAATGGCAGATTTGTTTCTAAAATCATTACAAACTTTAATCAGTGAGTGAAAAATGAAAAGAATCCTCGTTTCAACCAGTACTGAAACAGGTCATATAACCTCCTCTGGTCTGAGCTCCCTCTGTATTCAGTCCTACTGCCATAAAAAAGGTAACAAGACACTCCTGGAGGGGACAGCCAAATAACTTAATTGACTATCCATCATGCTTTAGCGCGACTGAGGGACTCTTCTCTTTGCTGTGCTATTAGGCAAGTGTCTGCAGCTTCACTGCCTTGCAAGAATAGATGTTTACATCACTTTCACTTTCTTTCCAATACTCCATTTAAATTCACAAATGGTATTTAGTGTAGATTCACTGCAAATTAGTAGTTAGAGGAGGCAACCTGCTCTCTTCAACGTAGCTTGGAATCCTAGTTCCGTTCTTTGTTCCAGAAAATTCTCTTTTATTTCTAAACCAGACCTACCCACAGAAGGAGAATAGCCGTAGCTGTGCAGTGAGATAGTGACTAAGCCAATACGCCCTGTTGGGTCCAGACTGAGACCTGCAGAGGCCCAGCCCAAGTGTCCCGCTGCTTTGGGCAGAGTCTTCTGAAAACGTCGTCTACCTACAAAGAGCAGAGCAGGAACAACGTCAGACGTCTGTGTGGATATTTCATCTCTGAGAAACACACCCTACCCAGAGAGTGATGCTTTGTATGAGTTATCAACTTGACAGATCAGAAATTGATACCAGAGGTAGATGATGTGTAAAAATGTGGAGATATTGCTGCTTTAACATCAGTTACCTCTACTGAGTTGCTTCCCGGGATTCAAGATTCCAGGAGACAAGTAATGGTTAAGAATCACTGGTCCCCAGCGAAGCTGTAAACTTGCCAGCCAGTCCTCTTCAGAGACATGGACTTCCCCCTTCACAAATGCAAAAGCGCTGACTCAGGCTTTTCCCGCAGCAGCGAGGGTAGAGCGATCACACTGCTTGCACACACAGCACAAATGACAGGGTCTTTGTTCCTGCTCAAACATCCATAGCACCGTTAGAGGGGAGAGGGATGGACTGATCCCTGTAGGTCCCAGTAGAGCCGAGAAGGCAAGGGCAAACTGAACTGCGGAATGCAGAAACGCTTGAAAATACGGTTCTTTCTGAGATGCGTAAAAGTGCTTCGCTGAGTGAGAATAAATTCCATCAAGAAGTGTTTTATTCTTGCTCAGTAACAGTCAATATGCCACCGACGTTTTAAAAGACTGTAATTTACTCTATGTGTGCTTTTAGAAATAGTTACAACATCAAATTAAGCAAATACTATTTCTCGTCTCTTTGTAATTTTTTTCTTCATTTTTATCTTATTTCTCTTTTCCTTTTGTTTAGACAGGATAAACAGATCAGAGAATGGAATCTATAGCTTTATACTGACCTCTGCCAAGACAGTAATAGTTAATTCTACACTTGAGCGCTAATCAAGGAAGCGTGTTCCGTGCAGCAGTCCGAGCAAGGAAGCGTTCCCTGCATTTGCTGTATGAAAAGCTGTAGTGTCTGCGGCTAATTTTGTTTTTCCCAAACAAAATGAATTTGTTTGAAAGCAACTTGACAAACTCCTCCACCTGAATATCAAAATGACATTTCCTTCCCATGCCCTTTGCTTTTAACCGTTCTTTTTTTCTGTAAATACTGGTGTGCTATTGCTGCTTCAGAATGAGTTGCCTACCCAAGCCTTGAAATAACCCGTGTGTTCCCTCTGTTCTTTCCTTTCTACGCTCGCAGTGTCTATCAAATAGTTGTTGAAGAAGAGCGCCCACGGAGGACCAAAAAGACAACTGAAATCTTGAAGTGCTACCCAGTGCCCATCCATTTCCAGAACGCCTCGCTTCTGAATTCCCAGTACTACTTTGCCGCCGAGTTTCCAGCCAATGGCTTACAAGCTCCTCAGCCGTTTACTGTTGGTGATAACAAGACCTACAGTGGTTTCTGGAACACTCCTCTGCTGCCTCACAAGAGCTACAGCATCTATTTTCAAGCTGCCAGCAGAGCCAATGGGGTAAGTCATAGGGCAGGTGTGGTTTTCTGTGGGGTTTGTGTGTAAACAGGTGATTGGCACCTACTGGCCAGGCGCCTGATTTAGCTGCTAACGAGAAAATGAAGTAACTGTGAGATTTAACACACTGAGTTTAAAAAAAAAATAACAGGTTTCCAAACACAGTATTGCTGAATGGTTAAAGGTTATGGGAAAGAGGAGGGGAAACAAGCACGTTTTGTCAACAGTGACCATGCAAAAGAGACTCACGGAGTCATTGTGGCTGGAAAAGACCTCTGAGCTCATCCAGTCCCCCTGTTCCCCCAGCACTGCCAGGTCCCCACTGACCCCTGTCCCTCAGCACCACCTCGACACAAGGGCTGGGAAACCCCTCCAGGGATGGGGACTCCACCACTGCCCTGGGCAGCCTGGGACAGGCCTGGACAACCCCAGTGGGGAAGAGATTGTTCCTCAGGGCCAACCTCAGCCTCCCCTGGTGCAACTGGAAGCCATTAATAGTGTGTTACAGTTCTGTCTTCTTATCTAAAAGCTGGCCAATGAGTGGCTTTGACTGGCTTTTTTTTCCTTCTTTTTCTTAATTTGCTTTTGTTTCCTTGCTTCGAAGACTGTTGCAATTGTTACATTTAAGCCAAAGTTGATTGTGGATTTTAGCACATCTCTCTTGGCCTGTCCAGTCCCATTACCGCCGTTTGTAATGTCTTGAACTCTCGTTTTCTCATTTGCTTGCCCTGAGTTAGCAACCGCCTTTTTTCCCCACCCCCCCTTTCTGCAAACAGTAAAACAAAAATAAGTGGATGGAACTGCAACGAAAAGTGTGTAAAAAGGTCTTTGCCGATCATGTTTCATCGGACTAATTCTTCCTGGAATTGTTTTTCATTTCCTGGACAGACCTACCCAGAGCCCTTCAATTCTTGCTAAGCTTTGGCTGTCTCTGCTGACAAGCCTGGAGATGTTTTCTGCCAGGATCCATAATGGTCCCTCTTTCACAGTGCACTGCGGGTGGAGAAATGTGAAACACCATTGATTATTTTTCTGTCTAAAATTGTCTCGCATGATGCCTTGAACGATACTATCTGTAAGGAAAAGAAAAATCTCCCAGGGTCATTATGTTGCCAAAGTTAAAAGCCGAGCTCTTGGGAATGTCTTTTCACGTATTTTCTGCTTTTAGAGCCATCTTCAGTGTCGTGTTTATGTGCCATACCCAAGCGGTGTTTGTCCATATGATGAAAGCGCGTTGGCGTGGCTTAATAAGCAGCTAAATAGGTGATGAGGCGCAGTAAATGAGCACTTCTCTGGGATTGGATCGGTACTTTTAAGAATAGAATCATGGATGATTTTCTTTGCTTAGAAACACAAACCGTGACCTTTTTCCCCTTTATTTGACACAGGAAACCAAAATCGACTGCGTCAGGGTAGCCACAAAAGGTATGTTCCTATTATGTCATGCGTTCTGTACTCCAGCTTGCTGACCTTTCCTTCACGTGCTCTTTGCAAACTTGCAGAAGTGTTTATATTGCTAAAAGGCATCGCTAAAGTGTTACAGGACTTTAAAGGATTCGTTCGTGTCTCTAGCCGAGATTCAGGAACTTTGTTTGTTTGTTTGATTTCAATAATAAACGTGCTACTCGGTTTTAGTGGTCTCCTTGAACACAGGTTTTTTTAAAATACATTCTCTGGGTTTTTATATGATCTCACAATAAATATTTTGGACTTCATATAGCAGAGTTGTAAAATTGCTGCTTGCAGAGCACATACCAGCTGCTTATACATCCGTAGTGAAAAATTACCCCTTACTCTTAAGCAATTATCTTATCTTAATTGCTTTATAAAGGAACAGTGGAGAAATCGTGTTCTCCATTTCCACGGTACAGATCAGCTATCTTTATTGGTCTGTCAGCACACGATACGACCATTTATGAGCCGAGTTTGTGTAAGGGAGACAGCGCTAGCTATCGGTTTGATCCCCGACCAGGGAAAGGTAAATGTGCTGCCGATGTAGTTCACCTTGGAGGCTCGGCTCAGCCTCTGGTTATCTTTGTAGTCTCACCTTTTTAGTTCCTCTAGCTGGTGGCAACTTCAAAGCCTGAAGGAGAAGTAATGGATGGGTAGCATGATTATTTGGAGATTGTGGTAGAGGAAAGGGAGTAGGAATAGATAATAAATACCACCTGGCAGTGTGGGCGCCTGGTAGGAGTGTGAAACGTCATCCCTGTACTCCTTACTAAACCACGGAAAAACTTCAAATGTCTAAACCAAAACCCAAGATGAGAGGTTAAATCCAGATTCAAGTGGAATCGTGTGGTGCTGTTTTCTGGTACCTTCAGTGATACCAGGAGTGGACTGTGTTACCTCAGAAATCGTTACAGGTGGTTGGAGGGATGGGTTTGAAGTTATTTGAAGATTTGGGTTCCTAATCACTAATGGATGCTCCACTATTTAGTCACTTGCCTGGAAAATCTTACTGTCTCATTTGAGAAGCGAGGGTAACTTTATGGATTGGAGTAACTGCCATAGCAACAAGCTTCTTTGAGCTGCCCCATTTGGTGATGGAGACGTGAGAAACGCAGCTTTTGTTTTAAACAACTCTTCATACATTTCTGTTTTGTAACCCTGCTTCAGAATTCTTCGTAATACCTCTGTGAAGCCGGTAAAGTACTGCGAGGGGTTGTCAAGGCTTTGACACCAGAGGTGTCCTCAACAGCATTTATAGTCCCTGGGGCAAAACTTTCTGCGGGGACTTCCATAAAGCTCTGATTTCCATGCTTATAAACTGGTTATATTTTAAAATCTATTAATTTTGACAAATAAAATGGAGACCATGACATATTTTAATATATTTGTATTCTGGGCTTCTGTCATCTTTAGAAGTCCAAGTTTGGTGCTTTTTAAAGCTAAAAAGAAGTGCTTTAGCCCACTGATGTATACAGCTGGTACAATCTTCCTCTAAATTAAGGTCTGATCCTGAAAGTACCTAGAGCCTTGTGCAGGCCAGTGGAGTTAGTAGACATGCTCTGGAGTTTAATACGTTTGTGGGAGACCTTATGCTTTTACGCCCTAATCAAGTCAGTTATGTGCCTAATTTTGAGCACAAAGAATAATCTCAGCGACTACATTGTGCCTCTTCTGTCTCAAAGCAGACATGTAAGTATTTTAGAAGTAGTATTTGAAGAAGGCGTGTTCCTGTAATATACCCCATAAAAACCAACATGACAGTGCAGCCAACTGCCTGCTTCCTTCTTGAAAGCTTCTGTAGTTCCATTCCCGTGGAATTTGAGGATTGCACCAGGATTAGCCCGTTGGAAATCTGCCCTCAGGACCAGGACGGGAGCTCAGAACCTGGCATGAGCATAGCTGTATCATTTGCTAGCTGTATTTCCTTTCACTATCCCAACTCCAGATAATCTAAAAGTTGTTGGTGTCCTCGAGACCTTCTTAAGATCACTGAGATGCTGTTTTAGCACTGAGTTTTGCGGTGCTCGTTCCATGGCCTGCTGTAATGCTTTTATATTCTCTGTTAAAATAAAAATAAATCAGTGTACTGTAAAGATCCAGAGCCCCAGATCCAGCAGAACCCTCGGGTAGGTACTTCCCTGTTCACTCCAGTTGATGTCAACGTGTTTCCTGTCAAGTGTGCGCTCAAGTGGCACAGACTGGATCAGAGCCAATACACCAGGAAACCTGTTAGCATGCTGATGGGCGTCTTGTTGGAGAAGTACTGCCTAACTCTGCTGGGTCAAACATGTGTCTAGGGTCAGTAGCTGGATAATACTTTCTCATTCCATCAAATATATGTCAAACAACCTCAATCTGTAACAGTTTTTAAAATGCTCTTGGTTTATGACCATTACATTTTTACAAGTGAAACCTCTGTTAAATGAGTTCTTCTAGAGATCATATAAAAATCCTGATTGCAATGGTTGTAAGTGTCACGTAGAGTCAGAATAATGGGGTTTGTAGAGCTGAATGTTCTCCTCCTGCTTCTGCTGAAGTCAAAGGGAACCTTTGCTGCTGACTTGGCTAGGAGAAGGATCAGACATTCTTGTGATGGGGAGTCTTCTGGTCTCAGTTTGCCGCAGAGAAAGGCTTCTGGGACCTTTGTCACCGTCTGGTGTATCTACAAATGGGGAGACTGCGGGGTTTTCACTCCCATTAGTTTTGACGAGATAATTAAACAAACAAACAAACAAAGTCAGGAAGAGATTTTTGTACCAGTGGTAATAAAGGTTGTCGTATTTTGCTTGAAATACGACTTTCATATACCTGCTGTTTCTAGAAGCTCAATGACTGTAAAGTCTCAACAGACGAAGTTGAAAACATTCCAAAACTCCTCCAAGTTTATTGCTATCAACTTTGTGGCGCTTTGTGATTTATATTAAGACTATATTTCCTGATATGACTTACAACGCTGTCTGGATGGAAGCATCTCGGTTATCTCCTAGGAATCCAGTTCTCAAGAGGAAGACATCGTTGTTCTAATTTTGCAGTATTGGAAGGCCTTCATTAATTACGAGAGAGAAAAGGATATTATAATGTTTTAAATCCAATAGCAACAGTACTCTAGCAGCTACTATCAACACTGCATTTCACTGGAGCAGAGGGATATTTCAAAATATTATGCAGCAGCAGTTTTGAGTTTAATTGTCTGCAGATGGTAGATGATCTATTTTCCTCACTCGTTGCCACATTTCTAATAGCACCCAGGCTGTTCTATGTAAATGAGTGATCTTTCATATAATTTTGTCCTTAATTTTCCAATATTTTTTCTTTGCATCATTCTCCAGCTGCATCATGTTGGATCTGACCTTTTAATTTTTTTAATATTCCTTAATATAGATGTATCATAGTGGGCTTAACCGTTTCGAGGCAGCCATAGAACTGCTGGCAAGCAACGAAATAGGAGATTTTATTAACACGAGCCATGGTGATAGTTATCTGTACCAGTCAGTGATGCTTACAGTGCTGACAGAAAAGTCTGAATACTTCAGGCGCACAAACAATTCAGTTTTTTCAGCTTTTTCTTGTCTTCATGGCAAAAAGTGAAGTTGAAGCTCAGACCTCAAGCGTAGCTGGCTAAAAGCGTGCCAACGCTCCGTGGTCATTCTCTGTATGCTGAAAGTGAAGTGTATGGGCAGCGTGTGCCTTTGGCAAACAGAGACCCAAGTGGGTACCAGGAGGATGAATCGTAGCTAGCTCAAAGATGCTGTAGGTGAAAATTACCTTAAAAAAGAGTTATAGGAAAGATGTAGCACGAAAAAGTGAAACTCGTTCAAATTCCCCAGAGAAGTTACTACTGGGGTGATCTGGGTAAGCAGTTAACTTCCACAGTGACTAGCAGAGCCCCAGAGTCTCCAGTTCCCTCAAATGCGTTCTGTGGGAATACCGTGCTTTGAGTCCTCTTCTGGAATGAAAGTCGCATACGAAAGCCGATTAATTGCAGAATAACCAAACTAACAACTGAAGGTGAAGAGGAACTTGCGGGAGTGGGGGCTTTTACTGTAAGAAGTTCAGACAATAAACGATTGACCAAGATTCTTCTTGCTGGCCGAGCTTCAGTCTGGCTTTTTTTTCCCTCATGCATGCTGACCTGGAAACCTTCCTTTGCCTTAGCTGCGATAATCGTGACTCAGCTTACAACACCATACATTCGCATCGCCCCTGCTGCAGGCGACGACCAGCTAACAGGTCAGACGTTCAACTCTGGACAAGTCATCACGCCCATTCTGTCTCATTTCCTTTGGCTCCTTTTCCCTCACGGTTTCTTCATTCTCTGCTCATAAATAGTTTTTTATGTTAAATGTTTCTTTTTGTTTCTAATTTTTTTCTTCAGCTCCATTAAATTAAGTTGTGTGCTTGGCACCAGAACTTATCCACGCATCCCTGTACGTACAACTCCGCCGCATGCGCCCATCGTGTGTGTGATCTGTGGAATGTTCCTTCAAGCCTGATGTTGTAAAGAGATCTCATCTTGCTCCATGCGTAAATTAAGTAATAGTTTACATATAGATATATCTGTGCACCTGTTTAATTTTTTTCTGTCTTATCAGATCAAGACACTAGAATTTCTACATAATTTAGGCTCAAGAGTTGCATGTGTAAGTTAGGACAAAGATCTTGTCTTAATGGATTATTTCTTTTTACTGCAGAATGTTGGGAGGATCATATTTCCGGGCAACATTTCGCCATGCAAAAAATTAAAACAATAAGAGACAGTAAAATGATTCAGCTCGAGATAAGAGGATTAGTGACACAGCTTAGTCTGCCACAGCTTTTAATTCTGGGCTGTGTGTTATAACAGCAAAGCTGAGCGATCTGTAATGCCCAGGTTGCCACGTCAGTCAAGACAGAATTGTTGCGTGTGTATTTGGATTTGGTAGTTAGGTATGGGCTAACCAGAATAGCGCATTTAGATGATGCCAGGAAGTAGCAGCTTGTTCTTGTCAGTGCTGCATGCCTGTCTATATACATTTTTATAGCTCGTTTATTTTTTTACTTGAGAATACAAATAAAGCTTTGAAGAGACAAAGAACATCTCTTCCATACCCTTGAACTTCAAGAATTTTGGGATTCTTCATCACAGGATTCAAATAAGCTTATATATTTTTTCCATATGGAGAATTAAATGTTTTTCTTCTCTTAGTTTGTTTTTTATTTGTTTTAATGCAAAACTGAGGAAACACTAGAGGTATGCCTGTTCCACAGGAGGGAGGTGGCTGTAGCAGTTAACAGTGAGAGAACAGAGAGAGAGGTGGCGTAGGACAGCCAGCAAAGTATTTATTTGGTTGCCTTGTCCCTGGTGACACGTAGCGTTGGTCCTCTGTGGTTGTCTGTCAGATCTGAGACATTTATTTCCTTTTTTTAAAAAGCAAAAAACTGTTGTAACTGATTTTTCTGGTGAAAAAGAAAGCATGGAATGATACCTGCAACAGCATTTATGGCTGTCTCTGAAATGTATGTAAAAGCCTCTGAAATCCTCTCTTCATTTTCACAACCCTTTCTCATACTTGAAGCACTCTTGGGATGAAGAGGCAAGAAGTATCTTCCTCCTCCTCAGTTACTACAACTGCAACAAGGAGTGAAAAAACCTCACCCAGTCCGTGTGGATGGTCCCATGACAGCCACGGGAATTTTTTATGGAGTCAGCGTGTGGGGGTCCCTTAGGCGCTTTGACCCAGGGCAGCACAGCGATAGCAGTACCTGCACTATCCATGGGGAACCCAGAGATTTTCTTCTTACAGGAGCGGCACTGGACTTGAGGGAGCAGGACTGATGCACATTCTACCCCCAATTTTCTCCTACAGATTCCCAGGCTGTGGAAAGGATCTGTATGTCAAAGGACTTCTTTAGGTGGAAATCACAGGACTGTTGCTAACTGTAGTTACCTCGAGCCTTACAACTCTTAATAACTCTTAAATAACGTTACGTAGCGTTTTCTATTCAGTGCCTTTTCCTCCCTTCTTTGCTGAGCGCCGAGGTAATTATTTGAGATCAAGAAATAGCTTTTGTGTTTTATCATTTGAGGAGACACGTAACTGGCAGTGGGGAGGTCGGGGTTGGGAAGGTGGGAAGCTTATGCTTTTGAATACTGAAAATGGAAAATCTTGGCCACACTCCTGTATATTGTTACCAATTTTGAAAGGTCTTCCTCTTCGGAAAGATGATGATAATACAGCTCAGCTTTCAAGCCAACTCTACTTGCACTCATTTCCTCACCAACTCATCCTGCCCCTCACTGTGCAGTTTATAAACAATGTGTTACTAGTGCCTCTTTCTCCTTGCTTTTCATATAAAAATAAGATTAATTCCTTTTATAGAAACACCCGCTCTTTGCCCGAAATATCTTGACAGCCACTCCTTACATCAGCACTCCTTCGCAGCCCATAGCAAAGGGAACTTCTCCTTGCACTTAAATACCTACAATGTAGTTGTCCTCAAGTTACACTATAATAGTTCGTAAAGGCTCCTGATTTGGTTCTTGCAAACCGCAATAGGCAAATGAGTGTTGTCAGTGTTAGTGACTACAGTATTGTCACTGCTTCAACAGCTTGGGGACTAAGGAATTCAAATTTGAGGGGTAGTTTAGTTTTCAGCGTTAACCTTGCTAAAAGTAACTGAGTTGAAATCCTGCCCTCCAACAGATAGGGAGAACATGGAAATGCCTGACATCTGTCAGCCAGGAGGAAAGGCTATGCGTACATGAAGCTTAACAGTCCTCATGATACGGTCTCCATGTTTCCATAAACAAATACGGTTTAACAGTACAGTTGAAATCGCAGAATCGCTTTGGTTGGAAGAGACCTTTAAGCTCATTGAGTCCAACTGTTCCCCACTGTCCCCACTGACCCCTGTCCCTCAGCACCACCTCGACACAAGGTCTGGGAAACCCCTCCAGGGATGGGGACTCCACCACTGCCCTGGGCAGCCCGTTAAATCCTGTAGAAGGTTAACAAAAAACTTACCACACACATCAGTGACCGTATGGTCTTGGCTTTAAAGATGTGTAACAAATCCAGGCTTTTGAGAAAGCCTGAAAGCATTCACAGTTTCCTTTACTGCTTTGTAAGAGGCACTTCATGTAATAGGTTTCAATTGGCTGTATTTGGTATTCGCTTGGCCCTCATCTGTTTTGTTCTGTCTGTTCTGATAAAATCGCATGCTTGGAATTATGATTGGGGTGTTCATTCTTTCAGGCATTTTCTTAATTGTTGAAATATGTCTGGGCTACTTCTATTTAAATTAAAATCTTTCCATTTGTGATTCAGTGGAGCAGCCGCTACTTCACTGGTTATTATTAAGCCTGATTTCCATAGAACACCCTTTTTACTACCCATTGTTAATTACCCATGGAAGGGAGAGTTATGTATTGCACACTCTTCAGAGATGAAATTCTTGGTACAAATCAGATACAAGTTCTGTCAGAAGTTTTGTGGAATAACTGATACTGAAGAATTGGGAAGAATTTTTTAAAAAAGATAGTGGCTATCTTAAAGCTTAAATGATTTTTACCCTGCGTGCCTTAAGGTCTAGATGAGCAGCATATTTCACAACCCAGTTAAAAGCAGTCATAAAATAATCCCAGTTGGCTGCTTCTCCCGTATGAAGTTAGCAGCGTAATAAAACATAGAGATTTCTTCAGATGTGTAGTCAATACATGGCAAGATTTATTGCCACAGTCGGAGTCAGGGTCTGCTCTCAGACGTTCCACCGTAAAAGTGAAAAAAAAAATCAGCTGAAGTCATTGATTGATCAAATCGCAACCTCACTGAATTTTTTTTACGTCAGGGGATTTACTCCAGATTTGTGCTGCATTACTGAAAACCCTGTTTGTTAACACAGAAACCACCAGCATGCATTCGAGAAGGAGTGTTTTCCTATTTATCTGGTTTGTTGTCCTTTACGCTGCTTTTGAGGTATAGCAGCGCGGGCTGGACAGACGCTCACACCCATTTTTCTCCACCCTGAACCATGTCACATTGATTGAGATGTATTCTGACATGCTGACGTGCTGTGTGGGGTAAGGGACAGCCCACGATTTCCTACAGCGCTCTCTGTAATAACAAAGCTACGTGCAGGTACATCTGTCTGCAGGTTGAATACACCCTTTTAGGAGCTTATTCCTCTCCTGCTACTTCTGAAGAGCGTTTACGCCAGTGGGAGTTGTGGGTAGTTACCCAGGGGAGAGCGAGCACCTATGAGGTGTAGTGTCAAAGCCGTATTATGAGGATGTCACACGGCCAAGTGACAAGCAGTGCAGCGTGGGGATGGATCTGACTCTCAGAAAGTGAAATTCTGAGCCTGTTTTTAGTGAGCGTGGTACTGATGCTGCAAGGATTCTGGTCCTCTTGCTCAGCGGGGCAGAATGCAAAGCAAGAGGAAATCTTTCTGCTTTCTGCAGCCCCGGCTGAACGCATTTCGATGGGCTGGGGTGTCACTTGTGATTTATTGCCCATTTTTGTTCTTTTATGTGTTGTATTTGTCATTTTTGCAGTGACAGTTTCATCTATAAAACAGTATAGTTACAAGGAAATGTTAAGAGGATACAGGAGTGCCATGGGAGCTACTGTTTCCTTTTCTGCTTTTCTTTTTTGGAGTACGTTACAGAGTCAAATGTCAGGTTTTCTATTCTTAAGACAGTGCAGCCAAAGCGTCCAGGATTTTAAAAGTAAGGACATTTTCCACAGAGCACCCAAAGAACTCACGTTAAACAATTAGACTCAGCTTAAAAAATAATGCTGATAACAATTCACAAATGCTGAAATAACCCACAATATAAATGCAAGCCCTTCCCAGCTGTAGACACTAGAGAACCTGAGCTGACTGGTCAGTAACCGGTGTGATTCTATTAGCGATATTAAGTTCTCCAGTTCATGGTTTATTATAATAGGAATTCCTACAAGGTTTTCTGAAGATGAATTGGCAGCCTTAGCTTTCATAGGATCGTGGAATTGTTTTGGTTGGAAAAGACCTTCAAGCTCATCCAGTCCAACTGTTCCCCCAGCACTGCCAGCTCACCTCTAACCCCTGTCCGTCCCACCTCGACACAAGGTCTGTGAAACCCCTCCAGGGGTGGAAGAGAGTGAAATGAACAAAATTTAACTGAAGGCACTAAAGATGACTCTGCTCAGTTCTTCCTGTATTGAAAAATAATCTGTTTGCTCAGTAACATGTAGTCTTAATGCCAGGATATCTGTGAGGTTTCTTTGGGGCTGGACTAGGGGCCAGGGCTCTTTTCTTAATGTCATTACAGACCATGGAGACATAAACCCCAGTCATGACAATAATGGTATGAATGAACCGACCAGGATAAATTCTTAACGCAGTGAAGGAGTCTGTGCTATCTGTGTAGTACCAGTCAGTATCATCTCATCCAAGAGATTTCGACATCAGCAGTCTGCAGAGAAGCAGGAAATAGAAAGCAAAGCAAAAATACCAGTAGGTCATTTTCAGAGCATGGTTGGATGTCATTTAGTGTGTTATTTCTTTTCTATATAAAAAAAAGGCTCTGATTTTTACTTTCAGAGTAGAAGATGTTTTGCATGCACCACAATGAAAAATAAAGGAGAGACAAGGGAAGAGAGAGAAACTCAGAGATATAATTAGTAACTAAAAAACCTGTGAATTTCCGTGTTTGCCATCTGTAGTTATTGACTGTATTCATAAAACGCTAAGCAATTAGATTTTTAATGTGAAAGAAAATGCAGGACCAGTTGTGGGTAAAAGAACCCGTAGTTCTTAGAAACTGCAAAACTGGTGTCTGCATCACTGGGGAGTTTAACCAACGTGTAACGCAGCATTTCATGGATTCCTTCTGTGTTCACGTGAGGGTGAACGGTAAAATGTGTCGCGGTTAAATAGGGTGGTTCAGCAAAGAGCAGGGTAGCACCGTTGACTTGAATCCAAACCACCGAACGCATTTCCTTGGGCAAAATAATGCCTCAGCAATTCAGTTTAGATTCCTTGAAATAACTGAAATCTTAATAAATATCTACGCTGCGTTTGTCTGCTTGGCGTAACAGCACTACGCAAGCCATGGCTGTAGTTTTTGGGTTTTTAACACTTGCTTCTCCAGATTTTATATCAAAAACATCCTTTTCTGCAGTCAAGGGAGTTTGACTGCAAGAGCCGATGAGTTTAGAGCTCTGGGAAAGGCATTCAGGTACACCTCTGCATTGTCAAGGCTTTGTTTTCCCAAAACTTTGAACTTCCATTTCCTTCTCTCCATGTGATTTTCTGCTACTGCTGACCACTAAGGTTTTGTGTAAGCAGAAGACTCCCATGCTAAGTAGAACGTTGAGTCACAGTTTTGCGTAAAAGCGGGTGGAAGTTGCTGTCTCACACTGTTTCCAGCTGACAAGTGGAAATAGAGTGGTTTCAGGTTCTCTTGCATCTTTTGAGTTCACATTGGAAACACAAAGGAAAAATGGTAAGCTGTCATTGGTCAGAAGCAAGGAAAGTATTCGCGGGACGTTTTGGAAGGTTGGGTTTTGTACTTTGTCATTGAGTCAGCTCTGGTCATGAGTAAATGTGTCAATAATTAAAAGTGATATGAAGAGAACTGATGAGAAAAATGGCTGTTTGAGGAGTTCTTGGACAAATGGGACAGATGAAGGTTTTTCTGTAACCCCTAAATCCTGCAGGAAGTATATGAAAAATGAGATGCAAATCAGTGGTAACCATTCAGGAGGTCCGGTCTGTCCTTGTCCCTGTACTAGGATCTTGGTTCATCTAACGTTGCTTTGCTTTGGATGGGATTTTGTTGGCAGTGCTGTAAATGCTTCTGAAACATGAACAAAAGAATCGCTACGCTGTGTTGGCACAAAGGCACGTTTAGAATGCAGTGGGATTATTTTTCCTTTCTTGTGCTGATTCTCCTTTCCAGTTCCTCATGCCAAACTTCCTGCCCCAAAACAGTGTTGACTCTGGAAATGCTTTTAAAAAGGCTTTTATGTCTTTTTTCCTGCGTTTTATAAATTTATCACAGATCTATTTTTACCTTTTTGCGTGCATCGTTGCGTGTATAATTCCATCTTTCTTTGAGTAGAATGAGCTGTGCGATGCTTTCCCCCAAGTGAATGGGTGGGTAGTGAGTAATGGTAAGCAAATTGTGAGAGCATTACTGTTCTTGAGGAACCCTCATAAGAGGTGCAGTGTGCAGGTGGGCTGGTGTTGGAAACCAGCCTCATCTATGAGCCGGTGGTAGCACGGGCCCAAAACTGCATGGACGTGCAGACCTACCACTGCAATTCCTACGTCACATTGTCCTGCCCGCCTCCCCTTTCCCCCTAATGGCAAAGTAACCAGGTCTTTCCTCACTGATTTTCCATTCGGAACTCTTCATTAGCATTCCTGTGGTTAAGTCCTCAGAGGCAGCAAGAGCAGAAGGTACTTTACTCCTCTGCTTCCTACCCATAGCTTCAGGTTACTCCATTCCCATGCTGGATGTGATCCCTTGCATTCATGGATGGAAAATAAAACAGTTGTGTTTGTCCATGCCAAGAACATCTAGTTCTGTAGCTGAGTTTCACCCTGAGCAGGTCAGCTCCAGAAACATCACTCTGATCTGACTTCACATCTTCCCTCCCTGGCGGAGGCCAGCTGAGTACTAGCAAAAGCACATTTTACCTTCCTTAAAGAGGGCAGAGGCCCCTTCAGGCTTCCCATCCACAGCTTTCCTGTTTGTGGAAGATCGTCAAAATAAACTTTCTGGGATGTCTGATAGTTCTTGACGCTTTTCAGTATGGTTTCTGGAGTAGATCTAGTGTTGAAACAGTGAGGGTCAACCAGAGGTCTCCTTCAGGGACAGGTGAAATTCAAACGTCCTTGGTGAGGGTGCTGATACATTGTCCACTGTTTCTGTAGGAGTGGCTAGATAGTGGTGCTGACTTGCTTGGAAGATGCATTGTGTATGAACAGAGTTGGTCTGGACTGATGCTTTCATTTCCTTAGAGCTAATTCGAGAGAGTCACTCTTCTACCCTGAGTACTGTTGGCTTGAGGTTACGTAGGGAACCATAAAGTCAAATTGGTTTAGGGCTAAAAGCTCTCCTTGTTATACCTCTAGGACTTCTTGTTGACAGAAGTCAGATTTGTAAGATGCTCTTGCACTTCCAGTGGCTGCAAGTGGGACCTCTTTGACAGAGCATCAGCCGGTAACCAGCGCTACGCTTCACAGTGTGGAGACACCTGCAGTTCCAGCAGCTGGTGCCTCTTTCTCAGACCTCATCATCCTTATTCAGTGTGAGACCTATATGTATACAGCTAGTTTGATGCAAGTATGTTCTCACTGCTCCTCAGTCAACCTTCCTGATCAGCAATTTGTATCTCGTGAGGTCACACAGTCCTTCGCTATGTTTGGGTAGTCAGAGAGCAGTTGGGTAAAGAAGCCCAGCTGCTTTTTCCCATGGTCATCAGGAGGATAGTATCTTTCATTTCAGTGGCAGGGTCTGTCTTTCAGACGTGCTGCCGTGACCTTTCCCCGCGTCGCCATAGAGGTCTGTGGCCACACAGAGTACTTAACAAATACGCAACCAGACTTTTTTCTTCATAAGATAGACCAAAGTAAGACCGCGTCTGTGTATTCTCAACTTCTTATTAATTCCTGGTTGTGGTGTAGCTGTTGAGTGGACTTTAAACATCACTTAATGATCTCAGGGCTATTGAAGTGCGAGCACTTACACTTTCTTTCTTCCAGTATGAGTGAGGGCTCCCAGCTGCTGGGGTGCCCCCTGGAGAGGAAAATTTTTACGAATTTTAATTATTTAAATTTCCTTGATTAAGAGAAAAGGGGAAAAAAGAGCTAGCAGAAAAGTTGGCAGGTTTGTGGCAAAGGAGCTGTTTATCAAGGCTTGCCTGCTTGTTTTCCCGTAAGTCCTCTTCACAACCTCCAGAAAAATCCACTCTAAGGAGCCTGGAATAAAGTCCCGTTAAAAAATAGATTGTGATGAGACCAAAAGATATGTGTCAAACCGGGAACTTTTATTTTTTTAAGGCATGAATGTTATTATTCCTGACAACCAGAAACACAGATGTTAAACAAAAAAAGTCTTTTTGCTCACATGCACCAACATGAATCATCCAGCAGTGAGAGCTACAGTTCATTTGATAGTTAAATGAGCCATATTCATCAGTGAAGGAGTTCTTTGCATTTCTTTTCATGCAGTTGTTTGTCGCTTATATTTACATTTTCATAAAGAATATCACAAACAAGATTAATAATTCATAATTATTGTTACACAGCGGAGCCTTGTTTTGATAGTCCCTTCTTAGCAGAGATCTTTTAATGGAGCTGGGTTTTCCTGCATTGAAAAAACGCCACGTAAACCGTGTGCCGAATCAGCAGGGTTGTCTTGTGGAAGCACAGGGGTCATGTTTGGGAGGGGAGGATCTGTACACAGCAATATGGGTTGTACCGAGGATCATAAATCACAGAGAAGACACTCTCCTGCTAAAATGCAAGTGCTGTTCCCCCTCTTTCGCAGACATTAAAATAACAGATTTATTGAGCGCTAACACATCATGGAGGGAAAATCAGGATACATCAATTTCAACACTTAAATGGTTTCTGGGCTCAGCAAAACAGGAAGAAAACATAATCCCTGCCCCGTGGAGAAAGCAGTTTATAGACGAGCGTTTCCAAAAGAAGCCAGGAACAGAAAGGAAAAAATATTGTTTAAAGAGAAGTAAAGCAGACCGTACTCTGAGGCACTCACAAAACCAATTTATTCAAGACATGGAGTAGAGAGAGAAAACGGAAACAAATAGTGATCAAAACCACCTTCTGTCTCAAATTATACCCTGCCCAACACCACCTCGTAACTTCTGCCATATGGAGGGAAAAGCAGCGCCGTTTCGCAGGAGAACTGGGAACGCCGACCGGAAAGCTAACAGTGAGGAAGGGGAGGGAGAACGTTCTCCCTTCGCTGGAGTTCTACCAGCAGTAATAAACCAAAGACTTTGTTAGCAGGAGACGTGCTGGCTAGCAGATGAGGACCGAATGCCAGTCACTTACAGTACAAACAGACTAGCCGGGGTGGTAATTCATTTCGTCTACAAATCTGTGTGTGTTTTGGGTCTTCTCCAAGGCAGTCACAAATGCTGGCATCTGGAATGAACTTGAAACTCAAATAAAAAATGTGCTGGACTGGCTTGTCTTTTCATCACACCAGTAATGCTGCTGCAGGCTTAAAAATGAGGGTTCCGTTTTCTGCAGGCACAGGAGAAGATGGGGGTAGAAATGCTGAGGAAAATTCTGGAAGCAGCTGGACATTTTGCCCCATTCAGGTGTGTTTTGCAGTCGGTGATGTAGGATGGGAATTCCTGTTGATCATTGGACGTTTATAAGAAGGACCTGACTCTGCAGAGCACCTCTTTTCATACCAGTAGCACCGAGATACTTGTGTACTTTCTTATTTTGTCATACTGCATTTTATCCCTCAGCTTTTCCTACCTTTATGTTACTTCCTTCCATGGAGCTCCCTGACCAACATCATCCATGAAACCATTGCTCTGTCCCTCAGATCACTCTTGAAGAGCTGTTTCTACTGTGCTACTAACTGGAAATGCCAAGTGTTGCTCGATAATACACTTTAGACAGAACAACCCCTAGTTAGTTTTTAGTACTAACAGTTTTAATCGTATTTCTTTCTTCAGAAGTAGAACTTTAATAATAGACTACTTACACGTAGTCTATTGGTAACTTCAGTAGTAGACTATTGAGCCAGGGTTATCTGACTGGTCATTCTTTCCTATGCAATGGTCAGTCATGTCTAACTACATTTTTTTGGAAGGGACTAAGATTGAAAAGAAAGTCCAAATTTTGTCCATTTACAAAGACAGAAGGAGAGAGAATTATTATTCAACTTATTAGAGGTCCATTTCTTTTACTGAAGAACATTTTCATGGGTTTCGAAAAACAAGATAACTCTTGCATGTAACTTAAAAGAATGATGTTTTACTTGGCTAGTTCCCTCAGCGAATAGTCTTGGCTTCCATTTTAATGAGGAATAGTTCTGCCCAAACTTTTCGATCCGTAAACGACCTACGGGAGGTTATTGTTTATGGAGTTTGGGGGACTTGTCACTTCTGAGTGAGAAAGGAAAGGGAAATTTTCCACCCAAGAAAATGGCAGAACAGTTTTCTGAAAAGTACAGATTATTCTTACAATACTGCAGATCTCTGATGAGAACTAGAAATTCTTCAAAGAGAGAGGAGTTTTTTTACCCAGTCTTCTAAGCCATGGTACAGAAGTAGAAATTTCACTGCATGGAGTAATTTAAGACTTCACAGTACAGCAGACACTAAATATTAGCGACTAGAATAGAATTAAGTTCTCATTCTGAAGAGGGGGTAAGATGCTGAGAAGTGGTGGAGTAATCACTAAACTTTGTAAAAGGAGATTCCAATATTAAGAAAGAGTTAATGGAATAGGTCTGAGAGTCAAAAAAAAAGTGAAAGAAAATCTTTAGGTGTTTCATGAATGCTACTTAAAAATATTATCACTGGGTCTAGCAAAGGGAAGGTCATAAATCAGGCCAGCCAAGTGCCACTGTATCTAAGAGAAGAAAAAAAAAAAAAAAAGATGTTTCACATTTTAAATACTGCTGTAGGGAGAGCCACAAAGAAAGGGCAGTAAGTAAGTAAAAGGGAAATTGGAATTGCTGGGAGTAATGAGAAAAGTAAATAACTAAGGGTATGGAACCGAACGATGTTACTGCCTTCCACTTCATCCAGTGCAGAAGCCTGTGGAAATACTTCGCAGGGTTTTGTGGCACCTGGGGGTTTATCTGTAAGTATCTCTGTTCTTCTTGAGTTTGTTCTCATCAAATAAGGACTTTCCAAAGTCAGCACCTTAATCTTTTCTAAACTGGCAGGAAACATTTCCTTGTCTTTTCGTTTTCTAAGCAGCTCCCTTGAGCTGTCCTGCACTCGCTGCTCTTTACTGACCCGTAGCCTTTCCAGAGGTGAACCACAGCATATGTGTCACTTTGGCCTTGATTCTCCTGGCTCCGCTGGCCCAGACAGTAAGAAAACAGACATGAGTTGTTACGCAAGCTTTAAAGTCAAGCTTTGGTCTGCAAGGGTAGAAGCAAAACCTTAAAAGTAAAAAGAACCAAAAAAAAAAAAAAAAATCCTGATTAAGTCATAAGGTCCAGTGTTGGAGGACAATGCAGAGGGCTCGGCTGGGTTGAGGCAACAATATGCAATCTGTGATTAAAAAAAGGTATTTTACTGGAGATACAGAACGCTGCTGGTTTTGTAGCTGTGTATTTATAGGGTTTATAGGATGACGATGTGTCACGAAAACGGGGGGGGGCCAGGAGAATAGACAAAGAAAAATTCCTGGCCCAGAAGGGGGGTTTCCCAAACCCTTTACAATTTGTCCAGCCCACTAGCTTCCCAAGAAAGACAAACTCCTGTCACCCAACCTGCCCACCACGCTCCTGTCAGGGAGAAGGGGAACCTCCTCGGGTTCTTTACAACTTGGCCAGCCTGCCAGGCTCACGCTGGCAGCGTCACTGAAACCAAAGTCCCTTTTGGCAGCCCACAGGATTGGAGGAGATTCGCCTAACCTACTCAGGGACCCTCACTAGCAGTTACACAAAGACAAATCCCTTCAGTATTAAAATCAACAATAATAGTTTATTGTGCAGATTCGTGACTAAATGCAGGTTCGAATGATACCGGTGAGAGGGTATTGACTGCGAAATGGATTTAGAGCAAACACTAAACACACACACACACACCTAAACACACAAGCAAACCTAAACACTAATGATTATTAATAGCTAGCCTGATGTTAATATTAAAGCGCGCTAAATACAAAGTTCTTACCCAATAGGCGTCCCTATGGGGGGGGAGAAGACAGGTTCAGCCCGTCGACCGATCCCAAAGTTTCGATGGTGGTCTTCTGTTCCCCAAAATCCCCCTTTTAATCGCCACTTTTTATATTGTTTCTATACTTTTAGGTGGAGCTTGAGTGACTTTAGTCATACATTCCTTTTATTCTGATTGGATTAAAAATCTCTCGCTTCGCGTTTAAAGGTACAGGTGTAAAAATATAGAGCGCATGCCCAGTGGGGAGTGGTCGCACCTTGGAGGCGGGTAGCCTTCGGGATGGAGGTGTGTTTTTGTATTATAATGACATTATAATGAGCAAAGTTCACCTAGAGGACACGATTTCACCATTTTTGCTGGCACGGCAGTAGCGATCCATCTTTCTTGATAGCAGTTATGCGGTTTCTCGTAGCAGCCCATCGTTATCCTGATAACAGAGAAGGGCTGCACCACCTCCGTGATGCCCCGTTCTCCATTTCAGAGATACAGTACATTCTGCCCAGGCAGGGTGGGCCTTATCCATGGCAACCGCATTCCATTCTTGGGATCAGCAAACTGCTTCTTAGCCGCTTCATGGCTACTTTTTGTGTCAAGGTGTAAGCTAAAATCTGGGAAATAGGGTTTCCCTCATTTCCCCATTATCCATCGTTTTCCCACACGATGGAAATTAAAAATTACTATGTCAGACAAACTGGTTGAAACAACAGTAATAAATAGAACAGAACACCCGCAGCGCTGGGTCCAGCTCGGGGCTCCTCAGCACAGCAGAGACAGGGAGCTGCTGGAGCGGGGCCAGAGGAGGGACACAGCAATGACCCGAGGGTGGAACCCCTCTGCTGGGAGGAGAGGGCAGAGAGTTGGGGGGGTTCAGCCTGGAGAGGAGAAGGCTGCGGGGAGACCTTAGTGCAGCCTGTCAGTGCTTCAGGGGGGCTGTCAGAAAGGTGGGGAGGGGGTCTTTTGAGCAAGGGCTGTTGAGACAGGACAAGGGGTGATGGGTTCAACTGACAGAGGGAGATTCAGACCAGAGAGAAGGGAGAGATTGTTGATGCTGAGGGTGGTGAGAGCCTGGCCCAGGTTGCCCCGAGAGGTGGGAGGAGCCCCATCCCTGGCACCATTGCAGGTCAGGTTGGCCCTTGGGGCTCTGAGCACCCTGCTCTGGGTGCAGCTGTCCCTGCTCCCTGCAGGGGGTTGGACTGGGTGAGCTTGGAAGGTCCCTTCCCACCCAAACCAGCCTGTGATTCTGTGACTACAATATCATGATACAGTAGCGTGTAGTTAACACTATTTCTGTAAAGATTTAGTACGTGTTGGTACAACAGAGTAAAAGAGAACCCATGGCATCACTTTTTCAGACTTGCAATAGCAATTTTCTAAATCCCTCTTGAAAATGCACAAACAAAACGAAAGGAACAAGTTGACATTGCAGCTTATCAAGGGGCAAAATGAATTCAGAATTACTGGCCCCAGCTGCTGCGATCCCCTTACACACAGCTCACCTTTCTCTCTGTGGGACCAGTGCAATTGCCTGTGTGGCTATAGGTTAAAAATCAGTTAAGAAGTAATTAGGAGGAGAGAGACAAATATTACTCTGGATGAAAATCTACCTATCAGACAGAAACTGGAGAGAAATGTAAACTGCCAGCTTTTATCGTAGCTAATGCACTTAAGGGTTTAATATCACCTGCTGTACAGCGTGTCTATTAAATACATGGAAGAGTCAGCATTGAGGCAGCAGCTCTTGAGTATGATGCGAGGTGATGTGGGCTAGCAGAATTCTCACAGGACCGTGAAGAATTTCAGCACGACAAAGGCAAACTGAATAAAAAGAAGTAGTACCAACTCCAGTCTCAGTCTTGGGAAATGCTGTGTCGTGTTCAGCAGAGGTAAATTTGATGACTTTTAACTCGTGAAGGGTTCAAAATTGAACATTGCATTGAAGAAAGGGATGCTTCACTGTAAACAATGCACCAGTGACCCCTTAAGTGTCCGCCTGATGTCAAGATAAAACCAAGTGGAATGCTAGAGGAGATACAAATGGGGTAGAACACAACAATTTTTGAAAATCCTGTTGTAGAAAAAGTGAGGTGTGTTATAGGAATAAATGGTATGAAATAAAATGAAGAAAGTTGATCCAGAATTCCTCTTACTAAAAGATTTAAGGGATGCTCAAGAAAGGAGAAGGTTGGCAATTTGGATCATTTAGCCATTCATTTAGGATTTTGAAACCCAGTGACACTAAAAAAGCAGCAACGTTTTGTCAGGGAATGAATGAGATGCTGAATGGAACTGAAGGAGAGTTGAGACAATGCCAGTATTGGGGTTTTTGTAGTAATGATAGGAGTTTTTTAAAAGGCATGTCAAACATCGTGTTTCCAGTTTAAGACAATCTCAGGCTGAGTCCATCATGGTGGGAAGCTTTATTCTATTTTTAACTCAGGGTGACATCACAAGCACTTTTCTTAGATAATTTAAGATGATCCCACAGTCAGTAGATGATGCGGTATGGTGGTTTCGGTGTCCCGATGGTAGGCTCTGTATCTTTTCTCGTGTAGGCTTCCTTTGGAGAATTTACAATAGTGGTGGGTTCCCCAGCTTGTCCATGACCATGACCACACAAAGCAATGCTTTGTGTCACTGAAAGGGTTTCATGAAAGTGGCGCTCCATGATATGCAGAAAAACGTGTGCTCTTGAATACAATTTTGACATCACCTCCTCTGTGTAGCGTAAGTCTGGCAAGTCCCACTGAAGTGAGGATCCTGTGCTGTCAAAGAGAGACGTGACACTGAGACAAACCACACGGGACAGTCGAGAGCTCTGTGTGAAAACCTAGCAAGGCTGCCTTCACTTACTTCTAATGTTGAGCATTTGTGATCCTAAAGCTAGCACTGCAAGCCTTAACGAAGGGAATGAAGCCATAAGGCAGAATTTGGTTGTAAGAAGATAGGGTCAGGGTTTAGGGACCCTGGCAGTGCAGGGTGAACAGTTGGACTCAATGATCTCTTCTGACCAGCTGATTCTGTGGTTCTGTGATTACTAATTACTCCCATAGGGTGAGGTAGCCTGAAGGAGGTAATGAAGAACAGACTTTGGAAGGAACCAGTCTTAGAAATTACATCTAAAAAGATGTTGCTTGTTGACTTTGCAGTCTTCCTTGCTCGGGTTTTAGTGCTAAAAGAGGACAGTGAAGTCTATCCTGTCACACGATTGCATCGTACTTGACTCACTGTTTCCTGTTTGCCGTGTTCAACTCAACAGCTGCCTTTGGCACGAAGATACTCGAGATGTCTCCTAAATACCTGCTGCACTTCTGAGTGCCGTGCAGATCACAGCAGGGTAGAGTTTAACAAAATGATTTATACGTGGCACAAGGAAAATAAAAGTAGAATTCTGGTTGTAACAGAATTTTATGCCCCTGCATTGAAGAAAATAAAGAGCCACAATCTGTTAACTTCACTCATACAAAATAAGAATTTTACTAATTCGGAATTGTATTGTGTGTTAGCAAGAGAATTTTTGCTGTTGAACTAATGTTCTGGTGGGACTGGGCACAGAGGCAAGCAGCAGGTCATCTCACCTGACTTAGCGCTCACACAGAGTACCGCAGCCAGAATTTGCCAAAGAGCCTGGTTCCTGCAGGTAGCTCCAGAGGTACTTTGATTAAAGATTATCACCTTTTCTGGCAGCGATTTGTGTTCCTGGCTTTCCTCCTGGTAGGGAGTTTTGGAGATGGAGGCCAGAAGTGGAACAGTGGGCACTCAGAAGTACTCACCATCTTGGGCTATCCTGGTTACAGCTGAGAAGGAACGTGGGAAGTGTTTTCATTGTGCTTTTCAGAAAATATCTTTGACCGCGTATTTGCTTCCTTTCTGAAAAAAAGGAAGAGAAGAAACAAGTAAAATATAATTGGTGCTTTCAAAATCCTCTGTGAAACCAGACAGTGAGATAAGAAAGTGGTCTTAAAATATGACACTTCACTTTGGCTTTACTCTTCCATCCACCTTCCCAAAAAAGCTATAGCTGGAAAGTGATCCATAAATCGCTGTGCCCACTTTGTGGCGCGGTGCCCCGAATGATGGATGCTGTCATGTTTTGATTAAAAAAAAATGGAAGTCCATAAAAAACAACAAAAAAAATCAGTTTAGTGAATTGAATGTTGCTTCCTTACCATTCTTCACCCTCAACTCATTTAGGAGAGGAAATGGATATTTTCTCAGACATGGATTTGACGTTCCATCACATTATACAGTAAACAGTACAAACGATGTTATTTTTTTTAAATGGGGAAGCTGGAAGAGCTAAGACAGTCGCTGCTGTAAGGCACCGGTTATCTCATTTAAACAGATATTAAATGTGGGTGCCAGTGGTGTGATCATCAGCTGCTTCCCACTTTGTGAATAAATTGCTTAGAAGGAGTCTTTTTGCCTACCAGATGTGACCTAGATTTAGATTTCCAAAGGAAAAAAAACCCCAGTCTATTGTGCAAAAAACAATTGCGAGTAAAATGCATGGCAAATGAGCTTATCTCACTTTTCCAGGTGTTTAAGCTAATATGTTATGGAATTACAGCTTCATTTATGAAAAATAATTGAGGAAAGTGTTGCAGCAAATCAAATTTGGATAAAGGCTTAGGGTAGTTATTGTGTCGTTAGCGAGTTTCTAAATGGCAGAAAGAAAAGAGAGCCGGCACAGATATTAAAACCACAGAGATGCGTGAATCCGTGAAGGAGCTCTCCTGAAAGGGTCGGGGCTGGCAGTGGTAGCCCACCTCTGTTGTGGTCTTGGAAAACGTCACGGGACAATGTGAAGAATTATATTTCTGTTGAAGCATATGAAAGCGGGATTTTTTTCTTAAAAGATCGAGCATCGATGTCTGTTGGCCCTGGATAAGACTAATGAATGGTGTTGGTAGGTGAAAAGTAGAAGCATGGAGAGAATAACACCCTTATTCTTTTTCTCCCTCCTCCTTTCCTTTTGCGGATTCCATAGGGGCTGCCACTCGGAAGCCGGACCCGGAGCCTGAGAAGCAGACCGACCACACCGTTAAAATCGCTGGAGTCATTGCAGGCATCTTGCTGTTCGTCATTATATTTCTTGGAGTCGTGCTGGTAATGAAGAAGAGGTGAGCGATCAGTTGCTGTTTTCTATGTACATATTCATATCACAGCATCTCCCCCGGCAGTTCTCAGTTTGATATTGGCAGAAGCACCCAGCCCCCTTCGTGCCCTTTGCCGCTGAGTTTAGGAAGTGCTGCTCCCTCCCACCCCCAAAGCTCTGCTGGGTTTTTAGAAAACCACAATATCTGTTTCATCCCACAGCATTTTCTGTGAGTTAACGTTCGTGGCTTTGTTATAGAAGAAAAACAACTCGGGGTTAATGGTTGCAGCCCTTTACGCATTAGTACTGCGTGATGGACTCTAGTAATAGAAGAGTATCTCTATCGTGGAAGTGAGTCTCCACCCTGTTCCCCAGACCGGCTCAAAGTTAGATGTAGTTCCATTCTGGAATGTAAAAGAAATCCGCAGTCAAACAGGAACTAGAGCTAAGGTAATCTGTGCGGGAACAGGGTCTGTATCCTTCTGCATAAACTTCATTCCCTGAAAAACAAACGGAAATGGGATAACGGTGCTGGATGGTTCCAAATGCTGGTTCGACCTTGAGATTGGGGTGCTTTGAAGATCATTCGAAAACTGCTGCAGCATCAGGAGCGTAAGGCTTCTAAACCTGGCTACCTTCCTCAGTGCTGTAAAAGGGAAAATAATAAAGGGGAAGATACCTCATAGCTCGGGAGGTGGCACGGGTAAGAAAAAAGTCTGCGTGAGCGATGGTAGAAGCTACGTCTAGGTCGGGAGAAAATTCATGAGCAAGTGGAATTCAGGTTTTAGGTTATCCTGACTTATCCTGAGCGATGTGAGATTTGCAGCTGTAGGGGTGGGAGTGCGTGAGAGCTGTGTAAAGGGGTCGAGTCACAAATTCTCCTTCCACGCCTGCCATGGTCTTGCTGCTGTCCCATAACCCCTCACCTCCTTCCCATCCACGCCGTATTATCCCCTCTTCTTCCTTGGAGAACAGTCCTGGCCTGATTTTGCTCCTCCCAACGCTATGTGATTTAATTGTACGCTAACGGGTTTGGCAGGTCTGAGACAGTCCAAACCCCTGAGCTGCCTGAAATTCTTCCAGGATGTGAGGGACGGAGGTGCCCGGAGCAGGAGGCAGCTGCCGGGCAGTGCCCCGGGGCACGCCACAGAAGGAGCTGCTTTGCACTTTCCGTCAAGACAGAGGCAGGGCCACCGGTTAGCGGGGCTCTGTGCAGAGAGAGCTGAGCCGTGGCCAGGGCTGAGGACTGGATCACGACACGAGCTAGGGAAGGCAGTCAAAAGCTGCCGTACAGAAGCGATGGAGACTGAAGCCTCAGGCTAAGTCTGACTGGGGCAACGAGGTTGTCCCGGGAACTCACTCTTCTCAATAAAGTGCAGCGTAGCAGAGTTAAAATCCGTTCTGACTTTGCAGCGCTTTTTTTCTTCCCACTTCTGATTTCTTGCATCATTCATACCTTCAATTTTAACAGCTGAACTCCCAAACTCCTCCCTGGGGCCAGGCGCAGCACTTGGCATGCAGGGGGGACGGCTTCTCGCGTTCTTCACGCGGCTCCTGACCAGCATTCGTCACTCTCTTCCTGTCCTGAGCCTCTCCTGAAGCGTTCGCGCCAAAGATAGAATATGTGCACCCAAGGGAGACAAGTTCTTCTTCATCTTGACCGGAGAACACTGCAAAATGGTCTCAAGAGTTTCAAAGTAAATAAGGTGTCAGGGTCTGTGGCTAAACGGATGCAATACCAGCTCTTGGTTCAGTCCCTAGGGAGCAGCTCTTTGATAATCTCATTGTTAGAGGCAGGAAGGCTCGAATCCGAAGTGTCTGCATGTTAATGCAGAAGGATCTTTGATTCCTTCTGTCTGCCACAGCGCAGTAATTATTATTCATAGTAATTCTGTTGTGAGAAGGAAAGTGCATTGTGTGAGCTGCTTTGGGGTTTGGAATAAATCTGCTTGTGACAGAGATGAAACTATTGAAAGCACGGGTGCAGGACCCCTGTTAGCAAATACATACAATTTCATTGTGTAGTACAGAAGGAATGATACCGGTGACTTAAACGTGTCCCGGAGTGATGCTGCAGCCTTGAACAAAACAAACTGTGGGACGAGTTGAAGTGAATACTAAGGAAGGTTCGCCTGGGTAACAGGATGTGACCAGGCTTTAACGAGCCTTCCAGGGGGTGGGTGTATCGCGTCCCGGACCTCTAAAGCAGATGCTGTAGCATGGAAGGTCTTGAATACAATTACACCCATGACTTCAGCAGAAGATGAGCCGATTATTCAATAGTTTGTTATTGGTGCATTAATTCGCTGTGCTGCTGAGAGCCCCTATGGTTTCACCTTGGCTCAGTTACTGCGTATACATTATGCATTTGAAGAAAATGTATAAATCATTCTGCAAGCTTAGTATCACTGAAGGGTTTTTGCAGTTTGATGGTACTTTAGGTGCTACTTTGCAAAGCAATCTCACCAAGCTGGCGTGTCGTTTGACTACTGCACTTGATCATTTTAGTTCATTTACTTTATCAAGAGTTTTACTGGAGGAAAGATCTGAACGAAAAGTAAAGTAGCGCCTTGTCATTCGTTGGGTGGAACCTTTCCCCTGAGAACCACTTTCCTCTCTGCGCTGGGATGTGCAGACTCTCTGGGCTACAGCGCCAGGTTTCACCGTGCCGAGTCTATGTGCTTTGAAACTTGTTTTGCTTGCAGTTGGCTGCAGCAGTATCCTGTTCACACTCCGCTATCCCAAGGCGTATCCCAAGGCATATACTACCTATTTTTCATTCTTCCCTGGAAATGGGTTCTTGTGGACTTGATCTCCGGATCTCACCAGTACCATAAATTTACTGTGTCTCTGGGGCATCACAGCACTTAATTAATTTCAAGCCATTTCTTTCCATTGTCAAGAGATTTGGAAGGTGGATTTATTGTACGTGGTAACAACGACTTTGCCCAACGTATTCCTTTAATAGCCGCCTCATATCACCCAGCAACAATTCTTGGCTTGGTTGGTGCCAGGCACCACAGATGTTCCCAGATGAGCCTCTGACTTCTAATTCAGTAGCCAAGCAGACAAAACCAACATTCAAAGCAGAGTTTTCAGTGCAGCACAGCCATGCTTTGGATGTCAAAGTAGTTGGTAGAGAAGTTCTGCAGATCTCAGTAGTCATTAGATGTCATTATTCATTTCACTATACAGTGGTCTTGTGAAGTAGTTGTCTTATAAACTGGGTCACGGAGAGATTAGGTGGCCTAATAACATTCAGTATATACTATGGAGACACTCATGAGGGTAGAAACACCATGGACACTAAAACGTGTCCTTTGAGGACACTCAGTCTTTGACTAAATTAAACCGTATTTGTTTGCTTGTCACCTGGATCAGGAGAAGACTTGGTGCTTTCCCGTTTTTCTCTGGACTTGGTTGTTCAGAGTTCTTTATCTGTTCTGTCTTCTCTTTATCCAGTCAACCACACTCCTGCCGCTTCCACAATCCACAACCACAACGATGGCACGTGACGTAGGCTAGGAACCTGCAAACTATTCCTAATACCACCATGGTCATATCAATGAGGTGATGCTTCTCTGCGCAGTCAGGATAATGCCAGTAGACCTTCCTGTCCTCAGCTGTGCTCTGAATCGCTTGCGTAAGAGTCAACGCAGGGTCACTGGGAACCAGTACCTGTGTTTCCACACTATTGCTCCACAGTACAGTGGATTCTGCATCTGATCCTGAATATTGAATCTCAGGCAGGGTACTTGATCTCTGCCAGTCTTTGATATCCCTGCACTGGCCTTTATAAAAAATAAAAAAAAAAAAAAGAAAAAATGCAGCACGTTAAGTTCACCTTTTGGTCGACTTAAAAGTAGAGCCGTGAGAATGAGAGCACTGTTCCCACAACCTCTGGAAAAGCAATAGCAATTAAACCAAGGCTTGGAAGAACCAGAACTGTGCTGCTTTCGTCCTTTCTTTTTTCTTCTTTTACATTCTACTCCAGCTAAGTTTAAAAAATATGCAGAAGGTGAGAAATTATATTTATTGGTCCAAGGTTTGCTTAAAAGTCGGTACGTCTTTGGGGCAGCTGTCTCTTTCGGGGCTGCCGTCTTGCTGCTGCAGTGGGAGTGCAGCAAGGAAGCGGGTTTGAAAATTTAATTACGTTGGCTTCTGCCAGTGGAGTTTTTCTGATCATCACGTTTATCCATAAGAAAGGAAGGTTATTTTCTTTTGCCCATCTTCGGTTTCTCTTCTCAGCTGTCTCTCTGCCTGAGCCTTCCAGTAGTTTCTAACGTGTAATTGTGGCATCGGTTTAACTCAGAGACCCTGGTTCTTGGCAGCGGGTAAGGAAGGCTGTTGCCGGGCTGGGAACACGTTGGTCCCATTCCCTGACAGCACATCAGGCTGTTCAATTAGACACCTTTGCCAACAATTTCGAGCACTTAGGATAGAAACTAGAGCTAACAGGGCTGGAGGAAACCTCCAGTCTTCTCCCAGTGCTACCCCCGAACCTTGTTTTTCCCTCTAGACCAGCTACAAAAGAGAGACGATGACAGAAATCGCTGTGGTAATGACACAGTTCCAGAAGTTTTCTCCTCTAGTGGGGCCTTATTCTACAAGCGATACTTATGAAATTCCTGTATGTCTTCAGTCCTGAAGGATAGGAAAGTGCTTTCTGTGACCACTGTCCACAGGAGCAGTGTATCGACCTAAAACCGCCTCTCTAGAGGGAAGTGATGGAGGAGCCACGCTGAGAAGAAAATTTGGTCAAGGATGGCCAAAATCTTTGGGTCGCTCTCTTTAACAGAAAAAGACTTTTGATACATAGAAAGTTTGATACATTATGTAGGAGGTCAAGTGGAACTTGTCCATATCTCTCAAAAAAGCCAAATCTTTTCAATTATGACCGGTGCTTTTGCGTGTGGCCTGAGGACTCACGAGTCTAAAACTTCCTGTTTCTGCAGGTTTTTCATTTATTGTTTTTAACCAGTTTTTGCAGTGTTGGCTATTCACGAGAGTCAAAAACCACACCGCTCTTTTTCAAGGACTTTCATATGGAAAGTCTCACAACTGTAACAATACAAAAATAGCTGGAGCTTGAGACTTTTAGTTTTTCTCATCTTACACAAATTTTTAATGGGACATTTTCACAAATTAAAGCTCCCGGATTTTCAGCATTTTTTTCATAAGGAATAATTTATCTCTATAACATATTTGGCAGAATTCTGCATATAAAGTACCAGCAGCGCTTCACTGATTGATTGTATTTATTGTTGTTTCTCCAATTACTATACATCTTCTAGAAGTATGAGAACATTTGTACTAATTACGTTAAATCTCTGTCATGGCAACATATGGCAAGGAGCAGGGTTGGCAGTGTCATGAGGTGCTAAATGAAAGTGAGAGAAGGAGTAATTCTGAAAAGAAAGGCGGGGGGAGATATAATTGTGACTGAGCCAGGAAACAACCCCTCGCTAACAGAGCAGGTTAGATGATCCGCTTTGATAGGACCTGATCCTGTGCTCCCTCCTGCAGGCAGCGGGTACGTGCTGGTGGAAGAAGTGGATCTCCAGCTTTCCCTCTTACTCTGGTCTTAGATGTAGGTCTCAGCTCTAGAGGTGTGCGTTTTTGCAGATACGCCACGTGTTTAAAGGTTCAGTCTCTCACCTCTTGTGTTTGCACAATCCTGTTTGCATCAGAAAAACGGGAATAAAAACCGGGAAGTCTTTCCAACGGCATCTTCGCACAAAGAAGATGAGAGAGAAAATTTGATGAAAGCCTAGTTTTCAAAGGGCTGCCTGAAGCGCGTAGCTAGAGGCAAGTTCACCTTAGTTATAGTCCTTTGCAAAGCCTGTTTACATGTTTCCTCTGTAGTCAAAGGGCTGTAAAAATTACAAAAGCCTACATGGTTCTGCTCAGTCTTTTATCTTGCCAACTTGTGAATGCTGCTTGACGTTATGCTCGGAGATGTTGTCGGGTCTCCAGCCTCTCTTTAATTGCAGGCAATACGTGGAATTCATTTAGGTCGGAACTTGCCCCTTTTGGAGAGTTGCAGTTCTGCTCATGGTGGGCTCATAACTGAGGGATGGAGAGGTGTAAAGCGGGAGAGCTGGGGGGCTTCTCTACTTTGTGCTCATGCAGAGCACGTCTGGGCGGAGGACCTGGCTGCGCAGGTGGTGGAGGGAAGACTGGCGGTGTCCGTATTTCTCAAGCTGGAGGTGCTAGGTCTCCAGCCTGGGCTTTGTGACATTCACGTGGGCAGAAATAACAGGGATACAGGATCAGTTGTTACTTTTCCTTCTGCCACATGGGGAAATACCACCAAAATAATTACAGCCAGCAAAGATGTATTTGTGTGGCAAGAAGTAATTTTTAGTCCAGAACTTAAATGGTTTTTAAAAAAATCTGAGATATTAAAAAAGCTGTGGCCGTTGATGTTTCCCCCCTGGAAACCAGTTCTAGTTCTCTCAATGGCAGAACTGATTCCTTTAAGTAAAGAAAGAGATACCCAAGGACTCGACAGTTCTATGACAGGAAGAGAAGCTGCTTAATCCGTGTTCTGACACTCTGCCTTGTTAAACTCTCACCACCATGTTAGAAGTCCCCTATCTTTATTCCAGATGAGATGTAATCGGAGGTGTTTAATCTCTTTAATTGAGAGTGTTTGTGTGTGTGGTGTGTGCAGAGATAAATATGTGTTAAATATCTGACGTTACTGTAGATGATGTACTTCAAGGTGGTTTGATTTAACAGTTGGAGATGCATTATATATTGTATTGCTTGAAGTGTGACGGAGATGGGATGTGTCATCTGTCTGTTCCAGACACATTGCATGATGTGCCCGGTTATGCATTCTTGCTACCTTTCATTTGTGTCACCAGTTCTGGTCTCAGTTTCATCTTGATTTTTCATACATTAATATTTGGCTTTTCTTTCCTTCCATTTCATCTTTTCCACCACTGCCTAATCCTTCCACCATCATGGCAGAAGAAGCTATCACTCCTACACTTACTACCTGTAAGTAACTTCTTTGTCATCAGAGACACGCTTTCTGCCATGTTGTTCCATGCATAAGTAGCGAATGCTAATATTGAAAGTTCCGTTATAAACTTTGTAAAAGTTTTACCAAGACAAAAAACAACATGGTCAATAATGTAATGAATTACTTGGCTTTATAGCAGTTTCTTCTGCTGTGCATTAGAGTCCTTTGAATATCATTGTGTAACGAATTGTCTTAATTGAAAAGTAGCGGGTATAAATATCACTGCCATGTCTATGAGAAATTTTTTTGCCTAAGTAACTATTTTTAGAATTTATTTAGTGGTTCCTTTGTCATTTGTTCTGTTGAATATATACCACTGCTTAGACAGGTACAAGCGTTTCCATTTGTTGCTGTGTACGTATTACTACTTCTTCATGAATAACGATCATGCATAAATGTCACGAGGTGCCATTGCGGGAGTGAATTTCAAAGGAGAGTGCACTGAAAAATGAGGGTAAGGTGAAGCATAGCTTTCAGTAAGTAATAACTTTTCATTTTGATACAGTCCGTAGTAATTCCATGACGTGATTATTTACCCAAAGCCTTCGGTTCGTTCCCTGCTGCCAGCAGGTGAGGAACAAGAAGGGTTCTTCTGTGAATTGAGCAAATCCCTTTCTGAGGCTCTTCACCTCTTCTCGCTGTCCAGGTACAAGGAGGACACGGTAGTTTCTGGATTAGCAGAATATTAGGGGTCTCACTTAGTCACGAGACGCATTTAAGCTTGTTTAATCTTGGTGGCCAGCAGCAAAGATGTCCAGTGGAGATCTGTGTTCTTTAAAGCTCAGGTTTAAAAGTCATGGGGAACCAGGAGGTATTTTTATGTCCTTACAGAAGGTGGGGTGTTACCTGGATGAGACGGGCTGTATTACTAGTGCTCAGCTACATACACATGATAGTAGCACATATATGAACGCTTTCAGTCATGGTTTTATTTAAAAACCATATTAAGTGTCTCATGTTCCTTTTTAGTTGCTCCTCAAACTTTTTAAATAAGAATTTTCTCAATTACTCTTTTGAAAAAACATCAAGCATTCTTTTATAGGATTTATGGAAAAACAAGTACACGTTTTTTCACTTGAAAACTCGGTGAGCAGAACCGTGCTTCAAAGCAACTAACATTTAAACCTCTGAGTTGAAATTCACGCAGACTTTGGGATATATTGAAACTGCTCGTTGACGTGGTGATTCAGATTGCGTGTTACATTATTTGACACTTTACACATGGCGCAATTTATTTAAACTGTTCTGTAAAGATCTGTATTTATGTGAAGGTCAGAAAAAATTATCTCTTCCACAGATAGAGTATTTCAAAATTTGTTTCTGTTCCTGAGATGAAAATACCACATTTTCAGTGAAACGGGCCTTAAAAAAAACCTCCATTTGGGACCATTTAAATATTGTTTTTAAAATGTCAAAAGAGAATAATAGAGTAAGTCATATAGTAGTGTGTTGTTGCTATAATAAGTAAATACATTTAAATTAATATTTTAATATGATTCATGTCTCAAGGCAAAGTTAAAAAACAAAACTGAAGCAAATGGAACATTAAATGAAACACTATTTCATTATTCAAAGAAATTGGATTATATCCTTTTTTCTCCTTTTTTTTTTTCGCTGACAATGGAAAATACGTGAATTGGAATGTTTCTATGGGTTTTACAAACGGGTTTTCTCCCCAGTTCTGCAGTCATGGAGACTGTGAGTAGTGGGTGGAGTAGGGCTTCTCCTGATCATTGGGAAGACTCTTTCTTCAAGGAAAGATCTGGGGGTTTTTCAGTGCGATACAAGTTCAGTAACTTCGTGCACGTTGCCTCTTCCACAAGAAATGGTGCGCTGTCGACCTTGTATTGTTGTGCCCCCCGTCTGGTGACAGAAGGGATGTAAGAGCCCTGGAAAGAACAGACAAGATCAGCCCCCAGTAGGAGGAAATATTTTGGACCAAATTCTCCACCTGTTTACACGCCGCGGAATTGCACCGAAATTGGTGGAAATCTTAGATGGATGCAAAACTCATTACGGTGTTATTTTTAGCTGAGGAAGCTGGTACGGATTATAAAATGTTCTGTATTTTGAGAAACATAATTTGAAGTACTCTGCCATTGCTAATTTACCACTTCTGCACTGAGTGTCGCATTCAGATTTGCTGATTAGTCATTGTAAACGCGAGCTGCAGCATCCACGCGAGCAGCTATGCACTGAAATAGTCGCCATTGTCTCGAGCGCCGCTTTCCTCCGGGGCTGCGGGCTCCCTTTCCCTCGCAGACGGCAATCTCTGCCACTTCTAGACCCGCGCTAAATGCAAACTGACAAAGAAACGCTTGGCAGGTGCCTGGAGCTGCTGGGGACTCATCAGAGGTGGACCTGCATCTGGGCACGGTTGGCAGGGAGCTGTTCCCATTTTATCCTGTGTTTACTAGTTGGCCAGTCAAGAGATGTTACAGAAAAGAAGTCGGGAGCTGCTGTTGAGAATTATTCTTCTTTTTAATGGGCGTAAGTGCCTCTGCCAGCGCCTTTCCTCCCACTCGTGCTTTCCTGAGAACTGGTGCGTTTGTGACCTTTCACCTCAGGACTTTTTTTCCTTTGGCCGTAGTCAGACCTGTATGAGTTCTTTTGTTCTTAAGATTAGAGCAAATTTAACAGTGCTCATTAACTCTGCTGCAGGTCTTTTGGCTTTGCAGTCGATTCCAGGTGGGGAAAAAAGGAAGAACGGAGGCAGTGGTGTTAGTGACACGTGTAACGACTGGCGTTCTCAGCACAGCAGCCCCCGCTGGCGTGACCGCATTCTCCTGACAGGGTTTCTGGTGGGCAAAACCTCTGTGACATTGGCCAGAGAAGGAAGAGGACACTAGTAGGTTGCCGTGTAATTATGGTTCAATGAACTAGACAAGGCTGCTGTTCAGGGGACAGCGAGCGTCACTGTGCTGAGCGATGGCCTTGCAATTGTATAGCTGAGATTTTCATTTCGATCAAGATTCTGCCCTCGGAGATCATTAATCATTAGTCAGGAGCCAACATAGCTCGATTCACACAAACTCCACTGCCAGACGAACAAAACGAGTGCTTGGACCATCTGCGTTTACACAGGACGCGGGCACCCGACAGACAGTTGGGGAATTCAGTCTACCCTAAATTGCGGGGCAGGTTGTGGCTGGTATAAGATGCTTTCAAGAAAAGCCTTCATTACGTTGCTGTAGGTAGGGTGGATGCCCAGTGAAGATACAGAGTTGTGAAGGAAGCTTTTGATACCGTCCCTCTCTTTGAACTTGATATCGAAACGGTATGTTATGATTATTCTCGAAATTAAGTGGTTGTGCAACAAGGGTGCTGCGCAGCAGTGGGCGGCGTAACGTTATTCTGGTTTTGTGCCTTTTCGCAAGTCAGTTCAGCTTGCGAAGGGTGGAGTAGGGGAACAGGAGACAATTGTCACCCAGTATTCTTAAAGAAGAGTAATCACGTTGAGATCGGAACCGCGTGAAGTCTGATACTGGCTGTCCCAGCACTGGTTGTCTAGTTAGGTGGCCGAGGACAGCGGTGCCTCACAGGTACCCCCTCTGTGTGGAAATCTCAGTCCAGAAGCCGAGTACAACACTGAACTGTCACTAAAATGGACCGTGTAGGACTAGAGGTCCTATTGCCTGGTACTTCACGTTTGACTCAAGAGAATAAAATTCCTCCTTCGGGAAAATTAGTTCTGCAAACCTTGAGCTTTTTCATATAGATGTGAATAAAGCCATACCCTCCTTTTCATGAGCATGTGATAGTTTGGGGCCCAGCCGAAGTACGCTTGCTTTGTGCATCCGAGCTGAGCGCAGGAGCCTGTGCTCAGTTTAGTTCTCTCTGTGCCTCTTGCTTCACTCACAGCTTTTCAGCGCTGGCTTGGGGAGCTCTGTACAGAGACTGACTGGTGGCTCATTTCCCCCATCCCATTGCAATTGTCCTGGTTAGAATCTCTGCAAAATTACCTTAATATCCAGAGTCACAAAATTTCCAAAAAATCAGTGGTGTCCAAACTCTGAACAGCAATTTCTGGATAATTCCAGGAAATGTGCAGCCGTCACGTTTAAAAGTTGTTGTAGTAATTTGAAAATAGTGAGGGAAGTTAGAAACAGTCCCGTGTTCTCAGCTGCAGCTGCCCCTGGAGCCGGAGTAAGTTCATCACCCTGCCTCCTGCAGGTGGAGGAGAGCACCGAACAGAAGAACCCGAATGTGTTGGAACCGTTTGATGTGTTAGACCGCTGCTCCTGTGATCTCCTCTGAACCCTTAAATATGCAGTTACACAGACGTGGATCACAGGATCAGGTAACCCAAAATAAACGTGGGGTTCTGTCATTGTCTTGTAAGCCAGACTGAAAGGATTCGGGGATGTCTCGTGTTTTGTTGCGGCTGGCGAAGTCTAGAATGGCAACGTAAGGAAATCTGTGGATAATGCGCCGTGCCCCAAATACCAAGGAGGGTGTTTTGCTAAATCGCCGTTGCTGAAAAATGCATTTGTGGGCAATGTGCCGTACGCTCTGAGTACAGAGGTACAATCTCTAGCTTTCATGCGGAGGTACTAAGCAATCTCAGCATTAACGTTTTATTTTTAATTAAAATACACCACATCGTTTCTCAGCGTCTGTCTGAGGTCATTATTTCTTATACTGATTCCTTGCGTCTTCTGCTTCATTTAGATCTGATTGTATTGCTTTATAGACGAGGCTGATGCTCCCATTTCTCTGTAGAAGAAGTTGTCAATAATCCTTCACAGTCAGACCGCCAGGAAGTGAATCCTTGGGTTTATTTTATTTTATTACCGCTTTCTGAAGTATGTGACCCCCGCCCAGGGCAGTGATCTGACTATGTGAAGTAGCTTTCTTGAGGTGCAACAGAGACCACATCATTCATGCGGGGGAACAGCTCTGCTGTAGGTCATCCTTTCTGGCCGTGTTCAGATACTCACTCCAAGTTTCTTTTCCGATACTTACACGTAGGAACCTCGTAGTCATTTCTGGAGTTACCTTGACTTCTCAAAAACCCCGTTAGCCCAGATGTGTCGAATGAGAATCCTTAATCTCTAACGTGCTGTAAGTTTGGGGTTTTCAAAACAAATGGGTACTACAGAGAGAGTGAGGTGAAGTCTCAGACGTGATTGATTGCTATGCTGGTCACACCACCACGCTCCGTTACCGTCCTTGCTCCCTCAGTGTCAAGCAGTAAATTTGCAGATGAGCTGGGTTTGCAGGTTTTTCTGTCCTTAAAGGGGCATTTTCAGTTCCGGCTGCTTGTTTTGTGAAGGTACCAGACATTTAGTGTGAGAACCAACATAATTGTAGGAAAAATAAATGCTTCTGCAGTCTAGAGACGTCTTGGTTCTTTCCATGTTAATAAAAGCTTTGTCTTGCTTTTCGAAACTAATATACAGGGATTTGAATTGAATACCGAGGTGGCTTTTGGAATTTGTGGATTCAGTATACTCTTGTAGGATAAGCCTGAAATCCTGTCTTTATTATGTGTAACACTGAGACATAATACACGCATTTGGGAGGGGAGGGGAGGAGAGGATGGGGCCAGGGATGTGTGTTGGAGAAGTTACCTTTGTATTCGAGGATTTGTGTCGAGCCTTGCACAGTTAATGCCACCAGTTTACCAGGGCGGACTGTCTTCCCTATAAAACCGTGGATTGAATTAATTCCTCAATTAGCCTCTTGACGTTGTTCATAGCTTCCTTAAAAAAAAAAAAAAAATTGGTTCCCAAATCAGTCATGCTTACCCTCAACAGCAGTCATTCTTGGCACGGAGATTTTGCCATCATCTGCCATGTTGACTTAGACTTTTGAAGAGGCTGTAAGGTGACTCATTGTCATTCACTTCGTTTAAGACTTTTCCCTCAGGAAAAAGGTACAATTTAGCAGTTTTTACTCTGAAATTGCACTTCTGTGTACATAGTTCCAAACGGAATTAAAATTCTTTCTTTTTAAATATCCAAATAGAAAGGAGAGTTTTTCCTTATTTTAGTGCTGGTATTTATTGTACCAGAGGGATAATGGCATTGGAAACTTACTTTCTTAAAGGCCAAACCTGCCATTGCGCTTTGTGTGACTGTAAATGTGTGAGCAGGAAAGACGCTATGCTGCATATTGAGACCAAACCTCGCTTCCTAAGTCATATTGCTATTTCTCCTAAAACATTGACCGGTTAGTTTTCAAAATGGCTTAATGGAATATTGAACTGATTGACAGAAGATGTCTGTGAAAGATGGGGCTACAAGGAGTGAGGTGAATGTTGCTCTGCTGGACTCCAGGAGGACAAGCAGCAGAAAGATGCTTAATGGCAAACGGGTAGAAGAAATGATGTGGTGAATCCAGCCTAAGACTTCGCTGTGGTAAACCACAGGCTTAATGACTTCTGTGCTACAGATAAGAACAACCGTAATGAGATGTCCGTGTCTGTTGAGTGATGTCAGCACAGGGCACTGAGGTGTGGTAGTCATTAGCATTGCAATACCTTCTATTGACTAATGATATTTTTGTTTGAGCTTCTTATCTGTAATCTTTTCTGTGACCGCTGAACCCCACGGGAGATGCTTTGGCTGACATACCTTTGTTAAGCCTGTCTGCGGGGGTTATGGCCAGGTTAATGATAATCCACCTCCAGGCAGCATCTGTCAGTGTTCACTCTTAATTCCACAGTGGAAATGTTCAAACCTTGGCTCCTTTTCCTTCGTCTTTTCATTTCCTTTCTTATCTACAGTATTCCTTGAGCTCCCTGAAAGTCTAGACTGCCAGATCCCTGGAGGGAAGAACAGCGGCCATGTGCTTTCCGTAGCTGACCAAAATCATCATTCATCCCCAGATTTCCTTTCTGTCCTTTTCCTTGGCCGTTGTTTCCCTGCAGTGAATGACCTAACTCTGGCAGGAGAGGATAAGGAGCCATACCCCAGCTGCTTGCTTCTGCCCCTTCCCGTCGCCCTGGACCTCTGCCTCTGTTTGTGAGAGTCTGTGCAAGGATTCGATGTGATCAGGGTCCTGCCTAATTTTAAAAATGCAAAATGCAAAATACAGCTAGGAGGAATGCGTCAGCTGGGAAACCCAGCCTCACAAAAATTAATCAAGCGGGAAAACAGAGGAATGGGCTGTGCTGTGTGCTTACAAATCCAGCAGAGCCTGGCATTCCATCAGTCCCAGACACCCTGTGCAACAGAAAATCTTTTTCAAGACTTACCACAGATAGTAGAATCATGGCTCTGTTTCATTTACAAGTGTGCAAAGAAAAGGGTTTATTATTCCTGCTGTTATTATTAGACTGTAGCTTTTAGTGGGTGCTGCAGAGAGAAATCCGTAGGGCTGTCAGGAACGTCTTGCCTAATTCTGTTAGTTCCTGTGCCAACCAGACAGCGGCAGTGATCCCAATAAAAAGAGGTAGTAGCTGGAGCAGAGCAGGGTTTCGTAGGGCTCGTGCCATGAGCTACCTGCTCCTGTGAGTACTGTGAACATAAAAACGCACGTTTATTTTTCTTGTAGCAGCTGAAGCTCTGGACCATCTGCATTTGATCTGAGCCCCCCTCAGTCAGACATTGAAGCGGACGCTGGGGGTATCTCAGTTACACTCAGATCATCTGCAGAGGGAGGCAGCTTCCCACCTTCCTTCTCATTCCCTGATTCCTCTGGTCATCAAGACACAAGTTAGAGCTACCAGAGGCGTCTGTCGTGTCGGAAGGAAAGGCAAAGCGAAGCATTGGCTGACCTCTCCGTTTCGCCGTTGTACGGGAACGAGCGGATCAGCTGGTTTAGAGCAAGTATGCCACTGCGCACCTCCCCTTGCAAAGGGACACGTGCTTTGCTCCTACGTGGTGACACCGGTAGCCAAAAGTAGGTCTACCAGTATGGACGCGGTCAGCCTGTTCACACTGGGTGTAATAATGCGTGAATAATGCTTTAGCTAGGCTAATGGTTTAGGTTTAGATCGGTTTTAGTTTGCTTAAAGACGTGTTGGATAATGCTTTAGGTGTAATGGAATGTCTTCTGCACGTTATGGTCCCGTTTGGCAATTGTCCAGGGAAGGGTCCCTTCAAAGGGACTAAGTTCATGGCTTACAGTGTGTTTTTGAAGGCAGATGAAATACGGAATGCTTCGTATTTACTGAGATTTTTAAGGTAGGATTGTCGTGTTTGTGATAGGTCATAGAATAAGGCCCTGATCCTTCACTGTGACGTCCAGGCGTGTCCTGGTTTGGCTGGGACAGACCCTTCAGCCTGCCATGGCCCGCAGGCTGTTAGCAATTTGGAGTCAGCTGGGGCAGCTCCTCCAATTTGGCTACAGGTGGATCCCACCCCACCCCATCCCATCCCATCCCATCCCATCCCATCCCATCCCATCCCATCCCATCCCATCCCACCCCATCCCATCCCATCCCACCCCATCCCACCCCATCCCATCCCATCCCACCCCATCCCATCCCACCCCATCCCATCCCATCCCATCCCATCCCATCCCATCCCACCCCATTCCATCCCATCCCATCAACGTCACGCCCAGGATAAAGGGAGAAGTTTGCTGAGCAGTGAGGGGCTCTCTTGCTTGGGCCTCTTTGAGGCTCCTCTTGACTGCGCTCATCTTCCTGCTCCTGAGGACCTCTCTCCTGTTTATTGTGAGCACCGTATGTTCACTGGGCTGAGTATAACTTTATATATTTGATATTGGTGTTTGGTATTAATTTGGCTGCTCATTAAACCTGCTTTTATTTCAACCCGTGGGTCTCCTCTTCTGGATCCCCCTTCTCTGCTGGGGAGGGGTCACTGGGTGATAGAGCAACTGCTGCAGTTTAGCCCCAGATACGGGCTAAGTGTAGCCAAGGTGTTACTGGCAGAACTTCCCTTTCTGCTTACCAAATAGCAAAGACTCATGTCTGCATTTTAATATTCTTCAGATTAAGATTATGGAAGATAATTTAACTTGAGAAACACATCAGGATGTTCTTACACCATGGGGGTTACCTACTGTATGCTTAAGAAAAGTAAGTGCAGAGGAGAACAGGGCACGCTGGTTGCATGTTGAGTCCTGACACAGGCTCCCAGCAAGAGGAGGTTTATTTTTTTGCCCAGTAGGTTACTGCAGTTTCAGCTGCCTTTTGTTGGAACCCAAAGCCCTGTAAACCTGTTTTGAGGCAGGAGTGTCTTGGCCAGTTCTCTGTCCAAAAAAGGGCTTTATCTGACTTACTCCTTGAATCTTACTGGTGTTGTCTTCCTTTCAGCTTCTTTTTTTTCTGCTTTTTCTACCATTTCATTTTTCACTTGTTTCTCTTCTTTGCTACTCCTTTCCCTTAGCCTGTTTGCCTTTTCCCCCAGATACCAAATTGTCTGTCCTCCCCTAAAAGTCTTTCCTTACAATTGCCTTATTTTCATTCTCCATGCCCTGCTCTGTCTCCTGAGGCTCGATGCAGGCTGCCGAGTCATTTTTCTTGCTCCCCATCCTACCATCCCTCTCCTCAGAACCTGCAGAAGCGGGGGCAAATCTGAGAACGTCAGGATATCCTTCTGTTACTGCACAACCTTTTTACAATTCTTTTTATTCTTGGCATTTACCAATGGGCTCTTGCTTAGATGGACTTCTCTGTGAGAATGCTTAGCATGGTAAAATTAAGGAAGGGCTGAGTTATGTGTCTACATGAGTTTCTTGCATTGGGGATTGTTTCTTTGTGTTCGCGGGGAAACAACAAGCTGTTCTTACTTGCTCATTATTTTTTTATCTAAAAATTGATTTTGCTAAGGCTTGAAAAATGTTCACCTCCAGTGTATATATCCACTGAATCCAGATCTGACGTTCAAAAAAGAGAAAATTTAAGCGATTGAAAATGATGCCACTGTGGAAGTTGCAATATCACCTGCATGGTAAGAAGTGTACTTCAACACCCACAGTGCCGTGTGTTTCCTCGAGTCAAAACAAGGTAGTGCTTACTGCGTTCAGAAGAGCTTTTCGTTTTATGATGGCCTGTTGCTCTTTGAACCAACCTTCACTCGTTCCTTTAATTTAGGAGAAAAAGCCATTAAACATAGATACTTCCCGAAAAGGCTGTGCTGCGTGAAAGCTTTAATTAAAGCTACAAGTAAAGCTCTAGAAGAAGGAGAATCAAATTAATGGCAACAAGGGCCGCGCATTTGTTTTGGTGACAGGGCTGCGCGCGTTGGGGAAGAGGCAATCTGTCCCCTTATCTGGATTAGTAAACTCAATATCACTTTTCATTAGCGTGGTAGGTCATGGCCATGCGTCTTCAGCGTGACGCTGTTTACATGTTAATGACCTCGCAGATAGAGTCGGTGCCGAACGGTTTGCGGGAGCAGAAAGTTGTAAAGCCGTGAAGTGGAATAAACTGTCCTCTGCTTTCTGCATCGTTGCTTCTTGTGCCTTCCCATCTAGCCTGAGCTTCGTAATTAGGCAGCGGTATAATTAAGGCAAATTCAGTAAATGCAAATAGGGCAAAAGGATTTATAGCTGATTATGGTTGTCGTAGCATACCTGAAATAAATTAATTTCCAAGCATCGTTATTAGTTGACTTTTCAATGATTGCAGTCTAGAAGTAGAAAGCATTGTTCATCGAAAACATTCACAGCTTAAGTTAGTGGCTCCATGATGGCGTATTCAGATTTACAAAGTGCTGACATTCCCAGGGAAAAAAACACAGAAGGGTTCAGGAGAACATATTGCTTCAGTTGTTTGGTGTACTATAGCTTTGTATTAGATGAGATTGTTAAGATTATAAATATGTTTTTCCCCACCGTATAATGTAGTGAAATCAGCAAGCTCCCTGAAATCATGTCTTTATAGAAAAGGTCATATTTACATCTGGTAATTCGACTAGACAGTGGAAGGCTTCACTGCTTTAAAATCTCAGAATGATAAAGCCAATGTCAAACAAACTCAGCATAACCACTTAAATTTTTTTGCATAAAATATCTAACCGAAGGATCATTCTGATGCCCTGCTGTGTGAATTTAGGTGCTGAACGCCCTCCGTTCCCGTTGGCTTCAGCACCTTGCAGAACTGGGGTCCGTCTTTGGATGTCTCAGCCCTGCTGTAACAAAAAGCCTATTCTTCACGGGCCGTATGCGGTGTGTTCCTGCTATTGCGAGACATCCGCTCTGTGGTTCTGCCTGCAACAACCTTGGAGTGGCTTTGCAGACAGAGTAGTGGTTTCTGCTTTAGTTGCGCACCTAATATGCAAAGCGAGTTTAATTATATGCTGTCCAGCCCTCTCTGCTACATATTTTTCCTCTCGCTGGGTGAAATACATGCTTTCCATGTGCAGAGGTTACTCCTAAGCGACCAGTGCCCCTGGAAGCGTCCATGGCTCATCATGCCCCCGGCATGCATGAAGTAGTTACGTAGTAGTTAAAGGTTAAGAACGGGATCATCTTTTCTCTGCCTGAGGAACGTGTTCTGTGTGGGGTCAGATGGTACCTTCCACTGGGTAGAATTGTTGGGGTGCTGCAAAACCCAACTATGTGAGATGAGAATTAGAGATGTTCCAGGTTTTCTCACAGCACAACACAGGACTCGTGAACAGCTGTCTTGTCTTGTGTAATGAATTAGCTGGTTTACTGCGCTTCGTGTAAATATGTGATGCTCCAAGGCATACACGGGTAGAATGTAGAGTTGGTTTCATAAGGGATGGGGGGTTTGTCCTATGTACTGACTTGAAAATAATCTGTGGCCCAGTTGCACATTTTGTTACTAAAACTAAGAGACATAGTTGAACCTTATTGGCCTCTTGCAGATCTGCATAATAGCTAATTAACGCAGGTTTGATTACTTCTAAATACTGCCATGTGATATAAGAGAAATTAACGGGTGGGTGATGGAGCTGGGGTGGCAGATCGGAAACCTGGCTGTTCTGCCTTTCTAGGGCTACAGTTTCCCCACAACTTCCAGAGGTTTTGTAGTTTTAATACTGCTGCAAAACCTTTCACACCCGAATGGACTATAACTGCAGTTCTTTGAAGCTGTCCCTTCAGAAATCTGGGTGTTCACTCCTTTCCTGGAGGCTTCTTCCTGGTGTAAAAATCCCATAATAGCAATTGCTTTGTAAATAAACTTCCAAATAGGTTGTGGAAAGAGCATGGGGGATCAAGAGGTCTGGTTTCTGCCGCCAATGTCCTGATGGAAGTTCTTCAGCCATTGGGTGCCATATTCTCCACATGAATTAACTGTCGATCACTGTTAGCTGCTGCAGAGTGGTGATGTCAGGGCTGTTGGCTCATCAGAGAGGCAGAGCACTTCATACTTCCTTTGTCATCACCTGGATTTGAGAAAATCGGGTATTTGTGTTTCTAAATCGAAAGCCAGCAATGCCTAAAAATATGTTGGAATATTAGTACCTGAAAATCGGTGGCAGAGACCTCACCAGCTAAGGCAGGATGAGCCACATACAGTTGCAGGAACACATGTTCTCTTATGAGTAGCCCTTGCAAAAGCACCAGGGGAGGTGTAAAGGGTTTTCTGACATGAGCTGCTCTGACACTTCAGTGGCTGCAGAGCTGCCTCTTTCCCACGGCAGGAGTTATCAGCATCTGAGCTTTACTGCTTGAACTGGTGTGTGTGTGGATGGCTCTTTCAGCAGAAAAAATAATCATTATTTAAAGCAGATACTGCTGATACTGTAGTAGGTTCCTTGGATTGATGTATGAAAACAATAAAAGAGAATAACACAATAATTTAGCATCTTGTGGTTTTCAGAAATGCATAAATAAAATAACTGAGCATACTATAGCACTTGGTCTGATCATTTGCTGTCTGATTAGAAGTCAGACAACCATGGGGTGAAAACAGGATGGGAAAGGTCAGATGATTAAATCGGCTGCATTCAGCCAGGTATTACTTACAAAGGCATTTTGCTATGATTAAAGAAGTTCAACAGTAAGTCAAGCAAATAAGATGAAGTTAGTGACCCTCGGAAAGTGAAATTAACCTCAGCGATAGAGAAAAGGTTACTGTCCACTAAGAGCACTCAAGATACGCTGCTCTTGGTTAATCACATCTTCCACTTCAAGCTACGGACTCTATGTCTACCTGCCCTCCTGATTATTTACTGTGCACTGTGTTACTTTTCATATATTGTTTTGAACAGATACATCCGAGTTTACTGTTTCCTGCATCTCTTGTAGGTGTTTCCAGTCACTATGTTACTGCCTGGTGGGTTAAAACTTTAGACAACAGGTTAACGTTTTGGCCACACCATTCCCCCTTTTTAACGTTGGGTTTATTTTCCTTTTGTGGACGTTCTTGGGAGCCTGGTTTTTCCTGCTGCATCCCGGCAAGAGAGAAAATCTAGGCTACACTTATAGCACAGGATTTTCATAATCTCTCTTGTACTTGACTAATCATGGAGAACCTAGATTTTCATAGTCAAATCATTCTCTTTCTCCAAGTCTTTTAACGTGCATGAGGAAGTGCAGTGGTCCAAAAAAGTTTTAAAACCCTATAAAAAGTCGCTTGATGCTATTTTGGTATTTGTGAATTTGTTGCCACTGGAAAACTGCTCTTTCATTATCTGAGAGCCAGGAAATGCGTCTATTGGTGTGATTAACCAGGCAATAACCCAAACCAGCTGTTTTTAAAACATATACAGGCCAAACGGACTTGGTTGCATATTTAAGAGGGCGCTATAGAATAGAATGGGTGGTTCGTAGAATGAATGGACCTTTCCTGCTCACCTAGTCAATGCCCTGCAGGAAGCAGGGACATCCCAACTAGAGCAGGTTGAAAGGGAGCAAACAGTTAAATGGTTACAGAAGAGTTTGTACATTTTGAAGTGGTGTCACCCACTGAACACTGAGTAATCCTTGATAAACCAGATCGAGATACTGAACAAGTCTCTGTACGTGCTGCTGCTTCAGTATCAACTAACAATGTTAATGCCGTGGTTCCTCCTGCACTCTACAGGCTGTGTTATTACATTATGTCCTGCAATGACACTGTCACTTATAAAGAAAAAAAATCTTATCTGTTTTCATCTGCCCAGGGTTGGTGAGAAGGAGAATACCAGTTTGTCATGTGCATGCAAGTCATTGCTCTGGAATGAAATGTTAAAGAGAGGTTGAGTAGACCAGCAAATGTCCTAGAAGTTCAGATATGGTTTGTTCACCCTTGCTTTAGCTAGTGAGAGTGATTTGACAGCCGCACTTGGTAGTTTTTTCCTTCTGGAGCATGTAATCATGCTTTGATAGCAACCCTTAATCTATTATTAATGCGGTTGTATGTAGATCAAAACTAAAGATCCTTAGTCATGTCAAAGTAATGTAGTCTATTTTTAGTTCATCAGAGGATGAATCTGAAGTGAAGGAAATGAAGTGCCAGAACACTGGTGTCAGGTGTCCGTGCCTCTGTTCCTCTGTGCAAGCTGTAGTCTGAAGCTCTGTAGGTGTGTGTGCACGTGTGTACTGCACAATAAACCTCCGCAGGTTTTTGTCCCGAGATCTAGTAACAAGTGCCTCCTTTGAGTCGTTCCCATTTGGTGATTTTAAGCTGTGGCTTTTTTATCAGCCTCTGAAGAGGAGAATTGGAGACTTTTGGGGGTGAAGTCTTACTAACATCAGTTTGCCAACATACTGATGATAATTGTTGTTCACCAGCTTTCAAAATTAAGGGGGTTTATTTAGTCCTGTGACTTCCTCTGATAGCATTGTTGTTGAAGTAATGCAGTGTGGGTGATGTTCACTCTCCCATTCTGAAATGGGCTTTTTGTAGTTTAAGATGATGCAGCAAGCTATAAAATTTTACTGCAGAAGAGCACTTGGCCTGCCACAACCTCATCTTTGAACAACGTTCCCCGCTGTTCGTACTCCGTTTAGATCAGACAGTGTCTGCGTGGATGGTCTTTAAAAAACAAACCGTTCGGCTCTTCGCATTGCTGTCATGTAATTCAACATAACTTTTTGAGCAGAAACTTTGGAAACCTGTGCTGGGGTTATTCAGGGAGTTTAATTCTGTTTGTTACCAAAGGCTCGAGACATAAGATCTTCCCGGCTTTACTGCAGGAGACAACTGAAGCAGCACGTAGACACCAGATAGTAAGACTTGAGACAAATGGCTGTGAACTGGAAACAGCCAATGGGCTGCGTCATCCCACTGACATCCTGATATCTTCCTGGAAGGCTGGCGCATCCTCAGCCACCGAGACCCTCCTGCAGGAACTCCACTGCAAGACACGTGGATGCTCCCGTATGTGCTAGTTTGAGTATGCTGGTGAACTGGGATCTGTCAGGAAACCAAACCCCCTGGGCTTTGGGATGACCGTTCTTCTTTTCATCTGAGAGTCAGGATGAAGTCAGGGCAAGCAGGTGGCTGCTGGGGAGCGTTCCTGGGTTCCTCAGTTTAGCCATGAGCCTGGATGCTTTATCAAGGAGCAAATGTTGCCTGAAAGGGAACAGCTAAGGAAAATAAATGTCCTAGGAGGCAAACTGTATGAAAAAAGTATCTGTGAGACTGAGGTAGTACTTTCAGGTGAGGGGAAGGCATTGAAAATCCTCAGCTGACGGTGCCTCTGGTGCTGACAAATTTTCCTTAGAGCACAACACCCACAAGTATCCCTTTGACTAGAGAAATAATTAGCTGGTACCCCAGGGACTCTAATTCTTGATGCTGCAGCAGCAAAGGTGTGCTGTGGGAGGAAGGGTAACCAGGACACTTCTGTTCAGCCCAGTGCCTATGCAACTTGACATGGTGCCAGGCAATCACCCCTCTAGTGTTGCTGAAGTGGTGATGAGTCCAACAGGGACTTGAGACCTGTCACCTCTTGGGGCTTGCTGTGATACTGTAAGTTCCTCTTTTTCCATACGACGTAAAGTGTTGGAGAAACAGGTGGCAGAGGTCCACAGAAGCTTCAGGATCCATAATGTAATGAAATGATGTTCAGCTGGTATGTTCTGACTTTGCAAATCTAAGGGAATGGGTCAGTGTTATGTTTCCTTCACCATCTAGTCAGCTTCACTACAAGACAGCATCGTAGCTTTTACTACTAACACTGGAAAATTTCCTACAGTAGCTAATTTACCACTGAAATATAGACATTTAAACATGTCAGCTGCATTTTTTCTTCCTGTATGGATCTTGGAGTTTATCTACAGATGGCATTTTTATGCTTATATCTAATAGCTATTAAAATTTTCCTGTGCCGTATTTCTTTTGAATGTCTCTTTACCAAGCCTGTCAGCTTTTCATCTCTGAAGCTAAAAATAAATGTTTATACAAAAATCAGAAGAGATTGAAATTGCGGGTTGATTCACAAATAGAAAAAAAATTACACAGTTTTCATTAATTATTCCATAGATACTTTTGTTTGTGGGAGTGGTGCATTGAGCATCTATTTTTTTTCGGTCCTGAAGGAAGTGAAGTAGCTGAAAACATGAGATTGGAGAGAAACAAGCCAAAGTTGCACATTGTGTTTAGTCACAGGAAAGATCACTTCTTGCATTACACTGAAAGAGGGATTGCATATCCACAGCTGGAATTCTTGCTACCCTTTATTGTAGCAGCAGCTGCCATTTTTCTATTCCATAGCGTTAAACCAACCCCTAATTTCTCAGCAAATTCTGCCAGAAATGTGCATGTGAATACTGATACTCCATCCTGAGCCAGGCCTCTAGATCTTTATTTGTATTTCTGGCAGCATGTAGAATGCCAAAGGAAAGGGTATTTCCATGTTGGTGTGGAACAATAGAGGGCAAAATCAGTCTTGTGATGTTGTCAGGTGACAAATGACTTAAGGAGTGAGAAGGATGAGTAGTCCCCAAGTAAAATAACAGCACAGCTGTAAGGAAAGCAAGAGCGATGTTACTGCAGTCTTCTCAGTCATCCTGCAGCTGAAGATGACGGTCCTTTTCAGGACATGCATTTTTCATCTCATTTAGTTACACCTGCTAATAAGCTGAAGCGTGAGTGATGAGTCGGCTTCCAGAAGTGGAGTTGAGGTAGCAGTATAATGGGCTGCATTTCAGGAACAGATTCCATTGAGGGTTTTAAAGAGTGACGTGTCGCAGAGAACATCAGAGGCGATGCGAGAAGCAGCGTTCTGTATCTCAGTCTGTCTCAAACGTGTCCCTCAGCCGCCAGTTGTTCATTTTTAACGCACGTGGCTGCAGTCCTTACAGTCGATGCTCAATCTTCATCCAAATAAGAGCTTTGACAAAGAATTCTTGACTATCAGTACTCCACCAAACTACTCTATGAAGGGTCCTCCTTTTTGCTCCATTCCAAGAGATGCAGCACTATTTCAGGCACCTAGTGATTATTCTCACAGAAGCCCAACAGATCCAAGATAAACAAATCAAACTGTGATTGGACCTTTCCTTCAGCCAGCTCTTCAGTAGGTAACTTCTAGCAAGGGAACGGACCAATGTTCTGAAGGGACCTGTTAAACTGCAGGAAAGCTGAATGCAGCTGGAACAAGTTATTAAGGAAAGCAGCGGACCGTGGCGATTCTGTAGTACTGGTTTGTTCTGACACCAACTATTTCTCTCTCAATAACTGTCAGTGAATTCATGTTTACTTGATATTTATTCTTGTTATAAAGTTGGCAGTTAAAAAGCTCTTTCTCAAGTCAGGTGGCTGTATCTCATCTTCCAGCCATAGTTAGTCCTCATTCCTTATCCTTTCTGTTTGCTTAACACCTCCTTGACTTTGCAGATGTTCACAGTCCTTGGTGATTTGGGAAGGCTGTTTTCAGAGAGGTTATTTTTTCTCTTGCTTGGAAAAGGGTTAATTGTTTGAAGACCGGTTGTGTAAATGGTATTTTTACATCAAATATGTTTGTATTTTTATGTCAGCCAAGGGGAAACTGAATTTTTAATACAGCATTTTGTTGTGGGGTTGAATGTCAGCAGATGTATAACAAAATTAGAGAACTCAAATAAATCAATTTACAGAGTTTCATAACCTTAGGTAGTACCACAGTTGACACCTGTGATGTTATTAGGTAACAAAGCAAAGAGCAGGATGCTTTCCATCTGCTCCGTTATGAACTACAAGGGAATAATACGATGGAAGAAATATTCACAAACTTCTTTATGGACAGGAACTCCTTGGCTTTTCTAAAGCAGTGAAGTTTGTTTATTAGTCCTCGTTTCTTTGCTATGATTCACAGAATCACTGAATTGTTTTGGTTGGAAAAGACTTCTTAAGCTCATGGTCCAACCGTTCCCCCAGCACTGCCAGGTCCCAGTAAAGGTCACATGCTCCAGAGTAATTTAGGTTGGAAGGAATGTTGTGAGGTCATCTGGTCTGACCCCCATCTCCCCATCATATTGAAGTCCCTGGGTCTGTCCTAGCCCGATGTCCTGTATACTTGGAAATGCCTTTGATAGAGCCATCCATGGGTGTTTAGAAACTGGCACAGTAGATCCTGGAGACAAAAGATAGGAGCAGCAGTGGTAAGTATTTTGAAAGCAGAACGTCCTGAGAGATTTCCTGCTTTCTTTTTTAAATAACCTCAGCAGCATGTTGTCATTGAATGACCTTCCAAATATTTGAATTGCTTTTCAGGTAATTTTTTGAAACTTATCCCTCATATTAGTACCTTCAACCTTCACTTCAGTTTGAGGTGGCGAGCTGTATCGTTGTTTAACAGCTGAGTTACACGCAGCTCTTTCACTGACTGAAATGTGAAAGATCTATCAGTGGTGTTGGGATTATGCAGCAAGTCCCCTATACGTCTTCAGGGAAGCTCTTGGGAATGTGTGCTGGGAAGAACATCTTTTCATCCCCACGCTTCTGAGTCAGTGCTCTCCTCCAGAATAAAGCACACTGGCAATATGTAAGATGATTTGAAGGAGCATGTACTATGGGCCCCTGGACCCAGATCATTCTGTTTCCTTTCCACAAAAATTAGGTTATGAAGGGTGAAAGGAATTAGACCGATGCAATTCAGTATAGTTGCAAGGTATGCACAAGGAGCTGTGACCCAAAATCTCTTTCATAGTCTCTTGTTTTATCCATAGCTGGTATTGGCTCTAGGTGGAAGTGCCTGATGGGGGCATCTAGTGTCAAACTAGAGTAAGGACAAGACAAAACTTTCTAGCTCTACATGGTGTCAGACCTCTGACACCAGCAAATTTCTCATGGCTACTTGGGCTGCCTCAGTGTTTCTGGAAAAGCCAAGCATGAGTGTTCCCAGCGCAGTAAGTCTGCTGCATCACAGCTAGTATGTGCATGCATGTGTTTGGCATGTTCATTGTCAGACCTATTGAACATTGTTGGGTAGATCTTGGGGCCTTCTGTAGCTGTGGGCCTGGAAACAGGACAACTGGGTCTGTGCCCAGGCTGAATGCTGACTTTTCAGTGACCCACTCCCAGAGCAGGTATGTTGTGCACAGAGAGTCTTTGAATCAGAAAATACTCCAAATCATTTTACTAGGAATAATGGGGCAAGAAAGATCTGTTGTATCTATGTATCGAGACCTATTGAGAACAGATTATATTAAGCGTGGTCAAAGATTCCAGACTCAAACTTTGTTCTTGATCAGCCTTTGCTTTGACACTGCTCCCCATCTTCTAAATGTTTGTTACACCCATGGTACACTTGGGAAGTATTAGGCAGTACCGATCCTGGAGGCAGTGTTAGAAATCGCACAATTCAACCATGGAGAGAAGATGTTCTTGGTTTATTTTAGAGCATAACAACTCTTTAAGTAGTACACGTATATATTGTCGTGCTTTCCTTCAGTGTTTAACTACGTACCACCAGCACAGAAATAAATTCAAGGTCTTCCACTCTTGTCTCCTGACTTGTTAAAATAGCAACGCGTGTGTACATGGCGTTGCATTCCATATGTCTTGAGAGGGGATTGTGTAGAGAATAAATCCTTGTATATACATTTTGGGGGGAATTTTGTGATGATAGACTGAATCTCAAACTGGAGACAGAATTTCGAAGCAGCCATTTGTGGCAACTGACAATAATGGGACCACATTATTTCATGTTGAGTCTGAAAGTGCTGCTGGCCATTGGTCTGAAACCTTTGTTTTTATTTGTAGAAGGAAATTACGCTCAAAAGGTGCTCCAGGGCATATTTCACTCTGCACTGGATGTTGATGTGCTCATAAATGTGTACTCGACATCGTGAGCTAGTAATACGTTAATGTCGAGTTCATAAGATTAATCGGGCCACATGCTGTCTTGTGATTCTGTTAATGCAGTTTTGAGTAGCATCAGCATTTTCACGCTTTTAATTTGCCAACGACCCTTGCATGGCAATACATTATGTACAGAGACATCTCACAAGATGTTTTCAGGGCCCTTCACCCAGGCTGTGCTGCAGATTTCCTGCATCTTGACCTGCCTCAACAGTTTGTCCCCAGTTGCTGTAAACCTGTAGACGAACATGCACTGACCTTTAAAAATTGGAGTACTTAAAATAACTCAAGTAACTTTTTAAGTAAATCATCTATTAAGGGATATTTTTGACCATCCCTTCAATTACACAGTTGAGAACCCGTTTTCCATTTTATATCTGAGCTCCTAGGTTGTATAATTCAGCACTTGATTTTTTGTTCAACATTGAATTGCAGAATCCAGAAAAAAAGAAAATAGCTGCTTGCTACTGCAGTTGGGGTAAAGGGATGAAAAAAATGAAAACAATAAATTGAAAAAATAAAATCCTTGTGTACACGAACTATTTAAAATATGGACTGTGTAACTTTGCAGGGTAAAAAAACTTTGAAGGAGAAATTTCATTTTTATTTGGGCATTTAATTTTTTTCAAATCTCAAAATCTGATTCAACATTATAGATTTCCCCCAAAATACTTTAAGATGGACTTGAGGTTAAAAATGAATATACTTTAAACCTAGGAGATCCTCACTAGAATGTTGCTATTAAAGACAAAACTGCCAAGGACAGATTCACTAGTATGTTCCAACTGCTTTGGGATACTTTGGAGATTCAAATCGGCTGTTAACTGGACTTCACTACCCAGTTACATCAATTTTATGTCTGTTTTCCCCTGTTAAAGCAGAAAAATGCAGCTGGGATGTATTGATCCAACTGTTCGAAGTGAGATATGGTGGAGGTACAGCCATTAGGAGCAGCCGTCGCTGTGATTCTCCTTGTCCCCTGCAAAGGCAATGGAAATAGAAGACTGTTCTAATACTCTCCTGGTCTACTCTTGAGGAGTAAGAAGAGAACTTTCTTCTTAGTTCCTGGAAAAATAATAGCCAGCCTAAATCACCTCTTTGTGTACATCCCAAATCCACTTCAGCCTTTCCATACAGGCACAACACTCTGAGGCAGAACCAAATGCTGACAATTCAGCTTTATTTAGCGTATTTTTGAGCTTTGCTCTGTTCCTTTACAGCTGGGTTCAGTTCTGGGTTTCCGTTCTATCAGTATTACTAAATCATCACACTCCCTCTACTTGCTATCTCAGGCAGCAGCATTGCCAGAGAGCTGAGGGTGTAGAACTCTTGATGAACATCGGGGATGATTGTAAATCTGCAACTCACAGCCCTATGCACTTAATGAGGGCAAAATATTTTTTAAAAAATCATGTTCGACCATATTGTGATACGATACAATATCATAATGATTCTTAGAACAGAGACTCTGAGCTTTCGAGCAAGCCGTTTCTGAGATGTAGGGTGTGTAGATCTCTACAACTCCCTGACAGGAGATTGGATCAAGGTGGGGGCAAACCAGGGACCTTGTGGACCAAAGCACTGGAGAGGGGATGGTGGAGTTTAGCAGTAGAAAGTACATACTCAAGGCCTCTTAGCTGTGTGTTGTGTGCGTATTAAGTGCTAGGTAGGAGACCAAGAGGTGGCATGGTGTGCTGGTCGGCAGCACTGTCCTAGCTCCCTGGGCTCTTGGGAGCTACAATCCCTGTTCATGCAGCCCCAGGACTCGACTCAGACAAGATGACTTCAGTGATGAGGAGAATAAGACCTAACTGGTTCACTGAAGCAAGTTGCACTGATTCCATCGATGTTAATTCAGTAGGTGTACGGTTGTCCTCCAGATAGTCTCTTCTGTTTCTCCGATGTACGATCTTGGGCTAATCTAAAGCCGAGTAAAAGGTAGATGTTTTGTCAGGAGAAAATAACGGCGCATCTCTGCACGTGCTTTGCAGTGTTTAGATTGCTCCTTTGAACTGCCTGAAGGCATTACAGCACTGTGCAAGCAAGGGTGGAGTAGATCCCTGAGCAGTGCACCAAAACCACGTCGTGTGATCCAAATACCTTTGCATTAAAGCAGCGGAGGTTTCTGCAAGCGTTGTTGATGTGCTAAATAAGCAGCTAATTAAATATTCGAAATTACTTAGAGCATTCCTTTAACAGCTGAAAAGCAGTCCTTCTGCGTTTAGTTCTATGCAGACTGTTCAAAATTGTGCTTTCACGCCCAATCTTTGTTATGTATCTCGGAGTGATTTATTCTTTGTTGGCTTATGTCTATGAATTTGCTCTTAGTAAACAGGCTGTCATCAAAATCGGAGGGAAAAAAAATCATGGAGGGATTCTAGTGGCTGGTATTGAAGTTGAAAGTATCCTCCTCGGATTATTTTGCAATCATCTCTGTAGAATAGAGGCACTCTTCCAAGACGGGAGAAAAGAGAGAGGGGGGAGAAAAAATCCCTTCAAAAATCTTCAAACAGTCTCTCTCCTTATTTAAACTGCCGTTGCATAGTCAAATGCTATCGCTGTGTGGTGGATGCCGAGCAGAGACAATAGCGAACTCATTTCTGTTGCTTTAGTGTCAGTTAATATTTATTCTAGATACACAGATTAGTCTTAAGCCATCACGTTCTCCCTCCCCCTGGCGGGGTGTGTGTGTATCGTTGTTAGTGCCCGGTTCTCCCAGTCCTTCCCAGAGGTTTATCAGTAGCTGGCTACTGAGATGTGACGGGTTTTGTATCGGTACGCCCTCACTACGCTTCGGGATGTATTTTATCCCTTCTTTGTGTGTTCTGAATAGCATGGTGGGGTGAATTGAATCTTGACATTTTGAAGCAAAATAGGTTTGTTTTCTTTTTCAAATCCCTGAAGTTGTTTAGTGAAATGCTGCAGTCCAGGCTTTTTTTTATTGATGTGTAAATAGCAGGAAGATTCGTTTTGAAAGCACAATGGCTGCTCACAGACTACAGAACGGTGGGAAAAAGGGGCGAGCGTGCCTTGATGTCGGTAACACTTTGCTAGAGGTGGGGGCTGGAGGGGAGGAGGAGGGAGAGGAAGATGCAGAGATGAAAGGAGGCGGCTCTCAGCCTGGTATGTGCTGCATCAGTGAAGTGTGCTGGATGAAGGTGGTGTGGTAAGAAAGGTCAGTCTTCTGTAGTTCACGTAAAACTTGTCTAAAGCTGTATTTGAGCCCGACCCAGAGCAGCAGTTGGATTGGAAGTCCCATATCTGTACATCATCTTCAACCTGTTCTTCCACGTTAGCTGATTTATTCTTTTCAACGTTGCTTCATCCAAAGTTACTTTTATTCCTTCGAATTCCCTCAGTTCTTTGTGATCTGTGATGGAGATAGCCACAGGATTCAAAAAGATGATAGGAAAACTTCAAAAGAGACCTGATTTCTGAGGTTGCTTGTGGCTGTGCTGCTTGTCGCTTCACCACTGCTTTCGTGGGCTGGTTTCTCCTCTGTTAGTGACCCAAATCTTGCCCAGGTAGATGGTTACAGTTTCTGGGATGTGCTTGTCAATGAGATAGTTTACTCTTTCACCAAGAAAGCCTACAGTGAGCATTCTCAGATGCTGAGGGTGTCGTAGCATTCGGAGAACTGAAGTACACCATCCATTAAAGACTGAGCTGTGGGAAGAGCCTTGTATAGCAAACCGTCGCGGTCGTTTGTCAAGGAAATACCTTTTGGTACTATCTGAAACAGGGAGAATTGAAATTTTCAGCGCACAGTTCTGTACTGTTCAATTAGCTTTATCTACCTAACGATTCATCCATCACAGGCACACTAATGTTCACACAACCGAAACACAGTGTGCATGAGTAGGACTTCACTGGCAAGAGCTTCTCTGCAAACTTTCCAGCTTTCAACTAGCCGCCGGGCACTTCGGAGAACTGCACAGGCCCAGGAGCTTTAGAAACACCAAAAAGAAAAATGTGTCTGCGGTAGAAGTGGCCTCTGTGTCACGCTCTGCAGCCAATCTATGACCAATCCAACCAGCACAGCCTCAACCCACACCCTGCTCAGGAGGAAGGGATGTCCAGCACCACCCCTCGCTCACAACAAATCATGAGGAATTTTTTGTTTACATCTGATTTGACACAAATCAGCTCTGAAAGTGTTAAAATACTACCATGGCTCTGATTCTGCCATTGTTTTGAGATATAACCAATTAAATCATGGGGCTTCCAACATCTCTGAACAATAAATAAATACTTGTGACTTATCCGTTGCGATGATAAATGTCTAAATTAGCCTTGCGGGAATATAAACAGCCCCTCCAGAGCTTTCTGTGTTTCACACCAAGTTCTGTAAATCAACTGTTCCAAAAGGAGTATGAGAGAGTGGGGGCAGTTTTGCTCAATTCCTAACGATTCTGAAAGAATTGATAAGTGGGCTGGATGAATAATTCAGTATTGTAAAGGAAGTTTGATAAACTATAGCTATTAGAGAGGCAAGTTTTCTCATAAAGGATTTGAGGTACAGACTGCCGAGCTCCTGCTCAGAGTTAGTTACCAATGCAAAACTTTCACTCATTATCCCCAAATGTCAGCAGCAGAGCAGATTCCCCATTTTTTAATAGACTTTTGTGAAGGAAAAAACAATTTACAATACAGTCATGTCCTAGAGCACATTTGAGTTTATGGAATGAATTAGTTCACTGGGAAAGATTTTTAAAAAGAAGCCCTAAGCATCATCAAATTAAATATATAATGGTAAAGTCAGTTAACTGTCTATTTGCATTTAATGTGAGTTGGAAAAGGTTGGTTAAGAGGATATATTACAGCAACAGAAAAAGTCTTGTTATATTGCCCTGTACTGTTCACCTGGTAATGCAGAAGGATGCACGTACATTGATGTACATTATACATATATGTGAAAATAATTTGATACATCGGGGGGAAAAAAAGACATTCTTAGCTGTGATCTAGACTGCCAGAAATGAATTCCTCTGTTGATTCCGTTAGCTTTCATATTTAATTGCCTACCTAGTCATCTGTGGACATAATGCTGGCATCACTCTCTATAATACAATAGAGCCTCATTTTAGGGGTATAATGAACTTCCATTTCCTAAGTGGAGTTTATATTAGGTGACATTTTCCTTGTTGAGAAAATTGCATTTCTGTGAGAAGAAGCTTTATGGCAAAAGATTAGAAATCGAAGTTAATTTTGTCAGTTTTAGCAAAACACTTGCAATGGCTTAGAGCAAGCGGAGAGTTTTGATGGTAGATTCCCTCAGACTAGGCTAAAAAGACACTTCTTCAAAATCCTATAATTTCTAGAACTCCTGTGATTTCTTTGATTGTACCTCAAAAGAGTGGCATGGGTAGAGTCAAGAACTTCTTGAATGCCTCCGGAAATAGGACCTGCTGCTGTTGTTGCTGTTTAAATTAGACAAGACAAAAGGAGCTTTGTGTTAATTAGAATCCACCAGACTGTTCTTCATAAACTTCATCTCGGCATTTAGAGTGCAAATGTGGAAACAAACCTTCAACATCCCTCAAAGGTAGGAGCATTTCAAGCAGAACCTTCAAATGGGATGCTTTAGTCACGGTTGCCGTTGTCTCTTCTGAAGCCCATTCTCACAGAAGTTGAAGGTCTCTCGATTAGAGCGTGTCACTTCGAAGAGCATGAAAATGCCAAGGATTTAATTACTGCTGTTCTGTTGCCGCAGCAATTGTTGTATATTTAATTTCTCTCTTAAAAGTAGGGCAAGGGGAAAACACAACTGGTAAGTGCATCCAACGTGTATTTTCTCCTCTTGTTCTCATGAAGCTACATAAAAGTCCTGAGTTGAGTAAAATGACCTGTGTTGGTTTCTCTAGTTCATCCTAGCGTGATCAGGAGGAGGAAGGGCCCTGCAAAGCCCAGGCAAAATAATTGCAGGTCATTTTTGTGATACACAGAGCAAACCTCGCACCAGAATTCCCAAACAGCCTAATGAGAACACGGGTAGTCTTCATATTTGAAGTCTGCTAGACTGACCCTGAGGGCAAATTCCGATGTAAACAGACAAAAGCAGCTGTTACTAGAAAAGCTTGAGACCTCTGTGTCCACCACAGATACACAACAGCTTATTGCAAGCCCCTGGCACGTAGGGACTTGACTTCACTTTTGACACAGGAGAACTGTGAGCATTCCCTGTGTGTTCATTAGTTTTTCAAACGAAGGCCTGGCTTTCCCATTTTCCCCTGTCTACAGAAAATTTGGTGCCCTGCGGTTGGAATGGATTTTATGTCATGCCAGACCTCCCAAGGGAAGAAGCCCCCCCTTCTTGCTCTGGTGATGCTGAGCCAATGGAACACACTAATTACATGTGAAGGCTCCTGACGCGTGCTTGTGCCCCTTCAGTTTTCCCTGAAGACCATCTTGGCTTTCCATTTACCTGGAAGGGGAAATGTTAACAGCATCGAGTCAAGCGTTGCTACTTAGAATTTGGAAAGAAATATCTTCTCCTGCCGTGCACTTTTCTCTGTTAATTTGCTCTTACAGAATGCAGCCCTTGTCGTTAGAGCAGTTCAGAAGCGCACGAGGCTTTCAGCCAGCTTCTCAAGAGCCTGCACTCCAATCAATCCCGTAACAAAGAGGAGGAGTTCAAGCTAGAATAAAGTAGTGACAGAATTCAGCCTATAAGGGGCAGAAGTGCATTGGAGTTGGACAACTCTAAACCCCTGTTAATTTGGTCAGTCTTCATCTGGGAAAGAATTTTAAAGGGGGAGACAAATTTCAGAGTCAGGCGCAGAAAAAGCTACGTGAGCAGGGACCAAAAAATTGGGCATTGACCGTTTATGGAAAAAGACAAGAATAGGTACAGTAAAAGTAGCCAAGTTATTAAATTGTAGGTCGTACCAGGAGTTTTTATTGTCTGTAAGTCAGCTAATACAGGCATAAAGGGAACAGGTTTTTAAATTAACTTGCATATCAAATAGAAGGGAAAACCTCAGTGTAATGTGTAATTAGACTAGGGAACGGATTGTCACTAGGCTGGGCTGAGACTATAGTAAGATTCAAAGGTGAAGTGGGCGTCTCTGTGGATGTGAATATGCAGAAGTTGTCAAAATTCAGGTGTACATACTGCTAAGAAAGCATTTTGGAAGATGTGAAACGTGACATTTCAAAATTCAGAGCAATCTCTTGCCATTGGGGGATTGGAAACACATCTGGACGTTATGGAGCATCTCATAGCTTCCAGAACTTCACAGAAACGGGATGTAAGACCAGTTGGGCTCGGGTCTAATCCAATATGGCAATTCCTGCGCTACGATTAATGAGGTTCCCTTTATCCACAGATGGGATTCTGACCTTTGTGGCTCTGCTGCTTACCTCCTGATTGATACAGTTTCATAACCTGCATCTCATTCTGAATGAAGTAAAAACCTAAATAATTTTCAGTCCGTTGCTATAACCTTTCCAAATACTTGCTCTTAATGAGGACATGCAAATAGTTTGTTCACGGAATCTCAGATCGACAGCACTCGTTTAGGGGATAATACTACCATTGAGATTTTTTATTTTATATGCAGACATTAGGAACGAGAAAATATCCTTGAACATTTAGGAGAGAAATAACGTGCGTACACCAGCCTCCCTGCATCTAAAAGTTGAGTTCCTGCTTTGGAGACCCGGTTTTGGAGGGGTGCGTCTCTCTTATTAGTATTGTGACAGGGTTAGACACATCGAGCGATTCCTTTGCTGATCTGTGGTGCTGGTGTGGTTCAGGACCTGTTAGCATGACGTGTTGGAAAATGAGCCAGTTTGTCTTTAGTTTAGCCTGTGATGAGTGGGGAGAGTGCTTTTCCTTTGGGAGCTGAATGCAAAATAACTGAAGCAGATTGAAGTTGGCAGTGACTAATGAAGTCTAGTGAAGGAGTCGGGAGTCAGCGGGTTCCTACGTAGGATGGATTGAGAAGGGACTAACAGCAGCCTCTTTGAGTTTTTGCTGCCTTTTTTTTTTTTTTTTTTTTTGCATTATCAGTGCTTCTGTGAGGGAAAACCACCTCAAAAAAAATTATAAATTCCTGCCGTACGTCTCTGAAACACACGCAGTCGCACACACATTTGTTACAGTGGAGATAATTCCAGGCTTCCATGTTTAATGAGCCAGCGCGGTTGCCTAAAGGTGTTCTACATGTTAATAATTCTAATCCGTCACGCAGAATTTATGGAGCTGGAATTCCAATGGAAATTAGCATGAGTTAAACCCGCAGTCATTTGTTTCTCTGCGAGCTCCCCCTACTTGACATCCCTCCCCCTTCGACAGCGTGCCCTGTTGTCACAGAATCTGGCACCATCAATCAGCTGTAATGCCGACACCGCCGAGCAGCCTGCTACGGGACGTCTACGCGGAGTAGAAAGCTCTGTGGTTGGTTTCGCGCTTACTATGTGTGTAAAATCTGTGGGCGCGGAGCGAAGGTCGGAGGAGGAGGATTGTGCCAGCCTGGCCTCGGAGGGACTGGGACGGTGGCGAGCGCCTGCTTCCAGCCCGACAGCTGAGCCGGGTCAGGAATCGCTGCTTTAAGCCCGTGACTAAATAATTGGAGAGTGCCTGACCTCGACCGGGCATAGCGCAGGACGAAGCGGGTCGGTCGCTCCGTACACACTCTCTGGAGCAGTTCCCTGGGCTGGCCGCGGCGGGAAGTACCAGCCCTGGCCACGATTACTGGAGTATTTCAGGGGTGCTGCAGCAGTTCAGAAAACTTCTGGGGTGGTTAGTGCTCTAGTTCCTGGAGCCTTTAACAAAACCAAGTCTTTCAGGTTTTTCTTTTTTTAGATTTTTATTCATGAGGCTCACAATAATCTGGGGATTTTGACCGAGAGATTGTGAAGCAAACCGATTCGAGCTCTCTGCAGCCGAACCATCCCAGCCCGCGCGCACAGAGAGCTACAAGATTTGTGTTTTCCACCTCATTAAACTGACAGCAGAAATTAGTTTGTGGGATTAAAAGCTAAAAAGTTAAATTACAGCTACACGTGTCCTTTATGCAATGGGGTGTGTGAAAGATGTTTGATTTTAATGTTTGCTATAATGGAGAATTTAAATTGCGGTGTTTGTCAAATCTCTAATCTTTGTTTCGGAGCGGAATATTAATTACGCTTTTAACTACGAGAGGTAAATAAAATGAGCCTCCACTGCCTGCCTCGGGGTAAATTGCAGATTACTGACAACGTGACGTGGCGTACTAAATGTCAGTTTTGTCAAACAAATTTAGAGGAACAGTTAAACTATTAGCTTCCCGTGGTTCCAGGGCTTCTCTTGCGATGAATGGCTGTTCCTAGCAGCGGGGGCACTGCACCATATGGAACACGAGCAGAGCTAAATTGAATAAGCGAGATGAATGAGGAGATAGCACTACAGACGCACTCAATTAGTTTATAACTGTCTATTAACTTCTGTTGGTGGTTTTGAATAAACAATAGATTAACCATTGCAGCCCTTCTGCTTCCTTCTGGAAGGCAGCGTGGTGATGGCACACAGCGAAGAAGAAATTGCACAGTTTGGGTTTTTTTTTTTATTTTTACCTCCTGCTTCTTAATGACTCGACTTGTGTGGTGCTGGCAGTACCTGCAAGTAATAAAATGCATTATTTCCAAGAAGCAGATCGAGATATTTCGGATGCGGTTGCGCATGCAAACTAGTTCTTTGACTACAGTTACCCGGAGTTCCTCTGCCTGTTTCTCAGGACCTGGTTTAGGAGCAGGGGAGAACTAGTATGGCGGGTGCACGTCGTGGCGATTTATTTCACAGTTAAAGCGTTGTGACCAGTGCCAAAATAAAAATCTTTAATATAGCTGCTGATCTCTGTGCCCCAAACAGCTTTTTAGCTCCACACTACTTCTAGCAGCGAAGAGCTGAAGCATTAACGTGCCCCTCACTCGGAAAACAAAACATGTTTGATTGTGTACCAGATTATGCCCTGCTAACATCATTAAGGGCAGATTATTTCCATCTAATTTAAGCCTTAAATAGTAAATATTCATGATACAGGATGTTACTGTCCCTGGCTTCCATTTTAAGACATCGGAGGAAGATGAGGGTGCTCAGAGGGTGCTGAACTTACCTTGTATTCAATTGGGATATTTGTTGTTACTTAAGATTTCTAGTAGAAAAAAAATATCTAAAGACCTAACTCAAGCTACTCCATGTCACACTTTCCCATTAGGTGTTCAAACACCTGGTCAATGAAGGTATTGGCTACTACTGCTGCTTCGTTGTGTAGATAGGAGAGGTAGATGGGAAACGTTGGGGAGCAGGTGCTGGGGACCCGAAGGAGAACAGAGCACGTAGGGACCACAGGACGTTAATCCATTGAAAGCTCGAATCCATTAGTTGTACTGCTTGTGAATAAAGTTGTTTGAAAATGCAGAGCTCCCATTTTCCACAGCAGCCCTCCATTTAGGTAATAACATTCATCCTACCGAAATCCTTTCCTCTGTCAGCTGAATGCAATAGTCTTCTCCATCTTCTCCGTGAAGAGTAACGCTGCTGTCAGCCTACTGCTAACCTCTTCCAAGAGCCGTTTTACTGCGCGGTGAAGTGGGTTCTGCCTGTCCCCTTACCCTGCGTATTTCACAGAGTGATGTAAGGTTTAATTAGTAAAACCCCATGGAATATATAAAACTCCTCAGGTAAAAGGAGCAGTGTTAATAAAGTGGGAAAATAGCGTGAGAGTCTCCTCCTGGGTAAGAACATGAACTTTGTAGATCATGGTAGTGAAAAAATTCTACCCAAACTTATGTCCAAGTCTCTGAACCAGATGTCCACGTATCCCTTTCAGCCTGCATTTCTGAGACTGGATTTTGGGGAAAACTCATGTTTATGTAGCTTCTCATTACTGTAACTTCTCATCTAAAGTCAACTAGAGTCTCCTCACCTGTAACTCATCTATATCAAAATATTTTTACAGTGTTGTTGCTCACTCTTAGTTATTTATAGAGTTGCAGTGTTTTGAGGGAAGACACTATTTAAATAGTGAACGTGTTCCTAGTAAATTCTGTAGACGTCCACTCGTCTGTTTTCTAGTCACTTTTTTCCTTGCTGTTAAAGAAACTTGCACAATACTAGTGCTAGCATTTTTCATCCAGTCTTTCTAAGCCCGAAGGTTACTAGTGACAGTTAGAAACTACCCCAGGCAGAGGGTGGTGGCCGTGCAGTGACTTGCGGTTCAGTGTAAAGCTCTTGCAAGTACCTGTTGTGCAGCATTTAGGTCATCTTCTCATTCAGAGGATTCCATTACTAAGTTTACTATGTGACTGAGTTTAATGGGCGTGCTACAGATCCTGGCTTTACGTTTGGCTTCACATCAGTAAAAGTTAGCAAAGGGAGGACTGGTTAGCTCCTTGAAAGAGGCAGCACTCCTTTCTACGTGGGCAGAAGTGGAACGCACTGGTCTGAAGTCCCTGTACACTTAACCCTCCGCCGAAGTCAACCGTAGGGAGTTTTCTGAGAGTTAGCTGTAAGGATTTCCTTTAACAAGTTGTCTAGGTAGGCTAGGAAATGTCAGTCTAGTCAAAACATCTGTTTGACATCTGATCTTAAAATTGTTATAGCTTGAATCAAAGAGTACGTTAAAGAGAAATGGTGATGTTCTGCTTTATGGATGTGGTACTTGTCACAGGCATTAGGACACTCCCGTTCAAGTACGATCTCCCGAATCAGGCAGAGCTTTAGCAGAGAAGGCTCCACAGTGCTAGCTCTGTATTCAATAAACTCATAGAAAGGATTTTAGTAACTATTAGACTCTTCAGGGGTGCAGAATCGTTTCTGTGGAACTCAGTTCTGAATTTTGCTGCAGAGGTACTGCTTTCTTCATTACCAAATTCTGTTGTTTGGGGTTTTTTAATAATCAGAGACCAGGTTTCCTTGTAGCTGTCACAGTTTCCTTTCTTTCTCTGCAAATGATGGGTTGATTTTAGCACTACCACGTTATATCTTAGGCACGTCATTATTCTTTGTTATTAGAGGGGTGCAAAGGAATAGTTTATTTTCAGCAGCAAAGTCTGTTAGTTCTCTTTCTGGCTTCTTTGCCGCCTCCCTGCGACTCTTCAGACAAGTCTGTGTACCTCTAAACTCAGCGTGCTCCCTGTATTACTCCTGTAAACTGTAATATTCCGATATATTTGAGGCACTGGGCTGCGTGTTGTAAGAGCAGCAGCTATTGTGACTGTTAAAAATTGCAGAATGCAACTGATTGATATTTTTAACGTTGTATTATAGTATTTTAGTTGCTCGGGGTTGTTGCCTGCTGAAGAGCATGTAGTAACTCACAGTATTCCTGTGATGGGAGACTTCATTGGGGAAGAACTACAACATTTTTTATAGCTTTTACTCTATTTGCTTAAACGGAATTTTTACCATGCAAGCTCTGTTCAGAAGTTTCCAATTTTTCCTTTTCCCAAGGATAAAAAAATGTTTTTCTGTCTTTAGAAGTGTATTTTCACAGAATTTAGAATTCGATTTGAGGGAGAAGCACAAGGCATTCATTTTCTCTTTGTGTTTCTGTGGCAGAGGTGGCGTGGATCCACAATTCCTCAGCCTTTGGATTATCGTACTGCTTATGGGTGGCAAGGCTCTGAGTGAAAATCCTGTGTTATATGCAATCATTAATTAACATTCTTGTCAAATACTAAAGTTATTGTGGCTATAACATAATTTTTTCCAGATGAAACTCTATTAGAAAGATTTAGGGAAGCTTTCCTTGACACCTTTCTTCTATCTTTTAATTAAGCAGGCCTTTGGTCTTAATAGGTTTGCCAGAATTAGAAATTAAGGGGTCTAAATATATGTTATTTGAAATGTTCTTACCTGAAGCCACTGTGATTTGTAGCTCTATCCGCTGCCTTTTCCACGGTGTTACGAAGAGCCGCGGAAATGGATTAATCAACCTTCCTTGCCATACAAGCCTCTTATTAACACCTTCATTATGAGCCATTGAATATAGGACATAAGACCCCCCCCACTGCTCAAGAGACGTAGGGGCTGGACAGCTTCATTAGCTGTTTATAACGGGGACGGGTTTCCCAGAAGCCCCGTTCCTCGGCATGGGATAAAACTGTACTGAGGGTGCAGCGGCATCTTAGACTGACCAGACAGCATCAGCCTCACCAGGTCCCAGCTGGACGCCTCTGTCCTGCAGTCATGGCTTCGGATGGCCAGCAGCCCCTCTGCCACCACGCTTCCACTGCCAATTAGATGAGATATCCATGGCTTGGGAGAGCACTCGGCTGCTTTACGAGCTACACGCTGCTAAAGAACCACTGCTTAGCGCCTGCCTTCCCGCAGCGAGCACAGAGCGCTGTTAAATTAGTGCGTGACCAAGGACACGATGCTCTGAGTAGATCTTTGCGCATCCCACTAGTTATTCTATGCGCCTGAAGGGGGTGGCCCAATTTCAGCAGCCCCCTAGGAAACAACGAGTGAGTTTCGTACATGGCTGAGTATTGCCTAGTCTGAGTTTTCTCATTACTTTTGTCGAGACAGATTTCTTCTTGTGGAAGAGGAGGAAGAGAGTCTCCTAAAAGGCTGATTAAACGCTCTGCAGTTGGGTATTTTGAACTGCTGAGGTGTGTTGGATATGACAAAAGTCTTGAAGGAGGGGAGTTGCTGAAAAAGTGAAACGTGTGTAATAGATACGATACATTTACCTATATTTAAATAGCGGATATTCTAAAGATAATTCCTTTAAGGAATGTTTTGGAGAATTGTCAACAATTTGACTGTTATTTTATGTCTTTATAAAGGCAAATGCCTTATTTTCTGTCGGGTGAGAGATCTATGCAGAGACCTAAATACCTCGAGGGAAGAATCTTTCCTGTATTTTAAACTGTCACAGTTACTATCGCTTTCTATTAACTGGAGCCTGTGCAAGCCCAGAAGGAACTTGTTAGACTGCTTAGAAATCTGGAAATCTGCTTCCTCTACACTTTGAGACAAACTTTCTAAGCCCGTAGTGAAAGCAGCAGGTTATTTCATGTAGAACATACGTGTCCCGTACCCAGGTCAGCCTCGGGCAGCGCTGCGCTGTGCGGCTGGGGAGTTTCTGTTTGCAGAAGGAAGCGCTAAGGTGGCAGATTTATTTTTAAAGGCAGACATTTGCGCGGCCACGCTTAAGGAGTCTGGAATATCAGCGGGTCTCGATGAGAGAGGCTGGTGGGCAGAGCCGGTGATGAAACTACCACGGAATGGGTACATCTGCCATACAGCTCTGTAGAACATCTCTGGAAACGGGGTGAAAATTTGGCGTGGGGAACATCATCCCAGAACAAATTTGCATCGCTTTAACGGTGCATCTTGTCTCGGTCTGGGAAAGCAGAGGGGTTCTGGGCACCTCCCCCCGGAGCTGGAGGCTCTCCATAAAACTGACAGCCCTGGGATGAGAAGGTGTTTCCTTTCATCGTTAGCCAGCCTTTTCTAAAATAATAATTAGCTTGAGGAAGAGAATTTCAAAGTGTGTTGTGACTGTGTTTGTGTGAAGAGCTTTCATGTTGCTGTTGTGTGGCACAACACATCCCACCGCTCCCTCCTCCGGAGCGGGCCCCGCTGTGGTCTGTTTGGTTCTTTATTTGCATCATACGATAACACGATGAGGGGAAGAAGAAGAAAAGCTGTTGAGACAAAGGGGAAGACTTGCAGTGTCAAATGCAAAATGGATCTTTTAAACAATGTGGTAGAAATACGGTATCCTTGTACCATGTGCTAAGTCTTCAGTACCCGTCTGCACAAGACTGCGAAGGAAATACCGTGCTCTGTGAGCCCGATACGACACACACAGCATCTGAGTCGTTTATCTCAAAACTGAATTAGGTGTATTCATTTGCGTACAAAAGACCCCAGGTATTTTCGTTAGCTACGGATAAGTAAAATGCAAGAGAAGGTCCAGATTCCGTGTCAATTCTCATTTACTGCTTTTCATAGAGGGAGCTGAGAAAATGAAATTTCTTTTTGTGGGGTGAAAAGTATCCTCAGGCAAAAGGAAAGGTTAGGTGTGGAATTTTCCTGTGACCATACACTTCAGGAAAGGATCTCTTCAGAAGCTGCAATTACTTCATTTCAATAAAGTTGGAATAGCGTAACAGAAAGCGTGTGAAGTGACATGACGTTGTGCTACACTTATGTGCCCTTAGTGCAGCAGACGCTGACGCTAATCCACCCCAATGGAAAATGGAACGGTTCATCTTCATTAAAATGAGAACATGTACATTATTGATAACATGTATATTATTCATCACCTGTTAGAAAATCAAAGTATAATTTGCCTTTTTTCGTGGAAAACGATCCCATTCTCATGATGCAGTTTGCTGTGACTATAACTAGCTCTCTAATGAAACAGCTTTGTTGATAAAAATATTGACACACGCTTTGCTCCTTAAGTTAGAAAGGTGGTTTAGTACACGCAGAAAAAAAAAAATTTAAATAAATGACGAGTTTATATCTATCGTCACATTTAATTAGTCGATCATAATTTTGGTAGTATCATGCTGTATGGGTTCTGACTGTGCACCTCCCCGGTAGGACCGTTCCAAAGACGGGGCATGGTGGAGGATTGTGTTCAACTCCGTAATCCCTATGGCTTGTTTTTATGGAAAACACCCGACTGCCAGAACACGTAATGGGAATCCTCGAATAATGGGCTCAGAGTGGACCTGTAGAGCTCATCGTTTCTAACCGCCTGCTCAAAGCAGACTTAAACTAAATCGAGATGCTCAGGACATTGTCCAGCAGCTCCGAAGCTGGAGAACGGCCCCCTCTGAGCACTTACTCCACTGTTTGACTACCCCGATGGTAACAAATTCTTACTAAGATCCAATTGGAATTTCCTGACTTGCAACTTGTGTCTGGTGTATCTTGTCCTTTTGCCAGGTGTGTAGAGTCTGGCTCTGTCTCCTCTATCCTCTCACACGAGGTAGTTAAAAACTGCCCTAAGACCCCCTGTAAGCCTTGTCTTCTCCAGGCTGGACAAGCACAGCTCGCTCGCTCTCCTCAGTCAGGACTTGTCTATCCAGAGAGATCCAGGGTCAATTCCCTGCTCAATCAGGTAATATTTAAAAGTCCATTTCCTTTCCCATTGAGAGGTCCTAATCCCATGGTTGCTTATACGTGGTTTTTAATAGGAAGAACTCTCCAAAAACCTTCTGGGATGCCTTCTTCATCTCCCAGTACTAGTTTTGGTGTTATTGAAAGTGCTTCTGAAGTCTCTGTGGGAAAAATGAAAGCCACAGTGAACACACTTTTCAAAATCCGAGCAGCATCACAGCATTTTTTTTTTTCTAAGTTCATACTTGTCTTTATCAGAGAATGCAAGAGCACTATAAAAATGAAATTAATATTGTTAGCACTTTCTTCGAAGCAGAAGTCGATAATTAAAACAGAGAAGGCCCCTAAAAAGAAATGATAATAAACCACCCCTTTGTAACAGTGAAAGGGATTATGTACCCTTGGTGTAATCAGATAATCTACATCAGTATTCCATACTGCCATAGCTTTACTTCGGTGTGATGTCAATACAAAATATCTGTTGGACTTTCTTAGGACAAAGAATAGTTTTATAATCTAACACAGGTTTGTGTGCTAAGAGATCCTAAGCAAGAACACCACAGTTCAGTGGGATCCTGCCTGCATTTTTCCTTTTTTAATTCTCTTGACAATTACTTTCCCTGTGGTGGTTCTCTAGAGATGCCGGTTCCTGAAGTGGGGACAACTCATGAAGGAGTTTAAGTGTTCACGAGTTCCTGCTGCAAGTTGTAGTGCCTTTGGAAATATTTCCCCTAACTTTATTTCCCATCTGATAGTGTTGGCAGTACAGCTTAAAGTCACTGTGAAATTGCGTTCTTCAGCGTTCTACATGTCAATGTAAAGCGTAGAAATGTGAAATGGAATGACAGAAGGTTGCCATGAGCAGGACGTTGCCATCACTAATGCCGTACTATTTCTATTTCGCTTCCTCACTTCATTTCAAGAGCTTCATATTTGTGTTTTGGTCCATCCAGGGGAGACAGAAAGGGTTCTGTGCAGAGTGTTGCTCTTTTGATAAGAAATATAAAGCAAAACTGTTTACTTATAATGATGGTCATTTAGGAACACCTAAAGAACTTGACCGTTGTGGTTGACTTGGATTAGATATTCAGGTTCCTAAAACTTGTTTTCTAGGAGGACTTTTTAACAACAAAAAGTAACGTAAAGAGTTCAGATGAGGCATTGGAGATTCAAGGTATACCCCAGAAGATTCTCTAAAACCCAGAAAGTAGTATTTTGAATTTTCTACTGCAGATTAGAACAATGCCCAACGTTACCAAACATGTGCTATTGCAAACCAGAGGTGGGGGCTAAACCTGAGCTCCCTCGTACACGTGCGATTCTCAGTGAAGGGTGGGTTTGTGTCTGAAAGCAGGAAAACAACCACAGTTGTTGACAAGGACTGATTTGTTGTTTGAAGTAATTATGACACAAATTGGAAAATGTCTAAAAAACACGATGGATGGGGATTAAGTCGGTTACACGTGCAGACTTTCTTACGGGCTTCTCGTGAAGGGCTTTTATTAAACCACACCTTCAGCCTGAGTGCTGCTGAGTCAGTGATGCTCAGTATATGATTTCAGATTAAAGCTTTTCCCCCAAAATAATTGAGCCTTCTTTAGGCGTATCGCACGCAGCCAAAATAGGTGGGCAAAGTAATTTAATTTCCGAGTTAACGAATCCTGGTGTATCATCAGTAGCCTAAACAATGCAAAAAGGTGAGTAATTCCAAGTGGAAGAAAAGCAGGTTAGGTATCCTGCTTCTTCCTTAATCTGTGCGGGGGTTGTTAATGTAATAAAAAATTGCATCCAATTTGGGGTTAAAAGGCCACCAGACTTAACATCATGTCTGTGACAGCGGCCAGTGACAATCCTTTAGACGAGCACAGGAACAGAGCAAAGATAAGGTAACATCAGAGAGTAGCTGCAAAGTGTCTTTTCTGTGAGCAAAGGTGATAAAATATTTAAGTCTTTCTTTTTTTTTTCCAAAAATATACTTCAAAGCTAAGACTGTGAGTGGTGACGGTGATGGAGGTACCATGGTTTTAGGAGTTTCTTCCATCTACTATAGCTGGAGCCTCCCAGGGACGGAGAGATCCGAGGAACGGCTGAGCTGCAGGGACTGCAGCACTGCAGCAAGATCTGCGAACTGCAGGTGTAAAGCCGTTCTGTTCAGCTAAAGCTCACTCGGCGGAGTCCGGAGGGTGGGCTGTTTTCGCAGTACAGAAGTCTGGCTGGTATCGCTCTCTTCCTGTAGCAGTGGTTCCAGATTTGAACTTTTCCCACGAGAGCTATTTCCAGAATTAGATTCAGATTGAGAAGCTCTGTGCAGTCGTTACCGTCATAAAAACAATCTGCTGTAGCTCGATGATGGGCCCAAACCCAAAAATGAAGGAAATGAGAAAGTTTTAGCATGATTTCTTTATGAAAATGAGCTGACTCTTAAAATCGGAGCTTTGTGGTGTTGGTGTAATAAGCACGGACTGTATCGTTCCTGGGCAAGGAGACAGGTCCGCTGATGGGCACGGGAGGGCCACCACAGAGTGCAGTTCCCTGGCTTTAGTGAGCTAATTGCCGTGGTGACTGGTCAAAGAGGAGCTGCTGACTGCAGCCGGAGGAGAGGCAAGCGGTGGGAGTAGCTGTGTGTACCATCAGCGTAAGGCTAAAGATGATCGGAAGAGGAGCCGGGCATGACTGCGTGTTGCTGCCTGCGCTCACGGTGGAAAGGGGGACAAATACCTCCATTGCGTGTTATCACTTTGACAAGCTTGTCCTTATAAAGGGCTTCCATTAAGTCGTTCGTGCATGAGGAGATACGCCCCAGATTCTACTTTAAGTAGTATGTTACTCCTTCATTACAATTAGCTGTGAAGGAGGGGGTAGATTGGAGGGTGCAAAGATGTAAGAGTTTTGCTTCATTTACGGTACTTGAGTGAAATTTTCCTCTCTCTAAGAGTTCAGACTAGATTATCTAATGGTCCCTTCTGCCTTTCTGCACTGTGCAGTGATAAAGCACTAGATTTGTTACCAGTCTGCAAAGGAAATCAGCGTTGATCAGAAAGGGACTTGTTAAGTTCCTCCATTTAATCTGCTTAAATTAAAATTAAGTCAAAATTTAGAAATAAAACCTTTGTCTGCGAGTTATTTTCGCTGTCCTCCAATGATATTCCGAATTACAAAATCTTAAACTTCATGTGCAGCTAAGATGTGACCCTCAATATTTGTGTGCGATGACCCAATACCACGCCTGCACTTAATATTGCTGCTTCTATTAACAGCAAGGTTTGAGTTTCAAAGGCCTGTCGAGCACTAGGCGTGGACTAGCTGAGCTTGGTGCTATCTCGGTACAGAACACAACCTTAGCTCCTGGCCAAATGGCTTGTTATCTAGGTGTGAGGTAAGAGAAGACTGGTAGGTAGGTGGGGAACATGGGGAAACTGAGGCAATACTGATCAGCACAGGGAGCGGTAATATCAGCACTTTGCAAAGTGCGTCTGCAGGCAGCGATTGGGAGCAGAGGGGAGATAAATGTGCCCTAAGCTGGGGCATGGGCAGCTATCCCTTGATCATCAGATGCCGTTGAAAGACATGAGCGGGGAATCCATTTGTTTCCAGAAATGCAGAATAATTGTAAACATGTTAATAATGTGGTTGCAAACTACAATACTGATCTGAACAACGTGATCTAAAGGACATGAGGACTATGTCTGCTCACTGAGTGTTGTTTTTTTTCTTTTTTTTCCCCTCAACATTAATTTCTTAAGAAAATTGGCTAAAAAGCGGAAAGAGACATTGAGTAGTACCCGGCAGGAAATGACAGTGATGGTGAATTCAATGGATAAAAGCTACACTGAGCAAGGCACCAACTGTGACGAAGCTTTCTCTTTCATGGACACGCACAATCTAAATGGGAGATGTAAGTTCCTTTTGTTTCTTTTTTTTTTTTTTTTTTTCTTGGAAGGTGGAAGAAAGGTGCAAATGGTTTTTAAAATATTCCTCATTACTCAGTCCTGGAAAATCCGTGGGACCCAGAGTTTCCCACTGTGCAGCACATTACGGTGTATATTCGAATGGGCAGGACAGTGAGACATCGAGAATAGGCTTCTTTAAAAATAATAAGGATAATTGAGCTTTTTTCTGTCCATCCTTTTCTTCTGCAGAGGAGCAAAGTCATTACTGAAACAGCTGTAGTTTTACCTTTCTCCAGTCCCTATTACCTTAAAAATCTAATATCCCTCATGCTGTCCCAAGTCCTTCAAATGCTTCTCTGCTCACTTCTTTTTTTTTTTTTGTAGGCGAAATTTATTTTTGAATGTCATAACTTAATAAGCTGATCTGATTGTCTTATTATTTCCAGCTCTAGATGATACTCTCTCTGTTGCTTGTGCAAAGGAAGAGCTCAGTGGAATTACCTGTTCTGCAATTTCATAAGAGATTCTCTAATATCCTGGGTCTTCTTGGCTCTGCCCTGAAAATAAATAAAATTTGGGGTATAAAATCTCCGCTATTAGAATTTGGGTCAAGGACTCACTCCTGTCTGGGGGTTAGAGCGCAGCAAAGCCCAGGAAAAACAGTAGATTTTTACAATTATTCAAAAGAATGAAGAAAGAGTGACTATGTTCAAGAACCTTCCTTGTTTTTTTGTAGTTCTTGAGGTACCGCAGTTCTTCTCATGTACCAGTGGTTTTGAACATCTGCAGAATTTGTCAAAGGTTGGATTTGGCTGCGAGTACTGACGAGGCCCAACTCCCTCTCTTTAACAACACGCTGAAGAACTCGTCTTTGACGAGCCCAATTGTACAAACACTCTGAGCTTTATTTATACAGTGAGACTTCTCTCAGCAGCATTGCGCTCAGAAATTGCAAATGCTAATTTGTGTTTGAAACTGCTTTGAAATAGATCTTTCAAAATCTGCCTTGCCTTCCTGGTAAGAACATCCCATCGCAGCTAACGAGATTGATTACTTCTGTGAAGAGATCGAGAGGATTGACTTCATTGTCCATCATCATGACTTGAATGGTCACGACAACCAAAGAAGCTGCGATGTGTTCCTGGGAGTAAATCCTCTCCACATAAACCAACTTAAACCGATTTGAAATTATTGGCCTTGTGATTATTTTATACCCCTGGAGGGCTAGAACCTCTGTCTAGACTTTCCGTAAGAAACGTGGTCACCAGAAGAATCAGTCTGACAGTCTTTAGGAATAGTCTTTGTGTAAGGCTTTGTACTCGAGATGTCGAACGTTCCCGCTTCCTGGGGACGTTTATTATCCTGTATCTAGCCAGTTTTATTAGCTGCAGCATCCCTGACCTCAACCAGTCTCTGCATCCACACCCAAAAGAAACACCACTCTGTTGTTTCCATCCCGAGGACACGTAACGGAAGGAAAGGAGTCTCCTGGTACATTCATTTGTAGGATAAGTGGTAACTGCCAGCATTATTTAAGCCACTTTCCAGATAGCTCCATCCTAACAAGGGCTGGCAACTATATGCCCTAGAAGATCAACCAAAAAAAAGAGGTGGAGGAAAGCCAGCAGGAGCAATCTGACTCCTCACGCAGCAGATCCTTTCTACCTCCATTCTCCTTTTGTTTCACAAATTCCTGTTGGTCTGTTTAGAGGTACCCAGAACGCGCTTACATTCACTGATCCGACTGAGTCTGAGCTGTGCAGACAAGCAGCTAAGGCTGAGTTTGCAATGAGCTTTGCAGAGAAACCTTTAATGGCTCTTTGGCTGAACATCCTGTCCAACGTTGTGATCAACGCCCGCTTGTTGAATGTGTCTGTGCTTACAGCGGTGACTCGCGTGCCATCTTTGTGTACCTGAAGTTAACGTGTGGCATTGGGCTTTCCCGCAGGTTTTACAAAGGGTTAAGCCATCAAATACCGATGTGAGCACTGGTCTGGGTACCACTCCCTGAAAACCATTGTTTAACGAAGAGTGATATCCAAGGCGTGATAGTATGTGTGTACGTTTTCTGCCTGTCTGAACACATCAGAAAAGGGGATAAAAAATGAGCTGTAGTGGCATATTTGCGTACAGTATTTACAGTATTTTTAAGTAAACTTAACTAACGATCAAAGCTTCTGTCAAAAGCACCTCTTGTCGGTGAGATGTCTTTATCTGAGCATCAGCGTTCCGCCTAATCTTGTGATGTAAGAAGTGCATTTGTCATCACCGACCAAAATGCCTTCTCTGATGACATTTCTTCTTAAAGAGTCGATCTCATTCAATTCTTCACCAGACCCACCTGCTTTTCTCTAGGTCCTGAGTCTGACCCCTGCAGCAGGACGGTTTACACACGCTGTATCCCTCGGCTTAAGCAGCCCCGTATCCCTGCGCTGTCTCTAACCAGCTTTGTTTCTCTTTGCAGCTGTATCTTCACCATCTTCCTTCACAATGAAAACTAACACACTGAGCACAACAGTGCCTAATTCTTATTACCCAGGTAACCGATTTTTCTCTTGGTTTCCACCCTATATAGACCTTTCCATAATAAAATCATATATAATTATGTTATTATTCTTCTTGCCATAGAAATTTAATGCGTAGATTAGCAACACGCCGGTTGCTTACAGTAGCTTTCTGAAAGAAACCTCGGGAACATTTATCAATCATTTACTGTTCTCTCTCTTTCTACCTCTTCTGCATTGACCTGCTTATGATGTATGACAGATCCATTTGTGCCAACTGCAATTTTAGGTGAGAACATTTCCCTTTATCAAAGTTTCTTGCTGAAATCGTTTGGAAAGTCTCACTTCTCGGGGTACAGACGATAGCATGCAAAAAGCTGGAGGCTCACGGGAAGGGGAGGGGTGGTAGGTTGGCTACACCGAGAATGCTTCGGACAGTTATCAGGCTTGATTGCTACTGTCGTCGTGCAAGTCAGGGGAGAGAAGAGAGAAATAATTTTAACGAGTGGATTTGCGAGGAAATGTTTATGCATGTATTTGGAGTGACACAAAAGAATTTGATTATCACAGCAATCGGAATAGCTTCCCTCGGTTTTTTTCCATTTTATCTTGGAACTGAAGATGTCACTTCTTAAAAATACCATTTTTTCCTAATTAGCCTATTCATGGTATAGAAAATCAGACAAAATGCCGTTTGGGCCATCCCCCAGCCATCATTTCTTCTCACAATACCGCGCCGTTTCTGACATGCTTTGTCAAAGTCAAGTTTCAGAGGAGAGATATTTTGAATGGCAAATGATGAGGTGACGCTTAGCGTCTAGAGTTTATTGAGCATCAGGTGTCACAGGAACGAAATAAAACGGTAGAACTATAGGATAAAAACATAAAGCATTTCCACTGGGGAGGCAGGAAAAGCTGCCGTTGCCCAGTGTCGAAGAGAGCGAGATCTCCGCACAGCGATGAAACAATAAGCATGAGGCACTATTGCATTTTCAAAGCTTAAGTAACTCTGACCGCTTTGTGGCTTGGATTCACTGACGCCTCCTTCCCGTACTAACTCTAAACTAAACAGGGAGATCCTCTCTAAATAATCGGTCAAAAGGCACTGTACCAAGAATCCACACTCCAATGTTAGGACCTATCTATATACTCTTTTTACAATATTTTTACAAATATTTTTCTTTCTCCTCCTTTTTTCTTCAAATCACTGTAAAAATAAACACCCCTTAACTGATTCCTGCCCTTAAACTGCAAGTTAAACCAGCTTAAGTGAAGCATAGAAGTTGAGGAAGGTGATCTTGAAAATTTGTGAGCGCATTTCCAAGCGATAACTTGGAGGAGGAACTTGTGTGGTTTTTATACACTGTAAATCTGGAAGAAGCTAACGGTACTGACTGTAACAATGCCATAATCTGCATGCAAATGGAATTTGCAGCGCCTTTTAACTGCCGGAGATGTTGGATTTTGTGTGTGTGCTTTAGCATTCATTCAACGCTCCATCCAGTAGATGTTCTTTCTGACCTTGTGGGTGGGCAAGGAGGAAAGTACTGTTATCAGGAGAAAAACTGCTGAGATTTCCTATCTGGATTATTAAGTTGCAGTTACTGGTTTCTCTGATTATTTTTTTTTTTGTGTGTGTGTGTGTGTGATCCTTTGCTATTTAATAATGATGGTGAAATTATTTGTTAGTTTTTCTATCCACAAGAACAAAATCTCTAAGCAAGTAATTCAGATATTAAACACATGGGGGAAAATTTCTTTGCTTTTACTAAGTCTGTAAAATTTTGACTGCGATACATATTTTATAGTCTACTACTATATGTATTTTATAGTCTACTACAGCAACCTGTGCTTACTCATCTCAGAAAATCCTCCAGTGGAAATCCTTCACTGTGGAAAAAGAGTATTTTTGTAACCCTACAAGTTAAAAATGTCATACCCTTTTATGGGTGGTGTTCCATTCAGACCAGGTTTCCCTCCCACAATGTGTTTATGACTCTGGGTATGGGCACAGTGTTTTATCTGAGCTACATTAAAGTAGCTCTGCTCAAGTCGGTAGAAGAATATAGCTATTAATAAAATATGCTGGATTTTAATTACAACTAATACCTGTTCTTGCTGTCTTCCAATGTCCAAAGAACTTGGGTTAGACTGCAGGATCAAGCCGACTGAATGAACTTGCTGGTGTGACCTCCTGGGAAGGGGTCGGGGCTGGTGAACGGCTGAGTTTAGTTTTCAACATCTGCTGGAAAGGCCAGCACACATTTGCCATTTCCAGATTTCTATACAGCAATTTTTTTTTGACTATTCATGCAAATTAGGAACTTTTTAGCCACTAAAAAAAAAGGTGATGATTAGTGGTGAACACTTTAAATGGTGCAAAAGGCAACAGTTTGAGGGAAACCTTTGAGGGAGAGCTTTCATGCTTCGCCTAATAAACTAAGAGAAATCCTAAGATTTAAAACCCACTTTACATAACAGTAGCTAAATTTATAGTTGCTGAGCCCGAGTGTGGGTCGTGTTTGTCTGGTATCAGTGATGTGTGTGTTTCTGAAATCAGAGAAAGAAAGGATTCTCAGCCCAAAAAAGAGATTGGGCTGGGTTTCCATGGGCTGTGCCATGAGTTCATATAACTAGTAGATAAATGTATTATTTAATAAGTGTTGTGCAGCTTTGTGGGAATGAGTAAATGGAGAGTAGAATAACTGCAGCTGTAGGCTGGACAAACTTGCCGCTGCATCTGGAGGCGCTCACCCTTTGAAGAACGGTGGGCTGAGATGTTCATGCTACAGTGCTAAAAGACAAAGCAAAAAACTGTAATTTATGTGGCTCCTAATCACTGCCAAAGAGAGAAAAATAGTATTAGGGCAGCTATAAGAGATAAAGAAATGGAGAGAGGCAGACTGGCCCCAGAATAAGGGAGCTCACAGGAGGGAGATTCAGGAGGATTAAGCTGCTCTCTGATAACTTTGTCTTCATCTCAGTTGCTAACAAGGAATTCCGTAGTATGCCAAAAACTCGCCAAGTTTTCTAACCTGTTTCTAAAATTGAAATAAGCCACCCAAAAATTCATGATCAACTTGCTACACTTTTTTTGTCTTTCGTGTCTTAGCCACCTCGTAGTTTCCAGGTGCCATTTCAACAGCGACATACTGTACCTACACTTGTATACCACGCTTCATGCCATGCATCCCAGGGTGCTTCGTGGCACAATTTTTATCACACATTAGACAAAAGCTGTCGCATTTTATGAGTAAAAGCTGAATCCCTTGCCTCTGCATTAGGTCAGGTCAGCAAACTGACAGGAAAAGCAGAGGTGTGCCCATACTCATACCCATGAATTTTTTGCCGTTGTTTTTGGTTTAGGTTTAAATGAGCAGTTCACGCCTGGTTCTTACCGAGGCCAGATTTCCTGTGTCTTAGTATCAGTGTCAATTGAGAGAACCTAAAGTCATCCTTGAAATGCGATTTGTTGGCTTTGTTGACAGTCGTCAGTGGTGTAACTATGACCACGATCTCGCCTTTAACGGGGTGTGGTAGTATTTGTAGTGTGTACGTGAGAATCTGGGACCCTTTCATATTTGTGGAACTTTCTGCTATCATATATCTAACTTATGAATGTGGAAATGTTGTTTTAATGCTTCCCTTTCATACAACGTATTTTAGCAAGTAATATCTTCCTAATAAATACAGTCTTTTTATAAACCCCTTGCTGTGTTTAGTGTGCAGCCAGTGAGGAGTAGTCTGAACAAGCCAAAGCACCACAGATACAATTGCAGTGAAAACTCAAAAACTCCTTGAGATACGTAAAATCGTTATTTGGGTAAACAGAAAAAATATTTGTGATGATACTTGGACCTTAGAATTTGGGTTGGGCTTTTTCTCTTGTCAAGTCTGAGCCAGTTTTTAGAATCCCATCTATACAGGAAGAAGGTCATGTTGCTTCTTTAGGCAGAGCTCACTTTCGCATCTGTCCACTGCCAAGTACAAGTTTTGATCTCAGTTGCATCTGCGAGAATTGACTCCCAGTTTGATACTTTGGTTCCAGAATTTTTAATTTATACTGTGAAACTGAGATCAAACTCTGACTCGTTTAGGAAATCACTTGGTAAAGACCAAATTACAAACATAAAATTTACCTGTAATCATTAATGTAGTACTGTTGCTTATGGCCTGTTTCCTTTTTCTCCTCCTCTTTTTTTCTCCTGATATGTATCTTCTTAAAAGTGCCAATCAATGGTAAGTTGCCCATTTGCCCCATGGAAGAGATGTGGAGGGTTGGGAGAGGATGTGTCTCATAAAAATTTTAACCAGCCCATGGGGTTCTCCTGTTTGTTGGCTTGCATGTCAGTTGACATTTAACATTCCATGCCTCATGTGATGGCTCATGATATACCGTGGTCCTAAAGCATGTTCAGCAGCCAGTCGAGACATTTTTTCCTGGTCAGATGATGCTTTGCGTTTGTCCTCTCGTAGTTTGTCTCCAAGTGTTGTATCAGATCTACATTTCCATTGCAGTCCTAGCTTGAGAAAACCATAAGCCATTTTGTGCATCTTTTTATTTTGCTCACTCCAAACATTTGCTCTAAATTTGCAGTGTAAAATGTAGCACATCAGTAATCTAAGAAGAATGCAAGTCCAGTTTCATTCCATGGGACTTGCTGAAGTTTCAGAAGGAAACTTCTGTGCGGTTTAGAGCCAAACGCCTAATTTAAAACCCTTCTGTAATCAGCTAGTGCTATTTAAAACAATATTGGAGTTCGGACTGCTCTGCAATGCTTCCATTGTAGAACCATGGGCTTTGCCTCATTCCGATCAGTCTTGCAATTTCCCTGTGTAACCTGCTCCATGGATTTACTGTTCTTCTGGTGTAGCCTTCACAAGACAGAAGCAATACCGATGGTGTCAGATTTCTGCCCTTCCTCTAGAAATCTGTGTAATTTGTATTTCTGTTCCTAAGTGAAAACGAGCCGGTACATCATGAGATACTCTTTTTCTAGATGAAACCCATACGATGGGCAGTGACACAAGCAGCCTGGTCCAATCCCATACCTACAAGAAGCGAGATCCGGTGGATGTGCCCTACCAGACGGGACAGCTTCATCCAGCCATCCGCGTAGCCGACTTGCTACAGCACATCACCCAGATGAAGTGTGCAGAAGGCTACGGATTCAAAGAGGAGTATGAAGTAAGTGTCAGGTCTGATGATCTGATGACTCTGTCTTCTGCGCCGTTGGCTTTATCCCTCTGCTACCTGTACCGCAGAACGGGGAAAATAATTGTTCAACCAAGTCAGCCAGCTGCTGCGTGAGGTATTGAATGGAAAGGATCGTGTCTGCAGTGAGGAGAGTTTCCGATTGTAACCAGCCAGGATGACGAATGAGGCATAAAAATCTGTCTTGGAAATCTCTGCTAATTCTAACTGCAAAGCTGTGTACTCAAAAAGACCAGGTCCACCAGCGTCCTGCCGGAACTTGCCGTATTTTCCTTTCCCTCTTGAAGAACAGAGCTTTTTTCCAAACTCGTGCACCTAATCACAGTAATGCTGTAACATGATCTTAGCGTAGAAATCAGGTTCTGCAGGCAGTACTTCCTGGAATAACAGTATTCGTCATGGAGAAGTGTGCAAATCTTCAGAGAGGCCTGCAGGGCTATAGAATTTTTTCTGAGGTGCCTGAACCATTTCCCACTAGCTGGAGGATATCTCTAATCCTCATTATTTTTCATACGAACTCAGAGTCTCTCTTTTTTTCCTTTTTTTTATAAATACAACTTCTGTTTCTTCTTTTTATCATAGACTGACCTGTTCCTCCCTGTTACCATCTTGGTTTTAAATGTCATGACCACGATATAGAATCACAGACTGGTTTGGGTTGGAAGGGACCTTAAACATCATCTAGTTCCAACCCCCCTGCCACGGGCAGGGTGATCTGCAACTAGAGCAGGTTGCTCAGAGCCCCATCCAACCTGGCCTTGAACATTTCCAGGGATGGGGCATCCACAGCTTCTCTGGGCAACCTGTTTAGTGCCCCACCACCCTCATAGTGAAGAATTTCTTGCTCACATCTAATCTAAGTCTACTCTCTTTCAGTTTAAAACCATCACCCCTTGTCCTGTCCCAACAGCCCCTGATGAACAGCCCCTCCCCAGCTTTCGGACAGGCCCCTTGAAGCACTGACAGGCTGCACTAAGGTCTCCCCGGAGCCTTCTCCTCTCCAGGCTGAACCCCCCCAGCTCTCTCCCCTCTCCTCCCAGCAGAGGGGTTCCACCCTCGGGTCATTCCTGTGTCTCTCCTCTGGCCCCGCTCCAGCAGGTCCCTGTCTCTGCTGTGCTGAGGAGCCCCGAGCTGGACCCAGCCCTGCAGGGGGGTCTCCCCCGAGCAGAGGGGCAGGATCCCCTCCCTTGACCTGCCCATGTTGGGGGTGAGCCCAGGACACGGTTGGCTTCTGGGCTGCAGACGCACATTGTTGGGTCATGTTGACATTGTCAACCAAGTCCCCCAAGTCTTTCTCTGCAGGGCTGCTCTGAACCCCCTCATCCCCAGCCTGTATTTGAGCTTGGGATTGCCCTGACCCAGGTGCAAGACCTTGTACTTGGCCTTGTTGAACCTCCCAAGGTTCACGCGGGCCCACCTCTCAATCCTGTCCAGGTCCCTCTGGATGGATCCCGTTCCTCCAGCGTGTTGACCACACCTCACAGCTTGGTGTCATTATCAAACTTGCTGAGGGTGCACTCGATCCCACTGTCCGTGTCACCTACAAAGGTGTTAAACGTCCTGGCAAACACGCCAGGAACACAGCACGTTGCACCGCGGACCCTGTCTTCCTTGTGAGATGAGTCAGTTTGCTAAGTGAAAAAATTTAAAAAACAGGCAGAATTTGTTCTCGTGCCCAAAATTAAGGACAGTTTCATGCTTGACTTCAGAAGTTTAGTTTTGCTGAAGAGTCTGAAGAACTCACCGGTCCTCATCCAAATCACATATTTGAATAAACAAAGGATTACCCACCTGGGCTCCTTGTCTAATGTGAGGGAGGATTTGAAACCCTTCAAAATCTGCTTAGGTCCAATATTTTAATTGTTAGGGTGTAAAAATGAATGTCCTTTGTCTGCTTTTCTCTGCCTTTTAGCTTAGATTTTAAGGAGTTGATTCTCGTGAATGATTCCCACACACAGGAACACTCTAATGCGGGCTGATAGGGGGGTGTCTACAGCGAGCAGTTTCCCACAAGATTACAGTTTGAACAAACTGCTACAAAGAACAAGCAGCATAAATATACTACTTCACAGAGGAACAATACATAAGATTGATCTGCAGGGTTGGACTATAAATTACCAAAAGTGTCATAGGAGGGTCTGAGAATTCATGAGGTGGTTTTGATTGATCAGGGAGGAAGATGCACTGTGTAAGAACTTGTGTGGTCTGGTCTGTAGGCACACTTGAAGCTGTCACCTCTGAAATACTCTGTTAACTTTTAATACACTACATGGACTATGATCCAAGATGATGTGATTGGATTTAAAAAAAAAAAAACAAACCCTGAACGGTCCCTGCCGAGTGGTCTAGGAAGCAAATGATGTTGACCAGCAGCACATCCACCCCCATTTCCAGGAGCAGCATACACCTGACTGAGCCTGTATCTGTCTTGGTATGTGGTGGTGTCCATTTGCCCGGTTGGGGAACCTGCCCCGTCCCATTTGCCCGGTTGAGGAACCTGTCCAAATTTCACTGCATCACCAACCCAGTGCATGGTCCTAAATTTCCCTTCCTTGGAAACTAGAATGTGACAAATCAGAGGAACAGCTGTAGATGGGTCTTACTGTGACATGACTCGGACAAAGCAGAATGATATCGATTCAATTTTAACTTTTAAAGTAGAAGCCAGCAAAAAAAAAAAAAAAAGGATCTCTTCTCATTCTTTCATCCGATAGAAAGAGAAGGGAGGAGGACAACCAGCGAAAGTCATTTAAATTACTTCCACCCCGCAGGACAAGCAACAGTGTCTCATTTGGGCACGCGCAAGTGTGCCCTGCCCCAGAGACTCAATACACCATGCTGAAATTGTCAAGGTAGGAGCTCGTGTATTTGCCATTTCAGGTCCTTCAGGATGACTACCCCAGGTAGAGTACGTTGCTGAGCTCTTCCAAGTGTACGTACTGCTTACATTTTACGAGAGAAGCGTGCACTTCGTCACGCCAACTCCACGTTGTAACAGTTGCTTAAAGATGTAATTGTTTAAGCTGGTATTTGTAGTATTAGGCTTCCAAAGCCCATGCTTCAGGCCACTTCCAAAGTCACTGATGACATTTTTTTCCCCCTAAAATGTGGAAAACAATTTGTTCCCAGAAGGAGCTAATCACTTGTCAGCTTTCGTTTGTGTAGCTGACTTAAACGAGTTTGTTCCTGGGAGTTTTTTTATGCCACTGTTATTTAAAAATGATAGAATTGAAAAGTCTTGTCTTTGAAAAAGATTTGCTCCTCAGCCAAACCCTTTTGTACCAGCTTTAAGCCTAGAGGAAAGCTACAATTAATTTATTAAAAAAAAAAAAGACGCCTGTAAAATGGAATTTCTAATGCAACCAGTGACATGGCTTTTTAACTACAGCGGATCAAATGATGCTGCTGAGAAACAGTTTCCAGGAAAATCACTTAATTTGGAGCTTACCGAGCTGATGAGTGGCATCCCGTCAGAGACGGGAGGTGTGGTCGTGGCTAATGGCAGTAGATGCGATGCGTTAGGGTGCAGTTTATTAATCGTGGCAGAGAAGGGGAACTTAATGCAACTGTGTCTGAGAACGTTCTCTTTGTATGTGGAGATTGTTTATACTCAGAGTGAGCCATGGCTAGCCATACCTGTGAGGGGATGTTCGTAGAACCATAGAGTGGTTTGGGTGGAAGGGACCTTAAAGATCATCTAGTTCCCACCTCCCTGGTAGGGACAGGGACACCTTCCGCTAGATCAGGTTGCTCAAAGCCCCTTGCTGGTCGCTACTGTGGTTTCACTGGTTTTCCTCCGCATGCAAGGAAAACCTGCCCGATATATTCTCGCCCTGCCAAGATCGCGAATCCCTTTGTTTACGGCGCTGTCAGACTGATCCCGGGCTCTGCGCAAGGTTGAACGAGACAACGGAGGAGTCTTTTCCTTAATTATCAGCAGGATAACTGTCCAGACGAAAAGGAGGAAAGCGTTTGGCAGGGGATTTGTTTTGTATGAAGTTTCACAGATGATTTTTTGCTCCAACAAGACAGCAGGATTATGCAGTCTCACCAGGGAAAGAGCTGGATTCAGGAGAAGTTCACACGGGATTCGCTCTGAAAATAAATCTGTTGAACCGAACAGAACGTAAAGTCGCACGTTACCCGTCAGCAGCCCTTCGGAGGAGTGCAGGGTTACGGAGCATGTACTGTCGTGCAGAGTTCTAAGTGCTTTAAGATAGAACCTAATGATTAGGGCCACGGTTCTCCATAATTAGAGCTGTAGTTCACCACCGAAGCACTTCTGTGTCGGTTTAAGTCCTGTTGGCTTCATGCATGAGTTTTTGGAGTAACGTAGCTGACACGAAGGGCAGAGGTTGAAAAATCATCTTTAAGCAACGGTGCTTGGTCAGGCTGGGACTTGGTCCCTGGCTGCTCGGCTCTGCAGTAGGATTAACCCCTTGAGACACTGCGTAGCTTCAGCTCCCGCTGTACAGGTGCCTGGGGGGACGTGGTACCTGGCAGAGTCGCACCCTTTTGTTCTCCTGGGAGCGGCTGAGCTCCTTCGGCTCTCCTGGCTGGGAGGGGGGTGGTTGAATATCAGCAGGGGAGCGCCCTGCAGCCTGGCCCTGTTCCCGCGACGGCACGTGCGAAGGCTCCCGCTCCCTCGAGCAGGATCAGACCCTGGACGTAGCGGTGCGGCTTCTGCTGTTGCGTCTGGCTGTGCCCGCAGACCGAGGGCGGACACAGACGTGTCCTTAGCGGCACATCGGTACCAAGTTCACTGCCCGTTTTCCCCTGTGATCCTCAGGCGTGGAAACAACGTGGACACGTTTCCGTAAGCCATGGACATACAGACCTTCATTTGCAGCCTGGTGGAGCGTGAATGACTGGGAGGGATTGCACAGAAATCCGTAAACTCGGGGAAATCTCCACACAGCTAGTCTGCAATGGACCTTTAAAATCCATATGCTGTAGAAAGGAGAGATTTTGCCTTGGTTCCAGCAACGTCAGACTGACAGGAGAACGTTGGCCTGATTCCACACTCATTGTGGGTTCTTTAAGCTGCTCCCAATCACGACGGCATGAGAGAGCAGTTACTGATCATGAAGAGGGTCGTTGCTTATCTCCTCTCTGCATTTCAGAAACAAAATAAATCGAATAGAGGGTGAAAGTGGTCTCTGCAATTCACAGGTCGTTTCACAAGGACAGGTGTCCGTCACAAAGCCATAAACACGTTGATGGAGAGGAGCGAGTTCATCTCCTTCCTAAAGAGGTGGATTGGGGTACTGGAGGCCACCATAGCTGGGGCAGAAACAGAGAAATTCATCGAAATCCTATCATTATAAATAAGATTTATTTTTAACCCTATTTTGGGGTCAGCCACAATTGGTGCTTGTTCGGTGTAAATTGGTTCTTTGCCAAATTAAGGTGAGTTGACGTAAGACAGTTCCAAATGGATTTCAGAGCGTCCACGCAGGAGGCTTGGACTGGTTTAACAGCATTGATTTAAAACCACGCCTTTAATTAAACCAGTGCAGCTTGGTGTAGGTAAAGCCTTGCAAAATCAATTTCACATTATGTTCCATGACAGCGAGTTCTGAGCGCCCATTATCTCAAACCCAGAGGTTCTTTGAAAAGCCAGGATCTGCAAAGGGAATCCTGCTCCCGTGAGCCTCCCTGGCTGTCACTAACAGGACCGTGTCAATAACCACGTTTAAAAGAAGGTTCCTCCACGTAGCTTTAACTTGAAGGCTTTTCCCCCTGCTGTCCCTCCCCTCCTGTCGAACACAACCTTTCTCAAGGCTTAGTGGCAGTTAACTGTTTCAGTCAGGCGATGATTTTGTACTAATCCAATACCACCCCCGATGCCGTGAAGTTCTCTCAAGATAAACTGTACTGATTGTGCCCCTTTTTTGCTGCTCTGAGGGGTTGCACCAATGTAACGGCGTTAATCTCTCAATCACTGCCGTTAGAGATGGACCGCGATGAGGATACAGGCTCAGAGGGCCTGTCAAGGTCGGGAACATGAAATGTGTTCTCTGATGTATGTTAAACAATTCATTTCCGCTTAGTACTTGCAGATTGGTAGAAGTCTTTTAAAATAGCTTGTCTGGTCATGGTCACTGATCGGCTCTACCTTGGGGGATTGTGGTCAAAGGCGATCGTAAAGAAAATAGTTAATTCAAAGAGGATTTGGAGGTGTGTTGAGAATAATTGGGGGTGTGAAAGAAATCCTGCCTTGATAGCAATCTATTAATGGAAATGGAACTTCAGAGGATGTGCAGGTAGATGTGCCGATGGTCAATGAGCACAAAGTTTTTCACCCCGTGTGCTGCTGGCCAGTGAAATATCTGGCGTAAATAGAAGGTAGTTTTAAGAAACAAAACAGGAAAAGAAGCCCTTATCTGAACTCTTGGAAATTGTAGGGAAAATGAGTATTTTGTTGATGTTCTGTTGATACAGCTACTGGCAGGACCCAGCTGGTGCTGCTTTTTCTGCCTCTGTTCCTTGTGACTGCAACTGCCCTGTCTCACCTCCAACCTGTACACTTTTATTGTGGCTTTTTCTCCGATTTTATTTGATATTCCGCGGCACCAGCTGAGACAGTCAATACCGCAATCAGCGCAGGTTATTTTTCTGTCCTGCGAGGCACAAATTGCAAAGAACGCAGAAAGACTCCGGAACATTGGGTGGGAATGGGGGCATTAGTCCACAGTGTAAATCCGTGAAGGACAACACCTGCGTCCCCCGGAACCAAGAGCAGAAGACTGTCTCTTCTTCTGTTTCTGTAATAGCGAGAAAACTCATCAGAGATTGCAGACATAACAGAAATAGAAGCAGCAGCAAAAGAGTGAGACTTTGTCCTGTGAAGACGGTGTGGGAAATGGTTGGGAACACTCGTCTGTAGAGATCAGATTATTTTTGTGAGGTTTCATCTGGTTTTAAGGCTTGGACTTGATCTTAAAGGTCTCTTCCAACCAAAATGATGCTGCTCAGAACAATCACCTGAATGCGCAGTTAAATCTTTAATACCGGGAAGTTGTAGCGGTCTGATTTTAGGCGTATATTGTTGTGTTCTCTCCCGTGCCCAGTGAGGGGTAACCACCACTAATGGTGATGGAAGGGTCCTTTGTGTGAGACAGGCATTTCTCCTTTATCAAAGGACTCTTCAGAAAAACCCAGTTTCTTCAGCTTGCCATGGGATCTGCAGCGGCTTTCCATAAATTCCAGGTACCTTGTTCCTGCTTGGATTTATCCCAGAAGCCCAGCACTGGGGTGATCACATGAACAGTGAAAATGAGCAGCTGCCTTGGCCACGACGCATGTGTTGGTTTGGAAATCCTGAGGCACTCTGGATCAATAACAAACCATTGAAACGAAGTCATCCCAAACCAGGAACCGCACTCCCTAGTCAACAGCCCCTGTTATTCGTGACACAACTCCCCAGTGCACTGGGAGTAGCCCCTCGGTTCTTCAGTAAGTCTTGTGGCAGCATGGGTGACTGCCAGGTGGTGACCAGCACGACTCGGTTGTCAACAGTTTGAGCTGGGTGGCAGTTAATAGGAGTTTGTTTGGGGTTTTTCCGGTTCAGCGGAGAGACGCTTGGTTTGCTGGATGCCTGTTGGTGTGTCAGCCAGTTTGATGCAGTTCCGAACCTATCCTTAATAGCTGTGAATTTCTGTTCTTAACGGAGTTCAGATGTACGAGAAGTGCTGTCACAGAGCTTAATATCATTCCCATGACTCTGCCCCGTGCTGCAGTGTGGTAACTGCCCAGCGAGCCAGGGCTTTCTCCCACTCCAGTTCCTTCTCTCACTCCTCCTAAATGCCTCCTTCCCCAGTTTAAATAAAAGTGCAGGTATATGCAGAAACAGCTTCCTAATTTTTTTTTGTTTAAGCAGGTTTAATTAGAATTTATTCTTGCCACAGGTTGTAGATTTAGGCAGGTCGCGTTTTCATTAGAAAGGCTTTGGGGTTTTAGCTGTTGGAAAAACAGAATTGCAGAGGTGTATAGACTAAACCCTTCCAATATCCTCGGGGTTGCTCTCAGTGGGGCTCAGGCAGCTGTTTGCTCATGCTGTGGCATGGCTCTTTTGGGTACTGATCAGTCTGTGATTTACTTGGGGGTGAAGCTCCTGTTCTTCGTAGTAGCCTGAACAATCTGAACGGTGTATGATCTCAGGCAGGAAGGATGCTGTCAAGAGCCGGGATGCCTAATTCAGCCCAATGTTTTTCTTCGTGTGAGTCTACCAGACTCAGAGTTGTATGTTAGATTTAGACGGGGTGCTAAGGAAAGCCTGGTAGCTTTTAGGTGCATCTTTCATAACTATTACATCCCTCTAAGCAGTTAAAACAGAGACTGGTGGTATTGATCCACTCAAAAAGTGCTGGTCCGCTCAAGTCATGAGACGTAGATGCTTAAGACGATCAGTTAGATGGACAAAATGAGTGCAGGTGGGTTTATGCAGGAGCGCTGGCAGCTATTTTAAGCTGAGTCTGGCAGTCCTGGTGTATGCGGTAGCAAACGTGTGAATGAATACGAAATCTATCAGCAATAGAAAATGTGCTGTAACCTGCCAGTTCCCACGGTCCTGAAGATTCCCTGAGGATCTTTTCTACGTTCAGATACTTAGCAGGCATTCATTGCATATTTCAGCATAGCTGGGCTGTAAGTCAGGAAGCAGTGTAAAGCATGATAAGCACCTCTGCTGTTACTCCTGATCCTTAATGAGGGAGCCGACTTAGGCATTTAAAATGGAATCCGTTTAGCTCTTGCATGCAGTTTTGTGGTTGTGCCTTGTCCTTCGTGATCCCATGGCAATCAAGTTTCAATCTGCTTTAGAACGTTGTGGGATTTTTCCCATCTTGGCTCCAGCTGCCCAAGTGGACTTTCAAAACTTGTTTTAATTTTGCTCCCCTTCTTCCTGACCCGTGGCTCCATCATTAGGATCTCTTATTCTCTGAAAGCATTGCAAAATCTCTCTCAGTTTATCCTGAAAAGATTTGTGGGCATGTGCAATGTCAAATTGGAGCAGTAAAAGAAATCGCTTCCAAGTTGCACTGATTGTTGACTTGGCACCGAGCTGATATTTGGCAATCCAGTATCAACAGCTGGTAACTCCAAGTAATTAACAGGGGGCTTGTATAATTGTAACGGGAAGGATTAACCTTTTCCGTCTTACCGCTTCCCCCCGGTTGGATGTGCTCAGAGGTAGGTGCTGCTCGTTTCAACAACCAGCGCTCGCGCCACTCCGCGGTTGTAGCAGGTGAGATCTGTTGCACCGTTCTTCTCCAGCGTGTCCTGCCTTCCTCCCGTCGGCAGCCGCAGGTTGAGACACAGTCAGGCTGGGCTAATCAGGCGTCCCAGACTGCGTTTTACGCTGGGCGAGTCGTTTTGGCTAGTATCACATCTACGCTCTCTCCGTACCTTCTGAAGTCAGGGTTTCTTTCACATTTAGCCAATCTGTGTGTCGTTACGGGCTATTGAACGCCACAGCAGGAAACTAAATGAGGCCACTGTGCTTAATTTCATTTGTAACATGAGTTTCCAGAGGGAAATCAGGAAGAATGGCTTTAATGCTCGCGGCGATAAGGTGAGAGGTTCAACTTTGTAAATGCTGGTGAAAAGTATGATTGGAAAGACAGAAAAGTTTCTGAAACATCACCGGCTATGTGCTGCATATCTGCACCGGACTGACTTATTAATTATTCAAATAAGGCATTGAATATTTGATCAGAATCCGTAATCCCTTCTTCAGTGAACTTATTATTTACTTTTGAAAACTGCTGACGTACCATACTTTTCCCATTGCCCCTTCAAAAATGAAATGGTCCAATTTGTGTGCACAGAATAGTATATGGTGCTTTAATGTTCGAGATATTATTCATTAGTTCCTACTCATATAAGCCTCCCTACCTCCTTCATATTTTATTAGTGCCCTTTAAAAAGACATAAAAAAATCAGTCATGTAGTTACTCCATTTTAAATTATGCAGAAGATGTTAAATGCAATTATAGTCTATTCTTTATTAATTATATATACACCCTATGTGTCTTCTATGGATTGTATTTATTCACTACAAATAATTAAGCATTTTAGTCCATCGCCCGTTTCATGACCAGCGCGTTATTACTGGCTGTTTGTAAAGTGAGAGGAACGCTTTTCAAATCAAATTAGCATAATTTAGCTATTGGGAGTTTTCATTTACTAGCAGTTTATCCACAGCATACCTAAAATATGCATTATTTTCTATAATGCATTATTTTCTATTATGCATATTTGTTTTAAATAAGTTAAAATAGCCATTATAAATTTTTCAGGAAATGAAAATGTGTATTCTTCTGTAGCCCGTGGCTCAGTCTATCTCTAAGACGTTTTCTAACTGGAATACAAGACTCTTCTTACACGTTTCCTGTCGTGCTTTAGTAATTACCCTGTCAATGGAACAGATGGACAGCATTTTCTAGCAGAAATGATTTTTTTTCTCACAACATACTGATCAGATGGGCCCGAAAGAGTCTGTGGGAGATGTTCAGTCCGCTGAAATTCTCGCGGGACATAGCTGGGCAGGCGAGGGGGTTGGCAGCTCCTTTCTCTGGCGCTGGACTCCTGCCATCGCCTCCGTCTCGGTGCAATAGCTGCTCCTCCGCTCTCACCCACCACGTGGGACCTCCGTGATGCCACTGCCTACACTCTGGTGGGGCTACCGCTGTTCCCCAGCTGCTTGGCTCGGTATCCAGCTCACTAATCAGCAGTTAAGTCACCCTGGGTCCTCAGCAAGTCATCAGAGAGGTGAAGAGCACCCAGCCTGCCGAACAGCCATGAGAAGATGCCTCGGTCAGGCAGAGATGGACAGGGCAACTCGGGGATAAAATTGGCCCCCAGGCCAAAGCTCGTTGGCAGACTGGAGTATCCCGGGAAGCAAAGCAGCCCAGGAGGTGGGCGGAAGGAGAACAGGCTGGCTGCAGGGTCTAGTGCAATACCGCCGGTGAGAGTCAGTATCTCAGAATTGATGTGATGACAGCATCAACCATCTAAAACTACTAGATTACTGGGTTTGCAGCTCCGTTCAGAACTGATGAAAATTTGTATTATTCATAATATTGACACTTCTTCGCATGACAGAAACGTCAGACCAGCCACTCACCCCAAACCCACCCGTGAGAGCTGAAGGGTTTAGATTTACAGCATGATTTGGAGTCTGAGGCAGGGGAGACCTCAGGCATGCGTTTTAAGTCCAGTTGGTTTTCGAGGGATGCAGGGAACTGTTTTGAAGATGCTTTTAATATATGTTCTTTGCTGCTTTATATTTTACCCTTCCCTTGAACGGAAGCAACACCAGGGGCAGCAAACACATAATAGCTTAGACAGGTTCATGTAAGAGTGACAAAGCTCGAGTCTCTCTCCAGCAAAGCGGTGCAGTGTCTTCCCCTGAGGATCTTACAGAGGTTCATGACTGATAATGCTCTGCTTCAGCCTGTGGAGAAAAAAAGGTGGCCTGTGTTCCTGTGAGGTTAAAACGCACCTACCTGCAGACATAGCTGTGGCTGCCAACAAAGGTACCCTGCAGTACGGGCGGTGTCGGCTGCTCGTGGCGCAGTGGTTGATTTTTATCCCTGTCCTATCCAAACAGCGGCAGGATTCCCTGCCGAACAGCCTAGCGCTTGCGCTGGGGTGGTGGAAGCTTCCGTGCGGTGCGGGATTGGCTCCTGCAGGAAGGCTGGAGTTGTAGTGCGTGATTAGTGATTCGCATTGTTTACAACGAACACCGACGTGGGAGCAGCCGCCGTGCCTCTTCGTACGTGATGACAAAGCAACAAAATTCCGGTATGAGGCAGCAAATGTTGAAAAGGTGGCTGAGATCCTGTACCCTCTGCCTGGAAAAAAGCAGCCGCCTCCAACCCCGCGTGAATAGTTCGGAAAGGAATGAGGTGACTTAAACAGGTGGGGAAAAGCTGGTAGTCCAGAGCTCTTTGTGGATTTTCCTGTCTTTCCAGGATCCTCTGAATCTAAGCAGGGCTCTCAAGTAGAGACAGAGGCTTTTAATCTGGGAAAGGCTGCGTGCAGCAGTTCCTCAGTCTTCTGGGATACCGATATTGCTCCTCCAAGTGCTGTCAGCTGTTACTCATTGCCAGAAGGCTTTAGCATATTGTTTACTGGAAGAGAATTTCAGGACGTTGTCCCCTGCGTGAGGCTGTGGTACCAGCTGAGCTTTCGTTTGCTTAGCCTTGATTTTTATCTGTGCCCGTTCCTGCTTGTCGTTCATGGGTCTGGTCAAGCTGGACGAAGAACTACAGTAAAACTCTGCATTTACTGCTTCTGTGTTTGCTTGTTCATAGTTCAACTCCAGCTTTTATGCTCTGCGTAACAGAGCTCCTGTCAGGTTGGCGTGATAAACAATGTAAAGCTTCTATGAGAAAGGAAATCCTTCAAGTGGCACAGAGCCACTTCATCCGCTCCAGTACCACGTCCCTACCTTGTTTTGAAATAGCCCTCCTCCCTGGCTGCTGTAATACCCCTTGGATACGCAGAGCCGTGCCAGAGGTCAGCGTTACTCCCGCGATGCTGCAATTATTGGTGATTCCTTATCAGCCAGGGAATGGGGAGCACCCAACGAAGCTATTGAGCTGCGGGTTTCAAGTCAACGCAAGGAAATATTTTTCACACGGCACATAATTACATCGTGGAGCTCGTTGCCTCCAGATGCCGTGAAGCCAAAATTGTAAATGGGTTCAAAAACGGGCTAGACAAATGCGTTATTAAACACAATGGCCGCGTGCAGTCTGTGGCTGAGGAGGAGATTGCTCGGGACAGCCGTTGATTGCTGGAAGCTGAGTGGGTATGCTGGGAAAAGATCACTCTGTTTGCTCTATTCTCCACACGTTTTTTGTAAACATCTGCTACTAGCGCTGGTGTATCAAACGTAATGGGTTGTATGGACCTCTGGTTTGACCCAGTATGGCTGTTAACACACGTAAAGAAGAAGAAAATAAGTCAATATTTCTGTAGATACAAAGTGAACAGTGTGATGTGAAATGGTAATTTTAAAGAATTTTTTTTTTTTACATACTGGGAGTCAATTTTATAGGACTAAGAGCTGTTCATAAAGAACACAAAGAGCTCTTTAAGTTAGCTGACATGCTCAGTGCTTTCTAGTTCTTTTACATTAGTAGCTGTTCTCCTGGTCACAGACTCCCAGACTGGTGGGGCTGGCTGGGAGCTCTGGGCATCACCCAGTCCAGCCCCCTGCTAGAGCAGGGTCCTCAGAGCAGGTGCCCAGGATGGCGTCCCGGCAGTTCCACTGTCTTGCTGTTGGACTCTGAAATGCAGGATCATGATATGATGCTGTAAAGGGCAAGGGAAAAACAGAAATTCACTTGTAAGATGTTTTTATTTAAAATGCATGTAGCTGCTGTGCTGAAGCCTGATCCTTGTGCCTTTGTTCTGAGCAGCGCTTTATTCTGCAGAGAGCCTTCTTTACGTTAATGAGGCTCTTTCAAGAGAGTGGTGTTACTCCCCAGTCCTCAGAGGCAGGGGAATGAAACTCCGAGGGTGGGCAGTAAACCACGGCTCGCCTTTCGGAGAGCAAAAGGCGGACGGTTACATGAATTTTGAAATTCATGAGGCTCCGTCTCCACACCAAAGCGCTTGCTTTGCTTTTGCACTGGGGAAAGCATTCCAACTCGAAGCAAATTTGGTGTCTTGCTGCTTTCCTGGTAGTTTTATACACATTTCAGTTTTACCACTGGCTTCTTAATTGTCTCTTCTTTTACAACATCACCAGCTTGGATTTTACGTTTGGATGGTTGCATTGTGAATCACGCCTAGAGAACCGACGGTAGCCAGAACGCCCAGAAGCGTCTGAATGCCAGGAGAAACCACATCAGTTGCTCGTGCTTTTTATGTGTTTAACTGTAGATCTGGTTAGAGATTGACATATTTTCCCTCCATTTGTCAGTTCTTTGCACAGCATTTGTGTTTAGTTTCCTGATATTGACTAAGCACGTGGATGTCTGGCACACAACGGAAGCTAAAACCGGCCACGCTGTCTGCAGCGTTTAGGGCTGCTACAAGGTTTAATTGTTTTGTGGGTTGCTTTTTATTTCTTGTCACTGAGATTAGGTGTTTGTTATTTTGTGGTGACAATTTTTCAAATCGCTGTGATTCTGCCATCAGTCGATTTCCAAACGTTGCTGAGGTAGGGCAGCCTAGTTGGGAAGTCTTTCCTGTTGGCTTAACTAGGAGTATGTTCTCTTTTAGCTCAAGTCTGCTACAGTGGAATTGTCTTAAATCTCATATTTACGAGGTTCAAGCAGGATCTTTTTGAAATGGCCCTTCCAAGGGCCAGGAACCTTGCCCACCAATAAAGCTTTACCTTTCACTGCAGCCCCTCCGGGATGTGGGGATCCCACCACTCACCTGCTGGCTGCCACAGGAGGGTGAGGTGAGAGCATCCGTAGTGCCATAGTTTTAGCCCGGAGATAGTGTGGAGCAGTGATTCTGCCTTCAGCAGAGGCGATGTTGAACAAGGTATGCCACAATTTTTGTGTTTCCCTTCTCGGTCCAGCCCAGACCTACCCTGCAACTCTCACCCAGGTTCTGCCATTGCCAACTCCTGAGCGCAGCAGGCAGGGCTGTGGGTGGGGATCCTCCTCCCTAACGGCAAGAAAAGTGAGGAGCAGGAGGTGCTTCTCACCTGCTTGACTCCTTACAGCTAGCAGCACTCTTCTTTTTCCCCCAGAAAAAGAATGGAGAAGATGCGCCGGCTGAGGCGGCCAGGGAGCGGAAACAGTGGTGGGAAGGAGATGTACTGGGCTGGTAATTCTGTGTCTCTGGGATGGAGGGAGGAAAAGGTCACCTGTTTATGTGTCCTATTTCCCCAGTTTTGCGGAATAGCAAGTGCCAGAGGCGCTGGAAACCTGACGGACTGATCTAGAAGTTTGATAGCAACATGATTTTTTTGGTGTCAGGAAAGATTTGAATGGTGTTACCTGTGTGCCTGTTCTAGCGAGGAGGAGCAGTGTGTGGGAGTGCTCAAACTTCGTCGTGCAATAATATAAGAAAGCAAAAAAAGTTTATTTCCTCTCTATTTCCACGGAGGAAAGAAAAAAAAGAGAAAAAACCCCACCCTACAGAAAGTACTATTTAAATGCTGCTAATGCAAACAATATTTCAAAGAGCTGAAAATGCATGTGCATAAAGCAATGGAGTACTCCGTTCACCATACAGCTCTGCCCACGCCTGGAGAGGTTTCAGCATCTTCTAATGAAAAAACCAGAAATGTTATCTTGGTTTATGCTAAAATTCAAGTTTGGTCTGGTGTTACATCAAGTATTTGTATTTTAACTGAATTGGCAAGTTTAGATGCCAGCTGCTATGACTACAGTGAAGTTACTGCGAATGGTAACTTCCAAATTCAGCTACCAGGAACCTATTTTGATTTGGAAGACAAATCTTTTCTTGTAAATTATGTCAGGTAATTCCAGGACATTTCTAGTTTTAATGCAATTTGGGCTGAAACCTGATTTTAAAGAATACTACGTCCCATGTCTGGCAAAATCACTAGTATCAGGGAAGCATCCTAATCAGTGAGCCGTCAGGTAGAATTTCAGTGCTACAGTCTGCTTTCAAATGACTCCTGTATCCAGTATTAAAAGAAATTGAGACACTTCTCATCAGCTGAGGGAACTGGGGAGGTTGAGCCTGGAGAAGAGGAGCCTCAGGGGAGACCTTCTGGCTCTCAACAACTACCTGACAGGAGGTTGGAGCGAGGTGGGGGTCAGTCTCTTCTCCCTGGAAACAAGCAACAGGACAAGAGGAACCGGCCTCAAGTTGCACCAGGGGAGGTTGAGGTTGGCCCTGAGGAACAATTTCTTCCCCGTTGGGGTTGTCCAGGCCTGTCCCAGGCTGCCCAGGGCAGTGGTGGAGTCCCCATCCCTGGAGGGGTTTCCCAGCCCTTGTGTCGAGGTGGTGCTGAGGGACAGGCGTCAGTGGGGACCTGGCAGTGCTGGGGGAATGGTTGGACTTGATGAGCTGAAAGATCTTTTCCAACCAAAAGGATTCTGTGATTGGTGAGGGTGCACTCTACCCCATCACCCAAGTCATGAATGAAGGTACTAAACAGGATTTAACCTGGTATTGACCTCCCTAACACTCCAGTATGGTATGCACCCTAGTATATGTGCCCCCCAGTGCTCCAGCTGGCCGTCTCGTCCCTGCTGAGCTGGTGTCTCTGAATCACACAGCAGTGAGTCTTCTCTGATGTCCCCACTAAATGTCAGGACTGGAACACGTCAGTCTGAAATCACTCTTGTCCATCATGCTCTCTCTTCATCATTTTATCTGTTTCCCATGGTAGCATTTGGCGCATAGAGTCTAATAATACTTCTAATAAGAAATCTGGTAAATATGGACTTTATTGGATTATTTTAAACAACTATAATTGGCTTCATGAGAGACAGATGCCTGGAATCTTTGTATTGTCTTATAAGGGAAATATTTATATAGGGACTCAAATTTTTTCAAGTTTTGTTTTATGGAGGGATGCAGAGAATAAAGGCATCTGCTGCTGTTCCACAAGCTTTTGGAATGTCGGCTGGCCTCAATTAATCTAGCTTGAGTGCAGAGTTCTAATGAAAGGAAATGTAGGATAAGAACGCAGAGCTGCAATGTATCTAAATCTCAAAATGTCCATGGAGAGCTGACAAATTGCTGTATTTTGCTCAGTTTATGCAAAAGAGAAAATGAAGATGCAGATTGCGAAGCCCAAAATTATACATCAAGCCGTTAAACCTCAATCTTCATTACTGAGGAATTGTTGTGATACTCAGCAGGAGGGGAATCGGAACAAAAGCGTATAGTAGCGAGGTGACATGTTCGCAAGGGTCCTGCCCATCAGGGAAAAAATCCACGGAATAATGTCATGGGTGTGATTGAAGTGCAGAACTACGATTACTCCTTTTCTGCTCTTAAGGCTGTGCGTGTAAACAATGTTTTGCACCATTTTTTCTCTCTGACTAACCCTTTATTTGTTTAAGTTTCTGATTTCATAATCCTTTTGTGTTACATGGACTTTGTCAGTTTTCCATTAGCTCCCTTAGTCCACAAACAACTCACCGTCATGTCCTCACCATGTTGTCCTTCAGGAAAAAAGTCTGTCCTGCCAAACAATGGCACTCTCCTTTCCTTTTTTTGCCAGTGCCTGTTTTCTGTGAATATTGGTTTGTTATTTTGCTAAACTGGGGTATTACTTGTACATACTAAGTGTGAAACACTGCCAAGCTAGAGTAGAGGAGACATCCTCATTGCACATCTGCCCAGTAAGTAACTGATGGCACTCAAATCGCCATCTCCATCATTATTGCTGGATTTGTTCTTTTTCTTCTGTTAGCTGAGATTAGATGAGATGCGATCAGATTTTTCTGTTAGTTAGAGATTGGTTTGTTTTCTGTTAGTCCAGGACTTACTTCACTTGCAGGTTATAGTCTCTGAGTGGTAAGAAGGAAGAAGAGACATTTGCACTGGGACGTTCTGACATCCCTGTTGTATTGCGCAAGGTCAATACAAGTTTGAAAGACGTCTCAAAGCTCTTCAGAAGTTTCTTCCTCAGCCATCAGGAATGTACCAGCTGATGACACGATCCAGACGTCCCTTGATAAGCTCCTGTGGATACGTGCCCTAGCGAAGCTGTCACTTGGGTGCGGTGTTTGTGCTTTTCCTTTGACAAAATACTAGTACCACGTATCTGATGTTAGATTAGTGATGCAGAAGTGGTCCTCAAGTGACAGTGTTTAGGGACAGAAAGTCCTTTTGCTGCTCCCTCACTGAGTACTTCACTTTACCCATTAGCTGAGCCTGGCTCGTTTGAGTTGACTGTCATCCCGTGAATTTTACGTTTGCATAAACTGTCTGGTTTTAAGCCTGGCTGATAAATTGCTGCAGGGATACCTACCCTGGAATCCGAAAACGCTGTGTGTACAGTTAAAACATCAAAATAGGACAGTTCAGGTCGGTGAGCTGCTGCTATTCATCAGTGCACCTAACCAGACACTCTGTCGGTGTACAGTGAGCATGGAAGGATGATTAGGTTAACGACTGACAGCATTGTCAGTCCCATTAGGACCACAGCTATTTTTATGCCAATTATCTTTACATGCCCTTAAATACTCCGCTTTATTCTTCAGTAGTTTCTTAGGGAGGTACGGAATTGTCTAGGACCAACGCAAATTCTTTCCAGAGTTTTTACCCTTTCCAGCGAGTGTGTAGCTGGCCAAAGAGAAGATGATGGGCAGGAAGCGATGACGGAGTGAGAGGGATGTCTGGGAAACGTCAAGCCTGGAGGAATGAGTGCTGGTCTTTCTGTATGCTGGCAAATTTGAGAACAAACAAAGCCAGACATTAAGGCACCAGACTTTCCTGTGGAGATCAAAAAGATGTGCTGAACCAGCACAATGAAGGGCTGTTCTTCTTCTGACAGGGCGCTGCAAGCAGGCCCTTATCTATTTTAGCCCACCCCGCTACTCTTCCTTCCCTTGGCAAGTGCTACCGTATCCACTGGGAAAAACAACCCTGTGCAAATTGTTTGTGTTCCATCTGCGCCACGCCGGCGTACTTTATCTTGTAGTGGAATATGATGTCATTGTCACCCTGCAGCAGAATTAAAGTCTTATTATGTGAGCTTTGTTCCCTTCTTATCTTCTCTCCAAACCCTATTAGCTAGAGCGGCCGAGATACCCTCCTGAAAACCCTTGAGGCTCCTCAGTGAGCAGAACCTGAGGGGCGCTTTATCGCCTCTGAAAGGTTCCATCAGCTGTGTGTACCTCACAGCTCGGATGGAGACGGGAGGGGGGCTGTTCGCTTTTCAGTTGCAACATCGGTGTGCTTTTGTTTCCTTTCTCCCCCTGTGGTTTCCTGTTGCTTCAGGGAATTGTATTACGTTCGGTGTTTTTCCAGATTGTGTGGTTCTAAATCAGAAGCAGCTTGTCTTTATGGGGGATTTGAAGATGTTATCAGGATTTCTGTGCTTGGGTCAACTTTAAAGAGTCGGGCAGGTCTTGTGAATTCTCAGTGCACTGTGTCAATTACAATGATTTATTCAGATAAAATCAGGCAAAAATATTACTGGATTAGCTAGTAATGCGTCAGGAGTCATCTTCCTTATCGGTGTACGTGTCCACCAGTGCAACGTTAAAGGATCTTAGAATCGCAGACCCATTTGGGTTGGAAGAGACCTTTAAGCTCCTCGAGTCCAACCATTCCCGCAGCACTGCCAGGTCCCCACTGACCCCCGTCCCTCAGCACCACCTCCACACAAGGGCTGGGAAACCCCTCCAGGGATGGGGACTCCACCACTGCCCTGGGCAGCCTGGGACAGGCCTGGACAACCCCAACGGGGAAGAAATTGTTCCTCAGGGCCAACCTCAACCTCCCCTGGTGCAACTTGAGGCCGTTTCCTCTTGTCCTGTTGCTTGTTCCTGGGGAGAAGACTCCAACCCTTACCTTCCTCCAACCTCCTGTCAGGGAGTTGTTGAGTGCCAGAAGGTCTCCCCTGAGCCTCCTTTTCTCCAGGCTGAACAATGCTGGTTCCCTCATGCTTGGTCACTATGTTTCCCCCACATCCCATAAAGGATGGAGGTTCTCCCTGGTCCTCCTTTTGCTGCTAATGGATTTACAGAAACGCTTTTTATTGCTGATTTTGGCAGTAACCAGATGAAGTTCTAGTTGAGCTTTTGCCCTTCTAGTTTTCTCCCTGCATAACCTCATGACATCCTTGTGGCCCTTCTGAGTGGCCACCCCCTTCTTCCATAGGCTATAGACTCCTTTTTGTTATGAGTTCCGGCCAAAGCTCCCCGTTCAGTCAGGCCGATCTTCTTCCCTGCAGACTCTCCTTTTTTGGCACATCAATCCCTACATAGAACATGAGTGAGCAGAGAATGATGAGTACAACACTCAGCGTACTACACTAGTTAAATGCACACTATTGTTTTTCTTCTGATGACTAAAAGAAAGTGTTTTTTTCTTCTCCTCTCCCTGTATTTTTTCTTTCTAATTTTTTTAAATTTTTTGTTATATTTTAAACCAATTGCCAACTTTTCTCTATATTGTATGAAGACAAAAATCTGCATGAAGACAAAAATCTGCAGTTCTCGCCTACTTTTTTCGTAGCACATTGTATCTTTATGACTCTCTTTAATAACATTTCATTAGCTCTTTGAAACCATTCCCTGGGGCAAGCTTTTATTATTTGTAAAGTAAATCAAATATCACCATGCTCATCTTTAGGAGGAAAGATGGGCTAGACTCAGAAAAATGCTTAAGAAGAAATGTTTAAACCTTCTATTAGTTTTAGGCATTAAAATTTAAAGTGCACAAAAACATCCCAAATAATATTCTCAAGGCTCCAAGGTACCTAAAAACACTTTGTAGACTCCCATCTTTCTGCTGACATTCTGAGTTCAACAGAAAAATTGAGCAGTGATGCACCTCTGAGTGCACCAGCAGTTACCACGGTGACACTGAAGAAAGGGGTGATCACGCTAATAATTTGGCAGCTAAGAGCTACCTTAGATACCTAATCCTCTAATACAGGAAACTGAGGCGAGTTTTCAAAGACGGGGCAGAAGAGGCACCTTCTCATCATCAATAATAGTAATAATTATAATAATAATCGTGTTGTGAACTTCCCCAAATGAAGTTATCGTTAGATGGTTGTGATGGCACCTTGGATACCTGCAGTGGCTCAGAGGTGACGTCTGCCTTCACCCAGCATTTCAGATAGCTCTCCATCCAAACCACGTCGTAGCGACCAGGCAGAGTATTTTCCTTCTGTCCAAGTCATCGAGTCGTCTTGCCAAAGATGATGTGAAAAAGTTAACTTAGAACTTACCTTAAAACCCTTATCCACACGTTCAGCGTGCTGGGTGTGACCTCGAGCCCTGCCGTTTTCTTGTGAATACCTTGGTACGCAGGAATTCTCGTGACGAAATAAATAACCCTGCACCTCCTTTTACTCACGTGGCCAATCATCACGTGTATTTACCTCCTTTGGAACAACGTAGGGAGGAAGCAAGTGGGGGTGGCGTATGGAGGTGTGAAAACCCCCCGTGCTGTACATGAAAACTATTCCTTAAGCCCTCCAAAAGCAGAGCTTCTGTTTTCATAAGAGGAAATAAACGCTGCTTGAGACCAACTTTAATTTTTTTACACACGAGTTAAAAAACTGCACAAAATATCCTGCACATTAGTTACAGTGTGAGTGTGCATATTGTACCCAGCGGGTCCTTTCTGTAAAAAAAATGGATCATAAAATCCCATCAACACACTGTATTTTTCTGCTGGAGATAAATCAGGAAGATTAATGAGGTTAAGTTATTGCTATCAAGTATGCCAGGGAATAAGTTTCTAAATTAGAATTTTAATTGTGTGTTATATTGCAGTCCTCTTACTAATTCACATTTCACTGTATTTCTAAAATCTTGCCTTATACGGAAGTCTTAAGGAATTTTAAAGTACTGAAAGTAATGGAGTTTTTAAAACTTAAGTAGGTAAAATGGAAATGGCTCTGAAAACCTCTCGAAATGAGGTTATCTATCAAATTTTAGAGTGCTCTGGAGAATCTATAAAGGTTTTTATTCCTTCTGTTGAATCTTACAAGTGAACTTCAGGCGTGGCAGTGCTGGATAGCAAGATAAAAAGTGACATCAGCAGACCTCATAAGTAGGTTGGTTTCAAAAATACATAGGAAGTAATTCTGTGTTAGCTATCATAGAAGTACTCCGTGAACACTCTCCTCTGCAGCGTTGTCGTGGCTTAAGAGCAAACGGCAATTGGTCACTGGAGACCAACTGCACTCAGCTACCAAACTATTTCCGTCGTAGATCTATGCAATTTTCCAAATCACATGACTTTTCTCTTCCATGGGAGAGAGGATGTGGTCCAGGAGAGAAGTCATGTGGGTCTGTGGAGTTCCAGCCATGCCATGTGTTCTCCTACGGAGTCTCTCAGAAGGCCTCCTCCCTTCTCCTCTGAGTTCTCTCCCCAGGTAACCCTGGACACCGTCAGGTACAGGACTGGGTAGAAAAGAACTCCTAACTCTTGATTACCTTGTTGAAATGTGCTTAGCACCTAAAAATTGGGTTTGCCTTGGCTGGCACTCATGATCCGCCCCTCCTCAAGGTGTGCAACACCTTCACAACTTTCAGAATGACGGGCAGGCCACCTCCACTTAAGTTACTTCTCTATTCTTCTGACCGATAATTCTATAACTGCTCTCTCATCCTGTAGTGTTAACGAAATTTCACGTGTGTTTGCTGATCTTGTTGTCAACTAGAGCCAGCTCATGCTCACTGCTGCGAGCGTTTACATCATTAACGGCACCAGTCCCATCAGTTTCGTCTGTTTTCATTGTGCAGCTACAGCTCGTCTGGGCTTTGGGAGAACCAAAGCCAGTGACCTTAAAAATACAGCTGTCTTCGGAAATACGCTCCTCTCGCTGCTGAGACCTGAGCACACCGATACAATCAGTACCAGATTTTGTCTCACCGCCTGGTTTTAGTCCTTGTTTTGAAGCCCAGGTGGCAAGTCGTGCCGCAGTTACTCAGCGGAGGAGGTAACGGTTCCCCTTCTGTTTCCGCACTTCATGTAGGCGGTGACTATCGTGTTTAGCGTCCCAAAAGAGCAGAAGGACTTTAGCTTCCCTACCCTCCTTCTGGTGTGCAGTGCGGACTAACCCAAGTGCACGTGAGGAGGAAGAGACTGTTTCCTGCCTCTGGCCATGCCAACCGTTACGAACGGGTGATTCTTTGTTCAAGGAGGCACAACCACATAAAGCAGCGTCAGGAACAATATTAAAGAGTTGCCGTATTTTGGACTTTAACTGTGTATCTGCCTTAACACCTTCTATCTCACACTCAGAAAACCTTATGTAAACATCCAGCCCAATTTTTCTAGAAAATTCCAAACAGAACTAGGGAGTTTTGGCAATAACATCAATATATTCTATTTGCCACAGTATTTATTGGGTTTTTTCTTCCATGTTCGGACCTAGGTTATGGTAACACGCTGCTACGTGCTTTGTAACTGCTGAAGGCAGCTTACGTCGATGAGATGGATTCTTACATTGGCTCTTGCAACAGACACTTTTCAAGGGCAGGCGTAGTAAAATGGTTTTTTAAATGCCATTATTTGAAAGCTGGACTTAATTCTCAGTGACTGAAGCTGGCAGAGAAGGAAAGGCTGATGGTGACTGCATCCTCCAGTGGCACGCTGTCATCCACACATGCTTTCCGTGACCAAAGCAGCGGTTGAAGTATGAAGAGCTGCGTGCATGCGGTGGGTTGCCGTCAGTTTGCCACTGCTCACAAACACTCGGGCTGATCTGTTACTTGCAGGGGATGCATTGTCAATGATAAAATCTTCCCTCAAAGTGACTAGAAGATGAAAAACGTCGTTTCATAGCTTTGCACCTCTCTGCAGGTTTCTTTAACGTGATTATCAATGACTCTAACTCCTTAATTCCTTAACAATCTAAATGCCCAGGTACCAACAAATTGAATATGATTATTTCAATTTTCTGCTTAAAAAACAGCTAACGTTGTTAAGTAACACGAGCATCCTCACATGCCAGATCATATTTTGCAGATTCTGCATACTGAGAAACCAATGAACTGATGGATTTACTGTACTTCTACATCTTGCACTGTTCCTTAAATGAGCCTGAAGGTCCTCGACCTCCAAACACTTATGGACTTGTTTAAAATAAAATGTGTATTTACTAGGGTTTGTACATGCAAAGAAGAGGCTGATGCGACACTAGGCTCTTAACTCAGAGTTCAAGGGATGCATTTTTTTTCCATCTGTAATCTCCACGTATACGGTGGACACAGCAGTAGTAAAGGGTGATAAAGGAAGTAAAGCTAGTGATGTATCTTCTCTGTCCAATTCAGGGCATTTTAGACATCTAATTCAGCTGCAACTGTACCTGTGACAGAAATGTCAGATTTTTCAATAGCTAATGAAGTGTAGATGAGGACCTCTATTAGGACCACAATTCGTTGTCCGATCTGGCCTAAACTAGGCAGTTGTGTAACTCTCTGCCTGTAGCTTACAGAAGAAATCCAGAGGCATTTATAGCTGGACAGGTCCAGTTACGCATTTTGCTGAAGTGCATCTTAATCTGGGTGGCTAGAAATAGCAGTGGGAAAACGGGTGTTACCAGGGGAGAGCCTTGGGGTCAATTGGGAGAGTCAGACATCGTCACGAGTCACACATTTAAGAACAAATCCACGGATCGGACTTAGGATTCGTTACACAGTGACATACGCATTGCTTTGTATGTGACTAATATTCTTGCTTATTAAGTAGGCAGAGCAAGATTTATGATGTCCTTAACTTCTCATTTCTTTGCTTGTAAGAGCTTGTGTTTTGTAAATGACATCGTAGGAGACTGCGCTGTTGTCACCTAGCAACTATGAAGTATTTCTTGAAAAAGTTGCTGCTAGGCTTTGGGTTAATAATAAAAATAATAATCCTACTCCACGCTTTACATTTGTAGATCTTAAAGTACTTACAAAGATGCATTATTTTTACCACCCTTAATTGGAAGCATGAAAATCTAGGATGGAAAGTGCGTTGCCAGAAATGGCAATCAACGGGGCTACGAAGTGCATCCTGAAGATCTCACCCTGTTCTCCACAGTCCAGCCTTTTCAAAGTCTGTAGGTCCCTTCCAGTAGTTTCTGGCCTTATGAATTTCAAATGAGGAAAGGGAATAATTTTTAAAAATCTGTATTTGCAATGATTATCTCCCCCTCTCATTTGAGGTATTGCAGTTATTTTCTAGTCTGAGGGTCACAGTGAATTAGCCCTTGGCAAATATTTAATTTTTAATGGAAACCACTGCAGCATTGAGTTAAAGCAAGCAAAAGCTTCACATTCATCTTAAGATGATCCTGCTGCTGCATCGCTGGCCACTTCTCGTGTTGCATATAGAGCAGTTCTGCGTAATTCAGGTTTTTCCAGAAACTGTTTTATCCTGATTATTGAAATATTTTCTAATAACAGAGTGACTGTTGACACTGCATACTGAAATGTCTGCTCTAACAACAGCTGGCTGGAAGACTGTTCCATTTGTCACGTAGATCGTGTAGCCAAGGTTCTGTGTGATTGGAGTTAAATACTTACTTTAAATGATTAGAGAAATGTCCTACGCTCGTTTTTGGTTCTCCTTTGCCCTTGCCAGACATTCGGTGGAATGAAGCTGTTTGGGGGCACATTTCTTCCCCATGGTCCCCATTTTTAAGAGACTTTTAAGGATGAATTAGAAGGAATAGCCACGAAGATAGTGCGTGGGCTGCTGTGCAGCAGTCTCTCCGGAGAGCGAGATGTCAGGAAAGACTTTAAAAAATATTCTGTAATGAAACGCGCGTTTCTCACAAGGAAGGAACGATCTTGACAGATCATCTGTTACGAGGAATGTGCTCCGTTCTTTACTTGTGGCACAAATGGGATTTCTCCTTATAATTCATTGAGGATCATCGTTCTGTTGCGGTTTGTGTAATGGCAGCACACGGGGAATTGAGGAAGCGACACTCCGGCTGTCTTTGACAATAACTGTTTCTTTTTACGCTTTTGCAGTGTAATACCTCTTCCTTCAAATTGTCTTTGCTCTTCTCGCCGAAATACCTGTGTGTATCCCAAATGGAATTAAAAGGAAAAATGGATCTACATAAATTACATTTATTTTCCCTATGTGATAGGTTTTATTTCATTCACTAATTTATCAATAAAAACCCAAAGAAAAATATCTATCCGGAGTTCTTTTTCTAGAAGGCATTTTTAATAAAGAACGTGAAGTCAATATGCAGTAGCTGGAAATGTAAATCTGTCTCCTGCTTTTCGTTATTGTCTGAGGTTTGATGAATATGTATTCTAAAGAATGGAATTATCTATCTTGCAGAGACATCCTTAGGAGATATTTTATCTGTAAGGCTCATTAAGCTTATTATTGTTTTCAGAAGTTCCGAATAGGTGGAAGAAATTGAACCCGTCCATTAGCAGATGAGACGCAGACGGGCTGCCCAAACCAGTCCATCGCCTACTGCATGTCTTCCCCGAGTCCAGTACCGTGCAAATCGTTCCCAGTTGTCTCCAGAGATTTACTTTAATTGCTTGGTTTAAAGCAATTTTGTAAAAGTTCATTGGTGGGGCAGGGAGAAGTTGTCCCTAGGAGTATGTTTGGGTCCTTGGTGTTTCAAGGTGTGGGCTTGGCAGCTGTGTCAGCAGGACTCTTGAACAGCACGTGTAATGCGTGGTGAATTAAACCCCAAACCACTTGCTGGGTAATGTCTTATGGATCCGTTCTGTGCACGGGTCTCTAGCAGAAGGACGTAAGGAAACTGGAATTCGCTGTAGTCTGTCCAGCTGCCTGAAATGCAAAATCCTGGGGAAGATACCAGGTCAGGTTTTAGATCAGATGAATTAGTTTGTTCTGCCTTTCAAGCCTTGCTGCTGAACGTTTCCATCTCTATTTTGCCTTCAACTGTGTTTAATTGCTGGCTGAGAGTAAGCATGAGCTTTGCAAGAAACTGAGACATCAGTCTTTGCCCGTGGAGAGCAATTCCTTACAGTTCAGCAGTTCAGTCTGGCTTATTGCAGGATTTTCCATCCCAAGAGTTGAGAGTGCTCTGGAGTGGGAGGGGTTGCTTGGGATTTACAGGAAGCCACCCCGCTATGCTGGCAGCAATCTGCATTTCTCAGAGCTGTACCCCATGATGGTACACCATGATTGAGGAGAAACTTATTTATATTATTGGGTTCTAGTGAACTTGGTGAAAGAAAAGTCACTTTAGACACTGAGTGACCCACATTCCATTGACTTCAGCGAAAAACCAAGGGTTTATTTTGACCTTTATGCTCTTTACTAATGCCGGTCATTGAGATTTGAAGAACAGTGCCTTTCAAGTACGAGGGCAAAGGATGCTCGTGATAGTCCATTTAATGGGCGGTATTGTTTTAAATGACTCAGAATGTGCTGAGGTCTGTGAGAGATACAAACTTCCCAAGGTTTGCCCTGTTCCATTTTTGGCTTCTGATATTCTGGAACATGAGTTAGGACCAGCCATCCTCCTGACAGAACTCCACTATTTGGAATTCTAGGTTGTGTGGCAATTAAATATTTTTAACATACCATTAGTGTTGCAGGACAAAATTACAAAATGCATCTACATTATTACAGATGCAGTACGTAAGTGAAGAATTGTGCAAATGCTTGTTTAGACCACAGAATACACCAGACAGGTAGGACATAACTTGCTTGCTGCCCTTTTGGCAGCTTGTACGTTTTATTAATGTAAAAATATATTTGTAGCACCTTAAACTTTCTTATTTACATCAAACTTATGAACTGCAGCACAGAGGTTGGGTGAGTGTTAGATATAACTCACAAAATCACGTTATTCTCTGACAAAATAATCATCTCGGTGGTATCATAAATTCTGTCCAAAAAAAAAAGATACGTACATGCTAGTTGAATCCAGATTTTTTTTTTTAATGCCTGCATATGTTTAGATCCATGAGGCCATTTGCCAAGAAGTAACTGAAACTTGTGGATACGTCAGGAATGAAGCAAGTTAGTACAGGGTGTAATTCCGCACTCAAAAACTGGAGCAACTCCCAACGCTGATGATGCAGCTCCTTCATCTTCATGGGTGTGTGTGAGAACTGTGCAGAGAAGCTGGGTAGCGGAAATGAAGGACTCAGTGCTGCAAGCATGGGAAGGTGCAAATAATTCACGTGCAAATAATTCTTCTTCCTATTGCACGTTATTTAGATAACATCTGGAGCTGTGCATAAGTACCATTTAAACAGGAGACTCGTGGTTTTGCTCAATAAAAGAATCGATTAAATAACATTTTAACAATACCAGCAAGTGCTGTTTGCCTTTCTCCTTGGTTTCTCCATAAGGCAACTGTTGCCTCATGCTTTTCTAAATGTCGCTTTCTTCCCTTTTTTAGAGTTTCTTTGAAGGACAGTCTGCACCGTGGGATTCGGCTAAGAAGGATGAGAACAGAATGAAGAATAGATACGGGAATATCATTGCATGTAAGTGTTGACAACGTAATTGTGCACTGTGTTAGCTCCCCTTCAGCACTTGGGAAGAAGGACCACCAGCCTCGTGCTCACATCAGGCTTGTGTTCCTCTTCTCTAATTAAGAAGATAAAAGTGAGGATGTTCCCTTTTTTTTTTCTTTTTTGGAGAGAACTGTCAAATTTGATGCATTTTCTCAACTTGCCTTCTGTGTACCGTCCATCCTGTGGTCAACGTTTGGCTAACGCAGAAAGGCACCTGTAACCAGGACTCGGCTCTAACAGCTCCCAAACTGCTCCTGGCAGCTTAGTGAAAGAGTGCCCATGATCACATCGGTGCCTTGATCCTGGGTTCTGGATATTGTAGGAGTGGACAACACTGTGACTTCAGTATTCCTTAATAATAGCGACAGCTCCCCTGACATTTTACTTCAAAATGCCAAGCTTGATAAAGATTAGCGATACTAATAATCAAATACCTCGAGGAGATGGTAACATGCTTTAGTGAACAACCCCTAAATCTGGCATTACGAGATTGCAGAACATTGTGGCACATGAACGTGGGGGCAGAAAATGTGTAAAGTTGGGTAAAATTGTATTATTATTTAAACACCGATGGTGTTGCACTTAAAGGGTAAGTTTCCAGTGTGTATGTAGGAGATGACCCCTTCCCTGATTGTTTCGTCAGAACTTTAAGATATGAAGCATACGCATTTCTACCAGCCAGGCAGATAACCATGAAGCAACTATAAGTGGAGAAATAGAATCACAGAATTGTTTAGGCTGGAAGAGACCTTTAAGCTCATCGAGTCCAACCATTCCCCCAGCGCTGCCAGGTCCCCACTGACCCCTGGCCCTCAGCACCGCCTCGACACAAGGTCTGTTCAACCCCTCCAGGGATGGGGACTCCACCACTGCCCTGGGCAGCCTGGGACAGTCCTGGACAAGCCCAATGGGGAAGAAATTGTTCCTCAGGGCCAACCTCAACCTCCTCTGGTGCAACTTGAGGCCGTTTCCTTTCATCCTGTCGCTTGTTCCTGGGGAGAAGAGACTGACCCCCACCTCGCTCCAACCTCCTGTCAGGGAGTTGTGGAGAGCCAGAAGGTCTCCCCTGAGCCTCCTTGTCTCCAGGCTGAACACCCCCAGCTCACTCAGCTGCTCCTCAGTGCACTTGTGCTGCAGACCCTGCACCCATAAGCAGCAGTCACGGCATGTCAGAAGTTTTGTAAATGTGAAAAAGAACGATGGCCTTTAAGGAGGGATCATTAATGAAACTGCTGGAGTTTAGAAATCATCTATAACCCTGGATACAGGGGAGAGCATAGAAGAATTGTCTGAACACATGGAGGCCCTGTGGAAGGAGTGCATGTTGCGTACTTATGCTGCCTAACTTCAGCACCTAGTGTAGGTGGTTGTCCAGGCACAGATCTACAGGGCTCCTCATCAGTGAACCACGAGAATTTCATGATGGGCTGGAGCATAATGAAAAGAGGAGAAGTTAGCTAGACGTGGTTTTGCTGGTGTCCCTCCAAGCAATCATTAATGTGTAACAGACTTGTTTTGTGAGGAGGCAGCAATGCATTAGATGACTATTATCATTTAAGTCAAAATACTGAAGGCATAAATAAGAATACCAAGAAAATTTATGTTTATCCTTCCTTTGTGAAATTTTATTGCCTCTGACAATAGATCTTTTCTTTTAGTCAGGTTTAGGATTGTCAGTCCCCTCTTTAATGTCACGTTAGGTGTCCCCTTACACTCGGACACCCTTTGGTTGAAGACGGAAGACAGTGCCCTGTGTCTGAGGTAATGCAGTGATGAGTAGCCAAGGGAAAACAACTAAAAGATATTAGATACATAAATCAGTGGCAATTACAAGGGATACTGAAGGCTTTCTGAGTGGGCAAATAGAATGCAGACCATTTAGATCTCAACTCACTTTTAATGTCCTCGGTATTTAGCAACGGGAAGGAGTTGGATGGAGTTGTTATCAATAACACTGCCTGTTTATGTGGCCATGAAAGCACAGATAACACAAGTTAAAATTCAAATCCATTAAAGGCAGTATCTTAAAAGAGAGGCTGAATCTGCCCACGGTTTGTCGTCTCTTAAATAGGTGCATCCAGACGGGGTAGTTAGCTGTTGAATTATTTTACGTGGTTTTCTGCTGGATAGATGATCACCTGTGTCACGGTCGGAGAGTACAGTTCTAGCAGTCCACTTCTGAAAATGCCTCCCGGATAGTTGTGTGTAGTATGTGCTTTAGCCAAAAAGCATTTTACTAAATTGCCCTTTTATGCTGTGTTTAAAGACTTAAAAATACAACGGTTCAGTGTATATGACGGATACGCTGTAACAAAATGTGTATTTTTTTCTGTAAAGTATTTAATGTAATTTTTTTTCTATCCATTTATCCTCTTTGTTTAAATTTTCCCCAAGATACTCCTGTTACATTATTGCTTGTAGTCATTATTGTTCTCGGAGGGGACTAAAACAATAGCACCGAGCGGCCGGCGGTGCGGGAGCTTGTCAGAATGGCAGTGTGCTGTACATTACCCAAGTGATGTGTCTTTAATTGGCTACAAGCGTGCCCTGCCCACTGCAGCTTGGGAGCCACTCTGTCGACAGGCTGAATCACGATCACAGCCCAGCCACCCACAGCAAACACGCTCCTTCTCTCCTGAGCACAAAACGCTTTGTGTTTCCCCAGGAGGAGCAAAAACCAGCATGAATCTTCTTTTTTTACCCAAGAAAAATTCCATTTCTGCCGTAATTGTGTAGGGTTATGCATGGGTTTGGTAAGATCTATTCGTTTTTCCTCAGGAGAGATGCTGAGGGTAATTTCGGAATGGGAGGGGCTCCGTATTTATTTTTACCTAGCACAATATTGACTAAGTGAGAATATTGATCACAGCTTTTAAAGGCAGCTGAAGATTTTAGGCGAGGCATTTGTAAAAGGCTTGATCTGCAGAGGTTCAGAAGGGGTCGTTGGCCAGGCATGCTAATCAGCCAGCTACTCCCGGGGCTCGTTAGAGATCACAGTCTGCGGGCTGGCGAGTGCGTGTTGTCGGTAATGGGAGGGGAGCGAGAATAAAACGCTTATGTTCATTATCTGTTCCCATTTTCTACAAAGGCAAATGGATTCTAACGTACCTAATTGTGAAAGCTTAAGCGATCAGTGCAAAGTTCACTTTGATCTCCTAATAGAAGGGTATCAAAATACCAATGACCTGGAGAAGAGAGCGGTTAAAAGCTCCAAAAATTGTCAAGAGCAGCTGAAGCATAAAGGAAAAAAATGCCCTGCGAATCTAGACAGTTAATCTGGGGGCTGTTTAAGAATCGACGTGCGTGTTGGAAGAATATATGGTTTGTGTACCTTTTTGGTTTAAGTCTACTTGACATAAGCACAGGCACAGAGGCAGTAACATTTCTTTTTGATGACTAAAGAATTTTTTCAAATAAAGCAGTGTTGCCATGTGGTGAGGGGTGAACTAGAGTTTTCAAAGCAATAAAAAAGGGAGTCGCTCCAACTGCCCTGCAAATAAATGGGTCCATAGCAGCCCAGTGCCTCTGGAAATCCCAGAAGCTTGGCTGAGAATACACTACTAGAAAGGATGCACGTGAGAAGAATGACGGGTAAAAAGACACTATGATTAAATAACTTATTTAGTTTTGCCCAATCTGAAGCAAAAATTATTGCAGGGAAAGAATTGAGTAAAAAAAAGGAAAGGTAAAGAAGAGATACCACTGCATTTTATTCAATGGTATAAATCAGTCTAAAAGAAATAACAGGAAGTTTTATTTTTCCCTTTTAGTGGGAAATTTAAGCTTGTTTTGCCCAGTATGGAAGTCACGGGTGAGCAAGTCATCAAAGACAGGATTCACTTGCCTAAACATAGACATGAGGTGCCATTTCAGGTGACCTAGGACATCTGAGCAGGACCAACAAAGGTGACTCAGTACCCATGAGAGACTCGTGTTCTTCCGTGGTGGCAGCTGAAGGCCAGGCAGTATAGCCCAGGGTGTATAAAGTGCCGTGAGATGCTCGATGCTCGTGCTTAGACAACAGAATCCTGCCCAAAGTAGTTAAAGAAATATCAACGTGGAGATCTTGACTAGCCTGAGCTGTCCCGGTGAGAATGCTTTTAGGGTATGTGGATGAAGACATACCGGGAGCCCAAGCAAGCTCGACTTCTGGGGGCTGCTGACTTCAGCAGAAGTTGGATCAGGCCCCAAAACTGTAAAAGCAGCAGCTGTGTCTGGAGCTTAGAAGGTTCCTAGTGTAGTATCTTTCTTAAGTAAGATGGATTTTTAGAATTAAGGGCCTGTGAGCCGAATCTCTGTTCTGAAGAGACTGATAAATGACTTAATTAAACAACGAGCAGCTCAGCACTTGGGTGAGCGTAGCTTGGTAGGGTCAGACCAGCATGGGTTGTGTAACGGAGAGTCACATCTCAGGAAGTTTTTATTCTTGGAAAAGCATATAAAGAGGCTGAAAATGTTGACCTGATGAGCACAATTGATTTGAATATTCCAGCATGTTTGGAAAAACCCTTTCTCAAAGACTGCTGGGTGAAATAATCACTAGAAAATAGCAAAATAACTCTTATTATGTGGAACCTAGAGCTGGAATTTTAATTCATTCTGATTTACTACATCTGGTTTTAAACTGCCATTTCCCAAGGGAATCCCCGGGAAGCGAATGAGGCTTTGAGATCTCTAGTCCCTGGAACTTGGAGCGTAAAGGAGGGTGAAATACTTTGCCTCTCCCTTTCGTACTCAGCCATCTGAAAATCTCTTGACTTGTCATTCTAAAAGAATGTTATTTTAGGACCCACTTGCTCCCTCCTTCCTCCCTCATAAGGTCGGCCAATATTATGCTACTTAGGCTGCAGTTGGGTTTTTAAGCCACTCCATGTTCTTTCATTTGTTATCTTTTAGGGTTTTTAAAGCTGGGGGGAAAAAATAGCTACAGAGAACATGGGTGGCAAGTTTCAGGTGCTCTAATGCTTAGTTACATTTACAACAAAACAGTGACAGTCACGAGGGTCTGTAGCTGCAGGAAGCGTTAGCTCAGCTAGCAGCTTCAAAACCAATAACAGGCAGCTACCTAATTAGCGAGAGGAACTCGTAAACAAAGCAGCAGTAAAGTGGCTATTTAGCATCTCGCCATCCTTGAGATCACACCCTCAAAATACCGGATCACCAGCGTGTGCAGCATTCTGGAAGAGGCGTGGTGTTTGGTTGCTTTTGAACCAAGAGAATCCAGAGGAGCGTACGAAGTCTCAGCGAAGAACAAGCCCCGCCAGTAGACAGAGGTTCTTTAACGGGCGGGATGTAGCCTCCAGTAGTTCTTCATCACCGCTGTGGTATCCTGAAGAAAATGCGGCAGCTGACAAGAAATTAATTCATGCCCTGGTGCTTTGGATTGGAATTTGGAAAGCAGAGTTGGAAGTGTTCGTGCATTCCTGGATGGATACAGATGGCCACAGTGGAGCGAAATTCAGTGACGAAGCCATTCTCTGGCTGCCTGGGTTTTGTTACTGCTTTGTTTTGCTTTGTCCCTTACTGAAGACAGAGTGAGCTTCCTTCAGAACACGGGAGGCAGCAGGATGTCTTGGAGGATGACTTCAGCTTATTTTGAGCGCTGGCAGAAGCATTTCCAACCGACCAAGCCTTTGACAGCTTTATGTTGTTTGTTTTATTGACAAAAGGGGGGGCCGTCGGGGCAAAAAGCATGACTGTGGTGGATTTCACATTAGAAATGTTTACGACATTCAGAGTGAAAATCCGAGGGGGGTTGGAAAGCCTTATGAACGACTGAAATGAGGATTTGTCATGCACACCAAAACAAGCATCAACTTGCAAATGCTGATGTTTTGGGTTGACTTTAAAGTAGTATTTTGATGCAGGCTTTGTTACCGAATGCGTCTTTAATTCCTTTTTTTTTTTTTTTCTTTCCATGGATCCTGTTTCAGATGATCATTCTAGAGTGAGACTGCAGCCCATCGAAGGAGAAACAAGTTCCGATTACATCAATGGGAATTACATTGATGTGCGTATCCTGATGTACTCAGCAAACTTAACGTTGTGTTCAGGCAAAGAGGGAGCACGTATTATTCTCACATTATTCATAATTCGTAATAGATACCACAGCTACTCTCAGCTGCTAAGCACTGCTGGAAAGTACTACCTTTGGAAGGCAGGTGTACGCTAAAGGGGAAAAAAAATAAGCCTCGAAGGTTTTGTCAATAGGCAAATGAACGGAATCATTTCCTCCAATGGCCGCGGGTCTGTGTGGCTACTGTGCCTGCTGGTGCTTATATGGGCTAACAAAATGTTATTTTCCCTTTCTGTCAACAGCCTGGCATCATTCCACATTTAAAAGAAAGCTGTTTGCATATTAATGTGACAAAACTCTCTAATGCCTAATGCAGAGATTTGCAATCTCTTGTCATCTCGGCACTTTTAAGTCGCCTTCAAAGTATATTCTGCAGCTGTTAACCAGTACTTCCAATGCAAGCGAGACATTTCGTTAAATATGTAGGCTGTTTAATTATTGAAGGTGGCTTCTTTGTTCGTTCTGCATCGTGTTAACTTAATGTTTTACATTAGAATAAATTCTTAAAGAGTCAAGGTGTTTCTGGTTGAAAGAATGGACCCAGAAGTGGAATTGAAAATCGTTAGGAAGTCAATCCTATCTAAAGCCAGAAACCTGTGGGTAGCAAAGATAATAATTTTATTGTTTACACGGCGAGTTAGATGTTAGACCAAGTAAAACAAGTGTTGCTTGGTAGTAAACTGTGTCTGCTAAAGATTTCTTGCTCAGCAGTGGCACCTCTGAAAAATGGTGTCGCAGTTTGCAGTTCAAAGTTAATCACCAGCGTGAAAGAGGAAAGCAATGGATGTTTTTCTCAGCGTATGGAGGAACTGGAGCTTTACAAGAAAGTAGGTACTTTAGCCGTAACAATCTGAAGTCTGAAGTTGTACCTTTCTGAAGGTATCTCCTTCTACTGATGTTTATTAGCATGTTCAAGAACCACTAAGTTAAGCTCAGATTTCCGCTCAGACTCTTGCTGTTCCAAAGAATAGCACAGTCACCAGGAGGCAAAGGCACGCCTGGAAATACATGTAGTTAGTCGTCTCGCTCAGCTGTGAAGGGGGTAGAAAGGAGAGACTTCACTTTGGGGCCCTAGACTTGAATTCACGTTGACACTTTCTCCGGTATTCAGGATTGTTCTCATCTGAGGCTACCAGTATGTGTCAGATTTGGATCTGACTCTAAAATACCGAAAGATGTGAGGAATAAGGTGTGGACCATACAGCCTCATTTAAAATGCTGATCAGAGAGCTGCAGGGCGACCTTTTTTGTTTATGGAAGTACAAGAGGGTGGGTAGAATGGGGTCCCAAAAGGAACAGTGGGTGAGCGCCCCCTCATCCTCAGCAGATGGCTTCATTGCAAAGCTTGGAGAGCTGCAGGCATCTTCCAAAGGCAACTCGACCACACGACACAGCATTTTTTGTTCATAATCTTGCTAGTTAGGGTTCCATAAGAAATGCTCGTTTTTCTGCTACAGAAGCAGCTGCAATTTTACTCTTGCACACGGTTATTAGTACAGTTGTCATGTTGTCAGAGTAAATGTGTTAATAAGGGAAGGGCACCATCACAGATGCTATGAAACTTTCTTGGATAAAAGAGAGAGGAGCAATGGTTATGCTGTACTTTTTCCCATGCATTTTTTCACTGGAAAAGAGAATTGTTTGATCCCAGCCACTGGGAATATTAGATAACGTTTAGCAGAAAAAAAATAACTCTGTAGCTATCCGGTTCATAGACTTCCAGATTCGGCTGCAATGGCGTGTAAAAGAATCAATTCTGTAATTCGTGTGATTCTTTCTGTAATATTCAAGGTATCTTCAGTTGGCTTGAGTCTTCCCCACCTTGCATCACTGCAGTGCCCCTTGCTCTTTTACGAGGAACTGGTAATTGTGTGCAAGCCTTTAGGTTCTTCCTGTTGCTGACTGACAACGCATCATAACCGTTATTAAAAGATCAACGCTGGTATCACTGAGTGTATCAACATCCTAGTGTGTGATCTCATCCCTTGGCGACACTCCCGTCAGATCAGAAACTCGAATACTATAAGAGTGGTATCGTTCCCTATTGGCAGCCCGATATTCAATATTCAGTATTCAGTATTCAGTGCTGCAGAGAATCCAGAGAGTATTGAACAGCCAGCTGGGGGTTATGTTGCTCTTGTCATCAGAGAAACGCAGGATGGTTTTATGTTCTTCCTATTTAGATGTGAACAAGTGTACTCCTACCAAACCACTTAGTCAGAGAACTTACCCTCCTATTTACTGTTCAGAAATAAACCCCAACCAAATTGCAGGGGACGCGGTGAACATCCCCCCGCCCTTCCCCAGGCCGAATGCAAATCCAGCATCTTTAGCTGTTAAAGAAGGGCTGGGCTTTGTGCTGCACAGCAGTAGCTTGGGGGTATAGCTCAGCCTCCACGAGCACCTGATGCTGCACCTTAGCTGCAAGTGCTAGAGAGGACTTTGTGCCGTTCATTCTCAGCAGAGCCCGCGAGGGACTGAGAGAACATGTTACTCCTGTCCCCTAATGTACAAGGCTGCACCATAAGTATCCTGCAGAAAACGCATTTGCTCCTTGTTCCCCTTTTCCGTTGCCCTTCTCCCACTGCAAAGCACTTTTACATCTGATACGTTATTGGTATTGTTGTGATTTTTACTGAATACTAATTTAAATGAAGTTTCGCTCATAGCGACATAGCCAAGGTACCTATTACTTATATATTTATTTTTTTCATTTTATTTTAGGGTTATCACAGACCAAATCACTACATTGCTACACAAGGTAAGTTTATCGCTCTTTCTTTTTGGTTCTGTGAGGCTGAGCAGTTTTGGTCCTTGGATTACAGTTTATACTCTCGAATATGCATTTTTGCCACAGTCAGTACCCAGGACAGAGTGGGCTCCATCACTTAGGCAGAAGCGAGCAAACTGAATTATTATCTCATTTTCAGGTGTGTCGGGTAAGCAGTCCTTAACCTTTGTGTTCAAATAGGTTTTGAGTAGAAAAGCAAAACACATCTTTTTTTGGCAGAAGTTAATCAGCGTGCTGTTACTCATGAAAAAAAGAAGTAAGCCATGGTGGAAATATTCAGTAAACTTTCCAGAGAGACAGCAGTGTCGTGAAAATGTACGTCCTCTTCAGAGTTCAGTGATAACTGGGCTTCAGGTCCTTAAAATACAAAACACTTCGGTTAGCAAGTTGTGGTAGAGGACCCAAAGGCACATTCCACTTGCAGGGGGATTCTTCGAAGGGATCTAGAGAGACAGCTTCACGGCCCATCCTTTGAAAGCTTGTTCGTGAACAAGAACCTATTCCTTTGTCAATACACAAATTAATTTTCGGTTGGTACTTGTCTTCAAAGGCGTGATTTGCCCATTCTGATGCGGTTCTTATTTTTGGGGCAAGTTCGGAGCTGGAACAGGTGGGAAAGATGATTCTTCTGTGACTGGTTGATCATAATATTGAACAATGTGCCAATACCCTGGCTGTGCTCGGGTAGCATACGAGTGGACGTGTGATTGCTCCTCGCTCCTCCGCTGCTTGGAGGGAATCTCCTCTGTGACAGGTATTCTGTGACAGAGCTTCCTGCGTTTGCCCGGGATCTGAAGGGGTTGGACACCCATGGACGTTATTTCAACGCATCCCAACCTTTTAAGGGAGCCAGCTGGAGTGCTGAGGATAAGATACACAGAATAATCGTACCGTGTGTTGGGTTTAGGGGTTATGCATACTTATTAACAACTTCTTATCAAAGCAGAGAAAATATTGGCCATGTCAAATAAGAGCCTTTACTGTGACTTTCATTGTCCCTTAAGTACCGCTGAGGACCCAGTACCCCGGACTCCATGATCTTAAAGGTCTTGTCCATCCAAAACCACTCCGTGATGCTGAGACGCAGTCTCTGTCTCTTGCAAAGTGGTGAGGAATAATCTCTAAAGCTCCTTGAAGGCTGTATATTAGCTATGAAAGGAACGACTCCTGTTTCACGTGTCAGACTATGCCTCTCGATGTCTTCCTCGCTAGCAAGCCCGTCGTCAGTACAGCCAGCGACGTTCGCGCTCACATTTTCATACCGACACGAATAAACACATCAGTGCAGCACAACCCTTAGGCTGCACGTTTCACTCCCTCGATGTCGACTTTCCATCAGTCTTTAAATAACTTTTCCCCTTCTCCCTTTTCTCCTCCACCGCGACTTCCGCAGGCGCACACCCCCTCTTGTTCTCTGCTCTGCAGTGTCATTACGTGAGTCAGGTGTAAATCTCCCAGGAGTTAGAGTGATTGATACCTAATTCTCCGATGTTCTTCTTAAGCTGCATTCAACATATCAAGTGTTAATGAGCAAATATAATTGTTTGAAGTGAAGAAGTGGCAAATTTAATCAGTTTTTAATAGACTACCGATCTGCTTTTAACAGAGCTGGGAGTTGCATAATCACCTGTTTATTAAAGCGTTCCCGTCTTCCATACTAACCAGTCTGACGTACAGACCGGGATCTTTCCACCCTGCCATTCAGAGCATCCTGCTCTGATTTGAATTAGGGGGAGACACACTTTTTAAAGCCTTTACCTAATGCAGGCTTTCTGAACTAATAATCAAAAAAGGTTTTACTTCCATGTTAAGAGTGATACATTCAGGGCGTGCAATTTCAGTTATAAAATTAACATCCACTTTCCTTTATGTGATAAGTATAATGCGAGTGGTGGACCGACTCTACAGCTAATAAACACTTTTGGTGATCTGCTGTAATTGGCATCTGCTGCTGGGCTCTGCACCTCAGTCACCGTGGTTAAAAAGAATCCCTCATCCCAAGCCGGCATACTGGGTCGTGCAGAACCAGCCAGCTGGAGCAAGTTCGAACTCGCTGTTTTGTTTTACGTATCCCTCCTTCGTGTGGATATAATTATTCTAGAATTTTTTTGTATAACATAATACCAAGCTTTTGTGTGATTTGTTCACTTCGGGATGGAAGTGAGCATTAGGTTGAATATCTGAGCAGTGCTTATTCTCACAGACACTGCGGGATGTTCTTACTCCTGGGTGTCTCACCCAGATTACGAAATAGAAAAATGAATCTTTTTTGCTGTTTACTTGTTCTGTGTCCCCTGAAGTTCACGTAGTTAACCGAGCCATGACCTAGCTTCTCTTAGCAAGTCTCTAGCAAAGGTTTTGTAATGCTTCCTTCACCAACTGTAAATTACAAGTGACAAGCAAATGTCGTTCTGCAGCACCACTCATTGCCATTTCCACCAGGGCTGGTTTTCAAGCAGATCCATCATGTGTGAGACAGCGGATGCTCACAGGCAAGCTGCGTGTCTTCGTACATGAAGTACCTTCATTTGTGCATCTGAGTCTTCGGAATGCTCCTCACGGTTCAGTCTCTCTGCTCGCTGCAGCGTGCAGAGGAACCTGATCTAGGATGATTTGTGGAAGTACTTCAGAACTTATCTTGATGACTGTAAAGAGTTACTCTTGAAAATGAAGCAGCCTTAGATATAATAGCCCATTGTAGCCTTTCAACCTCTTTTTTGTCTGTATCCAATTGTAAAGCAGATGCTAAACCATTTCACTGGATTATGGAGACAGACATCAAGTCAAGTTTCAGTCAGGAGGAGTTTTTAAGGCCTGAGTTATAAACTTCTGAAAATAAATATTGACAATGGAAATGTTTACAGTCGTCACGGCAGCAGCATAAACTTGCCACTGTAATAACCCCTTTCATATTCCTTCTCTTTTCTGCAAAATATGTGTCTTTCTTCCCCACACAACTGTATATGTTGTGTGAACATTTTAATAAGGGTTTTCAGACACAAAAATACATTTTCTTTCAAAGTGAAAGACCCCTTTCAGGCATCTGAAGCAGAAATATTGCTTTGAATAATAACACTCGTAACTTTCTTGGCATGTTTTTATATTGCAAAAAGTTGTCAGAACTACAGCAGTGTGGCAGTTCCACACTTCTCGTCACAAAGAAACTTCTGTTGCCACAGTTTTAGCCTCCAGTTGAAAATTAACATTTGAAATTACTTCAAGAAGGACTGAAAGACAACAAAGCAAGAGAGTTCTACACAGTTTTTCAGCTTTGTAGATGCTGCCGGTTTTGCAGGGTGTAGGGTGGTCAGGCTGACTTCCTGACACATTTATATGAAGTGACTGAATTCTATACTTCCATAGTAACCTTGACGATTCAACTGTGTTTGATGCTGTTCTTTACAACTTAATCATCAGCCCGTTAAAGAGGTGGTTGAAGCCATCTGTCTTCAGTGAAGGAGATACACCCATTCTTCAGCACTACGATGAATAGGCGAGGCTTTCTGAAAGGTGTCCTTCACCGGTTTTGCTATAGTGGTGACAAATGACAAAGAAGTTACTTTTTTCCTCCATAGTCAAATGGATAGAGAAGCACGAGACCCTTTACATGTGGAAGACCATTTACATACGGAAATGGTATCTCTATGTTATGTTGTGAAGCCGTATGGCAAATCACCAGAGCTCCCTTACTGCTACTTCCCACTGAAGGCTGATGATAACAATTACAGCATTTGAGGATCTTCTAAAAGTTGGTACTTTTACTAACACTGAGGACAAAAAGAGCCAGTGTGTAGTAAAAACTGGTAACCATCAAGGTCAACACTTCTTAACCACATTATGGTACATTATGGTTCCAACTCTGGGCTCCTCAGCCCAGCAGAGACATGGAGCTGCTGGAGCGGGGCCAGAGGAGGCCACAGCAATGACCCGAGGGTGGAACCCCTCTGCTGGGAGGAGAGGGGAGAGAGTTGGGGGGGTTCAGCCTGGAGAGGAGAAGGCTCCAGGGAGACCTTAGTGCGGCCCTTCAGTGCTTCAAGGGGCCTGTCCGAAAGGTGGGGAGGGGCTGTTCATCAGGGGCTGTTGGGACAGGACAAGGGCCGATGGGTTCAACTGACAGAGGGAGATTCAGACCAGAGAGAAGGGAGAGATTGTTGATGCTGAGGGTGGTGAGAGCCTGGCCCAGGTTGCCCCGAGAGGTGGCAGAAGCCCCATCCCTGGCACCATCCCAGGTCAGGTTGGCCCTTGGGGCTCTGAGCACCCTGCTCTGGTTGCAGATGTCCCTGCTCCCTGCAGGGGGTTGGACTGGGTGACCTTGAAAGGTCCCTTCCCACCCAAACCATTCTGGGAGAATACCAGAGTTTCTCTCTGCCTCTTTGTTAATAATACGAGATGTTAGTGCTAACTGTGTTAGAACAGTTACCTTTCACCATTTTCACGATTCCTCTCTTTTTCTGTCTTCATCTTAATCAGCTGTGTGGCAGTTTTTGTCTGCAGGGAATGAGAAGCCTCTGTTGCTCTCCACTCAGTGTGGGGCGCTGTCAGTGCAGGGCCAGCATGGTTTTCTAGCAGATACAACATTGGCTTAAGCTCTGTTGCAGCGTGTCACTTCTCTGAGTCTTTGTGTAGACCAAGTGAAACAGGAGCGTTGCTGGAAAACTGCTGATAGATCCATTACCACATAGAGCCTCTTCCATTATTCCTCACATACATGTGGCTACGTTTGCCGTGCCTGCCTTTCATAAACCTTTGGAAATTCTTTGAAAGTCCAATCAAGCTCTAGAAATGATACTGAATAATTATTTAGTATTTATTTGCTAGTAGAAATTCCCACATCCCATGCAGGCTGTTCTTTCACTTGCTTGTTAACGTGGTTCGTGAAACAACAGTTTGAGAAACTGGTGATGTTTCTGTAGTACATTGTCCAAGCCACAGAAGAAGAAAAAGGAGTCCTTCTATCTCCCACCCTGCAAAGACTGAGCAGCAGAAGATTGGCCATGAAGGTCTTCAGAGCACACATCTCTCTCTTAAAGACAAGCTATTGGTTTGATTTCTCTGTTGTGATCTTGGTCTAGAGTAGCGACAATAGACTTTTGCATGTCAATTAAGAAGAGAAACGAGAGACTACAGTAGGCAGAGGGGGATCAAGCAAAAGGAATTGTGTCAAAGTGGTGGTGTAGAAAATAGAAGATTGTGTGAAAAGTAATATATTTGCCCTCTTTTAAAGAAATGTGACTATGAAAACAACTTCCTTGCAAACAAGGAAGTTATGATCTTCCTGAAACTCAAGAGCCAAGTCAGCTGTCCTTGTGAACCAAACACACTTTCAGAAAAGAACGTTATGGAGGTGGCCCTGGATTGGTGTGTCTGCTGCTCAGACTCCCAATTCCCTCGATCATGCTCTAGAATCCGTTTTTTTGTCCAAGGAAGATGTAATCACCATCAGCCTTACAAACATACCTCACATGGCTGTATTTTGGGGGCTGTGAATTATGAAAAGCTGATGTTTGATGGGCTTCCATCCTTGATAAAGCATCAGCCATAAATTGGACTTGATGGAGGAGGTACCTGGCACTCTTGACGGAGCACTGGTAACGTGCCCATCAACCAGTGACGCCTCATGCTAAAGCAGAAGGAGAAGCAGAGAAATGCAGTTTGTCAGGAAAAACACATAGTCACAGCTTTTTTTCATGGGAAGTTTACTTTCCAGCCGGTCTTCAGCAGCCTGGAGGAAGCTTGGCAGCAGGTCTAAGATTTTTCATCTTCTCATTTGCTGAAAAAACCAGAAGAGTCTAGCAAATTTACAAACAGAATGTATTTCAGCAACAAACGTATCAAGAACAAAATAAGGCAGCTTTTTTTTTTTTTTGTCTTGTCATCATATCCAGATCTTTGAGACTTGTCGGTTTTTCTCTATTCTGTGTCCTTTGGTGGCAACTGAAATCTCTATATTGATACGGCCAGCAGTGCATGTGACAGTCTGGGTGATTTTGAAGCACTGCCTTTGGAAAAAAAAACCAAAAGGTGCAGGCTTATTGGGTTAGTTTCTTTCCCCATCCATCCGTATTCTTCCGTGCAGTTGCATATTTAAATGTAGACTTCGTGGAGTTTCCCTCCGCTAAATCTCCTTCTCTTGCAGGCACGCTCATGTTGCTCTGTCTGTACTAAGCACAAATACATCCTGCACGTTCGAATGGCTTTCCTTGCGTACGGCATACATCAAATACTGCCGTCTCCCATAAAATATCATTAAAAAAAAGAGAATTAAAAGGTTAGCGTTGCCCTTTCCTACCTGAAGTGGTGCAGATAACCAGTGTGCTCCCAAAAAGAACAAAAAATAATAGGGCTGAGAGAATTCGTTGTCATGCAGATTGAATTTTTAAATAATTATCTTGAAGTTAAAAGGAAAAATCTCCAATACACATGTAGTTGTTCATGACCTTCACATGTATATTGTTCTGACTAACATTTCTTTGATTCTGACTATTTCTATGACTGAGGAAGTTACGAATGTACCAAAGTTCTCCAGCCTTAAATAGAAAAATATATTGTGGGTGATAATATCTCAGTCACGAGATACCAATCAGGATAATAAATTATGACAAATTCGGGTTTTTTCCAGCATTTTCACTTATGCTTTAATGTAGATTAAATTGCCTTGTTTGTTCATCTGGGTAAAGTGTTCGCGTTAATGGACTTAAACTCCCAGCACAAGTTTAAAAAATACAGCGTCTGAACATCTTACTCACAAGCGTGAGCAACACTCCTTCACAATAAGGTCCTTGGGGAAAAATAAAAGAAAGAAGTAGCCAAAATGAACTCATATTTTTGAGCTGGAGAATAGTGATGATTTTATTACATCCTGATGCTTATGATCGACTCAACATGAAAATAGAAAGTAGAAATGGGAAAGACTAATTAGGTTCTTTAGTCCATTCCCTAAGGACCCTTCTACTGAAGGGGATAAAATGATCTTAAGCTTCTCATCCATCATCAAAATTGATTCTGCATTATAAGTTGATATGAAGAACCCAGTCCAACAAGTCAATTACCTGAGATTTTTGAGTTGGAAATATTACAGGCAACATGTTTTTTTACAAAAGAAATACCTTATTTGTCAGTCTTCCCGAGCTCAGGTGGGCTGTTTAGAATGAGTGATTAATAGGTATTTGTATTTCCATGATGCAAATCACCCTTACTGAGAAGAACAAACAAATTAAAACAGCTTTCTTACTGGAAACCATTGATCCAGCTCAACTGAAGCTTTCTGCAGGGCTGCTTTCACCAAGACAGTTCAGGTTCAAAGCGTGGGCTCGGTGCTCTTGGAATCAGCCTTCAGTCAGCGCTGTGACCCCAGATGGAGAGCCAGCACCTCACGTTGCTGTTGGATCTGAATCACCGTGGACCTGTAGCTCAGTTTTGCAGATGAGCCACCTATCGTTCTCCCAGCACGGTGACTAATTAGACAATTAAAGGGCATTGAGAGAAACTACTACATTGTTTTGTTGGGCTTTTTAACTTCCTGCAGTTAAGATCAGAAAAAGCAGCATTCTCAAATGGCATCATGGTACAGATGTGGGCAGTACTACAGCTTTGATTGCCTTCAGCTTTGCCTAATCTCAGGCTAACTGGATAAATCTGGACCGTTGCTGTGGCTGCTGCTTCCTCTGTTCCCAACCTGCGGTACTTCTGTGAGTGGTCAAAAGGTGTTATGGGAGTGTGCTATTTATTCTTTGGGAAACCATATGACATTTCATTTTATTCTGTTGATACAGAACAAACTGAGCCAGTATTGGAAATTTAGCTGCAGAGAAATGTCGATCAATAAGTGTGTAACACTTTATTAGATGGAGAGTTAGCTGGTGGCATTAGCTGTAGTGTCATAACAACATCTTAAATAGCACCTGCCAAGAGTGCACAAATAAAGTCTGGTCTCAGATGTAGAAGTATATTCAAGCGCAGCAATGACTTGCTTCTGAATGTTGTGGAAATACTAATGTGGGGCGGGGACAGGTGAGATTATTCCATGGAAATTCTGATGTGGATCGAGGACAGGTGAGATTATTCCATGGAAATACTGATGTGGAGCAGGGACAGGTGAGATTATTCCATGGAAATTCTGATGTGGAGCGGGGACAGGTGAGATTATTCCATGGAAATTCTGATGTGGAGCGGGGACAGGTGAGATTATTCCATGGAAATTCTGATGTGGAGCGGGGACAGGTGAGATTATTCCATGGAAATTCTGATGTGGATCGAGGACAGGTGAGATTATTCCATGGAAATTCTGATGTGGAGCAGGGACAGGTGAGATTATTCCATGGAAATTCTGATGTGGAGCGGGGACAGGTGAGATTATTCCATGGAAATACTGATGTGGAGCAGGGACAGGTGAGATTATTCCATGGAAATTCTGATGTGGAGCGGGGACAGGTGAGATTATTCCATGGAAATTCTGATGTGGAGCGGGGACAGGTGAGATTATTCCATGGAAATACTGATGTGGAGCAGGGACAGGTGAGATTATTCCATGGAAATTCTGATGTGGGGCGGGGACAGGTGAGATTATTCCATGGAAATTCTGATGTGGAGCAGGGACAGGTGAGATTATTCCATGGAAATACTGATGTGGAGCAGGGACAGGTGAGATTATTCCATGGAAATTCTGATGTGGAGCGGGGACAGGTGAGATTATTCCATGGAAATACTGATGTGGAGCGGGGACAGGTGAGATTATTCCATGGAAATTCTGATGTGGAGCGGGGACAGGTGAGATTATTCCATGGAAATACTGATGTGGAGCAGGGACAGGTGAGATTATTCCATGGAAATTCTGATGTGGAGCGGGGACAGGTGAGATTATTCCATGGAAATTCTGATGTGGAGCGGGGACAGGTGAGATTATTCCCAGGTGGCTGGAGAGCTGGTGTATTGGGGCTGCTCTGGGTTATACCGAGTCTGTTGAGTTCATGTGGACCCTCCTTTGCTTCCCGTTGTCTCTGAAGGTACCTTTGGATTGTGGCTGCGAGGGGTATGAACACCTTTTGTGTATTCATGGACATTTAATGTGTAGTGCAGTTCCTGCTACAGTGGAGTTCCAGTCCCAGACTGGGATTTCTAGATGGTACCATAATGCAGACAAAACAATGCAGAGAGATGTGTGCTGTTCCAGCCTACTTAGATGTGTGTCAATAAAGAAAAGAAAATGCTGTATGATATTCCAGAGAATAAATACCACATCCCCATAACCCTTTCTGTCTACCCACAGAATGACTGCAGAATAGGGTTGGAGGAGATGCCAGCGGGAGAAATGATCCAGCACTAGCCAATAGATGATGTGGATGTGTATCCACACGCTCTTAGAAAATGAGTATTTTCAAACTTATTATCTAGTTTTTTGAAATGAGCAATTTTAAAGAAAAAATTCTCTGGAATAATCAGTTCTGTCATTCCTCAAAGGAAATATTTTTTTAAGCATCTCTATATTAAACTGGGTATTTAGAATGAAGGGGTTTGTTATTTTAGCTCGCTGCAGATATTCCGTAAAACGACAGGACTGTGGCTCATCGCTGCTGTAAACGGCACGGTACAGGCCAAATGTTGTTATGTTCTTTTTACGTTGGGAAGGAGATGGAGAATTCACAGGTCAGCCGCCTCCTTTCCTTCCTCCTGTGAAAGGCCCAGTGCTGACACCTTGCAGTGCCGGAGGAGGTGGTACAGAACGCCAGCCAAAGCACTGGGCGGTCTCGTGGGAGCTGCAGAGAAGATGTCTACGTGCTCCTCAGTCACTCGGTAATCTCAGCCTGGCTGAAAGCTGATGGGACTTGAAAGCGCTTTGAAAATTCCCTTTAGTGGAAGCCAGTTCTCCCGTGCAGTAACGTGCGGGCAGCAGGGCTGCTGACTGGCCAGCTCGGAGCAGGCAGGATTTGGTTTGTGCCTGAAAATCAGCCAGTTGCTCTTCTCTGTGCTGTCCCTTGGCTGATGGTGAGAGAAGGCTGTGTTTTCCCCGAGCAAAGCGCGCAGCAGAGAGCCCGGACGCTGGCAAGAGCTGCGCCGGGCAGGATTTGTCCCGATAAAGCATTTCAGCTTGCTTTAGAAGCAGCGTTTTCCTGAAATGTCAAGCTAACAAGATTCAGTCAGATCTGTTTCTTATTGACAATCCATCTAAGGTGAGGAAATAACAAAAAACACATTTTAAATTCATAGCTCAGTCCTGATTAACCCACCTGAGTGTAGCCGAGGTGACTTGCTGTGGAGTAGTGTTGCTGCATACTGTTCCCTTTTTCTTTTTTTTTTTTTTGCATTGTAATGTGGTATCTTTGCAAAGGGCAAAAAAAAAAAAACGATGGACTCGCTACAGCTAAGACATAGTTTCTTGCATATATTTGGTATTAACAATGTATTCTGAAGGCTGGGTTAAAACTAGCGTTAGGAGAAACAGAACATTGCTTATTTGTTCATGAGCTGAGTTCTGGTAGAATTCTTGCTGTTCTGTCTTACCTGACTGTGAGTTACTTCTGCCTCAGCAAACAAGGGGCTCCTCTGCACCATCTCTGAATCTGCTACCGTGGCGGAATCAGTTAAAATGAGGTTTGAAAAGTGGGGGTGTGGGGTTTCCGTGCCTCAGATAAGAGTAGCTGTAGCCTCAGCGTTCCTTGCTTGGGCTGCCCTCTGGGTTAACACACTTAGGGGGAAGCAGCCTCACTGGAAGTTCATGCCCAGCTGTGTTTATTTGGATTTTGTTGTTGTGTTGATCTAGTGAGGGTCAGGAGGCTCCACGGAGGGGTCTGGACAGGCTGGATCCATGGGCCAAGGCCAGTGGGCTGAGGTTCAACCAGGCCAAGTGCTGGGTCCTGCCCTTGGGTCACACCAACCCCCTGCAGTGCTCCAGGCTGGGGACAGAGCGGCTGGAAACTGCCCGGGGAAAAGGACCTGGGGGTGTTGGTCACCAGCGGCTGAAGAGGAGCCAGCAGTGTGCCCAGGTGGCCAAGAAGGCCATCAGCATCCTGGCTTGTGTCAGCACTGGTGTGGCCAGCAGGACCAGGGCAGGGATCATCCCCTGTACTGGGGGCACTGGTGAGGCTGCACCTCGAATCCTGGGTTCAGTTTTGGCCCCTCACTGCCAGAAGGACATTGAGGGGCTGGAGCATGTCCAGAGAAGGGCAATGAAGCTGGTGCAAGGTCTGGAGCACAAGTGCACTGAGGAGCGGCTGAGGGACCTGGGGTGGGTTGAGCCTGGAGAAAAGGAGGCTCAGGGGAGACCTTCTCTTTGTGCTATGCTGTCTATTAGATAGAAAGATGATCAAGGTATTTTATTTTATTTTACTTTATGAAAAAGTGGAACCTAACTTTACGATCCTTAGTCTACACCTGGGCACACAAAGAGGCGTCCAGGTTTGCAGAGCTGCTGACCACTGAGGAGCTTCCCATGAGGTGACGGAGGCCAACAGAACTGAACGATCACGAAATCCTGATCACATACTGACGTGCCTGCAGACTCCTGTTGATAAAATCTTGGGCACGTTGCCTTACTGAGAAGGGTGAAATGTATTTCAGTTAAGGGAGGTGTTCCCTTGCCTGCAGTCAGTGATATCTATAGTTTAGAGTAACATTTGGGGCTGGACTAGATGGCCTTTAAAGGTCCCTTCCAACCCAAACTATACTGTGATTTAACTGCATTTTTTTCTGTAACTTTTTCTGAAAGGGCGTTTTCTTCTTACCTCCAAATTCTAGAGTGGTTAAAAGAGCAAGTAACATCCACTTTTGAGTTACCAGACCACTGAGTAGCAGAGCATTAGTAACCCCATAATTTTGCTTCCTTTGGGAATTCTCTGTAAGTTAGCCCTCTAACAGCTTCTCTGTCCCATTTAAGAGGTTCAGTAAGAAAAGGAAGATTCTCAAACTTTTAACCTGTTACCTTGTCATCAGTTCTCCCAGTAATTATTTTTTTTCCTTTATCTCTGGTTTTACGCTTTCACGTTGTCAACTGCTGAAACCAGCGTGTACTTGGACTAACTTCTGCCACGTAAGGGGTGCGGAGTTTTTTCCACGGTGCAGCTGCAAAGAGGATCGTCGCTTGGTTTGGGTTTTTTGCCATGTAGCTATTATCTGTTAATAACAAAAAAAACCTCAAGTTAATTTTAAAGGGATCATAAATAGTGCAGAATGAGGGTTAAAATGCAGCTCCCTCCATGCAGACCTATCAGCTGGTTGTCCTTGACTGGTCAAGCTGTAGGCAGTCACAACAGCAAGCAGCAAGTTTTGCTTGAGTAAAAAGTGAAGGCAGTTATTGCTGCTAGAAACTGCAGCAACCATGGGGTGAGGGGAGCAGTTTACTACCACCTCCCCACGCGGGGCAGATGCGTCTACTCCCTGCAAGGAGGTTTATTGCACTTCTTTCAAGATGGAATTTAACTGCTGCAGGTACAAGTCTTGGATCTTGGCAGTCCGCTGCCTCTATCAACACGTGCTCACGGCTGCCACTGCCCATGCGCTGCCCCTGGGGAGCCTTTGGAGCTTAAAGGGGTCTCTTCATCTTCTGCACGTTTCTAGTTTGAGCATCTGTCATTGAGATCGGTCTCAGGTGGCCCAAACATTACCTTGTGGATTTGACATGCCACGCTAGAGCAAGGCTTTAGAAGCCATTTGTCGCTCGTTTAAGCTGCTGGCTTTTGTGGAAATTGAACAATGACCCGTGGATTTACAAGTCCCGTCAGACTAAGTGCCGGGGACATTTCAGGATTACGGGTTTTACTTGTTTCTTTGTGTGTTTGCTTTGTTTCCTCCGTCTGAACCCTTTTTCCTGTGCTCTGGGCTAGTTTATCACGTTCAAACTGATCGCACACCCCAGTAGCAATACCGGTTGTTAGAACTGGGTCTCACAGTAACAAGGAGAAAGAGAGGCTCTAGAAAGTTCTGCGTACAGAATCAGCTTCATAAGAGTTTGAACCATTCCTAAAAGCTGGGAGATTTTTCCATTTCCTACTATGTCTGCATTCCCCGAGCAGTAACTAACTGGTAGTGCAGCCAGTGGTTGTGATACGTACAACTGGTATTTCTGTTGAGTTTTTTCAATAATGCATTTAATTAGCTTGGGGTTTGGAGGGTTGATTTCTTTCCCTTTGCTTTTCATCTTCCAGTTGCACTATGTTGTCGATTTCTTGTTTTTCGCAGCAGAAATCTTTGATCCCGACTACTACATTGTGTAGCTAATGGGGTGCGCCGCGGGCTCACTGTTAGGCAGCACAGTACCTTCTCTTCAGAGCTTCTTCTCCCGCAACGGGTCAACCGCTGAGCGTAGCCTTCCTGCCTATTGTGCACACATCCGTTACCTTGATGCCGACAACAATTATAGGCTCTTTCTCTCCCAACCACGAGTCTCTGGAATCAAACTGTTCAGTTCTTCGTGACAATAAATCCTCCAACCCTACCTAGCCTCTAATGCTTTTCAATTCTGGCTGGAGACAAGTAATAATTTATTCATATGTCAGAAAATAATTTGAAAAATGTCAAGAAGAAAAGAAAAATGGGGTAGAAAAGAATTGCTTGCTGAGACTTTAAGGTAGGGTTTTGCGTGGTTTTTTTTTTTCCTTTCAGTGTCCTGAACACTAAAGTTTGGAGGCTACATGTAAGAATTGGAGAGGAAGAAATTACTTGAGGAGAGCAGGAAATCCTGTCAAACACTTTTAATTTTTATTTCCTTATCATTTGGATAGTAAGACCAAGAAGAGCATACTCAGCACTGCAGAATAGGACATTTCTTCTAGAAGAACATCTGGAATCAAGCTTGAAAGACCTGTCAGAGCTCTTTCTCCAGCCTGAAAAATGTTACTGATTTTCTAAAGATTTTTATTATTATCTTCTTTTTTATTATCTTTGCTTTCTTTATAAAGAATGACAAATTCAAGATCTTTAGGAGGAAATTAATGTTTAGAATCTCTCCTCAGTTGTAATTTGTGTTTTCAGGGTCTGAAATGCAGGAATCTTTAAATCACAAAACAAATCCTGTTGTCTGTAGGGGAAAAAAACATAATCAGGAATAAATTGTTGCAGGTTATCCCAGAGGTGTCAAAAAGAAATGACTGTTACAAGGTGCAGCCTGACCATCTTGGGTCTCAAGTGAATGTGTAGGAGAGAAAACTGAAATAATTCATAAAGAATCTTACTACATCACCCCTTAGTTTCTCAAGATTCTGGCTTCTTGCAAGGGTCAAAGAAGAGGGATGTGCAGACAGAGGATCTTTGCTCACCTTTCCTGCAGCTTTACTGAAAACATTCAGGTAAACAATCTTGATACGTCACGTAATCTGGTGACAGGATGCAGTGGAGCTATTTAGATTTTCTTCATTAATCCAGGATTCTTGAAGCAATAGTGTTACTAATTTTTTTTGTCCTTGGTCAAGCTTAGATAATCTGAATTAATGTGTCATGAACTTCCAGGGCACTGTGTGGAGAACTGCCTTCCCCTCATCCCGTTTTTAGGTACACTCCTTCAAAGATGAGAGCAATAGTAATTTTGCTGAATATTCCTTTGAGATCTGAAAGGAGGAAGCTACGCAGAGATAGTATTTTCCTACAGTGAATAAAATACTCTTCTTCCTTTTACCAGTAGGAGAGCTTGGCCCAAAAGCTTCCTAAAGTTGTGATGTTAATTGCCCAGACAGCTATGTCGAATCCTTTGTTATGAAAACCCAACCAAGATAAGCGTCCACTGTAATGTATATTAATTATCTTCCTGGGATATTCACAATTGCACGTGGGCCACGTCTGTATTAACATGTCCAGGACACTCACGTAGAAGTAAAATACTTACTGTAAATTTCCATATGGTGGAGAGTGATTTAACTCTCATCGTACTTGAGAACGGAATCTCTCAAAAGCATCAACTGTGCTGTATATTAAAAGAAAGGGAAAAAAAGAGAGAAGGTGTCCAGTTTTGCAGCCACAACTTCAGCTTGAATTTGGGAATTTCAGGAACTGTAGATTTTGATGCTGCTGTTATTTCTACTCTGAGACCTTGTGACATTTCTCCTGTTCCAACAGTCGTAGCTCCCCGTTTGGTTTAAATGGCTTTTTCTGCTGTTACATGAACTACCAAAGCAAGTAAAAGACAAGTTGAGTGACCAGAGGGAAACCTGTGACACTAACTATATATGCAGCATTTTTAAAAGCGGAGGAAGTAAGGGGGGAGAACATAGTTTAAATGGTCCGTGCAAATTATGGATGATAAAATTATCCTTTGAAATTGCTGAAAATAAAAATAAATTCAGAAGATTTAGACTATTACCATCCTTAAACTGGAGTGCTAAGTAAGCTGCATCCTAACCTGGATGTTATTTGCCTAGTGAGTAGGTTTTGCCTTGCCTGTAATATCACAGAATCACAAAGTCGGAGAATCACAGAATGGTTTGGGTGGGAAGGGACCTTCCAAGATCATCTAGTCCAAGCCCCCATAGTAATAACATATTACTACATTTTTCACTAAGTGCTTGAATTTCAGAGTGCAAATTTTATTTTTAAAGGGAGCTCAAAGTACCGGCACTTGGGTACCAAACTGCCTAAATCTGTCAGTGTATGGTTTTGTAACGCTGTGAGAGGGTTGGTTTCTTCACTAGAGGAACATTAAGGCCAGTACGTTCTCTGTTTGTCCTCCAATTAGCTGATGTAAGGCATTCCTCTAAATAAATGACTAAAATAAACCATTTACTGTGGTGTGGCAGTTCCATAATGGATTTGGTACAGAAGTTAAGTTTATAGTCATAGAATCACGGAATGGTTTGGGTGGGAGCGAACCTTTCAAGGTCACCCAGTCCAACCCCCTGCAGGGAGCAGGGACATCTGCAACCAGAGCAGGGTGCTCAGAGCCCCAAGGGCCAACCTGACCTGGGATGGTGCCAGGGATGGGGCTTCTCCCACCTCTCGGGGCAGCCTGTGAGGTACCTGATAGTATTTTACCTGAGGTACCTGTTTATTTGTTTATTCTGCCTGGCTCAATGATTGTAAAGCAGAGGTTTACAGTGCATAGCGTGTGTTCTTCTCCAGGGTTGTTGGGGAGAGCGCTGCAGAGGACCTGGCTGCCATGGCAGACCGGGGTTCTTTACCGCTTTCCCCGCTGTTTTGCCAAGTGATACACTGCAGCACAGAACTGCCTCACTTCAGGAAGTACTGTTGAGGAGCTGGGGTAATTTGACAGGTAGTGTATACGAAGAGAAATATTAGAAAGCAGGAAAGGCCACAGAGTCCATTGAGGCGCATTTCATTCCAAGCACACCTTCCCTGGGTTACCGTCCCATTGTTAAGAGAAGGAGTAATGTTATCCTTTTTTTATAACTCCACTTCTGGCTATTATGGAGAGAAATACCTACATGCTGGAGAACGAACTTTATTTCAGAGCGCTATTTCAGGGGAAGAATTCTTAAAAGCAGAGAGGTGTCATGGCAGAAAAGAAACTGACCCCAAATGAAAAATATGATGATAGTGATATGATTATATGTGTATGGTCACGGTTTCTCCAGGTTCCCGGAGACGAGCTTCCGATCATGAGACCTTCAGATGGTAACCTTTCATCTGATTTATTGTTTCAGGACCAATGCAGGAGACAATATACGACTTTTGGAGAATGATATGGCATGAAAACACCGCCAGCATCATCATGGTTACTAATCTCGTAGAAGTGGGAAGGGTAAGTGATTTTTGCACTTAAGAAGATGAAAGACTTCCAAGGTGTTTGCTTTTTGGAAATTAAATAGCAGACCAACAAGATGCTTATATACTGAGAGGAGCACATAAAATATTTACGGCTGCCTGTGCTAAGGGGTTCATTATCAATTATTTTTAAACATGCCTCGGATGCTTGGCTTTGATAACGTTAGCACAAGGAAAAACTTACTGATACAGCTGCATTCTGTACAGCGAAGACTGCCAGAGAGGGGAAGCGTTGTCTCTTTGTGTAGATCTCAGACATACCCGTTCTACAAGGGAAACCAAGTGATTCAACAAGGTCTGGAGTCACTGGGGGTTTTAAGGGAGGCTGAGGGGGAGTAATTCCAAAATTTTCTGAGAAAAGTAGTTAAACTATGAAACTGCACCTTCTTCATGGTGTGTTAGTCTAGATCAGCCTGGTTTGTTTGGGTTTTCTTTCTTGTGAGCCTTCTGGACTCAAACAGAAAAAATCAGCTTTACTCATTTGTGTGCTGAATTGGAGGTGTCCATCTGGAGCTGAGCAGTCAAGGACAGCTTGAGCTCCCTGGGTGATCCTGTGCGCTTCCCTTTCTGTGCTTGGTGACTTCTAAAGTAGGCCTCCCACCGCACTCGTTAGGGCTAATTTTATTTTCAGCGTGTACCGAATGGAACCACTCCCATTGTTCCTCAAAAGCGTCAATATCTGGGTCTTTTAACTGACTGCTTTGTCTATATGCTGGTGTCTTCGTTCTCATCTGGGATGGTTTTTCCCAAGAAAATTTGCGTGGGAACTGGGCATATAACTTTCATTTGGAATAAAAAAACCCCACTGCTTGTATCGCAACCGCTGCAGGTATTGTCGGAGTGTTGGAATAAGAAGTGGAGTGCACCTCTCGTGGTGTGAGCCACATGGGTTTAAGAGATGTTTTAAATTTTGCGCTGGTGGAACGGCGATACCCCTCTGCCCTGTGGCGTTTGCATGAGGAGCGAGAGCACTGTTTGTGGTGTGAGTCGAAGTGTCGGATCTCGTCTCCTTTTTAGCAAGTCCGGTTTTACAATCTCTGTTTATTCTTCCTTATGTCCTTTGTCAGTTGTTGATATAAATCCTAAGGTGTAGGTAGCTGCGTGCCCAAGCCTGCCCACAGATCAGGTGCCAGTATTATTTTGCGATATAAAAAAGATGGGATTTGGGGCTGCAATTAACACCTGCTGCAGGATCGCTAATTGCAGAGACAAAAAAGAATCGTGGTGGCTGCTTGAAAAATTCACTCCTTTGAGTGAGGAAGAAGGTAGAAATAGTTGGATGGTCACATATCCAGTCAACGCGGATGGATTTGTACGAATAGGAAGCTCTCCAGCAAACCTCCTCGTTCGAGCTTTATATGCACTGATGAGTGCCCAAGCACACGGCTTTACAGGGGACGTTTTCAGGGTACGGATAAACGAGCCTTAGAACAAACGTAGCATACGGCATCAAACCGCGTCCTGATTTCCTAAAGTCAGTGTTCGACTTCAGTCAAATGAGAGTGAACGCTCAAGTGCCGGCTGGGGAGACGCCAGCCTTGGTGCCAGCGTTGGCAGCCTGCGCTCACAACGTTTAGACAGCACGTTCCCTTAGCAGCACGCAACAGCCTGTGCCACCACGGAGACTTCTTCAGGGTGCAAGAGTCCTCGTGCGACACAGACCCGCGGCTTTTGTTGTCTCTGGCAGCGGTAGAAATGGCTTTGTTCTCACTTTCTCTGGAGGCCAGCACAGGCGAGATCAGAGAGCAGAAACTGAAATGAGCTTTCGATGGAAATGAGATCGTGTGAGCCACGGAACAACGCGGCCACTCCTCCGCTGGTGCCTCTGTCCCGCTCCCGGAGGGCAACCATCAGCAACAAGGAGGCGTGTTTCAAACGCACCGTCTGTCCCGCAGCCCCGAACACGAGCGCTGTGCCACCTTGATTAGTGATGATTTTAATGGACCTTTTGGTAGCGTTCCTGCAGGGCAGACCTTGTAACCTTCCCAGCCTTGAGGTTCTCCCTTTCAATTGCTGGTATAAGACTTAGAGGGGTTTATTATTTTTATTTCTTAACCCTCTTGACCCATGGTAAGCCAAGGAGGAAAATTCCGTTACGTTTTCAGGGAAGAGGAATATCTTTAAAACATGTTTGCCACACGGCGTACGTCCTTCATGAATTAATCATTGAGGGGGCGTACGTGCATTTGTTTACCGGGACTGGCTGGATAGTCATTAAATGAGCGCTAGGAACTTGCTTCTTGCCCCGGAGCGTTGTGCATCAGGACTGTTTTAATTGCGGGCGGAGGAATCACCAGGAGGCTGTCCCTAATGCGAGCACCTGCTGCAAATGACTCGGTCCCCGCAGTACCCTCCAGCGGGGTCCGGGTACATCTGCCAATAGCTGTCATTATCTGAGGCACACTTGTCAAAGCCGTGCATCCCTTTCAGCTCCGGTGTGTTCCAGCGAGGGACCCTTGTCAGTGTTTCTGGCACCTGCAGACTGCTGTGCACCTGGTATTTAAATGGCAGGGAAATGTGTTTTGATTGTTTTCTCTCCGTAATGAACCCACCGGAGGGACATTTCGCTCTTTATCGAGTAGCCCGTTACCCAGTCGCTCACATTTACGCTGCCCGTGTGGAAATTCAGAACTCGCTTGTGCTGTTATACGAATCCATCTGCCAGAAGTCTTACCACAAAATCTGCAGGGCTCCCTAAGGAGACTTTTGTACTGGTAATTTAAGCTAATGATTTCTAAACATATTTAGTCAGTTTTATGAAGACCTCATTAGAATGTGACTGTTTATTAAAAAACTAAATGAGGTCTCACAGTCATTTAGAAAAATCACTGCTGAGTTGCGTGAGCAGTTCTTCGGTAACGGATGATGAAGTGGTTTTTAGTTAAGATTAGCAAGGTTCGGAATTTTCCAAACCACACGCTAACAGGTAAAAAGCAAAATCAAGACCCATAAAAATATGTCAGCGCTACCACAAGCTATTTCAAAATAATGTATTTTGCATTATATTGACGCAAGAGGCCTCCGTGTTTGTAAGCAGCAGAGCCACTGGAGATAGTGGTGTGATTTCAGACGCCACCTTTTCCTGAGAGACTTAGCATAACCTGGTGGATTGTTCCAGAAGAAACAAAACTTTTTATCCCACCAGCGTAGGGCTGATCGGAAAATAGACACAAGAGAACATCTTGCATACTCCAAGAGTACAGACTCCAAAGGATGGAGCTAGGTCCTTCTGTGGAAGGCAATGGGAACTGGGTCGAGGTCTTTCCGTACCGGCTGAAGTCTCAGGTTGCTTCTGGAAGCGTTTCAGTGTTTGCACGCATTGAAACATTTCATTCGTCCTTAAAGACTTATGTTGGGAAGGTTTAGAATATATTCAGTCGTGCTGTCTAACTGTCACCTCCATCTTTGCTCTTGTTGGGTTGGTGCTAATACTTCGTTGGCAGAATCAAACTTGGCATGTCACATCATTTGCCATTTGTCAGAAGTCACTTTCTCTCCCACTCCTTGTTTTTGCTTGAGGCAGAAGAAATTTAGTAATATCTGATTAATAAACGGTGAAATGCGCTGATGAAATTCAGTGGAGGTGGTTGATGTGTAAAGGCGCTGCAAGGACTCAGGGTTGTCTATCATGCTTTTAATATAAGAAAGTATTTAGAAAAAAAATCGCTAGAAATAATGATAAAAAATAAAACCTCACCCCAGGAGCATAGTAATTACAGTAATTAGAATTTCTCATTGTTATCTGGAATTAGAAAACAGCCAGTGCTAATAGTGTTAATAAGCACACAAAAGACCGGGTTTTTTTGGTTTTTTTTTTTTGTTGTGAAAGGAGGCGAGGTCGACTACAACAGAATGGATGTGACCCAAACAGGGGAACGAAGGTCAGCCACGGGCTGGTAAATAGCCGTAGCGCTACCGAAACAGTCTCTCGCTGCCATCGTCTCTCTCAGGAATGTGGCGGTGTGCTGATAGCCACCTCACGCTCCTCCCTGGGGGCTTTTCCCTCCCTATGCTGTACCTGCATCGGGAAAAAGAAAGAACATGGTGGTGGTCTAGCTTTTCCTTCGCTTGTTTTGCTGGAGCCGTGGTTGACGTGTTACATACCTGGCACTCTCACCTGCCTTGCTGCAAAAATGTTGATGGTTCCGACTTTTCATGCTTAAAAGAGTATTGAGGTCCACGTGGCAGTGAGGAGATCCATACAATGGTCTTCTGACAGAGAGGGAGTGTCAGCTTGATGCTGGCTGGCTAAAAGCATTCCCTGATGCAAGAAAAAAGTCTGTCAGAAAAGAGCTGTTCTTCTCAGGAAAGACCGGAGGGGCCCAGCCCTAAGGAGTTGTGTGTGCTTGGGCCGTGGGTGCTCAGGGCGTGCAGCCTTGGTCAGCGTTCAAGAGGTGCTTCTAAATCAGATGCAAATATGTTTCCTTACGAACAAACCCCAGAAATCTTTATGTTGAACCGGATCTTCTTCAGACCCACCCGATGATCCGTTTCTGTTCTAGACGTTAGACATCCAAGAAAAACTGCCAAATAAAGCCCCACCCAGAGACTTCCTACTGAAAACACAGTGCCAGAACCAAACAAAAACTGCATTGGAACAGGCTGCCCAGGGCAGTGGTGGAGTCCCCATCCCTGGAGGGGTTTCCCAGCCCTTGTGTCGAGGTGGTGCTGAGGGCCAGGGGTCAGTGGGGACCTGGCAGTGCTGGGGGAACGGACGGGCTCGATGAGCGTAAAGGTTTTTTCCAGCCGAAACGATTCTGTAGGAGATTCCAGCAATGTAAAAACTATGTGACATTTCCAATAGACTTGCCACGTATTCTTAGAATTAAAAAGGAAATTTTTGACACACAGCTGTTACGAAGCTGCACGTATGGGTTTCACAAGTGTGGAGAATCTTCCATGTGGAAGCAAAGGTAAATTCAAATTGTGTTTAAGATTCATGTCACCCATCACAGAGATGCTGTAGAGGTGAAACACAGTAACTCTAACGCGTCTCACAAACAGCACATCTGTATTTCGTATAAATGGTCCAACACTTTATCTAATTGAAACTGCCTCTAAATGCAGTGAGGCAAATTACCTGCATTGGCATGAGTTCAGGACAGTGGCATTAGCGCTCCTTCGGAGGCGCGCCAAGGAGCTTGCAAGCATTCTAGTGACCTAGATTTCATTTCAACTTTTCTACTGAGAGAAAGAAACCACATTTTATAAATGGGAGGGAGAAAGGTTGCTGTATGAAACCCTTCCCTACCTCTAGGTAATTCTCATCTCAGCTTCTAACGCCTATAAATAGTGTCCTCCCCCATCTAGAGAAAATGTTTTTCTTAACCATGTTTACCCACAAAACCTGCGACCTGTGCTTTTGTATGTCATTATACATTCTGTTGTGATCGTTCGGTCCCACTAATTCCAGTATCTCCTGTTGGATAGAATAGAGTTTACACTTTCACAGAGGATCAATAAGAAGAAAAGAAACGAATCTTAATTTAAAACTATGGTTGAGCTTTCAAGTCAGTGGGCCCTTCGAGCTGTCAAAAGAGCTTTCAGGAATTCTAACCAGAAATAACAAGTTGGCTTTGGTCCATTATGTGTAGCAGGGGAGGAGCTCCTAGGGAAAAAAAATTGGCTGATGTTCTTCAGGAAAGAGAAGGAAGGACTTTTCACAGCCATTTGATAAAGATGTCCTCAGATTAGCAATGCGGGCATCATCAAACAGGACGAGCGTTCAGCACTGTCCCGTGTCACTCAAAGCAGACATCATTTCAGCTCCCGGTGTTTTGGGGCATCCTCACCTCCAGTGAAAGCTATTGTTTCCAAGAACGTTGATCAACAGAGGTTAATATCTTAATGCTCACTAATCCAGTTGAGATAATTCACTTCGAGAAATAAATAAAGGCGGTTTAAGGATGCAGAACTGCATTGACCCCCTTGTCAGGGTGGCTGCTGAAGTGCTGCCAAGGTGTAGGACGCAAAGAGGGCTTCAGGTTCTTCTTTGAAATGCCGAGGCTAGCGAAATGGCTTCCTCACTGCAAGTCTCCTCACCTCAGCAGTCTCTCTGTGAAGGAAGAAATATCCTGGAGGCACCGACACAGTTTTACCTTACCCAGCGGAGTAACGTGCAGAGCTTTCTAACCTAAATCAGATGACCCGGTTTTAGAGCCAGAAGGCGAGCCGCTGTCTCGGTGCTCTGTAGCTCCACTAATGGCACGATTTTGCTCTTGGAATGGAAGCATGATTCAGAGCACAGGCTGTTCTGGTCCTCGGAGCCCAGGATCTGAGCAATGTGCCCATGATTTCACAGTTGTGTAAGGGATTAAGACAGCCTTCGAGGAGCTCCAGCGAATCCTCTAACCATCCTTCATCTTGGCATGGCACCACCCTTCTCACGTGTTCTGTGCTCAGCCTTCTTTCCTCCAGGGCTGTGCTGAGGTGCACTAATTTACAGCCTTTTTTAATGACCAGCGGGAGACAAAATTGCCTAAACCTAAGCAATGAAATAAGAGACAATCCATATTCTTCTGTCAGTGTTAGCAACAGAGGCAGGAACACTGCGGCAGCTCTACCTTGGGTGCCCGTCACCCTACAGCAGGTCTTCTAGACTAACCCTTTCGGTGTCTGGCTGCTACTGGGCATGGCCAGCAAGGCAGCTCTTCTGGGCGGGAGGTGAATGAGGGTGCACCCACCGGGCAGCCTGGGGTTGTGCTGCTGGGGCAACACGGGGCAGCAAAGGGTGGAGAATCGTTATCGGCTCTGAGTCGTCACTGGAAGACGTTAGACTGAGCTGGTAGCGTTCATGGAGACATCTCTCCCCCTCCGCGAGCTGTGAACAGCTACTTCTGGCTGCCTTCTTACAAACCCGCTCGTCTGGTGGTGCCAAGCAGCATCTTAAATGTTGTATTTCTCACTGCTCCTCCACACCTCTTACAGGAAACTGTAAAATGAGGCATAAATCAATTAACTGACTTGCTCAAAAGCAAACAAAGAAAGTGGAAAAGAAAAGAAAGACTGGGGTTTATCTTCTGTCAAAGGCTGTTTTACAACTTACAAAATGTTCTTAAATCACAATACGGTTTTGTTGGAAAAGCATTTAAATAAAAATACTTCCAATTATTGGACGTCTTTTCACTGCAAGTCAGCCAAATAAAAGTATATAATGTTATCCTGGCTACACCTGTAAAAGCTGTTAAAAATCTCCACCAGTGAGCTTGGTTGGCGATTTCATTTTATATCCTAAAGGATTCACTTCAAAATTTATGTCTGACTTATCGCCATCACTTAGTTCAGGATTAATTTTAAATTAGAATATATCACACTGCTCTTCGCTAACGACACTCCATACAGTGCAGAGCCGGTTCTATCACCTCTTTGCTCAGAATATTTCAGAATCAAAGGAAATTGGAAACTTTGAATAATCAGTGTTATTAAACTGTTCTGTACGAACTACAAAGTATATTTCACAGCCAGCTCACATATTAATTCCGTAATGTTCCTCCTATTCCAGACCTCTGAGTAAATGAATTACTGTCCCGGCTTTCGTACTGCCTTTAGCTAGATGTGTCACGTTGCCAAGTGGTTAAATATACAGCTTCCGAAGTCACAATTTGTGTTCATTAGCCATCCCTGCCTACGCTGTTTGTTACGTTTCGAAGTAGCAACGCCACCTTTCCACCTTCATTTTTAAATCTTAGTTTCTCACATTAGAGGATTTTGCCGGGGGATGGAGCTAGGGGATGGAAGCAGATAATCGCCTTCTCCAAAATGCTGCAATTCTTAGTAAAATAAAGACGTGTGGAACAATTGGACGGTGTACCTTGGGACGAGTAGATTAAACCGGAGCATTTCCATTATGTCTCTGGCAATCACCCTTTTATCTCATCTTGCGATGAACATCTGTATTTTTTGGCACATCGTTAGGATATAAATGTGGGGTGTAGCTGAGCAAACTCTTAATTATAGTTCTGCTCAGATGAGATTTCGAATTTATGTTTCCTACTTTGTGGCCGATATTTACTGATCTGGTAGCAACTGCGTGAAAAAAATATCTAAATGCTTTTAATATTCAGTTCTGGAATCGTGTATCAATTATTTAGCTAAACCTTCTGTTAGTAATTTTTCTTTACAAAACATGAACCAAATGTTTATAAAAAGGGAAAGAGATTCATCAAGTTACAGTAGCTAAATCTGTGCTCAAGAAGAGAAAATGAACAAACATATGTTCCCAGCAGCGTTTCTCGTTTTTGATGAGGAAAACCATACTCTTATTTTGTAGCAATTGTCTTTCCTTGTACAAATAAAGACCCTGATCCAAGAAACAGTTATAAGTGTGATTTAGATTTACACTATTAAGACACCTCTGCTCTTACGTGAGAGGTCCTGAAGGAGATGGGAGACTGGTCTTCAAGCATTTATTTTACAGGAGTCCACAGAGTCCCCATGTCTAGAGCTCAGCATGTGCAGCAGCACTGCAGAACAAGAGCCAAAAGTAGGAAAAAAAAATGGATTTAAAAAAAAAAAAAGTTTTGTTTTTTTCCTCTGCCCTTCCTAGGGAGTGAATCATTTAGTGTTGGTCTGTGGCTCTGACTGCGGCTCTGGCACCGTTCCCGTGGCTGTTACAGCCCCTGTTCCACTTGGGAGAGTTTTCAGGAAATTGTGTTGTCATGGATCCTTCTGCTCAGCTCCAGTCTGCTCCGCGCCCCAAACCCCCTGCGCAGCGGAGTAAGAAATGCCCGGCGGGCCCAAGCTGCAGGAGGCACGGAAGGCTATAACTTCTGTGCAACATCCCTCAATGCTTCCCTAATTGTTCTACTGGATCATCTTAAATAAGGTTTAAAAAAGAGAGTGGAAGCAAATCCAACAGTTGAGGCAGGAGAAGATGAGGACTGTGCTCTTCTAAATTGGTCTTTCTGAATGTCCCTCGTTCTTAGTCATAATCCAGGCTGTCTGGACTTACCAAGTTAGAAACAGGCATGTTTTCCTTCAAGGCTGAGCAATTTAATTCAGCCAGGGATGGTTTTTTTTTTTTACCGTGACTCTGTATTTTACTAAACTAGAGCTGTTTGGAGGATGGCAGGCACCCATCAGAAAGGCTAAAGTTAGCCACAAAGAGTTTGTGGCTGCTCCGTAGTGCTGTGACTAGGATCACCGCTGCGGCTGCTCCCTTCCGACGTGCGCCGGCATCTTCGTGTGGTTCAGGTTCCACCTATGGAAAGACGTGAGCAGGCAGAAGAAGGGAATTGGCTCCAGAGGTGGGGTTGTCAGTGGGCTGCTCCAGTCCGGAGGCAGCGTGAATTGCCTTAGAGCCGAGAAACCAGCCATAGGAAGGAAACCCCTGTTTCAGAGGGTTCCCAGCAATGTCTATAAAAGGGTCTGTTTGCTGGCCTAAGGGATTTGAACAGTGTGAATTTTCTGGATTATTTCAACAACACAGACAAAACAATGAGCATTCAATGTTTTTCACATAGCTTCTATCAGAGGATCTTTGGAAATACATCCAAACAAGATACGATCTGAATAAACATCAAGTAGACGCAGCAATAGATACCAGCAGCAACCACTAAACTGCTGGCAGCAACGTTTAGTGCTTTTGAGATGGTTGTTCGTTGCTTACGGCTGATAGTTAACGCTGTGGAGATGAATACGCCTTTGCCAGAGATCCTGCCGTTCAGGCACCCTGGGGTCGGCCCTTGGCGTGGCCCTTGGCTGGTGGAAACCTCCTCATCCCCATCGACACCCTGTTATGCTGGTGAGCGGGGAGTGGGGAGCGGTCTTGCTACCCCTGCCCCTGGTACGAGAGTGCTGAGCACTGCGGGGACTGCTCAGCATCCCAGCTCCAAGCCTCTCCCTAGGGAAGGGAACTATAGCCTGGTGTTTGCCCTGAAAACATGCTTAATACCACATAAATGCAAAGAATATAAAGAATTTTTCTTAGCCAATGCTAATGCGGTTACGGGGTCTGTGGACAAGCACAGAGAAATAAATAAAACCCTGCTCATAGCCACCTGAAGCCCAGCTCCGCTCCAGCAGCCTTCCCCCGGCTGGGGAAGCAGGAGTGAGCTGTCAGGATGCCTGTATAATTCCGTGGCTGGGAGCCAGGGCTTGCCACCAAGCTACTCTTTTTTTCTCTGAAGAGGATCCTGGTGCTGGGCTGTGTTTTTCCAGCCCTTCAGCTCAGTTCTATTCAGATGTAAATTTTATTCTGCTAAAGAGTCAGAAGAAGGGTCAGAACTACTGACCCTGCCCGGACAAACCTTTGATTTTATCAGCCGATGTTCCTCCTTCGATGTGGCAAGACCTTGCAGACAGTAAAGAGGGGTTGTACGTGATTATTGGCTACATCACTTGAAACAAATTCTGAGGAAAGTATTTCCTTCTGCCTGACGGGACAAGGTCTGACTCGCTGCATAATCCCTTATAGACTGAACCCGGAGTTTGTATAAATAAATCGTTTGAATCGTGCGTCACAGTTTTCACGGTATGCTTATGCACACATTCATCAGCTTTACCTTTTGCTCAAGACTAGACATGATAGTAATCCAAATATTTTGGCGTGAAAATGGGTTTGAGAAATACTCTGCCAGTTGTGAAGTCTTAATTTTTTTTTATTATTTTTCTATCAGTCTTCCATTGAATATTTGAAGTGTTTGGGTTTTTTTTACCCAACCTATTTAAGTGCATATTTAAGTAAACCAGTAGATTTACTTGTACTAAAAGATCTATTTTAAATTTTCCCGTTGGTGAGAGAAAGAGATAAACCATTCCATGCAGCAGATGTATAACAGATGCTACTCCTAGCACGTACTGCACTACTGGACGTTGGCCAGATGCCGCGGTGATAGCACAGCTATTAGAGCAGAATAAAAGAGAGATGTAAGTAATGTGTTGGCTTCCCTGCCCACCGCCTTGTCCACCCAAATGGGAAGGAGGAGTAAGTTCTTAAGGCTGTCAGCTATCTATCTACATCATCGTATCAGTCCCCACATCCACCCACTTCTAAAAATGGCAGAATAATAGTGCACGCTTGAATACCTTAAATACTGTGAAGTCCATCCCACCTAGACCACACCAGGGCTCAGACAATCTGAAATACAGACCACAAAACCCACCTTCTTTCTGCCTCCATATCCCAGGATGAATTTGCCAAGATGCCCCAGCTCCAGAAGCCTACTGAAATCATGGGGGTGGGGAATTCAGCTCACCTAACCTTAGCCATCAAGAAGCCAGCTGAAGGCAGACATAGAGTCAGTCATAGACTGGTTTGGGTTGGAAGGGACTTTTAAAGATCATCCAGTCCAACTGCCTGCAGGGAGCAGGGACATCTGCAACCAGAGCAGGGTGCTCAGAGCCCCAAGGGCCAACCTGACCTGCAATGGTGCCAGGGATGGGGCTTCTCCCACCTCTCGGGGCAACCTGGGCCAGGCTCTCACCAGCCTCAGTGTAAAAAATTTCTTTCTTCTTCCAGTTGTCTGGACTCTTTTCATAGTTAACAAAAATAAAGGCACTTCTAGAAGGCATTTGTCTTACTCATCTTAGAGCTAAGTGAGATGAATCCCACCTGCAGTATTTAAGGTCATCTAGCGAATTGGTGTTAAAGCCCAGACATAAAACCCATCTCTTGACCTCAAGAGTTGAGTTTTGCCATTTGACCTCTCCTTGGTTCCTTTGGAAAGTTAATCTGAGAAAACAGATACTTTCCTAACAGTAGAGAAGATCCTTCCTGTCTGAAAACCACAGTTGCACTTTAGAAGGTAGGAAGATATTTTTGAGACAAATCACCAACTAGAGGTTGGGGAACAAACCTTCTGGCGGTGGTTATCCCTCTGGGCATACCCTGCGTTGGCCAGCAAAGGAAATGAGGAGTTGCTCTAAGTGAGTTACAGTATAAATATCCCTTGTGCTCCTTACAAATGTGCCTTACTTGACTAACCACCGCATGGATCTCACCTGCAACTCTGTCTTAAAAAAAGAAGAGGCAACGTCCCTCAAACATTCGTCATCACCACGTGCAGAAAGGGTGAGTTGTTTTGCACCTGATCGCATTTTAAACCAGAAACGATTGCACAGGCTACGGAATGGAATCGGTATGAACCTTCTGAAAGAAATGAACCTTAATTTCTTTTGTGTTTTTTAAAGGTCAAATGCTGCAAATACTGGCCGGATGACACTGAGATATATAAAGACATTAAAGTTACCCTGATAGAAACAGAGCTGCTGGCTGAATACGTGATTCGGACGTTTGCAGTCGAGAAGGTAAGTTTTCTTCCATTTTCTCAAAATTCCGTTTTCTCAGATGCAAAGGTATCCCCCTAAGTAACTTAGGTACAGATTCACCAGGGGAAAGTTCCATCTTTTGACTGACATCCCGGGTCTGTAGCTGGGTTTTGGGTAAACCACCACCGCCCTCTTATGGTAAACCGTGTTTTTCTTGAAATGCAGCAGCCTTCCTGTGCTTTCCATCATTGTCGGCCCCTGCCTGAGTTAGAAAAAGTGATGTGTCTTGCCTGGGAGAAATCGAAGCCTCCTTCCCAGCAATCAATTGAAAAACACATTCGTGCTGTTTTCCCATCTTACGCTCCCCACAGTCATTTTCTGTCTGGACCGGGGGCTGTATGCACCATTATTCAGAAGTCCATGGTGGAGAATAAAGTTCTCTGTGTGTTCCTGGGCTGCAGAAACTTAGTTATAACCAACTGATTTTCTTCTCAAGGCAATTTCACTTTTCACGGGGAATCTGTCGTTATATGGAGAGTTCTCATCAGTGTGTTGCGTTGCTGTTTATTAATATAATGCCATCAATTTGTTTGAAGCTTACTAGATCTTGCAGCTCTCCCACACTGCTTACGCTATATGGACAACATGACAAATAAGGGGGTTCGTCAAAGTGAGAGCAAGCAGCGTCCGGCAGTGCTGGGGTGTGTCCTGCAGTTTTTGTGTCAATTCAGGGGTTTTATTCAGACTCATTGAAGGACAGAAGTGTTTTAATGGTGTTTATCAGAACAGCAAGGAAAGAGCCTCTTTGGAATGACTTGATATTCCTAATGATGCTCTGAAGTGACCGTCTCTCAGTAGCACCATGAGTAGGTTTTCAAGTCATTAGCTTAGAAAACCCCTGTTGATTTAGTTGCAGTACCTGCGCGACGCTGGTTCTCTCTAATGATCAGTGCCCAGTTAGGGGTTTGAAGAGCATAAGCAGGGTGAACGGTTGGACTCGATGATCTTTAAGGTGTCTTCCAACCAGATGATTCTGTGATTCTATGATCTTTAGCATCAAAGAATCCTGCACCCGGGTAGGTGGATCTGCCAAAAAGACGACCCAATGGGGTCTCTGTAGGTTCATCCACACTAGCAAAGGAGTGAGGTTTTCTCCAGGTTTATTCTTCAATCTAATACTTAAATATGCATCAACGCAGCAACCTGAGGGTAACGATAACAGAATCATGGTGTTTGAATGACCTGAAATACTGTAGCGTGTTTACCTCTCTACATACTGTACATCAAATTCATTCAAGCCTGTTGTTTCCGTGCATTTAGATATTTTTAATAAACAGACGAGAAACGGTGGCTACACTTTGAAGTAGATGAAGCACTGGTTGATTTCTATTCTGCAAATTCTAAGCCCGCGCTTTGATGTTAGCTTTTCACTTCTTATCTGGGGCTGGAAAAAAAGACCAAGAGGATTTTACAGTGGAACATAACCAAACTGTCTCGAATAAGTGCATTAGAACAGATAGAGATAAAAGGCACTAAACATTTTATTTCTTAAAAAAAATCTCCATCTGAAAAGGTTTCATTTAGGCACTGCTTTTTAATAGTTGGTAGTTTTTCAGTAAGCCCCTGAAAAGCAGTGTCAGAGGAGCTTGAGTAGAATGCATGCGGTTTTTACCCTCTTTTCCATATTTTTAACTCTTCCAATGGTATTGGAAGGTCAAGTCTGTACATTTCTTCCACTGCAATTCTCTCAAGTTTGTATTTCTGATCTACTGGAACCAATAGTTTTCAGCCTGTCAAAGACAAGCTGCATGATGAGACAGTGCATCCTAACCACATCTGCAGGTAATGCTAAGTGAAGGATGAACACTGGAGCCTCTCTTCCAAAGGACTTGAAGATTTGGCCACAGAAACTTTAGTAATTCAGCAAGGAAAAATGCAAAGTTCTGCACCTTAGGTGGACGAACCCCATGTGGCAGCACAGGCTGTGACATCCTGGAACAACATCTGACATCCAAGATGATTAAGGATGTAGGACATACGAGCTGCCATGGGGAGGTGAAGAGAACTAGCCTTTTTTGGAGTAGTAGAGGTGAGGAGGAGGGGTAAGGAAGATCTTAACTGCAGCCTGCAACTACCTTAAAGATGTTTAGAAAATCAGTCACCAAGTTCTCCTCATTCTTCTCAACGGTAGTGGATGGCAAAACAAGGAGCAACGGCCAAGAAGTTGCAGCGTGGAAAAAGTCCTTCAGGAGGAGGATAGAGCAGTGCTGGAGCCTGTTCCCCAGAAAAGTTGAGGACTCTCCATTCTTGGAGGTCATCAGGGATCAGCTGGCCAGATCTAGAGTTGGCCACAGACCAACTCTGAGTGGGAGGTTGGTCTGGAGACCTCCAGAGGTCCCTTCTGACCATCTTTTCTCTTTGTGGATGAACATCTCATACGTGCCCTTAAAATACAGTTTAGAAGTTGATTTGTTTGGAGATAAATTGATCGGTTTTATTTTTTTAAATGGCTGTTTGGTAATTATTGAGGAGTAGGGGATAATGCTAAGAAAATTGAACCCAAAATTACACTGATTCTGAAGACCACTTCCTAGATACGCTTTACGTCGAGTGCACCAGCAGTTCCTTTAGAGCACAACAGTTAAGTCAGATGAATTAGTCAGTCACGTACAGCAGCACCATAAGTATTTGCAGCATTTTTCTAACGTCCTGGGGTTTGTTAGCAGCGCACACCGTTTTCTGTTTGTTTCAGCTGCAAGAAAAGGTAAAAAAATACCATCTTTCCAAGCTGAGCATATGCTTTTATGATTCATGCAGTTGTGTTGCTATTTTGGGGTTTAGAAACCAGGAGGGAAGCTACAGACGTGAAAATCATTCTTTTGTAGGTCTAATAAGCAAACTCATTATAAAAGAACCCTATACGCAAAACCTTTTGAAGTAGCTGAGTGTTGCCGACGATAGACAAAAAGGGACTCAGCACGACAGAGAGGGGTTTCAAAACCACTGCCCAGGAGACACACAGCATTGTTTTTGAAGGGGCAGTTTGATTTTTGTAAACTGCCTGAAAACCAGGGCTGGGAACAGCATGAAGAATTGCGAGCGGGGTCCTCGTTTCAGTCCTCAGTTCCTCTAGCCGTGGCACCGCAGTTTTGTATGGGCTCGTTGTTTCTTGGGGGATCGTGGGCAGTGGTTATGGGCGATATAAAAGCGTTTGGGGCATGGATACCCCATCCACACACCCCTATTTATGGAACCGGAGGCTTGCTTATAGGAGCAGAAAGATGTGTTAACCAGCACCCTTTAAAAGCCCCACGTCGTATTCGAACGTGTTTGCTAGACTGTCTAAAAATGCAAATTACTCTGTTCCTGGATTTCGATACGGTTTTAAATTGGTTTTTAGGATATAAGGTCGTTCCTGTTGCAGGGGTGTGAGCACGTCAGCCTACACCGGCGTCGCGGATGCTCCTCACCGTCTCCCTTGCCTGCCTCTTTGTCTCACAGTTTCCGAGGGAGGGGAGTGTGGGTATTCCCCTGAGTGGATGCAGAGGCTCCACAGACCCCCGTCTGAGGAGCTGTCAGAGCAGCAGCACTCCCAAGAGACACCGAGCCCGCTCCAGTCGTATAGCGCTGGCCAAAATTTCTCAACCATTAAAAATCCCAGACTCTTTCCGCTTGCACACGAGCAATACATCAGGAAGTTTCTATTCCTTCGTTGTGCAAAGAGAACTAGACCTTTTATATGCAAACCAGCTCAAGACAGGAAATATATCTTTAAGGAGAAAAACTGTAAACCACCCGTTATTAATACCACTGACATTTCGTCCAGCCTAGACACGATATGTCATAATTGTGCTGTTTGCTTATGAAATATGTATGGTGGCCGCTGGTCTGTCGATTCCTAATGAGAATAAAATACTGGCAGCTCCATTTATGGGGGGGAAGGGGAAATACAAGCACTACAACTTAGCGTACACGCCTCCAATATCCAGGCTGCTCCAGAAAGTCGCATGGGAAATTACTTACCTGGTCGGCTTCTCGGTCACAGCCTCACCGTATCCATGTCCTCGTAGACTGGGGCAGATCACTCGAAGGGTGAACGTGTGGAGGGCTACAGACACAGCTCCCGTGATGGGAGGTGCAAAAAAGGTTTCTCATTATTCAGCTGTTCCTTTCAGGCCAATGGAGGAGACAAACGATAAGGAAAATGATGCTGAAGCTGTAGTTCCCTGAAGGCAGCAAAATACCTGTGGAGGGCAGTGGGGGCGAAAAAACGTTGTCGGTGCCATCGGTGCTGTTCCCAGCCTTGCTGCTGACCTCTTCTGTGATCGTGACATGCCATGGTTTTCAAAGCAACCCAGTGCTTAAACATAGAGATGAGGGCCTGTCTGATTGCTAAACGTTTCTCACCAGTCTGGTGCTAAATTACTCGATTTTGTGGTAAGGCTTTGACACCGGGCGATACCTAACCTCTGGACCTGCTCTCCTGCTGTGAGGAAGCTCTCCAACAGCCCGTACGGGTTGCGTCGGTGGGGGGCGGATGCTTTTCAGCAAGGCTCAGGCTTTTGACGTTATCTTCTTACGATGCCTCTCGTCCGATTTCTTTCACATTCCAGCTTGTTTTCCTCTTTCAACAGAGAGGCGCTCACGAGATTCGAGAAATTCGGCAGTTTCACTTCACTGGCTGGCCAGACCACGGTGTGCCGTACCACGCGACAGGCCTGCTGGGATTTGTACGGCAGGTCAAATCCAAGAGCCCACCCAACGCCGGCCCTCTGGTTGTTCACTGCAGGTAGGCAGAGCAGAAATCCCTCCGTTGTGTTGTCCACTAAACTCAGGACCTACTTCTGCTTCTCTTTTTTGCACTAAGTGGAACTCAGGAGGTTCTACCTGAACATGAGGAGAAACTTCTTGATTGTGCAGGTGGCAGAGCCCCGGCCCAGGCTGCCCAGAGAGGCTGTGGAGTCTCCTGCTCTGGAGAGATCCCAAACCCGCCTGGACGCCATCCTGGGCACCTGCTCTGGTGACCCTGCTCTGGCAGCGGGTTGGGCTGGATGGTCCCTTCCAACCCCACCGGTCTGGGATTCTCCTGTACTGTCTAATCCCCACACAGGCTGCTGAAGCCACTGGAGCTCTATCCACCATCACTTAATACCTAAAATATAAACAGGAAGAGAAAAACAGTCTGAAACTCTGCAAGTGCCTGAATGCAAGGCTCAGTTTCAGTCACCATCCCACCACCCAAATACCTGCGAGATGAACCCTGACACTTTGCCTTCTGCAATCCACTGCGCAACGTTCACTGTGCTCTGCTCTTCCTTTAGTGCTGGTGCTGGCAGAACGGGGTGCTTCATTGTCATTGACATCATGCTGGATATGGCAGAACGAGAAGGTGTTGTGGACATATACAATTGCGTGAGAGAGCTTCGATCTCGGCGAGTTAACATGGTGCAGACCGAGGTATCGTTAATCTACCGGAATACCGCCTTATGCTCTGCAAGAAAAAATATTCCTCTAGCCCGTAAAACTAGAGCCCCTTTGTGGTTGTCACCATCCAGAAGGTAGTTTATTCAGTCATATGCAGAAAATAATCCCCACACAAACCTGAAGAGCCGCTGCCCAAACACTTAAATTAAAAACACAGCTGGTAAAACACAGCTACTGCACTTGTGTTTGTACTCGTGACTACGTAGTTGGAGTCAAGTCTTCTGTTTTAATTTCTAAATGAGCGGGATAAAGTTTTGTGAACTGCTGTTGTTCCTTCTGGTCTTGTTTCAGTGCTGGCCAAGTCAGAGAGAATTAGTGGCAACCTTTTCCGTTGTTATTTTTTGACTTACCAAAATACTAACAGCGTATGCTCTATGTCAGTAATTGGTTTAATTGCTTTACCAGGAACAGTACGTATTCATCCACGATGCTATCCTGGAAGCCTGTCTTTGTGGGGACACATCTGTTTCAGCTTCTCAAGTCAGGTCTGTTTACTATGAAATGAATAAGCTGGATCCTCAGACTAACTCCAGCCAGATCAAAGAGGAGTTTAGGGTAAGTCGTGGCTAGCGTTACCTAGAACCCATTCTTCTAAAGACTTCTGCTTAAGTGTTTGCTTACAGCCATGGGAATTTTGGACCAGGCCTGGGAGGGAAAGACTGCAGAAAGGGAAAACAACGTCACTAGTTGCTATTGAATTGTGCTGAATTATAAAAGAACGCAATGGGGTAGTAGTAAAATCTTTTTCCTCAAGGGAAGGAGGTTGAGTCCATCCGCTGCCCTTCCTCCAGAAGGCAGGTGACTCCACAGCTGGCGTTGAGGTTATTTTTTCAGACCTGTACGCTTCCAGGGTTTTTTGCTTCCAAGCCCTGCTGACTGCGATGTGTTTTCATTTCTCTGCATGTTGATTCCCACTGAAACTGAATGCTGAGCTGATCTCGTCTTAAATATGTGGGGATGCTTTCACTGCTGTGTTAATCTTTCTCTTGTGTTGTTCACTCTTTTTGAAAGACCTTAAATATGGTGACTCCGACACTGCGTGTAGAAGACTGCAGCATAGCACTTCTACCACGCAATCATGAAAAGAACCGCTGTATGGATGTTCTGCCTCCAGACAGATGCCTGCCTTTCCTCATAACGATAGACGGGGAGAGCAGTAACTACATTAATGCTGCACTGATGGATGTAAGTCTCCACGACATCATTAATAATACAAAGGCAATAAGCAGCCCTCCAAACTGAGCAATGCCAGAAAGCGGAGTCAGCGTAAGAAGACCGACATCCTTCTAGCTTGTTTTCCAAAAACTTGGCACAAAATCTTTACACTCCCCAGTATGTTTAGGGTCCCACATACATTATGTCACAGCCAAGGTTCCAAAGCCGTGCTCCGAGAGCAAGTCGGGGAGTTTTGATAAATTAAATGTGTCTGGATTTCTCCCTAGTGCTTGAATTTTTAACCATCTGTCCTAGGACAAAAAAAAGAGTTACCTGTTAAGACACGAAAGCAGTTAAATAGGATAGTAAGTTTTACAGCTATATTTTTGGTTCTCTTTGTTTCCAATATAAACAGTAATTAACAAAAAAAATAATTGTCTGTCAGCACAAGATAGGACACAAGCCATTACTTCAGCCATTCTGTTTACTTCTGGTTGAATTAATGGTTCCTCTTCATGTGTATGTGGATTTTTTTTCCTAATGCATCCATGGTAATTCTCACACTGCTAATAGAATATCAGTAAAAAGATGCTTAAACCGCCTTTCCAGTCTGTGGATATTTATAGCCTATCTTTGACAATTTAGAGCTATAGTAATTACGGTTGTCAAACGCATAAACAGCAAGAAACCAGAGGTTAGCAAAGATCGAACACACTGTAAATGGCCTTTTTGAAGAGTGAAGCTAAAGTAATAACAGTTCATAGCAGGATTTGTGCATTTGCTTCCTTGCAAGTTCTCAAAGCACTTTCCTAAAACAAGCCTAAGTTCAAAACACCCCTGTGAAAAGGTGGGTGTAGCATCTTCATGTTTATCTACGTAGAGAATAAAAGTTTAAGTGATTATCTAGGTTCTCCCAGTAGGTCAACGACATTTCGTATTAGAACGGAGCTTCCTTGATCTGCAGTTTCCAGCCTTGCCGTTGCATTGTCTTCTTTCCTGGAGAGTTTAGTGCTGTTTTGGTCTGTAAATTAAGTTCTGCTCAGGAAGAGCAGTGCCTCGGTATTTGCTTTGAAACTGCTTCGCTGTTGAAACAATGAGCTGGATCCAAAAGTGTGTCGGGGTAAAAGGCTCTGAGGGAGCTCACTTCGAGCAAAAGGGGTAGCAAGCATAATTTTCATTATTCAGTATCCAAATGAGTTGGAGAATGGTTTTCCCTAAAAAATTGCTGGAGCTTCTTAGTGAGGGAGTAATGGAGAACCCTTGGAGCATCTCTTGTCTGCAAGAAACTTCCAGCGAGACTGGACCAGGAGGGTAAAAGGCAGCTGATCGATGTACCAGCAGCTTTGATACCCCCTGGTGGCAGTTGGCTGAACCCAAAACAAAGACCTGAAGCCTTGCATGTCTTAATCTGTACCGCAAAACACATTGGATTCATTGTCCATGGTCTCTTCAGTGACTGTCTCTGAAAGAAAGATGCCAATAGCTGATCAGATTGTGTCTCTGTCATGGTACACATCTTCAGCTCAAGGAGTGTCGAGGCTTCCCTGCCCTCCTTAATGAAGGCAATGCCAACCCCTCCCAACAAATACCCCAGTTATGGCCATGCTGGCCTTCGACGCTCAGGAGGACGCAACTGAAAATGCTACTAGGAGAGCCACAATGGAAGAGTTCAACCAAACAGCTCAGTCAACAACATGCTCTGGTACTAAAAAAAAAAAAAAAAGAAAGAGCAATTGAAATTTATGCCCTGGGTATCCTCGCTGCTGTCAGGTAGACCACAATTACAACCATATTTCTGAAAAATAACTAGATATTTGCTTTCACGGGCATCATTCAAATTAATGGCCAAGATTAATCTGTCCATTAACAGCTCAAAACAAAACTGTTACTCAAATTTTTGCAGGAGTTTTACATTGGAGGCAAAATCCTCTGATGATTTTACTCTATGCCTGCGGCATAAAATACATTCCAGAAATATAACATCTGCAGAAGTTATATTCTGCCCAAATACAGTTTATTAACTTTGAAGCATGTAAGATCTCAAGAAAGAGCTGAAAACAGTGTGTTAATTAAAGAGTAAATAACGCTTTCAATCCCAAAGTTTTGGGGCTATGGCTGGCATTCAGCTAAATGGATTTGTCTTACCATTCTTAGACTCATAGAATCATGGAACAGTTTGGGTGGGAAGGGACATTTCGAGTCCATCCAGTCCAACCCCCTGCAGGGAGCAGGGACATCTGCAACTCAGAGCCCCAAGGGCCAACCTGACCTGCCATGGTGCCAGGGATGGGGCTTCTCCCACCTCTCGGGGAAACCTGGGCCAGGCTCTCACCAGCCTCAGTGTAAAACATTTCTCCCTTCTCTCTGGTCTGAATCTGCCTCTGTCAGTTGAACCCATCACCCCTTGTCCTGGCCCAACAGCCCCTGCTGAAAAGATTGTCCCCCTCTTTCTTAGGTACTTAAGGTCTCCCCCGAGCCTTCTCTCTTCTCACCATCTCATTATTTCTTTGCAGAGCTATAAGCAACCATCAGCTTTTATCGTTACGCAGCATCCCTTACCGAATACTGTGAAGGATTTCTGGAGACTGGTCCTAGATTATCACTGCACTTCGATAGTTATGCTGAACGACGTGGATCCCGCACAAGTAAGTCCAGAAAACTGCTCCGTTCAACGAGGAGTGCTAGTGCCTCAGCATTTCAGAACAGCTTTAGGATGCAGTTAGTTTTATAAAACAACTTTAAATGCTAACACGCTAAAAAATTTATTTGTAGCTTCTGGATACACGTAGGGAAAGAGGAATAAATCAGACCATCGGCAGCTTCTCCACCCGCATGTTAATGCACACACACATAAGCGCATGCGCCCATAATTTGTTCTGGTAAGAGAACATGCTTGGGGAAGAGCTGCTAAAACCCGACGGTGATGGCAGTAGAAGGCTGAAACACACTAAGCCAGAAGTCATAAACAGAAGCTATTCGTTAGCCCATCTGAAACAGGTCACTGACCTCGGTCTGCGTGCCGGGGGACAGATGCTCCTGGGGGGGCATCTGTGTTACGTGTGGCACAAAATGGCATTGTTAACAAGGCAAGAGGAACGAAACAAGATCTTTTGGAAGAGAAAACAGGGCAAGAGAAACGGCTGGGGGCTGTAATTCCGTTACAGAAGGGTTGTGCATGCTGTACGTGTTCCTTGGAGGACTGAAGAACCGTACCTGCTGGCTTGGCCGTTTAATCGCTAGCATTAATCACCGAGGGTCCTGGAGCCTGGCGCCCAGCTGCGCAATCCCAAGTTCTTGCACAGATCTAATTGCCTGGGCTCCAACACCCCGCACCAGCCATCTGCTGGAATAACGTGGCGGTGATCTGGGTTCTTAAGATGTCAATATTTGCTGATTATTGGTTAGGAGCGATTGGTATTTTCCATAGCAGACTGCGTGTCATTTGCATTCTTGAGGTGATCAAGAATGCTTTCAGCCTCGCCCAGTATTGCACGTACTCAAAAACGTTACCTCTTATTTCTTGTCAACGTGAAGATTTTGTTTTTAAAACATACTAATCTTCCGTTTTGTCTTTCAAAGGGAACGTGCAGGAATTCCACACGCTATTTTAAAGCCTGAATTTCTGATTCTTAACTGTCTGCAGGGAGGGAAATAGAAATGAAAGGCAAAACTTTTATTCATGAGTCTAAGATTATTTTCTGAGTGAATAAGGAAGGACTCAAGGGAGCCCGGCTGTTAGGGACTGCTGAACGGAGGTTTGTTAATTTGTGGGCTGTGTTTTGAATTTACAATAGCGCACGGCTATTTCGAGCCTTTATTAGCCTCCCAGGCTTCTCAAAGCTATTGGGATCTGCAGCTAATGCACCTGCCTCTGCAGTGCGTTGAACCAGTTCCCTCTAATGTGAGTAACAATCTTTTCATTAGGAATAAATCTCGAAACCCTCGGAGCAAGCAGAAACGGCGAGAGGGCAGAGCTTATTACAAACACGCATTACATCCCAATTTATTAATAACTGCTGTTATCATCGTTATTATTCATGTATCTACGGAGTGTTTACAGTTCTCTTTAGGTATTACCATTTATGTGGATTGTTCTGCTCTGTCGGGACACGAAATTCAACCCTTCACAGGCTTCTTCTGACTTAAAGAGGGTCACCGGCATCGCGTGCCAGATGCACAGACCTAAATCCTGTTGGTTTCTTTAGGACTGGGAAATCTTGGCTCCCTCAAACAGCTCTGGCAAACAGCTCTGCTTATTCTCATTTAAGTGTTTTTCAGAGCTCTGTTGGAGCAGTATTCCCGTGCGCCTGAAAGACGCGTGCGAAATTGTGCACGTGTTCAATGATCTGAGCGCTGGCATTTGCGTGCGTCGGGTGCGTCGTATTCTGCTGTCCCCTACACCAGCATATTTCATAATAAAAACTTGTGTAAGATTGAGGCAGTATTTGGAAAGCAATTTGCTCAGCAGACTGAATCATGTAGGGGGGTTAAAATAAATTAAAATATATTTTCCCACTCAAAATTTCTGGTTTTAACTTGTTAAAGTGAACTCCTGCAAATCAGCCCCTGTTCTCTTTTTAATTGATGTAGTAAATGATTATGTTTTCCCAAAATGTAGTCATCTCTAAACGGCTTTGTGGAGGACTAAGTGTTGTAAGAAATGCAAAACAACATCTGGAGTAAATGTGATTTGTCAGCTCGGCTCTGGATCACCAAGAGCAATGCAGCAGCTGTTTTACTGAATGAAATAAAGTTCTAAATATGACATCAATGCTTCTGCAAGCAAACAAAATTTCACGAGTTCATACTTAATTTTGGTGAATGCTTGCAAAAGCTGCATGCTCGAACTGCTCTAAATATCCCTGGGGAAAAAAAAAAAAATCATTAAGGTTTTTATGGGGAAAAATGGACGAGCGGAGTCTAGCTTCAAAAACCTCCTCGCAAAGTGTTGATTTAATCTTTAAAGTATTAACAGAGATGATAATTGGTTCCTGGATTAAGCCATCGTGATATTATTAGACACTAAAACTGTGCAAGATAATGGTAATACGACTTTGTGGTTCTTTAGATACCTGGAAGTAATATTTTCTGAGCCCTAATAAAGCATCATCACTATTTTTGGGTGGGTTTAGATGAAATTGAGCAGTTGTTGACAATTTAAGGCGATGCTGGTGTTAGCTGATATCTGCAGTCACAGGTGAAAGTCCTGAGTTTTGACAAGTGATGCCACCTGCACAGTATAAAGCACAAATTCTGACGGAGCTGGAATTACGTAGAAAAGTGTATTGAGGGGGAATGAAATTCAAAGTGATTAACTGTGTGTTCTTCTGTGTTCGTGGTCGTCTCCAGCTGTGTCCTCAGTACTGGCCAGAAAACGGAGTGCACCGACACGGTCCTATTCAGGTGGAGTTTGTATCAGCTGATTTAGAAGAAGACATAATCAGCCGGATATTCCGAATTTATAACGCAGCCAGGGTAAGGATGTGAACTGCAAAACATTTCTATCTCAGTAGATGAGTTGACTCTACTCAAATCACAAAGTTAAACTCATGTAAAACCATTCTGGTTTTTCAGCTTATTTATGTGAAAGCCACGGGGCCATTCTGAGTCACACCATAATGAGGATAAAGCCTTCTATGTGTAATTAAAAGATATTTTCATGCCTCTCTTATGTGTTAAATGCAAATGAAATAAAAGCAGTGTTCAGGTTATGTGGTAGCCCAGAAACGTGGAAAATCAGCGTCGTTTTCCACAGTTTGAAATGGGCCATCTTGCATATCTCCATCCTGTGTCGTGCGAGGAAAGCTGTGCGCCAAAACTAGGTTTTTCAATACCAGTCCCAGGCTTTCACTTCATATGTGGGACAAGTACGTTCTCATATCCAGCTTTTATGGTCCCATAAAAGCCGAGAGAAGACTGGACAAGGCATGTCTTCCAAGCTGAGTGGAAAACAGATTCCACCACAGACCAGGCATCGCTTCCCATCCAGATGGAGGGAGCCTTTGCAATGCACTGGTATCAACCACTGGAGAACTAAGAATCAGCAGCACTCCCTGCTGAGAGAAGTCTGGACCTGCCCTGAGATCCCGTAGAACCACAGGCTGGTTTGGGTGGGAAGGGACCTTCCAAGCTCACCCAGTCCAACCCCCTGCAGGGAGCAGGGACATCTACAACCAGAGCAGGGTGCTCAGAGCCCCAAGGGCCAACCTGACCTGCAATGGTGCCAGGGATGGGGCTTCTCCCACCTCTCGGGGCAACCTGGGCCAGCCTCTCACCACCCTCAGTGTCAAAATTTCTTCCTGCTCTCTGGTCTGAATCTCCCTCTTTTAGTTTAAAACTATCACCCCTTGGCCCGAGAACTACCTTGTCCCCTTGGTAGCTCTCAGGACAGCGGAAAGCCCCCAAACCACCCCCTAAAACATGCTAATATCCAAACAGGGAAGCAGATTGCACGCTTCAAGGGATTTCTTTCATTCTTCGAAGGCCTTTCATTCGCTGTAAACGTGGCAACACAAACCCACCACCTCCAGCAGCGTTAACGGGAGCTGCAGCAGGCGCTGGGTTTGGGTGGTGAGCTTTGGGAAGAGGGGCCGTCAGCTGCAGGGAAGTGGCCAGGAAATCAGTCAGTTCCAAATTGTGACATAAAGCAGACAAAGCCCATTGAAGAACGTCGCTAATGCTGCATCCACTTCGGTTTATTCCCTCGTCTTGTTAATCTTACATCCTCTCTATTACCTCTTACTCTAGAGAAAAAATGGTAAGACAACATTTCTGTGTGCTGCTCATTTTAAAAGCGGCACTGAAAAAGCCCTCACTTTGCACAGGAGTGAAAGTGGCAAATCCTAGACTCCAGAACCAGTTTTCATGCCGGTGTTTATTATCCCCTTTTCTAAGGGCTGTAATTTTCTGCCACTAACACTTGCTCCGTGCTCCTTTTTTATTTTAAATCACCATAAAGCAACTGTTCCGTACCGTTTCACCAGAGGGGTTCTGCCTGCTGCAGCAGCACCCCATAAAATAAAGCGTAGTTAGATATTTTTTTTTTTACAAGCTGGAAACATCTGAGAGCTTCATTTAGTTTTTTAAATGTTTTTCTGCTTCAAAATATCTTGAGAGGCTTTGACCTTTCTTGTAGAAAAAGGCACAAGCACGCAAACCTTCTTCAAAATGCTGAAGCATGTAAAATTAAAGATACGTATAAGTTGTGTGGCAGCTCCCTCTCTCCTACCAACTTCCTGCTACAGTATTAATTAAATATTTGCTTGATCCTGCAGCTGTACCCTTGCTCTGTTCTGGCCTATTTGCACGGCACTGTTTAAAACCTCTCGTTCTAATAACTCCGTTGGAAATTAAAAGTCGTAACCCCTCAAGGGCAGCTGAAATTACATGAGTAGTTTGTCAGCGGTGACCTGCTCGAACGACTTTCCTCGCTGATGCAAATGTCTAAATGATCTACCCCCAAAAAAAAAAAAACCACCCAGCTGTTATTTTTCCTGCTTGTTTTGTGAATCTCTCCAGCCCCAAGACGGCTATCGGATGGTGCAGCAGTTCCAGTTCCTGGGGTGGCCCATGTACAGAGACACTCCCGTTTCTAAACGCTCCTTCTTGAAGCTCATCCGCCAAGTGGAGAAGTGGCAGGAAGAATATAACGGGGGAGAGGGACGCATCGTTGTGCATTGCTTGTAAGTCCTGGAAACAGGAGGGGGAGTAAGGGAACGCTGTTACAGAGGTTGTGCTGGGTTTTAAAAGATTTGGGAAGGGGTGAAGAGGCATCTGGGACTGGATAAATAGTACAAGGCTCATTGAAAAGCTTTGAGTACAAGAGGAATTGTGTAATTCTAAGTGTAGATTCATGAGTTTCCCTCTCTGTCCCTTGGCAGACCTCTGTGAAAAGGTGATGGGTACAAGTTAACTCCAGTTCATATAAAGATGTCCAGTGACTTTTGCAAATGGAAAAGGGGGTATTTATTCAGAGTAGATCGAATTCATACCTCCGGAACATTTTAGCTCTACAGATCAGGACTGCAGAAATAAGTGGTACTGGAGTGGTGATTCCCCTTCCAGGCATGAAGCACGGAAGTAGAAGGGGTGTGCTAGACCAGTTACGATGATCCTGTGACTGCTTTACCTTTCTTTAATAATGGTATATATTTTTGTCCTCCTGGGACCGTTGTGCTCCACTGGTGCAGGCTCTCATCCACTCTGCCACCATCCTTCTTTCGATATGGCTCGACACTTGCACAAGCTGTTTGCCCTCTTTTGAGCCAGTCTTTGGAGACTGAGTCTTCAGTGCTTGAAGTGGTATCCCTCTGCCTCTGAACATCTGTTTGGAGCTGCTGCCATGATGGGGAAGGGTTGTGCTAATGGGAAAAGCACGTGCTAACGGACTTGCAAAAGTTGGGACCCAATGTTAGAACAATGGAGGAAAATCGAAGAGTGTATTAATAATTTCCACTATCACTGACCTTGAACAAATCATTGCTTTTCAGTTTCCCCATCTGTAGAATGGGGATAATAATACTTTCACCAAAGGAGCATTGTGCGGTGTGATTAATTAATGTTTTGAGATCTTTAGCTGAAAAGACCCTTTTGAAGTGCAAATTACTGTTATCTCCGAGGTGGCTGATGATATTAAATAGTTGTACAACATCACACATGCGTCACTTCCAGGCCGTAAAGAAAGAAAAAAACTCTAATATAATCCTTTTAAATGACTTTATTTTAATTAAAATTCTCCGAGTCCCACAATATCAGGCAGCGTTTTGGCAGCAGAGAGCATTCTTTTCATACTGCCTCGATGTGACAGATGTGCGACGTTGTGTCTTCCTTTGAAAATCAACCACTCGCGAAGCTGGTTTGAAAGACCTGCTACCTAACTAGTCTGCGCTCTGGTGATTATTAAGGTTTATTATTTTCGGTGAAGCGCAGCCTAAAGATTCTGATTAGAATAGCTGTGGAAATAATAGGGTTTCCAGAAAGAAAGAGATACTCTTACAGATTAGAAATAACCGGGGATGAAGTGTTATTAAATACGGTATTTGATCATGAATATGAACGTTTGTGCCTGGCTTCTTTGTTAGCCAGTCGCTTTGGGTTCTCATCCTCTGCTGCCATGGGCGGAGGGGGAATACGGACAGTGCTAAAAGTTGTCACCATCCAGGGGAGTATCGCAGCCCCGCCTAGTGCCGTGCTGAAGGTGAAGCCACCAGAACGGCTCCTACCAACGAGACTTCGGGCGCTTTTGCTGTCCCTCCAAGCCGCCTTTGGGCCCAGGAGGAAAGCACCAGGCTTTGGACAGAAAGAACGCGGAGATCCCCTTTCCCTATAACATTTCCAGGGCTGATGCTCAGTGCAACCTCGTGCGTTTACAGTGCAAAGGGGCGTTGAACTGAATCTAAAACTACCTTGTCCATATTTCAGCATCCTCTTTGTGCTTTCTCAAACGTTGACTGAAGGGTGGTGCAAAACTCAGCCGTTCAACTCCCTCCAGGCTTTCAGCCTGCTGAACGCTGAATCACAGCTTTGAGATCGTTCAGCCCATTAATTCCAATTAAAAATCGTGTTCTGCCTAGAGTTCATCCGCCCGCGGGGGCAGGAATGGTCTGTGGTTTCTCCCTACTGGAACTCATGCCTTCTGTAGCCGTCCCTGGTGCTCTACGAACTTGTCACATAGAGTCAGCGGTAACTGAGCCATTTTATCATCTTTATTGCAGGAACGGAGGTGGCCGCAGTGGGACGTTTTGTGCAATCAGTATTGTTTGTGAAATGCTTCGACATCAGAGGGCTGTTGACGTATTCCATGCTGTGAAGACGCTGAGGAATAATAAGCCTAACATGGTGGACCTTCTGGTAGGAGCTTTTTTAACTGCACCACTAAATAGAAAACGTTCCTTCCTCTCGGAAGACTCAGTGAGATTTCCAGGATTTGCAGTGGGAGTTGTTCACAAAGCAAGCAGGTCATTTTCGAAGGGGATAATGAAGTCACTTCACTTACGAGAGTATTTTTACACTGCTTTCTTCCCAAGGAGACTTTGTCTCTGTTCATTTGAATTTTTTAAGAGTTTTAAACTTTCAGCCGAACATCATTATTAATTTTCTTTTCTAGCAGGCTGAGCCAAGTGGAGAGCAGCCCTTGCATGGTAGAAATAATAGTGATGTAAAATGAAATGCCAGATTTTTCAAATTATATATTTTATAAATAGCTTAATCGCCTAATATTTATCAAAGCCATGAATTGCAGTTTGACATCCAGAATATTGCATTTAATTATGGTTGCCCTATCTCGTAGAAAGATTAAAGAAGTTCAGAAACAAGGGGCTGTATGCAATTATTTTCCTAGAGAGTGTTTTATGAGCTTTTTTCTTGTTTTTTTTCTAAATGGAGAACTGCTGAAGTGCCAGCTGCTCTGCCACAAGAGCTGCAGAACAGCTTAAACCAGCAGGTTCTTACGCTCCAGCGTGTAGTTCTGTACTTGGAGACGGGTGTCGCGTGATACGCTATTCTGAGGTCCAGGCTATAAAAGACCCTGGTTTACAACATCCCGCGGCAGAGGTGGCTGCTGAAGAGGCAGCTGTATTTAATGTAGCGTCATTGGCAGGAGGAAGCAGCATCTGGGCAGCTTCAGGGATGCTAAACCAATCTCAGCTAATTTTGCAAGCTCTGGTTGAACAAGTTTGGGTTATATTTCAGCACCTTTTCTACAGAGAACCCAGGGGGCCCCTCGCAGAGCTCTTGTAATTTTAGGAGAGATCCCCCTCTTTCAGATGGGCTACCGAGATCTGGGTGTGAAACGCCCCAGGGAATGGGCAGAAAGCAGGAATTCCTGTTGGGAGGCTTTCGGGCCGTGTGTGGATGACTAGGACCATCCCGTTCCACCCAGCTCCCCCTGCCACACGTATCACTGCGCCTCATCTGTACTGTAGAAGAACGTCTCCCACCACATCCTCCATCGCAGTCCTCTCATCTGTCTACCTGTGAAATCCCAGCTCCTCCCCTAGGCCCTGCTCTGACCCGGCTCGGTGGGGAAAAGCCAGATGCTGCCAGCTGTGCAAAGCAAGGAGGGCATTCACAGCAGCACCACGGGGCCGTGAGCCAGCGGCACGGAGCTGTGAATCTTGTACTAGCCAGAAACTACCAAGCTTTTGCGGTGCTGGGAGGGAGCAGCTTGACTGGCTCCTCCTCAGGAGGAGAATCATCATGCTGAGAACCATACATTTTTATTTCCCAGATATTAAGAAAAATGTCCTACTTCTTCATTCAGGTAGTGTGGTTTGGCTAGAGCCTTGGCAGGCGTGCTGTTCCCCCTTCTCCCGGAGCTGAAGCCCACAGAACTCCCTGAGCTCTTATTCATTTATTTGATAGAAATAAAAAGGAAATCACCAGCGTGAAGTTGTGCAGCGGAAGAAATTGCTCTCTATAAATTCCCGTCGGTGACAGTTCTCCGGGTATAGATTTGTCAGGCAGCTGTCTCCCTTTTTCAGCAGAGAGTTGTTTTAATCGAAAGCTAAATCTGTTATTTCAGAATTTAAAGGTATCTTTTAGTAAACTGAGGATGATATTGAGAATGTCTGGACGGCATTGAAAGCCCTCGTAATGCCTTTTCATTTCAGTCGCTCGGGAAGGAGATGGGTATTGTTTTCCTTATTGCACAGACGGAGGAAGGAGGGCAGGGGACCATCGGGATTTTTCCCATTATCCCGTAATTCACTGACAAAGCAGCGTGAGAACCGCATCTCTTCACTCTCAGTCTGCTGCTTTGCAGGAGCAAATATTTGAATGAGCAAGGTTTCCATTTCCATGTAGATTGCTGGTAAAAGGGAACGGGGACGCCTGAGTTTTTTTCCTGATCCTGGCTTTACCCTTTATGACCTTTCTTACATTATTGTGTCGTTGCCTCAGTTTCCATATCTGAAAAACGAGAGCGATAATATTCATCTACCTTTGTAAAATGCTGTAGAAAAAGATGAAGTGCTCAGAATTAGAACAGTATTTCATAAAAATAGTTTCGAGACTGCTTTATCGATACCTTTTGTGCACTTTCTGATGAGATGAAGGGTGATTTCATGGAAATCGTTGGTTTCCCCACAAGTGTAAAAATCTGAATGCCACATCCATACAATATGGAAATCTCTGAAATTCTTCAGCCATCGTACAAAGGTAACACACGGTATTACAGAATGTCTGTTGCAGAATGCCCAAAGCCCTTTGTGATAAATTTGACCTATCAATAGGTGTCCTAGAAAAAAAAATACAAATATACCTCTCTGAAGCTGGAGGGATAAAGAGACTTTTAATATCCACCCCCAAGTGAATAATAAAAACGTATAAAGGACACACATGAGTGAACCCAGTGGGAAATAATCTAGGTCTGCTCTTCATACTGGTATTCGGTTTACTAAAAATGACAGTTATCCTGCTGGATCAGTAAATCAGCATAAAATGAGCATGGAAAAATGGAAATGGACGAGTGGCTGATCTTTGTTTTGAGCTGGTTTGTAGTGATAGAATAATTTTCATTTACTTAGAAACATGCATGCAGTAAACGCAGAGAAGGAATAATTTACATAATACTCTTTTTCTTTCCCATTTTTTATTCTTTTTTCATTCTGAAGAGGACACCAGCAGTTTATGGAACCCTGCAGACCTTAAAACCTTACGTACAACTCATTCATAACTTAGGTGATAACATGCGTCGTGTTTTCTTTCAAACCAACATCTCTCCACAAAAGATCTTAGGCACGTCCATCCTTGATTGGTGATTGTTTGCAGTATTATTTGGTCTCTTACGTGTTAAAGTGGACTTTCTTCTCAGCCAAAACATGACCCAAAATCACAAATACGGGTCAAAAGAGTTAATCCTTTAAAATCATTGCCTCACTGAAAAGGAGAATAAACCCAAAGTGTAATTGTCATCTTCCTCCTGGTGATGTTGGGAGCGGGGAGGCTGAGGGCTGTCAGCTAGTTACGTCTCTTGTTGTTCCTGTATGGTGGTTCATGCTTAGTTCTCATTTATTAGTTGAGTAAAGTGCATGGGAGAAAGAGGCATTTCGCTGGCAGAAATAGTCATAAAACTGGCAGGTGTTTCCAAAGAGAATTTTTAGAAGCCAGAGCCCCTGGATTAGGGAACCCACACCTACTGCTTCCTTCAGCTTTTTTATTTCATTTCATCATTTGTAGTATTGTTAAATATTCATAGAACCACAGGCTGGTTTGGGTGGGAAGGGACTTTTGTAGCTCACCCAGTCCAACCCCCTGCAGGGAGCAGGGACATCTGCAACCAGAGCAGGGTGCTCAGAGCCCCAAGGGCCAACCTCACCTGCAATGGTGCCAGGGATGGGGCTTCTGCCACCTCTCGGGGCAGCCTGGGCCAGGCTCTCACCACCCTCAGTGTCAAACATTTCTCCCTTCTATCCAGTCGCGGAAGACACAGGCTGGGTCCACATGCCACGGGAAGGGGATTTTGCTGGGATCGATGCTGTTCCCAAACAGGCGCAAATGAGACCCGCAGGTCTGTGTCTGAAGGACAGGGCTGGCGCCTGAAAACTCAGCCTGGTAACAGAAGAGCTGTTAAGAGCCAAACTTACGCGTCACCATCAGGTGCTAAAAGTTAATTGGAGTGAATCCAGTTAATCTAGCTCAGGCCCGATCTCACAAGAGAGGACAGTATTTCGGCGCACAGGAGGAACAATAAGCAGCTCTTGCTCTGCAAGGTGGCAAGATTATGAATGACATTAAAATGAAAGTTGTGATCTGGGAAGTACTTAGACACTGGGTCTGTGCTAAGATAAACATTTCCAGGGAGGAATTTCAGTAACTCCAATGCTGGTAAAGTGCTACGTGAGCATTTTGACAGATGACAGAAGGGGCTCAAGTCCATTACGTGCAGTCAATTTTTCTCGTACCAGTGTATTAAGGCAGCTAAATACGCACCTAATATGAGCGGTACCATATGTTACTGCGTGTAGTGTCTATTGTCTGGTTAATACAAAGATCTTCTTACCTGAATATAAATTGGATTTGCAAACTGGTTCCCATTGACAGCAGCTGATAGCAAGTAATTTTAACTGAAGAGAAATATCGATCGTCTTAATTAAGTGCCATCAATAACTGACTTTGTGGGTTTCTTTTGCTTTTTCAGGATCAATACAAGTTCTGCTATGAAGTGGCTTTGGAATACTTGAATTCCGGTTGATTGCACAAACAGCACAGACAAAGCTCCTCCTTTCACCACCACGAACAAAGCAAGTTGCGTCATGATACCTGTGTAAACGAGATGAAGACTCCTCAGTGTTATGCTTATACTGCTTTGTATAATTGGCTCTTTTTAAGAGCCCAAAAAGATGTTTATAAAAGCGCTTGCACTGCCCGTTTTCCACTACAGCGCCGCTGCTCGACACCCATAGGAACGTACACCAAACCACCTGGCAGTCCTTGAACACTGTATTCATACCTGGCCGTTGACGTGGTGAAGCAGCATCGTCCTCCGGTAAATAAGAGAGCACAATTATATTCTTACGAAGGAATTTGTACTTTTCCGTTCTCTTTTGTTGCCTGTGATTCTCAGTCTTTGTCACAGCCTCGTGTACATTTCTGGTCGGTGGAGAATGCTGTCTGGCATTTTGATAATCCATGATTTTAGCTATATTTGTATTCTAACACGTGCATAATAAATCAATCATATGTAGCTTCTCTGAACTAACAGAAAGACATGTACCAAATCATGTTAACTTTGTTGAGTTGTAATTTCTATCCGCTTTGTACCATTTCAGAGAGAATCTTGATAGAAATACAGTTAGAAAATGCAAAATACAGGATGCTCAGATTAATATATCCAAAGCTTTTTCATTTGTTTATATTGTAAATATTTTTTTTGATTTCATCAAATTATTTATTCATTAAAATGAATTTTTTTGTGAAGCACAGTGAGTGACAATCATTTTTATTAAGCCCTGGAAATGCTTACTGTATGATAGCGTAAACATTTGTTTACCTTGTATGGATTCTCAGCTCAATAAATAATTACATACATGATAAAATCTCGTTTAATTTAATATCTCTTGGCATCCAAGTGCCTTCAACTAAGCCTCTTTTCAGATTAATTCTTGTACGTACTGAGCTACCTCCAGAGTGTTTATTGTGTGATCCGGTGTTGATCCAGCCAAGAGCAAAATGATGGAATCAAAGAGTGTTTTGGGTGAGAAAGGACCTTCAGAGCTCACCCAGTCCAACCCCCTGCAGGGAGCAGGGACATCTGCAACCAGAGCAGGGTGCTCAGAGCCCCAAGGGCCAACCTGACCTGCAATGGTGCCAGGGATGGGGCTTCTCCCACCTCTCGGGGAAACCTGGGCCAGGCTCTCACCAAAGATACCAACACTAGAATGGCCAGGGGGGTTAAAAAGTGAGTAAAACTGTCCTATTACTAGGGCTGTTTGGACGGTTCCCCTTTCGCCCAGCACTCGCTGGTGTCTGAACAGGTTGGGACTTGCCTTGTGTTCATGGATGCAGGAAGTGCAGCAACGAAGCAGCAAGAAAGGGGAATGAGCCCACAGAGGAACGTGCCGGCAATCACCATCCGCTGGAGCTGCAGAGCATTCTCTCGCCTAGAAATGTCAAGGAGACTTTGCAGACAGAGCAACTGCTTCGTACTGAAGCCTTCCAAAGCTGCATTGGGGAAACCCGATGCAAGGAAGCGGCAGACTGCTCTTAAAAAGATCTTCTTAATGTCCTGGCCACCAGGAGTGGGAGCATTATCTACTGATGTTCGGGCAAAATGTTCTGAGAACCTCCAAATCGTGGACACAATGACCCTCAGCTTGTCAACTGCCAGTTCAAAATCACTGCAAAATGCAGATCCGAAGGCATGATGATTGGCTTCCTCTGCAGCTGGAGAGCATCCCTTTTAATACGACTTTAAAATGTAGCCGGCAGGTACCAGCCATTGCTATTAAATTGCACAGAGGCGGCAGAGAACTTAGGAAAAACAACCCCAGCCCTGAGAAGAGTGACGGTCCTTGGATAAACCCTGCAGCACTTCAGCCTGTTGCAGAATATGCTTGGATTCGTTTGGAAACCGTTGTGTTAGGAAACAAAATCCAACCCTCTGACATCATGGACAGACCAGGAACACCAGCCAAACGCGCTTCTTCATGAGGATTGTGGCACGATAAAAAAAGTTGGGTTCCACGATCTATTTTTTGCAATATGCTTGTGAGTGTCCAGCATTTCCTGAGGCTTCCAAAAAGCGAGACGAAGAAGTGTGCTGAAGGAAGCCAAGGACAGGAGGTGACACAGGCAACGTGATCCCAAATGCGAATGAGGTTTATTGAGACGTGGCAGGATTTATGGCAAGTTCTCCCAAGGACAGGGACCGCCGTGTCTGCCAGACATCGTTCCAGCTGCTCTACTCTTGCAGACGTATTTCGCACAGGTAAGTCTTGGGGGATGAGAGGGGAAGGAGACGAGGAGGGGAGAGTTCTGCCGTGTTTATTCCTGTTTCACTGATACTACGCTTTGTGTTGTTCCTCTGTCATAGGCATAGTCGAACCCGTGTTACAGCGTCTGTGTGATGTTGTCCCAAAAGACATTCTGCGAACTACGGCGTGAATCTGGAGCCAGCTACAGACAGCCCAGCATGGAGCTCTGTGTCCTCACTCTCGTACCGCAGCCATCAATCAATACAGGTGACAGCAAAATCCAGGCTTGGGGAAAACAGTATTTTGGCAAGAAGAAAAAGCAGATGAGGACTTCGGGAGTTCGGAATAGAGAAGAACGTAAGGAATAGGAAAGGAGCCGAAGGAAGAGATGAATGTGGAGGGCAGGTGTTCAAGAAGCAGCCTGGAGCTTATGGAAGTTACCCGGAGGCTGGGATTTAGAGAAGGCAACGGAAAGAAAACAGCAGTGACAGCCACTTGAAGTGTTCATAAACCAGAAGAAAGTTACCCAGTCACAAGCCCAGTACAGCTGCAGAACTTGTGGAGACATCAGTCCTAGCTTGGGAGGAACGGAGGCAGGGATGTTTTCTTCAACCCCCAGTACGTAGGAGGTACATAAATTAAGAAAAAGATACTTTAAATGGTTAGCCATGTGTATCACCCATCTCATCCTCTCTCCGGAACTTGAGGTAGATGATTTTTGCTAAGCTATTCTGAAAGAGCAGCAGTGGAGATGGTGAGAGAGGTGATCGCACGCTGCTTATCAACAAGTTGAGTCTGTCTCTGGCTGAGTAGATTCACAGAGCTGGGGGCTGGAACCCCTCTGCTGTGGGGACAGGCTGAGAGAGTTGGGGGGGTTCAGCCTGGAGAAGAGAAGGCTCCAGGGAGACCTTAGTGCAGCCTTTGAGTGCTTCACAGGGCCGACAGGAACACTGGAGAGGGATGTTTTACAAGGGCATGTAGTGATAGGATGAGGGGTGATGGTTTTAAACTGACAGAGGGAGATTCAGACCAGAGAGAAGGGAGAAATGTTTGACACTGAGGGTGGTGAGAGCCTGGCCCAGGTTGCCCAGAGAGGCAGGAGAAGCCCCATCCCTGGAAACCTTGCAGGTCAGGTCGGACAGGGCTCTGAGCAACCTACTGAAGTTGAAGGCGTCCCTGCCCATGGCAGGGGGTTGGAACTAGATGATCTTTAAGGTACTTTCCAACACAAACCATTCTGTGATCTTCCAGAAGGCCCCGTAGAGTCTTCGATAGAAGGTACTGACCTAAAAGCAGTGTAGCCCCACAGCTGTCCTGCTCTGCTCGGCCAGGCAGGGCCAGGGACATGCCACAGCCTTGCCCTGAGTGTGGGTGAGGAGCTGGAGAGATGGATTGGAGGAGTTGGGAGGCAGCAGGCGTTGGCTTTTCATCTAGTCCATCCCCCAGGACGCATTTCCCTCTGGTGCCACCATCCTGCCTCTCACCCCAGGACCATGTATAACCTGCCCCATGAGCTCCATCCCACTTCCCTCCCAATCCTGTCACCACAACACGTGCCGCTTTTGCTGGGTAGTATGCCTTGAGATGGGTGGAGAGGAGATGTGAGGCTGGAAGAGGTTGGGGTCTATAAACGCCCTGACAGGATTTTAATACTGTCGATAGTCCTCGATGCACAGAAGCACAGAGGAGGTGCTCTTTGACAGTGCGGAGTGAGAGCAATGCTTGCTTGTCTGAGGGAATGTGTCAGGGGAGATTAATATCTCACGTCCACTGACAGGCTTTCCAAGCGATGGTATTTTTACTCCTGAAACTCTCCTATTGATGTGTTTTCCGCAGCAGCTAGAAGGCTTTTAATTGTATCTCTACAGTCGTGATATTTCTAGTAATTGGGTTTTTTGCGAAGATGTGCTCAGGGGCCACAGTTAAAGCACAAGGGGCTCATGCACGCTAGACATACATTAATACCGCTGCCAGGCCTGAGTAAATGCAACCCCAGCTCCTAGTCCTCCAAACATTTGCATTGATATCCTCTTGTCTAGTCCTACCTGCCCCAAAAAAATCTGATCCACGCACACGTTTTGCATCTGAGCTCATCAGTCCTTGTCCATGTCATATCATGATGCCGTACTGGGTCTGGCTGGGATGAAGCTCGTTTGCTTCGCAGCAGCCCACGTGGTGCTGTGTTTCGGAAGTGTGACCAAACCGGTGGGGATTGCACACCAACGTTTTAGCTATCGCTGTGTTCGCACAGCGTCAAGGCCTTCCCTGCTTCTCACTCTGCTTCCGCCTCGTCAGATAGGCTGAGGGTGGTCAAGATACTGGGAGGGGACACAGCTGGGACAGCTGAGCTCAGCCGACCAAAGCAGGGACAGTCCACACCATACAACATAGCACCCAGCAACAAAAGGGGTGGAGCGGGGGAAGCAGTTTCTGGGACACTGCTGGGCATTGGCCTGCATGTGGAAGGTGGTGGGTGAATGACTCTGCATCAGTTGTTTGGTTTAGGGGGGGGTTTGCCTCGCCTCTTCACTGATTAAACTATCTTGACCCACAAGTTTCCATGCTTTTGCTTTTCCTCTTCTCTCCCCCATCCCACCAGGGGTGGTGGGAGTGTGCAAGCGGCTGTGCGGAGACTTTGCTGCTGGCTGGGGTCAGCCCACCACCGATGGCATAGAAGGGGTTGTAGGACCAAGATCTACAGCTGTCAGTCAACGATATGCTTCAACAGGAAGTTCTAAATGTCATAAAATGAACAGGATTGCTTAGGTGCTTAAAATTAAGCACGTGATGTATGTTGTTAAAAGCACCTTTTTAAAATGAACCTAAAGAGGAGCAGATTGACCTGCTCAAAAAAAAAACCGTGGAATTGATTTGTGTGTGGTAGAAGATTTGGGGCAGAGACTTGGCCTTCTCTGTAACTGTACAGTGCTCAGTCCATTTTAATTGCTGTTTATCATCAGCAGTTAACAACAAAAAAATTTTACTAGTGTAGTGTAGAACATTAAAGATGCAGCACAGACCTGCCTGAGAGCTTCAGACCTGCACAGATGTGGACACTGTACAAGGAGGTGGCATTTGCCCGTGATGAGTCGCTCCTCCAGAAACTTACTAACTTCAGATAACTCAGACCACCACGCTGGATCGCGTACTTAATACTCACATTACACACGGGGTTAGTAATTACAGCCCCTGCAGACACTGGGATGTACCCAGTCTCGTTACTCTATTTGTAACCTTTAGAAGTTGAGCTGAACGCATGGAGACCTCGTCTGCTGCTGTGTCCCCTTGAAATCCCAATTTATACGGTGTATGACAATCAGCTTGTAACATAAAGCCTTTTGAGGATGAAAAGTCTTGGGTGTGAAATGCAGTTACTGCTTCGCCACAAGAGAAGTGGGATGAAATTTGATGTTGGTCCTTGAAGACTTCATTATCCCCGTGTTCTCCAGTCTGCGCGGGTTGGTGGGAATGCCCGCACAGCCAGGCGTAAGGAGAGTGACCTTTGTTGGCCGCGTACAGGAATTGAATCAGTATGACACACCACATCAAACAAAACACAGCTTTGCCATTACAGGGGATCAGCGCAGATTCGGCCTCGTCTTTTGGAGCAATTACAGTCTCCATCTGGGAACAACCAGCTTTTGAGCTAATCCACAGAGAGAGCACCGCTAAAAAACCATCTGCCAATGGCTCGCAACTCTTCTGCTTCATGATGCTCAGTTTGTGTATGCCTTGGCTTTCTCTTGGTAGGACACGAGTGGAATACAAGCCATCCCCCAAACAAGATACAGTTCCCATCGTGGTACTTCCAGCCTGCCCGTGGCAGTCTCTGTCAAGGTCTAGCAAGAAGACGGCACACGCTCAGATCTGCAGCTCTTCCAGTGACAATAAATGAATTAACTGCTATCAGTTTGCCCTCTGCCTTCCCCAGGCTGCCTGGCGTGGAGCTACGCCTCAGCCTGACAGCCGAAAGGGTCGGTGAGTGAATGTGTGAGGTTTCCGCTTAGCTGAGACTCTTCAGAAGACCTGGACACCCTCCCCTAACTGGTACCGCTGGTACAACTGCAAATTGATTTGTTACACTTTATCTGGGCTACGGAGATACCATTTAGTCCAACCTTGCACATAAAGCGACTAAATACTTTTTATAACCAAGCAGTCAGAACAAAATTGCAATTTAATTTTCCACAGTCAGCTGTCTCAGATGTTCCGAGCTTATAGTGGTTATCTGCTAGAGGTGGTTGGACAAGAGCAGCATCTTCCCATTACAGCTGATAAATGGCTACATGATTTGGCACCAGATTATTCAAGCAGACAAATTAACTCCAAATATTAATACATTCAGCGGCCAGTCAGACAAACTGCTTGTTCTACAAGTGCCAGAGTGGTCACGGGGGAGGATTTTCCTTCTGCTTTCAGGAAACGTAACCTTCAGAGCAGAGCTCGGCCAGGCCAGCAAGCCCATCACTCAGCTAATGAAGTTGGCAGCAGTTAAAACGATCTTCATTTCTCTCTGGAAAGGGGTGGGTGGGTGGGGAAAAAAAAAAGACTTGGCCAATGTCTACCAGGATTGTCAGAAAGCTGCCTTTCAAGTGGAACACATGTGCCAAGGCTCCAAGTCGGTCATTACATTGTGGCCACCAGCCCCAGGACCCTGCTAGGAGTCTGTCAACACCAAAACTGTTTTCCCACAGAGACAGAGATGGCCACGGGGCAAGTCATCCTTGAAAGGGTCCATCTGCCACCACAGGCTGATATAGGTGGTACAGATAACAAGGGCCACCACCTCCTCTCCCTCTCCCTCTCCCTCTCCCTCTCCCTCTCCCTCTCCCTCTCCCTCTCCTCTTCCATATTTTACACCTAAATCCTCTCAGGAAGGATGACCCTGCTGGCTAGATTTAAAGTAACTTGCTATATAACAGTTGGGGCAATGGAGTTCTGTATATTGTCATGGTTTAACCCCATCCAGCAATTAAGCACCGCATAACCTTAGCAAGAACTAAACCTAATGATGTGTTATCATCATCATCATCCTAAAATCAAAACACAGCACTGAACCAAATATGAGGAGGAAAATGAACTTTATTCCAGCAGAAACCAGGACACACACACACATATATATATATATAATTATAGCAGGAAAGTTTAAATTTGAAATGCTCTTACCAGTTAATGAGAATGAAAAATCCCTGGGTCACTTTAACTCTTCCCAGTTTTCAAGCTTTGGCACATTTACGTAGTTTTGACCAGCACTGTTCTCTTAAAACTGGTGGTACCTGAGCTGAAGATGGACTTGGGAGCCGGTCTGTCCATGTAGGATATCACTAGGTCAAATAAACTAACAGGAAGAAAGACATTGCCACACGTGACACGATACTGGCTGTGTGAAGTTATTATTGTGCCCTTTGTACTCACTTAATTGTCGTCTTGTAGAGCTTCAAGACCCACTTCTAGTAGGGGAATATTTGAAGAAAGCCTTTAGGGGCAAAAACAGAAGCCGAGCTGACTGTTGCAACACAACCAAGATAAAATTACAAATATAAATTCTGTGTTCAACAGGCAGAAAATATGTTTATAATTTTATCATTGTACTCAAGGCTTCCTTACGATTTATATCTTCGTTGAGAATAAATACATTTTCTATACGGCATATGGCACTGAATGGAGCCAATCAGGAGGCACCGTTTGTGCTCTGAGCCCGAAAGCAATTTCATAAATTATGCAGTATATTTTGTCAGTAAATGTATAGATGGGAAAGCCATTAACATCACAAATCGCACCTTACTGCTGTATATTTTAGCATATCTTTTATTATAACTCACAGGTGTGAAGCTTTAAATACCCTTCACGTGGTGATGAGGTATGTACATCCAACTTACTTGATTTGGCTTCCAGAAGATGTTTAACGTTACTGACCTGCGAGGATGGGCTTGTTCCACCACTGGACTTGCATTTAGGCCCAGCATTAACCAGGCTTTGCTACCGCTGCGGTGCCTTCACATTGCTGACTGAGGGGCTCAGCGGTGCCGGCACATCCAAGGCATGAGTACGCTTGCAGACCCTGACCCTTCTGTGTCCACCCCTATGCTGAATAAATACAGGTAAGTCCTTGGGGACAAGAGGTGTGTGATTACGCCAGACTTAGTCTCCACACTTTAATTAAGTGTGGGCAGCAGTAATGTAGTCTTAATTTAAACACAGGATTTTTATATCCCTAACGGCAGAGATACAGTGTGGAAGATCCTTTTTCAATATCAAATGGGCAATGTGCATATTTAACTTGATTAAGAGATTGACTTCCTTCACAAGAGACCACACCAAGGGGATCCTGCCCCTCTGCTGTGCTCTGGGGAGACCCCCCTGCAGGGCTGGGTCCAGCTCTGGGCTCCTCAGCACAGCAGAGACAGGGAGCTGCTGGAGCGGGGCCAGAGGAGGGACACAGGAATGACCCGAGGGTGGAACCCCTCTGCTGGGAGGAGAGGGCAGAGAGTTGGGGGGGTTCAGCCTGGAGAGGAGAAGGCTCCAGGGAGACCTTAGTGCAGCCTGTCAGTGCTTCAGGGGACTGTCCGAAAGCTGGGGAGGGGCTGTTCAGCGGGGGCTGTTGGGACAGGACAAGGGGTGATGGGTTCAACTGACAGAGGGAGATTCAGACCAGAGAGAAGGGAGAGATTGTTGATGCTGAGGGTGGTGAGAGCCTGGCCCAGGTTGCCCCGAGAGGTGGGAGAAGCCCCATCCCTGGCACCATTGCAGGTCAGGTTGGCCCTTGGGGCTCTGAGCACCCTGCTCTGGGTGCAGATGTCCCTGCTCCCTGCAGGGGGTTGGACTGGGTGAGCTTGGAAGGTCCCTTCCCGCCCAAACCGGTCTGTGATTCTAAGATAAAGACTCCATGAATTGTCCTGGTGTTGCTTGAGATGGAAGAGCAGTTCCAATGCCTCGGGAAGTGCGTGCGTTTCTGAGCCTCCTGGCTCCTTTGCTCTGCCCCTGACTAGCCCAGGATCCCGCTGGGAGAAGGTTCGCCAGAAGGACACGCAGAGGCAAGCCAGTGCGAACGGCAACTGACAAACGCCTCCAGCCTCGCTGAAGTTTGCGCCTGGAGTATCAGGAACCACCGCCTTTTTAGGCTATTTTTCCAGACAGAGCTGGCTGTGAGTTAGTTTATAACAGGACAGACTTTGCATCAGCCAGCACCACACTGCAGGCTCAGACACCACGTGCACAGGACGTGGTGAGCTGCTCCGCAGGCATCTCCTCCGAGCCCCGGGGCCACGGCCCTGGCTTCGTCCCCTGCCAGAACAGCGGTGCTATAAAACAGGCAGCCAAAAGGTCAAGAGGAGCTGCAGATCCTCTGAAGGCTGGTAGTAGTTGATGGGAGGAGGCTACCAGCAGCCAGGCCAGCGCATGAAAGCCACCTTCTGCCCACTGACCCCGGGCTGTGTTTTCCCTTCACGGGGTTCACGCCGTTCACTGCTGTTATTCCTGGCTCCTTCCCAACTGATTTTCCCAGCAGCTCTGCGGATGTTTTGCAGAAATATGGGGTAGCATCCAAATCAAAGACTCTCCCTCTGCAAGGTACCACTAATCGCCCTCATCTTCTTGTTTACGTTAGACAGTGTGGTGCCACCATTTTGGGGTTAAGTTCCTTAAATGCACTTCTTCTACATCCACAGATATCTCTATCTGGTTTGTTCTGGATCGTTCGCTTATGGAAAAGGACAACTGCCTACGAGTTGTTTAAGTCATTTGTATCGCTGCCTAGACAGCTCTTCAAAGATTTGTTCAAAAACTAGATTGTTGGGACTTCAAATACTTCTTCAAAAGGAAATTATTTTTTTCACTGTAGTGTTTCCATGCCACATCCCTCACCCCAAACTATTCTAGTCCGTGAGCAAGATTTTACTTCTCATTTGGAAGGAGAACCCGCCAGGACTCTCCAAACAGTGAGAAGGGTTCAGCGATTGGCCTGAAAGGAAGTGGGGGAAAACACACTGAAAATTCTCACAAGAGAAGACATTGCAGGGACCCCATTTTGTCTGCAATCACCAGACCTGGGACAAGCTCACACTTCTGATTTCGCTTCCTGGGAAGCTTGTGGAAAGCAGCAGCATCACCTTGCTCTTGTATGTAAAACCCAGCCTCCTCACTGTTTTTCCAACAGATACTCACTGTATTAAAGAGTTTTCAAGAGATATCCATCTTCAAAGCCCAGCTTTTGTCAGAGAAATGCCGTTACAGAAACAGCCTCTTCTCTGACTCCCTGTCTCATGGGTTAAGTAGCTTTGAGCCATGAGTTGAGGGAGAGGAAGAAGGAGGTCAAAACTACCCAACTTCATACGGACGCTTCCCCTGCCTGTATGGCAGTGTTTGGAGTTCATGCCGGCTGAAACTGCATCACTAATGTGAGCATCGCGCTCCCAACTGTAAGAACTTCTCAGACCACCTGACAGCAGCAAAGCAGCTGGGCTCTTCAGTGCCACCCCACTGCCCAAAGGCGCTGCACCGCAGAGGGCTTCGGTCCCTGCCGTGGGGACCTCACCAGTAACTCCACCTGAAGCAGCTGTGGTGGGTACCTGGTGCAAAACACAGCACTGCCACACAGGTCTCCTGGGGTTAATGACTTCCTTAAGGCTGCAGAGAAACACAGAACCACAGAATTGTTTTGGTAAAATCATCCAGTCCCCCCATTCCCCCAGCACTGCCAGGTCCCCACTGACCCCTGTCCCTCAGCACCACCTCGACACAAGGGCTGGGAAACCCCTCCAGGGATGGGGACTCCACCACTGCCCTGGGCAGCCTGGGACAGGCCTGGACAACCCCAACGGGGAAGAAATTGTTCCTCAGGGCCAACCTCAACCTCCCCTGGTGCAACTTGAGGCTGTTTCCTCTTGTGCTATCACTTGCTTCTGGGGAGAAAAGACTGACCCCCACCTCGCTCCAACCTCCTGTCAGGGAGTTGTGAAGGGTGAGAAGGTCTCCCCTGAGCCTCTTTTTCTCCAAGCTCCCAGGTCCCTCAGCTGCTCCTCAGTGCACATGCTCTCCAGACCCTGCACCAGCTTCGTTGCCCTTCTCTGGACATGCTCCAGCCCCTCAATGTCCTTCTTGGAGTGAGGGGCCAAAACTGAACCCAGGATTTGAGGTGTGGCCTCACCAGTGCCCAGTACTGGGGGACAGTCTTTTCTGGAGAGCTTCTGGCCCCCACTGCCCACTGCCATCCATCCCTCATCCTGCGCTGTGGGGCAAGGGGAAAATGTTCCCCTCTCGTACGCAGCCATGCAGGAAACACTTCTGCCTCTCTGAATGATGGCACTGAATGATAAACGGTATAAGCCAGGAATTTTGGCAAATTAAAAAGTTTAATTTATGATGCTGCATAATTCTCACTGCTCAGCAGGTGTGACATTACTTGCTTATTTGAAAGCCAAAAGAGGTAAATTAAATGAAAATGTGTTTTGTCGGAGGCTGTTAATCAGAAAGGACCACTGGCTTCGTCAAACCCCAGGGGCTCTCACCCAGCGGACTGTGCCACCAGCAGAGACCTCCCAACCCCACGGGTTCACAGCTGCCCACGAAGACTCTTCACCTCGTTGGTTTTGGCAGCAGCTGACAGGTCTTTAACAAGGCAGCTTTCCCTCAGAAGGGCTCGGCTCCCTTTCCCCCAGCACAAGAGCTGATCACCGATTCTCAGCAGGAACTGGAACGGCTCCTTGGCTTATTCAGTAGCCTACAAATAACTGCTGAGCAAAGAGATTCTGGAAAAAGAGAGAGAATAACAGTCTGGAGCCGTTCCCACCCGGTGTCATAGCAAAGTTCATCAGCCAGCAGATCTCTTTTGTATCCAAAAAGAATGACATTAATCTCTGTAACAGAGGAAAACTAGTCTCTCTGTGTGGCAGGGTTTTACTATCACTCACGGTTGCTACTACCTTTGCTCAAAACACCTGAAAAAATGGGTCACAGAAGGTCCAAGACCTTCAAAATGGAAATTGCTACCACATGTATAAAGGAATAAAAGGTTCTTTTGAGGTCTACAAGTGGTTTCAGCCAACCACATTTGGGAGTAAATCTTAATATTGGGAGGAGGGAGGGAATTAATTGTTTCTAAGAAGTCAGAAAAAGCTGGTGTTGATGCTCAGTTGTAAGGCATTAAGGGCTGGGGGGGGCTGTCCTGGGCTATGTCACAGACCCACGCTGGTCCTTTAGCTCGGCTGAGTCATTTCTCCAGGTGTAGGACACAAAGAAGAAAAAGAACATCATACCTACCCCGTTATTTAGTGATTCCTTGGAGGCTGGCAGTACAGCTGTCATGTGCGCAGCCATGAGCTATATTTAATTCAGCAGCAGCGCGTACAGGAGAGGGCAAAGCAAAGCGACCTTTTACACGGTGTGGCACAGAAACTGTTCCTCACTCTCTGCCCCAGGCACCGAGCAGGACGGGGCACTGCCACCCCGCCTGGCTTATCTGAGCATGTGGGTTACTTGTCTGTTATTTTCAAGAAGTCATCTTTTCAAACGGAGCAGCTTACCTGAGGTGGGAAGGAGAGGCTATTTATTTTTGAAGAGGCATAGGAATGGGAGTAAAAAATCTGTACAGCAAAGCTGTTTGAAGTCTAGTTTCAACAGCACTCTGCAGACGGGACCTTCCTGTGACATGATACGAAGCATTCCTGCGTGCTCCTTCAAATACCCTTCTCCTGTGCTGTGTGAGTGGGATTGCTAATTTTAATTCTCTTCAATTCCCATCTCTACAGGTCTCTGCTGGCTTCTCAGCCTTCCAAGCAGAGCAGAGCTGTCAGACAAAGCAGGATGTGAGAGAGAACCCAAACCCACAGCCTGGAAGGTCCCCAGTTGGATGCTGACATGGGTTGAACTGGCAGTCAGCAGCTGGTCAAGAGGTCTCCTCTTGTTCTCTGCACCAAGGTCCATGCTGACCTCACCATGGCTCCTTCCAGGCACATGTTTCAGTCCCGCTGTGTTTCCTTCCCCTTCTCCCAGTGGGGAGTTATGTCTGGGTTGGGATTTTACAGGCTTTTGGGGGTGGGGAGTGTTGTTGCTGAGTGAATCCGAGGCTGAGATTCCTGCTCATATTTCTAACTGGGTTGAATCTCCTAATTTATTGTCACCTCCACCTCTCATAACAGCTCCCTAATAGGGCATGAAATACCAGTAAAATGAACAGCGGATTCTGGAGAGCCCCGAGCAAATACCTCCTTCTGCTTTGTCATTGTCATTTATTTTTTGAAATTTCTTTCCCACCCCCCCTTAAGTCCTTGATTCAATCCTCAGCTCTCACGCCTCAGATGGCTACTCATTTTTCACACCACATTTTGTGACACACTATATCAAATACCTTACTGAAAGCTCGGAACTGCTTAATCGATTTCATTCGCATCATCCATTAATTTAGTAATTCTATCAAAAAATAATCTAGCTTGGGAGGAACGATTTGTTCTGTGTAACCCTGCTTGGATTTTTTCCTGGGGGTTCCACCTCCCAGACATGTTCGGAGCTCTCTTCCCTTTAGTATTCCATTCCTGAACGACAGACTGATATCAGACTCACCAGAAGCTGTGGAAGGTAGGAAGAGTTTGCAGGATCTTGCCAGTCATTTTACAGTAGACTAGATTGCCAGACAAGTGACATCCTACAGCGCATGGGGAGTCTGGCGGGTTCAGTCCTATCACTGCAAGCATCCTGATCACTCCCTTCCCTCCTAACAGTTTTCTATCGAAGACCCCTGGAATGTTTTTGCCACCTTCTGGAATACCAGAATCTATTTCACGATGCACCACGGAGCCTTTACGTTTAACCCCATAGGGTAACGCTCAATGTTCCCAAACAGCGAAGCCTTTTTGTAACTCAATCAATCTGTGGGCAGACAGCAGTTTTTAAGAGGAACATTTTTAAGAGGAATTACTTCTCATTCCCTTCCACTGAGACCTGGAGTGTACCAGGTCAGGATAAACATGGTAAACCTGCAAACAAATTAGATATTCTTACACGTGTTGCTCAAGGAGCTTTTTCAGCTGTATCTCCTCGGTGAGATTCACGGTTTAGCCCCAGCTGGTAGCTCAGCCCCACTCAGCCGCTTGCTCACTCCCCACTCCCGTGGAATGAGGAAAAGAATCAGAACGGTGCAAGTGAGAACACTAATGGGTTGGGATACAGGCAGGGTAACAGGTAAAGCAAAAGCCGCACACAAAAGCAAAGCAGAACACGGAGTTCATTCACCACTTGCCATCGTCAGGCGGGTGTTCAACCACCCCCGTATTATCACCACCATTTCCAGCACAAATTTAAACAGCCCTGTAATAGTTACTGTGAGGAAAATTAACTCTATCCCAGCTAAAACCAGCACAGTGAGCAAAGCACTATAAAGATGAAAGATGGGGACAGACTTTTCAGCAGGGGCTGTTGGGACAGGACAAGGGCTGATGGGTCAAACTAAAAGAGGGGAGATTCAAGCGAAATATAAGGAAGAAATTGTTGATGCTGAGAGCCTGGCCCAGGTTGCCCCGAGAGGTGGGAGAAGCCCCATCCCTGGCACCATTGCAGGTCAGGTTGGCCCTTGGGGCTCTGAGCACCCTGCTCTGGTTGCAGATGTCCCTGCTCCCTGCAGGGGGTTGGACTGGGGGAGCTCGGAAGGTCCCTTCAACCCCAACCAGTCTGTGATCCTATGAAAGGCTGATGGTGCAACTAAGCAATGACCTGCTCACTGGCTGTCATTTTTCAGCTCATCAGACAGGAACCTTTTCTGATCCTGGGCCCTTCATTTCCCAGCCAGGACATTAAGCAACTGGGATGATTCAAGCTTTAACTGGTGTTCACCTGTTGTGATTGCATGTACCGTCCCTCGGTGCTGACCACGGGGCAAGTTAACCTGCCGTGGAATATTGCTGAGCATGGACAAAGAATTGTGTTCTTCTGGGAGCCCACAAAGAAGCCACCTGGGATGAACAATTTCCAAGCTCAGTTATTCACGAGGCAGGTTTGAAATGCAGTTGTTGAAGGGTGTGGGTTGTGTTTTACACTGGCATTAAACAACAGGAGTTGATCACAACCTTTGCTTGTGTGGAAAAAAATAAGCCCAGGGCTTGGGTCTTGCTCCGAACTCTTCTGGGTAAGCGATGAGAAAACTGAGGGACTCTGTGTAGTTTTCTTTAGTTTTGTCACAAGAAGACTAAAACAACTTGGTTCCACGCTAATCTACCAGCTAGAGAAGGAGAACAGGACTATTCAGGGCTCTTTACTGAACTCAGTCACAGGACAGGACAGACTTCAAGAGACTGTGATCGTTGTTCCTCTTGGAAAGCAGGAAGAAAGGAGGTCCTACATCTCCTCTGGAGTCACTTCGGATTATTTAAGTAACCCACTCTTAGAGAGAGATTCCTACAGCTCTTCCTGATCTTGCACATGTCTGGAAGCAGGTGCCACAGGGCAGTGTGGACTTCGTGAAGTCAGTGTTGGCTTGGGCTCAGTGCTGGAACTCCAGTCTCGGGAGTTTCACTGGCCTTATTGCCCTCCCCCATTATATTTCTCACTGAACGTTCCGATAGCCTAATTGCTGTGTGGTTTGCATTAGCCTCATTTTTTGCTTTACACGAGCCATCTTAAATCTCTGTTAATGTGAACAGAGAACAAGAACTGATTGCATGATGCCACAGGGGACAGAAAAGCTTGAAAACAAATGGTCTGTAACGCATACCTTATCCCTTCCCTTCCATTTGCTGTTTTCTGGTCCCAGTCCAGAAGATTTTTCCTAGTTACTGCTGGGAATAAGTCAGCTCCAAGACACCTCGGGCACAGCAGCTAGAGGCTGGCAGAGCTTGGGGCGCAGGGAGAAGGGAGAGCTGAAAGAGGGAGGGAGGGGGAGAAGCAAATACATGTATTCCTCAAGTCTTATAATAACTGAAAGAAGCTGGGAAAAGGGGTAGAAACTTCACTTGAAAAGCTCTGTTAATATGTTGGGGATTTTTTCCAAAGGAAATTTTCCTCTACATCTTATTATGACAAGATCAGAGAAGGCTCACAAGTACTGCAGAGTCTGTGGTCGCAAATCACATTCACCCTGAACAACCATTTTGATTCCTGTACGCTGGCTCCTGGTCACACAGAAACACCATCAACACCTGCATGCAGACCATGGACCTCAGCCCAGCAGGAAACCCAGAGACGTTAATGAATCTCATTTAACCTCCCCAGGCTCTGCTGGGAAGCTGCGATTTTCAGTGTAAATAACAAAATGGCCTTTACGCACCATTTCTGAGTGTGTCAGCGAGACCACAGAAGTGGCTGATGCCTGGCCTGATGTTTGCTGTGACTTTCTGTAAAAGATGCCCATCAGAAAAGAGCTCGAGAGCTCTCTTCCTGGGAAAGAGCCGTCATAAACAACACCCTCGCTTCTCCCTGCCAGCCAGCTTCTCAAAACTCGCTTTCTGAAGCTCTCGAATAGCACCACTTGCTGACCTGCACATCCCATCACACGCCAGGACAGGAGCCACCATCCATCGTTTATCCTTCCGCTTCCCCTGCACCTCCCCAGTTAGGTTAAAGCATGGCAGAAGGGCAAGAGAAGCCTCCTCCCGAGCCTTGTGAGGGTCCCCTCAGGGACAAAGAACATTTCCAGTACGGCTGATCTTATTTTATTGCTCCCTCTGGCCCCCTTTTCCCAGGCCATGTCCTCCACCGGGCTTTGCGCCCAAAGACAGGGTTTTTCTCGGGAAGGTGCAGACAGCAAGGCATGGATTTTCCCTTTGTATGTCAGAAAGAATCAAGGCTTGAAATGATTAAAGGTGATTAGTCCGACCACTAAGGCATTCACACCAGCTTGCCAACTGGATCCCATCTGATTTTCGTCAAGAAAAACAAAGCGAACCACCGTCTCGATGACTTAGAATGAGGTGCTGATTTATATTTATTTTGGTAGAAAATGTAAGCCTTTACGAAGAGGATAAAGTTCCTCTGAGGCTGAGTGACAGATCCTAACATAAGAAGCTTTCGCATTTTATTCATTTAGAAGAGTGTATTTGTATTCACTGTAATGCGTGACAATTCCAAATCACCATCTTTTTTTTTTTTTTAATGTGCTTTTATCGAAATAGAAGAAATGTGTTAACAGAAGCCTGCCCTCGGAAATCCAGTATTTGCAGCATATTTTATGCAAATAGCTATCCTGCAAGGTTACTGTCTGGTCTCCAGAGGTGAGGAGAGAGCTCTGTCTTGCTCGAGCGAGACACCAAATCTGCACCCAGCAGAGAAGGGGGGGTAAAGTCCTGATTTCACCTCGGTCGAGCTGATGGAACATGTTGACCTCAGTGCTGGCAGCCTCACGCGGGTTTAACCAGGTCTGCTGGCGTTCCAGAGCGTTTCCCTGGCGGCTGAACTCCGGGCTTGCACGGTGTCTCCTGCTCCAGCTCTGCTCTACGTTTCCTCCTGCTTTTCTGGTAGCTGAGCTGTGGCTTATGACCGAGTAAATGTAAGGGACGAGTGTGAAAGGCTAAAAATCTTTCATCCGGCTCTTCAGAGGTGAAGAGCTGATGTACTAACCAGCATCGCCACGGAGTGGAGGCACCTTGAGAAAAACGAGCACAAACCAGGAGGAAACCAGCACTTTGAAAAATGACCCATAACCAGAAGAGCATTAATCTCCCCACAGATAAATATACTGAGGTTAGAGAACATCGGGGATGTTTAACGAGTCAGCGGGAGACCTTGGCAAAGGCAAAAAGAGGAGTAATTGCCTCCCTGACATTCATATTTATTGTTATTGTTGTTTTTATTATTATTGAGTATTGGTGTTTTGAAATTTCCTCTGCAGGGGAAGATGATAGGCACTACAGGACAGCTTAAAATAGGTATTTTAACTATAAGGATGTGAAAAAAAATAGAAGCTAATCGCAGAAAACCAGCTACATCATCTTTTTTTTTTTTTTGGTCTTAGGTTCTCCTCCAAACTAAATGTCTCCAAAAGCTGACCGAAGGAAAACATTTCTGGTTTGTGGCAGCTCTTCAGGTTGTGACATTTATTGTTGCTGTGGTGGTTTTTACTCTGTACAAAGATAAAAACAACCCGTTTCTATTGTTTGCACAAACGGGAGCCGTGCCGGTTCCCCGTGTCCTGATGCCTGCGAGTCCTGGCGACGGCGGGGCTGCCCCGGCACACGGGGCTCTTCTCTCTTGCTTTTCAAGCCTTCAGAAAAAGCCTCGCAGAAACAGACACCTCGCTGTAAAGCGTCTGAGCGGCGAAGCAGCCTCTTTCCCGTGTGATAAATGAACAGCACGTACTAACCAGCTCTAACGGGCAGGATATGGGTGAGTGCCTTGAAACTGGGGTGAGAACAGGAACAAATGGAACGGACCGAGGGATGGGGAAAATGCCCATTTGCGGGGCATTTCTTGTCACGAGAAGAGAGATGGATTTCTGTGAGCACAGCGATATCCCCCTTTGCCCCAACTGTAGCATTTTGGAGGAGGGTGCTGCCACCGCAGCCTCTGAATCAGTGGGAACAGAATGAAAATGACGCCGGCCGTATTTAGAATTCACATCCCAAATATTTTTTTCCTTCACGTATTTACTCTCTTGATTGGCATTAGCATGCAGCCTGGCACCAGACGAAAGCACAGACTAAGTTCATCAGAGATAGCAAGTAATTCTGAGTAATGACTAAACGGCACTCCCAGGTATCTACTTTTAAAAAAGGAAATGAATAGTTCTGGCTGTAATTACCAGCTCGGGTTCCATATACAAAGCATTTATGAATAGCGAACGAGGCTCTATGTTAGGTGTCAGTTTACTTTCCTAAAGCAGAAAAAAAAAAAATTAGTTATTATCACTAGAACTGTTTGTTAAAGTTGAAAGGAGATAAATCATTAATAGGGATGTCATTTATTCATTACAGTTAAAATATATATATATACCCACTTGTCACTTGGATGAATCTAGTTGCTTTTCTCATCTCATCTTATTGACATCAGAGATGAAAAGAGCTTCCTTGCTGCATTCCTGTTGGAGCTTAAAGCCTTTACAATGGATTATTGATGAACTAGTATTTTGAAAATCAAGACTGCTGAGGCTTAAGATTGTAGTGACAATTACACGGCGTTTCGTTGCCAAGCCAGCAATTTGCACGGGACTGATGATAGCTTGACATTAAACAAATAAAGTATTATTGTTGTAATTTAGTAGAGAATCTTGTAGAAAACGCTGCCTTGGACCGATGCACAGGCAACTGCTACAGCACTGTGGTATCTCTTTCATGCAAATATTTAACCACTGAAATCCCATTTACATGGCATTTGTAATGGCACGATGAGGAGCAGCTGAGGGACCTGGGGTTGTTTAGCCTGGAGAAAAGGAGGCTCAGGGGAGACCTTCTCACTCTCCACAACTCCCTGACAGGAGGTTGGAGCAAGGTGGGGGTCAGTCTCTTCTCACCAGGAACAAGTGATAGGACAAGAGGAAACATCCTCAAGTTGCACCAGGGGAGGTTGAGGTTGGCCCTGAGGAACAATTTCTTCCCCGTTGGGGTTGTCCAGGCCTGGCCCAGGCTGCCCAGGGCAGTGGTGGAGTCCCCATCCCTGGAGGGGTTTCACAGACCTTGTGTCGAGGTGGTGCTGAGGGACAGGGGTCAGTGGGGACCTGGCAGTGCTGGGGGAACGGGGGGACTGGATGAGCTGAAAGGTCTCTTCCAACCAAAACGATTCTGTGATTCTGCGAAATCCAGAACTGCCGAGTCCTGTATGTGCTGAGGCATGGGAGCAACTTCTTCCAGGAGGTGAGTTCTGCTGCGGGTTATTTATCTGTCTGAAGGAACTCGTGCACCCCCGCATGTAGAGTACTGACCCTGGAAGACCAGCTATGAGCGTACATGGTAGCAGACAAGCGTGGAAGATGCTGTTGCTAGATGAAGAGATTTCTCCTATTTTTTTTAACCTATTTATTGCTGCCTTTGCTAATAGCTACATCCTCACTAGAAACACCTAAAGAAGTTAATTGCGCTGAAGAGATTTGGACAGAGGAATGATTTTAAAAGAACATCTGAAAATCTTGTCACAACAACAGAGAACCAGACGAGACGCTTCCCCTACATACCGCATACCCAGTGTCAGGAATGGCTTTAAGACATTCAAGGTAGGTCTAAAATACTACATATTCCTGTCTTTATATCTACTGACAGGAAAACAATTGTATTCAACACACAAAATATTGTGTGGCAAAGCGGGATAAAGCCTGGGAATTTTGAACCTCAGCTCTTACACCTGCAGCTCTTTCACCGATGAGGAATTTATGGTGTACAGCAGAAAACATTTGCTCTTTCTCAGGAGATGCTCTTTGGAATTTGCTGCTGCAGCCTCTTGGCTTTTGATACGTATTCTTCAAAGTGATATTGGCAGTCTCACTCAGGACTAATCTTTTATTGCTTCTAGCTGAGAAAACCAGGAGGCCACTGCCCACTCCAGTGCTACTCACTAGAGAGCAGCCTGATGCTGATGTGCATCCTCTTGGAACACGCCGTTTGATGGCTCAGCGGTGTGTCAGCAGTCTGACCTTCAGTATTTCCACTCCTAACTGAAAATTAACAGTCCTGATGTCTGATCAATCTCAACCCTGTGTGGACACCCTCAGTTCCAACACAGGTCCAACTGCACAAGCACCAGGAAGTCAAATTGTGCATTCTGTGTATCCCTTGAGCAAACATCTTCAGCAACATTAGCTTGGAATTACACCTTGCAGTTAAAATTGGGCACGTGTTGGTGGCACTCCTCAGCTTCAATAATGAAAAGAGAAAGATCTCTGGTGCCCTGTCAGCTGTCTGGGAACAGAAACTCCCCACATGGAAGGGGGAAAAAATGTTGCTTCTAATGCTGATCAGCAGAGTGACATTTTCCCAGAGACTAAGAAAACACTGGGATAAACCACATGGGTCTACATAACCTGGTATCGCTCTGCGGGCATGTACAGATTAAGACTTTCAGGTATCATTACTGGAGTCACAGACTGTAAATTTCACAATATTGCGGTGACACATTTGAGCACTGTTGATGAAATGTGGTTGATACACCAGACGGTTGTGCTGCTGTTGAGAAATTTTAACGGGAGAATTGGGCAGAGAGAAATCTCATAAAGGTCAACATGGGGAAATGCAGAGTCCCACATACAGGGAGGAATAATCCCAGGCACCAGCACACGCTGTGGGCAACTGGCTGGAAAGCAACTTTGACAAGAACCTTGGGTTCCTGGTGGGTGACAAGGTGACCATGAGCCAGCAATGCAGCTCTGTGGCAAAAAAAAAAGGCTGAGAGTATCCTGGACTGCATTAGGAAGAGCGTTGCCAGCAGGTAAGGTGAACCCTTCTTTGGATTCAGCACTGGTGGGACCACACCTGCAGTGCTGAGTCCACTTCTGGGCTCCCCAGTACAGGAGAGATACGGACTTACAGGACCAAGTCCAGTTAAGGGCCATTAAGATGACGAAGGGACTGAAGCACTTCTCCTATGAGGAAAGGCTGAGAGACCTGGGACTGTTCAGCCTGGAGAACAGAAAGCTTAGCGGGATCTTACCAGTTTGTATAAATAACTTACGGGAAGGCGAGAAGACAGAGCCAAGTCCCTCTCAGTGGTGCCCAGTGACATGACAAGAGGCAAAGGTCACAAGTTAAAACACATGAAATTGCATCTGAATACAAGAAAAAACTTTTTTACTGTGAGAATGGTCAAACTGGCCCAGGCTGCCCCAAGAGGTGGGAGAAGCCCCATCCCTGGCACATTGCAGGTCAGGTTGGCCCTTGGGGCTCTGAGCACCCTGCTCTGGTTGCAGATGTCCCTGCTCCCTGCAGGGGGTTGGACTGGGTGAGCTCTGAAGGTCCCTTCCAACCCAAACCAGTCTGTGATTCTGTGGTTCTATGATTTACCTGAAGGGCAGTAACAAAAGAGTCCAGCTCAGCAACAAGAGCCCTTGAGGAGAAACCTGGACAGGGTTAGGGCTGAAGAACCATGAGGCAGAAATTTTATCACAGTAATTTTGCTGGATTGCTCTACAGGGAGCTGTAGAGATGGGCAGGGACTCTCAGAGGGTGGACATGTCGGCATCTGTAACTTTATAAATGCTTTCCCTGAACCAAAGTCCCCGATCAGAACACCACTGAACTTCAGGAAAGTCTACACCCCATTTCATGCAGCTTAGGACCATTTCTTATTAGAGCCAGGAAGACTAGATACAAATCTCTGTCCAAAACAGTAATTCTCTTCTCTTTCATTACTAGCACACAAGCCTGGGTGAAGTGGTCTCTATCAGAAACATAATAACAATGGGTTGGGGCTAAGCTCTCTGTCTCAAGTTCAGTCACAGCAAACCCACTACTATATTAAATCTGCGCCTGCCTTTGATTTGTTAGCACTCCCTAAGCCTTTCCAGTCAGGTACTGGGTCTGAGGCAGCAGCCAGAAACTGAGAGGGAAGGAAAAAGCAACTCCAGCATCATGTCTCTGCTATGCCTGACTAGGGGAGCACTTCATTCCAGGACATGTTATCTTAACAAGCTGCTGAAGATAGTTGAAACTAATCTGTCCTGTTGCTTTGCCATGAATTGGATAGCGAATAACCCAGCTGAGAGCTGGTAACTGGCTGCAAGGGCTCTTCTGCTCCATCTAGGGGAAAATTCAAACAGGAGAAATTGAACTAAGCTGTTTGTGTCCTCACACGGAAAGAACTGCTCATGCGGTGGCAATTAACGGAAAAGCAGCTAGCGGCCATGACTAACAAATGAGGAGCAGCTAAGGGCGGTTTCTGACTTTCTCCCCTCGGTTCCATGCGTCCTGGTCTGCTCAGAAGGAAAAGGGGGCTCACATGTTGACCGTGTTTCTTCCACTGCACTGTTAAATTTGCACTTAAACTCCAAGGGGAGTTTGACTGGACTAGGTCAGTCAAGTTAGACTAGCCTCTGTGCCTTTTTGGTGTGCAGGGCGTGACTTGTCCTGTGCTGGGACTGTGTAGACCTACCCGATGTCTCCCCAAAACCAAACGCTGCCTTTAAAAGAACTGTAGTTTGGTTTAGCATTTGCTACAGGCAGGAAGTTCTGCTTTTTGACAATAACCCATGAGATGAAGGACGAAAATATGGAAGTTTGGAGCTTCATCTACAGCCAAGGCAGAGCATAGTTTTTGTGTGTCCAAAGAAGGGCAACAAAGTTGGTGAAGGGTATAGAGCACAAGTGTGCTGAGGAGCAGCTGAGGGAGCTGAGGATGTTCAGCCTGGAGAAAAGGAGGCTCAGGGGAGACCTTCTCACTCTTCACAACTCCCTGACAGGAGGCTGGAGCAAGGAGGGAATCGGTCTCTTCTCGCCAGGAACAAGCGACAGGACGAGAGAAAACAGCCTCAAGTTGCACCAGGGAAAGTTGAGGTTGTCCCTGAAGAACAATTTCTTCCCTGTTGGGGTTGCCCAGTCCTGTCCCAGGCTGCCCAGGGCAGTGGTGGAGTCCCCATCCCTGGAGGGGTTTCCCAGCCCTTGTGTCGAGGCGGTGCTGAGGGACAGGGGTCAGTGGTGACCTGGCAGCGCTGAGGGAATGGTTGGACTGGATGAGCTTAAAGGTCTCTTTCAGCCAAAGCAGTTCTGTGATTCTATGATTCTTAGGAGATGGTCTTTCCTGGTAGTCCCTCCTGACTGTGCCTCTTTACGACTATTACTGCACGCACGTTGCGGTTGATACTTTCCCACATGCGTATTCTCTCCCCACACTTTGGCACACACTCGAGTCTTTGTTGCCATCACGTAAACCTGTACTTCGGTCAAGTAATAGCTACGTACATACTTTTTGTAAACAAATGGAAGTTTGGATCATGCTTATCTTCCTTTCGAAAGGACAGTAGAGAACAGAATAGGACAAAACAGGAGTCATTCACTTGGTACTGCCATGGGGGTTAAACCATTTCTCCTCAGCTCCCACAGCACCACACAGGTCTGTGCCAGGGAACTTGCTCCCAGCCAGAGCTCACAACTATTTTTAGAGGCAGCGCTGGCTTCTTTGGGCTATTTTTGTTGTTAGGGCGCCACCTCGTGGTGCATCTTATTAACACGCAATAAAAAGAAAACCTATTACGGTTCAGAAATTGTGGTCCACAAAGACTCCAGTGATTTTGCATCTTCCATGTATCCGCTCTTCTCAAAGCTCCTTTTGAAATGGAAATCACCTAATCTCAAATTGCACTTCTGAGTCATCGCAATATTTGTTCAGGACTGGGGATGAGGACATATTTCTCTTTGTTTTAAGAAAAAAAAGAAAGAATTGAAAGGGTTTGGAGCGCAAACAAATAGCTGCAATTTACCGCACAGAATTATCCCTTCTTAACAGCTGATGCACCGAGGAAGGCAGGAGGCAGGTGGTCTAGCTTTATTAATGCGATATATAGAGAGATTTTTGCAGCCATGAGACTTATTAAATACTCTGGAAGCCATTTAAATTCAGAAAATACCTGTTGTTACTGGAGTTATATAAAAAAAAAAATGATCTTTCAAACTAGAAACTGCTTTGAATTTTGGTAGATCTCCCCTTCCATAAGATGCAAATCCTCACCAGTGCCACATAACGAAACAATGCGGCGTGCAAAATGTTACTGAGCCTCTGAGAAACCAACGTTTAGAAGAAAAACAAACAAACCCCAAGTCTTTCCACACCTCTACAGCTTTGAATAAGGCCCTAACATTCTTCCTGTGTGTATAACTGTTCTCTCGTCCATTAATAAGCTATAATTATCTCTTGTCCTTTAGTCGAAAGGAAAAAAAGCACTGGGTAGCCAAGACCGTTACTGGTCCACCCTCCGCTATCAGCGAAGTGAGTGGAAATGAAGAGGTAATTATAGAGGGTCTTCAGAACGGTATACAATGATTAACATATTTTAGTAAAAATCCTGGTTTAAATTCTAAAAGCACGGCCTTACGCAGTTGCCTCTGCAGGACTTGTTTAGTTCCTCTCCTTTGCTCATCTTCTCTAATAGTTGTGCGAGGTGGGCAACGGGCTTTCATAAAAAGAAGGTGACATGATAAGGACCATTTAAGAATCAAATGAGGAAGGGAAAGCGCAAGGAAGAGGAGCAACAGTGCGGTGAACCCTGGAGAGAAACTCTGCTTTGGGACACAAACTGGAGAGCAGACAGACGTGATTCTCAGAACAACGCTGAATGCTTTTAGCTCACACTTTTTCTAACCAGGCATTGAACAGTCCACTCAGGTGAAGTTGTGAACATGGGCCACTGGTGAAAAGGCATTCTCCTTTCTTTCAAACTCCCTGGAAGTTAGAAGCCAATAACCCAAGCAGAGACAGCCACAGACCTCACAGTGACATCGCTCCGTGCCCTTCTGTGTCCTTCAGCCCTATCTCCACAGCCTCCCAGAAGCATGGCGGTGAAAAATGAACAGTGTTCTGGTAATGCTGTTGTTATCGATATGTGTTTCAGCGAAGTCACTTTGCCGCTTCCCTTTGCTCCTTCTTCCTAAAACCTGGCACTAGGGTTTGATTTTGCGATGATCACCTACGATGAACTTTCAACTCTGCTTCGAGTCCCTCATCTACCGAGAGAGAACGAGCGAGCCAATGCAATACAGATGCACCTGAGGTGGCCCCTGAAGAGTTCACTTGAAGGACTGCGTAGCCAAGACCACACTCCAAGACAAAGCAGCCCCGATGAAGAGTACTCGGCACTGGCACAGATCTTGCTGTGCCCTGTAAGGACTCCTAGTCATAGCTGTGGCTGAATCACACTTCTTTGGACTGGGAAATTGCATTTAATTAGGCAAGTAAGTCCGCTCTGTAAAGCAACTTGTATTAATCATCTCCTTGATCTTTATGTCATCTTTAAACCATCCAGGCAAAGACTCTGCATCATCATCCACACAATTGATTTTAAGAAGAGTTGAAGGCCTTTAGTGACCCCTTTGGAACCTGCTGGAGACGGCCAGCTCTGCCAGCCTGGTATCAGTTGTATTCCAAGGCCTCTCAGTAACTGAGGTTTAAATCTATGTACACTGGTTGTCCCACAGGAATCACCTCTGTGATTCAGAATGTGCAGCATTATATCAAACCCGCCGGAGAAATCCAACCCTGCTGTATGGATACGACCGACCTGTTCCATCCGATGCATGGTTCACTGTAAAATAAACGTTTGGAAAGTTTGTTTGGAAAGAAATGCTACCTTCCATGAAATGATGCTGATGATTGACAGTTTTATCATTTTATTTTTAACAAAATTAACTGGTTTGTTACTTTGTATGGGATTTAAGCAAATAAGTAGATCCCTGAGTTTCCTTCACTTTCTCTAGAACAGTGCTGGAAATCCTTACTGGAATGTCTTCAGGTTCCCAAGATAATTTGAAAATCAGTGTTATTTAATATCATTTCATGAAGGACTTTAACAGCATATGCATTACTGGTATAAATATATTTAATTTTAGAAGATGCTACCAGATATTCTCCTTTCTACCTTCCTTAGGCAGGGTAAACGTTCTGTTCTATCCACAAAATGAGATGTTACGGTGATCTTGTCATCGCTGTCATAAAGAAGCTGGCTCCACTACAGATAAAGGTCTGCACCTTGTAACTTGGGCAACTGCGTGATGAGACACAAGCCTGGCATTTACACCCTGATCCCTGAACGTTCACTAAGCAGGTCCTTTGGTCGAGCTTGACAGCTGTAACTGAAAATAACACCGTTAAATAGCTGGTAGGTTTGGGGGAATTTGGAATGTGAAGCTTTGACACCTCACAGCTGGTTGCTGTCCACTGGGGCCGGCTCGACCACCAGTCCCACTGATAAATATAACAACGAGCGTGTTTTGATTCGCGGTACATTTTCTGGATCACAACATCACCCTGGGATATATCATTTGCACCTCGCAATTAAAGAGAGGGGAAGCCGAAAGTTGAACACGCAGGGGTTTATGGTTTCTAAACGGTGCTTCACTTAGGCCACTGATGTCCTAGATTTTATTTCTAGCATATGCAAACAGTTTGTGAAGCACAGCAAAATACAAAGGTCTCCAAGCTGTTTCATGGGCTTCTCTGGATCTGTGGGTAGGTGCCTCACGTGTTGTGATTGCTGCTGGCGTTTCACTCCTGAGCATATTAACAACTATCATGGACAAAGCTAGAGATTTGTATTATTTCTTTCTATTATAACCACGCAGGAAAAAGGTTCTCCCTCTATTCCTGTCTGTCCTTAATGTGCAGCTGAATGGATGGAATTAGCAGGTAACGAGCTGTGTTAGGAAGGATCGAGTGTTCACAGTGAGAACCCAGCTCTTCACGCGTTGCTCAAAAAAACAACAGACGTCACATTTTAGATGATAATGAGCATCAGGGCTAAGGCGAGATTAGAAACTTTTAAGTGAACCTCAGTTAGGTTTTTCAGTTTTCAGTAATCAGCTGACAGTAATTCCCTCCTATGCCAGTCAGACCAGAATATAAGAGGGATTCTTGTGTTTTCCTTTCCTAAAACACTGGAAAGGCTTTTTGTGGGATTTTCTTGATACCTCTTATTCACCATGTCAGTGATTGAGGGCTCAAATCGGAGTAGCCAAGGAAATGTGTCTCCAAACTACACAACACGACCCAGCTACCATATTTTTAGCTTTATTCTCAGTTGTTCGGATGACACTGAGCGTGTCTGGGTATGTGCACTTGCATGGGAGAGACAACACTGCAAGTCTGACTTGCTCTGAGATCTAGATCTTCACCTGGAGAAAACTTATCCTTCAGCATTTTGCAGACAAAGACAAGGAAGAAAACGCAGCCTTGCGTTTTTAAAAGACAACCCACATAAAGACGCCACATTTTACAAAAACTCTGCCATTCTTTATAGTGAGGAAAGCACTTTAATGTCTTCATCTATGTGTGCCCCTTCAATTTTAAATGCAGGCCTCCAAGTTAATCATAACAATTAGCAATATTGACTATCAAACCTCGGAGTTTATTTCTGTTTAAAGGAATCGAAAATTTGAAAGCTATCCAGCAAATAGCTCCCTGGATTTGCCAGGAGAGTATAGAATTCAAAGCAGGAGACTTGGTCAGTTAAGCTTCTCCTGAGCTCCATAAGACTGGGTACCTTGAAGGTGCGTTTCATGTTATATCACATTACAGTAGTCTCAGGTTATTGGATCATTAGCTTTCATTTTATTCTAAGAATTTGTTTGTAGATCCATTTATCTGCAGGATTTATTTTTTGCGCTCTACTGAGTTTCTCACTTCGGGAGCATCTTATATCTAAGACTGAAGCATTGCTAGAGACAGGACTGAGGTGAATACGCTTGCATCAGCAAAACCACTCTGTATGGTTTTTTAGTGTTCTTCTGAACTTTATGGGAAACTTGAATCCAAAAAAAAAAAAAAAAAACACCAAAAACCCCAAATATGCATTAGTTTGATTCCATTGAAGCTATAGAACACAGACTCTGTTTCCGTTTTGGGTATCATGAAAGGTCATGGCATAGGTGGACCAAGAGAGGAGTGGGAATTGCTTTGAACACGGGTCACCAAAAGCTGCAGCAGCCATCCAAGCCACTTGCGACCCATGGCCACACTTCTCTGTTCTCCCTCACTACATCCCACAGGTCATCTGGAGTAAGGCAGCTTTACCAGCATGGATGGATGGATGGATGGAAGGAAGGAAGGATGGAGTGAGTTCCATATTTTTTATACGTGTACTGAAGCTTTCAAAACTGACATCTCCTTTTACAATTAGTCTCCTGTTATATTTAAAGCAAATACAGAACTGGAAAGCTGAAGGTAAAGCAGGGCAACAGAACTAAGGCCAAATTAGAGGCCACTCTGCAGCTATGAAGCCATTCCACTGAAGTCAATGATGAGAAAGATGCTGCTCTGTAATAATAATATTCTGTGAACCAAGGGATTCAACAAAATACAGTTCTAACAGACCCTTTCAATGGGGATGGGGAGCTGCTTGTCTTCACAGAACAAACCAGAGCTCCTGTGGCAGACCACACAAATCCACAGCAATAGCTAAAGGGTGAGGGGTGCTCTGCACCTCCAAACATGATTGAGAGCAGCCCTGCAGAGAAGGACTTGGAGGTACTGGTGGGTGAAAAGCTGGACATGAGTCGGCAATGTGTGCTCGCAGCCCAGAAGCCACCTGTGTGCTGGGCTCATCCCCAGCAGCGTGGGCAGCGGGTGAAGAGAGAGGATCCTGCCCCTCTGCTGTGCTCTGAGGAGACCCCTCTGCAGCGCTGGGTCCAGCTCGGGGCTCCTCAGAGACATGGAGCTGCTGGAGCGGGGCCAGAGGAGGGCACAGGAATGACCCGAGGGTGGAACCCCTCTGCTGGGAGGAGAGGGCAGAGAGCTGGGGGGGCTCAGCCTGGAGCAGAGAAGGCTCCAGGGAGACCTTAGTGCAGCCTGTCAGTGCTTCAAGGGGCCTGTCCGAAAGCTGGGGAGGGGCTGTTCATCAGGGGCTGTTGGGACAGGACAAGGGCTGATGGGTTCAACTGACAGAGGGAGATTCAGACCAGAGAGAAGGGAGAAATGTTTGACACTGAGGGTGGTGAGAGCCTGGCCCAGGTTGCCCCGAGAGGTGGCAGAAGCCCCATCCCTGGCAGGTCAGGTTGGCCCTTGGGGCTCTGAGCACCCTGCTCTGGTTGCAGCTGTCCCTGCTCCCTGCAGGGGGTTGGACTGGGTGAGCTTGGAAGGTCCCTTCCCACCCAAACCAGTCTATCATTTTATAATTCAGTGAGTCTATGATTCAATTATTCAATGATTCTATAAATCTGTTAAAAAGTGGGAGCTAAGTGAGTGCCTGTTTCTCCTGCTTATTTCCTTGCAGTTCTCCAAGGTTCCCTGCACGTGTAGAAATCAACCCTGATCCCAGGAAGATGTGGAAGGCTGTTCACTACCGCATCCATCCTGGGTACGGACAACACACACACAACCTGTTCCCTATGTCCATGACCTTTGCAATGCACCAAAGGACAACCTACCCAGCAGTGACAGTGATCAGAATAGAGTCCATGAACTCTCTCACCAATGGTACCAGTAAGAAGTCCCCCCCACACACACACATGAAACCCTTTTATTGCCTTTGTACAAATTTTAAGGTGCAATCAGGAGGCCATCTCATACTATTGATTTTTAACCAAACTTGCCACTGAAATCAATGAGGAGATCTGCTTAAAATCGATAGGATGATAAAGAATCTGCAGAGCTCTTTGCAGCAGGACATTTCCTAATCTTTGTTTGTTTTCTTCTTTGATTTAATCATACTCCATCTGACATGTTGATACTGGATGATAAATATCCCATGCGTGTACGGGACTTGTCAACAACAAGAACAATACGGATGCAATAATGCTAATATTGAATTTTCAGGGGGAAAAAAGGATATTAAGGAACTAAAGCAGGGTGTGATACAACTCAAAGTTGCTTTGCTTTCAAATCCCAGAATGGGTTCTGATGGCCTCAGTTTCAAGACTGGAAAGGAACAATCTTATTAAAAAGGGGGTTTATTCCTCAGAATGAAAATAATTTAGTAAGTATATCGAAAACTCACAAGGAAATCGCAGCTGATCACCCTGGAAAAGGAGGGAAAAGTATTCAGAGCTGATGAAGTTTCTGAAACCAGGGTGGGAGGGAGGGTAATAGTTTATTTCTACCAAAGAAAAAAGTTACTTATAGATCCAGAGTGTTGCTATCTTCTAACGAATTTATACAGCAGGAAAAGGGAGCAATGAAGTGAAACAAAAGCAACCGAGTTCACCTTGAGAAGAGGTTTTCTTAGGATTAATCTGGGAGGGAGAATCTGCACCTTGAAGAAGGTGAGTAGAACTTTGAACTCTGTGGGGAAGTGAGATGTTAGCTGTGTCCCTGTGCTTAGCGTTCCTTGCAGAGTAGCTCAGGACTGCCGTTTCTTGGATTACTCTTCTGAGGAGCTTTAACCTTTCCAGTGAACTACAGCACAAGCCTTGAAATCCCACTTTTAGACCACACTCGGGCAGCGTGCACAGGTAAGCGTCTAGTCCCTCTCTTGTGTTCTCTTTAACTGCCATTGTCTTAGGAAGTATTTCGCCACCCTTTCCGAAACAGCAAATTCCAGCCAGTTTATAAGAAAATCCTCAAAACTTAACACATGAAATAATGACCTAAATTTTTTTTCAAATCAGTGTGACACAACACACTGCCAAAAATGTCAGAGCCTCATTTTCCAGTCTGAAATACGGGCATAGTCTCAGAACCACAGACTGGTTTGGGTGGGAAGGAACCTTCCAAGCTCACCCAGTCCAACCCCCTGCAGGGAGCAGGGACATCTGCAACCAGAGCAGGGTGCTCAGAGCCCCAAGGGCCAACCTGACCTGCGATGGTGCCAGGGATGGGGCTTCTCCCATCTCTCGGGGAAACCTGGGCCAGGCTCTCACCACCCTCAGTGTCAAACATTTCTCCCTTCTCTCTGGTCTGAATCTCCCTCTGTCAGTTGAACCCATCAGCCCTTGTCCTGTCCCAACAGCCCCTGATGAACAGCCCCTCCCCAGCTTTCGGACAGGCCCCTTGAAGCACTGGAAGGTCCCACTAACGTATCTGACAGGCTGCACTAAGGTCTCCTTGGAGCCTTCTCTGCTCCAGGCTGAACCCCCCCCAGCTCTCTCCCCTCTCCTCCCAGCAGAGGGGTTCCACCCTGGGTCATTCCTGTGTCCCTCCTCTGGCCCCGCTCCAGCAGCTCCCTGTCTCTGCTGTGCTGAGGAGCCCCGAGCTGGACCCAGCCCTGCAGGTGAGGAGTTGTTGGGTGGATGTAGATGGTAGATGAGTACTGAAAAGAGAAAACAATTGTAATAGTAACATAGTTTAGATGTTACGGTTTAAGTAGAACAGAACAGGTTGTGCAAAAGATTGATCAAAGAGCCATTTAAATTAACTCCACTCCGGTACTCTGTTGAGCAGCAAGAGTTCCTTCCACTGGACCGATGACTGGTCTGTCAATATTCCATCAATATCCCTCCAGCTGAGAGAGACTGCGTTTGACAGCCATTGGGGCTGAACCAGCCAATCACTTCCGCTCTCCCCTCACACACAGCTTGAAAATGTACTAAAATAGCCCTATTTCCCATATATCTGCTTATCGGATTATTATTTGGGGGCATTTTTGTTTTATTGTGGTTTGTTTTCTTTTTTTAAAGAGGTTGGAAGCTCTTTCTCTATTTCAACCACGCTGCCATACCAACCCTGCGAGCTTTGCCCCAAGCTTTTTCCTGCTGGCCATTACCAACTGACTTTGTAATGAAAACTTTGCAGCTCAGACTCTACTACCCACCAGCATATTGATTATTTTTCACCAAACAATTACAAGGAAATCAAAATCCCATCTCTTTCTCTGCTTTTCGAGCTTTTGAGCTAGTTTTTGATTTTTTTTTTCAATGTTCATCTTTTATTTGTTCACATAAATCAAATACATATTTAAAACTTAAAAAAAAAAAAAAAGTTAAACTCATCTGAGATGAAGGCAAGTTGCTGGCTAGCTGAGTATGAGCCAGCAGCGTGCCCAAAAGGACGAACTGTAACCTGGGGTGCATCAAGCATAGCAGCGTTGGCCAGTCAAGGAAGGTGATTCTCCCACTCTACACCTCACTGGTGTGGCTCCACCTCAAGCAGTGTGTGCAGTTTTGGGCACCTCAAAATAGGAAGGACATCAATATTAGAGTGTGTCCAGAGGAAGGGGACCAAGATGGTGAAAGACCTCGAGGGCAAGAGTTACGAGGAGCGGCTGAGGTCACGTGGATTGTTCAGGCTGGAGAAGAGAAGGCTGAGTGAAGGGTCACCAAATCACAGTCTGCAACTTCCCCGAGGGAGGAAGCAGAGGGGGAAGTGCTGATCTCCTCTCTCTGGTGATCAGCGATAGGACACAAGAAAATGGAATGAAGTTGCATATGGGGAAGTTCAGACTGGACGTTAGGAAAAGCTTCTTCACTGAGAGCGTGGGCAGCCACTGGAACAGGCTCCGCAGGGAAGTGGCCACAGCACCAAGCCTGTCAGAGTTCAAGGAACATCTGGATGATGCTCTTAGACATATTATTCAGTTTGAGGTAGTCCTGCGAGAGGCAGGGAGTTGGACTTGATGATTCTTATGGGTCCCTTCCAACCCAAGTTATTCTATGGTTCTGTGATTCTATGATACTCAGTAGTTCACTACACATGTCAGCACAGGAAACCTGAAAACAGACGCTGAAGTAACAGTTTGGGTGCCACGAACTAGTCAATGTGAAAAAATCTGTGCATGCATGCTGGGATGGCCCCACGAAATGTCCAGAGAGGAATAAAACCAAGCTAGAACAGACGTGACAGGCTGGAGGCACAAAGGAATTCACTTCATGTGTGGGGGGGTTCTCTGCAGCTGTTGACTAACGAGGAGAAATCTCTGCTGCTCCCCCTGAAATACAAACCACCCATGGCTACGCAACCCCAGCTCTGGCTCCTCAGGTTGGCCCTTGGGGCTCTGAGCACCCTGCTCTGGTTGCAGATGTCCCTGCTCCCCGCAGGGGGTTGGACTGGGTGAGCTTGGAAGGTCCCTTCCCACCCAAACCGTTCCGTGATTCCATGGTTAAAGGGGCTGAGGTAACGCGGCGCCAGCCCCGCTCCTGGACCAGAGGCGGCGCGGAGCCGCCCCCCCGCCCCAGCCCCAGCCCCAGCCCCAGCCCCACACTTTCGGGGTGACGCTAGGCGGGGGCCGGCGGGGCGACGGGGACCCTCGGCCGGCCCAAGCCCGGGGGAAGGAGCGGGCAGGCCGCTGCGGGGCGGGCAGCACTGGCCGCCGTTCCCCGCCCCCGGCACTGCGGCGCGGGGCCGCGGCTCCGGCGCTGTAGAGGGCGCTGCGCGGCCGGGCGCGGCGTTGGGCGCGCCGCTCCGGCCGGTGGTGGCGGCGGCGCAGTTCCCGTTCCTGTTGCTGCCGCCGTTCCCCTCGGGCCGGGCCGGGCCGGGCGCAGGGCCGGGCGCAGGGCCGGGCGCGACCGTGTCTCGTCCTCGCTGCCCCCTCCTCCCCCTGCCTCGCAGTGGTCGGTGCCGGTGGCGGGGAGGGCGGGAGCGGGGAGGGAGCGCCGGGCGCCAGCGCGGCGCCGCCGCATGCGTCGCTGATGGAGCCGGGCTCGGGGCTGCCGCAGCGCAGGGTGGGGGGCGGCGGGCTGGACCTCGGGGCGGGCTCGGCCGGGGGGTCGCCGGCTCTCTCCGGGGGACAGTCCCGTCGCAGGAAGCAGCCGCCGCGCCCGGCCGACTTCAAGCTGCAGGTGATCATCATCGGGTCGCGGGGGGTGGGCAAGACCAGCCTCATGGAGCGCTTCACCGACGACACCTTCTGCGAGGCCTGCAAGTCCACCGTGGGTAAGGGAGCCCGCCGGGCCGCGCCCCGTCCCGGGGAGGGGTGGTGGGGGGTTGGCCTCGCCCCGGTGCCCACCCTGCCCCAGGGGCCTGGCCGTGGAAACGCGGGGCTCGGCGTGCCGGCCGCTTTCCCTGGCCCTTCTCCCGTCTTCCCCCAGCTGCGGGCCCTCTCCCCGCTCTGCGGCCCGAGGCTCTGCCCTCAGGGGCCTCCCAGGCCTCGTCTCCTTCGGGGTGTGAGGTGGTCCCCGTCCCCTTCCCGCCTGGCAGAGCGGGGTAGTGTTGCCCCGGGTGGGTTCCTCGGTGGGAAGTTCATGGCGAGGGAGCCCGTGGTGCCAGACTTCCCAGCTCTTGATCGTGGAGGCCCTGGTTATCTTTGCAAGTTTTAGGACAGTGTTGGGTGTCCTGTTTCAGCATCACTAACGACAAGCAAAAACCACAGTTTAGAAATATTAGGGCTGGTTGGTGAAGCAGGTTATTGTGCTCAAGTCTGAGATGTTGCGTGTAGGGAAACTGAAGTATCTCAGGAGTTGAAAAGTTGCACAGTGTGTATTCAGCATAGTCGATAGAGTTCAAATACTCTTCCTGACCATAGTCTGATTAACTCCAGATTGCGGTTACGCCTTCATCGAGAACCACCCCATGATGTTAGATCTGAGGAAGTTAATGTTTTGTTTCTCTAAGAGTAGTACCAGTGTGTGTTTTACTCCTCACACAACTAACTGGAGAGCCATCTCCTCGTTCTGTAGTACACTGTCTTATTGGTGTTTTAGTCATGGAGTCTTGGAGGTCATGTAGTGCCTGCTGTCTTTTGATACACCAATGTGTAAAGGGAGGAAAACAAGCTAGTTAGTCTGCAGTGTTATTAGAGCCCTGTCCTTGAAGTTGAACTCCTGAGTATTGCAGCAAGGCAGTTGTTAAGTCTGTGTCATGGGAAAATAATGTGTGCTTAGCTTAATTGCAGCTTGGAATGGGAGGAAACCTAGAGCATCTGATGAAAAGTGATGGGATTGCCTTTTGGAAGCTGAATTGTTACTATCCAAAACTATCTTTCCATGACAAACCACAGTTAGTCTTTAATGTGTATTTTACCAGTCGTTTCATTCTTTCCCAGGTCCTCTGAAAACCCAACTCTGGTAGTGCAGATTAGCACCATCAGTGTTGATATGTTTTTGTTTTGAAGTTGGTAACTTAACCTTGTAGACGTTAAAAAGACAGTGGTAGCGTATCAGAGGTGTTAATCCTCAAGTGACGTGTTGTGATGGAGAAATGCTGATGGCTCCTGTAGATGGACAGGTTTAATGAAATGTCTGGTACAGCTGAGGAAGTAGGACTAATAGTGGAATGTCTTCTTCATAAATTCTCCAGGTCTATATATTGTTTTGAAGTCGGGTGCATCTTCTTTGAGTTGACCAACATTGAGGGTTCCTTCAAGGCTGTGCTGCTCGCTGTAGCTAGGGTTAGTTTCTGGATGCGGATCTTGAGAAGCGAGAGGAGGTGCTCTAGACCCCAGTCTGGTGTGGCGCCTCGTAAGCAAAACTGATTTCCTAGATAATCTAGACAGTGACTGAAGCAGGGAAGCTTCCTTATTTTAGAAAAGAAACAGGAAATAAGTGGTGGTGTGCTGCTAGACAGCAGATGACGTGATGTTTGATGCACAAAGTGTGCCAACATGAAGCAGGGTAGGGAAATCACCTTGTGCCAAAATACATGTAGAAAGGCTTGACGGTACTGGCATCCTTTCCAGGTCCTCTGACTAAACTTGAGAGCTGTTGAGATTCCCCCAGACCTTTTGGCTGCTAAATGAAAGCGCTTTTCACAGGCAGCTTGCACCCTGCTTTTTTGCGCTAGAGTGAGAAAAAGTCACCTCTGCTGTTTATGTTTCATGTAGATTGAAAATAACACACCCTCCAAAGTGACCTGAGGTCTTGTTTTGATGCAGAGTTGAGGCTCTTTCTTTGCCCCCACTTACTGCAGTGGTTTTCAAGAGCTACAAGTGGGGAATCTGTTTTGAAGCATGTTTGAAAGCCCTGCGACTGATCCAGTTTCAGAGGAAGTTACGTTGACTGGATGTACCTTGCGATTAAATTCAAGAAGGTTGCGTAACCAAACAGATGACTAGAATTTGCTGTATTTACCTTGCATTAGCGAAGCGGTGTTTTAAATGGAACACTAGAACACGTATTGACTCCCTTACCTTGATATTAATGGTTTCAGCCTTCCTTTGAAGATTTTTAAGACACATCAACACGTCTTCAGTCGCATCTCAAACGCTGAAACTCTTTGAAAGCGTTCAAAAATAGCTTGGCAGCTCTCAGCCCATTATTCCTGATGGCACACGATGTGCTGTTGATCTAAAATTCTTTTGATGTATTTATTTTGGGCATTAAATTAGTTGCACAGAATATTGCGTCTACTGAACCTGCTATTTACATACTGAGAATACTCAACATGCTCAAATATTGACTGATTTTTGCGTGTGGTTTTCAGATGGGAGATAGTTGTTGCTGTTCCCAATTCGATGTGCTAGGCCTGAATGTTTGTTCTTACCGTTAGGTGATAACTTTTGTTACTTGTTTGGGCATAGAAGTTGTTTTTAGAAATGGTCCTTTCTATCTGCGGTGATGTAAAATCCCTCTCTTCGTGCCGGTGTTAAGAGTAGTTAAGGTAGCTTCTTTCCTAGAATGGAAAGTAGTTCTCATCCTGAAAGAAATACATCTTAATTCAGAGCTCCACAGCAGTGATGTTATAATTTATATATTAATTTTTAACAAATGATGCTGCCTCACCCTGTTTTTCATCAAAGTCCCTTTATTTAATAGTCAAAGGCCTCTGTTCTTTTCCCAGCGTCCGCTTAGCTACCGCTCAGTCTCAAGGTTGTCTGTCCCACCTGCATCCACCCATCTGTAGCCCCTTCCCAACCTCTCGGCTGTTTTTCTTCCATGACAGATCTACACAATTCCTGTACTCAGCAGTGTTTCTCATTTTGCTGCAGGCATTACGCTTCTCTCTGGCTTTTAATCTCTGAACCTGAGGTTCCTGCTCACCCAAACCTGAGGCCCTGCACTGACTCACGTCTTGGGCATCTCCTTCAAATGAAGTTGAGCTCCTCGGCTTTTCTCTTACATGCTGGCTTGGCATGTAAAGTTTCTAGAGGCCTGGTCTTATCCTTCAGCTCTTCTCCACCAGGTCAGAAGGCATCCCAGGAAAGAGGCTTTGCTCCCTTGATAACATCAGAGTAGCTTGGATTCCTCGTGCGTTGCTGGCTCCTCTTAGCCCCTATTCACAGGGAACTTCGGTGCCACTTGTTAGTGAACTGTCATATAACATAATTATATTCACTTAAAAGTATCAACCCAATTTATTTTAACAGTATCAATGGGTCATTTTTCAGAACCGCCCTTTAAGCTGCTCCTCGGTTTTTTCTTCCCTAGTCAGTATTTATTCTCACATGGTATATACCATGTTTACATGGTACCTTAGTAACCATTCACAACATAATTTTTCAGCAAATCATCATCAAAATCATGTTTCAAAAGCCAGTGTAGTAAATTTATGTAATCTGAGATGGAGAACAACCTACACAAAGTTTTCGGTAAAACTCCCTGCCTCAGCTAGAAGAACGTTGATCTTTTTGCTACTCTTGTATGTGCCTGTGGGTTCTTTCTGGCAAGTATAATTCATCTTAGTTTTTCTTTAATTTTTTTGTTTTCCCCTTCCACTGAAAATTTGGTTGGGGTAGGGAGGGGGAAGAAAGGGTAGAAATAGACATCTCTTGCTTTAACCACATCTTGACAAGGTAGCAGTGAGGTGTCCTTGCTTTATCCCCCAAATCGGCTCTACTCAGACTGAGAAATTTTTGCTGTTGCACAAAAAAAAGGAAGAAGGTTCTGATCAGTGCTGAGTATTTCTGTGCAAATCAACCTTATCTTCACACGTCCAGGGTGTTGATACGCATCTGTTCTTGTACCTTGGCTTTTTGCCAGTAATAGTGTAAATAAACTGACCAAATGTCTCATGTGCTTGTTTGACTCCTCATAAGGTAACAAAATTCTAAAATAGGAAAGTGTAGTGGGTGGATGATACAAATTATCAGGGTTCAGGAATGGGGTTTTGGGGGCGTGAATTAACAAGAGGTTGCAATGAAGAGTAAATTTGACATTGGCTTTGTTTTCTTCATTTGTAAACTCAATGTGAACTTCATAACTAACTGATAGATATGTTCAGGTACTGGGTTGTCTCAACACTACAGAACTGTCAGGGGACCTTGGAGGCCCTGGTCAGTACGTGTGTGAGAGTACGCAAGTGAACCAACAGGCAAAGCGAAGAGGCCACTTGAACGGTGTCGAGCGGAGAGGTGGGTCTGCGAGGAGAGTGGAATGCAGCTGTCAGGCTCAGTCTGCACTGTGAACAGCTGAGCGTGTCAGTAGCAAAGGAAAAAAAGCAAGCTGGGCTGTCTAATTCTCAGTTATGGTCTGTCTTATTTCTTCCTGGGAGCTGTGAGCGAGAATGTTCGTTTCACTGAAGTATTGCCTGCACTCTGCAGAATAATCGTGGGTTTAGCTAAACCACAAAACGGAGAGACACACTTTTTTGAGGGCTTTTCATACTGCAGTTTTGTAAATTAGTTCACTAGGTTGTCCTTAAACAAGAGTTTAATATTCCCCGCAGTGCTGCTCATGAAATAAGTTTAATTTTTCTTCGCATTCGGTTTTCCTTTCAGGTCAGGTGGTTGCAGACCAGCAGCTCACTATGTTTTCCTATTCTCTAATCAGAAGTTTTGAAAAGAAGGCACAGAGAGTCTTACTCTTTCCAAGCTCCTCTTCCACTTGTTTATCAATATTTTGGTGCATGCTTTGAACTTAGTACCATAAACAGCATCAAATCCTACACTTTGTGAAAAGCTTTTTAATTTTACTGTCCACGAGGGTGTAAAGAGAGAAATTCCTCCATTCCATTGAGTCTGGAAGTCCCGAACACCTGCCGTGGTTAGAAGCTGTATAGTGAACATTCCAAAATCACTGACAGTTTCCTAAAAACACTATAATTCCACTTTCAGAATTTAGTCACTGTATGTCTATTACCAAATGTTTATTTTTTTTTCTGTGGTGTATCTGTTTCATTTGGGTCTGTAGCACAGTTGCCAGTTGAGATACGAGCACACACTTTTATTTTAAGCAACCAGTCTCAAGTGTCTGCATGTGAATCATTCTAGAATTACACGCTGAAGCTTTATGGACCATGTACTTTACCTGCCTCTAAAATAATCCCCAAACTGGCTCATATCTGACTAACCCTTAATGCTTCCAAAGCGCTCTCAAAAATCTTTCCATTTATTACATGCAGTTTGAAAGCAACATTTCCTCTTTAGCGTGTTTGTACATTAACTGTGGGGTCCTACAGCTTCAATTAATTTAAGATACAATGGTTTGGGTTTTGGTGGTTTTTTTTCTTGAAACAGTTCTTGTAACCTTCCCCTCTCCTCCCATGTACCTTTTGCTGTTGCTTCCCCCTCAAGCAAGATGGTAGAAATCAGCATCAAAGCTATTGAGCATCTTTTCATTGATTTCAGTAGTTTCTGGATAGGTGTAAGTAAGTCTTGCATTTAGTTACAGACCAGGATGAGCAGAGATGGTTCTTACCTCAAGAACGTGTGATCTCAGTCATCAGTTGTAGCAGAAGTAAGAAAATTCGTCTGGATAATGCTGTCAGATGTCCCAATTAAACAAACCCTCATACTCTTTGAATTATAGGTCTGTTCTAAAGCCTCTGAATTTCTAAACTGCTGGTGTTTCTTTAAACATGGTCTGAATATTTTTCCTGATTGACTTCCTTTGATGCAGATCACTAACAGGCCTCTGCAAATGTAATCGATGGGGATTGATTTTAGCTGGAGGGGGGTTTTTTGCGCTCTATTTGCATCGGTTTTCCCAGTTCTTCCTTCAACTTTGTTATCAGGAAGCTCTGGCCTCCAAAAGGTCACTCTGTGTGCTTTGAGCAAAACAGTTTCCACTTCCTTTTTCTGCCACTGAGGCAAAAAAAAAAAAAAAAAAAAAAAATTGGAAACATAAATGCAAAATGCTTAGTAAGAAATTTCTTCACTATTTGTTTTACTTCTAAACAAATTCTCTCAGCTTTAAAGAGAGAGACTAGACCCAGCTGCGTGTGTTTCACTTTGTGCTTTAGTAGATAACTTTCAGTTCCTGTTTGGGGTGAGGAATTAGTATGTTATAATCCGGGCTAGACTTCATTTTTATTGGATTTCACGCTCTAGTTTGGACCAGCCTCAAGTTTGGTTCAGCAACAAGATAAGGTCACCCTCACTGACTGGCCCTTATCTAGAACTTCATTAGTGAGCTTCTATTTTGAGTCTCTGTTCTCTTGCTTTTAAGGCTGTTTATTTTTTCAGTGCAAACAGTTTGCTGTGTGTTTAATACACTTTTAAAACCCCTTCTATTCCACTAGCCCTTTATTTTCCCGGGAAAAAGCATCGTTTCAGTTGAGTGCCTGTTGTAATAGATGCTCTCATTTGCACGAATTTTTAATCTAAAATGCATGTGCTATTAACAAAAGCAAAAAACTTGTTGGCTCTGTGGCATGTGTGCATTTGTTTATCTGCTGACAATGAATTAGCAGCCATTTAAAACACAAACGAGGGAGCAGGCAAACCAGCAGCTATTTAGAATCCCTTCTTTTTGGAAGGCATGTTGTTCAGATTTAATGCACTTGTCCAGAGTAATTATTGATTCCCCTGGTTTATTGACCTATCTATAAAACCGTGCCCTCGATTCTGTTTGCATAATGAAGGACACAAGGTGCTTAAGTGGCTTGTGTTAACTACGAAGAACAAATACCCAAGTGTAGTAAACTCAGGTGTTCTTTTGGGATCTGGTTTCCCATCATTTTGCTGAAGAATGGGAGTTTTCAGCAGTTGGTCCAAATCTTCTGTTCTACAACTGTAAATCTAAAGAACAAGTAAGACCAGCTTAGCACAGGCCAATGGAAAGGAGCGGTTGTCTACCTTTCAATGTCATATGCAACTAATAAGTATTTGTTATCTGTACTAGTGGAAGGTGTTTCCTGGTCAACTTTCAGAGCATATTAACAGTTTTCCACTTGTTTTTCATAGCTGGAGTAATTGCGTGGAGAGCAAAACTTTTCATTTAGGTGTTTTCATTGTCGTTAATCAGGCTAAATAATTTATTCCATTGAACTTCTTTTTAACTTTTCTTTGAAAGTGAAGTGGAAAACAAATTCTCATGTTGTTGTTTTAATTAAATTACTAATTTGTATGTAAACTCCAAGCGCTAACTTTGGCAGGTCTGCGCTCTGCAGAAAGGTGGTAATGAAACCTGACGGGCTTAGGAATTTGGGGCTTCATGTGCAAGAGGAAAGCTGCCAGGTTTTTCCCTTCAGTCCTGGCAGACATGAAGCTTTTGGTGTTGTGCTGATGCTCGCAGAGCGTTACTAATTATGAAAAGCAGTTGAGCAACCTTTGCTTAGTTCTGGCAAGCTCAGGGTATGACTTTGAGATGATAATAGAAAGAAATTTCCTTTATTAGAACAGCTGGGTTTTCTCTCCATAGTTCATGATTTTGTTTTCCTTTTAAAAACCACACCAAAACGTTTTTGTTTCTTGGGTTGTATAAGATAGCTGTGTATAAACCACCTCTCTAAAAATCAAAATATTGCCTTCCTGGAGTTGATGAAACTTGCAGGAAATCCCTGTGATGCTTTGTAATGCACAATTTTGGATCAGAGGTGGTTTAGACTTCTGTGAGTGTAACAATAGGACTATTTCTTCACGCAGCAGAGCTCTGTGCTCAGATCAAGCTCCCCTACAATATAATTGTTAACCTAAGACAAGTGTACCCACCTCAATGAACATCATAGATTCTTATTTCTGTTTCTGTGGGAGAGAAAAGCAAGATTTTCTCCCAATTTTTTTTAACCCGCATTCTCAGATGAGTGGCAAATCATACAGTATGTTATGTATGAGATAACGGCAGGGTTGGGAGTCGGCGTTGAGGCATGTGGGCGATTGTATTCAAACTTCCTTAAGGAAGGGAGAGGTTGGAAGCAATTCCAGTTAATGCTGACCCTACTACTATGAACCCAGTTTAAAATAAAAGCCAAGTCAGCAATGTGTAACTGGTTTTCAGGGTGTAAAATGCACTTCCCCCCAAATATTGAGGAGTTTTGAAAAGTAAGGGCCAAGTTCAGTCCTTTCTGTCAAAGTTACAGCCCAGTCTCGACTCTAACCATATCAGTAGGGACACTCAGCTTGTACCAAGGGTGGACGTTGGGAAAATGTCTGGCTTCTGTTAGACACGCTGTGCTTCTACACTTGTGTGTGAGTTTGAGTGTACCAGTCCGAACCACGTTCTCGTGTCTTTTTATTTCCCCCGTTGTGATTTAGTACTGTTAGGGAGGGATGGTGTTCAGAAGGAAGAACTGAAGCCAAAATCGTCATCCAAATGTACTCTAAAATGAGGGGAATTAACTCTATCCCAGCCCAAACCAGCACGCATTCACAATCGATGAATGTGATCATATTCTAGGACATTTGTACCTGAAATACTCTTCTAGTCGAGGTGGTAGTATTTTGTGTCCAGGTATAGTTCGACCGTAATATGTCTTACGTGTTGATTGGTAACATTTTTTTTTTTTAATAGAAGTAAAACCTTTCTGTATAACAAGGTCTTCATGGTTCTATCTTTGATATTTAGGGTGCATTCAAAATGTGGCTGGAGTTTTGAGAAGATGGATAAAAGTACCATATGGGTATAAAAGAAATTTTACAAGTCAAATACCCTCTCTTGATCTAAGCAGTTTGCTAATAAATATTTGCAGGAATTAAGGACAGAGCTGACAAACTTATTCATAAACCAGCCACAATTCCAGCGCTTCTACTGAAGTGCTTCATGGATGCTGAGCCTCCAGCCTGGGGACCAGGTGCGTCCTGTTCCCACTTCACAGACAGCAGAACTGGTGTGGAGGGATTGGGTTTGCTCCAGGGCATGGCAGTAGAGCAGGGCTGGCCTTGACCGTCGAGATGAATAGGGAAGAAAGAACCATACTGTGCCTGATGTTTTACTGTCGTGGGGGGTTCACCTGCTGCTGGAAGCGTTGCACAAAGCAGAAGGTTTATGTTGTGATGCTGCCAAATTGGATGGCTCACAGACTAGACAGTGGTCATCAAATCCCCACATTGTTCCTGAGGTGACCCACAGGGGTGCCAACCCTTCTGCTTGTTCAGACTGTTACAAGTTGATATTACAAAAAAAAAAAAAAACAAGAAAATAATAATTACACCCTCACTACTTTTGCTTCTTATTCCTCCTTTTCTGTTTACTGTATTTTATTTATAGGTGTTGATTTTAAAATCAAAACAGTAGAGCTAAGAGGAAAGAAAATTAGATTACAAATCTGGTAAGTAAAACAAACGTGCAACCAGCAGTATGTTTTAATTTTTATGTCCTAGCATGAATTAATATGCTTGTCTAATACTATTAACTGTTATAAGCTGGTTTAGCTCTTACCCTACTCCTCCTCTTCTCCATTCCCACAAGACTTAAGCAAAACCAAATAGCTCTCAGATTTTCGTGAGGGTAAAGGAGGAGAAGGAGAGATAAAGTCAGAAATAGGCTGTGAATGTCATGACTGAAATGTTAATGCATCGCTGAGGTTTCCAAGTCCGTTTTCGTAGAAGAGTGATACCACCTTCACAAGAAGTAGGAGTTCTACAACCAGCAAAAGGTGACCGTGTTTATAAATAGACACTAGAGAAAGTAGACTTTGTTTTTATTCATTTTCTGGGCTGTTGAAAAACTGACCTTCATTGTAACAGCAATTACAAAGCAAACTTTCTAAACTTTTTCTAAAACATGGTATAGGCAGTGCTGTTTCTGTGCCACCACGTTAAATAACTTCAAAGTGAAGGGCATTGAAGTCTCAGTAAATTGTATCCACTCGAAACAGCGCTGAGAGGGGAAACGATCCCGTACAAATAAGTCTCTATACCTTAACTGGTACCCCTGTCCTACTACAGAAAGCTCAAAGCTAAGCCTTTTCCCTTCTGGAGTAGGTTCTGTGTTGACTGATAATAATTCTCCATGTCAGTGATTAATATGATTTTTGTTGTTTAGAAATGGAGTTTAAGAGCTCCTTTGTTTTGCAGAGTAATACAATGCATAAACACTGTTATGAGAGAATAAACCAGCTCTGTTCTATACATTAATCTTACAGACTACTATGTAGAAGCTCAGCTTTGGTTTATTAACGGTGCGTGACATATAATTGGCATTGTAGTTAAACTCTTAAAGCTGCTAACAATCCATAGAAGGGGAAGAAAAAAGCTCTAAATGTACTTGTTGTTACCCTTTGGGGATATTCTGGTGGTTTCTCATTCTTGACTACATGGATGCAGTGAATTCAGCGTACTAACTCCTCTTGGCAGGTCACCATCAACTCTGTCTGTCACACCATGTGTCTGTCTTGCTTCCTTCCGCGTTAACCGCTGCTTCACCTTTGGTACCATCCGTCACCTAACACTTGAATGTTAGTGGCATGTCTTCATCCATTGTCTGTCCCTGTTTGGACACCTATGACCACAAGGCTGGCAGCTGAGCCGGCAATCGTTAGCCAGGGACTGCTGGAGCTGATGAAGGTAACAACAAATTCTGATGTGGGGATGCTGCTGTCCACCTGATACCAACTCTTGCTATGAAATGTGCTAAACAATTTCTTCCTGTTCAATAAATGCATTATAGGAGAGATGTTTTGTTGGAAAAGAGATATTTAAACCATTATTTTCCACATATTGAGAATATGCTAGTAGGGTACAGGAAACTTGGAAAACTGAAAATGGCTAGGTTGCTAAATGTGACCATTGCTGCTGTGTGAAGCCCTGCTAAAATGGTGGAGAAAACACAATGGAAAGAGAAAATATTTTAAAATATGATAAAATCCATGAACACAACATCCTGCTCCGAAGTGTCACTTTCTCTCCAACAGTGGCTGTTAAAATGCTGTTCTAATACTTAACTCTTAAACCATTCTTAACATACTTCTGAATTTTTGGAAAAGAAATTAGATAATCACTCCTTTTGCTGGATTAAGTTGGGTGTGGTTTTGGGCCTATTTATAAAGTCTTATCACAGAATTGTTTAGGTTGGAAAAGACCTTTAAGCTCATTGAGTCCAACCGTGCCCCCAGCACTGCCAGGTCACCACTAACCCCCCTGTCCCTCAGCACCACCTCGACACAAGGGCTGGGAAACCCCTCCAGGGATGGGGACTCCACCACTGCCCTGGGCAGCCTGGGCCAGGCCTGGACAACCCCAACAGGGAAGAAATTGTTCCTCAGGGCCAACCTCAACCTCCCCTGGTGCAACTTGAGGCCATTTCCTTTCATCCTGTTGCTTGTTCCTGGGGAGAAGAGACCAACGCCCACCTCGCTCCAACCTCCTGTCAGGGAGTTGTGGAGAGCCAGAAGGTCTCCCCTGAGCCTCCTTTTCTCCAGGCTGAACATCCCCAGGTCCCTTAGCTCCTTGTTGTGCCATCAGTTGTTAAATGACAAGACGAAAGCAGTTTACCAAGTCAAACACTTGGAAGGTCAGAAATACAGACCTCAGTTGTGTCGCCAATCCTGTCGATCTCCTGTCATACCTACACAGAGCCAGAATTAAGATCACCATGTACTTTCTGGCAGTCTTATGTACAACGATTACAGGAAGTTTGCTACAAAGCAATGTTTTATTTGGTGAACAGATCATTTCTAAAGTTAATAAAAGAGAAGTTTAGCTTTGGTATCTTTAAGGTCACTGCCCACTCTGTCAGCGGAGTGTTCTCCACAGAGCTCTACCACTTGGGTTCATCAAAACCCAGCAGTGCTCTGATGAATACATCGAGCAGTTAGGTCTGCAAGCCGTCTGTTCAGGAAACAACCTCCTGCTCCTTCAGTTATGAAATGGTAGACCCGCACTGAGGATGCAGACTAGTGTCTATCGTTTCTGGGCCACCCAGAACAGCAGTAGTGCTCCTTGGGCTGCAAAAGTAGTAGGTAAGTAAATCTGCTTCTGCATTGCTCGTCTGGGCTGAAAGAAGCTCATCATGTGCTTTTTCAAAGCTTGACAACTAGACTGACCCCACTTTGATGCTTTGAAGGAGAGATGTGTCTGACTGTCCCCTCTTCCCAGGGAGCTAATGTGACACAAGCAGCAGTCACTTCTGGCTTCCCCTCTGGAAGGACTTCGTTGCTGGAAGCTGTGGTGTGGAGTTAAAGGGGCTCTCCGGTATCTCTACAGGTTTAATGCCCAAGGAAGCCAGTGACCAGGCGAGAAAACAGTCTTCATTGCTTAGGGAGGTTGTTTAAATTGATGCGTCCTCTTAAAAAGTTCACTCTCTGCCAGCTCAGCATTTTCTATTGGACAATTGTTGTCTTAAAAATCTCTGGGGCGAGGAGCAGCCTGAGGAATAGATCAGCTGTCCTGGAATAGAGCAGGATGTAGTTCTTTCACTTTGGCACCTCTGAAATAAATCATTTCATATAGTAAAAGATCACAAAGATATTTGTGGTTTATAGGAGGAAAAAGCACAGCTTGACAAGTAGAGTTAACCTCTAAAATTACTTAAAACCATTTTAAAAAATACTGCCTGTAGGTTCCATAAAAGCACAGAGCATGTGAAAGTGTTAAGTGTTAAATTTTTATTTATGTTTAAAAATATTGTCCTTGCTATTGCTTTGCATCACCACCCATAAAAAATTAATTAAACTTCAGAGCCAAAGACAGGTTTGAGTCTGTCCATGTGTTTGTTCCAAGCAACTGTTTTAGATAGACACAGAGAACATTTAGGCAAGGCAAAAATCATCCAAACCTGTTTTAATTAATATTAACTGCATTTGTGTTGTATTTTATGCAGTCTGAAAGAGTGAGAATGTGACAAGTCAACACTGGAAAGTGGGCTTCGTGTGGCTTTTTATTTTGCTTTTGTTTGGTGTAATGTTTGTGGTTTTGGAGTGATGTCTAGTTGCTGTTTTGGAAGCAGGAAAACAGAGTCAAGCAGGTTATAGATGGTCAAGGAGTCACATGCTGTATGTTTCTGATTAGAGTTTAGCATTACCAGTGGGTTTCCATTAGAACAATTTGTTGGGGGGGAGAAAAAAAATCAATGAAACTGCTTTTAGCATTAGAGGTTTTATTTTTTTCAGTGATGCCAAATCATTGATCAAGTTGTAGCTTCTGGAGTTGGAATTAAATTGAACTGACTTGTTATGTTGAGCAAGTAAAGAACTAGCAGCACTTATTATTGCTTATGAAACTCCTGTCGTTGCGGACAGCCAGCCCAGTTAAATAACGCTCGTCTCTTCTTCCAGCTCTCCACTAGTGCTTCAGCACTGCTAAAAGACCCCAGCGCCAGAGCGCCATGAAAATAGTGTAACAAATGTAATTGCTCCCGCACCGCACACAGAAGGGTGTGGGATATGCTTTTAATATTGGCTCTGTGTTAGGGGTTGTCGTTTTTAACTCATTCTTGGAAGAATTAACTGCACATTTGCATGAAAAAGTAAGATAGCACCCGGTAGAAGATGAGATTTTTCCATGTGAAAGATCAGCTTGATCCTCTTCTCAAACTGTAGCTTGGGGTTGCGTCCTGAACTTCCTTATTGCAGAAATAGTTGTCCAATTTTACCCTTACTATTTGAAGGCTGGTACAGTATTAATATAATGTTAGAGACTGCAAATTCAGCTTGTTCTCTTCCACTTTTCAAAGGAAACAAGGAGTAGAATATCCCGCTTACAATCAGAAACCCGTTGAGTGGTGTCATTTAAACTTGTTGCAGCAGTAGAGGCGTTGATTGTGTGAAGTGTGGGGAAGCTGATGACGTAAAGCAAGGTGAAGAAAGTCAAAATACACTATAATTAGTAGGTTCAGTCAATGGCCATCTGGCCATTTAACATAGGTAGTGGGCAGCCAGGTTGCCCGTGGGTCTTTTAAACTGGCCGCAGCATGTGGTGTGTCTTGAGTAGCCCAACTACTTGGGCTGTGATAGTTGGGTAAGCAACCTACCCAAAGGGAGGTGCAGGACCTGAGGGGACAGAAGTGAGAGGAGCAGCTGCCTGGGAATACCATAAACTTTTAAAGAGTTTGAGGGTGTTGAGGGGTGAGGAGAGGCTAGTAGTACGAGGTAGAGTCGGAGATACAGCACTCAGCAGGCCAGGGGGAATGTGGAGGTAGCTGGAGCGGCAGAGTGTAACAATGTGTAGTTGGCTCCATGACCTACCCCTCGGCTTCTCCGGTGTAGTAGTGACCATCTTCAGGGAGAGTAGTTGAACGTTAGTGTGTTTATTTCCCCTCTGTTTTTTCCAGTGTATGAACTGAGGGATCTGGTACCCTGGTAGTCCTTCTGTGACGAAGTTGCTAAAGGTCCTTAGCACTGACCTGAAGCCACAGCCAGGTGACCCTGAGAGAGCCCCCTTTATGTCTGTGTTCTTGTAGGGGCACAGAGAAGAGCGGCCAGCAAAAAAAAAAAAACCAACCACAATTTTTTCCATTATTCTGACCAAAGCTGGAATTGGTGCGTTCTTCCACATCAGCTATGTCCTTCCACCTGCCACCTAGTCATGTCTGCTCGGAACAATGGAACTAAAAGGATCCCACCCTTGATATGCTCCATCAGTTGGCTGGATTAGCCACTGATGGCAGAGGCTGCTCGACAAGGCCATAATTCTCTTCATGAGCACTGAAGCAATGTTATCCATATGTGGAAAATCAACGGTTCATGCTCGAACTTTTAAATTCTTCATGGAATGAACATCCAAAAGGCCTTTCAAAAAACTAATCTGACCATATCAAAGAAGTAATGGAAGAGAAAGTAGAGTTACTTGCTCTGGGTAATACTCCTCTGTAATTTCAGCTGCCAGAACTTGTATTGCTTTAATAAAAATGCCTCATTAGTGATAAGAAAGCAACCAATTAACCATCTAAAACTGGCCTGAAATCCTACTAGAACCAAGGTACCTGGTTTCACCTTCTGTGAGGTCCCGGAGGTTTGTATGAATGTAATTCTGAGGCTCTGAGTAGAGAATGGGATTCGAATTAAAACTAAAATAACAGCGGGTGTGGTAGGAATTTGTTCTCTTCTGCCCCATACTGCGATGCCGTCAGCTTGCAGTGAAGTACGAGGTGAAGCAGAGGTTTCAAACCTTTCTTTAGAGGACACTGTTTTTCTTGGTGGAATCACTAGCTAAGGTTTGTTGCTCTTAAGTATCCTCCTGCCACTTTCAGGAGAAAGTTAAGCACTTCACCTTTTCAACCCACTCAGTTGAAATGCTTAAAGATTTTGTGAAGAGCCAGACAGGTTTATGGTAGTTTTTTCTCCTGCTTGTTGTGCACAGACTTTAAAAGAATTAATTTTTCAGGCCAATCCTTGTGGCATTTTGTAAACATGGCTTTTATTTTTTGGTAACAAGTGTTTCAGGTCTCCGTTGTTAACCTCATTCCCAAATTCATCTTCTTCTCCTTTTGTCTAAAATGTGACTGTTGCAGAGAGCTCCTTTTGAACTTTAGAGTCCCAACACACGTGTGCACATTTTCCCCCTCCCACTCTTAATTTTGGTCCATCTTTTGACTTGCTCTAAGGGTGAAATTTCAAATGTATCCATTGACTCTGAGGGCTCATTCACTTTGGAGCACCACAGAACTTCCTTTCCATGCGATACCGGTCACATTTTAAGACTCAGGGTAGGCACCAGCAATTTTTTTTAGTATCACTGCCAAAAATCCTCCATAAGCAGTCTTGATTAAAAGCAGTTCATAGGTTGTCATGGTTCAATAAAAAAATAACCCTGTCTCATCTGCTTTGGAGTATGAGCCGTAGCTAGGAGGGGTGATACGGTGTCATTGTGGAAAGTCATCTCCAGTGTGAACGCAATTCCCTGTCTGCATTCCCTACAGTGCTGAAAGTGGCGATGGAAGTGTTATTTCAGCACCTCAGATGAGTAGACAGGAGTGTGAAATCCAGGTATCTACCTTCAAAAGCCAAACCACACGGTGGCTGCTCACTCTCTTCTCTCACCGCTGCCAGTAGCTTCTACACTGGTGGTAGCACCATGGTGGAACTGCTGTGGGTGACCCACAGCAGCTCTGAAAGCTCAAGTCAGAAGGACCAGTGCATTGCTCATGGCTGGGTGTCTGGCTGTGTTCGATCAGCATGTCTCCATTTCTTCTGTCATTTTTTCAGGGCTCTTTAAAACACCAAACCCTGACAGCACAAACCCAGCTTCACCCGCTGGTACATTTTCATTGGACAGCTTCATTCTCAGCCCCATGGAGAACTGTTTGGTGGCCTCTCTTGGTGAAGTTAGTATGGGATAGGTGGTCCTGACAGGAAAACTTCCTATGATTGGCAGTACTGCTCCATTTTTTTCTGCCTCAAATTCACACATCGAGCAGGAGATGTTCGATAACGGAGGGTCTAGCGAGTGGGGGTTTGTTTTCCTTAACATATAAACAAAGTTATTCTGTCCTTTGCCAATCGGTGAAACGTTTGTGCCAATGTTTGCTGCTGCTTCTTAGGGACACAGCAGGTCAGGAGCGATTCAACAGCATTACCTCAGCTTATTACAGAAGTGCCAAGGGAATTATTTTGGTGTATGATATCACCAAGAAGGAAACATTTGACGATTTACCAAAATGGATGAAAATGATTGATAAGGTAGGCCCTAAGTACTTCCTTTTTACCTGTTTGGTTGGTTTTTTTTAAGAAGCAATTTTCTATCTTACTCTGAAAGACTTTTAACAGCATTGGTAGAGGATTCTTAAACTCCAACTAGTTTCCACTGGATTCTTTTATCCAGGATTTAACATTAATGTGTTTTTGTTGCAAAACGGTTGCCCATTCCTGCTTCCTTCAACTAGAACTGGCCCAGTTAGAAGCGTCAGTGGCAATCTGTAGCGTGACTTGTTTACCTCTGCACCGGGGAGCGGGGAGAGATTTATCTCCTGTCTGGGAAATAAGGTCATTGTGTTCATTCTGTGATAAACTAGACCAGCTAATTCTCAAGTCATGTTTGTAAAATGGAATTTTAAAATGGAAGTTGAAAATTTTTGAAGTAATATTTGGGAAGAATGCTTACACCTAAACCACGTAGGTGTGGTCCTTTATTTAGTAGAGGAATTTCCTTTTTTAAATCTTGTGTTTGCATTACCACACCTGGCATTGCTAGGTTTAGGTAACTAAAAATGCTTCTGTTGCAGTATGCTTCAGAAGACGCAGAGCTTCTATTAGTTGGAAATAAACTGGACTGTGAAGTGGATCGGGAGATCACTCGACAGCAGGGAGAAAAGGTGAGACCAGATCTAACCAAATTCTTAGTCGCTGTTAGAAGTGAAGCTGCTGTGATGGTCCATGGCTCCTCCTGTGCAGAGCCCTCCTTGATCACTGAGCTCACCTTTGGTTTCCTGTTCCTTTTGTTCTCTTCCAACTCCAAAAGTGTTAAGGAACATGACATGAGAGTATGTTTGAGCACGACGCTCACAGCACCCTCTTGCTCAGGACGCTGTCAGTATGGACATACACGTTTTCCTTCAGCCACCTGTCACGCGTTTGGAAGCAAAGCATTTTCTGTTAGTCAAGGTTAATTCTTACTTCCCTTTTACTTCCCTTTTCTGCATTTTAATAATGAGGCTGAGGTTAACTCTTCTGAAAAGTTCTTACTTTTGGGCAACCCACATCAACCAAAGACCTGAATGGCTCAAATTTAAGTCTGAAATAACACAGCATGCTTCTCCAGTAAACGGATTTTAAGAGAAAATCAGCTGTAACGTGGCGACATTCGCTGTACCTTGGAGATTCAGGATTGTGAATTGAACTAGACTTCAGTCACAGATTTGGGGAAAATTATAGGGGTTTTTTAAAGCCTTTATGTGGAGCGTGCATTTGCTGTTTGTTGCTGTTGGTGAGTGTCTTCCTGTAGTTACTTTATTTTCTCTCCCACCAGTTTGCACAGCAGATAACTGGGATGCGATTCTGTGAAGCGAGTGCCAAGGATAATTTTAACGTGGATGAAATATTTCTAAAACTTGTCGATGACATTCTGAGAAAGGTAAAAACTTCTGGCACTTGTTCCTCTACCCTTGTAAATGGTCAATGTTTAATGGCTGCAGGCTGTTGGGAGGACGTGGAGGGTGAAGCACGCGCAGGCAGGTGAAATTCCTGGTTAGTACTTGGTGGGCATGATGTATTTCACAGACTGCTGAACAGTTGATAAATACTGTGATGAATTGGGTCAACGTCTGCTCTTATTTTCTCTGTTTCCTCTTCCCTGTAACTTCAGTGTGGATCAGCAGCTGAGCACATTTGCCTGCTCTCCTTTGCGGGCAGTTCTGTTGTGATTTGTTGTCATTGGTGTAGGAAGCGGCTTTATTTTGACAATGTCTTGTTGCTTTTTTCTGAAATAATTTTCTAACGCGACTTCCTCAGATGTAGTTCTCTGATGAAAACCAAAAGATCCTTAAATTGAGGCTTTGGCTGACAGGGAACTCCCGCAGCGAGCCCTTTGTGCTGAGTTCTGTGCAGATGACTGCTTACAGGTGATTTTTCTTTTCTTTAAGATGCCACTGGATGTTATAAGAAATGAGTTGTCCAACAGTATCCTGTCCCTGCAACCAGAGCCCGAAATCCCACCAGAACTGCCTCCTCCAAGGCCACATGTCCGTTGCTGTTGACTTGTTCTCCATACCGAGTGAAAAATAGGAGCGGGAGGGTGACGGAAGTGTCTGTTCTACTCTGCACTACAATCATTTGGCAGTTCCTTGTTGCACTTTGTTATTTGAGTCAGAGCTACACACTAACTTGTAAATATGCAAATATGCAAATCCTGTGTAGGATTCAGCTATAACAGTAAATTCTTCCCCCTCTCCCTCACAATGATGTTTCATTCATCGCCCCGATGTTATAAATACTGTACAGTGGGTGGGGGTTTGCCACACTTACAGTCAGGAGGAGGAGGAAGAGAAACGAAATCTATACCTATTCTTGACATAAATGTTGTAATAGTTCTTTGTTATTATAACCAGGCAGGCAGAAGCTCTTCTGGTATGAAGATAAGTATATGGTGCTTTGCTAACTATTTTAAAGACAAATTTTTTAAGAACAGAGGACTTTATGTACAAAGCTTCCATAATCAGCATTATGTTTCCTTTTACCGTAGCGGAAAGATTTTTTTTTTTTTTTTTTTTTTGGCTGTAGCATCCTCTGCTGACTGGATTTATTGAAAAACTAAGTTGAATTTTTGGCAGTCTTAATTATTTATTTCGTTGAGCGCTGCACCCTTTCTTTGTGCACCGAGGCATCACATCTGGTGCAGCCCTAAGATTGCACTCAGAAGTAGCGTATATAATTTTCTGCGTAAGCATAAACTTGGTTGCAAGAATCATTGAGTTTCGATAGAAGAATGGAGATATATTCAAGCTCTAAAAGAAGGTATGAAAAGCAATGCTGCTGTCCTAGACAAATCCTTTAAAACAATTAAGATGATACATTTTCCTGTGTTAAGGAATATATATACGTGTATTTGTCTGGACATCTGTAGGGTCGGGGGGAAGGGAACCTAAGGTAAAATTATTTTCTTTCCTAATGGTTGAAATGATTCCCATCAAGCAAATACTGTGTTAGGTTTTTGTCTGATCATGGATTTGTGAATTATATCTTTGGTAAATCTTTTATTCAAATGCACTGTTTAGTTTAGCTGTGGTAAATCAGTAGTGACATATTGGAATAACTTGGTGTGTCCTGAATGTTGTGGTATTGAAAAACGTTGTGGTCTTTCTAAACTAATGAAGTGCAAATAAAATTTTGTATTTATGAATGACAGTGGAACCGCACCTGTTATTAGAATGGCAAGTAGCAGACGACGGGTTAGAGGCAGAATCTGGAACAACACGTGTTTTCATTCTGTTAGATTTAATTTTCAGTTTGACGGTGCCTGTAGGTGTAGCGAGGAGAGCAGCAGCAGACGTTAGTTGTTCACCTCGATCCCTGCTCTGGGGGGAGAGCAGCTGATGCCCGGGCTTGGCTGATCACTTCGAATAGCATGTGACTGCTCGTCATGCTGGCTTAGCAGTGGGTCGCCAAACTATTAATGACACTGAACCAGTCTGGTTCACACCACAGCTCCTCTGCTCCTCATCTGCTGGTGCTGGAACCCGTTCTGTCACTTTGGCCACTCTTCCAGCCAGAACGCTGGCACTGAGTAACCACTGACTTAAACAGCTTCACTCTGTTTTGTGGAAGGAAAAAAGACACCACAAACTGTTAATATAAAAAAAAAATATTAAAAGAAAGAGCCCTTAGTTCACCGAGGAAGCTCTGACGTTCTGCACACAATACCATGCAGGTCTTTAGCACGCCTGGATTTCAACTGACAGCTTAAGGAAGCGTGGTCGGTATTTGCGCTTCTGTCCTCTGCCACCTCGTGCCTCAATGGTTTGCTTTTTTACGTAGTAAACTTAGGGTTTGCCATCGTATTGGTGAGAGAAAATCAATTTCCGAAGCACTCGTAGGGTTTCTGATGGTACTGTGGGCAATAGCAAGGAAGGAAGAATGATGGAAAATGAGTTTGAACTTGACAACCATTTTATTCTAGCTGATTTGGTTTTATTTGTACTTAGAAACTTGTGATTTTTTTTTTTCCCCTGCAGTTTTTGGAATTTAATAAAAATTAAGAAATTTGACTTAGAGAACTTTTCTTTTTGTAATTCTGTGCTGTTTGTGTATAGGCAGATTGGGATCCCGGTCTCTTGTACCAAAAATTAAAAATCGTAGACCTGTTTATGTCAGATGTATTTGATTATTCACTGGAAAGCAGAAAAAGCTCAGGAAACCCGTTTGTTTTGCATCCATTCTCCTATGAGACTGAAGAGGGCTTTGTCTCCTAATTCTATCTCTGCAACTTTTACATGAGTCAAAAGAAGTTCATGTATGTCCTTGCTCTGCCCAGCAGATATTTGCTGTGTGGTGCAGAAAGGTGGGTGGGGAAAAGAAGTTATTCTTGCTGCTCCGTGGGGTCATACGGATGTTCAGCAGCCACCCAACCCTTATGAACATCTAGTGATGGACTGTTTGATTTGCACAGCCATGGATGGAAGAAGGGGGAAATGAGCTCTAGCTGGAGCTTTCAGTCCGTTCTAACGTGTTAGCAGATCGCTGGGTTTTAGGAGCCCTGGCTAAGGGTAGCCCATTCCCACTCTTCAGGGGCTACATGGGGATTGTTTCCTTCTAATGCTGAGCCCAACGTGCTTTACCACTAAACTCGGCCGATGCTGCTGAGGTCCTCTTGTTCCTGGCAGTTTCTTCATGCTGGAGAAAATACACGGGAGTGTCTTTCGATAAGCAAGCAGAAATCAGAGGAGTGTCAGAAATAGGATCATACCATCTGCACTAGGGGACATGGTTTAGCGGTGACCTGGCAGTGCTGGGGGAACGGTTGGACTTGATGATCTTAAAGGTCTCTTCCCACAAAAACAGTTCTATGATTCAGTGCTCCAAAGCAGCAGTGGTTTCTTGCCTTTCATGAAACAGTGGTAGACAGATCTTGGACACTGAACGATTGTTTGCCTCTGATTTCCGTGGTGTCAGGATTTAATCCAGTACATTCCTGCAATTGCACGATTTCAGTGGTGCATGCAGTTAACACCGTGTCTTGTACCAAAACCATAGTGCAGATCTATCAAAGGAGCAATACAATATTTGATTGTGTCCATGAAGTTTTAGATCTGCCTGTAACGGACTTTCAGTCATTGGGTTGAGTTAACCGATCATTTCTTCATAGGTGACCAGAAGGAAAGTAGAAAAACTGAAAATTTCTGTACGCTGGAGGAATAGTGACGGTCACATCTTTCTTTCACCAGTCGTTCTACTCCTTTGGAGCAAAGATACACAACTAATGGTACTTCTGACAAAGGAGGATGAGACAAAGGTGGGAAAAGGGACTGGAAGTTGAAACCTAGGACACGGTGACTTGCTAAAGAAAATTCAGGGCTCTGTGTGTGTGTCCTTGCGGGAGATTTTGGTGTTCCCTCATTTATAGAACCATAGAGCTGTTTAGCTTTTAAAAGACCTTTAAGTCCCAACATGGGCCCCAAGAAATCTGTCACGGGTTAGGGCTGGGCCAGCCACTAGACGAATGGCAGATGCTCTCTGTGAGCCCCTCTCCATTCCCAAAGGGCAAGAGAAAGGGAATGAGGGAAAGAGACTGATGGGTTGGAAAAGAAAACCTAGAACAGCTTTAATGAGAATAATAACAATAAAATGAAATATATACAAACCCAATACAGAACCCGACACCCCTGGTGGCACCATGTCACCATCACCACTGATGCTGTGGGCAGGCACTGGGGAAGTCCCAGCCTGGACTCAGCAGCAGATGGGAACTGGATGCAGGAGCTGGATTCTGGAACTGGATTCAGGGATGCACGGATTGGGATCGAAGGCAGAACAGACAGAGTCCTCCTCGGGCACCGGCCAGTGAAGAAGAGAGCTTGACCCTTGTGACCTCTCAGCTTTATCCCAGATATGATGTCTATGGGATGGAACCCCTGGTTGATCAGGGCAGGGTCACCTGTCCTGTCCACTGGTGCAGCCTCCAACTCACCACACCCCACCGTGGGACACAGGGTTCAGCAGTGACCTTGGTCTGCACAGGAGCAAGTGTCAGCCAGAGCCTTTCTGCACCCCAGCCCCTGGCCGTGACTGTGGCCATCCAGCGCTGACACTGCCAGGAGCAGTTAATTTCAGGAGGTGCCATCACTTAGAAGAGACTGAGCTGAAGAGTAAGATCACTGGACGGAATTAGTCACGTTCTAAACCAGGACACTCTTCCAATTTTCTCCCTGCATAACCTCACAGCATCCTTCTGGCTCTCCTCAGTGGCCTCCCCCTTCTTCCAAAGGTCATAAACTCTCCTTTTTTTCCCCCCTTGAGTTCCCAGGACAGAAGCAAAGCGAGGTACACAGGGAAAGGGGAAATGAAGCCATCAAGCTGGTGAAGAAAGAACGTGGACAAAAACCTGTTCTAGAAGGTGAGCGGGGAACGCACCCCGTTTCGGCTCGGTCTGTGTTGGGTGTTCGTTCACATGGGTTCAGCTCCGCAGTCTGAAAGACTAAAAGAAACTGCACCAACCAGCAGGATTTCGTTCATTCTCCCATCTTGTGTCGGCAGTTTTTCTGTCAGTGGGAATGGTGGTAGTTGGGCTGAAGCGAAGAATCCTTTCGCTCTCATGAGAACGGCTCGTTGCTGTCCTGATGGCAGGTGTGGCCTCAGCTTTGGGGAGAAAAGGCAGAAAAACTTGGACTGTGTCCGTCAAAATATTGCCGTCATTTATACAGACTCTGAATTGTGCCGATTGCAAATCTTTCTTTTAAAATAGTTAAAATGGGTCGATTTGAGACCACAGAATTGTTTAGGTTGGAAAAGACCTTTAAGATCATTGAGTCCAACCATTAAACATTGTTCCTTAACCTTTTTTATTGTTGAAAGATGTAAAACCAGTTGGCTCTAGTCAAATTTACTTTGTCCTGCCTGGTTGTCAGGATGGCCGCGTAAGCGCAGGGTTTGTTCCTCTTCCTCTGGCTTAGAACACTTCCAGTGGTCACAACACGAAGGTGGCATCCTGGTAGGTGGTGGCCTCTTGAGCGTGAGCTATAAATACGTTCACACTAAAAGAAGACTGAAGTGCCAGAGTTCGTAGGAGGCTGAAAGGAGCAGGTTTGAGCTTGAGAAGGTTTCATTGGGCTCCCTGCAAGGGCAGGCGCACTGGGGGAGGTTGTCCATTAGGGGTCACTGAAGCTCCACCACTGCAGGAGTCTCCTACCTGTCCTCTCGGCTTCGCAACTGCTGCTCCCCACTGAGGAAACGGCTCTTCTGTCAAAGCTGCTTTTTCCAAAGCACCACCTTAAAGTAGAAGGGCGGTGAATAGTTGTGGGCGCTGAAAACAAAACCAGAGCACCAGTGCTGAGTGGAGGCAAGGAAGGAAATGCTGAAGGGCTCAAAATAGACGCTTCTCTGTCTGGGTGCTGAGTTGTGTTTGCTGAAGTGACTTTTCCAACAGAAGGGGTGTTTTTAGCTTACTCCCAGTTGTCTGTATGATAGATGCATGTTGGTTTAGTGGTACTTCTTGAGGATCCTCTTCGAGGACTTATTCAAAATCATTAAGTATCCAGGTGGGCCGCCTTTATTTCCTAAGAAATGGATCAAAATGTAGAAAAAACCCTCAGTGTGGTTCATTATTTTTGTTTCTATCAGGACTCATAATATTTTTTTATCACTATTATTATTATTATTAGAATTGCCCCTAAATTCTGTTCTTTCTACTACTGCTTGATTTAGGGTGGTCTTGAGTGAAATGGCCTTCCAACTCTGGCCAAAATAAACTCTGATGAAGGGTGGTTTTCCTTAAAATTGTAAAGATCAGCAATTCTAAGTACTTCAGAGGTCCAGTTCTATACATTATTCTTCGAGCATGCTGTTCTGTCACAGAGGGTTCCAGGGTCAATGCTATTAAAACAAGATTTTAGCTCAGTCTGGGTAAGTGCCCGCCCTTGCAAAAGAGTCCAGCTTCCTGCAGATCCTAACAGAGAGTGGTGAAACATTTCGGTTTTATTTTATTAATAATTTTAAAAGTTCCTGAAGATGATGTTGGTCTCTTGGAAAGGAGGAGTCCTGCTTGGTTTTCAAGATGATTTTTGTTGTGCTGAGGGAATTAAGATGCTTTTTTAGATTCGAATTGTTATGTTTTCTTCAAACCCAGAGTTCCTTCTCGCGTTCGTGTTGCATTGAAGGGTGATAAAACCTACCATGTGTATCTCGTGTGTTAGTACACATGATCCTTCAGACACCTTCCCTAGCTGGAGGTTCTTGCAAGGCATCTTGCAAACCAGGCGAAAGTTGTGTGTAATTAGATGTGCTGGGGATGCTACGACAACCTGAACAAGCAATGAGACCCCGAATGAGCAGATCCGCCGAGCCGGATTGGCGCTGGGGACCTGCACGGACGTTGCTGAGGAAGGGATTGCTTTGGGCCTGCTCCGCTCTGGCCTGCAACAGCAGCTGGAATTTGTTACCTGTGCTCCTGACGAACATCTTCTGGTTTAGACTCCTCTGGAGAAGGATCCACTTTGTTTTCTCCAACACAATCCTGCAATGTGAACCAGGGTGGAGCAAGAAGGGATGATCCTGGTCTGAATTAAAGGGCGAAGGTAGGTGTGCCTTGTATGGGATCAGAACGATGGGGTTTCAAGCTCTTCAGTGGCATTTTTTACTTACTGGAACATCTTCCAGTAGCAAGGGAAGAAAGTAAGAAATTCAGACTGCAAGCAGGAAACTAAACAAGTGAAACATGAGAGGAATGTGAGGTTGCATAATAAACACACTCAACCATCATTGAGGTATTTCTACAAGGGCCATGATGAGGTATGACAGGGAGCTGTGAGAGACCAGGGTCATCTACGCTGAGATCAAGCTGAAAAATGCAAAAGCTCTGTCCACAAGCCTGGAGAAGTGTCCACTCATGGGTCGATGGGAGGGGAAAAAAAGGAGGTAGCAACATTGAAAGACAAGTGCACTTCAAACCGAATCTCATTCTGCTAACTCTGGTCCTTCTTTGTAATGCCGTGATCTCTTTCCCTGCAGCTGGGGCAAGGGATGCTACGCTGTACAAAACGCCAGTGTCACCTCGAGTTAGGAAGGGCAGGGAGAAAACCAAGATCTGATTGTGCACTGGAACCACCCTCTCGGAAAACGCTTTTCAGTGTAAAAGCAATAACTGTGTGCTATTAACTGTAACCTAAACCGAAGCTAAGGGCATACGGTCTTTATTCCCGCTGAGTGGGTTCCTGTGAGGCTGCCTCTGCATCTCCTTAATCCCTGCGCCTGCTGCTTTCCGCGTTTTCCTTTCCAAGGCTCGGCTTTGCTAGCCGCTGCCTGTGCACCTTTTGTATGTGTTACTTGTCCCAAGGAACAAATGGCAGCACAAGAGAAAACACCCTCAAGTTGTGCCAGGGGAGGTTTAGGTTGGATGGAGGAGCAATTTCTTCCCCGATGGGGTTGTACAGGCAGTGGTGGAGTCCGCATCCCATCCCTGGAGGGGTTTCCCAGACCTTGTGTCGAGGTGGCGCTGAGGGACAGGGGTTAGTGGGGACCTGGCAGCGCTGGGGGAACGGTTGGACTTGGTGATCTTAGAGGTCTCTTCCAACCTGAACGAGTCTGTGATTCTGCGGGATGATTTTTTTAGCAGTAGCTATCACCAGCTGGCATTTGCATGCTACCCTGTTCAATTCAATTACTGGCTGTCCACAGGGCAGTAATTGCAGCTTCAGGAAGCAAAGGTTAATGAGGTAATGGCTTTCAGGGTCATAAGATACTGATGGGTGAAGTGCATTTGGGTAGGGTAGATGTAAATCGTGGCAGTTGTGCTAGGCTGTGTGAGCAGCTCCTGAAGAAAGGTTGTGTCTGCTGAAAATAAAAATATTATTGATAATGGAACCCAAAGGAAGATGGAAGAGAGCTGTCCTGACCAGTTCAACTTCTCCTTTCCCAGTGAATGAAATGTCCGGGCTCCTTGGAGGGGTGTTGGACTGGATGACCTCTGAAGGTCCCTTCCAACACAAAACATTCTATGATTCTGTGATTCTTTCTAATTTAACTCCGTACAAGGCTGTGTTAGCGAGGGCTCGCAAGCTCAGTAACCCCTTACCTGGGCTTGGCCACCATGGCTTTAGACAAGAGAATGAGAGGAATGTTTGAGGAGAAAACAAAGAGAAAATGGAGAATGGTTGGGAGTATATCACAAGTAGATTGAATTTAGATGACAGTGGAAGTTGGGGAGCAAAGGAAGAAGGCATGAGCAAATTGAGCAAATATTAATGAGGTACCAGAAGAGGAAATGGTGCTCGTTAGTATTAAACCTGTATTGTCAGCCTGTCAGAACTAGTGGGGGTGATGCCTACCTTGTCAGCACTAGCTCAGCTGAGCCGAGCTCCTGGTGTGCCCAAGTGAACCATCAAAGCATCCTCTTGCCAGTCAGAAGCTGAAGGCTGAGCCCCGTACAAGCTGCACACCAACAGCAAGCGAGCAAGGCTCAGATCCCTGGAGCAGGATCCAAGGAGCCGTGGCATATGTGACTTGGTGTACCGTGTGATGCACAAAGTAGCAGAAGCAAAAAGGAGATGGGTTAATGCAGGTGAGTATCTTCTGTGTTGGATAAACCTACTTAATGCAGTCATAGTACACCTTCTTATTCCTCCCCTGTGGAAACACAAGCCCATAAGCATATATCAAATCATTTGATGATGGTGCTGACAATCAGAAGGGCAGAGTTCTTCACCATTCATCTCTGGCAGAGCCATAATTAAGGAATTCCTCAAATTCCAAATTGGAGTCATGAGTGCGTTTTATCCCATTTATTTATACTTTATGGTAATGCAACACAACAAAGGTATCTCTTGGCCTTTTTTGCCTTCACACCCTTTTTTTGCCTTCACACCTGTTTTTTTTTTTTACATTTCCACATAATATTGCCTGTATTCCATGGTTCTTCTCTTCACATATGGACAGATGAGGGTGCTCTATCCTAATGACTAGTAGTTCTTTTCTAATACTACTACTATTTCCATAACCAAGAGGGAGGTTTCGAAGGGAATGACTACGTGAGTGCCTATGGCTGTGTTCAACATCTAGCACAGCCAAAGACCGTCACGAGCGTGTGTTACACACCCAAAAGTCAGTTCCAGCCAGTGTTGGGGCTGCATTTTCAGAGCTCATCTTAGTGCCTAGGACTCTCCATGATGTTGCAGGAATAGTCAATGGCAAAACGCAGCTGGAAGATGGTTTTTTCTCCCACTGAAACTGGGGGTGGAGGTCTGGGTTCGCGTCCTTACTCACTATTCTCTGTTCCTGGCCAAAGCAGGTTGGGATTGTGATCCTGAGCCTGTTCAAATAACCCTTTAATAAGGGTTCTGCTTTTCTCATTATGGGCACAAATTTCAGATCTGAGGTTCTGGTGTCTCCGTAGCTCTTTCCTAGACTCTACGTGATTATATTAGCTCGTGGCTGTCATCCTGAAGCGAGTGTAATTTCATCCTCCCATTTCAAAAGGTTAATCTCTTCTCATTAGCATAAGGGGAACATTACATGGCTAAAAAAAAATAGTAACATACATCTGAATTTCCTACCCATGAGAGCAGTGGAAAAATGAAGAGGAGTGGGAAGAGCCTTCACATCATGCACTTAACTCATCTAAATCTGGATGCTTAAATTAGGTTCCTCCACCAAGTGGAGTCAGGAGGAAACCTCTCCTTTTTAAGGAGATTAAGCTCCTAATTTATTTATCAAAATATTTGATTATGTATCAAATGTCTTTAAAAGGTGCTGTGAATACCTCGCCTTCTTCCCAGCCTCTCAACTTCTTAAGCTGCCAACTTACCGATCCCGCTGAACTTTCAGAAGTGCACCAGAACATCTTCTCTTGGGCTTTAGAACAAGAAACAACAAAGAAGCTCAAAGAAAGACAAGAAGGGAAAATTGTCATTAAAAATCCAGAGCTGAAGAGGAGAAGCTGCAGGTGAGTCACAGCCACAACAGCAGCTGCTGCGTGTGGAGTGAAACTTGCAGCCTACATGAACTGCAAGAGCTTCATGAGCAAAACTGGTCATGAGCTTAATAAATATTTGGGCTGAAGGACGGAAAAAGATCATGTTCTGACGACCTAACTACAGACAATCCGATTGTGTTGAGGCATTTCTAGGAGGCAAAGGTGTGACTCCAGCAGAGCCAGGTAAGCAGGAGCTGTCATGGGAAGGGCCACCAAGCCCACGGCCCTCAGAAGCTTGATGTTCTATGTTCCGCGCGGGGCTGTAAAGGTCCCAGTGCTGCGACAGCCTCCCTGCCCTTGCCTTCAGCAGCCCAAAGGTTGAAGCAACCTTTAATCTGAACCTAGGTAGATGAAAGGTGCTGCAGGTACACCTCGCCATGCCATAATGGCCGCTGTGATTACAGTGCACGTATCTTCAAATATAGAAGATCTGGAGAACTGAGGTCAGGATGTGATTATGAGAATTACAGGCTTTCCTCAAAGCGCTGAGGAGAACAAAAAACACGAGGAAGCCAAAAACCCCATTGATTCTTCTATTTTAATCCTGATGACTGGCTTCGTCCAAATGATCTGCCGGGAGCCACAGCAGCCAAATCCACAATAAAGGAAACCCCACGTGGATCGGCAGCAGACATCAGAAACCTTCCCAGAGGAGAGAAGAGGTAAGGAATTTACCACTGACCCTGTCGCTTCTCCTTTGGCAGATGACTAGCTCTCAAAAACCCTAATTAAGTTTCTGTCTTTAAAACGTGACTTCCATTTGCTCCCTAGGGTTTAAAAACAGTGAAAGATTTCAGCGATTGATGACACTCTCGGTTGGACTTAATTAGAGCATAGAGGAATTAGAAGATGCTGCTGCTGGTTTCACATAGTAATGGTCTCTCCTTTTCTCCTCGCCCTCGCACCAGGATGCCGTTCCCCACCAGCACCCTCTCAGGCAGCAGCCGCATCCCAGAGGGGCAAATCGGGGTAAGTTTTCCATCACTTTTGGACTCGCGTGGCCTTTGGAGCCCTTTGTTCAGGTTACCCATGGGCTTGCACCTCCAAGTCTTTCCTCACATAGACAGTGTTGTGAAAGTGGGAACCATTTCGCCCTTACGAGTGTTTTTGACAACAGCTTAACTGTACTGGCTGCGATGGAAATCCTCTGGATTTGCGCTGCTGTGGACTAAAGCAGGCTCAGGGGATCCGTGTGGGGGAGTTACAGGCTGCTTAATTCTCTTTAACATGGCCCTACCTTTGCCTTAACACAACTGGTTGTGATAAATAGCAAAAAAAAGACCCTTAGTCGTTTCCACTAGAATCTGTGAATGACGCGTTCTACTCCTGCACAGTAATTGGGCATGGTTGTGATTAAATAGTCCCTCATCCAAAAGCATCTCACCTGCTCTCGCTATGATGGCAATAAAACCGAAGAAGCTACGTGCTGTGTTTCTGGCAGAGTTTCAGCTCTTCCACACAGCTGAAATCGTGACCGTATATTCCAGTTAGCTTGGGCTGCAGGCTTCAAAAGCTCCATGTGAGTAACGAAGAGAAAGCAATCTGATTAGCTGGTGGAGCTGGCTAAAAGGCACCTTCATGACAAAGGAGCTTAAAAAAGGAATAAAACTATCCAAAATGGATTAAAGGTAGAATAATAGTAATAGTATCAAACAGCATAACAAAGAAGAATGTCTGCGTTCGACGGAAATTAATATTTCATAGATGGCACAGCGATGTCCGTGGCTTTATGTTCTTCTGTTTTAATGATCTTCACCACAGCTTGAGGTCCTTTGTCTTGTCCACTTCCACTGACAGCAGCTGGAAAAGACAGAGATTAAAACCGGGGTAATTTCCCCACGGTCGTTGCTTGGCACTATTTCTGCTTTGCTCAGCCATGAGCTGAAGTTTAAAGGATGATGTGCTATCACTCAGACTGCATCTTCCCTCCACCCCTTCTCACTGGGGTTAACCACCCAGCCAGTCGCCAAGGAAACGCGTGGCTCCTTTGCCCATCTCGCTGCCACCCTACAGCCTCATATGGAGGACGTCCCCGTAATCCCATTAGGAGGGTGAATTTGCCATTGAAGCTTGAATTCCCAGAGCAGGAGGGGAGTGGACTAATGCAATTAAGCAAATCAGCGTTTTGAGCCATTGCATGGTGTCTGTCTAGTACCATGAGCAAAGACCGGGTAGTTTTCTTCCTCTGTTAAAAAAAAAAAAATCAACAAACCTCGTACCCGGGTCCTCTCCCCACGTTACGTTCGAGGAAATGCTCCTCTCTCAGCTCTAAAGGTCTTTACAAATGGGAAGATAATGGTTTACTTGACCAAAAACCTGAATTGCTTCCCGTTCTTTTTCCCACCACTCCCATCCCAGCGGTTCTGATCGTTTTATCTGTGTAACATTTCTGCTTCTAAAGGTACAGTAGATAAAACCAGGACATGGTGGTTGGCTCCTCTCTTATGGTATGTGACAGTGGTTACCAGATCGAAAAAAGACTCCCGTTGGTTTCACGTCTATTGGGATGCGAAGGGTTTCTTAACTCTGTTAGAATACACCACGTTTTCTGGCGATCATTCTGTCATATTCGGTAATTCTCTAGAAATGCAGCTTATTAAATGCCTCAGGCAGAGCTTTTCCGCCTTTGTTGTGGAGTTTGGAGGCTTATCCAGTCCCCTCCTCCCTCCCTCCCCCTGCCAAGTAAACAAAGCCACAAGAGCGAACTGTAGCGAGAGTCAGGAACCATCAATCTTTGAATAATATCCTGGCACGTGAGTTTTGAAGGCAGCGTATTTCTCTGGGAGCCCAGGGGAGGGAGGGGAGGGGAGGGGAGCGGAGCGGCGGTACCCGCCTGCGGATAACGCTGCCATTTCCATCACGGCGTCTCTTCCTGGGGAGGTGGAAGATGGAACGACACGACCAGGATTCAGGAGCCTCTTTCGCGTATCGATTACCACGGAGGTTCCGCTGCTGGCTGCTTGCTGTCGAAGGAGAAAGGCAGGAATGACAAGTGTATTTTAGTAGATGTTGTTGTGGTACCACTCAGCTTCTCCCAAATAAATCCCCATCTGCCGCCGGGCTCTACAGCCGGGAGGAGTGAGAACATGGGTTAGTACTAAATAAGGGCATTGGTTGTACGCCTCACTTTATATAATCCATGGTCCCTATCCTAAGCTGCTTACAAAATAGATATATATTATGTAGGTAGTGTATGTAGTCCCAAAGGGAAGTGCAAAATATCTTTTTCCCCCTCCTGATACCGCTACAAGATAGAACCAGGGGATGATTTAGTTCCCTCTTATGTAACATCGCTATAAAATAGTCGTGGTTTGCCTATTTGGTTTTTCCCTTTTATCGTGTTTGGATTTAAACGTAGCCTTAATCCTGCGTATCCCGCTTCGAACAGCTTAGATCTGTAATGTGTGCTACAGGATTCTGTAAAAGGCTTTGCTCTGTGGTGCGTGGCAGCCTCCAGTTCATAGAGATTTCAGTTCTTTACCTTACACTTGATAGTTTTGCTTGGATGATATTCTTTATCTAATACAATGTACGTTTCACTAATTGAGACAAAGAAAACCCAGCAAAAACAATACTATTATTTAATATCACTTACTAGATAAAACATGCAGTAGCAACACAGATTTGTGGGCAAATTCACCAAGATAACAAAGAACACGAAATAAAGTATGTCATCTAGTCATGCTGAGTTTACGGCTTAGCTTTTCCTCTGAATTTTCCCCAACAGCTTGTATTTTCAGAAGAACGTGACCAAACAGTTGAGACACAGCCTGTGAATCTGGCCTCCAACTTTAGAGCGATCTCTGAGGCTGCACGACTGTTACAGCGAGACCAGGACCTGCCTCACACAGTGATCTCTGACGGGTTTCATCCCACAGTGAGGTAACGAATTCCCCCTCCTTCCCCATTCTCTTTTGGTGGTATATTTTGTGGTGCTGTGATTTTCCATCCCACGAAGGTTTCACCAGGTCGTTGACACAGCTCACCTCTCCTACAGATCAGGCATAAAATAGACACCGAAATGCAGCTTTGCTGCTGCGCCTCTGCCTTGACCCACTGCCAGACTTAAACAGGGTGGTTTCAAACTCTGCGGGCCTACGGCATCTTTCTTACCCCTCATCATATTTGCTGCTTGGAAAGAAGTGGGAAGTGTGGGTAACCCCACGAAGATACTCTCTCTACAACTACCTGAACAACTCTACAATTCCCTGACAGGAGGTTGGAGCGAGGTGGGGGTCGGTCTCTTCTCCCTAGGAAAAAGTGACAGAATGAGAGGAAACAGCCTCAAGTTGCACCAGGGGAGGTTGAGGTTGGCCCTGAGGAACAATTTCTTCCCCGTTGGGGTTGTCCAGGCCTGGCCCAGGCTGCCCAGGGCAGTGGTGGAGTCCCCATCCCTGGAGGGGTTTCCCAGCCCTTGTGTCGAGGTGGTGCTGAGGGACAGGGGTCAGTGGGGACCTGGCAGTGCTGGGGGAACGGTTGGACTCGATGATCTCTTCCAACCAAATGATTCTGTGATTCTGTGATTCTTGAATGGAAAAAGGATGGTGTACAGACTCCAAAAGGAAAGCAATTAAAGAGAGATCCTTTTGGGCTTCACCTAGTCTTATCCAAGTCAATGGGTTTAACTTTCTGCACGGACACGAGCAGCAGAGCTGCAGGGCTCCAGCTCACACCCAGCCCGCGCTCCCAGGTCATCCCAATGGCCAGCTTGGTATAGATGAGCAAATATCCAAGAAATGGAGGGTTTGGTTTATCTTGTCTTCAATATAAAAAGATCTTCACATGAACATTGGACAAATTATGCACAGGTAAAGGCATTCAGATATATTTAACATCTCAAGAGGGGTCAGTGCTAGCACCATGCTGTCACCTCACAATTTTAAATAGGGAATATTAAAACTTTCATTCTGTTGCCAGGCAAGAAATGGAACAAAAAGCTATTTCTTCCTTCAGGAGCTGGAGAACAGACTCCAACCTTTCTTACAAGGTAACTAGAAAACTCTTCTTCCTCCCCCCATTTTTCCTGCCCTGGCAGGGCACTTCAATGTACTTCTCAACCCTACAAACTGAAATGCCATAAATCAATTAGTTATCAGGTTGTATCTTATTCTGTACAAAATGCAGGCACTTTCAGTATGAAATGACATCAAGAACTGCTTCAAACCAGCCTCAAAAAAGAAGCGCCCCTAAGTGTCATGAAGATGTAACAGGTGTTTAATTTTTGAGGCTTTTTTTGGAATTCTGATAATTCAGCGCTAAGGACTCTTTGTGGACATGCTACAGGCATCTGCTCATCAGAAAATGCTTTTTAGTGGACATCAACTCCCCGTTGTAGTGAAAATCTTTATTGTTGAACGGTTTGTTATCGGGGCGGGGAAACAACACTGTCCATTCTGCTACTGCTCAGAGACAAACTAATACCCTACGAGACAAGTTATGGAAGCAAGAAAAGCTTATTTGTTCTCTTCTGCATAGGAGGTGCCAACAGTATTTATTTAAACTCACAAATTCAAGTTAATGACTTATTTAATGCAAGAGCGTGGAACCCTGAACTTCCCACTGATGCTATTTTTGGTGACTTACACTGTGTTTAGGTTGTACACAGATTGTGCCTCCATCTTCCCCAGCAAGCAATGGTCCATCTTCCAAACATCCCTCTGATGTATGGAAATCCATCTTGCTCTCTAGGTCAGGGTAACGCTTTCCTGCTTCTGCTTCTTCCAGGCCCTTATTTTTTGGTACTTAAATACTGATGGGCAAAAGTTTGCATGTTCCTTATAAACCATTGATTTCTGATCCGATACTGAAGACTTCTCAGCTGAATCTAAGCTGCAGGAGGTAACTATGGGCTTGCCCCAAAGATGCTGCATAATCAAGAGCTTGACTGTCACATAGGGATACGGTGACGTGCCCCAAATTTGGATGGGAGAGTTGTAGAGGAAAGTCCATGTGGAAGCACGGGCAGGGAAGCAGACTTTGCTAATCAGCTTTCCTGAGCCCTGACAGAACAGCAGATGCACCGAGGACAAAGCGACTCCTAAACCAGCACAGTCAGAGTATTTGTAAGAAGCAATTGTTTGAGATTTTCAGAGGCAGGGAAAAAAAAAAACCTCAGGAGCAGCTGTCTCAAAACCCACACTTAAATCAAAACCAGCTACAGCTTTGAAGGGAACTTGCACTAAAGCCAGAGGTCCTAAAGGTTGAGGATCAGTTGGAGGTAGATTAATTGAAATTACTGAAAAGAGATAAAATAAAGAATACAGCCTGTCTGCCCATGGCGTCTTAGGAGGAATTGAAGTGGGAATGATAAAAAAAAAAAGGGATTTAGTTTTGCTGGGAACAACCTCCTTAATCATGGTCAGAAAAGCAATAGATGAAGAGGTGCTATGGGTAGGAGGAAATAATTTATACTATTCTAAGACTGATGTTCTGCTCAGTGTAAGGTGACCCTTTCCTTGCAGAATATCCAAACTAATAAGGCTGCCAACCAACAGTCATCTCATTAGTCTGCCTCCTCGGCTTTTAGAAATACGTTTCATAATTCCGTGAAATATTTCTGGTGTTGAGGTAGCATCAAACTGTATCCTACAAGCAGCACAGCTAGTAATGCGTATCGGTTTCAACAACCAGAAACCATGAAAAGCAGCTGTCTTCAGTAAGTAACTTTCTTTCTTCTGATAAATTAATGCTACTTTAACGTGACTCCTTTACGTCCTCCTCGGTGTCTGAGGGTCACGGATGCCACTTGGTATGACAGCATGATCTATCAATTTTGGAGGTGTTTTCCCACTGGACGTTGTAGTTGGCGGAACTATGCAAAGATGGGGCAGTGGGAAAGAGGCCAAGTCAGGCCTCAGCATGAACTTCTGTCACTCTCAAGCAGCCACCAGACTTGAAAAACCCTGCCTCGTGATGCTGAACATGTGGGACTTTACACTCTGGGAACACTTATCCAAAACAGGGTTGCAGATTTCATCCCCGGCAGTGGTGACCCAGAGCTGGAGGAACTGGGAGAGGAGGTAGCTTCAGGAAGGGTTGGAGGGCTTCACCCTTGGGAGCCACCTGTGGCTTGCATGGGGAGGGCCAAGCCCTCTCCCAGCAAAGGTGCAAGGGGCATGTTTGCTTCCCAACCATGATCCCAGGAGGGTTCTCACACGCACGCGCACACATGCACACTCGAAGGCTCAGCACCAGCAGGAATGACTGATAGTAGTCAGAGAGCCCCATCAGCTCCTTGGTATTTGGGGGTTTGGTCTTTAATCCCTACAGGCTGGAGAAGGCTTCAAAGCCAGGTCTCCCACTTGCTTGCTCTGCCACATGGCCACCGGGCCCTCTGCAGGAGGTGACATCTGTTGTTTTCTCACCAGAGCTGATTGTTTCTGTGTCTGCTGTGGAGCCCAATACCTACCAGAAACCATTAGTGGTGACCACATGATGCCCAGGGGCTCCACTGGTGGCTCCAAGTGAGCAGACATGGACACATACAAGGAAAAGGCTCTGGTCATCTGTGGAGCTTTATGACCAAGATTAAGATGGCCAGCAGAGCTGGGAGCCTGTGGAATTGGGTGATGGGCTTTGGGGGAATCACAGTTTTGCATGAAGGTGCCTAAAGGTCTTCTGCTGCTGCTGAAGTCCTTTATAGGAGCTAATCATGCAATTATTTCCATTCCCTGAATGAATTATGGCCATCAATAATATTATTACTGTAGGACAGAAGCTCTGGTAAAGATCTGAGATCTTTAGTAGTTGGGGTTTGTACAAATACGGAGCAAACAGTCACAATTCAGCTATCCTGGGACTGGAAATGAAGCTTTCAAAAGGTCTTGGCGGAGGTTGGGCTTTGAATCCCCCAAGGAGACGGAGCAGCTGATGTAGAGAGTGCAAAGAACAGTAGGATTTGTGAACTTGAACATGTCTCAGATTTTTCTGCCGAAGCGGAGCTTTGCCGCTGTCGTTCAAGCGCTACTGTAATACCTGCTGGCCCCGAAGAGGATTCCTCCGGCATGGTGTAATCACAGAGCACAACGTGGCCACGGAGAAATGACACCTCATGATCCGCAGCGTAGAAGGGGGGAATAATGACGGACTCCACCAGATGTGCGCCGGTTTATCCATACCTCTGGCCCGCACGGATGCGTGTGTGGATGCATTTACTATTTTCTTTTAGCTCCGTAACCATCGGTGCTCCCTTAGACCTCTGAAGCCGGGCCATTAGAAATTGGCTGCTCTTACGGTATCATTGAACATACTGATTTGAAACAGGAGATTTGAAATAGGAGACAATAACAGCTTAGGCTGCTGTAAACTGCGCTGGCTGAGGGACAAATTTACATTTAGATTGAGCCTCTTCACCTCTTCTCTAATTGTAAACTCTCTCGTGCCTCAGCCCTAAAAGAGAGTTTAGGCAGCCAAAAACTGTGCCTTACGCTGTGTAAGATCTAAGGAGTCAGGCTTAGCGTAATTCTCATAATTATTGAGCAAACACAACGCGGTGATCAAATGTCTGTGTTAATCGGACAAAGGATATGAGCGTTGCCAAAATAAATCTGGTGTTAAAGTGTTACATCTGATTATTTGTGTTATTCCACCAACACCCAGACGTCCTATTATGTTCAGAGCTGCACAAGCGTGTAAGAAATGGTTCCAGCACCGGGGAGTGTGCGACTAATTTACGATACGAGAAAACAATTGGACATTACAAGCAAATAAAAAGAAAGGGAGAGGAGAATTGGGGGTGGCGGGTGGCGGTGATAGCCTGCGACTGCATGTTCCTCTGAGAACCATGAGTGAGTCTTAAGTAAAGAAAAAAAAAGGGTTGATATAAATAAATAAGAAATACGATAGCAGTACTGCTGACTGGGCACTTGCCTAGCCCACTGGAGAGCTCTGGGGTATGGCCTTAGCTTTCACATTAGGGTCTTACTCTCACCCCGTGCCTCGTTACGCCGCTCTCGTAGGGATCTCCCGAAGGCATCATGCAGAGGAACGCGGCAAAACACAGCAGCTGGCCTCATACCGCGGATCTGCCAGCTGCCCGGCCAGGGTTTCGGAGCCCGCTTGTCTTTGTTCTGAAACGCTGGGGCCTGCCAGCACAACCCAACGGGGTCTTGGTGCGGCTGAGCGCTCGTCTCTGCCGCACGTGGTTTGCTGCTGCCTGTTTCCAGTTCCACAGCTGCTTTGCTTCGGCGTCGATGTCAAGAAATCACTTTATTAAGCTGCCTGGTTGAACCGGGTGCTGCCTCTGGGCACGGGGGATAACGAACCGCTCTGTGCCTTTCGATGAGTGGAAGACGCACAGAAGAGAAGGGTCGGGGTTTACCAAAGGACCCGCTCTCTGGTCCCCTTCCTGAGCTGAGGTCACCCTGCCGCGTCCCCGGCCTTTCGTTACCCTGCGGCTCTGTTTATCAGGGCACCTCCTCAGAAGTCAGGCGGAGTGTCAGTCCTCTTTACCTTTAGGAGCTTGTGGTCAGGGATGCACAGCGATATTACAAGATCTCTGAAAAATAAAGCGTTTAGCCGTTGAAACAAAGCACTTAGTGGGGAAAGAGATAAAATAGGAAAAAATATTTATTAATGTATTTTAAATGTAAAATTTACAAGGTAACCACAGGAAACACAACTGTGTCAGGCACTCAGATTAATTCCCCGACAATTCCCAGCCTTTTTCCACCTCCCTAATTCTTTTCCTCTCCAGTGCCAAGAAGCCTGGCACTGTCTCTCGGCTATTGTTTGTAGGAAAGTGGCTTATCTTGAGCCATACTTCTTCCTTTCATTTTCCTTCTGAATTGAACCGTTCTGTTCATGGGGCAGCGTCAAAACAGGGCACTCATAAATTATCGCAGGGCAGTTCCCTTTCATCACAGGCAAAACCACATCACAAATCGAGGAGGCGAAGCTGGAATTCCCAACTGTTCTTGGAAGTTGTAACCAAAACCCAGTGAGAGTGGTGATGGAGTAGAGCAAGACAACCTCTCTGTTACCTCTCATCTAGGGCAACATCCATAGTCATTAGCATTTCCATAATAATTCCTATTTCTCAGGATGAAATACGGGATGAATACTAATGGTGTGCATGCAGGGAGAATGAGGGGCCTTCCACCTGCAGCGGGTTTGCTGTGTTTTCCTTTCCTCAGAGTATTTTGTATCATTTTTAAAGGACTTGGCCCAACAAAGGCTTCCCGGTAGCTCTACCAGATGTGCAGAGCGGCAGCAGCAAGCGCAATCTTTGCCACAAAAGGTACTTTGCCACGTGACCTGAAGGGCACATCTGGGTGAGGGAACAGAGTTGCCCTGCAGTGATGCCAGAGGGAGGGAGTTGTGACCAGTAACAGGAGCTGAACTGGTCATAGAATTGTAAAATCACAGAATCACAGACTGGTTTGGGTGGGAAGGGACATTTCAGGCTCACCCAGTCCAACCCCCTGCAGGGAGCAGGGACAGCTGCAACCAGAGCAGGGTGCTCAGAGCCCCAGGGGCCAACCTGACCTGTGATGGTGCCAGGGATGGGGCTTCTCCCACCTCTCCTGGCAACCTGGGCCAGGCTCTCACCACCCTCAGTGCCAAACATTTCTCCCTTCTCTCTGGTCTGAATCTCCCTCTGTCAATTGAACCCATCACCCCTTGTCCTGTCCCAACAGCCCCTGATGAACAGCCCCTCCCCAGCTTTCTGCCAGCCCCCTTGAAGCACTGACAGGCTGCACTAAGGTCTCCCCGGAGCCTTGATTTCACTTATCAAGAGATTAAGAACAAATCCCCGGGTGGATGCCCTGGAGCAGGGCTTTCACCTCCTGCCCACCGCGGAAGGACCGCACCGGGACGGGAAGGGACCCCGGCCGCTGCCCGCCCCCAGCGCCGAGTTTCTCCGGGGAGCTGGAGCCTCCCCCGCCCGGCCCCGCCGGCAGCCCGGGGCGGTGCCGCCGAGCTGCTCCCCATTCCTGGAGACCGGTAAATACAGCTCTGATCTGAATATTAATATTTTTTCACCTCTGCAGCCCTTGCACAGGAAGCAGGACCTGTTGCGCGCCCCCGCAGCAGCAGCGGGGTTGCTGTGCAGCAGGATAAATCGCTTTCCCCCGCGTTTACCGGCACGGGGTGTCCCGGGATGCCAGCGCGGCTCCAGCAGCCCCCGAGGAGCGGACCGGGGGACCCGGAGCGCCCCAGGGTGCTGCCTTCCCCCTCCCCAAACCCCGAGACTGCCCTTCCCCGCTGCGGGCGCTACGGCTCGGATGACTTGAGCCTCCCCAGGACTCCCTGAGCTACACACGCCTTTAGCACCGTGGTGTGAGGACAGATGAGGGACCCCGGCGGCTCGTCCCGGGTGCTGCGCGGAGCGGAGGAGCCAGCAGCATCCCGGGAGCTGCCGCTCTGCTCTGGAACCATCGGGCTGTGCCTCTTGCCCACGCTTGAGCCTCTCCTCCCTTTCCTTTACTCTCCGGGTGCTTTGCAAAGGTCAGGGGTTGTCACTTCGCATCCCCCCGCTCCAGGAGCTTCTCGTAGCCAGAGCCAGGGACTCGCTGATTCCCTCAGCCCCTGCCTCTGTGTCTGCCTTGAGCACAGAGATAATGCGGTGGCTGTTGTTTTGACGCTGCCAGTCCCTGGAGAGAGGGTTTTCATGAAGTCTTAGCTCGGGGAAAAAAATAATAACAATAACACACGGGCAACGCTACGCGGCTCATGGCTGGGAAATTAAAATTTCTCCCCAAATGAGGCTTTCTGATAGGAAGCGCCTGGCAGAGCCGCCCTTATAATAGTGCGAGGAAAGTAGTTTGCAGGGAGCGCAGCTCCAGCCTGGCTGGCTGACAGAGGGGGCGGATCCTGCGCACGGGCGGGCACCGCCGCGCCGGAGCGGCCCCGGCAGCCGCGGGGCTATTTCAGGAGCCGGGCGGAGGCGGCGGCCGGTGGCGGGGCTGGGGGCAGCGGACGGCCATGGGGGTAGCGTCGGCGGAGGAGGTGGGCTGAGCGTTGGGAGGTGGAGGGGTTTGCGAGGCAGCCGGGAAACACGCCTTGGCCTCAGATTGAGGAGGAGAAGGAGGTTTGGGTTTGGCTTTGGCTTTTTTTTTTATTAAGGCTGCATCACAAGTTGAGCTGCATCAAGCTGAGCCAGGCGGAGAGGGGAGCGGGAGGGGAAGGAGAGGGAGGAGGAGGAGACGGCTGCCACCGGGGGATTTGGGCTCGTTTTATTGAAACAAATCAGTGCTCGAGAGAGAGCGGCGAGGAGGAGGAGAAGGAGGAGGAGGAGGAGGAGGTGGTAGTGGTGGTGGTGAGGGGGCAGGAAGAGGGGGATCGAGAAAGAAAAGTGTGAGGGCTGTGGCTAGGAGAAGCAGAAGTGATGAGAGAGCGAGCGGGGAGGCTGGAGGAAGCTGCCCGTCCTGCTGCTGCTGCTGCTCCCCGCGGGGACCGCCGCTCCTGCCGCCGCCGGGCTCCCCCGCGGCCGCCGCTGCCGCCCCGCCGCCCCCGGCCCGCTCCATGGAAGCGCTGAACGGACCCGGACCCAGCCCCGGCCCGGGGCCTGGCGACACGCTGCGACCGCCGCCGCCTTCGCCTTCAGCCGGCCACCACCACCCGCACGCCGAGAAGAAGAGGCTGCACCGCGCTCCATCGCCCGCCAGACCCTTCCTCAAGGACCTCCACGCCCGCGCCGCCGCCGCCGCCAAGCCGCCGCCAGCCCCCCCCAAGTCCCCCGGCCTCTCCAGCCGGGCTCCCCCGTCGCCGCACCCGGGTTCCCACCCTCCGGCAGCGGGGCTCCTGGCAGCACCGGGCCGCCTCTCCCGCCGCCCCGTCGCCCCGGGGGCCAAGGCCGCCGCCGCCGCCGTCACCGCCGCGGGCAGGGCGGGAGCCAAGGCCTCCCCCTGCGCCAAGCGGGCGGCCCGCGGTCCGGAGCCGGGCCCCGGCGGCCGGGGTGGGGGGCGGCAGCCCGGCGGCGAGGCGGCCCCGCCGCCCGGCAAGGCTAGGAAGGGGAAGCGGGTCGCCGCGGCGGGCAGCGGCCATGCGGCGGCGGCGGCGCTGGCCCGAGTCGGCCACACGGACAGCAGCTCCGACCTCTCCGACTGCCCCTCCGAGCCCCTCTCCGACGAGCAGCGCCTGGCCCCGGCAGCCAGCAGCGACGCCGAGTCCGGCACCGGCTCCAGCGACCGCGAGCGGGAGACGCCCGCCGCCCAGCCCGCCGCCGAGCCCGCCCGCACCGGCACCGGGCGCGGAGCTCCGCAGCCTCCCGGCCCCCGCGGGGATCCGCTGCCCGCGCCCGCGGGCGGGGGGCGAGCCCCGAGCCGCGGAGAACCTCCTCCGCCGGCGGCGGCGGCCCCGGAGGAGCTGCTGCGGGAGGTGGAGGAGCTGCGCTCGGAGAACGAGTACCTCAAGGTGAGCATCGCCCGCCGAGACCGGCCTCGGAGGGTCCCCCCCCCGCCCGGGGTGGCGAGGAGGGGAGGCAGCGGGAGCGGCGCGGCCCCCTCCAGCCCCGGACTGGTGCGCGCTGGGGCGGGCGAGAGGATTCGCGCGGGCCGAAGTCACCTCCCGTGGGACTCCCCCAACCCCCGCCGGCGCAAATGCCGGATTTCAGCCGAGGGAGAGAAACAGGGGCAGGGAGAGGCCGGTCGGCAGCCTCGGCGCTGCCCCGCAAAGCGGGGCCGGGGCACGGCTTAAGGGCAGATCAGGGACTCGAGCGTGCGATCCCGGTTCGTGGGGGGCTGGATGAACGCTGAGAGCGGTGCGGCATGTACTGTGGCGATGTGACGTTCGGTTGGCGCGGTGGTAGCTCAGCACCCCCCAACTCTTCCGAAAGCACCGTAAACCCTCTCCTGGTTAGCCAGACCTTGCTTTCCAGGAACTGTTTTCCTCTCTATCACCCTTGAAGAAAAGCCAAAGAAACCGGTTCCCCCGTTTGATGTGGAAGGGATGACAGCACGAGGTTGGCTGTTGATTGTTTTTACTTTATGGCTGGAAAGCGAAGCCACTCGTGGCGAAGAATACCAAGAGCGGCGATAAAAAGTGTCGTTGCATCCACGGACGGGTAGAAAAGTACGGTCGTCCTTGGCGGGGAACAGAGGAGCTAAATTCAGGCGTGCTCTGCGCCGGGTTGACCTGCGGGAACCTTTAGTTGGACTCGCACTTATAATCTGATCTTTTGGCACAGCAGAGGCTAGAATGGCCTATAAATAAGAGAAACTGAGGTAATCATGTAACCACAGCCCCTGTCCCATTGGACTCTGCTGCTCGTGAGGGCAATCTTTGCTCCCTGATTTTGGAAGCGCTTTGTTGTCAGCCAAAACAACCAGGGAAATCCACGGGAGTTTTGGTCGGGTAAGGACTGGAGTTGGGTATAACCTTGGGTTTGGCTGACAGACCAGGAACAGTGTTCAGCGTGGCAGTAAGTTAACAGCAGCGGGGCTGCGAGGTTCTCTGCTGGGTCTGGTGCTGCTTAATGAACTGGAAAAAAAAAAAAAAAGGAACGTGCGATGATACAGCAAAATTTTCAGATGACATTAAGGGTTTTTTTAATCTTAAGTCAAGCCCAGCAAAGACCAGACAGAGCTTAATCATGGACTTTACCCCTGAGGAATGAGTGAGAAACAAAGGCAGAGGATGGGGAATAAATCTCAGTATTGAAAATGTGAAGCACTCTGAGAGAAGCTGGACTGAGCCTGCACTTTTCTGGGTTTTAAATGTGTCGTGTTAGAGCATCACGAGAGAAGGAGCAATGAAAATCTCGGCTTGGTGTGAAACTTGCAGGTAAAAATTATGTCAGATTTCAGCGGGAACTGAACAGTGAATAAGGGAGAAAATGTTGTAACGTTTGATAGCTCTGTAGCTGGTACGCAGACCAGTGGGTGGACCTGAAATGCTGTGGGCACTGCTGGTCGTCCACAAAACTATAATAAAGAACCAGACCAATAAAAATCGGCAGCGCGTAGCAAAGCTTTTATAGTGCTCATTGGATGGAAAACTCTGGAGTGTGTTAGGGAAGTGTAACAGGCTCTGAAACGATGAGCAGCACACAGAACCTTTATCAGAAGTTTCTGGTCTATTTGACAGCCCAGAAACAAGAGAGATGGAGTGAAATCGGCTTCACGATGGGAGTTGCTTTAGGAGTAGGTGAACGGGCACTGCTATCAGAACCCGTGGAGGCCAGAAGCCCAGGAGCACCTCTTTGCGTTACAGGGTTTGCACAATTATGGTACTTAAACTTTACCCCGTTATGAAGAACGTGTTAAGCCTCTTGTTTCATACAGAACGTGGTTTTTCAGCTATAGGAGAGTGCACAAAAAGAGGTTGTCTGAATTGTCTAGAACTGACCACTGTTAAGGTGTCCTACCTGAGGGACTTGCTGACCGTGGGACCCGATTGACATTGGCAGGTCCCGGGCAGAGAACGGTAGTGCACATCATTTCCAACTTCTCACCATGCACAACCGGGTCTGCCAGTCTTTCACCTTGATGTCTTCATCATCTACCGCAGTTGTGTCTTACCCCTTCTTTGATTGGACTATGGCCTGTGACAGGACAAGGGGTGATGCGCTAAACTAAAAGAGGGGGATTCAGACCAGAGAGAAGGAAGAAGTTGTTTACACTGAGGGTGGTGAGAGCCTGGTCCAGGTTGCCCCAAGAGGTGGGAGAAGCCCCATCCCTGGAACCTTTGCAGGTCAGGTTGGACCTTGGGGGTCTGAGCACCCTGCTGTAGTTGCAGATGTCCCTTTACTTATTGCAGGGGGTTTGGACTGGATGAGCTTTGAAGGTCCCCTCCAACCCAAAGCATTCTGTGATTTTTTTCAGGCTACAAGTGTTTCTGAGACCAGTAGGATAACCCAGGCTGTTTTTTTGGGGCTCTGTCTCATTTGACTTCCAATGGCCATATCCTGGTGCCTGGAAAACCATGAGCTCCAAGTGTTGCCTCTTCTGAGGAGAACGAGAACATGGTCTATCTGCTCTCCTTGGCCACACACCTGGGTGTGTGAAGTTTGGTCTGCTCCTGTCAGAATGGCTGGGAACAGCCCAGTGGTGCATGAGTTATCAGGAGAATTCCCAAGCTTCACTTCCCTTTCCTAGGGAAACCAATAAAATTAAAGCCATGGTGTTGCCAGAGTTGTTTCCTTGTGGTTTTGTTCCTCATGGTTTTTACCACGCAGTTCTCTTGGTTGGCACTGGAGTGAGCTGGGTTTCTGCTCTAACTGGAGGGACCTGAGGTACCACGGGGAAACTGTCGGCTGTGTATAGACAAACGATTAGATAAATCCCGAGCGTGGTCATATGCCAGATTTTGTTAGGTTTCACTTCTTATCCCTCCCTGCAGCTGGAGCACAACAGTGAGTGCACATCACTGTACAGCTTGTTTGAGGGAAATTTATCTTTCACAGGGGAAGATCTTTCTTTCACATGTCTGGATGTAGGTTGTAGGACACGGGGCTTAGTGCTAGAGATTGCTGGAGCCAGATCTCAACCTGATATCAAGTTACCAGCTCATACACCTCCAGGGACTGTGATTTTTACCCTAGATAAGATTTTGGCTCCAGCAGTGGCCAACTGTCGGTGCCGTTAAGCCTGAAGCAGCTGAGGCGCACTGTTTCCATCTCTTCTACCACCTCTGTGAAATTTCATCAATGAAGTCGGTTTCATCTTATTTCTCGCGTAACCTTATTTCAGCTACTTACTGCAGCAGCGTTTAAAAGGTCTCACTTACTTGTTGATGTGGAAGAGAAGAATTATGTCGTGGTGCCTGTGGAGGCAGGAGGTCGTCGGTAAGAGCTAGTGGAAGGTGCTGTTAGTAACAGCAAGATACTGCCTGTACAAGCGGTTGTGTTTCAGGCTGACTTTGAAGTGCCCACCCGGCACGTGGAGAAGCGTCACGTGCTATGGCAAGTCCTTGGGAAGCTTTGAAAGAAGCTCTTTGTGGGGTAGAGCCCTCTAAAGGATGAGGGATGCTGAGGAAGAGGACCCAAACTTTTGGCAAGTAAAACCGTTCTTGCTTTATCTCGGCCAAAGTTTAATTCAGACGGTTTTAATGACCTAAACGCTTTTGTGCGTGTGTTGGTGTGTTGGACACCCCAGAAATGCTGCTACAGCACTGAAATACATTCTCAACTCTCTTGAATTTATTAGACAATCATCTTGTTTATCTTATTTTTCGCTATTCTTTCTGTATTCATTTTTCTGTGTGACATACGCTGGATATATATTGAATAAGGGGACTCTCCCGGCCCTTATTCCACTCTGATGCATCTAAAGATGTTCGTTTTTGTTTAAAATCACAATGTGTGTCATATGGGTTTACATTGCATTTCTCGGCTCCCTTGAAACTGTCGATCTTTGGGTCCCTAGGCTGGAGCTGAAGAGTAATACCACCGTTTCTTTTCTTAACCTAAAGAGAGCGGTGTGTGTCAAAGGGTTTTGCAGAGCAGAAATTATGCAGAGCGACAGGATCGGGTTTGTTCTGTTTATGGAGGGTTGAGGGGATTAGCAAAACAAAGCTTGTCTCCCATCTCGCTTGACATGCGGCTTTTCCCACCTGGTGACTGCTGATCCCGAAGGGAACCGAGGTGATAACCTTGCCTGGGGCATGAAGCCCATGTGGCCGGAGGGACGGTGGGCTGTGGGAGGGAGGTGGCACCTTGGGGAAGAATAGCGAGGCCAGGTGCCTTCTGAGCTGCAGCTGTGTCCCTGTCCACCCCTGCGCTGCCTGGAGGGGATTAGCTGTGTGATGCACCAGCCAACAGTTTCCCTTGGTGGCCCTCCATAGATGATAGCGGTGTTGCACCAACCAGCTCACAGAACCACAGGCTGGTTTGGGTGGGAAGGGACCTTTAAGGTTCATCTGGTCCAAGCCCCTTGCAGGGAGCAGGGACATCTGCAACCAGAGCAGGGTGCTCAGAGCCCCAAGGGCCAACCCGACCTGGAATGGTGCCAGGGATGGGGCTTCTGCCACCTCTCTGGGCAGCCTGTGACAGATGGAGATGAGTGCTCGAATGGCTTCAGCCAGCCCGGTTGAGGAAGTGTGTTGAAACAATACTGGGGCTAATGCTTAAATGAAGCAGAAAAGCTGCCAGACGCTGCTCTCGCTCTCAGCTCCTCCAAACCCAAACCAGCCCTGAAGTCAGCCGGCACTCACGGTCCTGTGACTTTTCAGTTATCTTGTTTTTGTGCACAAGCTTCAAACAACGTGGGATTGGTGCTCGGCTTGTAGCTTGGTTTGAGACCAAAACAATAACATCAAGCCCTCGGGGGCTTTGGGTTCTTTAACATATTTTGCAAGAGGCAAAGATAATGGTTGTTGCTTTCTTCCCAACCAGAGCTTTTTAGAGCTCATTTATCCCCACTGCAGTTCTGCTGTAAGTGATCTGGGGGCTGTGTTTATTGCTCAGCAGCAGCATCTCCTACATACAGACGGTTTGAGATATTTGAAATACAAAACCAAGAGATTACGTAAAATCACAGTTCATGAATCTCAGATTTATCAAGGACTTTATAGAAGTTCTGGATTTGCCAGCGCAACAGCAACTACCCGCTGTAATTTCCGCCCTTCTCCCTTCCTCACTCTCCCCTCATTTCATTTAATGTATATTAAATAACCTTCTGTTTAGAAAATAGTTGGCACGGCCTGTAAATATAACTTTTGGCTAAATTAATGAGTACTCTACCTTTTTTTTACATAATGCAAATGAAGGATGAAATTTATTTGTCTTCCTTAACTACAGCTTATTGGTTTGATAGGGTTTTGTCTTCCTAGTTTGCAGATGTGTCCAAGTTAGTCCATAACTTCTGGACACTGATACCTTCTGATTCACTGGAGCCTAAAGAAGTTCTAAAGGAATTTCTATTCACACTCTTGAGTTAAGAGCTTTTATTTCTGCATTAACCAGTAATTCCCAGCTCAGAGCGGGTCGATCGGCAGATGCTGATGGCCCTACCTCTGTCTTTACTCACAATTTAAGGCTCTTGTTTTGGACTGTATTTAGTTTGGCCCCTTGAACAAACCATCCCCACGTGTTTTACTGTTGTCCAGAGGACTCCGGTAATGGAGCACGTTTGGTGCACCCTTGACGCATAGATCCGGCTTTATTTCAGTCAGAATCTGATTCTCACGTGCTCCCTGGGCAGAATGAGCGTGCAGTCAGTGGGGACGGTTGGAAAACTTACTTTCAAACCTCATTATGGATCTCAACCAGACTGGCCAGGTAGACACAGCCCATCCTGGTCGCTTCAGTGGGATTGACTCATCTGAGTATGGGTTACTTACTGTAATAGCCGCATGGCCTGACTTTTCCTCTTTCTTCTTTTTATTTTCAAGAACCCTAAACAAGGCATATTCCTATAATTTACCCTTAATTATACTCCATTGTAAATTAAATCAATAATAAACAAGCATGACATCAGTAAAGGTATTAATGAGGCTTCTCTTCTGACGGGCGAGACTTCAATTTGCACAGCACAGATGTGGAATGACCCCCTCGGCAGGCGTGCGGGCTCCGCAGCGATGGGAACTGCGCGCAGGCTTGCCCCTTTCAGCCAGCTCACCGGACTGACCGGGAGACAGCGAGTCCTGTTGCTTTTGCACTGAAGTCTAGATGCAGGTGGGTCCCTGTGTTTGTACCGCCACCCCGTGAGTCTCGGATGAGTGATCCCTGCTGGACCCCGAACACCTTCTGTTTGTTCTCGCTGATGACCAGGGTGACACCTGGAAAGAGAAGCACTTCAGCTTTTTCCTAAACAATATTCTTTCCTCCAAGACTCTCCACCTGGTGCTGTTCTTACTGAAGGTAATAACGTAATTACCATTAAATTAGAAGGGATCAGGAGGAGGCTCTCACCCCCTACAGGAATGTACAGCCAGGTGAAGCTTCTTACGCTGGTGCTTCACCTCCCAATTTCAGTCGCCACTTTGGGATCCTCCCTGTTTAAGGCAGGGAGCAAGCTTTCCATTTTCGAGATGAGGGGTGGCCGCTTTTACTTTTCTGTTTTAATTACTCTTAAGTGCCCGTTCTCATCTCTTTCTTCAGCTTTACAGTATTAAAGCCCAGGCTATGAAACTCAACACCTCTTGAGAGGAAGAGCTTTAACTCTCACTCACAGTAACCACGGGAATGGGAACGATACAGCTGTCCGGGGTTGCTAGGTGTCGTCGTAAGGGCTCTCACTTAGGAGGGGGTCACGCGAGGTCTCAGTGCCTATGGCCAAAGCACAAGTACCTACCAAGGAGAATAAGCTGTTGCGAGCTGGAAGCATCTACACCCTTGTGCTGGTTTTGTGGCCTGTATCGAGAGCAAGACTGTCGTTACTGTAACTAGTAAAAGATTATCGCAGCATCCATAATCATGGATGTCACGCAAAATCTGAGCTGTACGTGGTTTGTCTGTGTTTTGACATTTCAGAGGTGACACGCTCTTATATGTTTATTTTTAATATCTAAAAACAGGACTTAACCTTGCTCTCTAAAGAAGTAGTTTGTCCCGGTTGGGCTTTTCCTCCGTGGGCTGGACTGACTCTGTTGGTCCAAGCCCCAGGCACTGCAGCAGTACAGCAGAAGGCAGGCAGGTGCTGCAGGCAGCCCGTACAGCCAGGTTTCTGCTCCGTAGATGGCAAAAAATGCGCTCTCGTGTTTGCATGTTTGTTGCTATGCTTTAAAGCTTGTCCGAAGGATGCTGTATTCCTAAATGCAAGGGGTTTGGTTTCTGTGTGAAAGTTTTGGGAGTAGCAAAAAAAAATTAAGTGTGGAAAAGCAGCTCAATTCATTAAAAAAAATAACCCAAACAACCAAGTGGAGAACTGTGTGAGGTTTTAAAGTACAGCTTTAAATTTAGATCGTATCCTAAATTTTAGTTAATCTGCAAAATTACACTAGTAAAAAGCGAGCTGTGTGTTTATAACTAAAACCAGAGACAAACATAACCAAAAAAAAAAAATCACAGACTTGCAAAGTCAGAGCTGTGCTGTTAAGGGAGCTTGAGAAACCTCCAGTATTCCCAGAGGTAAAAGACAGGCGTATCTCCTGAAATAGAGCTCGTGCCGGTGCCTGCAGGTCTTTGTGGGGAGGAAGGACATTGGATTCAAGTCTCCGGTGGAGACAGAGTGACTCTTAAGGCTGGGAGAGCTCCTGTGCCCACTGAGGGGATTTGGGAATACTCCAGTTCAGTGAGACGTTTCAGGGACTGGGTGGTTTAAAACAACGAGTCTCACTTTCCAAATTAGGTTGTAATAAATGCTTGGAAGTGAAACACTGTGGATTGTTTGTCTTTAGGAACCAACCAGATTTATAAAACCTGATACAGACAAGAAGGAAGTTTAAGAGATGAGCAAAACCATTATAATTGCTCTTAATACGCAGAAGCCATTGCTTAGGTCTTGAATATAAACCTTAGATTATAAACCAGTCCCATTAATTGGGTGATGACAGATGTTTCCCTTTATTGTGGATCTGTGTTTCGGAATTCTCAATTTACAACCGAATTATTAACCAAACATTACCGTTCCGAAGGAGATATTAAGAAGTTAATTGAACTTAAATCTAGCTGAGATGCATTCAATAGTGAGAAAACTCATCTGTCCTTTCTGAGCATCTAGGGAGAGCTGTGCAGAGCCCTGGGAGGGCTCTCCTGGTGGACCAAAGCCTCTCTGCTGAGCCCAGAGTGGTCGTTTTGGAAATAATGAGCCTTGCGCTTGCCCAGGATTTGACTTATGCTGGCTCAACTATCTGAAGTTACAGCAGCTGTATAAATACCGACATTTTTAATATGTGGATGGTAGGTGTAACGCTGTAATTATTGCTTTGGGCAACCTGGTCTAGTGGAAAGTGTCCCTGCCCATGGCAGGGGAGTTGGAAGCAGATCATTTTTGTGTTCCCTTCCAACCCAAACCGTCTATGATTCTATGAATTCTAACGAGGCTAAACAAGTTTGACATATCTTCCTTTGGTCAGGACTGTGCTCACAGACGAGATCTGTCCCTCATTTGTTACTAAAGCTCCAGTGGAGCCGGATGAAAGCAGGGTAAAACACAACCATCCATCCAGTTAGGCTGTGGGAAGGGGGGATGGTTGAGGGGACTACCAGGAGGATGGAGGCAGACATGCTCATGGAGGGACTGGACAAGGGGTGGAATTTGTCAAGGGAGCTAACTCCATAGCGGCGTCTTCTCCACCCGATCTAAGTATGAAATGTTCTCCAGCCATCCTTGGTATTTCACGTGTCACTTATAGATCTGGAGTGAGGCGACAGTGCAGCTAGCTCTGGTGCAAGTTCTCCTTGAACCTCATTTAAGCCATGTTTTCCACAGAAAGTTTGGTCTTTATAATATTGAATGCAGTTTTAAAGAAAACGATTTAAAAATTAATATTAACTTCAGATATTCTCCTCCTGGCCCTTCTTCTTGATTTTTTTTATTTCCCCTCCAACTTTGTTCAAAGTTGGTAGAGTCACAGTTTTCCTCTCATGCAGTAGTTTAATGGCTTGTTCCCCTGAGCTTGGAAGACTTTCATAAGAGTTTTAGCTCTGGAGCTTCAGTCATGCACAGATTAAACAAATGGGAATGATAGAGCTTATCCTGTTCAGCCGTAAATCTTTAAATCTGACTTTAGAGAGCATGTGCCACTCGTGCTGTAACATGGAATTGGGACAGTTCATGATGCCCAGAAAAGAGCGATGAGGTTACTCCCACGGGCACAGGTTTTATTTTATCCTTGTGGTTTTGTTATTGGAATGTGTGTGCGCAGAACAGAACCCACAAAACCTTGTGCACTTTTTATTTTCATTGGAATCACAGACTGGTTTGGGTGGGAAGGGACCTTTGAAGGTCACCCAGTCCGACCCCCCTGCAGGGAGCAGGGACATCTGCAACTAGAGCAGGGTGCTCAGAGCCCCAAGGGCCAACCTGACCTGGAAGGGTTCCAGGGATGGGGCTTCTCCCACCTCTCGGGGCAACCCGGGCCAGGCTCTCACCACCCTCAGTGTAAACAATTTCTTTCTTATATCTAGACTAAATCTCTCCTCCTTTACTTTGACCCATCAGCCCTTGTCCTGTCCCAACAACCCCTCCCCAGCTTTCTGACAGCCCCCTTGAAGCACTGACAGGCTGCACTAAGGTTTCCCCGCAGCCTTCTCCTCTCCAGGCTGAACCCCCCCAACTGTCTCCCCTGTCCTTGCAGCAGAGGGGTTCCACCCTCGGGTCATTGCTGTGCCCTCCTCTGGCCCCGCTCCAGCAGCTCCATGCTGGAGATAGGAAAATGAAGGTGTTACCAGTTTCAGGAGACAGTTAAGCATCTGGTCTGGGTTTAATTATTAAAGGAATTACAAGAAATACAACCACTAGTCATTAATTTAGTTCAGCATAATGAGTCAATGTTGGGATAGAACTTCTGTTCCTGTGACTCGTGGAGCTGCATGTTTCAGTCTGTATCACTCCATCAAGACGGTATCCTAGGGAGCGTGTTTCCGATTTTGCTCCCACGGGTGAGATTTAGAGGTATGATGGAGCACTGTTTTGACTTCTCACAGGATGAGCTGGATGAACTTCGAGCTGAAATGGAAGAAATGCGTGACAGCTACTTAGAGGAAGATGTTTACCAGCTGCAGGAGCTCCGGCGAGAGCTGGACCGGGCAAACAAGAATTGCCGCATTCTGCAGTATCGTCTCAGGAAAGCGGAACAGAAAAGCTTGAAAGTTGCACAAACAGGCCATGTGGATGGAGAGCTCATTAGGAGCCTGGAACAAGATTTAAAGGTGGGTGAGAGATTCATATTCACAGCGAAAGAGAGGAGACGGGGGTTTGGCTCCCTGCAGTGGAAGGGAGGGTGACACATGAAACAGGCAGTAGTTCTCCAAACGTCAGGACCAATTTCCTTCTGCTGCAGCGGAGAACAAATATGCAGCTTACCATCATAAAAAGATGTGTTAGTGAGTGAAAAAACATGTGCTTAAGATTCAAAATGAAAGAAACGCTGTCAAGTTACATTTGTGCATCTGAAAGATGTGAAGGGTTTGGTTTTACTGGTTGCACTGAAAACCCGAGCTTTGCAAAACAGCATAAACAAAACCTGATATGCTTCTCCCAATTCAGGCTGTTTCCTTCATTTTCTCTTCTCGCTTATGCCAAATAACGGAAATAAAACCCCAGTCGAAGTTGCATTTCTCAGTGCCTAATGAGTTGCTCACAACAGGAACAGTTGGAATATTTTAGCAAGGCAGAGAGAGAACCAAAATGCTATTCCCATAAAGCACAAATTCCTGTAAAAATCGTGTTCATCCTGAAAAAGTTTCTCTTTTTCAGACACGTTTCCATCGAGGCTGAGCTTTGTATAGGCACGATGCTTATCTGGTTTTACTCGTCTTTCTTAATACTGCTCTTTTGTAGCTGCTTTGAAAATACCTTCTGTAGAGAGGGACTGTTCACCGCCAGAGTTATTAAGCATTTCCTACTGAAAAATGCAAACCACAAAACCTGCTGAAACTGGAGGGATTGGTTCCCAGCCATGGAAATGAGTGACGTGGCAAGTCATCAAACTTCTCAAAATGGCAGACCTAATTTTCTCTTTTATGATAGCAAACAAACGATAAATTTTTCATACTAGTGGCGATACATAACTCGGTCAACTTTGCGTCCGTAGACTCAAGTGAAAGAGAGATGGAGGTTTTTTAGTTTGTTTGCCTTGCTTTTGCTATTCAGTACTTCATCATTTTGCGTGATGAATCACCTTCCCTAATGTTTTTAGAGTAAATATTTACTCTTGTTAGACCAGACTCAGGAAACCTAAGCTTGCCTCTATTTCTCTGCTTTCATATCATTCTTGCCCAGTTTTGATGGCTGCTAGAGCAGCAAATTTGGGTGGACGGCACTGCCGCATGGATGCAGCTTTGATCGATGACCTTTTAACTTTACGCCACCATTCCTCATCTTCTGCTTCGTTGATGTGATGTGTTGGGGCTTTGATGTGCTGGTTTGGTATCTGCTTGTTTCCTCCTGCTGTTCTTAACGTTGCCTCAGCATAACGTGGAGAGGGAGCTGGAGATGGTAATGAAGGAGATGTCCATCTTGGATTTCTTTATTAGAAATTAATATTCCTTTTGGTACTTGGAAGGCTTAGAGGCTTTCAGCAGCAGCCTCATAATTAAATTAAAAATCTGTTGGCTGTCTGGAGTTGTGATATGCTTCCTACTGTAGGAGACATACTGTAGCTGTTGCTCCTCATGGATCCCCTTCGTGTGTTTGTGCTCTTCTGACCAGGTAGCCAAAGATGTTTCTGTCAGACTGCACCATGAGCTGGAGAGCGTGGAGGAGAAACGTGTTAAAGCAGAAGATGAAAATGAAATCCTTCGGCAGCAGATTATCGAGGTGGAAGTATCCAAGCAGACGCTGCAAAATGAGCTGGACAAGTTAAAAGAGGTAAGCCACAGCCGGGAAAGCCACGCAGAGCGGCGTGGTGGGGTTAGACGGGAAATTTGACAGGCAATCATCTTAGGCTAACTCCTACATGAAGTGCCCACTGATACTGCTTGGACGATTGCCCCAAAGGTCTCCTTGCTTTTGTTGTATGTCCCAAATGTGTTGGTAGTTTAGAAGTTGAGGAGTGAAGCTGGGGCTTTTGTCCAGGGTTTCTCCCAGGGCTTCTGTCCCATTTTAAACTGGCTCCTCAAAGCCTGTCTTCCTGCTGGAGCAAAAATACCTTTGAATGGGCTCCAACGAGCTCTGACTCTCCGCAGACTGAGACTTCCACCCATTTGAGAGTCAAATGGGGTGTGCGTGACTCGTCTCTGAGAGGGCACTTCAGATAGGCAAGCTGCCGCTTTGGCTCGTCCTCTTCACTGGTGACAGTGGGAGCCACCAGCATGAGCGAGGCAGCAGGAATGTGGTCTGTAATGTATAAATAACGTTGCACTTCAGGCGCAGAAACGCTGTCTGTTGAGAAAAGGGGTCATTTCGATTGGAGCTGACATGTAGTCAGAGTCGGGGAAGTGACGATGCGTGGAAGCAAGTGAGCTGAGGAGCAGGGGAGGGTAAAGGGAAGCCAAATACTGAGCGTGGCTCTTTGCCGGAGCCCCCATCCCAGTCTGCAGCGGTATGTCTGTTCTCTGAACAGTGCAGCAGATTGGCAGCTCACAGCCTCTGCTCTGCTTTAAACCAGATTGAGGGAGAGCACTTAAACGTAATGAGGGAAGGCATTTATCCTCTGAGCCCTGGTCAGATTTAGAGAGCTGGAGCAATTATGTGTTATTTTAATCTTTCAAACATCGCTCGCGAGTCAACTGGTACAAAGCCTGACTCAGTTTTATAAGGACAAGCCCTATTTAATTCCTCTGTGCGTTCGGGTTATGAGGAGTCCAGTGCAAGAGTTTTGGAGCATTTTGTACCTAACAGGACAGATCAGCTGGTGTAAATATCAGCGTTGCTGAGATTATTAAAATGCGATAAAGCCTGCTTGATGTTTTGGCTGTTGTTCCTCTTTCTCAATGTTCTTTGTGGGTGCTTAATGGACGTGATACCACGTTACAGGGTCTGCAGTCTGTATTCCCTACCAAAATACCGTGCCACCCACAGTACCGAACGTTTTGCTGCTTGTTGGTTAACACCCAGGTCCACTGGATACTGCTTGATGGTGTTTGGGATCAAACGGTTTGAGAAACGTAACTTGTGGGTGAGCGGTGGGTAAGAAAGTGGTCCAGCAGTGCTGGAGTCTAAAGCTGCCTCTAACCAGGCTGAATTTACGCTGCTTCTCAGATTGCTGCAACCGGGCAGCCGTGTCTGCTGCATTGCAAGTCGAAGTGGATGTACCCTTACTTTGGAAGCAGACTTTGCCCCATGAGAGGCAAAGGCTGGAGGGGAGCTGGGGAAAGGGGGAGATGGCAGCTAGGATGGTGAGATGCGTCCATGCTGATCTGGAGGCACAGCAGGGCATGAGATGTAGCGTAAGATGTTGTAGTAGCAGTGGAGATAATCTGTTTTTTCATACCGTGAGTGGTGGTTTCTCTGACAGTCAGAATTTCACAAGGTCGCAGGAGGTGATAAGACGGAGGTTTGGGTCCTCCGCAGATCACGCAAGGACAGATGAGCCAAAAGCTGGAGGAACACAGTGATACATGTGCCAAAAAAGTGTGTATTTGCAATGTTGTTGACATTGCTGAAAAAAACTCCAAACAAAACACAACAATTCTTGCCTCAGGATGTGTTCAACTAACTCCCAGAAGCAATTCCTCTTTAGAAGCATTTAATGTGTGCAGAGCTCTTGAGGAATGTATTATAGACGTGTCAGTGGGAAGACTAGAGCTTTATATATCAGGAGAAAAGTGACCCGAAGGCCATGTAGCTTCTTCCCAATCCACCCTGACTACGTGTCTTGTCTATCTAAAGGCTGACACTTAGAAGGAGCGTCTTTCCTACCCAGTCCTGGAGCATTGCCCGAGACCCAGTTAGACAGTGTTTGCTCTCTGGTATAGCTCACTGTCACCATATGCTCATTTTCTGTAATATCCTGGGCTATTCTCAGCCCTTTTCCTCTATCATCTGGTCAACAAAAAGGTTTTCTCACATCCGTGTTCTTGTCTGTTGCTTAATTCAGTGCTAACTTCTGCTCTCTCCTGCCGTGCGATTCCCTCGGGTCCAGTCCTCCCTGCACTGGATGATGGCATATATGTTGACTACCTTTAATGTATTTTGCATGCTGAAATATCTTTAGGAATTGTACACATCTCTGAAAGCACTCTTTCTTTAAAGCCACCTTTGCTTTTTATCATAACCTTTGGAAGAATTCCTAACGTTTGCGATATTTAGTGCTATTATATATTCTTTCACCCCAGGACCTGTTTCAATCTCCTGATACTTTCAGCAGGGATTTTTGGTGTGAAATATATACAGGCTTGCTCTGTATAAATAAAATTCTTATTTCCTTCAGAAAGCTTTACACTTTTAACTGGGACATTAATTTTTACCTCCTCCAGACCATGTAATTCCAAGTTGTTGTATTAAGTAGATATAAGATAGGCTTTCCTCTTTTGTCACTAAATAACATTGCTCAGTGCGTCTCAGCTTTGCAAATAATAGAAGCAAAGTTACAACAAAGAGGAAGGGTGATAAGTCACCTGCCATGAAATTCACAGTGCTCTTATCTCCTCTTCTACCACTGTGTCACAGCTAATGCACCTCGCTCCCCAGTCCCAGATGCTTCTGGATTCTCATTTCATGATGTGAATCACAGAATCACAGACCGGTTTGGGTGGGAAGGGACCTTCCAAGCTCACCCAGCCCAACCCCCTGCAGGGAGCAGGGACATCTGCAACCAGAGCAGGGTGCTCAGAGCCCCAAGGGCCAACCTGACCTGCCATGGTGCCAGGGATGGGGCTTCTGCCACCTCTCGGGGCAACCTGGGCCAGGATCTCACCACCCTCAGCGTAAAACATTTCTCCCTTCTCTCTGGTCTGAATCTCCCTCTGTCAGTTGAACCCATCAGCCCTTGTCCTGTCCCAACAGCCCCTGATGAACAGCCCCTCCCCAGCTTTCGGACAGCCCCCTTGAAGCACTGAAAGGCTGCACTAAGGTCTCCCCGGAGCCTTCTCCTCTCCAGGCTGAACCCCCCCAACTCTCTCCCCTCTCCTCCCAGCAGAGGGATTCCACCCTCGGGTCATTCCTATGGCCACCTCTGGCCCCGCTCCAGCAGCTCCATGTCTCTGCTGTGCTGATGCTTTCATGCTTTCAGAAGCTTTTCTGTAATCTATCAAAACCACATCTATATTTTCGTTTTGTTCTGGTATCTGCCAGGTGCTCCCCATCATCAAAATATTCTGGTTTTCACTGATTGTTTCAGTAAGGAGCTCTCAGACCATCAGCGAGCCACTTACAGGTTTTAGGATACTTCCACCTCTTTCCTTTTTATTTTTTTTCTTTTTCCATAAGCACGCTCCAACCCTCCAGCCTTTAGCAGCATTCCCTATAGGTGTGTTTCGTGCTAGGATATGGATCAGTAAGGATTTTTAACCAACACCTGTGGATTTTATCCCATTCTGATGTCTTCCAGCTAGACACGTCTTCTCCGAATGTCTTTGTCAGCACGTGGCACTCAGTCTGCTTAATCATGCTGCACTACTTCCTTTTTTTTTCAGTCCTCTTATCCAAAAGATAATACGGCGCTTTCCTGTCTCATAATGCTTCCTAATTTTTCATCAGATTTGGTTTCTTTATCGCTGTGTAGGTTCATCACTCTGCTACTCTGGCCTGAAATACTTCCACGGAGTCTTCTGAAGCCACTTCTCTCACTGGGTAATAATGTTTATTTTCTGTACATTTCTTAACTTTACTGACTGTACGAAGTTTTTCTGCTTCAGCCTTCTCTAACTGCTGCAGCTCTGTGGGTCACTGAATATTTTTCCACAATTATATTCCCCTACTTTCTCAGTTTACCTTTCTCGACTCTTTTTTTTTTTTTTTGGGTTGTGAACTTCTGGCTTTGGGCCTCCCGCTGATGCCTTTTTTTGTGCCATTCTCCATCAGAGCTTCAGAGTTTTCCTACCGCTGTGGACGCTTCTTTGTCACATATCCTTGCAAAAGGGGGATGTCTCCAAGAACTGTCCCTTCTAGGAATTTGCTAGGATTTTCTGTGCCTTACTGAAGCTGCTTCTTCCATGTAACTTTGGAACTTCAGTGTGCCCTCACAGATCGCTGCCAAGGCTTGTTTGCTTTTTTCTCTTGTTGTCTACGTTAGTAACATCATAATTTGAGTCGTTAGGCTGCCAGGAGAGAAAAAAATGACTCCATCCTAACCGATTATCTCAGCAATATCTCTGCCACTGTCATTTTCCCCTTCCCAAGATCCTAATTCAGCTCATGAGAAATACTGATGTATATTAAGAATGTAATTTGGTCAACCAACAAGCGTTCAGAAAACCCTTTCCAAAGTTTCCTTTCTTTGCACCAATGCGAAACCCTTACCCATTCTCTCCTGAGCATCTACAAACCAGGGCTTTCCTTGGAGGCTTCACAGCACAAGTGGATTTTCTCTGAGGTCTGAACATCTTCCACTCAACATCTAACCCATCCCAAACATCCTTTCTGTGGAGCCACCAGGGCATCTTTAGCGAACGTCTTCCTCTTCCTTATCTTTTCTCAGCAAAGACACTTCACAGCTAGGTGCTTTATCTGTCGCGTAAGTTTAAACGACTATGAAATCGTGCTTGACGAGTGTTGGGTGCCTTTATATACAGTGATCATTAATTCCTCTGCAAGTAATTCCTCTCTGAGTAATTCTGTCTCCAAAAACTCTGTACCTGGGGAAGAATAAACCATTTTTGCTGCTCATTGTAGAAACACGCTGAGTTGGCTCCCGTTCCCTGTGGGGAGAATGAGCTGGTTTCTTGTTCGCAGCTGCTAAATACGTATTTTCTCGTGTTCTTTGTCTGGGTTCGGCGTCGTGAGCCGGGGAAGAGAAAGAGGCAGGGCTGTGGCAGCACGGACACTGCTGGGGAAGCGTAGCCCTGCCGCAGCGGACAAAGAGAGGGGAGGATTAGGGACGGGGGTAGCAGCTGCCGAAAGGTTTGACGTGAGGGCTATGAAATGGTTTAGCAAGAAATGAATGAGAATTGTGTAAATGGGAAGAAAGGGGCATTTATTGCTTACGGGACGGCGGTGCCGAGCAGGTGACAGTCTCTTTATTGCCGCTGAAAGCAGAGGGACCAGAGGGGGGGCAGCCAGAAGTGTTGCTTTCTCTCTCGCAAGGACTTGTGGTGTAGCAGCGACCTCCCCCATGACACTGAGGTTTTCTTGGCCCGCTCCTAACTTCGGTTAAAATCGTTTGTTCCTTGAGCCCTCCAGGTTGTTGGGACTGTTAGAGGCACGAGTGCCCTTCTGCGGGATGGTCGCTCGGGAAATCACTTCCAGTTGTTGGAGAACCCTGGCTGCAGCTCACGTTCGCTGGTGTACTCGCAAAGGGAGGCAGGTTAGAAAGGCAAGAAATACTGTTTCTATTCATTTCCACATGAAGGGAGAGAAGTGCAAGTCCGCTGGCCGTTAGTAATGTCTCCAACACATCTCTGCAGGACACGGGCTGAGATAAAAACCAGTACACGCTGTAAATGGGATCTTACAGGTTACCTGTGGGCTCTTTAGGGCAGCAGCTTCTCTCAAGGCTCTTTCATCCAAGGCTCGCTTGCTAATGGGGATGCTGCCATGCCCGAGCTTACCCTCTCCTCCTCCCCTGATTTTTGAGGTAAAGAACTGCTGGTTTAAAGTCAAAGTAATTCTTTTACCAATATATATTTGTTCCTTTTAATGGAGTGAAAAGCTGCATTCAGATGCTTTCAAAAATTACAGAAACATGTGAGTTGGGGTGAAATACCATTGAGGCATCTTATTTAGAGACAAATTTTGCTCCGAAGTGCCTGTGCTTGTTTAACATCACTAGAGGTACAGAGCATTTTGGTGATAGAAGAATTTAGCTCGATAAACATATTGCAGCAAAACGAAATCTGGAGGCTACGTCTTAGAGCTGAGCGTGACTGACCGATTTTCACTGCCGTGAACGCTTTAAGTAGGGAATAATACATGCGCGTGTGTAAAGCGTGAGTATTCCAATCTGAAATCGCTCTTCCCTCTCTTCTCTCTGATACCAACACATAGCGAAGGAATACACAAAGGGTGAAGAAATTATTCTTGGTGAAAACACACTTGTTTGTAGAAAATGCTGCCCATGTTTTCATGAGCTAGGACTTCCTACACGATTATGACGGCAGCACATGATGTTCTTCAGTCACTTCTGACTTAAAATTGACTCGCTGGGGTTGAAGTAGGGCTATACTGTGAAGAAGCTTTGGTTTTTATCATATATGATTTCTTGTAGTTATCAAGGAGTTTAAATGTTGGGGATTTGCTGGGAAACAGGACAAAGAGAAGAGCGAGACAAGTAAAATAGATCATCACGTTGACTCCGTAACCCTGCTTAGAAGCTCCTGCTCGGGACAGTTATAAGCAATGAAGTCTTGTGCAATAATCGTAACTAAAGCCATTAACTGCCTGAAGGTTTTACCGCAGCACCGTTTTGTCTCCGGTAGCCTTTTTTGCTGTGCTAAATAATGGATTGGTACCTAAACCACAGTGAATGATTTATACGTATTATGGCATTTCAGGAGCTGCGCAGAGAGCGAAATGGTCTGCTCAGCGGTGGTACCAACCAACAGGGTGGAGGGAAGGTGTGGGAATGGATGTGGCTTGACTCAAAATGTAGAGCGGTTAAGAAGCAGACTCAAAGTCTAAAAATAGGTTTAAAAAAAAAGAAAACTAACCCAAATTTTTCAAAATGTTTTGAGCCAGACTCTTATGCTTATAAATGCCCTCCCTCCCAAACAGTATCTGCACCTGAATGTATGATTTACCAAATAAATTGCCACCAAGCTCCAGCTAGTCTTTATTTTCTAGGTTTTTACTAGTTGTCCACACTCCAGCAATGACACTGCTTCCAAATCCCGTTATAATGTGTGAAGTGAGGGGTTTGGAGAGAAAGTAATGGTGACGCTGCTGATCAGATCCAGAGTTTTATATCATGCAATAACCCCCTGCTCGTCTGTTGCTCAGCCTGAGCAGAGCCCCTCATCCCACATGTGGGCTTTCTCTAACTCGCCCCCTTCACAGCCTCGCTGCCCAGTGCTGGGCTCCAGTTGGCCTTCACATATGGAGAAATTACGTTTAAGTGATGGCATTTTCAGCAGGAACGATGACCTACTGTAGCTGCGTGATTGTCCAGCTCCCAGTTAGTCGTAGGGAAACCTTCTTTGTATAGCAACTGAAATTCCTCTATGCCCCATTTGATGTGTGTTTTTTACTATATAGCAGAAGTCTTTCAGTAACTACAAGGCTGCTCCTCTTTCAGTAACAGAGACTAACACGGAGATAACCTCCACGAAGCTCAAGTTGGTCTCCCCATCCTCCACCCAGTTACCAAAAATAGCCCTGCTGTCTGTCACATGCGCTTCAGCAGTGACAGTGCAAACAAACCGTAGCCTCTGTGACTTCTATGTAAAACTTCCATGGGAAAAATATGGGCTTTTTGTTTTCATTCATTCCCTTAATGTATCCACAGCATAATTAAAGGTTCTCCTCATCAAGCCTGTGTTAAAAGTTGGTAGCAAACCCTTCAAGTGCTGTTCTTGGGGGGAAAAATTAGGGAATGCTCTGTAAATCACATCTCAACTGGGGCATAAGTCCTTGGTGAAGGCAGTACCCTCTGCTTTCCATGCCAAGGTGTGGGCAGGACTTTGATCCAGGGCGAGCAAATTTTGGCAGCATGCTGCTGTTCTGTGAGCAGAAGCTGGGATTTAAAGCTGGAATGTCCACAGCTGACCATAGGCTGGAGTAGGAATATCCCTTGTCTTTCCGCTCTGTGGTAAAGTTCAAATCAGCCATTGCCTGACAACTGTTCACACGGAAAGTGTCATACAAGTGACAGGACAAGAGGAAATGGCCTTCAGTTGCACCAGGGGAGATCTAGGTTAGGTATCAGGAAGAACTTCTTTACAGAGAGAGTTGTGAAGCATTGGAACAGGCTGCCCAGGGAGGTGGTGCAGTCCCCATCCCTGGAGGGGTTTAACAGATGTGTGGGTGTGGTGCTGAGGGACATGGTTTAGGGACCCTGGCAGTGCAGGGTGAACGGTTGGACTCGATGATCTTAAAGGTCTCTTCTGACCAATGATGATTCTGTGGTTCTGTGGTACGTGTTTGGGGTGGAGATGGGTACCAGGACATCACCGTTTCTGAGATGTCTCATGCCCTCCCCGCTTTCCTCCCAGGGCTTGGAGGAGCCAACACAGCTCCTAAGTGAATCTGGCCTCGAGCATATCAGGGAGCTCCAGGGAGCTGAAGGAGAAAGAGTATGTAATAAACCTGTAAAAAACCACCCTTCAATTGGCGTTCAGTGCAAGGTGGCATCGCCGGCAAACTCGGTGCCGCCGCTCCTGCAAGGCGCGGCTTTCCTGCCGCGCTTTGGCTGGCTCCCGGTGATCAGGCGCCAACTGTTTTCATCTCGCGTCGCTGGTAATTTCATCCCCAGCATCTGGAGCTCTGGGTAGCAGGATGGAAAAGAGGAAGAGACAGTCTGTCAGGGTGAGAAGAGGAGCCTTGTGAGATGCCTCATTTCCCACCGAATTTCCCAGTGTTTTTTTGTTGTGGTGATGCTGCATGTAGGAATATGTGTCGCATCGGAGTGTTGGCAGCCACAGGGATGGCACTGCCTGGAAATGCTTAGGCAGGTGAGAAAAAGTCAGAGGTATTGATTTTTGTCCTCCTTTGAAAGGGTTAGTTGATTATTTCTCCTCTCAAATTAATTATTTATGCTTGTTTCTCTAGCTCTATTTTTAAAAGGAGAACGTAACTTATTGCATAGATACCTTAGGAATTATTAACATCGCACTACTCAAGCTGTCAGAGGATGAATGAGGGGGAAAGGTCTGACTGGTTTGGCATTGCCACATGCTACAGCACTGGGCTTTCCCCCTTCCCAATGCCTGGTTCCACTGCCCAAAGCCTCTCAGGCTGTCACTCTGCCCAGCTTGGCCATGCGTCACGTGTCGCCTGGATCCGTCACAAAGTTCTCCGTTCCCCTGGAATGGGAAAAACGGAGTTGGTTGGTGCAAGTAGGTCAGGAAAAGGGTTTAAGCTGGAAATTGAGCAGTTGGGAGTCTTCAAGCAACCTCTAATCAGCACAATTTGCTGCTTTCTGTAAATAACCTGCTTCCTTTGTGCCGCAGCTGAGGATACTTTCACCCATCTCGCTCTTTTCCCAAACCCAGTTCATGCTGAAAGCGGTGGCGTGTGCAGGACTTCGGCCTCTTTCTCATCCCCATAGGGGTGAGCTCCACACCCCACAGATCCCCACGGGTTTTGCTGGCAGTTGTATCGCCAGGGAGCTCACTGCAAGGCTGGTGTGGTTTTTCACCCTGTTCCTACACTCAGCCTGCTGAGAAATGCCTGGGAAGGAGACAGTTTCTGCTCTGTGGGAGGAGGCACAGCAAAGCCTTTGCTTGATTTGGGTTTGGGTTTGTGCCTTGGCATGAGAAAACCTGAAGATTCTTTTAGTACCCGTAAGGGTGGTTCATCCAATCTAGAAAAAATGACGCTGTCTGCCCCTAACAGGTACATTACCTCTGATTTCTATGTTTTCTTTTTATTATAGATTTTGTTGCAAGATGAAAGCTTGACCCCAATTAAATATAAGCCTTGCAAGATGTTCTTACCCAAATATGAAAATCTTGGGTCTTGCTCCAGTGGAGCTGGGGAGGGTAAATTGTGTTGATATTTAGGGACATCAACATACCGTCTGCGTGGGCAGAAGGAGCGCAATGATCCATCTGAGATTGCCAGATGTACGTATTGGTCTATTTAAGGCCTCTTTCTCAGGGATCACTCCAAAATAGTTACAGTCCAGTCTCTTCAGCGAGCTCTTGCTGCAGTCAGCTGTGCCAAGAGAAACTGGGTCTTGTGCAGAGATTGGTGAAGGCTGCTCTCCTCACCGTCGCTGTGTGCAGACTTCAGGATAAATTCCCATCCAAGTTCAGCAGTGTCAAACTGGCAGGTTTTGAAGTGATGAAGGAGGGAGTAAAGTAATTAAACGACATGATAAACAGTTCTAAGGCAGACTTAAATCTGAAAGCCTTCAAGTTGCTCTTCCCTTTAATGTTTTTCATCATACAGAATATGCTTTTCTATCAAAAATAATTGAGGATTGTTTGTTCATGTCCCCTTTCGGTTTTCAAGAGTCTGGTCTTTCATAGAATCACAGGCTGGTTTGGGTGGGAAGGGACCTTCCAAGCTCACCCAGTCCAACCCCCCGCGGGGAGCAGGGACATCTGCAACCAGAGCAGGGTGCTCAGAGCCCCAAGGGCCAACCTGACCTGCCACGGTGCCAGGGATGGGGCTTCTCCCACCTCTCGGGGCAACCTGGGCCAGGCTCTCACCACCCTCAGCATCAAACATCTCTTCCTCCCTCACTCTCCTCTCCGTACGTTCTGTTCAGTTCCCTAAATCGACCAGCATGTAAAAAGACTGACAGCACTTTCCAGGATTCCCTGAGAGACTGGTTACCAATAAAGGCATTTTCGCAACTGAACCTGACAGTGTGTTAACTGGTTTTAAATGTGGGTGTTGATTGGATCCTGGCATCTTTATTCCAGGTCATCAGCCGACATAATTGAAGGGGATGGGAGCACTAATTAGAATGCAAAGGTTGTCGTTCTTCTCATATTACACCTGGTCTTTAAAATTGAAGCCATCTTTTCATCCCGTTCCTGGTCTGCAGCTGATTCAGTTCCTCACCTGGTCACTCTCACTCTTGCTCTGAGGTCCTGGACTTGAGTTTTACTCAGCAGCTCAGAGAGGAGAAGGGGGAGAACATCAGATTTCCGCTTGGGCAACCGTGAGAGGAAATAGTTCAGATAAATCGCCCACCACCAAAGGCTCATTTTACTCCCGTCTCAGAAGTGGGAACTGCGGGGCGAGGAGGATGTGGCCGTAACTGCTTGGAGACTTGTGATGGGGGGTGAGGAACAGAAAGCCTTGGGATACTTCTGAGTTAGCTTTAAGTTTCTTTTCAGAGGCTTCTTGTGTTGCAACTGCTCATAGCCGATAATCGCGACGTTTCAAACCAACCCATTAACAGTAATATTTCTGTTCTCCCTCTCAAATTCTTCATAAAGAAGAATTAAACCAGATTGGCAGGTAGACAGTTGCAAGAAGAGTTGTTTTTGCCGTGTGAAACTGCTAGCACAAAAGAGACGAGGCATCATTAAGGATTTATTGAGTTTCTATTTTCTCCATTAATGTACCGACTATTATTTTCAAATGAAAGATTTACCGTAATGAAATCATTAGTGACGGTGCATTCAGGGGTTTTATTTTTTGACAGCACTTCTAGCTATCAGAGCCAGGCTCTCTGCCTCCGTAGCACGTGTAGCGGTGACAACTCATCTTTTCCTCTTTGATAAGAGATGGAGAATTTGACCAGGAGGGAGCGGATGTCAGAACGATCACAGCTACCTGCCGTTCTTTTCTTTTTAAGCTCATGGTGTAATAGCTCTTTGGCTTCTTACTCTGTTTTCTTTCTTTAACTGCAGACCTAGTTTTTTTTCATGGCTGAGTGTGCGTTACAAAGGCAGCCCCGGGGAGGGATGTGATGAAGAAATGCAGAGTGAAATCTCGCAAGCAGGGAAAATCAGTCCGTGTTAAGCTTTTTAGGATATTAGTATTCAGTTCATGGGAATTTTGAAATATGGGAGAAACGGATGGTGGTACTTACACATGTACAAGGGATTGGAGGTGGGGGACTTGGATCCCTGGAGGTGTCAAAGGTCTGATTGCTCTGTCTGCAGTTTTTAAAGAGAAGCTGGCTATGTGGTGAGGGCAGGTCAAGCCTTCCCGGGTGACAGTGACAGTCTCTGGAGGCAGACTGCCCAATGAAAAGGGTTTTTTCTGTCTCTTACAGACTTAATGAATCCTTCAGACTAAAACATATGCATCAAAGCACCCATTGTTTTGGTTTGACATTCAAGAGCAAACAAGTGCATGAGGTTTGATGAGGTAATTTGATTACAGCCAAACAAAGTGTCAAGGTTGCAGTACCTTGCAATTGTGGATACTCTCAATAGTTGGCTTCAAAAACCTCCCTCCATCTTCCGGTGGAGTGTCTGCTGCTACCCACATGGTGGGGGATCCAGCAACCACAGTCCCTTTTCCGCCTCTGCGGGACCCTTTTGTCTGCTCCAGACTGTTGACACAGTGTTGTGGTAACAGGTAACGAACAAAAATCTGGACTAGTGAGGCTGAGCAAGGTGTTCCTCTTCTTGAAAGTGGTAGGTGAAGCGGTGCCCGGGGCTCGCTGTTTGATCGGGCAGCCCTTCAGAGTGAATCTGTTCAGCGTACTCTTTGATTACCGGTCCGGAAATCTCAGCACGGGATGAGGTTTGCTCATAAAGAACAGTCCCAACCCGTGCTGCTGAACAGACTGTGTTCCTTGGCACGGACCGACTGTTCTCCGCTACGATCAGCGGAGGTAGCCTCCTCTTGCAATGACGCATCTGAGGGCACCGGCCAACCCGCCAGCTTCTGCTTTCGATAGCGGATGCAAATTCATTTGTCTGCCAGAAGGAGTGGAAGAAAATACGTCTCCTTTCCTTTCTTTGCTGAGCTTTGGGAGGAACGACATGTACAAACGTTCCTCTGGCAGAGCAGTCGCCTGGTCTGCCGTGGGGCCGGCACCTCGGGCAGTGCACGGTGCTTCTGCTCTTTGGTGGGTTTGGAGCATTTGCTAGGTGAAGGGACACCGGAGCCGAGCTCAAGGTGAAAATTTGCCCGTGAAAGTACGGCTAATCCTCCGAAGATTTACTGGCTTCCTGGGGTCGTATGTGTCCTCTGTGTTTTGCCTCACAATTGTCCACAGGGTTTTTCGTGAAAGGGAATCAGGAGGGGGAAGGAGGTGGTAATGGCCAGATTTGTAGAGGCTGCTGGTACAAAGAAGTGGGATCACGGAACCAGAACAGCGCTTTCAGATATGAAACATGGTAAATTGCGTCGGCACAACGATGCTCAGTAGAAGCAAGTGAGTAGCAGAAAAGGAATGTCATTTCAATTATGCCATAAATTCACTTTCAGCTGACACAGACAGCTATCAGAGGGCAGGCAGAATTTCCTTCCTAACCTTAATGAAATACAAGCACTCTGGTTTTAATTTGCGCTTGGCATTTCTCCTTTGGTGCAGCAGAGGCTGCAAGACATCTTCCCCCTTGGATTTTCGCTATGAAGTTTATTTGCCTGGCAGCATTCGCCTGTTTGTGTTACTCGTTCCCTGCTTTTTTAGGAGGCGAGTTTCCTGTGATGAGCTCATGATGGTGACAGCATTCCTTGCCGTGGCATAAACAGAGCTGGGCGCTTTGTTTTCGTCTGTGGGTGTGGTGGGGAACAGCCACGTGCAGAGAGCCCTCGCCCACCTCAGCCTGGGACTCGTTTCAGGCGCAAGGTCGATCCTCTGCCACTGCCGTTGAGCTCGAGGACTGCCTCCACCGAGTTCCCAGGGGATTTAAACGGTAGCAGGAAAAGATAAATTAATAATGAGGGAAGAGCATGTTGAAAATAAGTGTAATCTACCATTGCTTACTAGTAAAGCTACTGCAAAGCAACGGGTCGTTGAGGGAAAGATCAGGAAGGTGCAGGGCTGTTGTGTATGCAAAAATACTTAGATTTATAGCCAATATAATTACTTAAAGCATGAGTAAACCTTTCATACTCATAAAAATGAAAAGAAGATATTTCGGAGTGTTTACTGACAGTAATTGGGGCTATCAAAACATTTTGAGATGCAGACCCTCACTGGAATTCACGCAAGTTAATAAATCGCCTCCTGGAGCTCTCGGTGTGATTTCCCCCAGCCTTGCCGATGGGGACGGGTGAGGCACGGGGTTATTTAAAACATACCCCACTGAGGGGGCGGGTTGTGGTTGTTCCTGATCTCTTGAGCAGGGATAGCCAGTGCGCTTTGAGGCCCAACTCAGCGCTGTGAATTCTTATCCTCTAAGTGCAACTACAGCAGTTTGTCCAGGGATATGTTTGAAAGCAGCTTTATATTCTGTTTTGTTTTTCAGATTAGAATTGTAATTTTTGTGTGTGGCTAAGGAGTCTCTGCCCGGTTTGGGTGTCCTTTTGTTGATAGAGTTCCAAATCACAGCTTCTAACAAGAACCTTTAAACCCCCATCCTTTCTCCTTGGTGGTTACTGCAGAAAAAGTGTTTCTGCTGCTGCTTATTCTGCTCCCCCAGTCCAAGACAAAGTGACTTTTATACTGTCACAGAGGGCTGCTGGAGGCAGAAGCTATTACGGCATAACTTGTCGGGTAGACAGCGTAAACAAGTCACCCGCCTGTGAAACTCGCTGCTACGTGATTATCACCGAAGGGCGAGGATTCAGGGAGACTCAAAGGAGACCAGGCATGCATCTGTATGAAGTGAGCGGCCAGACCTGTCATACGAGTGCAAACATCACCATGGGTTTCAGGAATGAAGGCAACTCTGGATATAGGATTTTAGTGCACATCAAATCTGGAGGTTTACCTGGGCTCCTGCTAGGCTGAAGGGGTTTCCTGCAGAACCTACTGCTTTCAGGCACTGTCGGTTCCAGAGGAAACATGCAGGTGTCTCTCCGTTTGATATCCATAACCTTGCTAAGAACATACTCCTTGAAGCTGAGAAGCTTCACAGCCCCAAATCCCTAACAGAAGGGCTTACATCTGGATCAGCCCTAAACTGCAGCACTGGTTTCATATTTTTCCTTCATCCGAGCTGTTAGAAATCCTGATTCAAATGTCATAAGTCCATTTCCGTAATGTGTTTTGGCATCTCATTTTTATATTGTCAACACAGCTTCCAGACATGGCTGGCTCTTCTTAGCTGATGCTTATCTTCTCCTCAGGAACTTTAATTAATAGTACATCCTAATAATGCAGTTGCTTCTGTAATGTTTCTCTGGCAAAATAAATTAAATTTAAATAGACTGTATCATCTTGCTGCTTACTGATGGATCTTTTTTAATTTTATTTTTTAAATGGAACACCTAATCACTAATTCAACTGAAATCTTTATTTTTAATATTCTCTCCCAATGGCAAATGAAGGAAAGATAATTTTACATAATTTCTAGGAAGTCTTGGAGTTCAGTTTTCAGCTGGTGCATGGCTTTAACGAGGCTTTTTAGCAAGGTTTAGACTATCATTAGGGGTGTATAAGCTCAATCCTGTCTGTAGTAAAATAGAGTTTAGTGCTGCCCTGTACCTTCCCAGCAGAGCTGGAGTAAACAGGATTTGTGTGGGTAGGTATCTGAGAGGAACAGCTGCACAATAGATCTACAGTCACTTGTGGAGCCTGTGGGCTGCAGCATCACGGGCGGATTTGGGCTCTATTGTAGGAAAAACAGGAGCAGTAAGTCTGACCAAGGCATAGGAGGTGGGGAGTGGAAGGAAGGAGTTAGATAGTCTGAGTGCAGGGTGTACAGGATGGTGGCACTGCTGAGGGAGTGAGAAGATGACAAGAACTAATCCCATGCCACCTCAGCACTGCTTGGAAAACTTTGACTGAGAAGATTTGGGGATTTTATTGCATCTTTATTAACTATTATGCTGAATTTCATTGTGTCCTGAGTTACCTGGGGAAAGAACCAGTGGTGGTATTCTGTAGCATAGAGTCATGGAATGGTTTGGGTTGGAAGGGACCTTCCAAGCTCATCCAGTCCAACCCCCTGCAGGGAGCAGGGACATCTGCAACTAGAGCAGGGTGCTCAGAGCCCCAAGGGCCAACCTGACCTGCAGTGGTGCCAGGGATGGGGCTTCTCCCACCTCTCGGGGCAACCTGAGCCAGGCTCTCACCACCCTCAGCATCAACAGTTTCTCCCTTCTCTCTGGTCTGAATCTCCCTCTGTCAGTTGAACCCATCAGCCCTTGTCCTGTCCCAACAGCCCCTGATGAACAGCCCCTCCCCAGCTTCCTGCCAGCCCCCTTGAAGCACTGACAGGCTGCACTAAGGTCTGCTCGGAGCCTTCTCTGCTCCAGGCTGAACACCCCCAACTCTCTCTCAGCCTGTCCTCACAGGGCAGGGTGGGATTGATTTAAAAGTCCTTGCACATGTAAAAGAGTAGGCGGTGGCATGGAGGATCTGGGACTTGAAGGCTACCTGAGAAAGAATTATGCGCTTCTTATCACGCCCCTCCATTTGATTTGAGTTAGGCTATGGGGGTTAATCACCGGCTTCCAGAGAACCTTATTCATCAGGTTAGCGGTGAGCAATTTTCTTCTTCCTCAGGAATTTGGTGTGCTTCATGTTTCTACTTCTGACTCATGTTCTTTGTGTTCTGGAGGAATTCAAGTGGTAGATGGAAGAGGTGATATGAGGAGGTCTTTACCAAAACACTGAAAAAAGACAGGAGAACTGAAGGTTTGAACCTCCTTGGAGGGTATTTTTTTGAGCCAATATTCCAGAACATGAAATAACAGATAATTACTGATACCAAGGCCAAGGCTCTTTTGACCCACTGCACAGGTTCTAGATCTGCGCAGAGAAATCACGTGTCATCTCCTCTAGATGAATACTGAGATGCATTTTAGAGGCACACAGAATCTCCAGTGTTTCTGGCGTGGCCATCCCTTAGACCTTTGCGGACACACAGAGTATTCAGCTGAGGATGCAGAGATGTGTGTTCCAGCAAATCTGTTACAGTATGCAGTGGATGCTAAAGCAAGAAATTCTTGAACAACTGGAGGTGGGAGGTCTTCAGCATTTTCCATCATAAATGTTAATGTATGGAGCAGACAGAAGGAGTATTATATAAAAAGTTAATGCTTTCACATTCTTCTGGTACTGACCCATGGAAGGAGGCCAGTATTTGCATTATTTCCATGGTATTTTTTTCGTAAGGGAGGGGTGAAAGCAGAGAATAAGAGAGATCAACTTGAAGCCATTTGTTCCTTTGAAAACTTGTTTAAAAGAAGGGAGGGATAAAATCAAGATCTGGCAAGTTAGTGATATTTTTTGATTACAAATAAAACTTCCAGTTAGAGATAGGTATGCCCCAATTTTTTCTGGAATACTTTACCTATCAGAGGGACTATTATAAAATATTAGGTTTCACTACCTTGATTGCGAGGGTATTAGTAACACTTTACGTGGCCCCAAAACATCCCAAATACTTCACAGAAAAGGCAGAAGCCAGGTCCTCGGTCATAAAGACTCTCCAGTTTAAAAGCGAGGCTTAAATTAACTGTTTTAGCAGCCAATGAATAATTTTCTAAACCATTGGCTGTAGTATAGCCAATAGTTTAGCAGTGATAAACCCTCTAATGTTCTCCTGAGACATGCAGTGGAGTGTAAATATAATGTAAAAGAAGATTCATGCCGAGAAGACAAACTTGTTTTTGCGGGTATGCGCTGCAAGGGATTGTATTAAAACCTTACTCAAAGCTCCTGCTTAGACTCAGACTGTGGGCAGGTCTCTTACATACCCGTGAGTCAGGGGAACGTGTTGCCAACTGTGAAAAGGCGAGCAGTGTTTGCAGTCTCTCTCTTCCAATTTTCTCCCGTAACATGGCTGCAGCATTGTTCTCCCTAACAGACTCTCTTTCTTAATTTAGCAACGATAAAGCGCCTCCGTCAACCAAGGCGTTTCATGCTGACCTCCTGCACAGTGGCAGCGTGTTCTAAAAAAATAACCTGACTCCTGTCTTCGGTTTAGTGGGTTCGTATGTTCTGGTAGAGGTCCTTCCAGCTATTTTCTGGAAGGTCGAGTGTGTATCACGTACGTTAAGATCAGGAGCTGCAGTTTGGGTAACTTGTTGAGCTCCTTCCAAAGTTCACGGCTAACTCAAGGAGGCCCTGTCCCAGAAGAGCAGAAACAAACCAATCAAGTCAGAAGCACGTACAGTGTGTGTGAAAGCAGAAGGTGCCTTTTGGTTTGGCCAGTAACGCAGTATGGAGGGTTGTGGTGCCACCACCCATCTGTGCCACGAGGCATCCCACTCGCGGGGATGGAAAGACCCACTATATGCTCCTGACTGGTGTAGACTCTTGTGTGCCTCCAGAAGTCTCTCAGCTACGTGAGACAGGGGGTTACCAAGGCGTGATCGTATCTTGGTGTGTCAGATTCGTTAAGTTGGCTTCTCTTGATCCTTGATGCTTTCTATTTTTTATGCAGTGCTTAAAGATGAGGGTGGTCTGAATCTGGAACCACAGTTTTTGCATAGGACTGGTGAAGTGTCCTGCTGCCATGTTGAGGGGTGTGCGTGCTGCTGACAGCCAGTCTCAGAGCACCTTTTGATAGCAGGGATGCCTCTGAGGAGCAATCAGGGGCAGGTCACTTTTACTTAGTCCCTGTACGCAGTTGTAAAAAAGCTCCTTAAGTTACGTCTCCATTCACACTGGGTGCTCTGTACTGAAAGCTTAAAATCAGGCCAAAATGGGTAAAGTCCTCGTGATTCCTCGTGTTCTGACCATACCGATGAATTATGTGAAGAGAGATTTGATTAGTCCTTTGAAGTTGTGCCTCTTCTGGAACACTTCTTGATTCACAGTCCCTCTGTAATGGGGCATTCATAACTTGAGGTGATCTTAGTGGATTGTGTTGGGTTCCTGTCCAGTACATCAGAAATTCCAGAATGAGATTTCCAGTGCGATGTTGTGGAAAGAGGCATGTGACTTCCATTCTTCATCTGCAATAGTGGCCTCAATCCTTTTTCTTTCAATGAATTTTAATTCCTGGAACCTTACATGGTGAGGTGGAAACCTCTACGGTGAGGTCTTTTGTGTGAGCCCGACTACAGCCCATTAATGTCAAAATGAGATACAATCCCATATGCCCCTTCAGGCAGTAACCCCCGTATTTTGCATGGGAGTCTGGAAGAACGTTTCTTCCCCTCAGCTCTGCATGAGTTTCACTCCTGGGACAACAGCTTAATCTTCTTGGATGGAGCACTCGTCGTGCTTGGATTTCACTGATTATGTTACTTGAGTTCCTCCACCTCTCATCGTTCCTCTGATCCTCTCCAGGTCTTTATTGTGATAAAGCTTTTAGTCAGATAACTTTATACCCTCCTTGTTTTTCTTTTTTTTTTTTTTTCCATTTTTTGAGGTGTAGCTTTTTTATAAAAGCCTTGGTATTCCTGGGTCAGTCGCTCTCAGACCAAATAAAATTAGCAATCTGGTGGTGGATACGCCAGTGGGTAACTAGGCTGCCTCGAATCCATCTCCCTCCCAGGTCACATTGCTATCGATACCTCTTAGGCTCATCATTTAATGAGAAAGAAAATGTAAATTATTGTGTTGGTTAATGTTCCCAGAAGGAACAACTTAGAGTAGAGCAGTCGAGACATACTCTGGCTTGTTGTGGAGGCTTTAGCCCTTTATCCTCTTCTACTGGACTGTAAAACCAGACATATGTGTCCTATCGTTTGATGAGCACGTGCCCCCGGAACACTCGCTTTTTGTAGAGGAGCAGGAAAATCTGCTCTGTCGATTCTCTCCTGAAATTCCTCCTCTTGGAAAAAGCGTAGCACCATGCTCCGGTTATTGCAGCATCGCCACTGCGCGAGCAGCCTATTTGTACCTTCCAGCGTTGCAGCTGTTCATGCCTTCAGCTGCATTTTCAGAACTTAGAGAGGCAATAATGAGGAAAAGGTGTCTGTGTAGGAAGTACGTTTTTCCAGATCTGTTCTGACTTAGTGATCAGTTGGAGTAATGAGGAGCAGATGAATGCGAACAACACGGTTTTTGAAGCCCCCTGTTGGTAAAGCAGCTTTGCCTGGAGCAGATACCCCCCGCACCCTTAGAGGCAAGTGGACATACTCAAGGTGCTTCGGATAAACCACTGGAGAAGCGAGAGTCCCTTCAGCTGTACTCACCAGCCGATGAGAAGTTTGTGGCAGTTTGGTGGCTCTTAGCAGTGCCTCTTTGGGTGGCTTCTGTTTAGCACACTGTGCAAACCAGGGGTGACCATCTTCTTCCTCTTAATACTGGGGCCCGATCCAGCTTCGTGGTGCGTGGGACTGCACTCATTAGACGTAGGTTATTAAAAGAGAGGTAGCTCTTGTACCACCTTGATTTGTACATTTTGATGTTATGTAGTGCCGCTGTTGGTCCCTGACAGCTGGTTGGCATCCCAAAGATGTTAGGTTAGTACCAGCTCAAGGCTCATTACGCCTCTTCTCATCGTGTGTCTCAAAGGCTGATGGGGAAGGCATCAGGCTGAAGGAAGAGAGGCCACACGTAGTTGTGAGCTGTACGTTCTTGTGAGACCCTCATGGCAGCAGGATGTGTCAGTCCTTTCTCGGTGAATCTCTCCTTTCACTCCCTAAGTCTGGCAAACTGAACTTCAGTTTAAGCAGCAGCAAACGCCGCTGCTGACAAAGCTCCTTCGCCGAGTGTTCGTTTGGGGTCGATGCTTGCCTCGCCAAAGTCCAAATGGCAGTCCAAATGCAGCCTTCTTCATGGACTACCTGGCATAAAACCATGCACAGAGAAATACGGGCTCAGCTGAGATTAAAATGAATATCAGGAGGTGGTTGGAGGGATACAATCAACTTCTACTTTCCCATCCAAGAAACAGCCTTCCCTGACTTCGGTTCTGAGGTCTGAGCTGGCCCATGCTTGCTGAGTTGAGACAGCAGATCAAAGGGAATGTGGATCCAAAACAACCACTCAGGTGTACTCAGACCTCATTTTACAGTTCGGTATACTCCGGATTTTTACATTTTAGAGGATCCTCCTTTGCGAGAAGTGCACAGGCACAGCCCAGCTGCTCAGGTTTAGGATTGTAATGGCACTGCTTGAAAACAGGCAGAAACAAGCCTGAAGGAAAGCCCTGGCAGGGCCACAAAACTTTGTATTTGAGGTCTGAAACTGGTCTATAGCTGGTAAGAAGGAGACTTCCTGGCTGGGCAGGCTATCCCTATTAACGCACCATCGAGCTTCTTACTCATTTCTCTGCAGCAGCTGGTGGTGTCTGCAGCAGAGACGTGATACCGGAAGACGGATGGAGGACTTGATTAACCTCTGTATCCTCTCCTTCCATTTCTGCTAAAATGCTGTTCGCATTTACAGGCATCTGAGGACAATGTGCTGTCCTGAAATGGACCCGTTCCTCTGAGAGATGTACTTCGGGTAGGGCAGGCCAGGAGGAGTCCATCCTGGTTTATGTCTTTATAATAAGCTTCTGCCAACAGTGCGACTTCCTTTTGTTTTTTTTCTAATTTGTATTCAGCCTCTTTTTTCGTTTGTGATGGAAGAGTGATCCCACATGAAGAATTCAGTATTGGTCACCCATTTCACAGCTGCGCCCATGGTTTTCTTTCTTAATAATGAGTGTAATTATCACCAGCGAGGCTTGTTCGTGGTGGGACTTCCCAGCTTGGATACCTTGCACCTTTTCTATCTCATGAGCATGGTACATTTTTATTTTTCCATTTGCTAAGAGAGTTACCGTTATCTTTATTGCTTTTTTAAGAAAACCTGACAAGTACTAGCATTAAAATTAGATTACGTTACTTTAAAATAATAAGGTCATCAGCAGAAAAGCTGCTTGGGGAAAAGGAAATGCCAGAATAAATAGCCAATTTTCACGAAGAAGACAGACAGATGGTTCGCTCATTAGCAATAGGTTCCTGAAATGCCCTCTCCTGCTTTTCCGTTATGCTGTAGCTGAGCACCCCACTGTTTGGTGGGTCAGCATCTGAGGAGCCCGTTGCTGGCCTGTAGGAACTTGAAACGGAATCCTCTGATGGCACAGTATTCAGGGGAGCACAGAGTGCGCTAGTGTCCTGATGGATGGGTGGGGATTCATCAGTCATCTCTGGGACAGAAAGCCCCCTGGGAATCCAGCGAGAGCTTCAAGGGCCCAGGGCCAGCGTGGGACTGATGGCAGACTTTGGTCCGCAGATAAGAGGGATGAGTGTTTTGCTGTTCTTGTGATGTGGAGATTCCAGACGTTTGCAGGGAGCAGGGACCGAGCATTTCCCTACCAAATGATGTGATTGAATAACGCCCTCTCTCGCTTTGCCAGAAGTGGTTTGGAGGAACAGGTTGGACATGGAAGAGCGAGTTTAGTTATGGACTGGATCAGCAGCAGGTGGGGTGGACTTTCGAGTAGCCTCATTGACTGGTGATCAGAGTGTTACTTCCAAGTATAAATCTGATTTAAGTGTTTATTGTCTATTACCGCCAGATAGCTCACACTGCTGTCAGGCTGCTTTTGCCACTTACACAAGTCTCTGGCTGCTCTTGCTTTTATTACTAGGTTGATCTTACAACTAATATCTTCTTGGGGTCTTCCCTGATGTAGGTTTCCAGACCACAGACCTTTTCTTTCCTGGGGGGAACACAGAATCATAGACCCATAGAATGGTTTGTGTTGGAAGGGACCTTAAAGATCATCTAGTTCCAACCCCCTGCCATGGGCAGGGACGCCTTCCACTAGACCAGATTGCTCAAAGCCCCATCCAGCCTGGCCTGGAACACTGCCAGGGACGGGACATCCACAACTTCTCTGGATAACCTGTTCCTCTTGTCCCCTCTGCGTGAGTCTTCCTACCAGCAGCAGCCCCTTGTGCCAAACTCAACACACTTCTCTTTTTGAAGGTCCTTGTCTTCTGGCAGAGCTTATGACAGGGAGCTCCGAACGGCTCTGACTGCAGGACCGCAGCTGAGAAGCAGCTCCTCAGGGCTATAAACCTGGACGTTGTGTTTTGTGGGAAACTTCTTACCTACGCTGCGTTTTTTTACTTCTCTTTGCTTTAATGCTTCACATCTAAGAAGACAGATAATTACACAATAGCCATCAGCTCATCTTTTAGTTTTTAATGCCTGGACAGTAGTCCAGTGACCTTAACTGTAGCTGTTACTCTGCCTATCATATGCAGATCTTTTCAAAACCCCAATTTAAAGATTAATCCTTGCAAAGGTTTAATCGTTGCAACAATCCTGTGAGCTACATATGTGAGCAAACCACAGTCCAGAAATTAGGGGATACAAAAATTGGTGTTGAACTAGAACCCCGCGTTCTTCCTTCCCACATCCTCGCTTGCATCTGCTGCTTCAGTTGTCTGTGGGGGGCAGAAATAGAGCTGTAGAGATGGCAAAGTCGTGACCTGTCTTGCAGAATAATCCGCTTGTTCTGCTCCGAAGTGGGGGTAGTCTCGGGACATTTTTCTTCCTCTATGTGTCTGGCTGACCTTTGCAGCTGAACTTGTGGACTCTGCTGACTGCGCAGCCTCTGCAAGAAAGTCTACATATTTGAGGGGTTATTTGCATTGGAAATATCCCGTTGTAGGGAAGAAGAGAAAAATCAATACTCCTTTTCTTCATTTAGCAACTTTTTATAACTGTGCACAAAGATCCGGGCACGTATGCACCGACAGCCGAGAGAAATGAGGTTTACAACTCATGGTTTGGAGAAATCTGCCTCAGCAGCGTGGGCGCGGGGCCGCTCTGCTGCTGGTTATCCCTTTTTGTTTGGGGAACTGCAATGTGCAGCGAGAGCGTCATGTGGGAGAGGACAAAGAGGCTTCAACCGAGGCTGAAATTTCAGCTAATCTCTCTGGGGCGACACTGACAGGAAAGCGACAGAAGGATGGGAAGGAAAAAGGTTGCAAAAATTTTAAAATCGCCTGAAAAGCTGAAAATACCAACGTGTCCCTAATCTGGGAGCAGCCATCTGACAGAGTATTACCAAGCTAGTATCCTAAGAAACACCTCCAGACTGCCAGATTTCTACATTGCTACTCTGTTTTCATTTCAAAAAGGCTCAAACAGCCAAGAAAAAATGTGAGAGCTCGCGATGATGGTAAAAACTAACCCCTTTGGTGACATTATTGCACCGTTGTACTCCGAATATTGATGCGGGAAAGGTCCGGTGGGGTTTTAGGTCCTGTTGTTATGATCAGGGGTTGAGAAAAAAAAGCTTTTGAGTCAAAAGATTTGAATGGAAACATGCAGGCTATAAAAGCCTATGTGCATTTGCTTTCATTGTTAAAATCCAGCCGAAAGGAAAACACCGCTTCTGCGGATTATTCCCTCATTAGACCCTGTGTAGCTTCTTGCTGTGAAATGTGTCTAGAAGTGCTTGTTCTGCGCTGGGAATGTGTTAATGCAATGGCAGCGGTGGGGCATCGCTCCCGCCACGCAGCACGCGGGGACACCTGGTATTGCTTCCGATCTCCAAAGCTTTTGGTATTAAAGCAGTATTATTCTGAGGAAATTTAGAGCCCCCTGGCTTCTGTGGAGAAGAAGTTCCAGAAAAAATTGGGAGGAAGAGCAGTTGGTTCTGAGGAAACCTTGTCAAAGCTGCTTTTTAACACATCTATGGAATCACAGACTGGTTTGGGTGGGAAGGGACCTTCAGAGCTCACCCAGCCCAACCCCCTGCAGGGAGCAGGGACATCTGCAACCAGAGCAGGGTGCTCAGAGCCCCAAGGGCCAACCTGACCTGGGATGGTGCCAGGGATGGGGCTTCTGCCACCTCTCGGGGCAACCTGGGCCAGGCTCTCACCACCTTCAGTGTAAACGATTTCTTTCTTATATCTAGACTATATCTCTCCTCCTTTACTTTAACCCATCAGCCCTTGTCCTGTCCCAACAGCCCCTGATGAACAGCCCCTCCACAGCTTTCTGACAGCCCCCTTGAAGCACTGACGGGCTGCACTAAGGTCTCCCCGGAGCCTTCTCCTCTCCAGGCTGAACCCCCCCAGCTCTCTCCCCTCTCCTCCCAGCAGAGGGGTTCCACCCTCGGGTCATTGCTGTGGCCTCCCTCGGTATTAGTACGATCAGCTGGCAGCCTGGAGGGCTTTCAGCAGATTGTTGGCAGGCAGCAATTGCAAAGTTTTAAATGTCTTTTTCCATTCCCTCACCTCTTTCCCTGGGCTTGGCTCTGCAGCCAGCGAGCGTCCTGCCATTGCAAGTTTATTTTGTGACCGAATATTTCAGCCCAGGTTCTTAAGGAATATGTCGAGCGTTCCTTGTGAGAACTGTGCTGTCTTACACGTGAGCTTGCAGAGAGGCTCGCTGCTTAAATTGAACTTATTATGAAGAGCCTCATAGAAGTTAGAGGGCAGAGGAAAGAAAGAAGCGCCTAAAGAGCCGAAAAGCAGGGCCAGAGGAGAGCGTGTCATTCAGAGGAGCCGTGTGAAATCGGACAAGTGTGCATAAATATTGGGCTGCCCAGAATAGGGCTGTGATTCTGCCGGCCGCGCCGAGGCAAGGTCAGGGGGATGCTTTGCATAGACTAATAATGAGCCACTTCCATCAGGCTGAGCAGCACAACTTCAGAGCCTGAATAGCTGCGAGTACTATAGAGTCGCTTTGCTCTGCAGTGATAAAAATGGTTATTGAAATTTTTTTTTTTTGGGGGGGTGTGGTTTGTTGGGGTTTTTTAATGTTTTTGCCTTATTTGGGGGTAGAAAGTTCTTTATTTTATGTCTCGGTCGTGCTGAATGGTGTCCAAATAGTTTTAACTTTGAAGAGAGTCCCTGCTGAATCATTTGGAAGGAACTTAGAGCCTGCTTAGTTCATCTCGCGGGATCTGCAAGGCACTGCTGGAATCGTAGCAACGGGCAATACAGGGCGTACGGAACGCTGCGCAGGAGCCCAGTGGCAGGCAGCGAGGGTGGAAAACCGGAGGGATCTTCTCCAAGCGCCAGTCAGAGTGGATCGTTTGCTGTTCCTAAAGTGGGAGGAGATTTCAGAGAAGCGTGTGCCTTCTAATACAATTGACAATTTGTGGCCCTTAGAAATCACGGTTGCAACAAGCTTTCACTTTGTTTTTGTACTAAGGGTAGACTAGTTGGCTAAAATCTGCCATTTTCCTGTTGGGAAAGTGAATATAGGCAAAGTCTGAAGAAAGATTCATCCAAATGAGTTTCAGTTCCAAGTCATTAAAAATAATTATCTCGATTAGAGATTTATTTTGCTTGACTCTAGATCGACTTTTGCTTCAAGCTTCTTTGTCTCCTTCTGGGGCACAAACAGCTTTCTCCATGTAGATGAGAACGCGTTAGAAATTCCTGCTTCAGTTATATGCAAAATAAAGAGAAAATAACGCAGCCAGATTAGGAAATTGGGTGTCGTTCAGGGCATTTGGGGTGGCCAGGAAGAGCTTTTCTGGCACCGACACTGGCGAGCCAAGTAGCCCAGGGACACGGAGTCTTTTTCAGCAGACACGTGTGAGGCTCCTTCGGTTGTAAGGACAAGACCACTGCATCTCCTGCAGCTGCGGTGGAAGGTCAGCCCCGTTAACGGTTTTATTCCCCTTCTTTATCAGTTGGGTGGGCAGAGCATGCACCCAGGAAGCGACCGTGGCCCTCCAGGAATTCAAATGATGCCGTTCTGTTGCTGGGGGAATCCTCAAGGCAGCTATTCATGCCCTTACCTGAAGCACTGATGCTGCAGCACCCTGTACGATCAGGTGGGCTCTCGGCTAAGAACCAGCTTACCCGTGAGGAGCTGCTTTCCCCGGGTGGCTGAGGATGCAGGAAGAGCGAGCGAGCAATAAATTAAGTGGTAGAGAGAAACGGTTTTTGTGTTCTAATTAGAAAAATGAAAAGTGCATGAATTTCCGTGTTGTAATAGTTTCTGTCATCTGAGAAATAATGATCTAAAAAAAAATGATGGATCTCCGGCAGTCCTTCCAGCAGGGTGTCATTATTCATGTTATTCATAGTCATTAATCTTCAGCACCCAGGCTGGGCTAAAGCCTTTTCTGCTGTTAGTTGCCATGTTGCAGGTCAAAAGCTCATCCACCGCTGTAGCTCAGACGTTTCCAGTTTGTAGGAAGGGTTCCGGTTTGGGAACCCTTGCCTTGTCCAGTGGTGGAGAAAGAATGTTTAGCTAGAAGGATTGAGGTTTTTCCTTTTTCTTTCCCCTTTTTCTGTTGCTTTGCTGGTTGGAGAAAAGAGATGAAGGTTTATCAAGTCCCCAAACAAATCTGCACTTGATGTTTCTTCAGGCTTTGCAAAAATAATCCTAGATTTGTGTTCTCGCCTGTCAGACTCGGTGTGGCTTCAGGACGTGACCTGCTCACGTCCTTTCACCAGGCATCCCCACTGCCTTCACAGCGGAACAGCAGTGGTGGATCAGTGACCATTAGGTAACTCTCCTCCGTGTGCTGCCCACTCTCCTCCAAACATCCAGCTCAGAGAAGACAACGCGGCTCTTACACTGCCCGTGGCCTTCGTCCAGACCCCACTCAAGTTAATGAAAATGTGAGGGGTTTTGTAAAAAATCATTAAGAAGTGGAGCTTGGTGTGATGTTGGCACAGAATTATACTCCACTGTGGTAGCTGGTATTTAGCCATTTCTATATGGTTAAATCCCTGTACTAAATATGCTGATTTATAGTTAAAAAAAATGCCTGCTTTGCTTTTTGGTCAAAATATAATAAAAAGGTGCTTCCCCCGCATGTTTTCCCAGCCCACAGTTCCCAGCAGGAGCAAGCCGTTGCGGCTTTGCTCTTCCCGAGTGCTTTGCAAGGCTTTCCGTGTATGCAGAGGTTCTTCGGAGCAGGCAAATCAAACACAAAGCACATGAGGATGTTCCTGGTCTGAAGCGCTTCGGCATGAGAAGTATCCAGAGATTAGAAGGACTTTGGAGTTACTGTCTCAAGATGATTTCTCAGAAGCTGGTTCTCGAATCCTCTGCAGACACCTCTTTTACTAGGCAGCACAACCCAGACAGCTGGAGTGGGGTTTTGTCACTTCATCGATGAAATGTATATGTATTCTCAGCAAAACGCACGTTTTACAGCAGGTGTATAAAAGTATGAAGGAAAGGGTGTAATTTTATAGCATTTGAGAGAAAGCCATCAAACCCAAGTGCTGTCAGTCTTCACTTGTTACCATAATTCTCATAAAAAAATACTGGGTACAGCGTGACTAGGGTTACAAATTCAGCTGCACAAAAGGTTCTGAAATGGTAGAAGAAACGTTTCCCAAGCAGCCTAACACAGGGCAGACACGGTCCCTTCCCGCTTGGTGCCTTGGCTCAGGGCTGGTGGTGGCTGCAGTGACCTTCCTGCACTGCTCTGGTAGGTCCTCCAGTTTCTGGTTGGCTTCTGGGCTGCGAGCGCACGTTGCCGGCTCATGTCCAGCCTTTCACTCACCAGCAGCCCCAAGTCCTTCTCTGCAGGGCTGCTCTCCATCCCTTCAGCCCCTGGGCTGTGCTGAAACCAGGGGCTGCCCCAGCGCATCACGTAGAGTTTTTCCTTTGGTGTTTACAGGGTTGCTGTCACATCTGCACAGGCTGGTTTCACTAAGGAAATGCAGCTTTTGCAATTACACCCTCTCCAAACAATTTCTTTCCCTCCTGGCCATTTCCAGCTGCAGTTGGGCTCGTAGGCAGCCTAGCACTTTTCTCCCATGAGAGTAACTCTTGCCCTGCATAACGTGTTGGGAGAGTGGGTGGATGTCACACTGCTGCTCCTAGAGCATCGTGTGCTACAGCTCACCAGCAAGTGGGGGCATTCGCAGGAGCTCCATCCCCTTCTCATCCCTGTGCCTGCCCTGGCCTGGGCTTCACCGCTTCTTAATTACGCTCTGGCTTGACTTTCATTCCTATAATTGATGGCTTAGTTCGTTGTAGCAGAACTTACTTTATTGGTGGTTGAGCTGTGACTCCAACGGCTTGCTGAATAGGGATGTCTTGGGGTGACCTGGTGGTAGATGGTTGTGTGCATTGAATGACGTATAGGAAAGTGTGTCAGAGTGCAGTGTCCTTAAAATTGTGAGATAATAGATGGGCAACCAAGGATTACAAGGGCTATCTGGGGCATGTTCGTTGGGGATCGTTGCAGCTGGCCTTTAATCTCTCTGCTTCTGTAGAATTTCACTAATACTTTATAGAACCAGCAAGTTGCTCTAATCCAGGGGTGGTTGAATATGCTTGTATTTATAGTTGTGTCTGCTCAATGAAAATTTTTATTTCCATCCCCGATGTGAAAAACAACCCTGTGGCTGTTGATCTATTAGTGAGGAAAGCACCGATGTTGCACAGCTCCGAATAACTTTCTCTGCAAAAACACTTCCAAAAATAGACTTTTTTTTTTTTTAATTCTATGAGATTTGCTCTTTACCTTTACTTTTATACATTGAGCACTACAGTGTGTTTTATCACTCTCTCGGTGCCTTAAATTGCTGCAGTATTAGCTCCAGGGAGCACTGGGCTGGGTGTGCACTGCTCAGCTGGAAATGCCCTCACGTTGACTTCCTTTGGGAATGTAAATTCCTGATCCCCTCTCTGAGCACTCCCTGGCCCGCGGTCCAGTTTCGTGAAGCCAGCCCAGGCAGCCAGCTGCTCACCAGCAGCTCCCAGCCGAAACGCCTGTGACATGACGTGACGGCAGTACCTTTGCTGCAGTCCCTCAGAAAGGATTTGGATTTTAAAGGATTTTTTTAAGGAAAACAATTCACCTGTGTTCAGGCAGTCGGCACTTAGCGTTGGTATGGTGCATGGCAGAGCAGGGGGCTGTTCCCAAGGCTTTGCTTTCTCTAGCAGTTTTCTAATTTGACCAGGCTGCTGCCACGAGAGCAAAAATAAAAGGCTTTAAAAAGTCATACAAGTTGTTTCGTCTTCTCCGGGAGTTTCGCAACCCCTGTTTTGACCCGGGAGGTGGAGAAGATGCTCCAGCCGGCACTGCATGGCCCTCCCCGCAAGGGACACCGGTTCTCTCTGAAGCGTGGCCAGGCTACGGGCACCAGGCTTGTATCACTGCACGGGGTTTGGTGGCTGAGGGCTACTCCCGTTGGCGAGATGTTTCAGGACAGGTCTCTCGCTGTGTGTACATAGTGCCCGGCACATTTTTCACGGGCTGTCTGCTCCGATATCACACTAACGAGGTAATTACAGGGCTCAGGCAGTGTCAGCACGGCACATACCGCTCGGATTAGGCCAGTCTCTTGAACAAGCTCTTTCCAAAAGGGCTGCGAGCTGACGCGGCTCATGGCCCGTTTGCAGGGAGCAGGAGCGGGATGGGGCTGAGTGACTGCGGCTCAGCTGATGTGGGGGAATTTGGAGAGCAGGCAGTCCCACCTAGCTCACATTACCGTGGGCATTATGGACATAATAGGGTGGGAGATGGAGAAGTAGAGGCTTGGCAGCAGCCCCCCTGGTGCCTGTCTCCCTGGGCACAGCGTGGGGCACTCACATTCAATAGTTACACGAAAGGAGGGGTGTCAAGGCTTGGAGGGAGGTGTTTGCTCCCGCCACATCAGTGTCACAGCACTGGTGTAGCAGGACGGGGAGAAGCAGCACGGTCTGCAGCGATCTGCCTGGCTTCTTTCTGGTTTTCTTCACCTCAGATAGGACCCCCTCCAAAAAAAAGGAAAGTCTGCTCTAGGTGTGCTATGAATGTCTTTATTTCTTTTATTATTTCTTTTATTGTGGCACATGTGATGTAATTTAGATGCTTTATGTCTTCACAAAATGGGGCAGACAGCGACTTTAAAACTCCATTCTAATGGATTGAAGAAGTTATTGAGAAGAGTGTGTGGGCAGGAGCACTGCACAAGACAGTGATACACCTGTTAGAGTTCAGGCTCTTGGCTTTCTATTGCAAGATTTCATTTATTATATTAATAACAATTATTACATCAGTGGGCTATAATTTTTAATCAATTATTACTATCATTATTATGTGATTATAAAATTAATAAGAATTATTGTATTGATTTCAGGCTCCATTGGCAGCCTTCACTGACCAAATATTCATAGAATCACAGACTGGTTTGGGTGGGAAGGGACCTGCAAAGCTCACCCAGTCCAACCCCCTGCAGGGAGCAGGGACAGCTGCAACCAGAGCAGGGGGCTCAGAGCCCCAAGGGCCAACCTGACCTGCAATGGTGCCAAGGATGGGGCTTCTGTCACCTCTCGGGGCAACCTGGGCCAGGCTCTCACCACCCTCAGCATCAACAATCTCTCCCTTCTCTCTGGTCTGAATCTGCCTCTGTCAGTTGAACCCATCACCCTTTGTCCTGTCCCAACAGCCCCTGATGAACAGCCCCTCCCCAGCTTTCGGACAGCCCCCTTGAAGCCCTGACAGGCTGCACTGAGGTCTCCCCGGAGCCTTCTCCTCTCCAGGCTGAACCCCCCCAGCTCTCTCCCCTCTCCTCCCAGCAGAGGGGTTCCACCCTCGGGTCATTGCTGTGTCCCTCCTCTGGCCCCGCTCCAGCAGCTCCCTGTCTCTGCTGTGCTGAGGAGCCCCGAGCTGGACCCAGCACCTATGAAGTGAAATGGTGTGTTGTGAGCTGAGTGAACGCTGAGCCAGCCCAGCTACCTCCCATCTGCCCAAGAGCTGCCATCTCACCTTCCAGGGCTTCGGACAGCGGGTGCGCCCCTGCTGCTTCCCTCCCCGCAGCACGCTCCCAGACCTGGCACCCCAAATTATTTGTAAACACCGAGCCAGTGAATATCTCGACAGCATCAGTCGGCGTGCAGAGGGCAGCGGGAAGCCGTGAGAGACAGCCGGTGCCGTGCGTTAGTAGGAAGAAGCAAAAGAAGGAGGCTCCTCCAAAGCCCCCGTTCCTAAGCTTAGCACAGCAGAGTGGTGCAGCGTTAGGGAAATTTAAGCCGGCGCTGAAAGCCAGTGTGCTTTGCTGCTTTTTTCTACTCAAGAGATGGCTTTTATCCTGGACCGAAGTGCTTATGATACTTCAGACGTGGCTTGCTCTGCTGGGTCACGTGGGTGATGGATATCGCAGCATTTAGAGGTTTCTGGTAAATGAAACGCACCTGGGAATGAATCCAGATATAGATCACTTGCGTCAAACCCAGCTTTATCAGGCCGCGGTGAGGGATCTTTTTCAAGGGCCTACAGCAATTGAAAAGCAATTAGAATGTCGTTGTATTTTCCAGTTCCATTAACTGTCCGGTAGAGACGTACAAGAGTCCACGCGGTAAAAGCCGCCACCGTGCCTCCGCTGCGCAGCCCCCGTCGTGCAGAAGCATGGGATGGCAGCGAAGCAAAGCTTCAGCTGGATGGCAGGAATTCAGAGACGCTTCTGCTGCCCCTCCTCAAGGAGCAGGTCCTGGTGGGGTCCTTTCGGTGCTGCCTTTGTAACGAGAGTTCGTTCGTTAGTGGTTTGAGAGTGACAGAGCTCTGCATGATGGGTTTTTCTTTATCTACCAGACGGGGCGCGCCGGGGTGGCTCTGAAGCAGTGAGATGAGGGGGAATCACGCACCCCCACCCCACCGGGAGGGTCTGGCGAGTCCAAAGCTGCCGAAACCGCCCGCCGTGCCAGTGGAGCTGGATTTGTGTGGAGGGGAGTTGCTGGAGACGGAGTGTATTGATTTTTTCACCCTCTGCCATACCTTCCCATGAGGTCCTGCACAGTCCCCGGAGAACGCTCGCAGTGAGGCGTTCCTGAGCAGGGATTAGCCGTGCAGGTAATGAGCACTGGTTTACATCACTTGGGGCTAAATCCACCTTCTGACCATCTGTTACAAGTGGGTCTGGTTTCCTTCCGATTCGTGTTCATGCCAAGCAGAATTACCTTCATTTAAATCACTGGTGTGTCTGGGAGACCAACCGCTGTGAAAGGGTTGGTCCATGGGCAAGATCTCCCAGGGAGTCACATACTGTGGGGCAGAGATGATGCCTCTCCGGATGTTCTGTTCATTCTTGAACGTGACGGGGCTCAACGGCTAGCAAGAAGCCAGCTCTTCGTAGGAAATGTCCATGTGCAGCTCTGGAGCTGTTAGTTAGCCTTGCTGCTACCGTACTCTGGAAGCAGCCCACTTCACCTACTGCCTATTCAGAGCAAGTAGATTGGGTCACTGGTGCGTATTGTCTTTTACAGTCCTGCCAGGTCTCTCACAGGCAGTATTTTCTAATGAATGCAAATGGAAATGGTGATTATCCATTTCAAAGCGATTGGTAGCGAGCCGCCATTGTGCATGGGACGTTATTTATACAGCTCCTAAGCGCCAGCGATGCTCCTGCATAATTCCTCACACATCAGAGCGATAGAAATTGCCTTCAGGGACTGCCTTTCCAAGCCATCCTCTCCCTGTTCAAGTTGCAGACATTGTCACTTCAATGGCTGACTACTTGATTTTGCAGGTTCGGTTTGATGCGCATATGATCGCAAGCCCACGCTTGCCTGCAGATGCCAGACTGCACCCAAAACGACTTGCTCCTCTTAATAGCAGTGAATGAAGTGACAGGCTGGCAGCTCTTAGGGACTCTGGGTTCCCTCGTCTTGATTTCCAAGTCCTTCTCTACCGCTGCCTCTTCGCAGCTCTGAGCTCATCCAACTCAGCGCTTGCCTCAGTACGACAGCTTGGGCCATACCATGTGTTTACATGTATGATTGCTCTGAACTCAAACTTTATTTCCATGTCTCACTCAGCCCCTGATTCCAGTGCGTTGACTCATGGGTAGTCTCACTGCTCAATTTGCAGGACTCTTCTTGGACCTGTTAAAAATGGAACTCGCCCAAAGACACAAATTATCTCTTCCTGTCCATGGCAGGGTCCTAGAGAAGGTGTAAATAATCGTGTCTCGTCCTGCTGTTAATATTACAGTGGCTACATCAAATAATCCTTCTGGAAGTTTAACTTTTAAAACACTGAGTAATTTATTACCCGCATATATTAGCTCTCCTTGGCAGCCAAGAGGCGTGGTGACAATCAGACTGCACTGAAACTGTGACGGTCGGAAATGGCCAGTGAGTAACCTCTTTCCTAAGAGACTATGTTAACCAAAGGACTAATAAAATCTTGTTTAACCATCACTGAAAGACTTCTTGGTAAACAGCCAACCCTGCTTGGTCTCTTGAGTATTAGAAGTAGTACAGAAACGTTCCTTCTAGCATTAATTTGTATCGACTTCTGATGCCAATCTCCTGTACATCAAAGAGAAATGCTCCTTTATTGCAGCATTTTACATCTTAAATCACGTCAGATTGTAGCTCATTCCACCTACTACATTTTGCAGCAGCACTCTTTGCCCTTAGTTCTGAAATATCAGCTATATTGGTTGGTGTCTCATAGACGTGTGCACCTGGGTCCCACAGTGGAGAAACGGAGATCACAGAGTCACGGGGAGCAGGGACATCTGTAACGAGAGCAGGGTGCTCAGAGCACCAAGGCTCAACCTCCCCTGGAATGTCTCCAGGGATGGGGCTTCTCCCACCTCTCGGGGCAACCTGGGCCAGGCTCTCACCACCCTCAGCATCAACAATCTCTCCCTTCTCTCTGGTCTGAATCTGCCTCTGTCAGTTGAACCCATCAGCCCTTGTCCTGTCCCAACAGCCCCTGATGAACAGCCCCTCCCCAGCTTTCGGACAGCCCCCTTGAAGCACTGACAGGCTGCACTAAGGTCTGCTCGGAGCCTTCTCTGCTCCAGGCTGAGCCCCCCCCAGCTCTCTCCCCTCTCCTCCCAGCAGAGGGGTTCCACCCTCGGGTCATTCCTGTCCCTCCTCTGGCTCTACTCCAGCAGCTCCCTGTCTCTGCTGTGCTGAGGAGCCCAGAGCTGGACCCAGGACTGCAGGGGGGTCTCCCCAGAGCGCAGCAGAAGGGCAGGATCCCCTGCCTCGCCTGCTGGCCATACTGCTGGGGATGAGCCCAGCACACGGGTGGCTTCTGGGCTGTGAGCTCACATTGCTGGCTCATGATCCCAGCCTTTCACCCACCAGAACCCCCAAGTCGTTCTGCGCAGAGCTGCTCTCCAGCCCTTCATCCCCAGCCCGTGCTGATACCAGGAGTTGCCCCACCTGGATGCAGGACCTTGCACTTGGCCTTGTTGAACCTCACGAGGTTCACAAGATCTTTCCTTGCCCTCATACAGGGCTTCGGGGTTTTGGCCAGGCGGTCCCCTGTTGCCATGCCTGTGTTTCTAGTCCTCCACTTCTCCGTGGGAGGGCGGTTTCTCCCTGTAATCCACTGGTAGCCCCCACAGTTAAATATCCCGTTCTTTTTCTTACACCGAGGACAGACTCAGCCTAAGGTTGAGTCTCTGCCTTATGGAAATACAAGGCAATCTCCCAGGCAAGCGGTGATCAGAGTGTTGTTCTTAAATCCAAACAGTGAGGAAATGCTTAAAGCGAGGCTCCAACTAAGGCAGTATGTTAGAAACTTGTTAGTCTGGATCTGGGAAATCCATTTTTCCAGCGAGGAGTGGTGCTTACAGCTTCCAAAGCCAGATCACGACCTACCTATTTCGCAGCCTGTGGTCCATGTCTCCTACCTAAATTTTAATTCCCCTCCCCTTTTTTTCCAAGCATTATCCTGTACAAGGGAGCAGAGGCTTTATCACTTTCACTTGCACACCGCAGCCCCTGTGTTTATATTCTACAGCTTCTCAACTTGGATGTGACTCAGTGTAACCTTTTGCCAAGAGGTTTTTAGGCATTGACACAAGGTTTTGCGTTTCTAGCCTGTCTGGTGGCTGTTCTCTACCATCGTGCGTTGAGGCCCCTGCAGAAATTGGTAGACTCATCCCTGACTCTAAGGGGTGACAAATTAAAGGTGGTAACCACATAACCTCCTCTTGCTCAGGCTGCTCTTGCTCGAAGCCACGTGGAAAAGCGGTGAGCGTGAGGGCCAGGGATGTGCCCCGCATCGCTTCAACCACAGAGTCCCGTTTTGCACGCCAGCGCAGGATGCTGCTGACTGGTGACTGCTTTCAGTTGCCTCTTTGCTTCCAGAATAACACGACATCTAAAAAAAGCAGCGAACTGTTTATCCTGACTAAGCTTGTGTGACAGATTTTCATCGGATGTTTTTCGTGTTTAAAGTCTTTTTTTCATTAAACTGTTTCAGTATCCAGAAAAAACATTTCTCTTACTCAGCTTCATTAGTTATAGGAAATCACTGGATTAAAGTAAAGAGCAGATTAGCAAAAATAAACTGTAGTATGTCTTGGGCATATGGTGCCGCGTGTGAATGGGTTTTACCTACTTAACGGCGCGTAACAAAGAGCAGAAGGAGGGATTTGTCTTAGCGCGCAATAATTACAATTTGCAGTAGCTGCGTAGCTTAACAGTCAGAAACTGCAAAGCCACGGGAGGCTTTCGGTTGGGATTTGCACGGGGCGTGTGTCCCCCAGCTCACGTCGTGTTTGCTGCTGGCCGCCAGCTGGGCACGAGGCTGGGCTTTGCTCATTAGCAGGATGCCACTGCCTCCCTGCCCTTCGTCTTCGCCGGGCTCATGTTCTGCAGGGTGGGATTTAGCCCATCGGACGCGGGAGCCGGTGCTGGTCTGCGCACGCTGCTCCATCGCATGGGCCATGACAGCCCGGGCTTTGCCTCAGCTGGAATTGTCCCCTCCAGAGCAAATACAATCAGAAACAGTGAATAAGAGAGGCCACGAAGTCAGGGTGATTGCTGGGGAGTGTCAGCCTGCAGGCTCTAGGCACGCACAGCCGGCTTTGAGTTCAGTGACTCCGCAGTTTCTAGCTTCCTGCTTCTTTTGCCTAACATCTATGGATCCCCTCGGACACCTCAGCCTGCAAAAGCCACATTAATTCTACAGATCCAGCTCACACCGGTTCGACTTTGGTCCTGAGACACGAGCCAGTGCAGACACTGGTAACATCCATGTCCCACTGCTCAGGAAAACCCTGCTCTTCCACCTGGGTGCTGAGAGGATTCTGAAAACCAAGCAGCGGTGATGACAACATTCCCATGCGTAAAAAAAACCTGCTTATGAAGGGATGGAAAGATTTGCAAAGCCAATCAGATCTAATTCCTAAACTAAATTCAGAAATACCTGGAGAACTACCTGGCCTTTACCTGGGCTCCTCAGTAGATTTTCTAGGACCAAAAATGTTACACCACGTAGCTTAAGCATGCACGTCCTTCCCTTTTTTGGGGGGTTGCTTTCCTCCGAGGTTTCCACAATGTGGTTCACATCCACTGTGAGTAACATTCTTGGACTCTTGCCCTGGATTAATCAAACATAAATCATTGCCCCATGCAAAAAGCAAGTTTTGCCAAAAATTGTGGTGGTCCAGAGAAGAAAAGAGGGCGGGTTGTTTCACTCTGTGAACTTTCAACTAATTCTATTCCTTTTTTTTTTTTCTGGTGGGAAATTTTGTCCATTGGAAAAAAAAAAACCACTGACAAGGCCCTGATCATCTTGGGTTTTTAGTGATTATTATGAAAAATCAAATCACCAGCTGCCCAGCAGCATATTCTTGCTTTCTCTGAAATGAGTTTCCTAGGGGTGAGCCCTGCCAAACGTGCAGGCTTTGCGTTTCGCTTATCAATAACTCAGCATTGCTTCTATTGCAGAGTTCCCTGAAGAGAAGAGGCAGCAGAGAAATGCACAAAGAAAAAAAGGCATTTACCCAGGTATGGTTTTCACCAACATGCAATTTTGAGCAAAATGACGTGATAAAACTCCCAATTTGTTTTTCGGGGTGTTGACAGGGCCATCAGGCACCACTAACTAGAGTGCAATCTACTGAGACCTCCCAGAGATAATGTAGAAGCAATTTAGGACACGAGTGTGATCGCTAAACCGTGCAGCTCCTCGTGCTCGTTGCGCCTGTACCCATCGATTCAGGCTGCGGGTTTTCAGCAAGAAGAGAAAATCTCCCTGTCTCACCGCGTAATTGGATCGGAGCTTAGGGACTGCCTGAATTTACATGCGGTGCCCAAGATTCTGTGCTAATGAGCGCCTTGGCAGGGGATGCAGCTCGCACGCTGCGACGGCACCTCATGAGCCCTCATGGGGCTGCCCAGGGTTTGATCTCTCCGTGGTGTTGGTGAACTTGTGCTCCCCCGAGCTGAGATCCAGCGCAGAGCCCAAGCTCCCCGTTCAGTGTCCCTTTGGATTTACTGACAATCCCGTAGGCTTTACTGAAATCCCATAGGCTCATCCAGCTCAGGAAAGCGGTCTGCCTGGTTTCCTCTGCTCTTTGGGTTGAGTGTAGGAGTTAAAGCTTTTCCCATCACCCGTACGGTTACTGTTCATAGCCGGGGAGATGGGGATAGTGTTTCACCTCCCTGCGAAAGGAGCCAAGAGCGACATCATGTCTTCGTTAGAGAAAGGTTTCACCTCCCCTGGTGCACCTCAGCATACGCAGCCAAGACCAACGGGTTGTCTCCGAGTCGATGGAGTCTTAAAATCCACTGATTTGTAATAATAACCATAATAAATCAGTACAATATGTTGCACTTGAGTGGGTAGGGCGGGCAGTTGAGTGGGCAGGCTGGGAGCTCGTAATGACCAGGGGCTGTAGGCTGCTTTCCCGGGACACAGCAGACCAAGCATCCCTGCCAAGCTGATCCAAGCATGGCGTAATCAGACCTTAAAATGGGGCACTGGGCTTTCTTCCTGCAGCGCCTGCTACGGAAAACTATTTTCAAGTCGTCAGTCAGGTCAGAGAGTTTATTTTTCTGCAAGTCTGTAGAATACCTGGATGAAATATATAGATATATATGTGCCTGCTCACACGGAGGTTACAGATGAGGCTACATGAAGGCAGGGTTGTGTCCAGCGGGGTTTGTGGGCGGCACTGTCCTTCCTTTCCTCATTCCTGGAAATACAGAGTGGTGCAGAGGGAATGGATTCCTTGTGCTTGCTTCCTCCACCCAAATCCAGGCATTAAGAGCAGCTGTAGTTTCCCTCGGAAAGCTTTAAGAAAGACTTCACAAAATTAACTGAGTAGCCGTGGGTCGGCTCTGCACCACGCATAATGTGGGGAAGTGAATCCAGAAATGACCCGAGGGAAAAAAAACCCTTTACACTGTGCACAAACATTGTGCAAGCAAAGGATTTGGGCTTGCAATGAAAACCATTGCAACAGCACTGCGCGAGGTGGCCACCAGGTTTTCTTCTGCAATGCTTTAGGGGAGGAAAGACAGAGAAACAGTCTTCTATGCAGACCTGGCCCAGCCTATAGGGGCATGTCCAGGCTATCTCCCAACCCCAGGGTGATACCCAGAGCTGTCTCCAAACCCAGGTATCCATTCAGAGGTGTGTGCTGGTTGAGACCAGAGCGCCTGGTCAAACAGCCGCCAGCCCAAAGGCCATGTACAGACACAGCCCCAGAGGTTCAAAACAAGTTCCTAAAAGAAGTTCAGACACATGTTTTGTGAGTGAAAAGCAACCACAAAGATAGAGCGTGTGGATCTGCGTGCTCACAGATACGTATAGCGAATGGCAAGGCTGGGCTATTTACCTCCCGAGAGCTCCTCATGAAAGTGAGCTGGAGCATGGCACCCACCGCAGGGCACAGCGCGTCAGCAGTACCTGTGAAACTGATTGTCTTGAAGTCGTGTAAAAGCAGAATTCATGGGAGCGCTTCCCCGCCTCTAGCAGCACTGAAGAAAAAAAGTTTTTATTCAGCAGAATTGCAAATCGGAGCTTCAAGGAAAATACCAGGCACCAGGCAAAACACAAAGAAAAGTGGTTCTCCAGCGCAAGGTAGGAGTGCCAGCTGCTTGGGTGCTGGTCGTACTGCCCTGTCGTCAGACTCGCAACCCCAAAGCCGCTTACCCATCTTCTGCCTGGCAGTGCCCTTGAGCCGGTGGTGGTGCTAGAGGAGATGGTGTTGGTCTCTATCTATCTTTGTGTCTTCTTGACAGAAAAAGAAATATCGTATTGGGGAATTTTTGATCAGCTCTTCATCCTCTCACATCGCTTCCATTGCATAATGAGTTTAAGTTCATTCCTTCCTTTAAGTTTCATTTCTTTATCTCCACATTCTCCATTTGTCTAAATTAGACAAGAGGGGTCCATAGGGAGGGATCTGGGTTTTTTCTTGCTGCTTTTTTTTCCATTAACATCCCTCTGAAGAGCCACGCAGAGCTGGGATGCTATTGCACGCAAATAATCACTCTCAGTAATCATGAATTCCCATTTACCCTTAATGATCTCTTAAAGTCCGTGACTAGCTCTGTGACTGACGGAACATTTTTGCACGGCCGTTCCTTCTTTCCTTTCTATCCAGCCTGCCCTACAGTCACCTTTCAGGGAAATGTCCACGTTCTGGATGTGAAATACAGTCAGGCTGTGCCATAGCCCAGCTTTCAGCTCCTGGGATTTGAGCTTCTTGTTCCTCCAGAACAGTGGGAAGACTGTATTGTCCTTTTTTTTTTTCCCTCCCCCCCGTTTTTTTTCATTGGTGATTTAACTAATAATGAAGTATTCTTAGTTTTGCTGATTTGCCCCCTCCTTAGTGTGCCTTATGTGTCAAAACTCGACTCCTCTGTGTGGGCGTCTCACCCTCTTGCTGTTTCTACTTGGTTTCAACTGATCAAGAAATCGCTGATATTTCTGTACACAAAGTTTCAGAGGGGCAGATGCATGAAGGTTGGACTCCAACCCTTCTGGCATGCTTAGCTCCAGCTGATAAATCTCTCCTGACCATTCTTTCCCTTTGGAAGAAAAGCTGTCCGGGGACTGGGATTTTCAGTAGTCGTGTTCCCTGGCAGAGACGCGGGGAAGGGCTGCAGCTTTCTCACCTTTCCAGATGGGATCCATATTTAGTAGATGAGATTAACATCCATCAGCTCTGTTGCTTTGTATGAGGCTTGTGTTTGTTTAACGAAAAAATCTTGTTTGTTTCAGCTCTTGCAAAAAAAAAAAAAAAGCCCAAACAGTTATTTTTCCATAGACAAAACCAAGCGGTAAAGTAACGCCGCTATGAGCAGTTAGCGGTGGTTTTGTCCTGCTACAGTAACACACTAACTCCGCAGACGCACTGAGTCGTGCAGTGATGCCGAGCAAAACCATTGGGGCCCTGACCCAAACCCATTGAAGTCCTTCCCTTTTCTTCAAAAGCTTCAAAAGGCCGCGCGCGTTGTCCCGAGCGCGGCTCGGTGGCTGTTTGTACTGTCGCCAGGCTGGAGTCCGCTCGGACACCCCCGCAGGAGCTGCCCCCAGTGCTCCCAGCCAGGGGAGAGGGCTGTGGGCAGGCTGGTCCTTCCCCATGGGCATCGCTCCAGCTGCCGGCAGCCAGGGAGGTGCAGGAGGCAGGGAGAAGACTGCTGGGTTGCAAAGACAGAAGGAGGAAGATGTCAGATGTGATTATTTCCAATCTCTTAGCAGATAAATAAATATACTGGAGTTATCGCCCCACCTCCTGAGCTCGGACGCGCAGCACTGCTCTGGCTGTAGCTTTCCTCGTGATTTTGTGCATCCCTAAAAGCAAAACCTACAGCCGCGGGGATAAACTGGTTCTTGACGAGCGGAAAACCGGAGGGGGAATGTGTTGTGCAGCCCTGACCGAAGACGATGCTTTAATCACAGAGCCAGAGCACCCAGACTTCTGAGTGACTCCAGCGGAGGCTGCCAGGTTTTAATCTGATGCTTAATTTGCAGTTTCGAGTTACAAAGAGGAAAGCAATTTGCAAATGTATGTGTGAAAATGAGGTGTGCGTATGTGAGGAGAGGATAGAGAGGGAAGGAGGCCCATCCTCTGCGGGCTCTGCTTCTCATCAATTATACGCGCCTCATCTGTATTCACAGAACACTCACATTTCTGGTGCCAGAAAAGCAGAGGTTTAGTCTTTCAGGCGGTCGCAGTTGCGTGTGACTCCCGGTTATCACTGAAACCCACGTGCTAACAGAAACTTTGACTATTGTTTACCTCTATCATGTTATTAACATTTAAGATCACTTTTTCACTATTTAGTCTTTTAAAGTCCCAACCCGCGCCAAGCCGACCGAGTTCAGAAGTGTTCAACCCATTATTTTTGTGGCTGTTCAATTATTAATAGCTGAAATTAAGACATAACTAGTAAATATCTAAACAGAATGGGGCGAAATTAATGTAGGTAACAAAAAAGACACCGAGTGGAAGGATGTGTGCTTTAGAAATTAAATCATTTCCTCAGGTTGCTGCACTATAATTAGTTTTGTAAACCTTCTTTTTTTTTTAATAGCCTGATCTGGTTGAACAGCTAAAGTTAGTCGTGTTTTCTTCTGGATTCGGTTGCCATTATTAGGAATTATAACAAAACGGTGCCTATGAAATGGTGCTCCGGAGACCGAAATGAAGTTCCCATCGGTAATGGCACATATGTCCACATGGCCGACCGACAGTGCTGAAATCTGCTGTCTCAAGAGATCATCTTTCAAAGGCTGCCTCCCGTCCTACCGCTAATGCTGATAAATGTGCCCCTTCCGAGGCCAAGTGCCTCTATCTCCATGACAATTCATGGAAGCGATTCATGCAAAGAAATTGTGCATCGGCTTAGAATTTACTTAACCTTGTCTCTTATTTCAGCACAATACAGGCTGGAGTTTTCATGTGAGCTGAGATGCACTGCTTTACAATGCCCAACACGCACACAGAAATCCACGTCTGGTTCAATCCCCTGGCGCTCCCTGAGAAACGCAGGTTTTCACATGGGATGGATTTGGATGTAACCACCGTTTAATGAATTGTTCTTTCCTTTTTCGCCTGTTTTCACCAATCTCCCCTGTGAACAGTTTTCCAGACCAGAAAGAGCGATCGCAGTCTGGTCCATCCTAATAACAACAGCAGCAGAGACAACAGGGTGCTTCCTATTTGGAAAGCGAGTTAGGCACTCCCTAATTAATAAGAGTAATTAAAGTCTTCGCTTTGCAAGGCAATCGTGCAGCTTAGCACGCTTTTTTTGGTGCATTTTAGCTGAAGGAGATTTGGGGTTACCACGAGCAGTCTTAGTTTCATGACCCTAAAAGGGAGCAAACGTATCATTAACCATAAACAGAACAGAACGTGCCAACAAATCACGGAGCCGTTTCATTTGAGTCACCATTTTCCACAAAATTTGCTCAGTGTTTGGGAAAAACTAAACACTGTGCTGGCCCTCTTGCATCACTGAACACTTGCACGGGCACAGTTGATTTTTTTTTTCCCCCTCTTTAACTCTGGTCAAGCCGCTTTGCCAATTTAACCAGGACCAAGCCGTGAAACGTGTCAGCCGTGTGGTTTGCGCAGCTCTGTCTGTGTGTTGTTTGTGTACTTAACAGATAGAGCTCAGAGGGTGGGGAGGTGGAGATGGTGGAAAATAAGCTACTGATGGTGCTT